>JAUIMM010000303.1:8992500-11427729 GCA_031769625.1 Taudactylus pleione | reverse complement strand
CCCTACCCCTGTTGTGTGACACCCTGTACTCCCCTACCCCTGTGTGTGACACCCTGTACTCGCCTACCTCTGTGTTGAACACCCTGTACTCCCCTACCCCTTTGTGTGTGTGACACCCTGTACCCCCCTACCCCTGTGGGTGTGACACCCTGAACCCCCAACCCCTGTGTGTGACACCTTGTACCCCCCTACCCCTGTGTGTGTGTGTGACTCCCTGTACCCCCCTACCCCTGTGTGTGTGACACCCTTTATTCCCCTACCCCTGTGTGTGTGACACCCTGTACTCCCTACCCCTGTGTGTGTGACACCCTGTACCCCCTACCCCTATGTGTGTGACACACTGTACCCCCTACCCCTGTGTGTGACACCCTGTACCACCTATCCCTGTGTGTGTGTGTGACACCCTGTACCCACCTACCCCTGTGCATGTGACACCCTGTACCACCCTACCCCTGTGTATGTGACACCCTGTACCCCCTATCCCTGTGTGTGACACCCTGTACCCCCCTACCCCTGTGTGTGTGACACCCTATACCTCCCTACCCCTGTGTTTGTGTGACACCCTGTACCCCCCTACCCCTGTGTGTGTGTGAAACCCAGTACACCCTATCCCTGTGTGTGTGACACCCTGTACCTCCTTCCCCTAAGTGTGACACCCTGTACTCCACTACCCCTGTGTGTGACACCCTGTACTCCCTTACCCCTGTGTGTGACACCCTGTACTCCCCTACCCCTGTGTGTGTGTGTGACACCCTGTACCCCCTACCCCTGTGTGTGTGTGACACCCTGTACCCCCCTACCCCTGTGTCCCTGTTTGTGATACCCTGAACCCCCTACCTCTGTGTGTGACACCCTGTACCCCTACACACCCCTGTGTATGACACCCTGAACCCCCTACCCCTGTGTGTGACACCCTGTACCCCCCTACCCCTGTGTGTGTGACACCATTTACTCCCTACCCCTGTGTGTGTGACACCCTGTACCCCCCTACCCCTGTGTGTGTGACACCCTGTACCCCCTACCCCTATGTGTGTGACACACTGTACCCCCTTCCCCTGTGTGTGACACCCTGTACCACCTACCCCTGTGTGTGTGTGTGACACCCTGTACCAACCTACCCCTGTGCATGTGACACCCTGTACCACCCTACCCCTGTGTATGTGACACCCTGTACCCCCTATCCCTGTGTGTGACACCCTGTACCCCCCTACCCCTGTGTGTGTGACACCCTATACCTCCCTGCCCCTGTGTTTGTGTGACACCCTGTACCCCCCTACCCCTGTGTGTGTGAAACCCTGTACCCCCTATCCCTGTTTGTGACACCCTGTACCCCCCTACCCCTGTGTGTGACACCCTGTACCCCCCTACCCCTGTGTGTGACACCCTGTACCTCCCTACCCCTGTGTTTGTGTTACACCCTGTACCCCCCTAACCCTGTGTGTGTGTGAAACCCTGTACCCCCTACCCCTGTTGTGTGACACCCTGTACCCCCTACCCCTGTGTGTGACACCCTGTACTCCTCTACCCCTGTGTGTAACACCCTGTACTCCCTAGCCCTGTATGTGACACCCTGTACTCCCCTACCCCTGTGTGTGACACCCTGTACTCCCCTACCTCTGTGTGGAACACCCTGTACTCCCCTACCCCTGTGTGTGTGACACCCTGTACCCCCCTACCCCTTTGTGTGTGACACCCTGTACCCCCTACCCCTATGTGTGTGACACACTGTACCCTCTACCCCTGTGTGTGACACCCTGTACCACCTACCCCTGTGTGTGTGTGACACCCTGTACCCCCCTACCCCTGTTCATGTGACACCTAGTACCACCCTACCCCTGTGTATGTGACACCCTGTACCCCCTATCCCTGTGTGTGACACCCTGTACCCCCCTACCCCTGTGTGTGTGACACCCTATACCTCCCTGCCCCTGTGTTTGTGTGACACCCTGTACCCCCCTACCCCTGGGTGTGTGAAACCCTGTACCCCCTATCCCTGTGTGTGTGACACCCTGTACCTCCTACCCCTATGTGTGACACCCTGTACTCCACTACCCCTGTATGTGACACCCTGTACTCCCTTACCCCTGTGTGTGACACCCTGTACTCCCCTACCCCTGTGTGTGTGAAGCCCTGTACCCCCTACTCCTGTGTGTGTGTGACACCCTGTACCCCCTACCCCTGTGTGTGTGTGACACCCTGTACCCCCCTACCCCTGTGTCCCTGTTTGTGATACCCTGAATCCCCTGCCTCTGTGTGTGACACCCTTTACCCCTACACACCCCTGTGTATTACATCCTGAACCCCCTACCCCTGTGTGTGACACCCTGTACCCCCCTACCCCTGTGTGTAACACCCTGTACCACCTACCCCTGTGTGTGTGTGACACCCTGTACCCCCTACCCCTGTGTGTTACACCCTGTACCTGCCTACCCCTGTGTGTGACACCCTGTACCCCCTACCCCTGTATGTGACACCTTGTACCCCCCTACCCCTGTGTGTGTGTGTGAGACCCTGTACCCCCTACCGCTGTGTGTGTGTGTGACAGCCTGTACCTCCCTACCCCTGTGTGTGTGACACCCTGTGTGTGACACCCTGTACCCCCCTACCCCTGTGTATGTGTGTAGCACCCTGTACCCCCCTACTCCAGTGTGTGACACCCTATACCCCCTACCCCTGTGTGTGTGTGTGTGTGACAGCCTGTACCCCCCTACCCCTGTGTGTGTGTTACACCCTGTGCTACCTACCCCTGTGTGTAAAAAAAAATCCCGCAGCGGAGCGGTCATCCAGGTAGTAGTGTCCTCAGAGGAGACTACTAGTGTCCATGGGATCGGGTAATTCATTTTTTTATTTTGCCAAGACCCAGGATTTTGCCAAGACCCAGGATTTGCCTACTTTGGAACGAAGAGGACAGATCTACGCATAGGAGGAGGTGAGTATGGAATTTTTATTGCAGGTACACCTTTGGAATACCTGCTGGAGAAGAGGACAGATTGGCTTCAGGGATACTAGGTGAGTATGTGAGATAGTGTGTCCATGTGTGAGTACATGTGTGTGTGCAGGTATGTTTTCATAAAATTATACTTTTCTACGGTGTGTTGTGTGTTTTTTTAATATTGCTTTTCTTGTGGAACTACAGCTACCAGCATGCCCGTAATGCCCTTGTGGTTCTCCAATTACCAGCATGCGGGGGAGGCTTGCTGGGAACTGTAGTTCCACAGCAAAAGCCAATATTTATATTTTCAAATGCACTACACTTTACATAATCAACCCAGCACCCACCGCCCAGGGGTGCTGGGGATAGCCCCGGGCTATCAGCCTGGGGTGCCCTGAGGAGGGGGACCCCTTTATTTGGGGGGTCCCCAACTCCCCAGGGATCCCTGGCCTGGGCTGACTAGTGGTCAGGGGTGATGCCCGGGCTGGGGGGCCCGGTGAAAGGGCTCCCCTGGCTGTGGCATCACCCCCCCCCACTAGGAGGACTCGGTGCTGGTTCTGGGAAATACAGGGGGGCCCTTTGCATTTTTTCCCCCTGTATTTCCAGAACCAGGACCGGCTCAGAGCCCTGTGCTGGTTGCACTAAATACGGGGGACCCCCTACGTCATTTGTCCCCCTGTATTTTGGCAACCAGGACAGGTTCTGAAAAGCCTGGTGCTGGTTGCGCTTCATACCGGGGACCCCTACATCATTTGTCCCCTGTATATAGTACAACCAGTACTGGGGATCCGGCGCTTGTTGTCTTCTAGGGGGCGAGGCTACGCTTTTTTTTTTTTTTTTTACACATTCAAGTTTTAACAGATGCGTAGATGGATCTCACTGCTGCATTCGTGCATCTGTGACTTATTGATTTGATTTTCTCAGGTGCATGCGCACTACGAATGAGCCCACTGATGCCCCCTTTGCACTGCACCGCTACCATTTGTGTGGGCTACAGTGATGGCAGTGATTGTGCAGCCTGCGGGACCTGGTAGCGACGGATGGCGGGACCTGGCGGCAGAACCTGGCAGTGTCAGCAGCAGGTGTCTTTGACGAGCCTGGATCCGAGAGGATCCAGTCCCTGCCAGCCATTTTGCCGAGTACGGCAGCGATGCCCATCTAAAAAATGGTGCCTCAGCACCATTTTTGAAATTCAAAGATCACAGCTCGTGGCATCATCGGAACCCGACAGCTTGTGGCATCATCGGGACCCGACAGTGCCAGTGGCGGAACCTGGCAGTGGTAGTGCCGTATCCCAGCATCTGTGCAGGCGTCGGCGGCAGGCCTGGATCCAAGAGGATCCAGTCCCTGCTAGCCATTCTTCCGAGTATGGCAGCGGCACCCATTTCAAAAATGGCACCTCAGAACCATTTTTGAAATTCAAAGATTGCCGCCGCGAACCAATCACGGCTCGCGATGTCATCACCCTGCCCCCATGGCTAGCTTTTACAAGACAGCACAAAGAGGCGGCATGGCAGCCCGACGGCCAGGAGGGAGCAGAGAAGAGCTCCTGAAGAAAGAAGATGCCGGAAGTCCTAGTGGGTGTCAGCCATGCAAAAGAGCTGACACAGGCTGCCGGTCACTTTGTGAAGAGGATAACAGAAGCCCTGGGGAGGTGGCAGCTGTGCAAAAGAGCTAATTGACTTTCACCCCCCAGGCAAATATGCCAGATGCCCTGGAGGGTTGGCACTTGCCAGGTGAAGATGACAAAGCCCTGGCGGGTTGGCGCCTGCTAGGGAAAGACATCATAAGTCCTAGTGGGCAGCAGCCATGAAAAAGAGCTGACACAGGCTGTCGCCCACTAGGTGAAGACGCTGAAGCCTGGTGGGTTGGCGCCTGCCAGGCGAAGACACGAGAAGTCCTAGTGGGTGGCGGCCATGTAAGAGAGCTGACACATGCTGCCACCCACTAGGCAAAGATGTCGAACCCCTGGCAAGTTGTCACCCGCTAGACAAAGACGCCAAAGCCCTGGCGGATTGGTGCCCGCCATGCGAAGATGCCAGAAGTCCTAGTGGGTGGCGGCCATGCAAAAGAGCTGACACAGGCTGCCAAGCAGTAGGTGAAGACACCAAAGCCCTGGTGGGTTGGCACCCACCAGGCGAAGACGCCGGAAGTTCTAGTGGGCGGCAGTCATGAAAAAGCTGACACTGGCTGCCACCCACTAGGTGAAGACATCGAAGCCCTGGTGGGTTGGCACTTGCCAGGCAAAAACACCGGAGCCCTGGCGGGGTGGCAACCGCCAGGCAAAGACGCCGAAGTCCTGGGGTGGTGGCGGCCATGAAAAAGAGCTTGAAGGCCACCGCCCCCCAGGTGAAGGTGCAGATAAAATAAAATAAATTTAAAATCAGTGTCTGTTTATTTTAAAATGTATTTTACAGGTGTACTACAGGTACCAGTGGGCCCAAAATGCCCAGCTTGCTGGTACTTGTGGTTTTCCAAGTACCAGCATGAGGGGGAGGCTTGCTGGGAACTGCAGTTCCACAGCAAAAGACAATATTCAAACTTTACTTGCACCAAACTTTACATAATCAACCTGGCACCCACCGCCCAGGGGTTCCGGGGATAGCCCCAGGGGTGCCCTGGAGAGGGGGACACCTTTATTAGAAGGATCCCCAGGGATCCCTGGCCTGGACTAACAAGCGTTCAGGGTTGATTGTGTAAAGTGTGGTGCAAAGAAATAATTAAAATATTGTCTTTTGCTGTGGAACTACAGTTCCCAGCAAGCCTCCCCCGCATTATGGTACTTGGAGAAACACAAGTATCAGCATGTGGGGCATTATGAGCCTGCTGGTACCTGTAGTTCCACAGCAAAATCAATATTAAAAAAAACACACAACACACTGTAGAAAAGTAAAATTTTATTAAAATATACATGCACGCACACACACACACACACACACACACACACACACACACACACACACACACACACACACACACACACACACACACACACACACACACACTCATTTACTCACCTTCTCACCTTCGTATCCCTGTAGCCAATCTGTCCTCTTCTCCAGTAGATAATCCATTGGAATACCTGTAATAAAAATTCCATACTCACCTCCTCCCATGCATGGATCTGGGCTCTTCGTTCCAAAGTAGGCAATCCTGGGTCTTAGAAAAAAACAAAACACAATTACGCAAGCCCACGGACATTAGTAGTGTCCTCTAAGGACACTACTACCTGAATGACAGCTCTGCCATGGGATTTCAGTACAGAAATCCCGATGCGGAGCGCTCGTTGGCTGAGAGAGGCGAGCCTTCTGCCACTTAGCCAATGAGCGGTTCACACCATTGACTTCAATGGTGAGAACCGAGCATACCCATTTCAAGAATGGCGCATTGCACCATTTCTGAAATTCAAAGATGGCCACCGCGAGCCAATCACGACTCATGGTGTCAACGCCTCACCCCTTCCACTGGCTTAAATACAGCCAGTGTGAGGCACCGTCCAGTCAGTACGTTGGTCAGGTAGCTGGAGAGAAGACCAGCTAAAGCATGAAGATGCCGCGGAAGCCCTGGATGGGCAGCACCCATGCAAAAGAGCTTAAAGGCTGCCACCCTCCAGGTGAAGATGTCATGAAAGTCCTGGGGGAAGTGGCAGCCATGTAAAAGAGTTTAAAGGCTGCCGCCCCCCAGGTGAAGGTGCGGAAAAATAAAATATTAAAACAAACTCTTTGTTTTATTTTAATATTTCTTTTGCAGGGGTACTATACGTACCAGCAGGCCCTTAATGTCCCGCCTGCTGGTACCTGTGGTTCTCCAAGTATCAGTTTGCAGGGATGTCTGCTGGGACCTTTATTGCTACTGCAAAAGACAATATTTATATTTTCATATGCTCCACACTTTACATAATCAACCAGGCACCCACTTCCCAGGGGTGCTGGGGATATCCCTGGGCTATCAGCCTGGGCCTGGGGTTCCCTGGAGAGGGGCTGATTAGTGGTCAGGGGTGATGCTTCAGCTGGGGGGCCCGGTGAAAGGGCTTCCCTGGCTATGGCATCACCCCCCTGCTAGAAAGGGTCCGGTGCTGGTTCTGGTAAATACAGGGGAACCCTACACATTTTTCCCCCTGTATTTCCAGAACTAGGACTGGCTCAGAGCCCAGTGCTGGTTGCACTGAATACGGGGGACCCCTATGTCATTTGTCCCTCATGTTTTGGCAACCAGGATGGGTTATGAAAAGCCTGGTGCTGGTTGTGGTTAATACGGGCGACCCCTACATTGTTTGTCCCATGTATTTAGCACAACCAGTACTGGGTCTCCAAAGCCTGGTGCTGGTTTTCCTTTGGGACGGCGGGGCAACACCATTTTTTTACACAGGGTTTTTTTAAACACAAGCATAGACGGGTCTAACTGATCACATGTGTGCTTCTGTGTTTATTTATACACAGATGCAGGTATCATGAATCTTTCAGATCCGAGCCTGCATCTGTCTGCTGCTACCTCCCCTGGGTCCTTCCACCTGCACCACTGCCGCCACTAACGCCCTCGGGTCCTGGCCACAGCTAATGCCTGTTGCCCCCATGGGTCCCGGTCAGAACTTATGGCTGCTTCTTTCCCCCGAGCCCACCACCACTACCACCCGCACTGACCTGCCATCTTGGTGGACCCAAGTGAGCCCACAGTAAGTACACCTCATGGATGCTCCTACTGAGGCTGTGCATCAAGTTTGAACCTTCCTATCTCTATAATGGCGGATTTGTGAAGTGATAGTTAAAAAACTGTAACTTTCTAATTTACCTGAACCCCAAAAGGCCCTACCCTGGAACCATAGCTACTTAATATAACAAATCCCAAGTCTAAATTCGTCCCCTACCCTGAGTTATGCCTTCCTAAAAATCCCTCATAGTGAACAGCAGAAAAGTGGTCCCAATTGAGTGTCAGAAAAAACTGACAGTTGGAATTTTAAATTACTCCCAAGTCCTCATTTTTTATGTTTTTACCCTAAAATTTGTCATGCAGCACCAAGCAACAATTCTACCAGCCCGTGCTAAATTTCAGCTTGGTACCTCCAATAACTTTTGAGGTTTAGCCCCTTAAACACCATGCCACCCTCTGGATTTCTCTGTGGAAAAATTCTGTTTTTTTTAGGGGACCCCTCCGTCGTTTGTCCCCTGTATTTTGGTAACCAGGACTGGCTCTGATTAGCCTGGTGCTGGTTTTGCTTTATACAGGGAACCCCTACATCATTTGTCCCCTGTGTTTAGCGCAAGCAGCACTAGGGCTCCAAAGCTCGATGCTGGTTGTGCTGTGGGGGCACGTCATTTTTTTTATATTACACATTCATATTTTAAAACAATGTTTGCATGGATCTCACTGATAAGTCCATGCATCTGTGTCTTATTGATTTTATTCTCTCAGGTGCATGCCCAGCACCATTGAGTCCCTCTTTCGCCCACTGATGCTTCTGCGCATGGCCCTGTTGCTGCCACTGCTCCACACCCCCACTGCTGCCACTGCCCCACACACCTGCAGCCTGCCCCTGCACCCTTAAAACACCTCCTGTGTGCTATCTGCTCCTCCACCCATGTTAGTGTACCTATTTGTTGTCCTTCTACCCTGTAGGTGGCCCGGTTTGCTCGTAAAAACCCTGATGGTTAATAAATTATAAAAAAAGCAATGAAATTCCATAGACAAAAACCTTTACGGTTTTATATGTCCTATTAAGGCTTCTTAGACATGATCTGAAATTTCACAAAACCTACCGAATTTGTGCCACTCAAACTAAAAAAAGCAATCAAATTACAATAATTAAGGCTGACACCTTAATGGACGTGTTCCTTGCGCAATACAGATATGGTATGCCATCAAACCCTGTGGTTAACTGCAGATTCAGCACTCTCACAGAGTGAGATTGCTGTCACTCACAAAATGGTGGAGCTGCTAATTCACAGAATTGTGTGCTCATTGGAATACACACATGCAGTCTATGCAACTGAGGTCAAAGCAGTTATGTGGCTCCCACATCCCACTCAGTACCCACAATCTTCCCATTCATTCACTAGAACAATCCCACTGGGCTCCAACATACTTCTTACTCCATACATCCATCTCATTCAGAATACGCATTCAGCTCCCTGATTGCTAAAACTATCATACTCTGGGCTATATTCAATTCCTGGCGAAAAATCCTGTACTTTTCGCATGCAGTACTTTTCGACCACTTTGCTGGTTTTCAATGTGGAAAAGTGCCCGCTTTTCACCATATTCAATTAGAAATCGGTGAAAACGGGAGCAGGCGAAACTGTAACATGCGAAAATTCCTGTCAGATTTGGGGAATACAGCCTGAGACCCCCCAAAAGATGCACTGACATGCCCCCAAATAGCCTTGCTGAAGGTATTTGGGGTACTTAAATGTTCACAATAGCTGCTATTTAACGTGTTTGTGTAAGTAGTGAAGAATAGCATTTAGCAGTTTATTTTGGTGAAAATAAGTAGTCCCAGCAAATATGGGGTACCTGTAAATGGGTGCTAGTATATTTTTAAGTTGCTAAAGGATTTAAAAATCGTAAAAAAAATCCACCTGCCGCAAGCACCTGCAAACTTAAAAACACCTGCCTCATACTTGGGGACCCCCCTGGTGTCAATTTCGCTAGTTTTTAAGTTTTTCCCCCAACTTTTGATTTTTTCACCCCCAAAATGAACATGAGAACATGGCAGGAGAGCCAGGAGAGGACACAGAGGAAGCTAGTGAACCGTCATCTTTGGATGTACAGACACAGTGCATTCACACCATGCCAAATGTTTTTTTTAATAAACTTTACAGTGCCAAATTGTCCACAGTAGTTCATTGGAGACAGTCATCCTGCCATGGCACTGCCCCTACTCCATTAAAATAGGCCAGTTACTGCTTCCTGACCTTTTTAGCCTGTGAAGTCCCTGTTGTTTCCACAAGTCCTGGTGCTGACACAGAGGGCAATTGAAGTGACTCCTCTGGCTGGTCAGAGTCGTCTGGCATAGCTGTGCCTGATGTCCTTCATTGGGTGGTTTTGAGCCTTAGAAGGTTGTGCAGGACACAGCTTGCCAAGATAACCCAATCAATTTTGTCCATGCGCAGTTTGATTGCTGTGTGGAAGATGCGAAAGTTTTTGTTGAGAATTCCAAAGGAGTTTTCCACAACCCGCCGTGCCCTGGATAGCCTGTAATTATATATGTGCTTCCCTTTGGTCATGCTCCTTTGAGTGTATGGCCTCATTAAGTGTTCATGTAGTGCGAAACATCGTCAGCCTCAAATACAAAATTGAGCCTGTGCTTTGTTTCCTCCACAGTCGGCAATTTTAGGGTATTGAAGGTGAGCCTCTCATAGAATATGGTTTGTTTGAAAGACCCACCTTCTGAAGCATGGCCATTCTTGCTAACATCAACAAAGATGAACTCTTAGTTGGCATTCACCACCGCCATCAGAACAATACTAAAAAACCCTTATAATTGTAGTAATAAGAACACCTGTTGACAGGTGGGGTTATGCAGATATGCTTTCCATCAATTGCTCCCCCACAGTTTTGGAAATTCCAGCGCCTCTCGAATTATCAGCAATGGCTTTCCATTCCTCCACTGCTGACAGGAACTATAATAATAAAAAAAAAAAATTTAGAACATGATATTTATGCAACATTTTTCACCCCTCCAACAGTCTTCTACACCAGACCTCCACCTAAGCTCTACCCCCCAAATGGCTACTGTGACTGAAAGTGACGGTAAATCCAGTCAACCATCAACCAAGAAGAGATATCGGCATAAGGCATCAAGCTACCAGTCGCAGTCATCTGCAATAATGAAGCAGGTGGAACATGTGCTACAAAAACCCCATGATAATTTTGACAATCTAGGCACTACAGTAATGGGTCCAATCCCATTCCACCCTACTCCCCAATTCACTTACCCTGCTCTGGGGAGGGACCTACATTCCCGTCCACATCCTCAGAGGCCATATACAGAGCCATGCTAGAGGCAGACGAGGAGCTGTCTCAGTTTTTTAAGTTTTGAAAAGCTACGCAAACTTTTGAATTTCTCTCTTCCAATAGCTACTCTATGGTATTTGGTGGTAATGACGCTGGTTGGACATGGTCACTAAACACATGGCATAAGAGCAGATTGTTAGAAGCAGGGGCCACAATCTGTACTTGTGCCATGTGTTTCTTGGCCTATTCAATTCGGCGTCTGACCCACCATATATTGTAGAGTAACCTAGCTATTGGGACAGATAAAACTTGTTGATAATGCAGTTTTTATATTGTTAGTACATTATTCTATTTTTATGTAGCACATTTATATAGTAAGCAGCCATGTTGGTTGCCACGTTTAAAAAAGGCAGCCATGTTGTTTGCCACGTTTGAAAAATGCAGCCATGTTGGTTTTGTTGTTTTACATTTTTTTACATTTGGGTAAACAAATAAAAAAAATTATTGCAGAAGAAATACGTTTAGCATTTTTACTTACCTTGCAATACTGGTACTGCAGCACATTCACAATGGCTTTGCAGGTCTCCGGAATGATGTTCCCCAAAGCCTGGGGGGAGATGGGGGTCCCAAACTTCAGGTCTTCCAGTGACCCTCCTGTAGCCAGTAACCTCAGGGTAGCCATCAGCCTCTCCTCAACAGGGATGGCCCTCTGCATATTAGTATTCTGCCTCTGGATATACCAGACGCAGTAACTCCTGGAAGGTGGCATCATCCATGCGCAAGTAGTTGCGGTAGTCATCCAGATTATTCTCCCTAATCTCCATCAGCAGTGGTATGTGGGAGTGAGTGTCCCTCCTCATCAGCCACTCCGTCCAGCAAGACCTCACCCTCCTCCTTTCCTGATCCCTCTCAGCTTCATATAGCCATAGGCTAGCTGAAGTGGAAAGTGTTAAGAATCCATTACCACAGAATGCAGGATAAACACACTTTGTTAAGGCAAGCCAAAAACAAAGCAGAGCACAATAGCAATGTACAGCATTCAGTAGGTATAAACCAAACCTCAGTAGTCACTGAGCAGAAGTGCACAGACCTAAAATGGCACCTGCTTTATATACACCCTAGTTAAGGCCACCCATTATTTAAAATCTAGCAGATGCATCGTGAGTTTGTTTGCTGTCAAACAATATATCGTTAACGATTTGTAGTCGTTAACGACCTATTTATATCGTTTGATCATTTGTACAATCGTTCCGTGTGTATGCACAATATCGTTGGTACGAGAGTGTTCACGAGTTCAAGGGAAATTGCTAACAAGATTGGATCGTTACCTACACCGTACAATGTGTACCCATCTTTACTTTCACAAGCAGATGGATGGGGCTGTATGGCCGCATAGATGCACACAGTTTTCAGTACAGATGGATATTTTTATTTAATGCAGAGCACACTATGCAGCTGAATTATGCACAACTCTGAACCAGGCCCATTGTGTGCAAAGAAAATAAGCAAGACATAGGATATGTGGCTTTCAACTTAGTATAGCAGTTGGTCCTGCATAAGTTTTCATGAGCAACAACAGACAGAGCTACGAGTGTCGTGAATGGTGGATATGACGTTGATACATATTTGCCGTCACCAACAACAATTATTTATTTAATTTTCAGATTGAAAGTTGCATTGTATAACTCAAACCTTTCTGTTAGTTGCATTGTATAACTCAAACCTTTCTGTTAGTTGCATTGTATAACTCAAACCTTTCTGTTAGTTGCATTGTATAACTCAAACCTTTCTGTTAGTTGCATTGTATAACTCAAACCTTTCTGTTAGTTGCATTGTATAACTCAAACCTTTCTGTTAGTTGCATGGTATAACTCAAACCTTTCTGTTAGTTGAATGGTATGGCTCAGTGCATAGTGGTACTTTTTTACCATGTAGTATTGACACAATTTGATTCCTTGAGGATTAGAGCACCGGTTGAATGATCCAGGGTATTGTGAAAAACAGACCTGATGAATGTACATATATTTTTCACATATTAGGAACCATTCGTTACAAATGCCAAGTTTCTTTCAGTGCCAATACAATAAATAATATTTTTTGGCTATAGAAATGATATGAAAAGTATTCCACAGTTATAAATTAAATGGATATTGAAATTATTAAAAACAAAATGTAACATTTTAAAAGAATATACCATGGCACTAGATTTTTTTACTTTTATAGAATTAAATAATCAAGTTGGAACTTGATCTGGAATAAGCCAGTTTGCTGTTAATTTCCAGGTATTCCTGGCCAGTAGTGACCATATACTTAATGTTGTAGTGGAGTGATTGCAGGTGTGCTTGCTATGCTTGGGGTGATCTGTGTGGGTTGTGCATTTTTGGTAAAAGTCCAGTAGATCTTCTTGAGCAATGTGATGGAGGATAAATGGATTGACAAAGATAAAGGAGTTATTAATATAAATATGGCACCTAAATGTACAAAAACAACTATAACAATAAGCTAGGTGTATATGTGTCACGGCCAGGGTTTCTCGGCATGGTGATCACCGGGTATTACCTGTGAGGTCATTGTGGTGGGGGGTGTCTGGCAGCGGTGCTGGTGTTTGGCAAGGGGCATTGGCTGCACGTGGTTCTGTGCGGGCACATTGTCACTGGGCCTGGTGAGGTCTGGCGGTGCTTCCGTTCCATTGGCATGGGCACCACCATCTTGCCTGCGGCCATGTGATTCAAGCTGTCCAATCCTGGTGGGTCATGTGTTCTTTCCAGCCAATCACAGAGCGGCACTGAGTATTTAGTAAGCTCCAGAGCCTTCCTTCCTTTGCCAGTGCAATGTGTTTCTCAGCTGCTGCTGAGAGAGAGTACCTGTGCCTTACCTGCCTCCTTGGAAGCACTACTAGCCTGAACCTTGCCTGCTCCAACCTGCTGGACTTACCCTGCACCCTCCATTTACCTTTTCACCTGCCTGAGTACCTGAAACTACTGTTTCCCTGCACCTTGCCTCCACTCACACCCAGCTGGACTACATTACCTCTGCCTGCATTCTGTTACAGCTCACCATACCTGCATTCTGTTACAGCTCACCATACCTGTATACTGGACTGTTCCTGCCTGTCCCTATCTGGACATTCTCCCATTTACCTCCACTACAGTTATCAAGTGCACTTTAGTGCTATACCTGGACTTTTTCGTTTGCCATACACAAGTCTTCTAAGCCACTTATTAAAAACTCCACTTTTTCATTTAAATCTGCTTCTGTGTCTGCTCCTATCACTACCCCAGGTCCACTACAAGATCAGAACCTCACAGTTTGCACTGGCCCCATGGTTCCGCCATGGAACAGGAGTATGGAGTGGATTTATTTTGCTGTATTGCTGGCCGTTTAGAAAACCTGGAAGCTATGCAGCATCAAATGGCTCAGTTTCTACAGGAGATGTCTAAACAATAATCTGCAAACCTTGTTAATCACCCCTGGGGTATCAGCAACTACACTTCCTCCTGTGCCTGGTAATACAGAGACCAGGGTATCCCCTCATCTACATCTTCCTATGCAAAGCAAATTTGATGACAATCCTAAGATCTATCGTGGTTTCTTAAATCAGTGTGATATACACTTTACATTACAGCCTGATAATTTCCCACCACTAGAACTAAAGTGGCATACATTCTGTCTTTATTGACCGGCTCGGCTTTGGATCGTGCCTCCCCACTCTGGGAGCGTTCAGACTCGCTGCTGGATAACTATACTGTCGAGGCCGGATGATTGGCTGAGGCAGAATCCGTTTACAATCGGAATCTGCAAGACGACATTTTGCGACTGATCTCCCAGCGCCATTTTAAGTTACAACTCACGAGCTAAGTACAGATGGCAATGTTTTTGGTAATCCTTTTAGAAGCCATGACAAGCCCATTCTGGGGACAACCTTGCATAGAAAAATACCAAAACAAACACAGTATCAGTTAGTAACTAGAAAAACAGCTTCCTGAGAAAAGTAATTAGAAAAAACAATACACCAGGAACCGTGGGTATTTTTGCATGTAAATTAAGAAACCTCACATGTAGGCAGGTATAGATATGGCAATTGAAATATAACCCAGACAATGATCTGCACAACTGAATTTGTAAATAGGCAGAAGAAAACCTTTAGTTTCACTGTCAGACAGGCTGGCACCAGCAAACAGCTGGGGGTCTCCACTCTGTTTGGGTGTGAAACTCATTACTAATAACACGTTGCATTGCAGTTTAAAAATGTTAGTAAGGGATGATGTATGTGTATATATATATATATATATATATATATATATATATATTAAATCCATCATAAATAGACTCACATGCATAAACACCGCACATTACGCACAGTTGCGTTGTTTCACTCTACAAATAAACGCACCACGCATATTAGCAACTTTATACAATATTCTCTTACACTTACACATACACAAATTACATGAAAGGTTCCCTAATATTAAAGTGTAATATTCAAGGTTTACTCAGTGATTATTTTTTTTATCATCAATAATTTTTATTAAAGTTTAGTTCCATTAACAATATGGAAAGGGAGGGATACAGAAAAAAGATACACAAAACAAAAACAAACACAGGGATGGGAGAAGGAATCAGACAATAGTGTCAATATAATAGACATCTTGGTTACAATATATTTGAAAAAGAAGAAACTTTAACATATCCATAATACCTCATATAAAAACATAATTAGACACCGCAGACAAATTATAAAATAACATAATAATAATAAGATGGGCAGTAAGGCAGTGAGGCACTTAGGCATTAAGCCCCTATTATCAACACTTTACTCAGTAGAAGAATAATATTAACACACACAGCATTAAAAAAAAAATTACATAAAAACCAGCTTGTGCATAGAGTTCAGTTAGCATCCAGAAGCAGCGTGGCTCCCTCTCCCTTTGTGACAAACTCCTGCCATTTGAGCCATTTTACCATGGCGGAGGAGGCCGCTGAGGAGTATGGGGTACCTAAGGTTTCCATTTGGAAAGCATAGTGAATTTTACCTAAAATTTTTTGTAAAGATGGTGGGAACGGACTCTTCCAATTTTGTGCTATAGCTGCTCTAGTTGCAATCAATATATGACCTAGAATGTATTTATCAGGGTTGGACAGCTCTGGAGGATATATATAAAAAAGGGCTATAGAAGGTGACTCCTGAACCTGAGCATTTAGAACTTTATATGCTAAAATAAATACTTCATGCCAAAGGTCACGGATGATTGGACAGTTCCAAAATACATGAAAGATATCTCCCTGCCCCGAACAGTTCCGCCAACAAAATTTTGATTGGGAGGGCCATATCTTGTGAAGCTTTTCAGGTGTAAAATATAATCTATGTAATAGCTTAAATTGCATCTCTAAATGATTAGAACATCCAGAAAACCTGTGGGCTGTTAGAAATATTTCTTCCCATTGTTGAATAGTGAATACAATTTGCAAATCTGTTTCCCACCGTAGTTGTGCAGAAGATTTTGTAGGGGTCTTGTCCTCTATATATAGGGAGTACCAAAATCTGATAGCACCTCTAGCATTGCCTGATGATATTTTGGCTAAGATAGTAGAGGGAGGTAAAGTCAAAGAGCCCGTGATTCGAAACACGTCAGAGACTCAATGGCTGATACGTAAATAAGTAAAAAATTCACTTGAGGGAAGATTATACTCAGTCTGTAAATACGAAAAGGGATATATAGAATTATTACTCAATACTTCGGCCATTGTATTTATACCTCTGGAGCACCAATTTGAAATACGCAAGTCTGGAATTAAATGAGAAACGGCCAAGAGAGAGATATTACGGGTTGGTAGAATCATACATTGAGAGACACCTATAATAGAGTCCCATGCGGCAAGAGAATCCAGTATCGTTTTAGGGGAGTCTGGTGAAGATGGGCAAAATTGCTTAGGGGTCCAAATCAGTTCTGTTAAGGGGAAATGCGGGAACAGAGATCTTTCCAAATCGACCCAAGGTTTTGAGCCGACAAGCAGAGCCCAGTCACTGATCTGGGCTACCAAACATGCGTGGTGATATGCCAAGAGGTCACGGACCTCTAAGCCGCCTCGGCTTCTATGACGCGTTAATCAGCTGTAGGCAATTCATGGCTTTTTACCCTTCCATATATACTGCAAAATAAGTCTATGTGTTTGAGCTATAAAGTGCTGTGGTATCAAATAGGGAATTGTGTGGAACAGATACATTAGCTTTGGTAGAACCATCATTTTGAAAGCTGCCAATCTACCCAGCAAGGAGACTTCAAAACTCAACCAATTTTTAAGAAGATTCGCAACATGTAATATAATAGGAGATAAATGAATCCCAACAATATTAGTAACATTATTTGGAATATGTATACCAAGGTATAAAATGGATTCTTTCTTCCACTGATATTTATACTCAATTTGAAGATGTGCAAGCATCCTATTGGATATATGGAAAGGTAATGTCTTAGTCTTGGTAGTATTTAATTTATATAGAGATGCCCTGCTGTATTTATCTATAACCTCATGTAAAACCGGCAAAGAAGTCTCCGGGTTGGTAATAAATAATAAAACGTCGTCTGCAAATAAACATAATTTGTGTGACGTGGATGCTACAGTGATTCCCGGGAAACCTGGCATAGCTCGAATAGAAGTGGCAAATGGCTCTATAGCTAAAACATACATCAAAGGTGAGAGGGGGCAACCCTGTCTTGTACCGTTGAATTTTGAAATAACAAATGGAGATGATAAAAAACCATTGTTCAAGACTTTGGCAGTTGGGTTACTATATAGAGCAGTTATTGATGAGAGTATTGCTCCCTGAAATCCGAATTCAGTTAGGGTAGATGTAAGAAATCCCCAATGTAGGCGATCAAACGCCTTTTCGGCATCCAAAGAAAGCAGAAGCGCTTCCCGTTTTCTTTTAACTAACAATTCAGCTAGATTAAAGACCCTTCAGGTATTGTCCGAGGCTTGGCGGCCCCTAGCAAAACCCACCTGGTCAGGATGTATAAGCTGCAGGACCAATGGGGAAAGGCGATTGGCAATTATTTTAGAAAAAATCTTCACATCAGAGGTAAACAGGGCAATTGGTCTGTAATTTTGACAGAAAGAGGGATCTTTCCCAGGCTTAGGGATAGTAATGATCCGTGCTTCCAACATCTCAGTTGGAAAGGATCCTTGTTTAGTGGCTGAGTTATAAAGCGAAGTGAGAATAGGGGCAACCTCAAGTAAAAAATTTTTATAAAAGGAGTTGGAAAATCCATCCGGCCCAGGCGATTTACCCAGAGGGAGGGTCTTAATAACATCAACAATCTCACTCTCTGACCAAGGTGCATTTAGGGACTCCAGTTCGTCTGCCTTCAATTTGGGTAGATGTAATTTTTCTAAAAACAAGGAAATAAGGTTGTGGGTGGGTTGAGGGGTGTTAGAATCGTTATGTAAATTGTACAGTTTTTCATAATATTTAGCAAATGCCTCAGCAATGGACGAGGGATTAAGCAAACTCTGTCCATCTGGCATAGTGATACCTTTAATTCTATTTCTCGTTTGGCGTAAGCGTAATTTACGTGCTAAGAATTTGACCGCTTTGTTACCTAATGTATAAAATTTCTGTTGTAATTTAGACAAGGTGCTTTTCATACGTTCCATAAACAATTTTTTAAGTTGGTTTCTAATAGACACCAACTCGCTTTTAAAGAGACATGATGGGTGAGCTCGATTTAAGTAGTCTACTTGTGTCAGGCGGGTTACCAAGTCAGTTTGTTGTTGTAGGTATTCCTTACGGAGTCTAGAACCCGTCTGAATAGCGACTCCTCTAAGGACTGCCTTTAGAGCACACCAGTAAATAGTTATAGATGTGTCCTCTGGGAGTTAGTAGCCTTAAATGCTGAGAATGCGTACAATAGAGGAGTGGCTGCTTCGGGTGTGTGTAGCAGATATTCTGGGAATCTCCATTGTCTAGGGGGAAATTGAGAGCCCTCACAATTCCATGAACAGGTCACAGCTGCGTGGTCAGACCAAACTACAGGGACAATTTTGGACTGTCTAGTGTGTTGTAAAGTCCATTTGTCCAAAAGAATCAGGTCTATCCGAGAATATGAATTATGAACATGTGAGAAATATGTATAGTCTCTCACTCTTGGGGAGTGAATTCGCCACACGTCATACAGATCAGACTCTTTCAGTAAACTGCTCAGCGTAGAGGATGAGTCTGTGTAAGTTCTAGGGGTACCCTCTACATTTGACTTGTCTACTTTAATATCTGGTACTAGGTTGAAGTCGCCCATGATCACTACACTACCCTTTTGGACTCCACGAAGGGCCTCTAACATCTTTTTTAGAAAAGGAATTTGTCTCATATTAGGAGCATAAAGGGAGACTAAAGTAATTTCTCTATCATCTAGTTTTCCCACTAATATCAGATATCTGCCATCCCTATCTGCAATCTTACAGGATAATTCGAATCGTAACGAGCAATCTAACATAATAGCTACTCCATTACGCTTAAAAGGACCGTTAGCGTAATAAGTTACTGGGTATCTAGCATCTTTAATCACCGGAGGTGCCAATGAAGAGAAATGTGTCTCTTGAAGAGCCACCACTTTTGCCTTTTCCCTATGAAAAGTAGCCAGTGCTAAATGTCTCTTACTAGGGGAATTGAGACCATGGGTATTTAAAAAATACCATTTGGGGTTAGGAAAGGCCTCTCTGTTGTATAGAGACAGCATATCTAGATTCCTAGGGATTAATAAAAAAGGAAAGGAAAAGGGAGATAGAAACAACAAAAAAACACTCAGGAAAACATACAGTAAAGGGGAATTAACTGAATTAGCCCAAAAATCGGGGCCAGAATGTTTTCCGCAAGGAAAAAGTGTCGGCAAAAACAAAAAACATTGGGGAAAAGTGGCCTAGCATGAAAGCCACTCACCCATGCAACTACTTAGAAATATAGAGAAGAATATCAATTATATGAAACTCAGAAAACCCCAGTTTATAAAATCTTAAAATAATCAATACAGCTTAAAGTATAAATACCAGTGGCGTAACTAGAGCAGGGTTCGTGCCCTGGGCACCGTTGGACCGGCGGTGCGGGGGGGCGCCGCCGGCCACGGTACCGGCCCGCCCACCCTAGATAGCCAGTGTAGCGCCGACCGCAATGAGTGCGGTCAGCGCTACACATTTGCACAGGACCGGCGCTAGGCTTCCAGCGCCGGTCCTGTGCTGCACGCCTGAGCCCGTTCCCGACCCCTGAGCGCTTGCCCAATAGTGCCAGGAGGCGGGCTCAGGCTGTGCATAACACACGCATCGCCGCCAGCGCTGGCGGCGATGCGTGTGTTAAACAGCAGCCAATGAGAGTCAGATAGACTCTCATTGACTGCTGCAGCACCCACTGCAAGAGCCGGACTTCCGTCCGGCTCCTGCAGTGGGTAATGGGACTGACGTCATGACGTCATGACATCAGTCCCATAATGCTGAGCGCGCCCGCCCGGGCGGACTGGAGGGTGGGAGCGGCATCGGCATCGCGGACAGGAGCAGCGTGGAATCAGGTAAGTATATTTTTATATATATTTATTTATTTTTAAACCTTACCTATCTGCACAACGGGGGAGGGGTTGGCTACTACTGGGGGGGACATCTACTGGGGGGGGACATCTACTGGGGGGGCATCTACTGGGGGGGACATCTACTGGGGGTACCATTTGGAGGACCTCTACTGGGGACTACTACTTGGGGGGGGGACTACCACTGGGGGCATTCTAAAAGGGGCCTAGTATTACTAGAGGCACTGCATTCGGGGTCCACTAATGGGGGCAATAATAGGAAGGGCCACTACAGGGACCACTGGATAGGGGGGGTCACTACTGGGAGCCTGCATCAGGGGGAGCACTACTGGGGGCACTGCATGGGAGGGGGGGACACTACTGCTGGGGGCACTATATAAGGGGCTTACTGCTAGGGGCACTGCAGGGACCACTACAGGGGGCACTAGATAGGGGGGATCACTACAGGGTGCCTGCATAAGGGGACCACTACTGGGAAAACTGCATGGGGGAGACTACTGCTGGGGGCACTATATAAAAGGGCACTGCATAAGGGGATACCGCTACTGGGCGCACTGCATTGGGGGGACTGCTACTGGGGGCACTGCATAAGGGGGAACACTACGTGGGGCACTGCATTTGGGGGGGCCACTACTGGGGATACTGAGTAAGGGGAACTAATTGGGGGCTGTATAAGAGGGACCACTACTGGGGATACTGTATAAGGGGCACTACTATGGGCCTGCATGAGAGGGACCACAACTGCATACTGGGGGTACTACTGGGGTTAAGGTGCATATGGATAGGAATGTTCAGTTTGAAAATAAAGGGGTGTGTCATGTTGACACGCCCCATTTTTAAGTGACCACGCCCATTTTTTTTGCCGCGCGACGGAGGCGCGCGCACATGGGGAGGGGGGGGCTCCCTTTTCAAATTTGCCCTGGGCTCCAAATACCCTAGTTACGCCACTGATAAATAGTCAACTAATTTAGAGGTATCCTATTTCTTAGGTTTATAAATCATCCCTACATACTAGGAGCCTCATAGAGTCTTGTAGACAAGAATAGATATACCATTATATATAAAAAAAAACATATAAACAGTAATTATATTATAATAGTTAACATTGTAGAAACATTGTATATAAACAATAAATGTAATACTATAACTACATAGTGTAAATATATGAGGGAAAGATCCACAGACCTAGGCTTCAAGAAAATATACACATAATCTCACGTGGATAAGATCAATCGGGAACAGTGTTCCTGGAAGATCTAGATGTGCCTATGGTCACGGGAATGTCCCATTCCGCTAGTAGTTTAATACCAGCTTCCACTGATGAGATAACATATGAGGAGGATTCGTAGTGTACTAGCAGCTTAACCGGGAATCCCCAACAGTAGGGTATCTCAGAGTCCCGAAGTGCTGCCGTGATTGCATGAAATTAATGTCTCTTGGCCAATGTGTGTGCCGATAGGTCTGGAAATATCTGTAGGCCTCCCAGAGTGTCTGATCCTTCTGCTTGTCTGGCAGCTTTCAGGATAAGTTCTTTGATGTGAAAGAAATGTATCCTCATCAGAGTGTCTCTAGGGAAACTGTTGGTACTCACTCTTGGCTTAGGTAGACGATGTACTCTATCTATGAGTAAATCTTGTACAGAGGCCGAGGGTAGGAGTTTTTGGAATAATTTGGTCACATATTCTTGTAATTCTGTGGGAGCGACTGAATCAGGGATACCTCATATTTTGACGTTATTCCGTCTCGATCTGTCCTCTAGGTCAGCTATTTTATCGCGGATATTTGACACATCAGTTTGCAGTTCGGAATGAGCAGTTAGCAGGTCATTATGTGAGGAGACAAGTTCACTCATCTTTCCCTCTAAATGATCTGTGCGGCCGCCCAAACTCACAATCTCTGATTTGAGCGATTGTACTGAGGACTCTACTCCAGCTAGGATATCCGTGCGGAATGCTGCAAACATTTGGAACATCGACTGGGTAGTTAGAGGAGCCGAGGTATCTAAGTCCAGACCCAAGTCAGCCGGTGTAGTAAGTCCCTTAGAGAGAGTAGCGACTGGGGTCAGGGAGGACTTCAGTGAAACAGGAGTGAATGATTTCTGTTTATTCGAGGATGAGTTAGGAAATTGCACAGGAGATGGTAGTCGCTGTGGCTTCCCACGTTTAGACGGCATTATACTTCAGAATATATCAATAGTAAATGCTAAAGAAACGAGCTACAGATTATTGGTTACTGCATGGGTGAGGGTGTCTTCATCCCTAGAAGGGAAGCATGCTGCGAGACGGCTTTATAGCTCCCAGGACAGGTTTCTGCAGAGCCAGCACTATACTAACATAATATAGTGAAAGAGGACTTCCTCAGGTGATCATAAGCACTTTGACTGTAAAGGGTAAAGAGCTACAGCTGGGATTCACACCCAGGATTGAGAGAGTGTATCCCAAGGTTACTGAGGTCAAGTTAGGTAGCCCCTAAGCTATGGGGGACAGTGTTGCTGTGCATCAAACCCCAGCCTTTCTGCAATAGTGAGCTCTGATTTATGAGGAGCCTGTCTTCCAGCCAAGATGGCGGCCAAATGGGAGTGGCGCGAAAACGGGACCACTGATCTCCAGCTACAACAACAGAAGGGTCCTACCAGTAGGTTGGCACTGGGAGGGCAGTAGCCAGTGCTTTTAAGCCCTGGGTGGTGTTCGGCGAATGCGCAGGTAACTCCGCGTGATGTCGCGATGGAGGTCCCGCACTCCAGCCCGTGGCTTCCTGTAATGTGCAGGGCCTGGGTCTCTTGATCTCCACGCTGGAGCCACCTTCAGACACAGCGTTCTCACCGGGAAGACGGGCGAGGTAGGTAGGAGGGAAGGAAGCCCTCGCAGGGTGTAAGGTGGAGGAGAAAGCTCCTCTAATTAGGTGCTTGAAGCTGCAGGTCCCTGGAGCTGAGGGAAAGCATGTCTAGTCCCATAGGAGTTTAGGCCACACCCCTATTCAGTGATCATTAATGTTGTGAAATAAAGATTATTTGATTTCCAAGGTTTAGCACATGATAAGCCAACCATGTTTGGTAGTGTACTGATCTACTCTGTCTCAACAGCTTTCCGGTGTCATCGGTGAGAAGATCGCAACATGCATTCTCAACTTATGGACTGTAGAGAGTTAAAACACCAAAATGTACTTTGTAATGTTAGCAGTTGCATGCAGGGGGAATAAGGAGACAATAGGCTGTCAGAGGCTGACCTGTGTCCATTTGAATCAACATGTTAAATATCCTGTAACAGATGCACCCGCACTGGGAACCAATGAAACCATGCTAAATTTTCTATTGTATTGCTTATCCCTGTAAGGGTATAAATGTGCTTACAGACTCCAATCTGGAGTCTTCATGCTGATGCTGTTGATGGAGGTTTCTTATGGATGCCGGTAACTGGTCCCAGTGCGCGTGCGTATGTATAACTGTACCTTGGATCTGTATAATTTCTTTGCGCTAAATTGTCTTTAGATCACAGTGTGTAACCTACTGTTTTTATGTTGAATAATATACTTTGTGCTTTGGAAACACATTTTCAAGGTCTGATGGCTTTTATTTTACTGTATGACTGCGTATGCAAAAAGGGTCAATTTTAGAAGGTATAGGCAGGACTTAGAAGGTATAGGAAGGATTGTACCAGAGGTTTAAAACCATTATAACAATACACACTTTGTATCATCTTTCAGGAGGATTTACGATGAACATGGACGCACAGTGTCAGCATCGTCCAGTATCATGACCCTGAGACAAGGAACCTGTCCTGTCAGCCAATATGCCGTACAGTTTCAAATCTTGGCATCAGAGCTTAAGTGGAATGAGGAGGCCCTCACCTCAGCCTTTTGGCATTGCCTTTCTGACCGACTAAAAGATGATCTGATCACCCGTGAGCTTCCCACTAATTTAAATGATATGATCTCACTCTGCAACAAAATTGACCTACGCTTCAGAGACCGTCAGGCTGAAAAGCACAGAACTGACTGGCAAAGGTCATTTACACCTCCCTTGCCTACCCTTCCACCCCATCCTCCTATAGATGAGGAGCCTTTGCAGGTGAACCAAACCCATCACTCCAAAGAGGAACATCGGAGAAGGATGCTAAGAAACCTCTGTCTATACTGCGGAGATTCGGGTCACCTGGTGGCCTCCTGCTCCTGTAAATCGGGAAATGCCCATTCCTAACTGATCCTTGGGACATCAAGTTAGGAGTTATGAGTCTGTCCCCAAATACTAAAGATTTCAAAATTTTCTTAGCTTTGGATCTCAAGCCTAACCCTGTCTTCATCTCTGCTCTATTAGACTCTGGAGCAGCCGCAAATTTCATGACTTCCAGCCTAGTTGATAAACTACAGATTCCTTGTTCATCTCTCAATCACGCAATTTCCCTGATTTCTGTAGATGGACGACCTCTAGCTAAAGGAGTGGTCACCAAGGAAACTCAACCAGTATTAGTTCGTGTTGGGGCACTTCACTCCCAGTCTATAAAGTTCTTAGTGATACCTGAGGCTTCTCAAGAAATCATTTTAGGACTACCCTAGTTACGCCAGCATAATCCCAGGATAGACTGGTGTTCAATGCAGATTCTTTCATGGGGAACTTACTGTCAGAAATGCTGTCCTCCCAAGATACGACATGTAAGAAAGACAGCTTCGTTAATATCTCCAGCTATTCCCAAGGAGTACCAGATGTTCTCTGATGTTTTTTCCGAGCAACAGGCGAATGTCTTACCTCCCCACAGAGAATGGGACTGTCCAATCAAGCTGCTGCCTGACAAGATGCCACCTCGTGGGCGCACCTTTCCTCTATCCTTGCCTGAGACTCAAGCCATATCTGAATACATCCAGGACAACCTAGTGAAAGGGTTTATTCGTCCTTCCATCTCTCCTGCTGGAGCTGGCTTCTTTTTCGTCGGCAAGAAAGATGGTGGCCTAAGACCTTGTATAGATTACAGGGGCCTTAATGATATAATGATTAAGAATTGATATCCTCTTCCCTTGATCACAGAGTTGCTCGACAGAGTTAAGGGGTCCATCATATTCTCAAAGTTGGATCTGAGAGGGGCTTATAATCTCATCCGTATTCGCGCTGGTGATGAATGGAAGACCGCCTTTAATACTAGAGATTGACACTTTGAAAACCTTTTGATGCCCTTTGGGTTGTGCAATGCCCCTGCCATGTTTCAGGGCTTTGTTAATGAGATTTTCTGGGACTTGTTGTACGTCTCGGTTGTTGTTTACCTGGACGACATATTGATTTTTTCGTCTTCTGTAGCAAAACATCATGAACATGTGAAGGAAGTACTGTCCCATCTGAGAAAGAACCACCTTTACTGCAAACTGGAGAAATGTGTCTTTGGGGTTCCCATTGTGCCATTCCTTGGTTACGTCATGTCTGGCTCCAGTCTAGAAATGGACCCCAAGAAGGTGCAGTCGATGTATCATCATAGGCCGCGGGTGCAGTTTTTTCCCAGCGTTATGAGGATAATCAAGTTCATCAATGTGGGTTTTTCTCCAAGAAATGTTCTTCTGCTGAAAGAAATTATGCTATTGGTGAACAACAACTCTTGGCAGTGAAGTTGGGATTAAAAGAATGGAGATACCTGCTGGAAGGGGCCAAGTTTCCCTTCACTGTCTTCACGGACCATAGAAATCTCAAGAATCTTCAGTAAGTCCTCGTTTGACCCGATATGGCAATATTTTTTGCTCGGTTTCAGTTCACCCTGACCTTCCGGTCTGGAGCCTGTAATCAAAAGGCAGATGCTCTGTCCAGATCTCTCCTCTGTGATGACAAATTGGAGAATCAACAAAATACCCCTGTTTTGGAGTCAAGAGTGTTCGCCACCTTACAGTTACAGCCCCCTACTGGGAAGTCCTTTGTGGCCCCGGAGTTAAGGAAGCAGCTCCTCATCTGGGCTCATTCCTTTCGCTTTGCAGGTCACTCAGGTACCCGGAAGACCTTGGAATTTTTAAAGAGAGGCTATTGGTGGCCATCCATGAAAGCATACGTGTCGGAGTTCATCTCTTCATGTTCTTCATGTGCCCAGCATAAATCTTCATGCCAGGCCCCAGCTGGTGAGTTGTTGCCACTACCTATTCCATCATGTCCATGGACGCATCTCTCCATGGACTTCGTCACGGATCTGCCGAATTCTCAAGGGTTCACTACCATCTGGGTTGTAGTAGACCGATTCTCTAAAATGGTCCATTACATACCACTAAAGAAATTGCCTTCTGCTCACTTGTTTGTTCAACATATTTTCTGTCTCCATGGTCTTCCTGCTGACCGTGGTGTTCAGTTCACAGCGAAATTTTGGAGAGCCTTATGTTCTGTCTTGCAAGTGGAGCTAAATTTTTCTATGGCTTATCACCCACAAAGCAACGGTTCCACTGAGAGGGTTAATCAAGACCTTGAGACCTTCCTGAGGATTTTTATGACATCTTCCCAAGACAATTGGTCTGTATAGCTGCCATGGGCTGAATTTGCACATAATGCCTCCTACCACTCTTCCACGAACCAAACTCCATTCCAAGTGGTCTACGGACTTCATCCTCGGGTCCCTGAATTTCAAAGCCTGCCCGTCTTTGATGTTCCAGCTGTAGAAGATACTGTACGGAAATTTGCATCAATTTGGTCTCAAGTTCGTGCTGACCTGGAGAAGGCGTCCTCCCATTACAAATTTCAAGCTGATAAGAAGCGTAGGAAAGTACCACGTATGCAAGTTGGAGACCAAGTATGGTTGTCCACCCAGAACCTACGGCTTAGAGTACCATCTATGAAATTTGCTCCACGCTTCATCGGACCCTTCTCCATCACAGAAATCATTAACCCTGTGGCTTATCACCTTCAGTTACCCCCTTTTCTGAAAATTCCCAATTCCTTTCATGTCTCCCTGCTTAAACCCCTGGTGTTGAACAAATTCCACAGAGTCCTGCTTGCTTCTCCCCGTGTCCAGACTGAAAGGGGCATGGAGTTTGAGGTCTCCCAGGTCTTGGATTCTCGTCTCCGCAGAGGACATTTGCAGTACCTGTTGGATTGGAGGGGCTACGGCCCAGAGGAACGTTGTTGGACCGATGCCCAAGATATCCATGCTCCTGCACTCATCAAGAGGTTCCATGCTGCCCATCCAGAGAAGCCTGTGAGTGTCCTGAGGCCACCCATAAGGGGGGGTACTGTTACGGCCAGGGTTTCTCGGCATGGTGGTCACCGGGTATTACCTGTGAGGTTCTGTGCAGGCACATTGTCACTGGGCCTGGTGAGGTCTGGCGGTGCTTCCGTTCCATTTGGCATGGGCGCCACCATGTTGCCTGCAGCCATGTGATTCAATTTATCCAATCCTGGTAGGTCATGTGTTCTTTGCAGCCAGTCACAGCGCAGCACTGAGTATTTAGGAAGGTCCAGAGCCTTCCTTCCTTTCCCAGTGCAATGTGTTTCTCAGCTGCAGCTGAGAGAGAGGACCTGTGCCTTACCTGCCTCCTTGGAAGCGCTACTAGCCTGAACCTTGCCTGCTCCAACCTGCTGGACTTACCCTGCACCCTCCACATACCTTCTTACCTGCCTGAGTACCTGAACCTGCTGTTTCCCTGCACCTTGCCTCCACTCACACCCAGCTGGACTTCATTACCTCTGCCTGCATTCTGTTATAGCTCACCATACCTGCATTCTGTTACAGCTCACCATACCTGTATACTGGACTGTTCCTGCCTGTCACTATCTGGACATTCTCCCATTAACCCCACTACAGTTATCAAGTGCACTTTAGTGCTATACCTGGACTTTTTTGTTTGCCTTTCCCATGTCTTCTAAGCCACTTATTAAAAACTCCACTTTTTCATTTAAATCTGCTTCTGTGTCTGCTCCTATCACCACCCCAGGTCCACAACAAAATCAGAACCTCACAATATGTATGGAGAGTTATGAGGTGTAGATTTAATAGATGGAATTAATGAATGCAAGTGCAAAAAGTAGGTGTGTTGTGAGAGAATGTGGTTGTATATAGTGTATGAGGATGAATGACAGGGTCAGAAAAAGGTAATATAGGGTGTGCCAAGGGGTCTGAGGTAAGCAGGTTGTGTAATGCATAGAGATAGCTGTAGTTAATAAATTAAAAGTATGTGAGAGTATGAAGTGTGGTTTGCACAGAAATGGGACCACCTTCTTTGACTCGCGGGTGCAGCATTCCCCGCGAAGAAAAGACCTCTAACCGCAAGGAGACACCCCCTAACCATGAGGCTATGCCCCGTAATTTCGGTCCCTCATCTTGAGGTAAAGAAGTTGGGAGGTATATTAACAGCCATCTAATGTCTGATCCCCGAAAATAAACAAATTACGCCTGCAAAGTCATATTGTGCTCAAAGTGATATCAGATAAATACCCAATGATGTTTTGAAACTAATTCGTCAACACACACACAGTGAAAGAATTATCGTTGTTTGTCTTGTATTGTGATCAGGGACGGTTCTAGGGACGGGCTAACCCTGGAGGGTGCCACTGAGTCCCCATATTTAAAAAAAAAAAAAAAAAGGTCTCCGTCTTTATTTATTGCCGGACAGCGCTGAGTCCTGAGCGCTCAGCTCAGATGCTGCACTGCAGTGCGCAGCACCGCAGCCGCGTGACGTCAGTAGTCACGCAGCGTCGCGCAGTATAGCCCAACGCCGCCTGTCCTCCTTCAGCCATGCCCGCAGCAATCTTAAGCGGAGGAGGACGGAGCGCAGCGGCGTGGCTGTGTCAGCTAGTGTGGTGTCAGGCAGCCAGCCCAGCCCCATGAAAAAAAAGCCCCTGTGACAAAAAAAAAAAGAAGTGCTAGTGATAAACTGTTTGGAAGGAGGGAAGGAGCCCTGCTGTTGCACCCCAGGAAGCCTTGCTGTTGCAAGCCTGCACCCCCACACAGAGACTTACTGTCAGTCTGGCTGATAAGACAGTGGGTGCCTGTGTCTGCTGGAGCACCCCTCCAACCAGCCTTGTTGCCTGGCTGCTGGTTGGAGGAGACTGGTCTGGAGTGTACTGGAGAGTTATAAATGCAGTACTTGCTTGGGTGAGTCTCCTCTCTGAAGGTGATGTACATTTTATTTTGGTATGGTGTTCAGGGGGGGGGGGGGGCTTGGCTGAAAGTAAATTTATTGGGTGGGGCCAGGGCTGGCCATAAATGTTTATTGTTTTATGATGCTGACTGTTGGGGCCCAGCCAAGGGCCATGAAAGATTTTTTTTTTTCCTGTGGGCCTGTGCTGGACCATGAATGGTATTTATAGTACCTATGGTGTTGGGGGGGTCTTGGCTGAGCCCTAACACCACAGAAATAGAAAAACATTCATGGCCCAGCAAAAGCCCACAAGAAAAAAATATTTTAAATGACCAACTCAATGTCGGGGATCCCGGGATTGAGCATTTCTCAATCCCGAATCCCGGGATTGAAAAAACGGTCCGGGATTGGCCTCCCTAGTGGTGGCTATGGCAGCAGGTCTTATCAGCTGTAGCCGCTGCCCGTTATCCCCTACCCCACTGTGGCGGATCATCTTTACAGCTTCCTGTCTGCCTGTCACGGACCTCCGCTGTAAAACCAGCGCGGGCGCCCTTCTCATCTCTCCACCCCTGCTCTGAAAGCTAGCTGTTGGGCTTCCTGTCACTGACCTCCGCTGTAATATCACCGCAGGCGCCTGCTCCCAGCTTCCCTTCCCTGTCCTGTGAGTTTCCCTTTCTGAAATTTGAACTATGGTCGGGATGTACTAACCTTGCGGAGTACTTCCCGCCATGCTTCGCATACCTACTGATACCATATGCACTAACATATGCAATCAGTAGCACAAAGGACAGCTCTTCCTATAAGAGCTGTCGTTTGCAATCTGCGGTTTATGACCCAGGAGTCCATCAGCGCATGTGCAGAGTGAAGCGGCTGCCACAAGGCGTCCTGGTAGGGATCCGATCGGATCCCTCATAGCAGCGCGATGCGGTAGAAGCCCAAAGGCTTCCCTAACCATATTGAAGCCCTGGCGGCCAGGTAATGATACATACGGAAAATGCAGTAAAACTGCATTTTCCGTTTAGTACTTACCGGCCTATGTCTCTTTGAACAAGCTGCCGGCTGCCAGTCTATGACCTCCACTGTGATACAAGTGTAGACGACCATTCCCAGCTCTCCTCCCCTGCTATCGCCTCCCGTCCTCTAGAAGCCAGCTGCTGGGCATTCTGAGACCATGGTATGTGTAACTGTGTATGAATATATGTATACCTATTGATATGAGTGTATGTGTGCATATATTTAGCTATATATATGTGTATTTGGTATCTGTATTTGAGTATATGTGTCTCTGTATGTACCAACAGTATGTATGTGTATCTTGTTTTTGTTTCTAGATATTTGTGTACCTGTGATGAATTGGGGGTGTTCCACATGGACACCCCCCCTTTTTTTCTTTTTTTTTGGGGGGGGGGGGGGTGCAGCTAAGAACATTCGCCTTTGGCTCCACAATGTCTAGAACCGGCCATGATTGTTATACTGTGAACACTTGTGAAAACGTGTAAAGTGGTTTTGTAAATGGCTCCCAGGAAGGAGTTATCAATCGAAAAGCAATCCTCCATAGTCGCTTTGAGAAATACATAGCATAGTTTGCATGAACTTGCTCACCTGGAGAAGGTTTTTCTTGGTGGCATGCAGTGTAACCTCGAGATACAGGAGCGTATCTATAATGGGTGCAGGATGTACGGGGCACACGGGTCCAGGGGGCCCAGCGCCGCACACCCTGCACCCATATTATTTAAAACTCACCTGTCCGTGGTCAGTGCTGCGCAGAGCACTGGAAAATGGCCGCTGCGGCCATTTCTCCGGCGTTCTGCGCATGCACAGTAGACTCTGGGCACACTCTAGTGCCCAGGGTTTACTGCTTCTGCGTTGGCCAGCCAGCCATTGCAGTCAGCTGCCGGCCGCCGGGGAGAGAGGAGGGGGCCCTGCACGGGGAATGCACACGGGCCCCCTCTTCTCTTAAAACGCCCCTGTCGAGATACGTCGTAAACAGTGTATGTGATTGCCCACGACCTGGGCAACCTCAAGTGACCACAAAAAAGGAGGACAAAATGATCAGAGTGTGTTCCAAATGGGACAGACTGATGGAAACTAGGAAGAAAAGCGTGTCAATCCCGACTGTCAAACGCCTTTTTGTAACCATTCCTTAGGCCCATAAATAAAAAAAGAGGCTATTGTTGGCAAAAAGCACAGGAGTTGAACCACTAGTCAGCGGAAGAAGGTTCTTTTCACAGATGAATTGAAGTTTGAGGTTTCTGGGTCCAAGAGGCATGAGTTCATTCGTTTGTCATGCGACAGTTGAGCAAATGCTTCCTGCTTGCATTCAGCCAACAGTCAAGAGGTTCCATTATGGTCTGGGGATATTTTGGAGGTGGTGCGGTTTGTTACTTCATAAAAATCGAAGGAATCATGGACTCCAAACACTACCACAACATCATGGTTAGCCATGCCATGTCTTCCAGCACCCACCTTATTGCTCATGGGCCCTGATTCAGAATCGGACGTTCTGACAGAGCGCTCGCTCTGAATCAGGGCTGTCCTTCTTGTTTTTCAGAGTGCCCTCCTGGCCGCTCACATAGCTGTGGGTGACAACCCACAGCTATAGCGAGCGGCCAGGAAGATGGTAGCGATGGTCAAGACCATCGGGCTTGCGACGAGACCCTTGTGGCAGGGTCTCGTTGCCGCAAGCCCCAGAGTGCTTTTGGCTCTAACAGAGCCGAAAGCACTCCCATTGACATCACTTGTGATGTCAGTGAGGCCAGCACCAGATGGTAGGCGTTCCCATGGGAATGCCTCCGGTCTGGGCAGCCACACCACCGGCCCGCCCACCAAAGGGGGCGTGCTGTCACTCAACATCGACAGCACGCCCCCTTTGGTACGAAACCCAGAGCGACGGATTGCCCGTCGCTATCCGGGTCTCGCGCATGCGCACGATGGAGCCAGCTCTGTCGTGCGCATGCGCACTGGGTAACCATCAACCTGCTTGCGAGCGCATAGCGCTCGCGAGCGGGTCTGAATCAGGCCCATGGTTTCAGACTACAGCACGATACTGACCCAAAACATACCTCCAGTCTTTGCAAAAAGTATGTTCATTCAAAACATAGACGGTGTAATGGGTAGCATTATTGCCTTACAGCACTGAGTTCTTGGATTCAATTCTGACTATGGCCCTGGAGTCGAGTTTGTATATTCTCCCTGTGCTTGTGTGGGTTTCCTCTGGGTGCTCCAGTTTCCCGCCACACTCCAAAAATATACTGGTTGGTTACTTGGCTTCCAACAAAATTGTACTCTAGTGTGTATGTACATGTGGTAGGGAATATAGGGGCCCATTTATCATTCAATATTTGAGGTAAAATCCCTGAAAACACATGTTTTTGGGGGTTTACCTCAAATACTAAGTATCCCCCGGATGTATGAAGGCGGGACCCCTCCATTTGCCGCTGGCAGCCGCCTCCCCCATAGGTTTATATGGGAGATGCGATGCTGCCAAATGTACCAATATCCGGAATGCATAGCATTCCCGATATTGGCCCCAGCAGCTAATGCCATCTGAAGATAGCGTTAGCCGCTGTAGTCTATAGGCACTTACCGCATATCAACCAGTGGAGGGATCTCCCAGATGGCAATGGGCGCCACTCATGTGCAGCTCATGGACAAGTTGACCAACAGGACATTGATGAGGGAATAATTTTGGAAAATCAATACTCAATTTATTTGTAAACAATGTGTATAAGTATAAAAACATGTTTATTTACCAAAATAAATATCTATTCATCACAAACTAGCTGCTTTTGTTCATTACTTTCCAAAAAATGGATGATTTTGGTGGTGTATTGAAATGAACGAATGAATGAGCTGTAGTGTGTGTGTGTGTATGTATGTATATGTCTATATATATATATATATATATATATATATATATATATATATATATATATTAGGAATGTGCGTCGACCCCCGTGTTTTGGTTTTGGATCTGTATCTCCTAGGGATGAGCGAGTTCGGATTTCTGAAATCCGAACCCCCCCCCGAGCCCCCCGATCCGAGCCGGGAATCGAGTCTGGCTTGGGTTTCCCCGCCTGACTCGGAACTGAAATCGAGGCAAAACATCATCATCCCGCCTTCCGGATCTCGCAGGTTTTGGATTCTATAAAAGGTCCCCACGTCGGCGCCATTTCTCACTTCGGCTGTGGACAGTGAAGAGGGAGGGTGGGAGCTAGAGCTGGCTGGGCTGTGTTGTGCTGCTGTTGTCCATAGGGGCTGTATCCACTCAGTCCATAGGGGCTGACTGGGCTGTGTTGTGCTGCTGGGCTGCTGGGCTATGTTGTGCTGCTGTCATAGGGGCTGGCTGGGCTGTTTTGTACAGTCAGTTGTCCATAGGGGCTGTGTCCACTCCAAAGTCTATAGGGGCTGGCTGGATGTGTTGTGCAGTGTCCCATAAAGGCTACAGTCCTAAAGGGGTGCTGTAGTGTTGTCCAGGGGGTGATCTGTCCATCAGGGGTGCTCCCCTAAAGAGCACTCCAAAAAAAGTTTTTTTTTCTGTGTTTGTGAATTGTGTGCGCAGTAGCCGCACGTGCATCAACAAAGTAGTACCAAGCATGCGCCTGTGTCATAAGTAAAGGGCCGGCTGGCTTGTCCACGAAAGGGTGCTGTAACCCCCACAGTGCACTCCAAAAAAATTAAAAAAATAAAAAATTTTGTGTTTGTGAATTGTGTGCGCTGTAGCCGCACATGCATCAGCAAAGTAGCGCCAAGCATGCGCCTGTGTCATACGTAAAGGGCCGGCTGGCTTGACCATTAAAGGGTGCTGTAACCCCCAAAGTGCACTCCAAACAAAATAAAAAATTATTTTCTGTGTTTGTGAATTGTGTGCACTGTGGCTGCACGTGCATCAACAAAGGAGCAGCGCCAAGCTTGCGCCTGTGTCCCATAAGTAAAGGGCCGGCTGGCTCATCTCTTAAAGGGTGGTGTAACCCCCATAGTGCACTCTAACAAAAATAAAAACTTATTTTCTGTGTTTGTGAATTGTCTGTACTGTGGCTGCATGTGCATCAACAAAGGAGCAGCGCCAAGCGTGCGCCTGTGTCCGATAAGTAAAGGGCCAGCTGGCTCATCTGTTAAAGGGTGGTGTAACCCCCAAAGTGCACTCCAAACAAAATAAAAAAATAATTTTTTCTGTGTTTGTGAATTGTGTGCACTGTAGCCGCACATGCTTCAACAAAGTAGCGCCAAGCGTGCGCCTGTGTCATAAATCAAGGGCTGGCTGGCTTAACCATTAAAGGGTGCTGTAACCCCCAAAGTGCACTCCAAACAAAATAAAAAAATAGTTTCTGTGTTTGTGAATTGTGTGCACTGTGGTTGCACGTGCATCAACAAAGGAGCAGCGCCAAGCATGCGCCTGTGTCCCATAAGTGTGTTAAAGGGTGGTGTAACCCCCAAAGAGCACTCCAAAAAAAATGAAAAATTATTCTTTTCTGTGTTGTGAATTGTGGGCCTGATTCAGAGCCGGACGCTCTGACCAGAGTGCTCGCTTTGAATCAGGGCCCTCCTACCTAAAATTGGAGCGGCCTCCTGGCTGCTCGTATAGCTGTGGGTGACCACCCACAGCTTATGCGAGCGCCCAAAAAGATGGTCGCGATGGTCAAAACCATCGCGACCATCGGGCTTGCGATGAGACCCTGCGGTAGGGTCTCGCTGTTGCAAGCCCAGGAGTGCTTTTGGCTCTATCAGAGCCAAAAGCACTCCCACTGACATCACTCCTGAATCATGATGTCAGTGGGGCCGGCCCCAGATGGTAGGCATTCCCATGGGAACGCCTCCATCTGGGCAGCAACGGGGCGTTGCACGCCCACCATCACTCACCATCGACAGCACGCCTCCTTTGGTGCAAGACCTGGAGCGACGGAGTGCCCGTCGCTAGCCGGGTCTCGCGCATGCGCACGACAGAGCTCCCTCCATCGTGTGCATGCACACTAGGGCACCATTGACCCGCTTGCGAGCGCTCAGCGCTCGCGAGCGGGTCTGAATCAGGCCCTCAGTGCGCTGTAGGCACATGTCCATCAACAAAGGAGCAGCGCCAAGCGTGTGCCTGTGTCATAAATCAAGGGCCAGCTGGCTTGACCGTTAAAGGGTGCTGTAACCCCCAAAGTGCACTCCAAAAAAAAATTTTAATTCTTCTTTTCTGTGTTTGTGTGCGCCTTAGACTCACGTATATATCAATCAATATTACATAAATGCCCCCACTTAGACTCTCCTGGGGATTTGTGATATCTGACAACGCCACCAATATTGTGCGGGCATTACATCTGGGCAAATTCCAGCACGTCCCATGTTTTGCTCACACAATAAATTTGGTGGTGCATAATTTTCTGAAAAGCGACAGGGGTGTGCAGGAGACGCTTTGGGTGGCCCGAAAAATTTGTGGCCACTTTCGCCATTCAGCAACTGCGTGCCAAAGACTGGAGCATGAACAAACACTCTTGAACCTGCCCCGCCAGCACCTGAAGCAAGAGGTTGTGACGCGGTGGAACTCAACCCTCTATATGCTTCAGAGGATGGAGGAGCAGCAAAAGGCCATTCAAGCCTATATATCCACCTATGACATAGGCAAAGGAGGGGGTATGCACCTGACTCAAGCGCAGTGGAGAATGGTTTCCGTTTCCAGCCCTTTGAATTTGCCACACGTGAAGTCAGTTCAGACACTGCCAGCTTGAGTCAGGTCATTCCCCTCATCAGGCTTTTGCAGAAGCAGCTGGAGAAAGTGAAGGAGGAGCTAAGATGGAGCGATTCCGCTTGGCATGTGGGACTTGTGGATGAAGCCCTTCATTCACTTTGCCAGGATTCGAGGGTGGTCAATCTGTTGAAATCAGACCACTACATTTTGGCCACCGCACTCGATCCTAGGTTTAAAGCCTATGTGGTGTCTCTCTTTCTGGCCGACACAAGCCTGCAGAGGTGCAAAGACCTGCTGGTGAAAACACTGTCAGTTGAAGCGGAACGTGACACGTCAACAGCTCCTTCTTCATTTTCTCCCACAACTGGGGCTGCCAGGAAACAACTTAGGTATCCTAAGCAACCCGCTGGCAGTGATGCAGGGCAGGCAGGACCAAGTTTGGACATATGGTCCGGACTGAAGGACCTGGCAACAATTTCTGATATGTCTACTGTCACTGCATATGATACTGTCACCATTGACATAATGGTGGAGGATTACATCGGTGACAGCATCCAAGTAGGCATGTCAGACAGTCCGTACCTGTACTGGCAGGAAAAAGAGGCAATTTGGAGGCCCCTGTACAAACTGGCTCTATTTTGCCAGAGTTGCCCCCTCTCGAGTGTGTACTCCAAAAGAGTGTTTAGTGCAGCCAGGAACCTTGTCAGTGAAAGGCGTAGGAGGTTGCTTCCACAAAATGTGGAGAAGATGATGTTCATAAAAATGAATTATCAACTCTTCCAGGGAAATCAGCCTCCAGAACGTACAGAGGAACCTGTGGTGGTGGATTCCAGCGGGGACGAATTAATACTCTGTGAGGATGAGGATGTAGACAACACTGAAGAGGGTGAGGAATCGGTGGATGAGGAGGATGAGGACGACATCTTGCCTCTGTAGAGCCAGTTTGTGCAGGGACAGATTAATTGCCAGCTTGTTTTGTTGGGGCCCAAATAGACCAATCATTTCAGCCACAGTCGTGTGGCAGACCCTGGCGCTGAAATGATTAGTTTGTTAAAGTGTGCATGTCCTGTTTATACAACATAAGGGTGGGTGGGAGGGCCCAAGGACAATTCCATCTTGCACCTCTTTTTTTCTTTGCATTATGTACTCTTTGAGGCCTAGTTTTTCAAACTGCCATCCTGTCTGCCACTGCAGTGTCACTCCTAGATGGGCCACATGTTTGTGCCGCCCACTCTTGTCGCTTAGCATAGTCATCCAGCTACCTTGGTGCAACCTTTTGGACATAAAAACACCATTGTGAGGTGTTCAGTGTTCAGAATGGACTGGAAATGACTGGAAATTAAGGTTATTGAGGTTAATAATAGCATAGGAGCAGAAAAACCCACAAATTCTTTGATTTTAGCTGTTTTTATGCTTTTATAAAAAACAAATACAGATCCAAAACACAAAACCCAGAACCCAAAACACGGAAGGGTGGTTTTGGCAAAACCAATCCAGATCCAAAACACGAAGAAAGATCCATATCCAAAACCAAAACATGAAAAGTGGCCGGTGCACACCCCTAGTATCTCCTTGTGTTTTGGATCTGGATTTGGTTATGTCAAAACCACCCCTTGCATATTTTGGTTTTGGAGCACATATTTTTGGATTTTTTTTTGTTTATACAGTATTATTAACCTCAATAAAATTTCCACTCGTTTCCAGTCAATTTTGACAACCTCACAGCTCACAATATTGTTTTCATCTAGTTTAGGCCCAAAATTTGCACTGAGCTAGCTGGCTGACCAAGCTAAGCGGCAGCAATGGGCGGCACAAACACGTGGCAGTTCAATTTCCAAGATGGCACATAAGGAAACATAAGTTTTCATTAATCAAGAGACCTGAGGGAGTTGGAGTATGTATGTAGTTGATGGCAGGGACAGGAAGGGTTGATTGTTAGTAAAGTTAATTACATTTTTTTATTCCGAAGCAAATTTATGAGGGAGGAGGGGAGAGCATGGGTGAACAATATGTCCCATGTTTTGCCCACAAAATCAACTTGGTGGTTTAGAATAATTTTATAAAATTAAACGGGCATGCAGGAGATGCTGTCTGTGGCCATAAACATTTCTGGAAATTTTTGGCATTCAGCAACCGCATGTCAAAGATTGCAGCAGCAGTGGCAGTTCAACTTCCAACATGGCACATCAGGAAACAAATGTTTTTATTATCAAGAGGCCTGAAGGAGTTGGAGTATGTATGTAGTTGAAGGCAGGGAAATGAAGATTTGATTAGAAGTACACTTAATTGAATGTTTTGATTCTGAAGCAAATTTATGAGGGAGGAGAGGAGGGGAGGCATTCACAAAAAATATTTTATTCATTCACATCATTCCTTGCCCCAGAAGAATCCTTGAGTGATATGCCTGTTGCTGCCGCTGGGAGTGGATTTTCATCCCAGAAGGGGACCAGGAAGACTAATAGTAGTACTTTAAAAAACAACAGACTGTTAAACAATCCTTTGCAAGGGGGAACAAGTATGAAAGCAGTCACCCAGTTGCATAGTGGATCACTGACACCATAACATCTATGCTGGTATTAGATGTGCGTCCAATATCTGTCAATAATTTAGTGGGTTTTAGACAGTTAATTTGAGGTCCTGTGTGCCCGCTAATAAATCCCATCAAGATTCCACTTCACTAGAAAAGCAATTCCCAACCAGTACAGAGACATTAAAAAAAAACTTAATTAGTGACCTCCAAAATGCCATTGTACCAACTGTCCACTTAACCACAGATATGTGGACAAGCTGAACAGAGCAAATGCAAGTTTTAAGATGTAAGGTTTAAGTCATATGTTGTGTTCTTCTTCCCAACGGACATAGGGCCTGATTCAGACCCGCTCACGAGCACTCACAAGCTGGTCGCTGGTGGCCCAGTGTGCATGCACACGACGGAGCCGGCTCCATCATGCGCATGCGCGAGACCCAGATAGCGATGGGCAAGCCGTCACCCCAGGTCTCGTACCAAAGGGGGCGTGCTGTCGATGGTGAGTGACAGCACGCCCCCTTTGGTGGGCGTGCTGGGGGCGGTGCTGCCCAGATGGAGGCGTTCCCATGGGAACGCCTACCGTCTGGGTCCGGCCCCACTGACATCACCAGTGATGTCAGTGGGAGTGCTTTCGGCTCTATTTGAGCTGAAAGCACTCCAGGGCTTGCGGCAACAAGACCCTACCATAAGGGTCTCATCGCAAGCCCAATGGTTGCGATGGTCTTGACCATCGCGACCATCTTCCTGCCCACTCGCTATAGCTGTGGGTGGTCACCCACAGCTATGCGAGCAGGCAGGAGGCCATTCAACAAAAAAAAAAATAGCCCGGCCCTGATTCAGAGCGAGCGCTCTGTCAGAGCGTCCGGCTCTGAATCAGGGCCTCAGATCTGAAGAGATGCAAAGAGCTGTTGGTAAGCAAATTGTCAGCTCAAGTGGCACGTGATGCAGCAATGGCTTCTCTTTCAGTTTCTCCAGCAAGTGCATCTACTGAGAAAAAACTAAAATTTCCCGAAAGACCCACTGGTGATGCAGATGAGTCAATGCAAAACACAAAAACTTTTTGGATGGATGCGCTGCAGATGACGTAACTGGAAGTTGTCCGGATTTGGGTAGAAATAATTTCACATATAAGAAGTGGATTGTTTTGTCTTTTGCCCAGCACTAGTATGTGGTTCCTGCTCTCCTCTCAACTAATCGTTCTCCGTATCAACAAACACAAATGAAGTAGGGTACAGCACACATCAATTTGTACCAATTTTAAAAATTACACTGTGGTATCAATGAATTACAGTGTCAGAAGATTTTTTAGGAATAAGAAAAGAATAACACACTGCGCTACCACTTAGTGTCACAATATTATTTATGAATAAGAATAACACACTGTGATATCACTTACAGTGTCACAAGATTATTTACACATAAGAAAAGAATAACACACTGCGCTGCCACTTACAGTGTCACAAGATATTTTATGAGTAAGAAAAGAATAACACACTGCACTGCCACTTAGTGTCACAAGATTATTTATGAGCAAGAAAAGAATAACACACTGCGCTGCCACTTACTGTCACAAGATTATTTATGGATAAGAATAACACACTGTGATACCACTTAGTGTCACAAGATATTTTATGAATAAGAAAAGAATAACACACTGCACTACCACTTAGTGTCACAAGATTTTTTATGAATAAGAAAACAATAACAAACTATGCTGCCACTTAAAGTGATGTCATTATGTTTTATATATAACGCATGTTATTTAGCACTTTGTTGTGTTCTTGTTGTCGTCGTGTAGACTAATCATGTGTTCATGATTGAGGAAAGAAGTGAAAAGTTGAATATTAGACTGCGCTACCACTTACAGTGTCACAAGATTTTTTATGAGTAAAACACTGCACTACTACTTACAGTGTCACAATATTTTTTATGAATAAGAATAACACACTGCGCTACGACTTAGAGTGTCACAATACGTGGATAATAAACTGCGGTCTGGCCGGCAGTGTCACAAGACAATAATAGCGCAGCTAAGTTGCTAACACACACACACACACACACACACAAAAAAGCACTTTTATTTTTTTGGACACTGGGGAAGAGCACACCTGAAAGAGGCAGCAGCCCCTTGATAAACAACACAGACAGCGCCCCTTCTTCATGGACAACAAAGCACCCCTGCAGAGTGCGGACAGACCACCTGCAGAGGCACAAATACGTGGATGATAAACTGTGGCAGTGTCACTGAACAATAATAGCGCAGCTAAGTTGCTAATGCGCACACACAAAAAAGTACTCTTATTTTTTTTACACTGGGACAGAGCACCCCCCTGGACAACACAGCACCCCTTTATGGACTGCAGCCCTAGCCTGATGGACAGAACAAAACACAGTAGCAGTCAAAGTTAATTGACAGGACAAGTGACACAGCAGCTGCAGCACCCACTGGAGGAAATCGTGTATGAGATTGGCAAATCTTACCTCCCACAGGCAATATCTGAAGATGCGATGTACAACCCACAGGTACGCGCATCAGCATCGTGAGTGGACACTTACGATTTGAACATATTTTACAAATTTGTCGTTCCGATACATCGAAATCGGGCGAATCATGTAAAATATCATCTAGTGTATAGACACCTTTAGAAAGTCACTTCAGATGCTTCTGTTATTTGAGCCAATTCTGAGGCAGATGTTTCAGTCATCTCAAGCTCAAAATGGAGTGGATGTTGTGTTTCTGCTGCTAGCTATTTGCTTATCCTCTTGTTACTGACTGTTTAGCTGCCTCATAATTCTGTGGCTAGTTACTGACCTGTTGCCAGGGGAGCCGAGAGGGGGGGGGGGCGGGTACAGAGTACCTGGGCCCGGGCTTCCTGAGGGGCCCAGCGCCGCCCCCCCTCCCTCACAGCAGCTCAGCACACTGAGCTGCAGTGGGAGACTGCTGTGGCTGCTGAGCAGCAGCCACAGCAGTCTCCTATGCCTGTGGGGGGAGCGATCACACTGATCGCGCACCCCCTGGCTTTGAGCAGGGCTGAGGGGGCTCAGAGCGCCCCCCCTTCCCAGCACGCAGCGCCCAAAGCTTTTTTTTTTCTCTGGAAAGGGGGCTTGGCCACGCCTTCCGTGATTAGGCCATGCCCCGTTACCCGAGCTTGCCGCGGCTCTTGGCAGGCCTGCCTGTTGCAGATGTAATGCTTTTGACAAGTGCCTGGTTCCTAGAGCCAAAATGAAAATTACAGGTGGTCACACGACATAGGACGCAATGGGGCTTTTTTGCTTTATGTGGTATCTATGCACTATAGCAGTCTATTTTTATATTTTGTGGGTTCTTTGTTTTGTTTTTAGGGCAGTGGGTCCCAAACTTAGGACCTCATTCAGAGTCGGTCTAAGCGGCCGCACGGTCGTACGCCACTGATATTCGCTATACTGCGCATGCGTAAAGTTCACAATGCACGTGCGCAAACTAGCCGCTACGATCAGAAATTATTCTCTCCTTGAACACAGCCAGGTCGGTAGTTTGAGTGACAGATGGAGGCATTTGTGGGTGGTAACAGGAGAAGGTGCTTGAAAACGGGGGAGTGGAGATCCGAACGCAGGCGTGCCTAATTATGCGAACAGCGTTTTATGGGAGTGCATACGGATTATGGGAGTGCATAATTAACAAAGTAGCGTCATGGCACATGTGACATGGGAGGTTTTTACACTGACATGATCGTAGAGCTTAAGAGAGGGTATGGTCAACCTTAAGCTCTACGACCAGTTCCGATGGTTCCCGATGGTCTCGATTAATGCTTATATGCCCGGAGATGACGTGTAATGCGTATGAGAAGGGGGCGTATTTTTTTGTCTTCTGACCGCTTCCTCCCCTTGGTCGGCCAGCTTCCGATCCGAACTTAGGGACACAACTTGCGAGGGAATCATTTGCATATCCGGCCCCTTTTCCCGTACGACCGTGCGGCCGCTTTGACCGACTCTGAATGAGGTCCTTAGTCCTTAAGGCACCCTATCTTTCCAGGTTTTCAGGATAGCCATACTTAAGCGCATGTGACTTAATTAGTATCTCAGTCAGTTTCATTATACAACCTGGACTGTCAGGGTGTCTTGGGGACCGAGTTTGGGAACCCCTGATTTAGGATTTTGTGACAAAGCACTGCTTGTGACAAAATTCTCACTAGTTTTATATATAAATAAATATATATATATATATATATATATATATATACACACACACAGTATATTAGCTGGAGTGACACCATTATTTGCAGGACAAATTTATATATTATTCAAAATAAATTAAGTTAGCAATAATGTTTCCAAAGATGGAAAAACCCTTACTGTTTGTTCTAGTATGTGTAGCCAAATTTGGTCAATTTCCCTTTACAGCTTATGCTGTGTTGTTATGGTGATAGTATAGTGATGGCGTAATGTCTGCCATTATCACCAAGGCAACCACTCTGACTTTCACAGATCACTTAATCTATAAAACCCAGTAATGGCTTATATTCAACAGTATATGTACAGCTCATTGGCAATGCCATAAATTGATTGTTTTATGGGTCACATATAATGAATGGATAATGCTTCTTGATAGGACAAATAAACTAATAAGGTACAAAGAAAAGGCACAAAAAACTACAAATACAGTATAGGATTAAAATAGGCAATGCATACTGATATATACAGACTATAGAATAAACATAATGTACTAGCAGTTGCACCCTGCATTGCCAGGGGTGATGTGACTCCGTGGTGTATGAAGGGGAGGTGGGCTGTGGCAGTGCTGGGCTGAGTGTGTGAAGGCTTGTTTTGAATATTAAAATACGACAGCAGATGAGCGCCGTGGATGCTGGATCTGATGTGCATGCACCAGCATGATATTTTTTTATTGTTACTTCATACCCCCCAACATTTTAAAATAGCAAGGAGGGCGTGGCTTGTGGGAAATGGGCGAAGCCTACAGAATACGTGTCGGGGCCTGACGGCTTCCCCCGTCTTTGTCACTTTGGGGCATGCCCAGCACTCTCCGTGCTGCTGGGCAGCCCCCACGGCATCTGTTCTCCTCCTGCACACCTGGTTTGTGCTCTCCCCAACTTCCCCCCCACCGTGGGACACTACGGCCCGCGGGTGGGACAACGGGACAGTCACAGAAAAAAAACGGGACTGTCCCGCTGGAAGTGGGACAGTTGGGAGGTATGCTACTTTGCTATATACTGTGTGTATGTGTATAATAGAAATACTTTAAAAAAAAGCTGAAAACTGGCACTTTTGTGAAACCGGAAGTGGAGGGAACATTTTCAATTTAAGATTATACATTTTTTTTTTTTTACCTGAAATTCTACATGCAGCACCAATGGATGGTTCTATAGGTCCATGCCAAATTTCATCTTAGTGCGTTCAATAACTTTTGATGTGTAGCCACTGAAACACAATGCCCCCCTCCCCTCAGTAAATTATAATGGTGGAATGCTGTTCATTCGATTCAGCCTTAATATAAGTGCACGACCGCGGCCTTATAATATACTTTCACAGCAGGGAGGTGGCACTCAGGGACTTATAAGCAAGTAGAAAAATACTGAACCGTTTCCAACATTTTGGGTTTAACAGACTTCATGGATACAGAATACATAAAGCAAACCTACCTTACATACCCTCCTCCATCAATCACCCAGGTGTCTGCTTTATTTGCTAGTTACCTGCGTCGCATACCTATGATGTCATCAAAGCCGACGAGATGCCCATAGCAACTGTAACCAGCAACAACAAGGCTGGGGCAAGCTGTGAAAAACAGTGCAATGACAATGTACTGACTGAGGGCGCTCAGCAGTGCCTCATCCATCCATCAGCACTGGTCACTGCTGTAAACATACAAAACCTGCAAGCGCTTGCATCAGTGTGAAATATAATGCAGGACAAACAACACAGATAGAGAACTATGCATGTATGATTGATTATTCATTTTTCGTGTTTTGGATCTGGATCTTTCTTCATGTTTTGGATCTGGATTGGTTTTGCCCAAACCACCCTTCCGGGTTTTGTGTTTTGGATCTGTATTTTTCTGGAAAAAAGCATAAAAACAGCTAAAAGCACAGAATTTTTTATTTTTTATTCCTACACTATTATTAACCTCAATAACATTAATTTCCACTCATTTCCAGTCTATTCTGAACACCTCACACCTCACAATATTGTTTTTAGGCCAAAAGGTTGCACCGAGGTAGCTGCATGACTATGCTAAGCAACACAAGTGGGCGGCACATACACGTGGCCCATCTAGGAGTGGCACTGCAGTGACAGACAGGATGGCAGTTTGAAAAACTAGGCCCAAAAAGGCGCCTCGCAGTGACTTAATGCGTCACTCATCGACTGCTGCTGCTGGGCACACAGGACGGAACTCAGGAGAGAGACGGGCACCGTTGAAGCTGATAGGACGCTGTTCGTGGGGAACTTAGATCCCAGGGCCACCGAGGAGATCCTGTTCGATCTGTTTCTGCAGATTGGTCCTGCAAATAACGTTAAAATTCCAAAGGATAAGGATTGAAAGTCGAAACAATTTGCTTTTGTCAATTTCAAACATGAGGAGTCTGTTCCCTATGAAAAGAGTTTGTTAAATGGAATCAAATGCTTTGGGAGGCCACTGAAAATTCAATTCAGATCAGGAAGCAGTCATGGCTCTGCAGAAACAAATAGCGCAACCTACTCAGTAACAAGGAAATGGCAGTTTTACTGGAAACAGTCCATAAACACATGACCGCAGGCATGATGGCAATGGGGAGTTCACGAAATACTTTCACCTCCTGTTCTAAACTATCAGAGATCTTACTCTTCTCTGGACAATCTTCAAAGACAAGCAATGATGAATAACTTCTATAGGTCGGAAACCCCTCATGGACCCAGCAGAGCAAAGATGGCCCGACCCAGTTACTCACCATCACATTATCCGCCTCACCAAAGTCGGTACAGTCACGGATCTGATCATTCTCCCCCACACAGATATGATTCCTCTTCCAGCCACTGATCCAGAAGAAGCCATAGCTCTCATCCTTATCAAAAGGAGAGTTACCACAGTAGCAGAGACTAGGGATATGCAGGTTCAGATTAGTTTGGATTTTCCCGCCAAGTTCGGATTTTTCCTGCCAAAAATCGGGGCTCAGAAAGAGGCAAAACGTCATCTTTCATGGACAAACATCATCTTTCAAAGACTTTTGTCCAGGATAGCCCCAGTAAAAATTATCTTGATGAAGGGCAGCGTACAACCCACAGGACAGCCCCTGTAAAAATTATTTTTGATGAAGGGCAGCGTACAACCCCTGTAAAATTTAGTTTGATGAAGGGCAGTGTACAACCCACAGGACAGCCCCTGTAAAAATTACTTTGATAAAGGGCAGTGTACAACCCCTGTAAAATTTAGTTTGATGAAGGGCAGCGTACAACCCACAGGACAGCCCCTCTAAAAATTACTTTGATGAAGGGCAGCGTACAACCCACTGGACAGCCCCTGTCAAAATTAGTTTGATTAAGGGCAGTGTACAATCCACAGGACAGCTGCTGTAAAAATTATTTGTATGAGTGTACCCCAACACCAGACAGGGCACCCCCTGTAAAAATTATTTGTAAAAGCGTACCACTGCAGCAGACAGGGCAGCCCCTGTAAAAATTATTTGTATGAGCGTACCCCTACAGCAGACAGGTCAGCCCCTGTAAAAATTATTTGTATGAGCGTACCCCTACAGCAGACAGGGCACCCCTTGGACAACACAGCACTACAGCCAGCCCCTATGGACAGGACAACAGCCAGTCAATATATGGACAAGGACAACAGTAGCCAGCCAGCCCCTATGTATTGTATATGGACAACAGTAGCCATCCAGCCAGCCCAGTGTTATGGGTTGGATGGTTAATCAGGTAAGAGTTGTAAGAGGACTGCTGCCAGTTGACTAGTTGGAGCTAAGTATAGAATATGAGATGCCGCCTGTGGGCAGTAGGAGCAGCCTTGAGGGCTGGTTGTGGCCTTTATAGTCGTGGCCAAGGGACTGGTGATTGAGAAGCAGCCTTGAGGGCTGGTTGTGGCCTTTATAGTCATGGCCAAGAGACTGGTGATGTGAAGCAGCCTTGGGGCTGTTGGAGCAGGCTTGATGGCTGCTACAAGTGCCGCCGGGATGACACTGGCGACAGTGTGCTTAATAGCGCACCTGGAACGCAGAGCTGCTACCAGTGCCGCCGGGATGATGCTGGCGATGGTGTGCTAGGTTGCACACCTGGAACGCAGAGTTGCTACCAGCGCCGCCGGGATGACACTGGTGATGGTGTGCTAGGTTGCGCACATGGAATGCAGAGCTGCTACCAGCGCTGCCGGGATGACACTGGTGACAGTGTGCTGGATTGCACATCTGGAACGCAGAGCTGCTACCAGCACCGCTGGGATGACACTGGCAATGGTGTGCTAAGTTGTGCACCTGCAATGCAGAGCTGCTAACAGCGCCGCCGGGATAACAATGGCGATGGGGTGCTGACATAATTCAACGGATGATGACAGATGTTTCTGGGGTAGGAAGCGCTCCATGCTGCCCAGATGGTACAAGCAGCATGTATGGACCAGATGCAGGTGGAGCCGCCTGGATGGAATAAATGGCTCACAGGAAACACAGCAAGACTGACCTGTGTCTCAACTGACATGCAGGAGACAGGAACCGGAAGTACGAACAAACTTCTATCACCGGCATGGATTGCTGGGCTGGGTAGAATTTAACAGAGACAGAATCCAATCCAAGCAAATTTCCCTTAATGACAGATTACTGTGCACCTTGGCTGTGTCCAGAGAGGAGAATCAATTAGCGCACCTGACACTGCACAGGGGCAGCAATTAGTGCAGTGCCTCAGTAGCAACAAAGGCTGGAAGTCCAAACAATAGGATCTGCTAACAGTACCCCCCCCCTGACGAGGGGTTAAATAACCCCTAGACCCAGGTTTGTCTGGAAAGTCCACAAAAAATTCACAGGATAGGAGTCTTCCGGAATACAAGAGCGCTCCTCAGGACCATACCCCTTCCAGTGTACCAGAAATTGAAGACAGCCTCTGGAAATTCTTGAGTCCAAGATTTTTTCTACCACAAACTCTCGTTGTCCCTGAACAAGAACTGGTGGTGGTCTAATTGAGCGTCTGAGAGAGTATCTGGTGGAGAAGTACACTGGCTTGAGGAGAGAACAGTGGAAGGTACTATTGATCTTGAGAGACCGGGGTAGCTTCAAATGGAATGCCACAGGATTAATTTGTGCAATAATTCTGAAAGGCCCAATGAACTTGGGACCCAATTTTTGTGATCTTTGGAGCAGATTGATATTCCTGGTGGACAGCCAGACCAAATCCCCCACCTTCAGCTTGCAAGGCCTACGATGTCTATCTGCCCAGACCTTGGAACGACCAGCTGCCTGCCGAAGGGACTGATGCACTTTCTTCCAGACGGATCGAAATCTGGAAACAAATGAAGATGAAGGACTTGAATTTGATGAATACTCAAAAGAATTGCTTCTGGGATGAATTACAAAAGAACGGGGACACAGAAGATGTGGAATGGCAAGAATTGTTGTAGGCGAATTCTGGCATTTAGCAATAAAACACCAGACATACTGCTCCAAAGTCTGATTGGCCCGCTCTGTCTGCCCATTGGACTGTGGATGATATCCTGATGAGAGACTGACCTTGATACCCAGATCAGCACAGAAGCACCTCCAGAACCTAGCAACAAACTGGGTACCACGGTCAGAAATGATATCCAAAGTCAGTCCATGTGTTCTGAAGACATGTTGTACAAAAAGACTTGACAATTCTTTGGCTGAGAGTAATTTGCCGAGAGGGACGAAATGCACCATTTTAGAAAATCTGTCGACAATAGTCCAGATAACTGTACAGTGACCAGAAGATGGAAGATCCACCACAAAGTCCATCGCGATGTGTGTCCATGGTTTAAGGGGCATGTCCAATGGACACAACAGACCTGTAGGCACAGTACGGAGAGTCTTATTCATGGCACAGACATCGCAAGCTGCCACAAACTCACGGATATCTCGAGACATGGACTGCCACCAAACGGAACGAGACATAAGATCTAGAGTCTTGGCAACACCTGCATGACCCCCAGCTTTGGACGAATGGAAATCCTTAAGGATTGCCTTGTGGGACCTTACAGGAATGAACTTTAACCCTCTAGGCATTTCTGGAGGAGCTTCAGCCTGATGCTGTCTCAGAGAGTCTGCCAAGGTCCTTGTTATGGCAAAATGGATCCGAGTAGAAGGGATGTGTTCTTCTTTATCTGAAGAACACAGGTCAGTGGGGAAGCTTTGGGACAGAGCATCTGCCTTAATGTTCTTAGACCCAGGCCGAAAAAAGATGTTGAAATTAAACCACGTGAAAAACAAGGCCCATCGTGCCTGCCTGGCATTCAATCTCTTGGCGGACTCAATGTATGTCAGATTTTTATGATTTTATGATTTTTATGATCCATTAAGATGGACACTACATGGTTAGCCCCTTCTAACCAGTGCCGCCAATCTTCAAATGCCCACTTAATAGCCAAGAGCTCACGATTGCCCACGTCGTAATTTCTCTCAGCTGCTTGAAATTTCCTAGAGAAGAAGGCACAAGGATGTAGTTTGTTGTCTCTCAGATACCTCTGAGAAAGAACGGCCCCAACTCCGACTTCCGATGCGTCTACCTCCACCACAAAAGGGAGGTCGGGGTCAGGATGATGAAGGATGGGTGCACCCACAAAGGCTGACTTGAGTTGTTTGAAAGCCAATACGGCTTTGGGAGGCCAATTACAGACATTTGCTCCCTTCTTGGTAAGTTCCACAATTGGAGATACAATAGTCGAGAATGATTTGATGGCGGTAATAATTCAAGAATCCTAGGAACCTTTGAATGGCCTTGAGAGATGTGGGTTGTTCCCAGTCTAAAACTACCTTCACCTTACTTGGGTCCATAGAGAACCCTGACAAGGAAATAATATAACCCAAGAAGGAGATCTGTTCCACCTCAAATTCACACTTCTCCAATTTGGCGTAAAGACTATTCTCCAGGAGTCTTTGTAACACCTGCCTGACATGTTGTCGGTGGTTCTCCAGGGACTTAGAAAAAATGAGAATGTCATCTAAGTATACCACAGCGAAAACTCCCAGAAAATCCCTCAGGACCTCATTAATAAAATCTTGGAAGACAGCAGGGGCATTGGACAGACCAAATGGCATCACCAAATACTCAAAATGCCCTGAGTGGGTGTTGAAAGCTGTCTTCCACTCGTCTCCTTTGCGGATGCAGATGAGGTTGTAAGCTCCACGTAAATCAATTTTAGAGAGGATTGAGGCCCCCCGTAATTGATTTAAAAGGACTGAGATCAGAGGCAGAGGGTATGCATTCTTCACTGTTATTTTGTTCAGGCCACGAAAGTCAATGCAGGGCCGGCGGGATCCGTCCTTCTTCTGAACGAAGAAGAACCCTGCACCCACTGGGGATTTAGATGGTCAAATGAACCCCTTTTCAAGAGCATCTTGAATGTACTCCTGCATTGCCTTATCCTCAGGGATTGAAAGTGCATACAGCCTACCCTTAGGAAGTCTGATATCCGGTAGCAGATCGATTGCACAGTCGTAGGGGTGATGAGGTGGCAAGACGTCAGCTTTTTTTTTAGAAAAAACTTCCGCGAGATCGTGGTATGGAGTAGGAATCTTAGGGGACTCCATGGAGATGACAGTGGCAAGACGAACCGGATGGGACAGGCAATGGACAAAACAAGAAGGACCCCACTGGAGAATCTCCCCCGTCTGCCACTGAATAACCGGGTTGTGCTTCTTCAGCCATGGTAAGCCTAACACAATGGGAGCCATGGGACACTGGAGGAGAAGAAATGAAAGCTCTTCTTGATGCAAGGCACCTACTGTCAACTGAATAGGTGGCGTCCGGGAAGTAGCAGGGACTTAAGAGAGACTCTTCCCATCCAGACCAACGACAGCAACTGGAGTATCTTGAGGTTTGGGAAGTAGACCCAATTTCTCAAGAAATGACTGGTCCATGAAGTTTTCTGCAGCTCCACTGTCAATAAATGCAGAGACAGGAATCTGGCCATGAGAGGTTTTTAGCAACGCAGGAAAAAGGACTGAATTTTTTGGAGAGATGGATGCAAGGCCCAGATGTATCTCTCCACAAACATCTAGACCTTGTCGTTTCCCGACTTTACAGGACAGTGTTGGGCCAAATGTCCCTTGCCTATGCAATACATACATAGACCCAGCGAGCGCCTTCTCCGTTTTTCTTCTGCTGGAAGACGGTAGGCTCCCAGTTGCATTGGCTCATCCTGTTCGGAGGCCGGAATCTGAAGAGAGGAACAAGGAGCTTGCGATAGCAGGTTCTTTTCCAGCCTGTGCTCCCGGAGACGTCGGTCTATCCGTATAGACAAACTCATGGGGTCATCCAGGGTGCTTGTGGTGGGATGTTGGACAAGGACGTCCTTGATCTGGTCTGACAGTCGACACCGAAACTGACTATGCAGCGCAGAATCATTCCATCCAGAGTCCACGGCCCACTTCCAGAACTCTGTACAGTAATCCTCCGCTGCCTGGCTTCCCTGTTTCAGAGAGCGGAGGCAGGCTTCTGCCATAGCTATTTTGTCGGGATTGTCATAAAGCAGTTCCAAAGCAGCAAAGAAGGCATCCACCATCTGGAGTGCAGAAGAAGTGGGAGGTAGCCCAAATGTCCAGGTCTGTGGGTCCCCCTGCAGAAGGGAAATAATAATCCCGACTTGCTGGACTTCGGAACCGGAGGTGTGAGGCCTGAGTCTAAAGTACAGCGTACAAGCATCCTTGAAATTGCCAAAGTCTTAATGGCTTCCAGAAAAGCGATCAGGCAAGTGAAGTTTGGGTTCACAAACTGTAGCAAGAAGGGGAGCGGACCGTGGCTCCTCAACTTTAAGGGAGAGTTCCTGGAGTTTTTGAATTAACACCTCAATCTGGGCAGCCAGGATTTGCGCCGGATTCTGACTTGGCTCCATGATTAACCTACTTTCTTTTGGCCGGTGATAATGATATGGGTTGGACGGTTAATCAGGTACGAGTTGTAAGAGGACTGCTGCCAGTTGACTAGTTGGGGCTAAGTATAGAATATAAGGTGCCGCCTGTGGGCAGTAGGAGCAGCCTTGAGGGCTGGTTGTGGCCTTTATAGTCGTGGCCAAGGGACTGGTGATTGAGAAGCAGCCTTGAGGGCTGGTTGTGGCCTTTATAGTCGTGGCCAAGGGACTGGTGATTGAGAAGCAGCCTTGAGGGATGGTTGTGGCCTTTATAGTCATGGCCGAGGGACTGGTGATGTGAAGCAGCCTTGAGGGCTGGTTGTGGCCTTTATAGTCGTGGCCAAGGGACTGGTGATGTGAAGCAGCCTTGGGACTGTTAAAGCAGGCTTGGTGGCTGCTACCAGTGCCGCCGGGATGACACTGGTAACAGTGTGCTTAATAGCGCACCTGGAACGCAGAGCTAACAGTGCCACCGGGATGACACTGGTGATGGTGTGCTAGATTGCGCACCTAGCTGCTACCAGCGCCGCCAGGATGACACTGGTGACGGTGTGCTGGATTGCGCATCTGTACCGCAGAGCTGCTACCAGCACCGCCGGGATGACACTGGCGATGGTGTGCTAAGGTTTGCACCTGGAATGCAGAGCTGCTACCAGTGCCACAGGGATGACACTGGCGACGGGGTGCTAGGTTGCGCACCTGGAAGGGTAAACTGCGACTGGTGCTGCTGAGCTGACACAATTCACTGGATGATGACAGATGTTTTTGGGGTAGGAAGCACTCCGTGCTGCCCAGATGGTACAAGCAGCACGTATGGACCAGATGCAGGTGGAGCCGCCTGGATGGAATAAACGGCTCACATGAAACACAGTAAGATTGACACAGGTACTCGACTGACATGCAAGAGACAGGAACCGGAAGTACGAACAAACTTCTATCACCGGCATTAATTGCTGGGCTGGGTGGAATTTAACAGATACAGAATCCAATCCAAGCAACTTTCCCTTAATGACAGATTACTGTGCACCTTGGCTGTGTCCAGAGAGGAGAATCAATTAGTGCACCTGACACTGCACAGGGGCAGCAATTAGTGCAGTGCCTCAGTAGCAACAAAGGCTGGAATTCCAAACAATAGGATCTGCTAACAGTACCCCCCCTGACGAGGGGTTAAATAACCCCTAGACCCAGGTTTGTCTGGAAAGTCCACAAAAAATTCACAGGATAGGAGTCTTCCGGAATACAAGAGCGCTCCTCAGGATCATACCCCTTCCAGTGTACCAGAAATTGAAGACAGCCTCTGGGGCAGCAATTAGTGCAGTGCCTCAGTAGCAACAAAGGCTGGAAGTCCAAGAAATAGGATCTGCTAACTGCAGATCCTAACACCCAGCTTTTCACACTGTGGGTGGGTGAAGAGAGCACCCCTGAAGGACAGAATACCCCCTGGACAACAGCCATCCAGCCAGCCCCTATGGACAGGGCAACAGCCATATCCTATATGGATAAGGACAACAGTAGCCAGCCAGCCTCTATGTATTGTAATATGGACAACAGTAGCCAGCCCCTATGGTCAGCGTCAGCAACAGCTCCCTCCCTCCCTCTTCACAGTAGCCAGCCAGCATTACTTTATTATTTTTTATTTTTATAACTAGTCTAAGTTTAACAGACAACACTGAGCTCCCAGCTCCCTCCTAACTCTGCACACTCCACAGCTGGAATGAAAAATGGCGGTGATCGTGAGACCTTTATAGAATGCAAAACCCGCGAGAAAGATGATGATGTTATCCCTCGATTTCAGATCCGAGCCAGGCGAGAAAACCCGAGCCGGACTCGGTTGCCGTCTCAGATCGGGAGGATTGGGGGATTTCGGAAATCTTGAAATCCGAACCCGCTTATCCCTAATATATATATATATATATATATATATATATTATATATACACACTATATATATATATTATATATGCACACTTACCTTGCAGCAGCTGCAGGTTTAAGATGGGGACGGGACCAGGCACCATGTCAATAAGCTCCGCCCCTCGTGACAAAGTGCTGTGATTCACGGGTCGGTCGGAGGGGTGGAGCCAAACTACGCAATTCTAATGGAATCGCATCATATTGGATCTGCCTCCTACCCGGGGCTTATTGATATGGTGCTCGCTCTCCCCTGTCAGAAGGGGGAGGGGGTTCTGGGCAGAAGTGTACGCTACTGGGACAGAAAATGAGTAACAACCACTATCATCATATGCAATAATTGAGATCCAGGGTTTAATTTAACCCGTGAGGCACCACAGCGTTGAGTCAGTGAATCCATCTGGCCTCCAAACGGAGAAAGGCCTTCACTCTATCTCCACCTCTTAAAGATGGTGGTATGCAATCTATGATTTTGAACTTAAGGGTGGCTAAGCCATGGCAATACTCCATGAAGTGTCTGCAGCGGAATCACTAACCTTGGTGAAGCCCGGTGCGGTGGACAGGGATCCTCTCGTGCGCTGGAGGCATGGCCTTGTGCTGTGAAGCCACGCCCACTGATGTGTGCCACTCTTGGGGGTGTGACCACATGTCACACCACCGTTCTTGGCCCTCAATGGGCTTAGAGGCAAGGGAGAGGCTTGGGGCAAATAATAAAAATTAACATCAATTGACACACAGCGGTGTCAACATCAACAAACATCATGTTATTGAATATATTGGTTGTTCAGTGTAGTTATTCTACAGCATCCACACTGTGGGGATGCACTGCAGTGCACACACTGACAGCCTAGCCAGATCGTAGTCCCAGGGCTTTGTTTATTCCTATGGCCCCGTCCACCCATGTGATGCCCGGCGACCAATGAGCTTCTGAGAGACTCAGCTGCTGCTCGTAAGTGTGGGTTTAGTTTGTTACATTTTGGCACCTGTTATCAGTATATATATATATATAATGCTTCTGTGCACAGTGGGTCTGATTCAGAGCCGAACGCTCTGACCAGAGCACTCGCTCTGAATCAGAGCCCTCCTCCATGAAAATGGAGCATCCTCCTGGACGCTCGCATAGCTGTGGGTGACCCACAGTTTATGCAAGCGTCCATGATGATGGTCGCGATGGTCAAGACCATCGCAACCATCGGGCTTGCGACAGAGACCCTGCGGTAGGGTCCATCCAATATATATATATATATATATATTGTGGTGAGAGGGGTGGTCTCTCACCTGAATTGCCCACATTCTGGTGGGATTGGCTCCCTCCAAGGGAGAGGAAAACAAGTCCAGCACATTCTGCGGCTACAATAGAAGTTTGGAACTCCAGGTTTTCTGGGCTGCATAGCTCAAAGTGGAAATATGGATTTCCAGGTTTTCCAGGTCGCCCAGAGCCAGCAGGAAATCAGCAGCAGAGAAAGAGTTTAAAACTCTCATTCACCTAGTCTTCCATGCATTGATGCTGAATAGCGGCCAGCAAGTAGGCCCAAGTGATTGTAGTGCCAGGGCCCAAGGGCTATGCCGGGAGAGCATGGCCAATTGTAAGCACGAGGAGTGCTGGGACCTTTTATGTTCATTTATTATTTTCTGTGTTTCCAGGCCTAAGCATGTGTTATTAATCTCAGGGAAGATTCACAGTTGAACCATTACCAGGAAAATGAAGCTCCTAATATTACAGTGAATCGATTGATTATGGGGTTTAAAGAGAGTCAATTAATTAAGAGTCGATTTATAAAGTATCCCTAAGGAGCCAATTAATAAAAGATTATTTGAAGAGTCAATTGATAAGAAGTTTTGAAGAGTAAGTGGTTCTTGACTGGAATGCTGCCTTGAGGGATGGTATGCACTTGGCTGGTTGCAGCTTGTTTGCACAAATGTAGAATTCCTACTGAGGGTGATGAGTTGTAAATAGCAGATGGTGTACACAAACATAGAATGGCAGTAAAGGCAGCTGAGCGTAATTAGCTAAATAACCACTCAAGCACAGAGGAGTGACTGAGGCTGCTGAAATGGATAAACAAAAGATTTGCACAGCACTGAGGTGCGGCAGACACAGCTAAGATGTACATGCTGGGAATCCACACAGACATGAGTAACAGCAGTCGCTGCTAGATGTTACTTGCAGGGAGTAACACAGATGCTGAGGTGTGGCAGGCACTGCTCTGGTGTTACTTGCAGGCAAGTAACTTGCAGACAAGACGCAGCAGCGGCTTGTGACAGTACGCCCCTTGACGGAGGGTTAAGGAAACCCTAGAATCGGGCTTATCAGGAAAGCCTCAAAAAACCTTATTTTCAAGGCAGGAGCATGCAACATTTTTTCGGAGACCCAAGAATGCTTCTCCGGTAAGTATCCCTTCCAATGAACCAAAAACTGAAGACCTCCTCGTGAGAATCTTGAATCCAAAATCTTCTCCACAATTAATTCTTGGTGACCCTGGATGAGAATAGGAAAAGGTCTAACTGGACATTTGGAACTGAATCTGGCAGAAGAAAACAATGGTTTAAGTAGAGAGCAATGGAAAGTACTATTACTTTTCAGTGTGTTAGGTAACTTCATCCGAAAGGCAACTGGATTGATCTGAGATATGATTCTGAAGACACCAATAAATCTAGGACCCAACTTTTATGAACATTGACGAATGTTGATGTTCTTTGAAGAAAGCCAAACCAGATCTCCAACCTTAAACTTGCATGGGTTGCGATATCGATTCGTCAATGCTTTGGAACGAAAAGATGCTTTGAGAAGACACTGCCTAACCTTCTTCCAAACCGAATGGAGCCTCGAAAGTGGCGTAGAAAAGTAAGTTCTTCCAGAGATAGTTTCAAAAGAATCAGCCCTAGGTTGCAGTCTGGAATTACAAAACAATGGAGAAATGGTAGATGAAGAATGACAAGAGTTATTGAAGGCAAATTCTGCCAATGGTAAATGAGAAACCCAATAATTTTGATATTTAGAGATAAAACACCAGAGATATTGCTCCAAGGACTGATTGACCCGTTCAGTCTGTCCATTGGACTGAGGGTGGTATCCTGAGGACAAACTGAGGCTGATGCCAAGAGAAGAACAGAAAATTTTCCAAAAGTGAGCCACAAATTGAGTTCCTCTATCTGAAATGATGTCCACAGGTCTGAAAATGTGTTGAATGAACAAGGCAGATAACTCTTTGGCAGAAGCAAATGAGCCATTTTACTGAAACAGTAAAAAACAGTCCAAATGACTGTACACCGAAAGGAAGAAGGTAGATCCACAACAAAATCCATTGCAATATGAGTCCATGGTTTAGATGGCACTGAGATGGAAAGAAGGAGGCCAGAAGGACCAGTTCGAGGAGTTTTATTACGGGCATAAACATCACAGGCCATGATGAATTTCCGAACATCCTGGAACAGAGATGACCACCATACTGAGTGGGAGAGTAATTGAAGATACCCGGGTGACCAACAGCTTTAGCTGAATGAAAGTCTGTAAGAACTGCTTTCTGAAATCTTTCAGGGACAAAGATAAATCCTGACGGCTTTCCAGAAGGAGCTTCAGACTGACAGCAATGGAGAGTATCAGCAAGATTAATAGTCAAGGCCAAATGAATATGAGAAGCCGGAATGATGGTCTCTTCAGAAAGAGTAGAAGGCAGAGTGGGTTGGAAACTTTGTGAAAGAGCATCTGCCTTGGTAATCTTGGAACCAGGCCTGAAAGAAATAATGTAATTAAAATTAGTAAAAAAGAGCCCCCAACGTGCTTGTCTAGCGTTCAATCTCTTAGCAATTTCAATATAGGATAAATTCTTATGATCGGTCAAGATAGTAATTTCAACCAGTGCCTCCAAACTTCGAAAGCCCACATGATGGCTAACAGCTTTCGATTACTGACATTGTAATTCCTTTCAGCTACAGCAAATTTGCGTGAGAAAAATGCACAAGGATGGAACTGCTTATCCCAGGGGTCCTTTTGTGATAAGATAGCACCAAATCGTATATAACAAGAAACTTCAAAAATGTATCCAACTGATTGCAAACATTAGTAACACAATGCAGCGCTGGTTACACTAAATATCTATTTAAGAGCAGATGAACATAAATGAAATCATAAATAAAAATACATATACATTATAAATATATCTCTAAAAACATTTCAATATGCTCCATTAATGAGTGCAAAAATCACATTATATGGTTCCCATTGATGTCAAGCTAAAAATATATACTTCGCTTAAATTGTTGAAAATTCAAAAAAAAGAGTCCCGTAAGAGAGTTAGCTAGATAGTTATGACAAATGTCTATCCTGTGGAGGTCAAGTATTCTCAGTAGCAGTACCTCGGCTTGGTATTTAGGGCCTGATTCAGACCCACTCACAAGCGCTATTCGCTCGCAAGCAGGATGATGTTGGTGCATTGCGCACGCCGCGCGGGGCTCGCTACAAACGGGGCGGCTGTCAATGTTGATCGACAGCTCGCCCCATTTTGTAGGCAGGGAGGGGGGTGGCTTTACAAACTGAGGCGTTCCTGAAGTAACTCCTGCCATTTGAGGGTGGCCCGGGGCTTGCGGCAGACGAGATCCTGCCCCAAGGGTCTCATCGTAAGCCCGATGGTCGCGACCATCAAATGGCCGCTCGCAAAAGCTGTTGGTGGTCACCCACAGCTTAGCGAGCGGCCAGGAGGCTGGTTTAAAGAAAAAAGTTCAGAGCGAACGCTCTCTTTTTGCAAGCGGCTCTGAATCAGGCCCATAGTGTGTTTAGTTATTACACATACAATCTCCCATGCTTAGCCATGGAAAAAATCCAATCGGGCTGTCTGTGAAAGTATCAATTCAAACTGGATTACACAGTAGAGTCCGGGGCGTCCCCTAGCAGCTTAGTCGATCTACTCATGTTTCTCCTGCCAACTGTATTCCGTGTTCGGGGGATATAGCCATGGATGATGGTGTTCTCTCCACAATAATTACCTCTGTTAGTCGCACTGAATACAGATCTTTAAGTGCGGTACTGTTAAGGGCTCAGAGTCACTAGTGGGGAATAGTCCTGCACAGCCTTGAGGGCTGGAGTATCTTGGCAAGATGCGGCCATATAAATGTGATGAGGACTTTGGGGCCTGTCGCAGCCTCTGGGCTGATTGAGGCCTGAGGGCCGGTAAGCTGTGGTGTGGCCTTTAGGCCAATAGCAGCCTCTGGGCTGGCTGATGCCTGAGGGCCTAAAAGTAGTGATGCAGCCTTTGGGCCAGTAGCAACCTCTGGGCTGGTTGAGGCCTGTAGGCCTATAAGTTGAGATGCGGCCTTTGGGCTGGTAGCAGCCTCTGGGCTGGTCGAGGCCTGTGGGCCTATGAGTGGTGATGTAGACTTTTGGCCGGTAGCAGCCTCTGGGCTGGTTGAGGCCTGTGGGCCTATGAGTGGTGATGCAGCCTTTGGGCCGGTAGCATCCTCTGGGCTGGTTGTTGCCTTAAGGGCAGAATGACTTGGAAGGAGGGTGCTGAGTTGTTACCAGTGCCGCCAGGATGACACTGGTGACAGTGAGTTGGATTGTGCACTGAGGATGCCGAGTTGCTACCAGTGTCCCCGAGATGACACTGGCAATGGTGTGCTGGATTGCGCACTTGGACGCCTGAGTTGCAGCCAATGTTGCCTGGTTGACACTGGCGCTGGACGCTGACTGGTGCTTCAGGTGGAGGAAGAGCACTGTGCCACCTAGATGACACAAGCAGCACTATCAGGTGGAATGCAGACTGCGCCACCTAGGTGAAACAAACAGCAGTAGATAAACACAGTAGACTGGCTCTGGAACTCGACTGGAAAACAGGAGACTGGAACAACTGGAAGTACGAGAAACTCTATCACCAGCAAGGAGTGAAGGGTTGGCTGGAATTTAACAGAAACAGTGTCCAACCAGAGCAAGTCTCCCTAATGACAGATTATTGAGCACCTGGGCTGTGTTCAGACAGGAGAATCAATCAGTGTGCACCTGATAGTGCACACAGACAGGCAGTAATTAGTGCAGAGGCTCAGCAGCAACCAAGACTGGAACTGCAAACAATATGCTGCTAACCACAGATTAAGAGGAGGAAGGAGGAGACTTCAGCGAACGCTTATCCGGCGTTCACCCCATACAGCATTGGCAGCGCGGTGGCTTGTGACAGTACCCCTCCATTGATGCGGGGTTAAGGATCCCCTAGAGCCTGGTTTGTTCAGAAAGTTCTCAAAGAATCTTCTCTGCAAGGTGGGAGCATGCAGAGATCTTTCTGGAACCCAAGAACGCTCCTCTGGTCCATACCCTTTCCAGTGGACCAAGAACTGAAGATGTCCACGAGAAAATCAGATGTCCACAAGAAAATCTAGAGTCTAGAATCTTCTCCACCACAAACTTTTGTCTCCCTTGGACGAGAACTGGTGGAGGTCTGACTGGACATCTAGAAGTGAACCTGGAGAAAAAAACACTGGTTTGAGGAGAGAACAATGAAATGTGCTGTTGATTCTAAGGGTCTTCGGTAACTTCAGCCTGAAGGCTATGGGATGATCTGTGCAATGATGTGAAATGGCCAGATGAACTTTGGTCCCAATTTCTGTGACCTCTAGCGCAGATTGATATTCCTGGAAGATAGCCACACCAGATCACTGACTCTAATATTACACGGGCTCCGATGCTTGTCTGCCTGTGCCTTGGATCGCCCAGACGCTTGAAGGAGAGCCTGATGTACCTTCTTCCATACTGACCATAGCCTTGACACAGAAGAAGAGACATGAGTTCCCATAGCAGAAGGCTCGAATGAATTACTCCTAAGATGTGTCCCATAGGTGCAATAAAATCGAGAGACGGGGGATACAGAATGGCAGGAATTGTTGTATGTGAATTCCGCAAAGGGCAGAAGTGGCACCCAATCGTCTTGACATTTGGAAATGAAGCAGAGGAGTAACTTGTCCAATTACTTATTAGCCCGCTCTGTCTGAATGTTGGACTGTGGATGATATCCTGAGGACAAGCTGACATTGATACCCAGATCGGCACAGAAGCATCTCCAAAACCAAGCAATGAACTGCGTACCATGATCTGAGATGGTGTCTACTGGAAGTCCATGGAGCCTGAAGACATGGTGGATAAATAATGTAGACAACTCCCTAGCAGATGGTAACTTGCTCAAGGGAATAAAGTGCACCATTTTGGAGAACCAATCCACGACAGTCCAGATGACAGAGCAATGTGAGGACACTGGCAGGTCGACAACAAAGTCCATAGCAATATGGGACCATGGCTTAGAGGGCATAGGAAGAGGACACAGCAACCCTTGAAGAGCGGTCCGGAGAGTCTTATTTCTTGAGTAGACATCGCATGCCAAGATGAATTCCCAAGTGTCCCGTGACATGGACTGCCACCAAACAGAACGGGACATCAGCTCCAGAGTTCTGGCAATGCCGGGATGACCCCCTGTCTTGGAAGAATGAAAATCCTTTAGCACCTCCTTGCACAGTCTCTCAGGGACAAAGAGCACTCCTGATGGTGTCTCACGAGGGCTTCAGACTGGCACAAGCTGAGAGAATCTGCCAAGGTCCTGGTCACAGAAAAATGGATTCTGGAGGTCAGCACGATTTTGAGGCTCTTGGAGGATGTGATGGAAAAACTTTGAGACAGGGCATCCGCTTTGTTGTTCTTAGATCCAGATCTCAACGAGATCACATAATTAAATCGAGTAAAGAACAAGGCCCAGCAGGTCTGTCTCGCATTCAGACTTTTTTCAGTCATCTTTGACATCATTCTGCGACAGGATAGCACCTACTCCAACTTCCGATGCATCAACCTCGACAATGAACGAAAACTCAGGATTGGGATGCCGTAGGACAGGAGCTGACACAAAAGCCTCTTTCAAGATACTAAAGGCCCAAATATCCTCAGGAGACCAATTCGCAACCTCTTCTCCTTTCTTTGTTAACTTCGCAATGGGTGACACAATTGAGGAGAAGGACTTAATGAACCTCCGATAATATTTAGCAAAGCCCAAGAATCGCTGGATGGCCTTCAGCGTTGTGGGTTGTTCCCAATCCAAGATGGCTTTTACCTTGCCAGGATCCATAGAGAAGCCTTGCAAAGTGATTATATATCCCAAGAATGACACCTCCTTCACATCAAATTTGCACTTCTCAAGTTTGGCGTATAGGTTTTTGGTCAACAGTCTTTGTAAGATCTGCCGTACATGCCCATGGTGTTCCTCTACAGACTTTGAAGAAATGAGTATGTCGTCTAAGTAAACCACTGCAAAGACTCCCAAGAAATCCCTTAGAACCACATTGATGAAATCTTGGAAGACAGCTGGGGTGTTGGAGAGGCCAAACGGCATGACAAGGTATTCAAAGTGTCCAGAATGCGTGATGAATGCCGTCTTCCACTCATCTCCTTTTCTGATGCGAATGAGGTTGTATACGACTCTAAGATCTATTTTAGAAAAGATGGAAGCCTCTCGCAGTTGGTGAAACAGAACGGAGATGAACGGTAAGGGATACACATTTTTGACTTTGATCTGATTTAGTCCATGGAAGTCAATGCAGGGTCTGAGGGATCCATCTTTTTTCTCCACAAAGAAAAATCCCGCTCCCACTGGGGATTTAGATGGATGAATGAAGCCTTTCCCCAGGGCCTCCTGAATATACTCTTTCATGGCTTTGTCCTCCAGTATGGACAAGGCATATAATCGACCTTTTGGAACTCTGGCACCTGGCAGAAAATCAATGGTGCAGTCAAAGGAATGGTGAGGAGGCAGGACATTGGCGAAAAAACTTTGACTAGTTCATGGTATGGAGCAGGAATAGAAGGAGCAACCACAGCAGCAGCTAGCTGAACAGGCCGAGACAGACGTGGGAGAAGCATGATGTACCCCATTCCAGAATTTCACCAGTCTGCCACTGGATCACAGGGTTATGCTTCTTCAACCAGGGTCACCCCAAGACCACCAGAGCCAGCGGACACTGCAAGAGCAAAAAAGAGAGTTCCTCACGATGGAGAGCCCCGACTGACAGCTGCACATGAGGACTTTGGAAAGACTGGAGCCATCCAATCCAATTACTGACACAGGCATGGACAATGACAACGGAGTCAGACCCAGGGTTTGGAAAAAAGACAAAACCATAAAATTGTCCACTGCACCACTGTCGATAAATGCTGGGACAGAGACCTGTGTGTTGGACAGTTGAATGACTGCATGGACCAGGACAGAATTCTCCAGGGAAACAGATGCAAGGCCTAGATGAATCTCCCCAAGTTCACCTAGACCTTGCCTTTTCCCGACTTCATAGGGCAAAGCTGGGCCACATGACCTTTACCTCAGCAGTAAAAGCATAAGCCCAATGAATGTCTCCTGCTTTTCTCCTCAGGAAAGCAAAATGCCCCCAGCTGCATGGGTTCATCGAAGTCAAGTGGCACAATCCATAACGGAGACCGAAGGGTTTGAGCAGATAACTTCTTCTCCATTCTGCATTCCCGAAGCCAACGATCAACACGAATAGCCAGGCTCATGAGATCATCCAGAGAACTTGGGGATGAATGTTGGACCAGGATACCCTTGACTTCGTCTGACAAGCCCCACTGGAACTGATTATGCAAAGCCGGATCGTTTCACCCAGAATCGACAGCCCATTTGCGGAACTCTGTGCAGTAATCTTCTGCAGCTCTACTCTCCTGTTTAAGGGATCTGAGGCTTGCCTCTGCCAAAGCTGCCTTATCTGGGTCATCATGAACGCATCCAGTCAAAAGAGCCGGACTGGAGGACAGGAGCCCAAAGGCCCAAGTTTGTGGGTCACCTTGAAAAAGGGAAATGACAATGCCTACTTGCTGGTTCTTTGAACCCGAGGACCTGGGTCGGAGTTTGAAATAGAGCTTGCAGCTCTCTTTGAAATTTAAAAAGTCTTTCCGGTTTCTGGAGAACTGGTCAGGTAGGTTCAGTTTAGGCTCCACTATAGTGGATGCAGTGGCACCATGGGTTTCCTACACTTTTTGTGTCAAAATCTGGATCTTTTTAGCAAGGATCTGAGCTGGATTCTGACTGGGGTCCATGATGATAAAGATCACAAACCCTGCGGATATATCATTTTCTATTTGCCCGGTGATAATGTTAAGGGCTCAAAATCCCTAGTGGGGAAAAGTCCTGCACAGCCTTGAGGACTGGCCATATAACTGTGATGTGGCCTTTGTGGCCTGTCACCTTGGCTCATTGAGGCCTGAGGGCTGGTAAGCTGTGGAACGGCCTTTGGGCCAGTAGCAGCCTCTGGGCTGGTTGAGGTCTGTGGGCCTATAAGTTGTGAGGCAGCCTTTGGGCCGGTAGCAGCCTCTGGGCTGGTTGAGGCCTGAGGGCCTAAAAGTAGTGATGCGGCCTTTGGGCTGGTAGCAGGCTCTGGACTGGTTGAGGCCTGTGGGCCTATGAGTTGAGATGTGGCCTTTGGGCTGGTAGCAGCCTCTGGGCTGGTTGAGGTCTGTGGGCCTATGAGTGGTGATGTGGCCTTTGGGCCGGTAGCAGCCTCTGGGCTGGTTGTTGCCTTGAGGGCAGAATGACTTGGCAGGAGGATGCTGAGTTGCTATGAATGCTGCTGGGATGACACTGGCGATGGTGCACTGAATTGCGTACTGAGGATGCTGAGTTGTTGCCAGTGTCGCCGGGATGACACTGGCCATGGTGCGCTGGATTGCACAGTTGGACCGCTGAGTTGCGGCCAATGTCGTCGGGTTGACACTGGCACCGGACACAGACTGGTGCTTCAGGTGGAGAAAGCGCACCATGCCACCTAGATAACACAAGCAGCACGAGCAGGTGGAATGCAGACTGCGCCGCCTGGATGGGACAAACAGCAGTAAATAAACACAGTAGACTGGATCTGGAACTCAACTGGAAAACAGGAGACTGGAACAACCGGAAGTACGAGAAACTCTATCTCCAGCAAGGAGTGAAGGGCTGGCTGGAAACAGAAACAGGGCCCAACCAGGGCAAGGCTCTCGGTGCTGGCATAATTGCAGTCAGGTGCCTGGCAATGTCAGACCAAGCCGACACAGCACATCAATAACATATGTGTCCTCCATTCAGTTCGGCAGCAGCCGCAGCACAACTCACGGCAATAGTGGCTGGAGTTTTAGTTGGCAATCAACTTTTCCTCATCCAGATACACAGTCCAAAAATATTACTGGGCAAATTCACCAGCTCTACAGTGGTTATAGATGGGACAACGACGCGTTTCGTCTACTCAGTAGACTTTTTCAAGCTAATGTCCCTCTATTTCTTTGTTCTTAAATACCACAAAGAATCATTCCATTGTATACACTCCAGGTGATGAATAGACTACTAAATATTCCAATTCTGTAACACTGTTGGACTCTAAGCAATTCCTCTATATAATTAGTCTGTATAGAATGATTACACAATCATATTATTAGTAGTAGTTGTTATTATTTAATGAGCATAAATGTATATATATTTCCTCTATACAAAAAACTTTTTATTGTAAATAAAACCCATAAAAACATATACACATCCATAGACATGCATACAGACACACAAATAAACATATGCACAGATACACTCATATGCGCACGTCCATAATGACAAACTCCTGTAAACACATACACCATCCAATCTCTGTTATACCACTGGACTCCAAAATTATTAATCAATATAGATCTATATAGATTAATTACTCTGCATAGAACAATTACAACAATCTTATATGAAATTAGTGCAAACGTCCTAGTATTAGATAAAAGGAAGAAATATACACCTACACGTACATATACACATCCCCGTACTTTCATAAACACGAAAGCACACATACATATACACGCACATACACACATCTACACATCCACATACATACATGGACGCACACATATACACACATATACTGTATATATATAAACACACACATACACACACATATACATGTATACATGTGTATATATACACAAATCAGCTATATAAAAGATAATTGGACCTAATAGACTATATAATAAACTAATAAAAAGGCCCATATATATATATTGCCCTTATTTGTCCTGAGTGCCGGACTCAGCATATTGTGTATATATATATATATATATATATATATATAGGTAAAACAAAAAGGCAATTGAAACTGAGAATCTTGGAACACACAAGAAATATCAAAAATAAGATTCTTAACCTTAGTGTTCCTAGACATTTTTTAGAATGCCAGGGATCGCAGTTAAATGGATTCTCTTTCAAAGGGATAGAACATGTGACACTAGATGAAAGGGGGGGTGACCTAGGAAAAAAGTTAACAAGGAGAGAGACATATTGGATATATACCTTGAATACAATGAGTCCTCATGGGCTAAATGAGGGATGTGATATAGTACCGTTTTTAGTGGCGTAAAAGTTTTAAAGTACTGGGCTATATTTATAAAATTAGAATGTATATTTAATATTATATATTTATATCTATTAGTATTTATTTATTATATCTATCTTTTTAAAATATATTTTTATATTTATATGAATAGATTTTTAATGGTGGAAACTTTGTTGTTCCCCTTTTCAGATTACATTCTCTATATATCTGTAACTGATATGATAAAGTGTGTTTAAAAGTTTTTAGTGCATGTACAAATATTTTGCTAATCCTGATGTCCCTTATTATTTGATATGCTATATATATTGTTCTATGTTTGTATTTAGTATGTTTTATGGTTGTTTTTTATAAATGCATTATTGGGATGTACTGTATCATCTAATATATATAATAGGTGTAATGATTAAATGTAATGTGATTGTTCATTTATAATATGATTAATATATTGTGCAGGTTGCTATTCTCCTATATAGTATGGTCTGTAATTAAAGAACAAGGATCTATGACAAAATGGCGTCTCCAAGTTTGAGATGAACTATAAATGTAATGAACTAGGAATGATAGAATGGACTACATAAATATGGCGTCCGGGTGACTATAAACTAAATAGGATTATGACAAAAGTATGAATAAATGTATGTGTCTGTGTTGATTTAGGAAGATAGGAAATATGAATTTATGGATGTATTAGCAATTATTGTATTATGCAAATTGGCATTATGGTAAGTGCTTGCACTATATAATATGGGCTGAAGGCACTAGTTAGCCACACCCACTGATGAAGTCTCCGTGACGAAACGCATTTGGGGCGTGGTTTGGTGACGTCACGACGTTGTGACGCCGCCGCTTCCTTGGTAAAGTCTGTAAGAGGGGGAGCGAGCCGAGGCGCGAGCACCGCTAACACCGGTTAAGATCACAAGCGCTGTTATTTACATCCATGCATGTCGGTGTCGCTCTGAGGCTTCCGCGAATCCCGAAATATTTTGCCATAATGTGTATGCTGCTTGCTGGAAACTTAAATGTAAGTTGTCTATGTGTGCTGTATTAAATAAATCATTTCATTTACTAACTGTGGTGCGCACCGTTCTCCTTCTTTGACCAGAAATTCCTATATTGAACTCCTGAGGAGGATACTTGGAGAAACATGCTGCAAACAGTGAATGTGTAATAAAGGACTTTACCTGTATTATAAGCTGAGACCAACATCTTGCGCACGTTGATATACATTTTTTCGTTTACTATATATATATATATATATATATATACTGCATATATATATATATATATATATACATACATAACTAAATATATACACACAAATATACACACCCACGCCCACATATATATATGCATATTACAAAAATTAAATAAAACATTGCATATATACATAGATATCTGTCTAAAACAGTAATCACAATTCGGAGTTCACTTGAAACATAAAGAATGTCTAATATAATGTTCAAAAAGTGAAGATATCTATTTGTTAATTATTAATTTTAACTTTCTAATCTCAACATTTTCACATATCTATAGTTAAATCTACATCCTCCTGAATATTTATAAAATATGGAATCTGAACAATAATTGACCTAAATTTGGGGAATATCTTCAAAAAATTTGAATCAAAGAAAGGGGGAAGAGGGGTTCTGGACAAGGCTGAGATGATAGGAACATCGAGTTATCAGGATAATAAGTTCTTGAAGGTCCCCTACTACACCATGTGATATAGTGCCACTATAGAGCGTGGCTCACCAAGGTGGGCTGACAGGACAGTACATACTCACCTGCCCTAGTCGCGGTCGACAGCTGCACACACAAAGGAGTTCCATGACACATTAATCTATAAATTCCAGTGCTTCACTGAGCCCATCCGGACTCATGGTTTGAAGGTGAAATATCCATTTAGACTCTGCTATGCAGAGTTCTTTGAATCTATCCCCGCCTCTTGATGTAACGTCTATCATCTCAACACCATAGAGAATTAGGCACTTAGGATCACTACTACCATGTTTGTCCAAAAAGTGTCTAGGGACACTATGATGGAGATTTTTCTTGATATGTTTAGTCTATGTTCCCTAAATCTGTCTTTGAGAGCGCGGGTCGTTCTCCTCACATACTGAATCCCACATGGACAGCTCAGTACATAAATTACATAGACAGATTCACAATTGATAAATTGTTTGATCTCATACGAAACTCCAGTAGTATACGATATAATTGCCTTTGTTCTATTCCTCATATGTCCACATGTGAGGCATCTTGTATGGTTACACCGAAAACATCCCGGTTTTACAGGTACCAACGGATTTACAGGTAACCATGTAGTTTTCTGTTGTTGTTTTCCGCTCCCATTTGGGGGTGCCAAAACATTTTTAAGATTAGTATTTTTCTTAAATATTATTTTTGGTTTGGATTTTAAAAACTGAGACAGTATTGGATCCTATTTTAGAATAAAATAATTTTTATTTATAATAGACTTGATCTTTCTTGATTTATTATTAAATTATATTATATAGATGGATCGTTTTGGAATCCAGCATTATAACAGAGATTGGATGGTGTATGTATTTAATGGGATTTGTCATTATGGATGTGTGCATATGAGTGTATCTGTGCATATGTTTATTTGTGTGTCTGTGTATGCATGTCTATGGATGTGTATATGTTTTTATATAGAGGAATTATATATACATATATGCTCTTTAACTAATAACAACTACTAATAATAATAAGATTGTTGTAATCATTCTATACAGACTAATTATATAGACAAATTGCTTAGAGTCCAACAGCGTTACAGAGATTGAAAGTAATCAGTACTCTTCATCACATGGAGTGTATCCAATGGAATGATTCTTTGTACTATTTAAGAACAAGGAAATAGAGGGACATGAAAAAATCTACAGAGTAGACGAAACGCATCGCTGTCCCTATCTATAACCACTGTGGAGCTGATGAATTTGCCCAGTAATATTTTTGGACTGTGTACCTGGACGAGCAAAAGTCGATTACCAACTAAAACTCCAGCCACCATTGCCGTGAGTTGTGCTGCGGCTGCTGTGAAACTGAACGGGGGACACATATGTTATTGATGTGTTGTGTCGGCTTAGTCTGACATTGCCGGCACCTGACGGGAAGTGCGGCTGCAATTATACCAGCGCCGAGAGCCATGCTCATACCGCACTTAAAGATCTGTATTCAGTGCGACTAACAGAGGTAATTATTGTGGAGAGAACACCATCATCCATTGCTATATCCCTCGAACATTGAATACAGTTGGCAGGAGAAATGTGAGTAGATCAGCTAAGCCGCTGGGGATGCCCCGGACTCTACTGTATAATCCAGTTTGAATTGATACTTTCACAGACAGCCCGATTGGATTTTTTCCACGGCTAAGCATGGGACATTGTATGTGTAATAACTAAACACACTATATACCAAGCAGAGGTACTGCTACTGAGAATACTTGACCTCCGCAGGATAGACATTTGTCATAACTATCTAGCTAACTCTCTTACAGGACTCTTTTTTTGCAATTTTCAACAATTTAAGCCAAGTATATATTTTTAGCTTGACATCCATGGGAACCATATAATGTGATTTGTATTCATTAATGGAGCAGATTGAAATGTTTTTAGAGATATATTTATAATGTATATGTATTTTTATGTATGATTTAATTTATGTTCATCTGCTATTAAATAGGTATTTAGTGTAACCAGCGCTGCAGTGTTACTAATGTTTCCATACAGTTGGATACATTTTTGACGTTTTTTGTTATATACGATTTAGTGTGGGGTAGCAAATCACCTGCAAATTCCATGCCACAGGTGCATTTAATTATTGATTATAATTGGTTGTCCAGTGCAGACCTCCTGTTTTCTTTTCTAAGATAGGACCAACAGTAAATTCGGAGGCATCCACTTCCACAATAAATGGAAAGTCCGGATAAGGATGACGTAGAACAGGAGCAGTGATGAATGCAGATTTCAGAGACTTAAAAGCCTGTACAGCCTCAACATCAATAACTGAAATTAATGGTAATGGATAAGAGTTCTTTATGGTGATGTTATTTAACCCCTGGAAATCAATACAGGGTCAAAGTGATCCATCTTTCTTCTGAGCAAAGAAAAAACAGCTCCATCTGGAGATTTGGATGGACAAATGAATCCCTTCTGAAGAGCCTCTTGAATGTAATCAGGTAGAGACAAAAGCATATAATCTACCTTTCGGAAGTTTGGCTCCGGGTTGTAGTTCAATGGCACAGTCATATGGACGATGTGGAGGCAAGGTATCTGCTTTTTTCTTAAAAAAGACATCAGCAAGGTCCCGATAAGGAGCAGGAATAGAGGATGAGAACTCTGCCTGGACATCAGCAGCTACTCGAAATGGTAGAGCAAGACATCGAGAAGATCAGGTGGACCCCCACTGAAGCACTTTACCTGACTGCCAGTTAATAACAGAGTTGTGGTTCCTAAACCATGGTAATCCCAGGACTACAGGTGCCAAAAGACAATGGAACAACAGGAATGTTATGTTTTCGGAATGTAAAGCTCCAATAGAGAGTCGTATAGGCAGAGAGCGAGAGTTAACTACTCCTTGGGTTATGAGGTTACCATCGAGGCCGACAACAGAGACAGAATGAGGTAAAGACTCCGGAACCAAACCTAAAGAGTTAAAAAATTAAATATCCATGAAATTGTCTGCAGAACTACTGTCCAGGAAGGCAGAAATACTTAACTCTTTATCAAGAACTTGGATAACTGAAGGAATGAGGACTGAATTACTGGGAGAGATGGATGCAAAGCCTAGATGTGACTCTCACTGAACATCTAGACTTTGCCTTTTCCCAACTTTATTGGGCAAGCATAGGCCGTATGTCCCTTACCACCACAGTAAAGACACAACCCCAGTGATCACCTTCTTCTCTTTCCTTCAGACGATAGATGGAAGGGCCTTCTGTCTAGCTACATGGGCTCTTCTTGATCAGAAGGAGTCACCCAAACTGGAGATAATGGAGAGAGGGTAGGCAAATCTTTTCCCAGTCTACGCTCCCAGAGTTGATGGTCAATACGGATGGCCAGATGCATTAACCCATCCAGATTTTCAGAAGCAGAGAACTGAATGAGTATGTCTTTGATTTGGTCAGAGAGACCTAGGCGAAACTGACTATGAAGCACAGGATCGTTCCATCCGCAATCAACTGACCATTTGCGAAACTCGGTGCAATAATCCTCTGCTGCTTTTTGCCCTTGTCTTAAAGATCGAAGACTATCTTCGGCTATGGCCGCTTTGTCTGGGTCATCATATAAAAAACCAAGGGTGGAGAAGAAAGTTTCTACAGAAAGGATTGCTGCATGGGTAGAAGGAAGTCCAAATGCCCAGATTTGAGGATCACTTTGGAGCAATGATATCAGAATACCCACATGTTGAGCTTCTATACCAGAGGATTGAGGATGCAGTTTGAAGTATAACTTCTAACTCTCTCTGAAGTTCACAAAACCTTTACGACTCCCAGAAAAATGGTCCAGAAGATTCAAATTAGGCTCTCGAACTGCAGCCTGAGCTGAAGAAACACGAGTATCCTCGACCCAAAGTGACAGTTCCTGGACCTTATGGGTTAAGGCTTGAATTTGTGCAGCTAGGACCTGTGCTAGATTTTGAGTATGATCCATGACAAAAGCAGATGGCTTCAGTTCTTATAATTGGCCGACTATAATGTTATGAATCTCAGGGAAGATTCACAGTTGAACCATTCCCAGGAAAATGAAGCTCCTAATATTACAGTGAATCGATTGATTATGGGGTTTAAAGAAAGTCAACTGATTAAGAGTAGATTGATAAAGTATCCCTGAGGAGTTAATTCATAAGGAGTGAATTATTAAAAGATTCTTTGAGGAGTCAATTGATAAAGGAGTTATGAAGATTGAGTGGTTCTTGACTGGAATGCTGCCTTGAGGGCTGTTATGCACTTGGCTGGTTGCAGCCTTGAGGGCTGGTATGCACTTGGCTGGTTGCAGCCTTAAGGGCTGGTATGCACTTGGCTGGTTGCACTGAAGTATATCAGATACAGCTGTAAATGTCAATTGCTGCTTGTATGCACAGATGTAGAATTGCTACTGAGAGTGATGAGTTGTAAATAGCAGATGATGTACACAAACATAGAATGGCAGTGAAGGCATCTGGGTGTAATTAGCTGAGTAACCACTCAAGCACAGGGAAGTGACTGAAGCTGCTGAAACGAATAAACAAAAAGTTTGCACAGAACTGAGGTGGAGACAACACAGTCAGGTAGGAGGACCTCATGGAACGACAGCCCGGCGTTCTTGTCTCCTAGCAACGGGCCTGAAAAGTTCACCCGGAGCATCATTGTCAGACAAGACGCAGTGATGGCTTATGACAGCCTGGGTATGCTGTTCTTCAGTGTCTGCTGCCTGTAAAAAGACACTGTGTATTCACCGGATATAATATATCACGCTAGGTGGCCATAGTGAGCCATGTATTTTGTGTGGCACTAGAGGAACCCACCCACACAGGGTGGAAATAGCAAATGTAACCACACCTAGAGGCTGTCCAGTGAATTCAGTCCAGGGAAGAATGAAGCAGACCAGTCAAGCTGCATGTAGAATCAGTCCAAGGAGGACTGAGGCAGCCAAAGAGCCCAGTGTGCATGGAGGTCAGTGTGTCTGTGTCCATACCTGTGGGGAGGACCACCAATCTCTAAGACAGTTTGTGTGACTTTGTGGAAGTCAGGCCAGGAGGCCAGTGTCCTGACCTGCAAGCCAAGCAGGGAGGACCACAACAGAGACTTTGTGTGAAGGCCAGGAGGTCGTGTTTATACTTGTAACAGACAGGACTGGGACTATAAGAGACTGTTATATTTGCAGACTAGCTGCTCCTGATAGTCTGGGTTCAAGAAGTGAGTTAGTGAACTGAATGGGAGGCTAGGTGTTTGTTATTTTTTTGTTTATGAATGCTGACAGTAAAGCACCATATATCTTCATCTAAACCTGAAAAGCTGCATGTGGATCCTTATTATGCATCTACTCACTACGCACCACTGACCTCTCTACTGAGCTAGGTACCCCATATATATCACTATATATATATATATATATATATATTGTGACACAGTCAGGTTAGGGGGTCCCTCTCCTGGGTAGAGGACTCCTTCCTTACACACACACACACAGCAGCAGGGAAGCAGCACACCAGTCTGGATGCAAGTACAAGCTGGTCGGCACCAGTCTTTATTGTACAATGTCAGAAATAACATAAAGAAAACATAAATATAAATCCTAGCCCTGTCGGAGCACTAACTTCACAGGTAGTTCACTCACTACCAGAACCTGGCAGGGCCTAATGCCCTCACCAGCAACAAAGGCACAGCACAACACTTACAGATAGGTTTTCAAGTGTCTCTGAGCAAACTCCCTGTCTGCTCTCCCAGGTGAGACCCTCAGCCCTAAACACACTAGGCTTATATTGGCCACTCTCAGGTGGAAACCCTAACAAGCCTGTTACCAGGCTGCGAGAACCAAAACCTGGAGTGGCCGTGGGTGGAGCCCTCCCTCTCCTCTCACCCACAATCCCCAGGTCCCAAACCAGCTTTTCAAAAAGCCGAAACTCAAGTCTGCTACACTGCAGACTTTCTCCTGGGGGTTTAAAACACATAAGACAGGAATCTGGGACAAATGTACCTGCCACAGGCCACTTTACCAATGATCCTATCACATATCCCCCCCTTTGTTTCGACCTGTGGGGCGGAACAACTGAAGCCCCCAAACAATGAACGCGTGACAACGCGTCAGCATTGGCCAGCTGGCTTCCTGGCCTGTGTTCCACTGAAAATGTAAAAGTTTGTAACGCCAAGAACCATCTCGTAATTCTCGCATTACTGTCCTTATTTTCGGACATCCACTTCAGAGGGGCATGGTCAGTGATCAATTTGAACTTTCTTCCAACCAAGTAGTACCTGAGAGCCTCTAATGCCCACTTTATGGCCAACGCCTCCTTCTCCACTGTGGCATAGTTTCTCTCATGTACATTCAACTTTCTACTTAGATAGAAAATAGGGTGTTCCTCCTATACCTACTTCTGATGCATCGGTTTGTACTATGAATTCCCTTTCAAAATTAGGAGTCATCAGGACTGGTTGGGAACACAACGCTACTTTCAACTCCTGAAAAGCCTTCTCTGCCTCAGGACTCCATTCTACCATGACTTTTTGTTTGCCTTTGGTCAGGTCAGTCAGTGGGACTGCCATGGTGGCAAAGTTGGGTATAAACCTCCTGTAGTACCCCGTAATTCCCAAGAAGGCTCTCACCTGCTTCTTATTCAGAGCCCGTGGCCAGTTTTGTATGGCATCAACTTTATTGAGCTGAGGCTTTATCAGGCCTCTGCCAATGGTGTATCCCAGATATTTTACTTCCTCCATGCCTAGACAACACTTTTTTGGGTTGGCTGTCAAACCTGCCTTATAGATGGAGTCCAACACTGCTTGTACCCTGGGTAAGTGAGACTGCCAATCAGGACTATGAATGACCACGTCATCCAGATAAGCAGCCGCATACCGTCTATGGGGCCTTAGAATCCTGTCCATCATTCTTTGGAAGGTAGCAGGTGCCCCATGTAGCCCCCTTGTACTGAAACAAGCCCTCTGGTGCTGAAAAAGCTGTCTTTTGTTTGGCGCTCTCAGTTAACAGTACTTGCCAATACCCTTTGGTTAGGTCAAGAGTGGTTAAATACCTTGCCGTCCCTAGTCTCTCAATCAGTTCATCCACTCTTGGCATCGGGTAGGCATCGAATTTTGAAACACTGTTCAACTTTCGGAAGTCATCGCAGAAACGCACACTCTCGTCGGGCTTTGGAATCAACACAATGGGACTTGACCATTCACTATGTGATTCTTCAATAACCCCTAACTCTAGCATATTTTTAATTTCTTTCGACACCGATTCTCTTTGTGCTTCTGGTAACCTATAGGGCTTTAGATTAACTTTAACCCCTGGGTCAGTGATTATGTCATGTTTAATGACCGAGGTTTTCCCAGGTACGTCAGAGAACAGCACCCTATTTCTGATCAGAAACTCCTTGACCTCTTGTTGTTGAATTGCCGACAGGGTTTTTGCCACTGTCACTTCGGGAACTAAGGGCCCTGGATTTACTGGAGGGGCTCGGACGGCCGACAGTACCGTTCTATCTTTCCAGGGCTTTAACAGATTTATATGGTATATCTGTTCTGGCTTTCTTTTCCCCGGCTGGTAAACTTTGTAATTGACCTGTCCCACTCTTTCTAAGATTTCAAAGGGCCCTTGCCATTTAGCCAAAAGTTTATTTTCCACAGTGGGAACCAACATTAACACTCTGTCCCCAGGAGCAAAGCTGCGTAACCGGGCATTGCGGTTGTATACCCTCTGCTGTGCCTGTTGAGCCTGTTCCAGGTGCTCTCTCACTATCGGCACTACCGCAGCAATTCTCTCCTGCATTTGAGAAACATACTCAATCACCGTTTTGTAAGGACTAGACTGCCCCTCCCATGTCTCTTTGGCAATGTCTAGTAACCCCCTTGGGTGTCTCCCATACAACAAGTCGAAGGGTGAAAACCCGGTGGAGGACTGGGGAACCTCTCTTATGGCCAACAATAAATACGGCAATAAGTAATCCCAATCCCTACCATCCTTGTCGACCACTTTCCTAAGCATGTGTTTTAACGTCTTGTTAAACCTCTCGACCAGCCCATCGGTTTGGGGGTGATAAACCGAAGTTCTTAACTGTTCAATTTTGAACAGGTGGCATAACTCTTTCATGACTTTTGACATAAACGGTGTACCCTGGTCAGTTAGTATTTCCTTGGGTATACCCAGCCTGCTAAAGACATGAACTAGCTCTCTGGCAATGGTCTTGATTGATGTATTGCGCAACGGGATCGCTTCCGGGTACCTGGTAGCGTAATCCATTATGACCAGAATATGCTGGTGTCCCCTGGCAGACTTCATCAAGGGTCCAACCAAATCCATCACTATTCTTTCAAACGGCACCTCTATAATAGGCAGTGGAACTAGTGGACTCAGGGCTTTGGGAACTATTAGTTGTTCCACAGTATCTTCCCCCTTCTTAGTCACCTGATATAACAAATCCTGACACATTGCCATGTGGGGATAGGTCAAAGGACTATCAGGGTCTACGGGTTTACCATCAACTACTTTTACATTCTCCCTGGCTTTTACCAAAGTAGGGTCATTCAACTGCTCCACGGCAAAGACCTCTCTTCTGAAATCTAAATCAGGCAGACGATCACCTGGCCCAACAACACTTCCCACCCTAATGGGAGGCCACCGTCACGTTCCGCATTCTCTAGTTCGCCAACCATAGTAGAAAAAGGAAATAACTCTGACTCAGAAGAAACTCCCTCCTCCACTACATCGACAACCTTCTCAAATGGATCGGGGTTGTTCACCTCTGGAACAAAATGGCTTTCCCACAACTTCCAGAAGTGAGCAAAGTCTCTCCCCAATATTGCATCGTACACCAGACCATGCACCAAACCCACAGAAACTATAGCAGAGCCACATGGTGTCTCGATGTTCACCTCGGCCGTAACATAATATTGAGTATCCCCATGTATGCAGGTCACACCAACAGTTTTCCCTGTATGCCTCAAGGGGTTCACCAGCTCAGCTTTTATAAGTGTCACCAAGCTACCAGTCTAACAGTGCCTCTACTCGGTTGCCATCTACAGTGAGTACCAGGGGTGAGCGGGTTTGGATTTCTGAAATCCGAACCCCCCCGAGCCCCCCCGATCCGAGGCCGATCCGAGTCAGGCTCGACTTTTCCCGCCTGACTCGGATCTGAAATCGAGGCAAAACGTCATCATCCCGCCTTCCGGGTCTCGCGGGTTTTGGATCCAATATAAGGTACCCGCATCGGTGCCATTTTCTCACTCGGCTGTGGACAGTGAAGAGGGAGGGTGGGAGTTAGGGCTGGCTGGGCTGTGTAGTGTAGTGTAGTGTAGTGCAGAGTAGTGTTGTGCTGTGCTGCTGTTGTCCACTACTTCAAAGTCCATAGGGGCTGGCTGTGTTGTGCTGTGCTGCTGTTGTTAATAGGGGCTGTGTCCACTACCTCAAAGTCCATAGGGGCTGGCTGGACTGTGTTGTGCAGTCAGTTCTCCACTCCAAAGTCCTGTGCAGTGTCCCAGTCCTAAAGGGGTGCTGTAGTGTTGTCCAGGGGGTGCTCTGTCCATCAGGGGTGCTTCCCACAAGTGCTAAAAAAATAATATTTTTTGTGTGTTTGTGAATTGTGTGCGCAGTAGCCGCACATGCATCAACAAAGTAGTGCCAAGCGTGTGCCTATGTCATAAGTAAAGGGCCGGCTGGCTTGACTGTTAAAGGGTGCTGTAACCGCCAAAGTACACTCCAGTCCAAACCAAAAAAAAAATTATTTTCTGTGTTTGTGAATTGTGTGAGCAGTAGCCGCACGTGCATCAACAAAGTAGTGCCAAGCGTGCGCCTGTGTCATAAGTAAAGGGCGGCTGGCTTGACCGTTAAAGGGTGCTGTAACCCCCAAAGTACACTCCAGTCCAAACCAAAAAAATATATATTTTCTGTGTTTGTGAATTGTGTGCGCAGTAGCCGCACGTGCATCAACAAAGTAGTGCCAAGCGTGCGCCTGTGTCATAAGTAAAGGGCCAGCTGGCTTGACCGTTAAAGGGTGCTGTAACCCCCAAAGTACACTCCAGTCCAAACCAAAAAAAAATATATTTTCTGTGTTTGTGAATTGTGTGCGCAGTAGCCGCACGTGCATCAACAAAGTAGTGCCAAGCGTGCGCCTGTGTCATAAGTAAAGGGCCGGCTGGCTTGACCATTAAAGGGTGCTGTAACCCCCAAAGTACACTCCAGTCCAAACCAAAAAAAAAATTATTTTCTGTGTTTGTGAATTGTGTGCGCAGTAGCCGCACGTGCATCAACAAAGTAGTGCCAAGCGTGCGCCTGTGTCATAAGTAAAGGGCCGGCTGGCTTGACCGTTAAAGGGTGCTGTAACCCCCAAAGTACACTCCAGTCCAAAAAAATATATATTTTCTGTGTTTGTGAATTGTGTGCGCAGTAGCCGCACGTGCATCAACAAAGTAGTGCCAAGCGTGCGCCTGTGTCATAAGTAAAGGGCCGGCTGGCTTGACCATTACAGGGTGCTGTAACCCCCAAAGTACACTCCAGTCCAAACCAAAAAAAAAATTATTTTCTGTGTTTGTGAATTGTGTGCGCAGTAGCCGCACGTGCATCAACAAAGTAGTGCCAAGCGTGCGCCTGTGTCATAAGTAAAGGGCCGGCTGGCTTGACCGTTAAAGGGTGCTGTAACCCCCAAAGTACACTCCAGTCCAAACCAAAAAAAAATTATTTTCTGTGTTTGTGAATTGTGTGCGCAGAAGCCACACGTGCATCAACAAAGTAGTGCCAAGCGTGCGGCTGTGTCATAAGTAAAGGGCCAGCTGGCTTGACCGTTAAAGGGTGCTGTAACCCCCAAAGTACACTCCAAACCAAAAAAAATATATATTTTCTGTGTTTGTGACTTGTGTGCACTGTGGCTGCACGTGCATCAACAAAGGAGCAGCGCCAAGTGTGCGCCTGTGTCCCATAAGTAAAGAGCTGGCTGGCTCATTTCTTAAAGGGTGGTGTAACCCACAAAGTGCACTACTCTCCAGCAAAAATAAAAAAATATTTTCTGAGTTTGTGTGCGCTTTAGCCGCACGTATATATCAATATAACATAAATGGAGGACCAAACTTTCTCCGATAAAAATAAAATAGGGAAAGATCAAGAACCACTTCCTCCTAGTGCTGTTGCTGCTGCTGGGAGTTGTTCATCATCCCAGAGAGGAAGTAGGAACATCACTACTTTTACTAAACAATTGACCCTCCAACAGTCCCTAGCGATGAGGATGAAGTACGACAGCAGTCATCCTGAAGCAAAATGGATAACTGAGGCCTTGACTGCTATGTTGGTGTTAGACATGCGTCCGGTATCCGCCATTAGTGCAGTGGGATTTAGACAATTGATGGAGGTAGTGTGTCCCCGGTTCCAAATCCTGTCTAGATTCCACCTGCATCCTCAAAGCAGCAGCGACAAGCGTGCGTCTGTCTGTTAAAGGGTGGTGTAACCCTTAAAGTGCTCCAAAAAATAAAAAGCTATTTTTTTAATGTGTTTGTGACTTGTGTGCGATGTAGCCGCACGTGCATCAACATAGTAGCAGCGCCAAGCGTGCGCCTGTGTCATAAGTCAAGGGCTGGTTTGGACATCTGGTCCAGACTGAAGGACGTGCCAACAATTTCTGACAAGTCTACTGTCACTGCATATGATACTGTCCTCAATGCAGCAGCGACAAGCGTGCGTCTGTCTGTTAAAGGGTGGTGACACCCTCAAAGTGTGCTACACAAACAATAAAAATATTGTTCTTTTTTTTTCTGTCTTTGTGAATTGTGTGGGCTGTAGCCGCACTTGCATCCTCAAAGCAGCAGCGACAAGCGTGCGTCTGTCTGTTAAAGTGTGGTGTAACTCTCAAAGTGCTCCAAAAAATAAAAAAATATTTTTTTAATGTGTTTGTGACTTGTGTGCGATGTAGCCGCACTTGCATCCTCAAAGCAGCAGCGACAAGCGTGCGTCTGTCTGTTAAAGGGTGGTGACACCCTCAAAGTGTGCTACACAAACAATAAAAATAATCTTCTTTTTTCTGTCTTTGTGAATTGTGTGGGCTGTAGCCGCACTTGCATCCTCAAAGCAGCAGCGACAAGCATGCATCTTTCTGTTAAAGGGTGGTGACACCCTCAAAGTGTGCTACACAAACAATAAAAATATTGTTCTTCTTTTTTCTGTCTTTGTGAATTGTGTGGGCTGTAGCCGCACTTGCATCCTCAAAGCAGCAGCAACAAGCGTGCGTCTGTCTGTTAAAGGGTGGTGACACCCTCAAAGTGTGCTACACAAACAATAAAAATATTCTTCTTCTTTTTTCTGTCTTTGTGAATTGTGTGGGCTTTAGCCGCACTTGCATCCTCAAAGCAGCAGCGACAAGCGTGCGTCTGTCTGTTAAAGGGTGGTGTAACCCTCAAAGTGCGCTCCACAAACAATAAAAATATTCTTCTTTTTTTTTCTGTCTTTGTGAATTGTGTGGGCTGTAGCCGCCCTTGCATCCTCAAAGCAGCAGCGACAAGCGTGCGTCTGTCTGTTAAAGGATTACATCGGTGACACCTGTACTGGCAGGAAAAAGAAGCAATTTGGAGGTCCCTGTACAAACTGGCTCTATTTTACCTGAGTTGCCCCCCCTCCAGTGTGTACTCCGAAAGAGTGTTTAGTGCAGCCGGGAACCTTGTCAGCGAAAGGCGTAGGAGGTTGCTTCCACAAAATGTGGAGAAGATGATGTTCATAAAATGAATTATCAACTCTTCCAGGGAGACCAGCCTCCAGAACGTACAGAGGGACCTGTGGTTGTGGATTCCAGCGGGGACGAATTAATACTCTGTGAGGATGAGGATGTACACAACACTGAAGAGGGTGAGGAATCGGTGGATGAGGAGGATGAGGACAACATCTTGCCTCTGTAGAGCCAATTTGTGCAGGGACAGATTAATTGCCAGCTTGTTTTGTGGGGGCCCAAACGAACCAATCATTTCAGCCACAGTCGTGTGGCAGACCCTGGCGCTGAAATGTTTGGTTTGTTAAAGTGTGCATGTCCTGTTTATACAACATAAGGGTGGGTGGGAGGGCCCAAGGACAATTCCATCTTGCACCTCTTTTTTTTCTTTGAATTATGTATAGTTTGGGGCCTAGTTTTTCAAACTGCCATCCTGTCTGCCACTGCAGTGCCACTCCTAGATGGACCACGTGTTTGTGCCGCCCTCTTAGCATAGTCATCCAGCTACCTCGGTGCAACCTTTTGGACATAAAAACACTATTGTGAGGTGTGAGGTGTTCAGAATAGACTGGAAATGAGTGGAAATTAAGGTTATTGAGGTTAATAATAGCATAGGAGCAGAAAAACCCACAAATTCTGTGATTTTAGCTGTTTTTATGCTTTTTTTCAAAAAAATACAGATCCAAAACTCAAAACCCAGAACCCAAAACACGGAAGGGTGGTTTTGGCAAAACCAATCCAGATCCAAAACACAAAGAAAGATCCAGATCCAAAACCAAAACACAAAACACGAAAAGTGGCCGGTGCACACCCCTAGTGAGTACACACATGTGCTTTTCAGTCAGCCTGCCGGTCAGCCGTACAGGCTGTCTGTGCAAAGAAAGACCCCCTGCGGTAGACATGAGCAGTATCACATTGCATAGGTTCAGTTGTAAGTGAACAATTAGCGTCAATATGGCCGAAGCCACCACATCGGAAACACTGAGTCATATTAATGTCTAGTCGTTTACGGGGCAAGAACCTTCCTGGCCTGGCAGGCCTGTCTCCAGGTTCTACACCCTCAGTCCTAGGTACATTCTACCGCCCAGCACCCTTCTCCCCTGGAACAGTCTTAACAGTTTCTGTGGGAGTTCGCCGGTGCGCCATCGGGCTCGGTGGGGCATACTCATCAGCTCCTCAGCTGCCACGTACCTCTCCACCAGCTCGACCAACTGGTCCGCGGACATAGGGTCTGCATGGCTCACCCACTTGCGCAGAGTCACAGGTAACGATCGCAGGTACCGGTCCATCATGACCCTTTCCACGATCTGTGGTCCCGTCAGCGTCTCGGGCTGTAGCCATTTTGAGGACAGATGGACGAGGTCATGCATCTGCGAACGTGGAGGCTTGTCCATATGGAACTTCCAGCGGTGGACCCGTTGGGCACGAACAAAGGTGGTGACTCCCAAGCGAGTTAGGATCTCCTGTTTTAGTTTTTTATAGTCCTTGGCATCAGCCAGGCATAAGTCGAAATAGGCCTTTTGTGGCTCCCCAGACAAAAAAGGTACCACCAGACTTGCCCACTGCTCCTTGGGCCAACTCTCCCTTTCGGCCGTTCTTTCAAATGCGGCGAGATAGGCCTCCACATCATCGCCTGAAGTCATCTTTTGGAGGAAGTGACTGGCTCGTACGGAGTGAGTGGTGGTTGGAGGACCAGTAGTAACATCTCTGGGCCGGGCGACCAGGTGCTGTACCACCTCTCTTATGGCCTGGCTGTTTTCCGCTAAGGCCTGGCGGGTTTCCTCGATGGCGACCTGTTGTTGCCTCTGGGCTGTCTCCAAGGCCAACAGTTGCACCCTGGTGGATTCCTGCTGAGCTGCTGTAGCTTCCTGCTGAGCCCTGGTAGATTCCTGCTGAGCTGCTGTAGCTTGGAGCAAGGCCTTAACAATTTCCTCCATTTTGTCCTGGGGTGTAGGTTGGAAGCTGAACCTTGCCTCTCTGAGCATGGGCTGACGCCTCCTCTATGGGACTCCAAGGACACAGCGTTATTTCAACCCTCACAAATTGGGCGTCTGTCCCTTTAATTTTTAAACGGAAAGTTTTCCTCTCCCTGCAACTTCAGTGTGTGTGGCTGCCCGCATTCTCCACCATATTGTGACACAGTCAGGTTAGGGGGTCCCTCTCCTGGGTAGAGGACTCCTTCCTTACACACACACACAGCAGCAGGGAAGCAGCACACCAGTCTGGATGCAAGTACAAGCTGGTCGGCACCAGTCTTTATTGTACAATGTCAGAAATAACATAAAGAAAACATAAATATAAATCCTAGCCCTGTCGGGGCACTAACTTCACAGGTAGTTCCCTCACTACCAGAACCTGGCAGGGCCTAATGCCCTCACCAGCAACAAAGGCACAGCACAACACTTACAGATAGGTTTTCAAGTGTCTCTGAGCAAACTCCCTGTCTGCTCTCCCAGGTGAGACCCTCAGCCTTAAACACACTAGGCTTATATTGGCCACTCTCAGGTGGAAACCCTAACAAGCCTGTTACCAGGCTGCGAGAACCAAAACCTGGAGTGGCCGTGGGTGGAGCCCTCCCTCTCCTCTCACCCACAACCCCCAGGTCCCAAACCGGCTTTTCAAAAAGCCGAAACTCAAGCCTGCTACACTGCAGACTTTCTCCTGGGGGTTTAAAACACATAAGACAGGAATCTGGGACAAATATAGCTGCCACAGACCACTTTACCAATGATCCTCTCACAATATATAAATATATATACATAAACAAAGATCGGCACTTCAACCCATCCACATGCCCCTTTTATGCCGTCATTCTCCACATGCCCCTTATATGCCATCACACTCCTCCACATGCCCTCATAATTCATATATACCCATTAAAATGCCCCCTCCATTGACCTCTGCGACTGGACCCCATGCAGAGAGATGAAAGAGCACACTTTCCTCCTCAAGCCCGCACTGGAGCACACTGACTCTGACCTGGCAATTAGCAGAGGAGGAGGTCACCTGACACAAACCCTGCGATTGCTCCAAGCCAGCAGTCACCAGGTGTCGTGACACTTAAGTGTTCCGCTTGCCATGGGATTACAGTAATTTCCACAGTCTTTATTCTAGGAAGTTGGGAGGCACATTTTCTGAGTTACCGGTCTATACTCCAGGGGAATGTTCTCTGCATCCAAAATCTTCAAAAGTCTGAAGACTTCCAAAAAAGAATTCCAGTAATATTCGTAGCACTAGACTGGCCAAACAGAGTTTGGTACTCAGGTACTAAACATGGCACTGAGTCCAGGAATCAGACTTCCACTTCAACAGGACCTGTTGTCTCAGGGGCCAATTGGACATCCATCAGATAAATGTAATGGCATGGCTTTTGAAGCCAAGATCTTAAATAAAGGTTTCTCGGATTCAGCAGTTCAGACTATGAACAAAGCCAAAGAAAGTGTCTTCAGAGAATTATTATATGATACCAAGCATTACGTTGCTTGGTTTAATAAAGAGAAGGTTTCTAATTCCTCTTTTTCCTTGCCAAATTTCTTTTTTTTTCCTTCAGGCAGGTCTCAAGTTGGGTCTTTGGTCAGGTTCCTTTAAGGTACAGGTATCGACCTGTATATCTATTTTCAAAGAAGATTGACTCTGATTCCAGAAGTAAAGATTGTTCTGAAGGTCGCTTTACATATACAACCACTTTATAGGCATTCCATAGAGCCTTGAGATCTAAATCTAGTGCTGTCAGCGATTCAGTTACCAGAGTCAGAATTAGGAGCTTTATCTTGTTTCTTGTATGAAGATAGGGCAGTATTATGTGCACTACCTTCTACTTCACCTAAGGTAGTGTTGGCATTTCATCTTAATCATGAAATAATAATAATGACTTTTGCTTAATAAAGCAAGGCAATGGATCAGTGTCAGTAATGTATATTAGATGTGATAGGAGTGCTAAGAATTTATCTGGAAAGGACAACCAATATAAGAAAGACTGACAGTATATTTATTCTTTATGACGCTAAGAAAAGATATTGGCCAGTGTCCAAGCAGACTTTACCCAAATGGATTAAGGGCCTGATTCAGACCCACTCGCGAGCGGCTGTCCACTCGCAAGTGGGTCGATGTTATGCACTGAGCATGCGCACGACGGAGGGAGCTCCGTCGTGCGCATGCGCCAGACGCGACGAGCGAAGGAAAGTCCTTCGCTCGTTGTGTCCGATCAAAGGGGGCGTGCTCTCAATGTTGATTGACAGCACGCCCCCTTTGGTGGGCGTGCCGGGGGCGTGCCTCCCTGACGGGGGCGTTCCCACGGGAACGCCTCCCGTCAGAAGCCGGCCCACTGACATCACTAGTGATGTCAGTGGGAGTGATTTTGGCTCTGATAGAGCCAAAATCACTCCGGAGCTTGCGGTTGAAAACCTCAACCGCAGGCTCCGGCTCGCAATTTCGATGGTCGCGATGGTCTCGACCATCGCGGCCATCACAAAGCACGCTCGTATAGCCTGTGGGTGGTTACCCACAGCTATACGAGCGTCCAGGAGGACGCTCCATGAAAATGGAGCCCGGCCCTCATTCAGAGCGTGCGCTCTGCTCAGAGCGTACGGCTCTGAATGAGGGCCTAAGGCCTCTAAAGGGGCTGAATGACCTAGGATCTCAGCTCATTCCACTTGCTCAGTTGGAGCTTCGTAAGCAACGTGGCATGGAGCTTCCACGGAGCAGTTTTGTAGAGCAGCTACATGTCCTTGGGTTCAAAAGATCACCAAACTATACAGGTTTCACGATTTTGTGTCCAGGAATGCTTCTTTGGATGGAAAGTATTGAGCTCAGCCAAAGCTGAACATACCCTCCCCTAGGGGCAGCTTTTGTACAGGGTTGCAACTAGGGGTGTGTGAGTGGTGCCATCACGTAGGGCCCTAAAAGCGGCACCGATGCAGCCCCACCAAACCTGTGTGTGGGGCTGCTTTAATGCTTTGGCAGGAGGACCCTGCTGTGGCATTGCATAACCGGCTGGTGGTGGTTAATGGAAAATAGGGGGAACCCCACGCCAATTAATATCGAACTTTAGTAAATATACCAGAAAAAGTTATCCTGTTAAGTGCTAGCTCCTAAACCCTCACTACACCCGATGGTCAAGAGTGTCCCCCTGATGGATTCGGGGAAAGAGATTTAACGGTAAGAAGCAAAAATATTTCGAACAGAGATGGATTGAGAAATTGAATATTTTTATTATGTTAAATTTCTAGCTGGGAGGATATTAATCAGATGCTTAGAGATCATCAAAAGATTGTCTGTAAACATGATCTTTTGAAAGTAGTAAAATAATGTTTTTCCTGAATGTGCAAATTACCCTAAAATAATGTGTAAACAGCAGGATGACATGTTGTAGTTGTTATATGTTCTTGAATAACAGGCCAAGCACAGCACATTTTCAGCACTTAACTGCTCATAGAAAATATAGTGTAGAGAGGAGACTAGGACGAAGAGGAAAAGGGAGAACAATTCAGACAGGCAGACAAGTTAGATATTATTCTCTATCTTGTTTAAGAATTAATGATCATAAGCTGGGTACATACTTTTTCAATTGCAGGATGATCGGGTAAAACTGTCCCGATCAGTCGTGCAGTCTGTCCCCAGTGTAACCCCGTCAGCCGCTTGTAAGCCACATAGACACTGTGCAGACATAGCACAGTGTGTACGGGCTTCTATAGGATCGGGAGGTCAATCAGATAAATATTAAACAGTACATAAGATGCAACCTCTCGATCCCGATCTTTGCAGGAGCCTTAAAAGCCGTTTATTGGCTAACACTCCTGCATCAGGACAGCCTACACACCTATACAATCCAACGGCTGTGCTTGCGATACTGAATGAACGGCCCGATGATTGTATAGGTGTGTACCCAGCTCATACTTGCCAACTCTCCCTCATTGTCAGGGAGACTCCCTGAAATAGTAGCATTCTCCCTGTCTCCCTGGATAGTCTAGCAATCTCCCTGATTGCACCTTACCCCCATTATATAGTTGTTATATAAAACTATATACATTCAAATGGGATCATTAGTATAATTTTCCTGCCCTGGATATATGGCACAATGATCCCTATGGCTACATGCATTTTCAGAGAAGTATCAGTGTGTTTTCATGGACAAATAGCTCTTACTAACTGCTTTTGGGCTTGTTTACTTTTTAATGTAAGCCAAATTTATGACACGCCCCTCAGATGTAGCAGTACACGCCAACTTTACCGCCGCGCTTATAGGTGTTGCTTTCACAATCTCCCTGAAATGATTTTTCAAAAGTAGGCAAGTCTGACCCAGCTTTACTCTTGCTTCTGCTTCTAGTATGAATTCATTGAGAGTGTTTAACTAAACGTTGTCCAGTCAGCTTAGGTAGCAGACCTTACAGCCCTGAAACTTGCATTTGTGTTTACAAAACAGTAATATCTTTACTGACTCCAGATAGGCCTTTAATGTTTGATGTTGTTGTTAATGATTATGGACAGCTCTGGAAACAAATACCTCACAGCAGGTCTGAAGAATGGTCTATGGATCAACTAACAGCTATCACACTGAGATAGATCAATACAAGACTAGTTCCAACATTTCTAAACAAGCAAAAACAAATAAGAAGACCCAATGGCTCTCAGATTGGGAAAGCAGCGACAAAGCTGCAGTATAGAAAAGTAAGGCGGTACAAACTAATCATTTGAATATATATACAGTATATATATATATATATATATATATATATATATATATATTGTGACAAGAATCACATAGACCAGGTAAAACCCAATAGATGTTTATTTCCTCACCACATGCAGGAATACAGGACAGTGCAGTGTTCACAGGTAAGATGTTACAGGCTGGTACACAGAATCTTCCAAACAGCAACACAGTTCTTTAGTGGACTCACGGGTCCAGGATCCCTAACACTAGTCACCCCCGGGCCTATAACCTGGGCGACTATTTCACCATCAGGATCAGTTTCCCAAGGTCTCAGCAGCTCTTTTACAAGCCTTACACAGGTGTCTGTAATCAGCTGCATGCCCATACACCTGCGACGGATTGTCACGATTTTGCAATGCGATCGGAAATGCCGATCTGCCAAGTGGAAACGCCGATCGCCCACCATCGATGTTCAGCGATCCGTCACAGGATTGCTGAATTTTTACATGTTAAATGTCCCCGATTAGACAATTACGATCATTTTTTATCACGATCGCGGCAATCCATCGCTGATGTATGGGGCCCTATACACACACCAACCCTGGGTTGACAACTGATTGGGGCTTTTGCTCTGCCAAACCTGAGATATCTGGACATTCCATATTCACTTCATGTGGAATTATGCTGACCCTGTCACAATATATATATTAAATAGGCAGGGGCCCTGGGCACAAGGCAGTGACTTACCAAGCTACCTGGTTTCATCAGCTGGTCTGGAGAGCACGGGGGCCCGGGTGGCAGCAGTGCAGAACTGCAGATATACACCGGCAGTCAACTAGAAACAGCGCTGGTGGCATTTCAAATATGGTACTGGCCGCAAGCCAATAACAGCTTGCGGACTGGCAACCAATCAGGAGTGGCCAGTCCTGATTGGCTGCCGATCCGCGAGCTGTGATTAGCTTGTGGCCGATGCCATTTTTGAAGTGTCACCAGTGATGCTGTTTCACCCTGGCTGCTGGTGCATATCTCCAGTTCTGCACCGCTGCTGCCTGGGCCCCCGCAGTCCCCCCTGATGGCGGCCCATTATGCAACTATCACATATAGGGATTAATACTGAGTATGATGCAGCTGCAGGCGTGGCTGCGTCTTCTGCGATTATATGCAAATGCTGCAACAAAGCTCTTGTCTACTTCCATGCACTTAATGTGCAAGGACTGAGATGCCACTATTAGCATCTATAGATTCTGTAATGCCGTCTGTGCGTCTTTAGTCGCACCATTGGAATTTGATCCAGCCCTTTGGTAGGTGCAGTTTCTATGAGTGTCACTTCCTATGTCAGCGTCTGTGTATGCAACTGTTTTCACTGACACACCTGCAACACTCCCATAACACGCCCATGAGATAGACCATTCTTGCACACATCAATAGCCACGTCCTAATCGCCGCCCAAGAATGCACTGCACTTTCAAAAACATTTCTGACAATGTGCCTATCAAGCGCAGCTGCTACTTTGTGTGTACACACTGTAATGCATATGCTATAGGATTTTTTTCAAATTTTCTTGCAGTAGCAAAAAACCTGTGAACATTGGCATTCAATGCGACTCAGAATCAAGCCCATAGTCCTGTGATCACTTGGCCTTGAGGATGGTAGGAACAAGTACAACTCCTCAAGCCAATTGCTATCCACAAAGACTGACAAAGGGCTCTATTTATTAACATTATTTTTACTAAAATAACTCATACACTAACCAATAGAATGGTTCCTGTTAATTTTCCAAATACATTAGCCAATCAAAATTATTATCTGGTCTTTATTAAAACTGTTTTTTCAAAAATCCACCATTGCCATCATGAGAGCCTCTGCGTTCACCAGGCGGGAGCTTCTTGTACTGCCGGAGGTTATGGACCGGCGGATAACCAGCCAGCCTCCCCCCATCAGCAACAGAGAGAAGCGTTCCGCCTATGCGGAGGTTCGCCGCCGCCTGCGCTCCTTCGGCTCACGCCGACAGATCGGCCAGCTGGAGCGCAGGTGGTCGGATCTGCAACGCCGCACGCCACGCTTGCTGGCATGTTTTAGACAGCGTATAGCTGAAAGTAAGTATATATTTTTTTGCTTTCCTTTTTTTTTTGCGGCCCTATCTGCGTGTGCATGTTTTCATTCTTGGCCTGTTTGTTTATTTATTACATATCTGCGTGTGCATGTTTTCATTCTTGCCCTGTTTGTTTTTTTAGTCCATATCTGCGTGTGCATGTTTTCCGTTTTTTATTTTTTTATTTGTAAATCATTTTTTGGGATGTTTTCAAGGTAAAAAATTAAACAAAACTTAAATTGTTATCCATCATTTAGGGGCAGAGCGCAGACTACGCCGTCATCGGCAGCGACGACGTCGGCCTCGTCCCCTATCCCCAACTCCCAGCCAATCCTCCTCTCCCCAACCTACCCCTAATTCACCCTCCAACCCAGCCTGGCCAGACCCGGACGCCCCTCCCTCTAGGATACTTCCCATCCCTCAAAATTCCCCCTCCCCTCAAGCCCCTCTCTTTTCATCACCCTCCCCTCCAACCACCCCTCTCTTTTACACCCCCTCCCCACCTTCAGAAATCACCCCTCCTACAACAGACCTGCTTTGGCCTACCTCCGAGGAGGACGATGGTGGGGCTACAGGTCCAGGCGTCATTGTCAACGGTATGTTTCCCTTTTAACTTTTTTTTTATTTTTATTGTTTTTTGGCGGATGTTATCCTTTGCTTGTGCATTTTTAAAATTTTAGTTATTTATAATGTTTGTTATATATATCTTGGTTTAAAAATGTCTATGATGTTTTCCCCTTACACATATCACACATGTCCAAACACTCATACTTGTATCTCTTGTTTACGGTACCCACAAATGTAGTTTTTGTGCGTACTTCTCCATTTTTAAATTTTTTAGTTTTCTGAGTCATTTTTGGGAATTTACTTGGGCCAAGAATGTTGGATTTGAATTGTAATGTTTGTCAAAATTTTCACTTTTTGTAAAGTTGAATTTCCTTTTGAAGTTGTTTGTCAAACAAAATTAAGGTTTTTTTTTATTAAGCACCTCAATTTTTTAACCCACAGAGGACCAGAGGCGGCTGACGGAGGCAGCAGCGTGTGTGCAGAGGCTGAGGGGCCATGTTATAGGCATGCTGGTGGTCCTCGATCACATGGCGGGGATCCTGTGCCACTAATTTTTTGTTTTGCCCAAAATTTGGACATGTTTGAAAAAAATAAAAAAACAAGTTTTGTTTAAAGTCTCATTCCTTCTCTGTAAATATTATATTATTTAACCTTACATAAGTCGACTATTGCAGCAAGTTTTTTAAAGTAATGTAACTTAGATTGTAGAAAGCTGAATTATGTAAGCTGGCACATTCAACACCTAACAATACCAATAGGTTTGTAGAATTAGCAGCATTTGTTTTTTTTTTTTTTGGGGGGGTAAGGTAAATATTAAATGAAACCTGCTTAGGCCGAGATTAGAAAACATACTGATTCACCATAATACCTTTGGGTGTTTGTTTTGAGCCACTAAGCATGGTAAAATACTGCAAAATTTTAATCATTACAGGATTAGCCCTTAAGCAAGTTCTCCTTTTTTGAACCAGGTTACACTTGCATGTAATTTAGAAAGGAAATGTTTTTTTAAACGTAACAAAAAATTTTTTAATCGCAAATAAGAAACACAAAGTGATTTTTGACAATCAATACACACAGTGAAAACACTCTCAAAAAATCAGCCTACACCCAAGAAAAACAAATAAAAAACAATCAAGAACTGTTTGACGAAGTAGCATACCAACATGATTCCACAAATGAGTTGACGACAAATTTGGTCCAGAAGTTAAATCCAATGTGTCCACATGAAGTCAATTTTTAGGATCAGGTAGTAGTCATCGTTTTCCCGAAAAATATTATGGAATAAAACACAAAAAGATAAAAAAAAGTTACAATTTTTAATGACATTATTACATGTCTACATTGTGTCATCTAACTTCATTTGGGACAATAATTACCTAAAAAATCTGGCCACCACATCAACGCGTATGGCCCCCCCACATACTGACCTCTGACCAACCTCGGGGGGGCCATCCTCAGGCAAGGCATCCTCTGGCTGCATTGGGACACCACTCCTTATGGCGATGTTGTGAAATATCCCACACAGGACCACAATTTTCGAAACCATATCCGGCAAATACATGAGCTCACCACCAGAGCAGTGGAGGTATCTGAATCGGCCTTTTAAAAGGCCAATACAGCGCTCCACCACTTGCCTGGTGGCTGTAAGTGTGGAATTATACTCACTTTGTGGCCCTGGTGTGGGAGCCAAATAAGGAGTGAGCAGCCAGGGCGTGCAAGGGTAGCCACTGTCTCCTGTGAAAAAGAAGTTACAAAATCAGGATCACTGTGTATCAAGCTTTGCATTGGTATCTAAAAAAGGTCTCCACTTACCCAGAAGCCACGCATCACCAGCTTGTAGGTTGTTTAATTTATGCAAAATCCCTGATTGCCGGATGACGAATGAGTCATGTGCACTCCCAGGTAATTTTGCATTCAGGGACAGGATCTGGAGGGAGTCATCACATACCACCATTACATTCAGTGAGTGATAGTGTTTTAGGTTCCGAAAAATGGCCTCCAGCCGTGCTGGAGGCTGAAGTGGTATGTGAGTACCATCCACAACCCCTATGATGTGTGGGAAGCCAGCTATTTGGTAAAAATTGGCCTTCGCCACACTAAGGGAACCCATATCCAAAGGCATTTTAATAAAATGATGGAGGTGCTTGAAAAGGGCCTCCATCACTGCCCTCAGGATCCTTGAAAAGGAGGATTGGGAGATTCCCGCAACTATTCCCACCGTGGTTTGAAAGGATCCTGAGGCACAGAAATGTAACACCGCCATTAATTGCGTAAGTGGTGGTATTGCTGTAGGACTGTCAATTTGCCGCTAAAGATCACTCTCTATTAATGAGAGAGTGTCTATGATGATTTGGGGCGGAAGACGGTAGCGCCTTAACACCTCATCATCGGGCATTCCAAATAGGGTGACACGTGTTCTATATATCTGGGGCCTTGCACGCCTACGATGCCTACGCCTGGGACGAGATTGAGGTTGGTCGGCTTCCGGCAGCATGGCCACAATAATACGACCAACATCAACCTGAAATGGTAAGTAATGTAGTTAAGGTATGTTGCCCCAAAAATTGCCAAAAAAATACTTATCTTTTTGTTAAAATCCAAAGATGCTTACATGCCGGGGTATTGTCATGATTTCAAAAACCTACATTTCAAAATCAAAAAAAAAGTTTAGAATTTGGGGTGGCCATTTTGTAATCTTCTGATTATAGAAAATGGGCCAAAATAAAGGGGGGGAGCACACATTTCGAACAATAGAAAACCTACATTGAGAGGACTTCCACAATTTGCCCCAAAAAAAGCACCCCAAAATTTGAACGCTAAATGGTTCGCATTTTTACAAGGGGAATGAAGCCTACAAAAGTGCGCTAAATGGTTCGCATTTTTACAAGGGGGAAGAAGCCTACAAAAGTGCGCTAAATGGTTCGCATTTTTAACATCCCCAAAAACCTCAAAAAAAACCTTACTGAGTCCAAAATATGCGAAGAACAATACATGAACATTTTAAAATCAAGTTAAAATCAAAACTTACCAATACACGATAAATAAGTCACAGAACAAAAACGTCGTTGGGGCACAGCCAAAAAAACCTATAACAAAAAAACACATATTATTTTTTGAACAAAAAAATCAATTTTGTAGATCCATAATTTACACAAGGATGACGGGAAAAACTTACACAAAAAATACACCACAAATAAAATAACCACACCAAAAAATGCGAATGGAAAGTTGTTAAAAAAAAAACGCCTCGAACACACTCCAAAAAACCTCCTCCAAACACTACTCCCTCCAACAATACACTCCGAACCACACAACCTCCAACAAATAACACCCGCCACCTCGACTCGAGTCGCCAAAAGCCATAAATAGTGTTTCGTTTCCCACTCAAATTAAGGACGGATCATAGGAACGCACAATCAATGATGCGGTCGAATAATAAGGACGCATGTATAAATACGTCACGGAAAAAAACAAACGGTCTGGTGTAGTTCAAGTTTTAACAAGCAAAATGGCTACAGACCAGCCAAACAATGGCCAAGAGGCAGCCGGTAAGTATTTCTCTCATTTCTCTTCAAGTATTATTTAGAACCAGAATAGAGTGAAAGATTGACATCTAAATTGCCAAAAATTTAATGTAAATAGGTGTTGAGGATGGCATGGAAGAGGCTGCTGGGCCCAGTATTCCGGCCAAAGCTGGCAAAAAGAAAAGGCAGCCACAATTCACAAGAAAGGAGATGGAGGTTTTGATTCAGAAGTGTGTGGACATCCTGCCACAGGCAGACAGGAATATGGCTGTAAGCCAGAAGTGGAGAATGTGGGAGGAGATAGCCAGTGCTGTCAATAGGGTGGGTGATTTTGTCCGTCTAGCCCGGGATGTCAAACGCAGGTAAGTTAAACCAAATAAAATCAAAAAAAGAGGATACAGGGCCAAATAATGCAGGGATAATGCCAACTTTTTCACCCACAGATGGCAAGACTTCAAATATCGCCTGAAGCAAAAACTGGCTGACAGGGCTAGGCATGCAAGGGGGACAGGTGGGGGTCCCACCCCTGTGTCATTGGAGCTGACTGATTTGGAAGAGCTGGCACAGGGGTGTGTGCAGGCTGTGGAGGTGATTGGCGTGTCCAACATGGATACGGACATGCCAGACTTTGCGGCTCCTCATGTTGTCCCAGGTAAATGTTGTGATGTAACCAACTCTGAAATGTTTTTGAGACAATATGTAGATTCTAATGTGACTCTTTTCTCTTTTTTCTCACAGAGACACAGGCGGATGAGTCTGCTCCAGAGGGGAGCCTTGGCCGCAGAATTTCTACTGGCTCTGCAGGGGAGGAACCAGTACATCCGACTGAGGACCCTGCAGAAGCCAGTCCAGGGCAATCCCCCTCGCAGGCAGTGGCACTCCTCACAGAACTCAATTTTAAATCGGATTACCATACGGAGATTCTGCAGAGGATGGACGCCAGTCTGCTGCGGGTGGCTGAGGCCCTGGAGCAAAATGCTGCGGCCAACATGACCATTGGTCAGGCCCTGGCTGAAAATACCAGGGCCAACATGAGAATAGTCAATACCCTGGAGCAGCTCGATCGCCAGCACATGGTGGAGCCGACCTCCCTTCCTGCCGGAACATCAGGATCCTCCACCTCTGGCCCAACAACAGCCATTCCTCCAAATGTGCCTAGCCCTGTGCCTAGTCCAGAGGCCACAACATCTGCCTCTGGACAGGCCAGCCAGAGGACATCCCGGACCCGGTCTGGCGCCCACCCTACCCCAGCCAAACGGGGCAAAAAACGATGACAGCACTGGCTATTTTTCCCACACTCCTTCTGTGCTTGCCCCATATTCCTTTAGGGACAAAACTTCCCTCTCCTTTCTTGTGAATTGTTTTTAATGTGTTTGTTTAAATTTGCCAACACTGGTAATATGTTTGTCATAATTATTTCAGTTATTATTGCCTAACACTGCCCAAAAACTGTATTTGCCAAATGCACCAGAAATCTTCAAAAATGTGTGTATGAAATAAAAAATTTGACAAATGTTCTCCATTGTATTGTGACATTATTTTAAAAATGGTTTAGAGTTAATCCTGGCCCACAAGCCAAAAATGAAAAAAAAAAAAAGGTTTTAAAAAAAAAGGGTTCTTTAAGGAACACTTTACAAAAAAAAAAGGATGCAAATTCGCCTGCCAAAAGCAAAATGGTAAAATACACACAAACATGATGACATTATTGTTACAATAGCACAAAACACAAAAAAAAAAAAAACATTCCTAAAAATGTATGCTAATTGATTGTGTAATCCTGAAATTAGCAGCTGTGATTTTCACCTGCGTACGGTTTTGTGCTAACCAAAAAAACTCTTTTCAAAACACATTACAAGCTGGTTTGCAATTCAAAGTTGTTTGTTTTTCTGACAAGCCGTGATAAATCGATGAAACATCGAGGAGGCCCGGACCGGAGGACAAGCCCATCGCCATTGTGGTCGAGTAATCCACACCCCAAGCTGTGCGAGCAATTTGAACGGAAAGAGGATCAGCCAGTGACGTATGACTTGGTACGAACACATTTGACGTTCGCATCAGATAATTTATGTACGCCCCAAAAACGCCTCGCCACGTCTGCGTTTTTCCATCTCCACCCCCGTCAACGCCAAAAACGGCCTGTTCTGTCAATCACATTTGACATGTCACTTCCTGTTTGCAATTTGACGAACGAGACAAAAAAAGCTTGCAATCTGCCGCAGTGTAACACCGGCGCATGCGTGGTTTCACAACATCGGAACGCAACGAGCGTACTGATGCTAACAAACGGTTCTGAATGAGGGCCTATGTCTAGATTGTCAGCATTCATTTATTCGCCACTTGTGCCGGATGCAGAGTTGGACAGAAAGTTTTGGTCTTACACAGGGACCTTTATCAAGGGTCTTCATAAAGATCTAGGTATAGGTCCCTGTGTAGGACCGAAATGTAGATGATGATGTACCATGCTGTGATTTTTTATGTGAATAAACCCTGCTACTTTCTCAAAGTCTGATGAGTGCATTATTGGAGCCTTTGGACTCTTTTGGGAAGTCACCCCAGCAACATTATATGCTTTACATTATGTGAGTGTGGACCAAGTGGAATTTTATATATAGTGTAAGAAATCTGCTTACAAAGAACAACTCTTGACACCGGTTTCACTGTCAGGTGGCTTTGTTACTCTTCCAAATGTTATCACATCACATTTAGATACATCAAATGGCTTCCTAACACTAGGTATACACACCAGCCCTACCTTATTGTCCAGCTGCTAATCAGCGTTAGATGCCTCGCTTACTGGATCCCACTATCCTTTATACTTTTACACACACAAAATCAGTCACACCCAGATAGTGCAGCTGTGTGTGAAACTTTTCCTCTAGTAATCAGCAGGATTCTTATCCCTATCTGCCTTTTTTCCTGGGGAATGAGTTCTGTATTGAACATCAGCACATGGCAAAAATACCCACTTTGCCACATTCCCTTCCCCTTAGCTTTGCTATACTTGGCGAAGCAGACTCTTTACCTGGAAAATATTGAGATTTTCCCAACTCACCCTCTCTTAGTTTCACCAACTGAATCGGCTGCCCTGGGAAGTGCAAGTGCAAACTTACATGACAGGGCATTAGCATCTATGTTTCACTCTAAAGTTGAAAGGTTGCAACACCAGGAACCAACGCATGACCCTGGCATTTACCATTGTGGCAGGAGCTCTCTAACAAGCAGATAGTACCGGAGGGCTTCCACTGCCTACTTAATGGCTAGACATACCTGCTTCACTCTAGCATTCTTTTTCTCTCTCGGGAGGAGTTTACGGCTGAAGAAAAGAATTGATCTCTCTTCGTCTTTCACCCTCTGTGACAACACTGCCCCCAGACCTGTCCTGGAGGCAACTGTTTGCAAAACAAACCTTTCTCTGCAATTCAGTGCCTGCAGCATTGGTGCCATACATAAGGTTTCTTTAAAATCTTTCAATGTGGCCTCAGAGGAAGTCTGCCAATGGAGCAGCCCGAGTAGCAAAGTTTTGAATAAATCGCTGGTAGTAACTAACTAAAACGTAGCTGAGACTTTATGACTTAGGCCATTGCCTCACAGCTTCTACCTTATCCACCTGGGGTTTTACATTTCTCAGGCCAACCACATAGCCTAGGTACTTGGACTCTGACATGGCTACTGCACATTTGGCTGGGGTTTTCTGCAAAGACTTCAGAACAGCCTCCACCTTGGGAAGATGGGATTCCCAGTCTTGGCTATGGATGACTATGTCATCGAGGTAAGTGGTGGCATATTCTCTGTGATGCTTTAGCAGTCTGTCCATTGCCCGCTGGAATGTGGCTGGTGCTCCATGTAGGCCAAACAGCAACATCTTGTACTGGAATAGTCCTTCCGGTGTCAAAAAGGCTGTTTTGGGCTTGGCTCAGTATCTGCCAGTACCCATTTGTTAAATCCAGGGTGGTCAAATCCTGACTACTGGCCAGATTCTCCAGACATGGCATTGGATAGGCGTTGAACATGGACACATAATTCAATTTCCTAAAGTCGTTTCAGAAGTGAATGGCCCCCGAGGGTTTCGGTACGAGGACTATGGGATTATTTCACTAGCTAGTGGACTCTTCCACTACTCCAACTAGCAACATGTCCTCCACTTCTCTCTTCACTGTGGCCCTTCTTGCCTCAGGTATTCTATATGGTCGCTGTTTAACTGTAACTCCTGTTGGAGTAACAATGTGATGTTCAATTATTTTAATACGCCCTAGCCGAAAAAACATCCTTATTCCGAGCTACCATTTCCAATGCTTGTTGTCTTTGAACTGGTGCCAGGGAAGACTCTATGGGAACTAAGAGGTCCTCGGTTTTCCCAGCATTAGCGTCGGAGTTTCCTCCACCCACGGCTTTAACAGATTGACATAATATACTTGCTCTATTCGCCATCTACCCAGCTGCCGTAATTGATCATTCACAGGTCCTACTGCCTCTATCACTTTATAAGGGCCTTGCCAAAGTGCATACAATTTACTCTTTTGGACTGGCACCAGGACAAACACCTTTTCACCTGCATTAAAGGTGTGTATGGTGGCTCTGGTATCGTAACCCTTCTTTTGATGCCTCTGTGCTTTCTTTAGATGTTGCTTAACCAATGAACTGATCAATGACTGTCACCAGCTCTTAAAACGACTGACGATCACTCTGTAGGACCCATTTTTGCAGTTCACAGTTTAGGTTCCGCACACAATGGTCAATTGCCAGCATTTTCAAGATCCTGTCCAGTGGGTTTTGTTCAGGCTCTAACCAACTCTTTGTTAACTATGCCAGGTTGGCCAGCTGAGCACACTTTGCGGTTCCTGGCCTAAATTGCCAGTCACAAAACTGTGGTGCCTTTCCGGGCCCTGTCATTTCTATCCGCACCAGGATCGCGGCTTTTAGCTGTTGATAGTTCACCGTCTGGTCTTCAGGCACATCCACATAGGCCTGCTGTGCTTCGCCAGTCAAATAAAGAGCCAATTGTGCCAACATCTGCGCCTGCTGCATTGCAGCCATACTAGGTAAGGACCGGAGGATTTCCTCCACCTTGCTGTCTGACACTCATATAATGCATAGCAGCCAGCAGCTGCTGCGTATTAGCTCCTAAGGAGGAACAACATACAGAAAAACCTTTCCCTTTTAATTGGGTTTATACAGACTACACAGAGGTACAACTTGTCTTGCTTGACTGTATCACACTTTGTTGCAGGAGTATGTAGTCAGGAAGTCCGCAGTCGAAATGCCGACCACCGGCTTCCCAACTGTCAAATCCCAGCATGGGGCTAACGATAGGCATCGAAATCCCGACGCCTATGATTATCCACCCGCCAAAATCCTGACGCGCGGCATACCAAATGAAGGTAAGCCGGGTGTTGGGACCTCTTAACTGCGGTGGGGAGGTTAGGCTTAGGGACGCCCGGGGGGACTTAGGGTTAGGCACCCCCTCGGGAGGGTTAGGCTAGGGGAAGGGGGGTTTAGGGTTAAGCACCATCCGGGGAGGAGGTTAGGGTTAGGCACCCCCCTGGAAGGGTTAGGTTTAGGGTGCAGGGAGGGGGGTTAGGTTTAGGCACCACTTCGGGGAGGTTAGGGTTAGGCACTAGGGGGTAGGTTAGGGTTAGGGGGGAAAGGGGTAGGGATAGCCTACTTACCTCCACTGTCGGGATCTTCAATCATCGGGCTGCCGGCATGAGGATTTCAAACGCCGGCCTCACGTCCTGCGGTCATACATACCGATTCCGTTGCAGGTATAGCACTATAATTACCAGCATGTAACACAGTATATGTTCCTTTAATTGTTTCTTTCAAAAAGGTATTTGTAGTACCACACCCTGTTTTAACAATGCAGAGTAGAGTGAGGAAGAGAAAAAAAAAATTATTTCAATAACCCTTTCTCTGCTGGTACAAACTCACTTTGCTCAATACAGTAGTTGCTTTTGGTTGCAAAAATTCAAACTGTGTAAACACTTATTTATCTTCAAGAACACATAATACTTGATACATTTGCATTTTGCATAACTCTTTCACATGTGCAAACCCTTCACTTGACACATTTGCACTTTGCATAACTCGTTCACATGCCAGTTAACCTCACTCATCGACCCTGCAAGGCAGCGCCTGGTCTCTGCCACGTGGGATGCAATTGGCAGAAGTATCCCACGAATGACACCACTTTGTAAGAAATCTACTTACAAAGCATGACTCTTGACACCATTTACACCGTCAGGTGGCTTCTTTACTCTTTTAAATGTTACAACATCACATTTAGATACATCAGATGGCTTCCCAGCACTAACTATACACACCAGCCCTACTCTATCGTCGGCTGCTTGTCAGCATCAGAAGCCCTGCTCACTGGATCCCACAATCCTTTATACCGTCAAAAACACCAAATCAGTCACACCCCAATACTTAAATCTATCTGCCCCATTTCCTGGAGAATGAGTTCTGTACTGGACATCAGAACACGGTTGTCACCACCAGTGCTGTGAGGGGTTGGGGTCAGTTACCTGTCCGGATGCTCTGGCGGGGTCCTTCTGGTGGGGGTGCAGGCACATAGAGGTCTGTGCTGCATGCTACAGGGGTCTGGAGGCATAGTGTCCTGGCTGCTAGTGTGAGTATTGCACACTTTGGCAGCGCTGCAGTGTGACATGGGCGCTGCCATTTTGGATGTGGTCAGGTGACTCCTTTTGGCCAATCCAGGCAGAGCATTCTGGGAGTTCTAAAAACCAATCCTTCACTTCTTCCGGGTATTTAAAGGCTTATCTACAGTCCTTTCATTGCCAGTGCAATGTTGTTCCCAGCCTAGCTGGGTGTTACTGTAGTTCTCTGAGCTCTCTGCTATTCATTGTTCCTGCTGAGTCTCACAAAGTATACTGCTCCAGGTTCCAGCCTCCAAGACACTCTGCATACCAGTGGTGCTATTCCCTACTAACACCCCCAGAGGGAGCCCTGCTTAGGCTATCCTGATAGTCTGTGATCCTCCCGGATGTTCCAGTTACCTGTTGGGTGTATCCGCAGTCCACTCCAGGTGTATCTCAACTCTAGCGTCTATTCTTCATCAGTGGGCCATCCATGAGCAACACACATCTCAAACCAGTGTCCTTTCAATATCAGACATCTGCTCCTGTAAACTCCCCTGAATCCACCCCGGGTTCATCTCAGCAAGTACTTAACCCTCTTGTGACAGTTTCCACTGGCCCAATCGATTCAGCCGGTGGTCAGGACCCTAGAGCAGACTTCCTCCAAGACATTGCCAACTGCCTGGAGGGATTGGAAGCGACGCAGCAACAACTGGCCCAGTTTCTACAGGAGATGTCTTGTCGCCAAGATAATCTTCAGGCTTCTCTGGTCATGGTGAATTTACCAAATGTTCCAAATCCACAGCCCATGCCAGCCATCTCTGCTCTTACCGCTCCTACTGCTCCATCCCATCTGCATCTGCTGACACCTAATAAGTTCGACGGGAACCCCAAGTCATGCCGGGGTTTCCTCAACCAGTGTGACGTATATTTCACACTTCAGCCAGCAAACTTTCCCTCCTCCATGGCTAAAGTGGCTTACATCCTGTCCCTTCTTTCTGGATCCGCCCTGGACTGGGTGTCGCCACTGTGGGAAAGATCCGATCCTCTGCTGGACAATTATCCAGAATTTCTGGCCTCCTTTAGGAGAATCTTTGATGAGCCAGGAAGAACGACGTCAGCTGCTGGTGAGATTCTATGACTACACCAAGGCAACCACCCCATGAGTCAGTATGTAGCTCAGTTCCAGACACTGGCTTTGGAGCTGAGGTGGAACGAGGAGGCCTTGATCGCGGCATTCTGGAGTGGTCTTTCAGACTGAGTAAATGACTATCTCACCACTAGGGATCTTCCTTCCTCACTGAATGAGGTCATCTCACTTTGCAACAAAGTAGACCTTAGATATCGGGAACGCCAAGTGGAGAAGACAAAGGGAGATCATTATTGGTTCCGCCCATCCACCCTTCCTAATACTCCAGTTCCTGAGCCATCCAATGAGAAGCCGATGCAGATCAATAGAGCTCGCTTGTCCACTGAAGAATGGAAAAGATGTCGCCGAGACAATCTTTGTATTTATTGCGGAGGGACGGGCCACCTGGTGGCATCCTGCCCTGTTTGTCCGCTCCTAACTGGCATTAGGGACACCAAGTTAGGAGTTATGTGTCCATCTTCATCTAAAAAAGAGTCTCCCTTGCTTCTCTCTATAGAATTTGAGCAAAGTTCTAAACCAGTGCTTTCTCTCCTTGCTTCAGGAGCACCAGAAAGCTTTATCACCGCCAAACTTGTCCAGGAGCTCTCAATTACCGTTACCACACTTGAACACAACATCACCTTATTTGCAGTGGATGGCAGTCATATCCTTAATGGGACTGTGACCTCATTGACTCAACCAGTACGAGTCCGGATAGGGGCTCTCCGTACTGAGCTCATTTGATTTCTGGTTAATCCCAAGGCCTCTCACGGGATTATCCTAGGCTATCACTCACTGAGTTATTTGATAGAGTCAAGAGAACTACAGTGTTTTCAAAATTGGACTTCTGAGGAGCATACAACCTCATCCAAATACGACCTGGTGATGAGTGGAAAACCGCTTTTAATACTTGCAACGGACATTGCGAGTATTTAGTTATGCCTTTCGGGTTATGCAATGCTCCAGCAGTTTTTCAAAGCTTCATTAATGATATTTTCAGAGCCTTGCTCTATTCTTCAGTGGTAGTGAACCTCGATGACATCCTGGTTTTCTCTTCCTCGTTGGATGAGCATCGGAAACACATGAAAGAAGTCCTGTCCCGTCTCAGAAGAAACCATTTGTTTAGCAAAATTGAAAAATGTTTTTGAGGTTCCTTCCATTTCTTTTTTGGGATTTATAATATCCAGATCTGGGCTGGAAATGGATCCTAAGAAGGTGCAAGTTGTTCTGAACTGGTCCCGTCCTACTTCCTTGAAAGCAGTCCAGAGGTTCCTAGGATTTGCCAATTATTATAGATGTTTCATTAAGGGACTCTCTACCCTAGTGGCACCCATATCCACTCTGACTCGGAAAGGAGCGGTTCCCGCTCGATGGCCTCCTGAAGCTGAATCAGCGTTCCAGATGCTGAAACATGCATTTATCTCTGCTCCCATCCAAAGACAACCTGACGTTGAGAGACCTTTCTTCTTGGAGGTGGATGCTTCTCCTGAGGCGGTTGGAGCAGTACTGTCCCAGAGGTTCAAGGACAAACCCAATCCATCCTTGTGGATACTTCTGAAAAAAAGTTCCTACCGGCAGAAAGAAATTACCCCATAGGAGAACAAGAACTGCTAGCAGTCAAACTCTCTTTCGAGGAGTGGCGGTATTTACTCGAAGGGGCTAAACATTCCATCTCAGGGTTCACAGACCATCGAAACCTACTTTTCTTAAAGAACATCCACTGCATCAGTCCTCGTTTGGCCCGGTGGGCAATCTTATTCTCCTGGTTTGATTTCACTCTAACATTCTGTCCGGGATCACAAAACCTGAAGGCCGATGCCCTATCATGTTCACTCTCCTCCGAGAACACTATAGAGGAATCTGCAGTGTCTCCAGTTCTGGAACCTAAAGTTTTTGCTGCCATCAACGTTCAACCTTCCCCCGGGAAAAGTCTTCGTTTTCCCCGAACTCAGGAAGCAGCTGTTAACATGGGCCCATAAATCTCGCTTCTCTGGCCACACAGGGGGTCGCAAAACCTTAGAATTTATCCAAAGGCCCTATTGGTGGCCAGCCATGAAGGCCGAGGTATCTGAATTTATTTCCTCTTGCACCCAATGTGCTCAGCACAAGTCATCCTGTCAAGCTCCTGCCGGAGAACTTCAACTGCTACCCATACCGACCCGTCCCTGGACTCATCTATCCATGGGTTTCATAACCGACCTCCCCATCTCTAACAGGTACACTACCATCTGGGTAGTGATCTACCGTTTTTCCAAGATGGTGCACTATATACCACTCGAAAAACTACCTTCGCTTCTGATCTGGCTCAACTCTTCATCTCTCACATATTCCGTCTGCATGGGTTACTGACCAAAATAGTTTCAGACCAAGGAGTAGAGTTCATGGCCTGATTCTGTTCAGTGCTACAGGTCAAGCTAAAGTTCTCCACGGCCTATCACCCCCAAACCAACGGGTGCATGGAGAGAGTGAATCAGGACCTAGAGACATTCTTAAGAATTTATATGTCCTCTTCTCAGGATAATTGGGCGGATCTTTACACTGGGCGGAATTCGCACATAACAGTTCATATCACTCCTCCACTGGACAAACCCCATTTCTCGTGGGTCTACGGTCGTCATCCCAGAGTCCCTGGGTTCCAGTCTTCCAGTCTTCGATGTCCCAGTGGTCGATTCTTTGCTATAACAATTCTTCCAAATCTGGTCCCAAGTCCACTTCCCTTTAATGAAGACATACAGTCGCTACAAGTTAGGGGTAGACAAGAAAAGAAGGTCTGTTCCCAGCATGAAAATAGGGGATCAAGTTTGGCTCTCTACTCATAACTTATGACTTTGGGTACCCTCGATGAAATTTGCCCCTCACTTCATCAGGCCTTTTGCCATTACAGAAATAATCAACCCAGTGGCCTATAAATTGAAGCTACCCACTTACCTCAAGATCCCAAACTCCTTCCACATCTCCTTGCTCAAACCCTTGATCCTTAACTGATTCCTTCAGGTTTTGCCTTCACCTCCGAAGCTCCATACCGAAAGAGGGGAGGAATTCAAAATAAAACAAATTCTGGATTCTCGAGTCCGTAATGGTCAATTCCAGTATCTCCTGGATTGGAAGGGTTATGGACCAGAAGAGAGATGTTGGGTGAAGAGTGAGGATGTCAATGCGTCCTGTCTAGTGGCTACATTTCATTCCGAAAACCCAGAAAAACCCAAAAAGTGCCCAGAGGTCACTCGTAAAGGAGGGGGTACTGTCACAACCAGGGCTGCGAGGGGTTGGGGTCAGCGGCACTTACCTGTCTGGATGCTCTGGTGGGAGTCCTTCTCGTGGAGGTGCAGGCACATGGAGGTCCGAGCTGCATGCTACAGGAGTCTGGAGGCATAGTGTTCTGGCTGCTAGTGTGAGTATTGCACACTTTTGCAGTGCTGCAGCGGCGACATGGACGCCACCATCTTGGATGTGGTCAGGTGACTCCTTTCAACCAATCCAGGCAGAGCATTCCGGGAGTCCTAGCAACCAATCTTGCACTTCCTCCAGGTATTTAAGGGCTGATCTGCAGTCCTTTCATTGTCAGGGCAACGTTGTTCCCTGCCTAACTGGGTGTTAGTTCTCTGAGCTCCCTGCTATTCCTTGTTCCTGCTGAGTCTCACATATATATTGCTCCAGGTCTAGCCTCCCAGGCACTCTGCATACCAGCGGTACTTCTCCCAACTACCACCCCCAGAGGGAGCCCTGCGTAGGCTATCCTGACAGTCTGTGATCTTCCCGGACATTTCAGTTACCTGTGGGGTGTATCCGCAGTTCACTCCGGGTGTATTTCGTCTCCAGCATCTATTCTTCATCAGTGGGCCATTCATGAGCAACACACATCTCAGACCAGCGTCCTTTCAATATCAGACGTCTGCTCCTATAAACTTCCCTGAATCCACCCTGGGTTTATCTCTGCAAGTACTTGTGACAATGGTACTCTCTTTACCACTATATATATATATATATATATATATATATATATATATAAATTCGTCACCAGGTCAGACACTCGCAATAAGAGTAAAGCTAATCTTCTGAGTAAGGTAATTTTACCCTCATATGTATATATATATATATATATGTGTAGTTTGTACATTGTTTACTTGTGTCCTTGATGAATGGCATGGGCCCGAAATGGTCGTTGAAATAAAACCTTTTTGCATTATTTAAGTCGTGGAGTGTCGCCATTTGTTGCACTATATACTGGACTGCTGTGTCCATGGATGGCACCAACGTACTACAACATTGACGAGTGCTGAAATTTTGCAAACTATATATATATGTATATATATATAGCCATGGCCAAAAGTTTTGAGAATGAGTATTGGTTTTCACAAAGTTTGCTGCTTCAGCTTTTTGTCAGATGTTACTATGGTATACTGAACAGTATACTGTTGGCATGACACAGGACTGATGATAGCGCTCACCTTTCCTTCTGCGGACAAGCATTTTTTCAGATGCCCCAAACAATCTGATAGGTGATTCATCAGAGAAAATAACTTTACCCCAAGTCCTCAGCAGTCCAATCCCTGTACCTTTTGCAGAATGTCAGTCTGTCCCTGATGTTTTTCCTGGAGAGACGTTGCTTCTTTGCTGCCCTTCAGGCCATCCTCCAAAAGTCTTTGTCCTGTGTCATGCCAACAGTAAAGCATCCTGAGACCATTCATGTGTGGGGTTGCTTCTCAGGCAAGGGAGTGGATCACAGCAATGAATAAAGAATGGTTCCAAAACAGCCTCCAAGAGCAACTTCTCCCAACCATCCAAGAACAGTTTCATGAGGCACAATGACTTTTCCAGCATGATAGAGTACCTTGCCATAAGGCAAAAGTGATAACTAAGTGGCTCAGGGAACAAAACATCAAAATTTTGAGTCCATGGCCAGGAAACGCCCCAGACCTTAATTCCATTGAGAACTTGTGGTCAATCCTCAAGAGGCGGGTGGACAAACAAAAACCCAGAAATTCTGACAAACTCCAAGCATTGATTAGGTAAGAATAGGCAGCCATCAGTCAGTATGTGGCCCAGAATAAGATTGACAGCAAACCAGGGCGAATTGCAGAGGTCTTGAAAATGAAGGGTCAACACTGCAAATATTGACTCTTTGCATAAACTTAATGTAATTGTCAATAAAAGACTTTGACACTTATGAAATGTTTGTAATTTTATATCAGTATACAATAGTAACATCTGACAAAAAGGTTTAAAAACACTGAAGCAGCAAACTTTGTGAAGACTAACATTTGTGGCATTCTCAAAACTTTTGGCCATGGCTGTATTTATATACTTCAATGTCCGGCACTCCAATACAACAGATGACCAACAGTCCAGGTGCCCCTCGTGTAGCCAAACAATCTTCTGTATGTAGACTTGTAGTGAAGACAGCTGTCTCCGTGCCTTCTCCCAGGTCTTTCCACCCCCTTATGTGCCAGCAGCTGATCAGAGGAGCCCAGGGCATATGCCGGGTCACTTCCTGTTGGCTGCCCCAGTGCCCCTCGCTCTGCCCCTATACCCACCACAGCTATAGTAAGGTGAGCCGGCATATGCATATAGCGGGACACCTCTGTCCTGACTGCCCACTGCTCCTGTTGCCCCCACCCTATATCCTGTGCAGATATGAGTGAAGTCTGCAGCTATGGGCTGCAGGATACCCCTGGGCATTCCCTTTGGACCTGACGTAGGGACTCTGGATCGGGAGGAGAGCTGCACAAAGAACCCCCCTCCAATCCGGCTCTGCCTGTGAGAAGTTCTGGTGTAATGCTGGGCGAGAAGGGAGGAGGCAGTGGCGTAACTAGGGTATTTGGAGCCCAGGGCTAAATTAAAGATGGAACCTCCCCTACGTGGGCTTGGCCAACATGACATAACACCATTTCTCGTCACTCTGGGAACATTCATTTCCATTCCATATGCACCTTAATGCCCCCAGTAGTAATGCCCCTTTTGCAATGCCCTCTATAGTAGTGCACCTTATACAATGTCCCCAGTAGCAGTGCCCCTTACACAGTGCCCCTTATACAGTGCCCCCAATAGCGGTCCCCCTTATGCAGTGCCCCTTATACAAAGCCCTCAGTAGTGGTCCCCTCTATACAGTGCCCCAAGTAGTGGTCTCCCCTATGTAGTGCCCCTAGTGGTGGTCCCCCTTATACAGTGCCCCCAGTAGTAGTTCCCTCTGTGCAGTGCCCCAGTAGTGCCCCTTATACAGTCCCCCCAGTAGTGGTCCCCTCTATGCAGTGCCCCCAGTGGTGGTCCCCCTTATTCAGTGCCACCTATTCAGTGCCCCCAGTAGTGGCCCCCTCTATGCAGTGCTACCAGGAGTGCCCCTTATACAGTGCCCCCAGTAGTGGTTCCCCCTATGCAGTGCCCCCAGTGGTGGTCCCCCTTATGCAGTGCCCCCAGTAGTAGTCCCTCCTATGCAGTGCCCACAGTACTGCCCACAATAGTGTCCCCCCTATGCAGTGCTCCCAGTAGTGCCCCTTATACAGTCCCCCCAGTAGTGGTCACCTTGATGCAGTGCCCCTTATGCAGTGCCCCCAGTAGTGGTCCCCCTTATGCAGTGCCCCCAGTAGTGGTTCCCGCTATGCCGTGCCACCAGTAGTGTCCCTTATACAGTGCCCCCAGTAGTGATCCCCATATGCAGTGACCCCAGTAGTGCCCCTTATACAGTGCCCCCAGTAGTGGTCCCCATTATGCAGTGGTCCCCATTATGCTGTTCCCCCAGTAGTGCCACTTATACAGTGCCCTCAGTAGTGGTCCCCATTATGTAGTGCCCCTTACATATACACAGACAACAACAAAAAACAATACTTTCCTGAATCCCACTTCTGTGCCCACCGCACCTCCTTCCTCCCGGTCCATTTTGCACTATGGGAGAGACATCATGACGTCTCTCCCTTCACCCACTGCGGGATCCGGACGTGGGTGCCGCAGCCAATGAGCCTGTCTGACTTTCATTGGCTGCTAAAACAAACACACCGGCACCGGGTAGTACGAGTGTACTACCTGGTGGCGGTGTGTTTGTTTTACTGTGTAGTGTGGACCCCACTGACTGCAGTCCGCATTACACTAACTCAAATGGATCTGGGCCGCGGCTGACAGCATGACACACACACAACCTCGCTGCCGGCTCCCAGGGCACAAGCCCCGGCCACCCCACCCCCCTTAGTTATGCCACTGACTGCAGGGGAGGAAGTTCCCGATGTCTGCTTGGTGTGGCTGTGTCCGGGCGCATGAGCAGTCAGCTCAAACTAGCCAAAAACTAGATTACTTTAGGTACCACACTTCTTCCCAGGATCGTGGAATGGCTGGCTTTTCAGATCGCTTCGCCAGAAAGGTAAGTATTCATGAATTACTACTTTGAACTTCTATATACAGCATCGATATGATGCAATATATAGTAAAATGTAACACTCACCACACTGAAATCTATATGAATAGACCTCTAAAATGGCATGTGTCCTAAGATGTGATAGCCATTAATAATAGAGTCTAAGTAGTCCTCATTGGTATATATTTATGGAACTTGATGCCTCCCTTTGGTCAAACCGATTTAAATGTAGCCAGTAATTGAAATGACCACAATAGAGGTGTCTGGTTGGCTCTTCATATCCTGTAGAACAGCCCTCAAGCTGCACTTGAACTACACATGCCAGCATGAATTGCCGTGGTTTTAGCATGCCCTAATAGCAAAACTGTGGCAGGGCATGCTGGGATGTGTAGATCCACAACAGCTGGAGAGTTGCATGTTGATACCACTGCTGTAGGGAATTCTATTGTAATGTCATACCAGAATTAAATAGCCATGATTGTTTAAAAGTTGTAAACAAAGCAGTCCGGATAACAAAAGAATGTAAGTTTCTTAACTTGTCTCAGTGCAGCTGTGACACTGAAGAAAGGAGGTTCTTATGCTCAGGCAGGGGCAGATTGGGAATTCAAAGTGGCCCTGGAAAATTCTTCTAAAGTGGCCCTATGTGCGTGCTCCGAAGGCGCGCGCCCGAAAAAGGGGGTGTGGTCTTTGTTTGAAATTACATGCTTGTGAGCCATTCTTCCCCTCATTTTCATCACGGTGGGGGCATGCCCACTGCTCTGAGTGCAGATGTACATGCTACCAGTCCCTCTCTACAGTGAATAAATAGAGCGGGCATGTGAATGAGTATTTTCTTACCTATATGATTTCTCTGCAACTGGGAACCTTTGAAGAAATTGATCCTCCCTGGACAGGCAGTTTCTTGAGTTGGTATTTACTATTCATGTAGAAGATCAGATGGTCTGAAAGCTGCCTGTTTGTGTAGGAATAAAGGCAATGTCATCATTATGCAACAGATGGTGTCTTTCTGAAGGTTACTTTCCCCCAGCCTTTTTTTGTACCAGTGGTCCTACCTGTGTGTCTCCTTAGCACCATCCCACGGTGTGTCTCCCTAGCACCATCCCACGGTGTGTCTCCCTAGCACCATCCCCGGTGTGTCTCCCTAGCACCATCCCACGGTGTGTCTCCCTAGCACCATCCCCCTGTGTGTCTCCCTAGCACTATCCCACGGTGTGTCTCCCTAGCACCATCCCCGGTGTGTCTCCCTAGCACAATCCCATGGTGTGTCTCCCTAGCACCATCCCCTGTGTGTCTCCCTAGCACCATCCCCCTGTGTGTCTCCCTAGCACCATCCCACGGTGTGTCTCCCTAGCACCATCCCCCTGTGTGTCTTCCTAGCACCATCCCACAGTGTGTCTCCCTAGCACCATCCCCCTGTGTGTCTCCCTAGCACCATCCCACAGTGTGTCTCCCTAGCACCATCCCACGGTGTGTCTCCCTAGCACCATCCCACGGTGTATCTCCCTAGCACCATCCCACGGTGTGTCTCCCTAGCACCATCCCACGGTGTGTCTCCCTAGCACCATCCCCCTGTGTGTCTCCCTAGCACCATCCCACGGTGTGTCTCCCTAGCACCATCCCACGGTGTAACTCCCTAGCACCATCCCACGTTGTGTCTCCCTAGCACCATCCCACGGTGTGTCTCCCTAGCACCATCCCCCTGTGTGTCTCCCTAGCACCATCCCCCTGTGTGTCTCCCTAGCACCATCCCATGGTGTGTCTCCCTAGCACCATCCCACGGTGTGTCTCCCTAGCACCATCCCCCTGTGTGTCTCCCTAGCACCATCCCACGGTGTGTCTCCCTAGCACCATCCCACGGTGTGTCTCCCTAGCACCATCTCCCTGGTCAGTGTGACAGTGTGTGAGTGGACCCTGGTGAGTGTGACGGTGTGTGAGTGTGACAGTGCGTAAGTGGACCCTGGTGACTGTGACAGTGTGTGAATGGACCCTGGTGACTGTGACAGTGTGTGAGTGGACCCTGGTGAGTGTGACAATGTGTGAGTGGACCCTGGTGAGTGTGACAATGTGTGAGTGGACCCTGGTGAGTGTGACAGTGTGTGAATGGACCCTGGTGACTGTGACAGTGTGTGAGTGGACCCTGGTGAGTGTGACAATGTGTGAGTGGACCCTGGTGACTGTGACAGTGTGTGAGTGGACCCTGGTGAGTGTGACAACGTTTGAGTGGCCCCTGGTCAGTGTAACAGTGAGTGAGTTGACTGTGGTGAGTGTAACTGGCCCCTGGAGTGAGACAGTGTGATAGTGGCCCCTGATCAATATGACTGTGTGTGTGTGGCCCTTTGTCAGTAAGGAAGTGTGCATGTTCCCAGGCATGTCCTGGCCGGTGGACCTGGTGCTGGGGGCCGCAGCATGCTGACTTGTGTGCAGTGATAAGTCAACCACAGCGCAGGAGGTGGTGAAGACACGGTGACTGCAACTGCAAGGGGAGCTTCAGACCCATGGCTCCTTTTCCTACCTCATCCCTGGCAATAACGCTGGCTGCTGCAGGCTTAGCTGGCCTAGCCGGGTGGTGAGAGACTTGCTGCTGGGCTGCAGAAGGGGGTGGGGCTGGCATCCGAACTCCTGTACTAGGGGGGCTGGACTAGAAGATGATTGGCATCACAAGGAGATCTGAGTCTGCAATGAGGAAGGGGCGGGCTGGGCTGGGCTGAGAAGCACAGCCATAGGTGGCTGATCCCTGGGGAGGGGTCAGCCACCATCAACAAAACAATGTCGGCCTTAGCCCCAGATCCACGGCTGCCAGCTTCCAATCAGCGCTCGTTGCTGGCCGTCGCCGACTCATTTTTTGATAATAGATTACACCGGCCCCAAAACGGTCCGGCCCACCGGGGAAGCTCCCGCTGAGGTCTACCTCCAATCCGCCCCTGTGCTCAGGTAATGCTCTCTTTCAGTAACTCTTGATTTTTAGTTTTTAGCTTTTATGCAGTTTGACTTAGGTGGTTAATAGTCCACTTCTTTAATGTGATGTTGCTCAATAGTCTTCTATGAGATTTCGTGGCTGGGGTGTCTGACTTCAGTTAAAATGATGCTACTCCCCAAAATCCTATATCTTTTCCATGCAACTCTTAACCAAATTCTACTCTATCACATCAGCTTTTGTGTGGAAAGGAAAACACCCCAGATTGTCTAGAGTTCACCTGTTTTGATATAAAACTAGAGGTGGCCTCTCTGCTCCTAAACTAGAATTGTATCAACATGCCTGTTTATTAGACCAATTGAAGGATTGGCTTTCCCCTTCTTCACCAAAACCCTGGGTAGACATAGGAAGGACGGTCTGTAATCCCCTTCCCTTACCGGGATATTTTATGGATTGACTCCACACATAGACCTCCTATTACCCATATGAGACTCCATAATTGTATGGGTAATTGGCCACACCTTCATAGTCACAAGAGCAGCACTGTCTGGATTGGAAGAGACCCGATCCTCCCCTCATATCTAAAATTATTTCTAACATTCAGCGTAGTTTTGAGATGGAGACTCTTTGTTTCAAATATTCAACCTGTTTCGTCTCCTCTGATTAAATGGAGATTATGGCATGACTACTAAGCTATCTCACTACAGGTTCCTCCTCTAATTTGTAAACTAATGTTGGGTACACACTGGCAGATATATTGGCCAATCAATTGATCGGCCAATATATTGGGTTCCCAGTTGGCCAGTGCGTACCAGCAATATGTCTGTGTGTCAGCACTGCTGCACAGCCGATGCCAGATCTATCTGTCCATCGTGCAGTGTGTCAAAGCAAAATAATTGAAACTGAATGAAGTACAATAAAATACAACACTTTCTGTACGTTATTATAAATATTATTTTCATTATAAGTGTAATTACCTATTTTCTATTCAATTTGTATAACTGTATATTGATGTTTAGTCTTAGTTTAATCAGCATTTGACATGTATTGTTTTATAGATAAATACTGCATTTCTGCTGTAAATATAAATGTAATATTATAAGAGGCTGAAGTTAGCTTCTTATTCAGGTTCCTGCTTCTTATTCAGGTTCCTGCTTCTTATTCAGTTTCCTGCTTCTTATTCAGGTTCCTGCTTCTTATTCAGTTTCCTGCTTCTTATTCAGAACAGGTTATTTTAAAACATTTTTAGCAAATAGAATCAATAAGCTTACATTGAATAAACAAAACATGGTATCTATTACACAAATTTCAATTGTACTTTGCTTGGCCCACAAAGCTTTTTGGCATGAAATAGGGTGGTAAAGTGGGCACAGGGACCAGATTTTCTATATTTGAATAAGTAGCTGTAGTTGTGCAAGGGTTAACTAGCCTTGGGTAACAAATTTGACACTTGGAATCCACAGAGGGGGGTCACTTACAAATAAACCACTTGCAATTGGCCTTGCCCAACAAGCTTTTGGGCATGAAATAGGGCACTAAAGTGGGCACAGGCACCAATTAATACATTTGAATAAGTAGCTATAGTTGTGAAGGGTTAAAGAGCCTTGGGCAACAAGTTTGATACTTGCAATCCACAGAGGGGGGTCACTTACATATGACCCACTTGCAATTGGCCTTGCCCAACAAGCATTTGGGCATGAATTTGGGTGGTAAAGTGAGCACAGGGACCAGATTTTCTATATTTGAATAAGTAGCTATAGTTGTGTATATGATTCTATAGCATAAAATTTGGATCACAGAATGGTCACATTTAAAACATGAATTTTGGAGACTGCAGAAAGGTTATTATTCACTAAGAATAGATGAAGGGATGTAGTCGGCATCCTGGTGTACGGTATTCCCAGAGCCGGCCCTAGGCATAGGCATTATAAGCAAATGCCTAGGGGTGACTGGCTCTACTGCTGCCCCCCCGCCTGCCGTGATCGGAGCTCAGCCTCGATCGGCAGCTCAGCGTTTGGCCAGGTCAGAATGAGCTTCTGTACAGAAGATCATTCTGGCCGGGCCACAACTAGGGGGGGGGGTGCTGGAGGAGCATCAGTGTCCTCCAGCCCGGCACCGCAGGGGGGCTCCAAGCCGGATGCCTGCTGAGATGTTATTATCGCCGGGAGCCCGGCTCCTTCCCTGCAGCTTTGCGGTAGCCGGAGTCTGGAGTTCTCTCCTGAACTCTGGCTTCCGGCTCTCCCCACGGGCACTCTCCCATAGATCCGAGGAGCCGGTGCTGACTCCTGTGCTCCAGCTCCTGCAGAGAGCACTATGGGAGAAAAGTCATGACGTCTCTCCCATAGTTCCGAGGAGCAGCCGGGCGGACAGGACGGCGGCAGATGCAGGAGCGGGGATTAAGGTAAGTGTTTTTTTTTTATTGTATAAGCGGCACTATAGGCAGGGGCATAGTGTTGGCGGAGCCATGGAGGTCATGCTCCAGACGCCATCTACGACAGAAGGCGCTGAATGGGGGTATCAATTAGACAGCAATCACTTTTTTAATCTGCCGGCGGGGATCGGTCCCCGGCAGACTGGAGACTAAACAATAGCTTAGCCGTATGCATCCCTCTATCGTAGGTGCCTGCGGTCCTAACCAGTCCTCCCAGGGCCCGCCTCTCCCCCTGCACCCAATCACGATGCTCCTTTGAATGATAACCATGGGCCATGCTGGGCATGCCCCTCCTCCCAGCATCATCGTGAAGGACCGCTCCGGGCAGCCCCATCCTCCCAGCATCAGAGTGAAGCAGGAGCGCTCTGGGCAGCCCCATCCACCCAGCATCAGAGTGAAGCAGGACCGCTCCGGGCAGCCCCATCCTCCCAGCATCAGAGTGAAGCAGGACTGCTCTGGGCAGCCCCATCCTCCCAGCATCAGAGTGAAGCAGGACTGCTCCGGGCAGCCCCATTGTTATGGGTTGGACGGTTAATCAGGTAAGAGTTGTAAGCTGCCAGTTGACTAGTTGGGGCTAAGTATAGAATATGAGATGCCACCTGTGAGCAGTAGGAGCAGCCTTGAGGGCTGGTTGTGGCCTTTATAGTCAAGGCCAAGGGACTGGTGATTGAGAAGCAGCCTTGATGGCTGGTTGTGGCCTTTATAGTCGTGGCCAAGGGACTGTTGATGTGAAGCAGCCTTGGGGCTGTTGGAGCAGGCTTGGTGGCTGCTACCAGTGCCGCTGGGATGACACTGGCGACGGTGTGCTTAATAGCGCACCTGGAACGCAGAGCTGCTACCAGTGCCGCCGGGATGACGCTGGCAACGGTGTGCTAATTTGCGCACCTGGAACGCAGAGTTGCTACCAGCGCCGCCGGGATGACGCTGGCAACGGTGTGCTAGGTTGCGCACCTGGAGCGCAGAGCTGCTACCAGTGCCGCCGTGATGACACTTGCGACGGTGTGCTGGATTATACACCTGGAAGGCTAAACTGCGACTGGTGCTGCTGAGCTGACACAATTCATCGGATGATGACAGATGCTTCTGGGGTAGGAAGTGCTCCGTGCTGCCCAGATGGTACAAGCAGCACGTATGGACGAGATGCAGGTGGAGCCGCCTGGATGGAATAAACGGCTCACATGAAACACAGCAAGACTGACACAGGTACTCGACTGACATGCAGGAGACAGGAACTGGAAGTATGAACAAACTTCTATCACCGGCATGGATTGCTGGGCTTGGTGGAATTTAACAGAGACAGAATCCAATCCAAGCAACTTTCCCTTAATGACAGATTACTGTGCACCTGGGCTGTGTCCAGAGAGGAGAATCAATTAGTGCAGCTGACACTGCACAGGGGCAGCAATTAGTGCAGTGCCTCAGTAGCAACAAAGGCTGGAAGTCCAAGCAATAGGATCTGCTAACTGCAGGTCCTAACAACCATCCTCCCAGCATCAGAGAGAAGCAGGGCCGGTCTGGGCAGCCCCATCCTCCCAGCATCAGAGTGAAGGACTGCTCCGGGCAGCCCCATCCTCCCAGCATCAGAGAGATGAACTGACTGCAGAAGCTCATGCAGCCAAACAGAAGCCGATGCCCAAGGGAGAGGTGAGCGCTCAGCACCTGCACATAGCTGTGATAGTCTGCAGCAGTGCAGACTTCAGAAGAGCTCACATTGGGAGGTGGGCCTGACCATGGGGTATACTTAAGTCTGAGGGAATGCTGTGGAAAGAGGTGACTCTTTAGCAGCTGCGGGGTGGGGGGCTTTCAAAATTGTGCTATGGGGCCCTAACATTTCTAGTTACACCCCTGCTAGTATCCATTCTTTCACTGGGGGCACAGCTCTTCCTGTGCCTATGCTACCCCCTGACTGTTCAGCTCTTGAGCACCTCTTCTCATCCTCCCTGTTTCATTCATTCTGCAGCTAATTACTTTGTATGTAGAATTTTTTTCCCCTCCCTCCCCCAGTGTGCATTCTTCCATCACCTCCCCCCTCATGTCTCTGACTCCTCATGATTTGTACCTACAATCATGATGCTTTCTTTTTCCCCACTCTGACTGGGAAGCAGTCGGGAAGCCAGTGGACGCAATGCCGACCTCCCGCTTCCCGACTGCTTAATCCCGGCAAGGGGGGGAGTGTTAGGTTTAGGGCTCCCGGGGGGATTTAGGGTTAGGCACCTCCCTGGGAGGTTAGAGTTAGGCTAGGGGAAAGGGGGGTTAGGGTTAGGCTAGGGGGAGGGAGGGTTAGGCACCCCCGGGGGGAGGTTAGAGTTAGGCACCCCCCCGGGGGACTTAGGTTTAGGCGGTGGAGAAGGGGGGGTTAGGTTTAGGCACTTAGAGGGGGGATTAGGGTTAGGCACCCTAATGGAGGGTTAGGGTATGGGGGGGATTAGATTAGCGAATACTTACCTTCCGACGATCAGGATTTCCTCCTGTGTCGGGCAGCCGCTGTTAGGATTTGAACCGCCGGCCATGCGGCCAGTGGTAAATTATACTGATTCCCACTCACTGTCTCCCTTTACTTTTTATTATATCTATACCACACCTTCTTCTACAATTAGCCCTAATTATATACCTTTTTCCTGGGTAATGTCTAGATCCCCTTCCCAGAGAGGACCCTGACGTCATCAGCCAGTGTCCAGCATCATTCCCAGTGTCCAGCATCATTCCCTACCATCCAAGTGGGCATAGAGGAGGAATATAACCTTGTGGCGAGCGTAGCGAGACCGCGAGGGGACAACTTACTTGTTTAGCTGGCCTTAATGGGCATGAATGGCGCTTCCACCCTCATTACTATGGGGGCATTACTACTGTATATGGGCACTACTACAGGGGCATTACTATGGGGTATTACTACTGTATATGGGCACTACTACAGGGGCATTGCTATGGGGTATTACTACTGTATATGGGCACTACTACAGGGGCATTACTATGGGGGTATTACTACTGTATATGGGCACTACTACAGGGGCATTATTATGGGGGTATTAGTGTAGTAGTGCCCCATTATTATGGGGCACTACTACAAGGGCACTACTATGGGGGTATTACTGTATATGGCCACTACTACAAGGCCATTACTATAGAGTATTACTACTGTATATGGGCACTACTACATATGTATTACTATGGGGGCACTACTACAAGGGCATTACTATGGAGTATTACTACTGTATATGGGCACTACTACAGGGGTTAAACTATGGGGGTATTACTACTGTATATGGGCACTACTACAGGGGCATTACAATGGGGGTATTACTTCTGTATATGGGCACTACTACAGGGGCATTACTATGGGGCACTACTACAGGGGCACTACTACAGGGGTATTACTATGGGAGCACTACTACAAGGGCATTACTATGGGGTATTACTACTGTATATGGGCACTACTACAGGGGCATTACTATGGGGTATTACTACTGTATATGGGCACTACTACAGGGGCATTACTTTGTACAGTACGTATATAAATATGTGTAGGGGTAGGGGGCACCAGTCAAAATTTTGCCTAGGGCACCAAATTGGTTAGGACCTGCTCTGGGTATACCGCCGATCAATATAACGGTGCAAGAACCCCAAAGGTAAGTATCCGGGAATAGTGGGAGTTTTGGGATTAGGGTTAGGCACCAGGGGCAGGGTTAGGTTTATGGGGTTGGGTTTAGGCACTAGGGGGAGGGTTAGGCAAAAAGGGGTGATGCTTAGGTTTACGGTGTGGGGAGAGGTAGGATATGGTACTTACATTATCTTGTCAGGATTCTAACTGTCAAGATGCCGCTGTCGGTACTCTGACTGTCGCCATCCCGACTGATGGGATCCCATACCCAACCCTAGATAAATGTGGTTAAACCCCTGCACAATTACAGTTTCTTATTCAAAATGACAATATGTGGTGCCTGTGCCAGCTCTACTGCCCTATTCATGCCTAAAACCTTGTTGGGCAAGGCCAATTGCAAGAGGGTCATATGTAAGTGACCCCCCTCTGTGGATTCCAAGTGTTAAATTTGTTGCCCAAGGCTAGTTAACCCTTGCATATCTACAGCTACTTATTCAAATATAGAAAATCTGGTCCCTGTGCCCACTTTACCACCCTCTGTGGATTCCAATTGTCACTTTTGTTGCCCAAGGCTTTTTAACCCTTGCACAACTACAGATACTTATTCAAATGTATTAATTGGTGCCTGTACCCACTTTAGTACCATATTTCATGCCCAAAACCTTGTTGGGCAAGGCCAATTGCAAGTGGGTCATAAGTAAGTGACCCCCCTCTGTGGGTACCAAGTGTCAAATTTGTTTCCCAAGGCTCTTTAACTCTTGCACAAATACAGCTACTTATTCAAATATACAAAATCTGGTCCCTGTGCCCACTTTACCACCCTATTTCATGCCCAAAAGCTTGTTGGGCAAGGCCAATTGCAAGTGGGTCATAAGTAAGTGACCCCCCTCTGTGGATTCCAAGTGTCAAATTTGTTACCCAAGGCTAGTTAACCCTTGCACAACTACTTATTCAAATATAGAAAATCTGGTCTCTGTGCCCACTTTACCACCCTATTTCATGACAAAAAGCTTGTTGGGCAAGCCCAATTGCAAGTGGGTAATATGTATGTGACCCTCCTCTGTGGATTCCAAGTGTTAAATTTGTTGCCCAAGGCTCTTTAACCCTTGCACAAATACAGCTACTTATTCAAATATAGAAAATCTGGTCCCTGTACCAACTTTACCACCCTATTTCATGCCCAAAAGCATGTTGGGCAAGGCCAATTGCAAGTGGGTCATATGTAAGTGACCCCCCTCTGTGGATTCCAAGTGTCAAATTTGTTGCCCAAGGTTCTTTAACCCTTGCACAACTACAGCTACTTATTCAAATGTATTAATTGGTGCCTGTGCCCACTTTAATGCCCTATTTCATGTCCAAAACCTTGTTTGGCAAGGCCAATTGCAAGTGGGTCATATGTAAGTGACCCCCCTCTGTGGAGTCCAAGTGTCAAATTTGTTACCCAAGGCTAGTTAATCCTTGCACAAATACAGCTACTTATTCAAATATAGAAAATCGGGTCCTTGTGCCCACTTTACCACCCTATTTCATGCCCAAAATCTTTGTGGGCCAAGCAAAGTACAATTGAAATTTGTGTAATAGATACCATATTGTGTTTATTCAATGTAAGCTTATTGATTCTATTTGATAAAAATGTTTTAATACAACCTGTTCTGAATAAGAATCTGGAAACTTAATAAGAAGCTGGAGCTCGAATAAGAGCTGGCTGAATAAGAAGCTAACTTCAGCCTCGTATATTATTGATGTAATGTTCTAGATCCCTTTATTTGCACTTAAGCAATGTAATGTGTTGCCCCTGAAACTCTATATTTCCCCTCACCCATGATACTATAAAACAAAGGAAATCCAGCATGGGATAGTCATCGGCGGGGCCCTCAGGCTTTATGAAGATCCGGCTGCGCACACAAAGCAGAAGGTCCTAACCTATCCAACGTCGAGTATACACATATCCCTGCCTGTACCCAATGATTTTATTCCCTAAGGACTATTTGAATGTGAACCTATAAATTGTACTGTAGTGACCTTTGGAAGTAAGTGCATTCAGAATTGAAGCCTTGTGTTGGTGCATGCGCATTGTTAGGGGCGGTACTCTTTTTATTTCTTTGTACAAATAAATCTTTTGGACTTTGGAACTCCAAGTAAGCTGAGAGGACTTCACAATAATTTTACTTTAATAAGCGTGTACGTGCGGTCTACCGTACACTTGTAGCAGAGGCCGGGAGAGGGGCTCGCTTAGCGGCCCACGGACAGAGGGACCCGCGGCTAGGAGAAAAGATGATGGTTGTTCAGTGTGTATGAACAACCATCATCTGCAGATATATCTGTCAGGTGTGTACCCAGCTTAAGATAATGACCTGCATTAGTATGCTGACTACGGTGTCATTGCCCTGAACTGTTTATGTTGATTTTCTTGTCCTGTGTTACATATGCTCCAATTGTTCCCCCTTCCCATTCCCTTCTCTCCCTTGTTTTGTTCTCTTTTCCTTGTTCCTGGTGTTAGTATAATCCGTAAATCTATAAATGTATTGGGTAAAAAAAAAGTTCAACCTGCTGCTACTTTAGCACCACCGCCACTATTATTTATTTTTCCAATTTATCCAAGAATAATAATTGGTTTATTCTCATTTATGTTTTAAATTAATTGTTAAGATTGAGAGGAAGAGTATACTCATACCTCAATGCAAGACATCCCTGATAAAATGTATTAATAGTGCGGCGAATGCTGTGATTTCCAGTCCATGGAGCTCTCCCTCCTCCATACACTCAGAAGATGAACTGCGATATCGGACTTCCACAGAATGACCTGCTGCCAATAAATGCAATTAATATTGGGCCTGATTCAGAGTTGCACACTTTTTCACAGCCGCTGCTACTTCGTATGCAGCAGCTGTGCAATAATATGGTAATTCTGCATTAGGTATCCTATGTAAATAGACTACTCCTGCCGGCTTATGTGGTCTGCTGCTGTATCCGAAAATGCAGCATTGAATCACTCTGCATGAACATTGGTGTTGGTGTTTTCACGCAGCTGAATCCAGTGAAGCTGTATACAAGGATGCAGCCACTGGCTTCAGCACGAACAGAAAACGGGGCAGACATGCCTGATGCTGTCCCTGCAATGTCCCCAAATGGACAATCAGGCTGTGGCATCCAGGCACTACGAGCAATCTCGCAGTAAGAGATCTGTACATGCACAGCACATCTTTCCAAACATCGGAGTTGTATGTAAACAATCAGGGTTGCATGCAACTCTGAATTGGCTGGAGTAGCCGTAATATGAGAAATACACAAACCACTGCATTGGTGCATCCTAGTACGGGATGTAAATTCACACACAGAAAACCAGAATCTATACTAAATAAATAGACACACACTCCTGATTGGCTGCTGTTCTGTGAGCTCTGATTAGCTGCTGATTCGTTTCTCATTTGTTACCAAGATGTTACTTAGGTTTACATGAATGCTACAGGGAGACAAGCACTCATGGTTTCACATTTCTTTGTATATCTGATATTGTATACTGGACCTGTGCTTACACACCCTCACATTTTATGCAGGTATATTTTCTTTTTGTAATGCTTATTACAAAATAAATTAACAAGATTTAAATTGTAACGTCTTTCACATGTATAATTGTGATTATCTTCCGATAAAAGGGGGGGGAGGCGTTTATTCACTGTTTGTGCATGGTCTTTTTACACTAAGTAGACAAAAGTGATTGGACACCCCTGCAGAAGCAAAATGGTGTGCTCCTGCAACAGACACGTGTTCATGAAGGTATAAAAGTAGACGTATAGAGATGTTCCCGATAACTCTGTGCTCCCTACATTGTAGCAGTTCTACGGAAACAAAGAATCTTTTTATCAGGACGACAATGCCACCTGTCATGTTGCCAGGAGACTCTGGACAAAAAATACAAAAAATTTGGTAACCCGGATAGACTGTCCAGCTCAGAGTACAGATCTTAACCCCATTGAGAACCTCTAAGACTAATTGGAGTGACGGGTGCATTCTAGACCAACTTTACCATCTTCAGTGTCACAGTTGATCACTGTACTTAAGACGGAAAGGCAAAACATACCACCTGCTATTGTCTAGGAACTTGTGGACAGCTTGCCAAGAATGGTGTCTGCAGTAATCACTGCACCTGGTGGAACTACAAACAGGGGTGTATCTTGAGGTCCGAGTGTCCCTGGCAAAGTAAGGGACTTGCGCCCCCCCTTTATGATCTTAGAATTTTTTTATGCAGGATGTTTTTCTGCAGGGTGCTGACTATTGAGGAGTGCACATTTTAATTTTGCCACACAGTAGTGCCTACAATTCACATTATGCCACACAGTAGTACCCCTTATTCTCATTATGCCATATGGTAGTGCCCCTCAGTCACATTATACCACACATTAATGCCTTAGTCACTAACACTTTCAAACAGGCATACAATTCTCCACAAAGAAATGGCTGAGTCATGGTACACCTACTAATGGCTCTTCGGCTACAGGGGAACTACAAGTCCCAACTTCAGTCCGCAGCAGCTAAAATTAGGATTTTGGTACTTACCGATAAATCCCTTTCTCTGATTCCACAGGGGACACTGGAACCTCAGTACAATGGGGGTATAGGAGTGGGTTAACCGGGAGCTGGAACCTTTACATAAAAAACTACTGGTAGCTAGCTCCTCCCCCTCTATACCCCCCCAGGTCAGTCTAAAAACAACTGTGCCTGAGGGGAGCTGGAAAGTAAGGAGAAGGAGACAGAAAAGCTACATTAATCACATATACATGAAAACAAGAACAGTTCAGTCAGATAACATTAAACGCAAACCAGTGTCTGAACCTGTAAAACAGTAACAATGCAGGTAGAACAGCATAGGGTGGGTGTCCAGTGTCCCCTGTGGAATCGGAGAAAGGGATTTATCAGTAAGTACCAAAATCCTAATTTCTCCTTCATCCACCGGGGGACACTGGAGCATCAGTACAATGGGGACATCACAGAGCTTACATCCCGGGTGGGAGAGCGCTGAGAGCCCTGCAACACCGCACGGCCCGAAGCAGAGGCCGCAAAAGTATCAAAATAATAGAATCTTAGGAAGGTATGCGTGCCTGACCAAGTGGCTGCTCTACAAAGCTGGTTTAAGGATACCTCACGAGCAGCTGCCCATGAAGGACCTACAGAGCGCGTAGAATGCGCCGTAATAGGACCTGGTGGTTGTTTGGAAGCAACCACGTATTCTTGCCTGATAGTGAAGTGAATCCATCTAGAAATGGTCTGTTTGGAGGCCGGCCAACCTGGACGGGCCACATCATACCGAATAAACAAAGCATCGGATTTACGGAGGGAGGCAGTCCTGTCAACGTAAATCCGGAGTGCTCTGACTACATCCAAGGATTTTGAATTTGAAGAGTCATCCTTAAACACTGGAACCACGATAGGCTGGTTTATATGAAAGGCAGTCACCACTTTGGGGAGAAAAGCCCTTTGAGTACGCAGCTCCGCCCTATCTTCGTGGAAAATAAGGTAAGGAGGGCGGCAGGATAAAGCACTGAGTTCTGACACATGCCTTGCCGAAGCGAGTGCCAACAGCAGAACCACCTTCCAGGTTAAGTACTTTATCTCCACTCTCTGTAATGGCTCAAAAGTATCAGACTGGAGGAAGGCCAACACCAAATCTAAATCCCATGGTGCCGTGGGAGGCACAAAAGGGGGTTGAATCCTGACAACTCCTTGGAGAAAAGTCTGTATATCCGGAAGCAAAGCCAATTTTCTCTGAAAGAAAATGGACAACGCGGATACCTGTACCTTTAACGAACCAAGACGAAGGCCTGCTGTGAGACCAGCCTGAAGAAAAAGGAGACGTGATACTTTAAAGACTGACAGAGGAGAATTACATCTCTCACACCAAGCAACATATGTCTTCCATATGCGGTAGTAATGTTGAGAAGTGACTTCTTTCCTAGCCCGAATCATTGTGGGAATCACACTAGATGGAATACCCTTTATCCTGAGGACAGCCCTTTCAGTAGCCAGGACGTCAAACGAAGCCGCCTTAAGTCGTGATAAACAAACGGGCCCTGAAGAAGGAGGTCGTCCTGAAAAGGCAGTGGCCATGGCTCGTCTATTAACAGATTCTGTATCTGGGAGTACCACGCTCGTCTGGGCCAATCTGGTGCTATCAAGAGCACCTTGATCCCTTCTCGCTTGATTCTTTGAAGCAAGCGTGGAATGAGCGGAAACGGAGGGAATAGGTAGATGTAATGAAACTTCCACGGAGCCATCAGTGTGTCCACTGCAGCTGCCTGTGGGTCCCTTGTTCTGGAGTAGTAAACTGGTAATTGGTGGTTTAACCTTGACGCCATAAGGTCGGCTTGAGGACAGCCCCACCTCAGAGTTAGTTGCTGGAACACCTGAGGATTGAGCGACCACTCCCCTGGATGAACGTCCTGCCGACTGAGGTAGTCGACCTCCCAGTTTTCTACTCCTGGGATGAAGATCGCAGAAATCGCCACTGCGAATTACTCTGCCCAAAGCAGAATCCTGGTTACCTCCCTCATGGCGGCTCTGCTTTTTGTGTTGCCCTGCCTGTTTATATACGCCACTGCAGTGGCGTTGTCCGACTGTACTCCGATTCCCTGACCCTCCAACAGCGGATGCGCCAGCTGGAGAGCATAAAATACCGCTCTCAACTCTAGGATATTTATAGGCAATTTGGCTTGCAGCTGCGTCCAGTGCCCCTGAAAATTCTTTCCCAGTCACTGCTCCCAAGCCCCTCAGACTTGCGTCTGTGGTGAGGAGGGTCCAATCCCACACCCAAACCTTTTCCCCGCCAGCAGGTGGGAAGGGTTCAACCACCAAATGAGAGATGTTCGAGTCTGAGGCGCCAGGAGAAAGAGGTGGGATCCTGACCACTGGGAGAGGAGATACAGTTGAAAAGGACGGGCGTGAAATCTTGCATACTGAATCGACCTGAAGGCCGCTACCATCTTCCCAAGAAGGCGGATACAGAGATGTACAGACACTCGGCGATGTTGTAAGACCAGGCGCACTATATGCTGAATGGAGGCAGCCTTGTCTTGAGGCAGGAAAACGTTTTGTTGCACTGTGTCCAGTATCATTCCCATGAATAGTAAGCGCTGTTTAGGGATCAGGGAGGACTTTTTGAAATGTAGTATCCAACCGTGTTGCAGGAGGATGCTCTGAGTTAAGTGAATGTCCCTTAATAGCCGAGCTTCCGATGAGTCTTTTATCAAGAGCTCATCTAAGTATGGAACAATGACGACCCCCTGACCATGCAGCAGGGCCATCATTGCCGCCATAACTTTTGTGAATACTCTTGGAGCTGACGAAAGTCCAAAAGGTAGGGCCTGGAATTAAAAATGCGAGTCTAGGACCGCAAATCGAAGGAAGGCCTGATGGGGGGGCCAGATGGGGATGTGGAGATAAGCATCCTTTATGTCTAAGGACACCAGAAACTCATTCCTGTCGAGACCCGCTATAATGGATTGGAGAGATTCCATCTTGAATTTGAAAACTCGAAGATGAGGGTTTAAATCCTTGAGATTGAGTATGGGTCTCATGGAGCTGTCCGGTTTGGGCACCACACACAGGCTGGAATAAAACCCGTGACCTCTCTGGTGGGTCGGAACATTCACTATTACCTGAGACAATAACAGCTTTTGTATTGCCTCCTGAATTTCTCCTCGTTTTTCTGCAACCAGAGGTAAACCGGATTTGAAAAAACGAGGAGGTTGGACCCTGAAGCCCAACTTCAGGCCGCGAATAATGATGTCCCTGACCCAGTTGTCCTGGCAAGACTGGATCCAAATCTCCTTGAAACGTAAAAGGCGCGCCCCAACCCTGGGATCCCCCAAATGAGAAGGAAGGACGTCATGCGGCAGGCTTGGCAGCTGCCTTGTCCTGCTGAGTGTTGGAGGCGGCTGATGCCGAAGCTCTACCTCGGCCTCTGGAGAAGGCCGGACCTCCTCTGGAACGCCCTCCTAAATCTTCCAGAGGCACGAAAGGACCGAAAGGAGGGACCTGCTAAAGGTCTTCTAGTAGGAGGAGGAGCTGCAGATGGTAGGTAAGTGGATTTCCCACCTGTAGCTTGTGAGATCCACTTATCTAACTCCGATCTGAAAAGTACCTCCCCAGTAAAAGGAAGGGCCTCTACTGCTCTCTTGGACTCTGCATCTGCTTGCCATTGACGCAGCCACAGAGCCCTTCTAGCAGATATAGCTAATGCTGTAGATCTGGCGGATAGATTACAAATGTCCTTAGACGCTTCTCCGAGGAATGCAGCCGACTCTGCAATCTGTTCGGCTAACTGAATTAAGTCGTCAGTTTGCTTACTCTCTTAATCCCCTCTGCCAGCTGCAGCGCCCAGTCATCAATGGCCTTATTTACCCAACAACTAACTAGTGCTGGACGCATCAAAACCCCTGCAACTGTATATAAGGATTTTAATGTGTGTTGCATCTTCCTATCTGAGGTTTCCTTTAGAGAAACCACAACAGGCACCGGAAGCACCGTTTTCTTGGAAAGACGGGCTACTGACGGGTCCACTGCTGGAGGAGTTTCACATAATCTCCTACTGCCAGGTGGAAAGAGGTAATAAGAAAGATATTTCTTAGAAATTTGAAATTTTTTGTCTGGGTGTTTCCATGCAGAAGAAAGAATCTCATCCAGCTCTTCCGATGCTGGAAAAGTAACACACTGTTTAAATCTTTTACCGAAAATAGATGGTTTTTCAGTAACCTTTAAATCCTCTACATGTAACACCTGGCGTACTGCTGTAATTAAAGCATCCACGCCCTGAGATGCAGGTTCGGGGTCCTCAGGAATGTAAGTTTCCTCTTCCTGAACCTCGCCCTCTTCAGGGTCCTGCAACTCCTCATCCTCTGATTCATCCCAGAGTAAGGGGTTATTAACCAATCTCTTACTAAGGACCTGAGCAGGAGAAGAAGCAGGCGGAGCCTGGGACATTGCTTTTGTAAGTCCCTCAACAGATCTGGCCAGAGAGCGAGTCCAATCTGGTTCAGCTGCTGTCTGTCTTAGCCTCTCCCTGTCCTTGCGAGCTGCTTCCAGCTCTGATGACAGATTTGATATAACTGATGTCAATTGATCAGCCCACATAGGCTGAACTGCAAGATCAGTATCTTGAGGCATAGACACACATTTATCACACAGTAAGGAAGTATTACTGTCCCTGTGTGAATTTCTCACCACAAGTCTTGCAAGAAAAAGACTTTTGGGCAGCTTTAGAACCCTTGGTAGACATGTCTATAGCACAGACACCACACACACACACACAGAGAAAAGGACAGTAAGACTGCATTAACAGATTATACAATCACACACACAGAGACCCTGCTTAAAGGGGCACAGAGGGAGATAAACTATGATCTTTGCAGCGCTAACAGAATAGTGCTGATAACAAGAAAAAACTGCAAGTGCTGATAAAGAGAGTACTAGCCTGACTCCTGACACAGCTCTCTCTCCACCCTGTAGTGTGTGTAAAATGGCCGCCAGTGTCCTTCTGGAAGCGCTGAGGCTGCTGGGAGGCAGGAGCAGAAGGAAGACTTAGGCTCCCCCCCCCCGCTATAGTGCTCTCAACGCTAGCGGAACGCACAGTGGATGCCCGCCTAAACACTTATCCTACCTGGCTCCTCTGCTAACCAGAGAGCCAGGGATACACTGACCTTAGCCCTGCCTGCCTGTGTTGCCGGTGGCGGGCATATGCTACGGGGTCCCGCGACGTGCACTGCATGCAGCACGTCTTTGGGCACCCCAGAGACTGAGGTCTCTGTAGCAGGAGACCTCAGCGCAAACCGCATGCTGCAGTGGTGAGTTCTCCCCGGCAGCTCCATCGGCGCAGACAGGCAGGGGCAGTAGGCTGCCTGTCTGTCCTCTTGCTGGTAGGGAGGGGGGGTAATATAGAGGGGGAGGAGCTAGCTACCAGTAGTTTTTTATTTAAAGGTGCCAGCTCCCGGTTAACCCACTCCTATACCCCCATTGTACTGAGGCTCCAGTGTCCCCTGGTGGATGAAGGAGAAAGACCACATATTGACTAATGTCCAAAAAAACATTGTATATCCAGCCCAGCAATTTATACGACATACCATATGTCCATAAATGCAGCGAATGGAGAGGGCTGCTCCTGCTCATTGTCCTCTTCACATTTGGCACCGGGGGGCAGTCACAAGATCGTGACATCAGAACCCCGGCACCAGCGGCAAGGTCAGCCGATAGGAAGAAATAAGGAGAGGAAAATGGAGATGGGGAGGAGGCCACACACCACCTCCTCCCCTCTGGCCGGATCACATCTACAGATTCCGTGCCCATTCTCTTACTGGTGGCCCATGACACAGTGGGATATAATGAGTCATTCTGACTCATCATATTTCTGGCGGCTGCAGGCACTTTCATAGCGGCAGGCCCCAGGCACTGCAGCAACTGCACCTCTGCTAGTTCTGCCACTGTAGAAAGCACTAACAGGCATAGCCAGACCCACCTCCTGCTGCGACAGCATGTAATTGGTGGGAAAGGTTCATCCCACACAGCCGTCGCAGCACAGACAATTCAACTCACAGAGCCCAGGCTTACTGCCCCCTCCTTAGCCGGTGCCCCTGGCGAGTGCCATCCATGCCAATGGGTAGATACGCCCCTGTCTACAAAGTACTGTCAATAAAATCTTGTTGATCTATTTGCTCTCAGTGGGCCTAATTCAGACCCGCTCACGAGCGCTCACAAGCGGGTCGATGGTGCCCTAATGCGCATGCGCACGACGGAGGGAGCTCCGCCGTGCACATGCGCAAGACCCGCATAGCGACAGCCAAGCTGTCACTATGGGTCTTGCACCAAAGGGGGCGTGCTGTCGATGGTGAGTGACAGCACGCCCCCTTTGGTGGGCGTCCCGGGGGCGTTGCTGCCCAGACGGAGAGAGCCAAAAGCACTCCTGGACTTGCGGAAGCGAGACCCTACCACAGGGTCTCGTCGCAAGCCCGATGGTCGCGATGATCATGACCATCGCCAGGGCCGGATTAAGGTCTGTGGGGGCCCCTATCAATAAAAGTTGAAAATCATAATATATATATATATATATATAAAACAAGTTCCATTAAGTCGGCACTCCCTTAGACAGAGTTAAAAGTACCCTGGTGCCAGCAACTCAAATTACAATCAACACATATCCATTTGCATATATATACAGTCAGGTCCATAAATATTGGGACATTGACAGAATATTCATATTTTGTCCTCTATTCACCACCACAATGGCTTTGAAATGAAACAAACAAGATGTGATTTAACTGCAGACTTTCAGATTTAATTTGAGGGTAATTACATCCAAATCAGGTGAACGGTGTAGGAATTACAACGGTTTCTATATGTGCCCCCCACTTTTTAAGGGGCCAAAAGTAATGGGACAAACTAAACAATCCTAAATCTAACTTTCACTTTTTAATACTTTGTTGCAATCCTTTGCAGGCAATTACAGCCTGAAGTCTGGAACGCATAGACATCACCAGACGCTGGGTTTCATCCCTGGTGATGCTCTGCCAGGCCTCTACTGCAAATGTCTTCAGTTCCTGCTTGTTCTTGGGGCATTTTCCCTTCAGTTTTGTCTTCATCAAGTGAAATGCATGCTCAATCGGATTCAGGTCAGGGGATTGACTTGGCCATTGCATAACATTCCACTTTTTAGCCTTAAAAAACTCTTTGGTTGCTTTTGCAGTATGCTTCGGGTCATTGTCCATCTGCACTGTGAAGCACTGTCCAATGAGTTCTGAAGCATTTGACTGAATATGAGCATATAATATTGCCTAAAACACTTCAGAATTCATTCTGCTGCTTTTGTCAGCAGTCACATCATCAATAAATACAAGGGAACCAGTTCCATTGGCAGCCATACATGCCCTCGCCATGACACTACCACCACCATGCTTCACTGATGAGGTGGTATGTTTTGGATCATGAGCAGTTCCTTTCCTTCTCTTCCCATCACTCTGGTACAAGTTGATCTTTGTCTCATCTGTCAACAGGATGTTGTTCCAGAACTGTAATGGCTTTTTTAGATGTTGTTTGGCAAACTCTAATCTGGTCTTCCTGTTTTTGTGGCTCACCAATGGTTTACATCTTGTGGTGAACCCTCTATATTCACTCTTGTGAAGTCTTCTCTTGATTGTTGACTTTGACACATATACATCTACCTCCTGGAGAGTGTTCTTGATTTGACCAACTGTTGTGAAGGGTTTTTTTTTCACCAGGGAAATAATTCTTCTGTCATCCACCACAGTTGTTTTCCATGGTCTTCCGGGTCTTTTGGTGTTGCTGAGCTCTCCGGTGCGTTCTTTCTTTTTAAGAATGTTCCAAACAGTTGATTTGGCCACACCTAATGTTTTTGCTATCTCTCCGATGGGTTTGTTTTGATTTTTCAGCCTAATGATGGCTTGCTTCACTGATAGTGACAGCTCTTTGGATCTCATTTTGAGTGTCGACAGCAACTGATTCCAAATGCAAATGTCACACCTAGAATCAACTCCAGACCTTTTACCTGCTTAATTGATAATGAAATAACGAGGGAATTGGCCCCTTAAAAAGTGGGAGGCACATATTGAAACTGTTGTAATTCCTACACCGTTCACCTGATTTGGATGTAATTACCCTCAAATTAAATCAGAAAGTCTGCAGTTAAAGCACATCTTGTTTGTTTCATTTCAAAGCCATTGTGGTGGTGAATAGAGGCCAAAATCTGAAAATTCTGTCAATGTCCCAATATTTATGGACCTGACTGTATATATTGAACGCAGGGCGGCACTCCGTAATAAACATGTCCAAAAACAGAAGGTAGTTTTGCAACGTTTCAGCGCTTTATTCCGCGCTTTCGTCAAGCATACAAGACAAACCTGTTTGTCTTGTATGCTTGACGAAAGCGCGGAATAAAGCGCTGAAACGTTGCAAAACTACCTTCTGTTTTTGGACATGTTTATTACGGAGTGCCACCCTGCGTTCAATATGTTCAGTTTGCCCTGCTGTTAGAGGCCGACTGTGGAGGGCACCCGGCTCAGTTACCTGTGGAACCCGTGAGTGCCAGAGTGATGGCTATATATACAGTCAGGTCCATAAATATTGGGACATTGACAGAATTTTCAGATTTTGGCCTCTATTCACCACCACAATGGTTTTGAAATGAAACAAACAAGATGTGCTTTAACTGCAGACTTTCTGATTTAATTTGAGGGTAATTACATCCAAATCGGGTGAACGGTGTAGGAATTACATCAGTTTCAATATGTGCCTCCCACTTTTTAAGGGGCCAAAAGTAATGGGACTATCAACTCAAAAGCTATTTCATGGACAGGTGTGGGCTATTCCCTCATTATTTCATTATCAATTAAGCAGGCAAAAGGTCTGGAGTTGATTCTAGGTGTGACATTTGCATTTGGAATCAGTTGCTGTCAACTCTCAATATGAGATCCAAAGAGCTGTCACTATCAGTGAAGCAAGCCATCATTAGGCTGAAAAATCAAAACAAACCCATCAGAGAGATAGCAAAAACATTAGGTGTGGCCAAATCAACTGTTTGGAACATTCTTAAAAAGAAAGAATGCACCGGAAAGCTCAGCAACACCAAAAGACCCGGAAGACCATGGAAAACAACTGTGGTGGATAACAAAATAATTATTTCTCTGGTTAAGAAAAACCCCTTCACGACAGTTGGCCACATCAAGAACACTCTCCAGGAGGTAGATGTATATGTGTCAAAGTCAACAATGAAGAGAAGAGTTCACAAGAGTGAATATAGAGGGTTCACCACAAGATGCAAACCATTGATGAGCCACAAAAACAGGAAGACCAGATTAGAGTTTGCCAAACAACATCTAAAAAAGCCATTACAGTTCTGGAACAACATCCTATGGACAGATGAGACAAAGATCAACTTGTACCAGAGTGATGGGAAGAGAAGGAAAGGAACTGCTCATGATCCAAAACATACCACCTCATCAGTGAAGCATGGTGGTGGTAGTGTCATGGCGTGGGCATGTATAGCTGCCAATGGAACTGGTTCCCTTGTATTTATTGATGATGTGACTGCTGACAAAAGCAGCAGAATTCATTTTGAAGTGTTTCGGGCAATATTATATGCTCATATTCAGTCAAATGCTTCAGAACTCATTGGACGGCGCTTCACAGTGCAGATGGACAATGACCTGAAGCATACTGCAAAAGCAACCAAAGAGTTTTTTAAGGCTAAAAAGTGGAATGTTATGCAATGGCCAAGTCAATCCCCTGACCTGAATCCGATTGAGCATGCATTTCACTTGATGAAGACAAAACTGAAGGGAAAATGCCCCAAGAACAAGCAGGAACTGAAGACATTTGCAGTAGAGGACTGGCAGAGCATCACCAGGGATGAAACCCAGACGTCAAGCTGTAATTGCCTGCAAAGGATTTGCAACAAAGTATTAAAAAGTGAATGTTAGATTTAGGATTGTTTAGTTTGTCCCATTACTTTTGGCCCCTTAAAAAGTAGGAGGCACATATAGAAACCATTGTAATTCCTACACCGTTCACCTGATTTGGATGTAATTACCCTCAAATTAAATCTGAAAGTCTGCAGTTAAATCACATCTTGTTTGTTTCATTTCAAAGCCATTGTGGTGGTGAATAGAGCACAAAATCTGAAAATTCTGTCAATGTCCCAATATTTATGGACCTGACTGTATATATATAAATATACATATATATATATATATAATGCACACACACACATATATATATATATTTTAACACACATAAAAACACTCCTACACTAAAAACACACAGACAGCCCCTACTACACTACCAACACCCAGACACGCCCCTCCTACACTAAAAACAGACATCCCCCTACTACACTAACAGCACCCAGACTACTACACTACCAGCACCCAGATACCCCCTCCTACTCTAAAAACACACAGACACCCCCCTACTACACTACCAGCACCCAGACACCCCCTCCTACACTAAATACACACAGACACCCCCCTCCTACACTAAATACACAGACACCTCCCTACTACACTACCAGCACCCAGACACCCCCTACTACACTACCAGCACTCAGACACCCCCTTCTACACTAAATACACACAGACACCCCCCTACTACACTACCAGCACCCCCTCCTACACTAAAAACACACAGACACCCCCGCCCTACTACACTACCAGCATCCAGTCACCCCCTAGTACACTACCAGCACTCAGACACCCCCTCCTACACTAAATACACACAGACACCCCCCTACTACACTACCAGCACAAAGTCACCCCCTAGTACACTACCAGCACTCAGACACCCCCTCCTACACTAAATACACAGACACCCCCCCTACTACACTACCAGCACCCAGTCACCCCCTAGTACAATACCAGCACTCAGTCACCCCCTCCTACACTAAAAACACACAGACACCCCCCGCCCTACTACACTACCAGCATCCAGTCACCCCCTAGTACACTACCAGCACTCAGACACCCCCTCCTACACTAAATACACACAGACACCCCCCTACTACACTACCAGCACAAAGTCACCCCCTAGTACACTACCAGCACTCAGTCACCACCTCCTACACTAAAAACACAGACACCCCCCCCCAACTACACTAAAAACGCACAGACACCCCCCTACTGCACTAAAAACACACCCCTCCTACACTACCAGCACCCAGGCACCCCCCTACCTTCCAGCTGCAGTGTACTGCTTGTGCTCCCTCCATGGTGCTCACTGCATCCACTGACAGAGCAGAGGAAGCAGATCCCGGGCCCCGGCCACCTTGTGTGTTCGCGGAGAAGAAAGGACAGGAGCAGAGGAGCCGATAAAGGAGGTAGCCCGGTCAGTTTGAAAAGGGGTGGAGCCAAAACGCGGGAGGGGCGGGGCCTAATTGAGGGCCTCGGCACCATTAAAAGATTTTTAAAAATTGTTTATTATGGGGACGGGGACAGTGTGTGGGGGCCCCCTATGTGCGGGGGCCCCAGGGCGACCGCCCCTGTCGCCCTGCCCTTAATCTAGCCCTGACCATCGCGACCATCTTTTTGGCCGCTTGCGTAAGCTGTGGGTGGTCACCCACAGCTATGCGAGCGGCCAGGAGGCCACTCCATTTTTAGGTAGGAGGCCCTGATTCAGAGCGAGCGCTTTGGTTAGAGCGTCCGGCTCTGAATCAGGCCCAGTGTCCAATCACTTTGGCTACATAGTGTATGTTTTTGTTCATGCTTTTAGTAAGTGCCTAAACTGTATGATCTACTATCCCTTACTATGGCTAAATGATCTGTAGACAACAGGGTTATGTAATAGACACCAAGGAGCTGATTCAGACAATCTCGCTAGGATGCAATCGCTCGTAGCTGGCCGATATTTGCAATATGCGTATGTATCGCAATGCGAGTGCGTGAACCTCTGCGAAAGATCGGGAAGCGCTTGCTCGCCCAGTATAGACAGCAAAGTTTAATGAGTTACGGGAGAGGCCGTTTGTGGGTGGTAACAAGGGCAGGCCACTAGAAACTGGGGAGTGGAGGTACGAACGTAGGAGTGCCTGAGTGTTTCATTGCTGTTTCAGAGGCGTGCATAATTAACAGGCAGCATCATTGTACACGTCACCTAGCTGTATGTCACACTGAAGTGATTGCAATGCTTGCGAGCACATCCGATGGTGCTCGATGTGCCAATGTTTTCACGCACTTCCAGGAGATGACGTGCGTAGTGGGCGTCTTATGAATGGCTGGTGGGCGTCTGCATACACACAGTGATCGCACGCCAAGACATAGTGGGCGTGCTAATGCCTTCCCTTACGATTGCCTGCCTTGCTCTGCGTGCGTTAGATTTGCATTCACTGGGAGCGAGTGAATGCATCTAGTAGTATGTCTGAATAAGGTCCCAAGTTTACAGAAATGCCGCTCTATATGTGGTGGCAAACTGGCTGAAATTATGCTGGTTCTATAATAACCCCCAGTATCATCCTCTGTGAATTGAGGCATGCAATTTACTCTCATAAATATATACACATTACAAATTTGACTGTATACACCAAAATATTCTTGTAAAATATCAGCGTTCTGTAAGCAATAAACGTAAAACCCCCACCCCCAGCAGAGTGATCCAAAAAAAATCAAACAAACAAAAAAATGATGTTGTTTGCAAAGAAAACGCTGTATTTCTTGTTGTGGATTTTCCTAGGTCTTCCTCCTCCTCATTTTCTTCGCCAAGGATCAGCAGCAGCACAGCAGCGAGCTCCCCTGCGCTACCCTCTCCTGCCTCTAGGACGCCGCCTGACTCCCAGCTTCCTCTGAGCGGTGGAGAAAGCCTGGCGGCTGATATATTCAGGATCCCTCTGACTCATTTGTTACGCTAAGTCTGGGGGAAGAGAGTGGCCACTCAGCACGGCGAGGAGGACCCGATTCGGAGCGCACTTCTAAGGGCTGCCCTCCCCTGCTCCAGCTGCTCCTGTCGGCTGTCCCTGCTGCCAAGATCCGGTGGGTAGATCCGCTTGTCGGCTGTCCGGGGAGTCGCAGTAGTTGCTGTGCATCATAGTGAGGAGTCTCTAAGGGGATCACGACGCTGACCTCTATGGCTGCTGCTATAGATGTGGCCGGGGCTGGGATGTAAGGGGGGAGGCTGATGGAGGCCTTTCCATTCAGTTTCCTTTGCTCTTTATTCCTGGCCTGCCTCAGGCTCCCCAGCCCTGCATGCTGTGCCCCTTCTGTCTATGGGAGCGCCAAGACTAATGGCAGCATTCTGGGTTGTTGCTGAATTCACTTTGTTTTTGTACAGAAATATCATTTGCGTTCAGGTCACCTTTGTGTATGTGTCAGGAAATGCTACATTACTTCTAATAATAACAATGTCAACAGTGCTTACTGCCATTGTCATGTTACATAGAAACCCAGAATTAGAACGTAGGAAAAGTAATCCCATTACAAATGGTTATCTGGCATGATGTTGGCAGCAGCCAATACCATTACTGACCTGTGCTGTGAGTGATAATTAATACAAGTTATCAGAACACTGTTTCTGCTTCATTTTGGTCAAACATTTTATGGTTGTTAAAGGTCTTATTTTGTTGTCTTCTGACCTAATGTTTGCAACTATAGTCCATGTTATGTGTAACTATATATGTGGTGCTGTGTAAGACTTATTACAGTATCAGTGTTCCCACAGTTCATTCAGATCTTCACACAATACAGCAATATTTCTGGTCTCTAGTAAAGAAAAACAAGAATGTCCATTCTCTGGCATCTATGAGTGTTTGTTGTTGTCAGGGCCATCTTCTGTGTTTCTTGTAAGCTGTAAGAGAATTATACATTTTCTGTAGCCAGATGTATGTTATGTGCTGATTGTAGGTCTTGCTCAGTGATTGTGAGATCTGTAATCACTAGACCACATCCATGAGAAAGTGATTCTGATACTCTGAATAGTGGAAATGAAATTGCTTCTGCTTATTCATGATATATGCAGAGCTTCCCGATTTAGCTTAATTTGTAATAAATTCATATTTTTTTTTTCTTTCTAGGCTGGGTACACACCTAAACACCCGTGCGTATATTCAGTGCGTTTTGCCTTCACCATGGACATCGCATGATTGCCGGTACACACTTAAAAGATTTAATGAACGACGGAACAATCACTGTTCCGTCCTTCATTAATATGTACAGCCTCACCTGCGATATCGTGTGATTGGCTGTGCTGCACAGGCAATCACATGAGACCGCGCAAATTGGGCATACACAAAGCACGATATGCCCAATTTGTCTTTCCAATTTGGCCAAATCTGGCAAATATCTTTCAGGTGTGTACCCACTCTAAATCTGTCACCGGAGAAGGATATGAGCAGGTTATAAAACACAATCAATATGGGATGTAGGTTATATCCAAACTGTCGCTCAGAATGCAGGTGCCGGAATACCGATGCCAGTCAGAATACAGGCACCAGTATCCTCACGGTAAGTTGGGGGGTTAGTCACGGGGGAGGGGGGGGTTAGGTTTAGGCTGTGAGGGAGGGTGGTGAGGTTAGATGTAGAGGTAAAAATACTTACCAACAGGTATCAGTATCCTAACCCTCTCGGGATCCCGGCGCCTGGATTCTGCCCGCCGGGATCCCAAGTGCCGGCATCCCGTACCCAACCCATCAATATTACTAAAGGGAGTTTGCAGGACCTATATTTTGTTACTTATGAGCTGTCTTAAATGATAGAGTTGTAGAATATCTCATATCCAGCAATTTGCAGGATCCCAAACAGCATGGATTTACTGGGGGGAGATCATGTCAAAGAAATCATATTGACTTTTTTTTTTTTTTTTTTTTTTTCGTGAGTGACTAAAGTTTTGGATCTGATTACCAATAATGGTAACCCTACAGTGTCCAGAGAACTTCCACACTCGCCATTCTCAATCTAGCAAGTCCCCCTCCTACCACCATTTGCACTCTTCATATTAAAGCTGTTCATTTGCACCCTGTTGGTTATATTGATTTCAGGGCACTAAGATGGAAAGTCAGGGCCTGATTCAGTAAGGATGGCTATTGCATTCGCAGTTGCAAATTTGCACGGAACATAGCTGTGAACGTATGCTAATATTTGTCACATCTCAGGTGGTATAGAGACGCCCACTGCTGCTTTCTCACATCCGTACTACCTCGCACTCCTGCGTATACATCGGTACCATCAACGGACATCGGCCACAGAAACTGCAAGTCCCATCGCTCGCAAAAGTAGTACACAAGCTGCGTAGGTAATTGCAGTGGCTAATTTATGCATGCCAATGCAACGGTGTTCCAACAGACAGGCATACCTGTGTTTCTATGACCACTCCCCCGTCACCACCCCCAAACGCTCACAGCCTGTCAATCACTGCGATGGATTCCACTGTGCGTGTGCGAAACCGCAGTTTGATCGCAGTGTGTACGCAGTACAGCTTATACTCATGCTCAGTACAATCAACTGATATGCGTGCGTTATTGCAATTGCGTACGTTGCTGAATCAGGCTCTCAGATACCCCAAAAAGCCCCGATTACCTCCCCAGACTCTGGCTGTACCATAGCAGTGATACTGAAATAATAAGAGGATGCACTGTTCCTGTATTAGAGAAATGGATCAAACATATGTACACTGGTGGTTAGAACATTGCTGAAGTGTGGAAGGTCCCTAACTGCAGATTGGTAGTGTTAAAATGTCATTTTAAAATAAACCAATTTGTATAAATCATCACCCTTTCTATTATATTGGACATAGGGTGCAATAAATAAGTAAAATAAATATGCACAGTGGTGAGCACGGTTGGGTATCCTATGTGACACCTCCTCCTACTCCCTGATACCTAGCCCACTCATTTGTTTACATTTATACAATGTAAATCCCAAATCATCTGGAGTTTTTTTTTTTTTTTGTATATATGATACATTTATTCATTATCACAATATTATTTCATATCTTATCACAATAACAGAACAGGAATAATACATACTGATTTCCTCCAATAAATAAACACAGAAAGCCAGAAACCCTTCATATAATCCATGGCCAAACAATTATAGGATATATGCACAGATGTTGTCCTGCTGTCAGTACCTGAATGGAGAAGTACTATGTTAGATGTTCATCCGAGTGGACTAGTAATATTTGCAGTATTTGAGTAGCGAAGAGGACAAAGGGGCCTATTTATGAAGTACATTACTCCGTAAATCATGTGTAAATGTCAGTTTCTGCACAAGCTTAGTATCATTGTAAATTAACAGATGTCAAATGCAGGTAATATCAGTGATAGCTCTTATATAAGGTTAATAACACATGATACCACAGTCCCCATTACATGCAATGGGGTCCGTGGTCTGGAGCAATTTACCTAGCTCTGAAAAATGTACATATGGGAGCTTGGCCAAAATAGCTAACGCCTGCAGGCCACGTTTTCACTATTTTCTGGGAGAGGAATCACACATGAGCAGGTAGTATCTATAATGGGTGCAGGGTGTACGGGGCACACAGGCCCCTGTCTCCAGGGTGGCCCACACTGCACACCCTGAACCCATACTTCCTAATACTTACCTCTCTGAAGTCCCACGTTGGCTAGGGATGCGCTACACAGAACGCCTGGAAAATGGCCGCAGCGGCCACTTTCCCTGCACTCTGCGCATGCGCAGTAGGGAATTCGCTGGGAAAATGGCTGCCTCACCCAGAGTCTACTAAACCTGTCAGTACGCCGCGGACACCGGAGGGAAGAGGAGGGGTCGGATGGTGAGTGAACACGGGCCCCCTCCTCTCTAAATCCACCCCTGCACATGAGCATATTACAGGAACTCCTCACTGGCAGCATTAGGCTACAGGTGATGCTGAGAAAACCCTGCTCCTAAATGGTGGTTATCATGGTGGCTTCATGAGGTGCCAGATTGTTAAATGAGATGCCAAAATCATTCCAAATCACCGCTTTATGACTCAATAAAGAAGGTTAATTATCAGCGTGGTAATACTAATATTAATAAATAGGGCACATAGTCATAGACATTGCGGACAGAGAACAAATGGTATAAAATGCCCGCCTTGCCACATAACTCCGAAACGAAGCAACCAATTACAATGCCAATATTTGTCTACAAATATACAGTATGTGTGGAGATCTTTAATTTGGTTTACGGCATCCATAGAAATGTCACTCATAAAAGTCATCCTCCGGCTATTAATATATAGATTTTATTTATACGCATGAATACACAGTGCTGGAAAACAACGTTGTATCAACATATTTAACTAAAAGGGGGGAATTCCATTGTTTTTCGTGTGCCATAAGTAATGGGCGCCCAACAAAGCTATTCAATTGTTTAGCTGACGGGCGCGAGTGCCGCAGGCGCCCATTGCTTGTCGCGCCCAAAGGGGTTTAGATGCAGAAAGCTGCTACACCCATCTAAAGTCCCAGTTAGAGCACCCAGGCGGCCGTTTGGGTGCCCTAAAGACCAGCTTTTTACGGGTTTCTATTCGCCCCATCAGAATGGTGCGAGCAGAAATCTGGCCTCCGTGGCACTCGGGCTTGATCGGAGCAACAATTGAATAGCTCCATAGGGTGCCCATTACTAACGGGCGCCAAGACAACCATTAAATTCCACCATATGTGATCGCTTCTCCATACATAATCAGATAAGCTTAGTCAGTTTTATGTGCACAAATTGTTTGATGAACAGTTTACAAAATTAAATAAAAATTAGTTTGTGTAGTTACCTTAAGTGGACCATTTAAAAGTTATATGGCAAGTCAGTGAAACACAAAAGTGCAAAATAAAGAGTAGAAAATGAACTGCACTGCCATCTAACGGGATGTGGGGATTCCGGTTGTCAGAATGCTGACACCTGTCAGAATCCTGGCGGCCGGCATCCCGAAGGTAAGTAACAGGGTTGGGGAAGGGTTAGCATTAGGGTTAGGCACTAAGGGGGGAGGGTTGGGGTTTAGGGTGCGAGGAGGGGGAGGTTGATGTAGGCACTAGAAAGGGAGTTTAGGTTCAAGCATCTTAGGGAGAGCGGGAGGGTTAGGGTAGGGAGAGCGGGAGGGTTAGGATACCTATCGACAGGTGTCGGTACCCTAACCCTGTCGAGTTTCTAATTGCCGGGATCCCGAGCACCTGCATCCAGTACCCATACCCATCTAACATGATGAACATTTTCAGACAGGGCTGTGAGACTAATCACTGCACAGACAGAAATGACTGCACAGAGGGTAGAGGTCAGAGCTATAATGCTTCTCTCTCTCTCAAGGTGATAACTTAGCTTTAATTTCCTTTAAAATGTAGTTACTGTAGGACTGTGTAGAAATTGGTGAAATAATTAGATATAAAAGAGATTCTACTTTCCAAAGTTATGATTTGCATTTTAGTCAAGTTATATATACAATGTCTACCAAAATACATAATGTGCGTTCTACTAAAATAATTGTTTTTACAGTTATGCTCTACTTCCCAAGATGTTACTTTATACATACATTTATATCTAATTGTATCTAGGTGGGAAGAAAAAGTATGCTTCCATCAACTTAATTGATAAAAAGAAAAATATATGTAAAATATATTCTCATCATATTCAAATATCATTTGTCTTTTACATTATGGGGACTTTTTTTTTCAATTTAGTGTTTTCTTGTTGCTTCCATCTTTTAAGTTCACCTGCTCTGGAGAAACATGTTTAGACTTATGGTGCATACACACGTAGTGATCAGCCAGCGATACGACATCGCTGGCTGATCGCCATGCATCCGAGCTGGACGCATATGAATTACACAGGTTCTGTGGCTGGCTGACTTAATGTCTCAATTTCACCTGGTTTTAAACTGCCACAGAACTTGTGTAATTCATATGTGTCCAGCTTTAAAGGGATGATGTGGCAACCCTACCCTGTTCAGCGCCGTTCACATTGCACACGGGTGCAGTGCTGGCTCTTGGAGATGACATCATCTCCATGCGACGGAATGTGGCTCTCCCAGTGCTGTAAACTAGACCGAGGTCGGACGACCGGGGTTACCTGTTTACACTGCAGCTTCTTCCCATGTAAAGCCCTGCTTTCGTACCTGAGAAGAATTCCTGCCTAACCCTAACCTCCCCGGGGGACGCCTAATCCTAATCTCCCCCCGGGAGTGCCTGATCCTAACCCCCCCCCCCATCCCCGGCTAACTGCTCATACTTACCACCGTCTGGCGTTCCGGCGACTGGGATACCGATGCCGGTATTCTGATGTCCTTCTGGGTATCGGCGACGGCATTATGCTGCGTGGTGGGATTACGACGTCGGTATTTCGGCTGCCGGCATCCCGTCCACCATCATATAAACTGCGTTCCAATGGGTCCTATGCGGTGCTGTCCATTGGCCAGTCAGATTTGGCAACAGTATAGAAAGAAAAACTCCATGCAACCTTATACAATTGAGTGGAAAAAAACAAAACTAAATTCACCAACCTCATTTCACTGTGTTCCCAGGATTGTGTACATACAAGTGTGTGTGTTTTTTTTAGGTCTTACATCCTTTTCGGGCCACAGCTTCAGAATTTTAATTGTATTTTATTGTTTTAAACTGTACTACCAAATAATCCCCACTTTCTATGAACATGCTGGATCTTTGTGCTGATTTTCCTGTTTCCGTTCCAGTTGCACATACAAAATGTTCATTTTATGAATTACACAGTTGAAATTACAACCCAGTAGTCAGCACCAATGTGGTGGCTACTGTATTTTTCTGTATTGATGCTTTATAATCAATATTTAGCATTGCAACAGAATTTCATGGTAACTGCAAAGCTTTAAAATAACAATAAATTAATTTTGTTTGTCATTAAATCTAAAACGTATAAATAAGTACATCAAGTAGAACGTTCAGGTGCCAATTCACATAAATTTTGCAAAAAGGCGCACAATTGTCATTGTTTGGCTTTTTTTAATTTAGATTAGTATAACATGCATTGATTTGCAAATGGCTATTGTGAATAGAATTAAATACTTTCAATGGAAATTTATTTAACAGCTTGTGCTTGGTCTTACGTTTTAATCTCTAGATTACCCCCCACTCCACAAGTCCTTGTATGACCTAGTTCATTATCGGTTTCTTCTATGTAATATCATACTCGTCTATTTTTTTTTTTACTAATCACCTAACAGCCATTAACCGCAGAGGCATTTTTCTGGGTAGTAACTTTATTCATATTATTTTTCACAGATGATGTTTTTTACCAGCTACTAAGACAGTACTATTGCATTCTCACATATGGTCACCAGACAATAACACTACAGAAAGCGTTAAGCTTTCCAGGGATATGGGAGCTTATTTACCTCCTATCTCCCCACCCTGGGTCAAATAGGGGAAGGGGTCAGGAGTCCTGTCATTTGATGCAGTAGGTTGTCTAGCTTTCAAAACATTATGCCTTGTTAGTTTACGCCTATTATTCCCTGTCATTTTGTGCATTTTATTCAAAACCACACTATGAACAAACAAGTTCAGGTTTTATTATGAAATCCTAACTATAGAATCTGGCTTTTTGCTGTTTTGTAATGTGGATTTATGCCGATGCAAGAACCACAATGTATTTGTTGGTGGGGTTATAAAAAAAAAAAAAATACAAATTTGATTTTAGTTCATGTTATTGCAATTTCTATATAAAAAGCACTTTTTGGGCCATTTCGGGTAGATTCATACCTGCCTACTTTTTCTTGCTCCTCTCTGGGAGAAATGCAGCTAGCCACTTCAGGGGGAGGCAGGGCTCTCCTGACATTGGGCCTCACTCCCGTCACGGCAAAATGCCACGAATCGCCATTACTCCCGCCCCCTCCATAACGGACCCATGTTTCCTGGCATTATCTCCCCATCCTACCCAATTCACTAGTCAGTGGGCAGGATACGGGAGATCCACTCACTCTTCCGGTGGTGCGAGAAATATATATATATTCGAAATATTGTGAGTCTCCCACACCTTCTGGGAGTGTAGGTAAGTATGGCTAGATTGGGTTTGCGTGTTAGCACAAATAAGCAAACAAATGCTATTTCATTGCAATTCAGAGTCTTCTGGAATTAAAATACAGGATATTATTTGTGTGTATGGAATACATAATTATTGATATTGCAATGTGACAAGTTCAATAAGTGTCACAGTATGCTCAGCAGTGGAGGAATGAAATGACCTGTATTTAAGCATAGGTTGTTTGTTACACATACTACAATATACAAATCATACCTCACCTGTCACCAAATAATCTTTTCAAAATGATTAGACATTTAAAAGGTCTAAGTATTACAGCCAGAGGGGTAAATGCTTCCATATTTTGTAGTTATACCATCCCTTTCGATGTTGGATTGCAGAAACTAGGGCACGGAGTATGCCCACATCCCAGGGGCATCTCTAGTTATTTTGAAGTGTTATGCTGCAGCTTAATCCTCTTCTCTCCCCTCCAAACACCCGTCCATTGCAGTATGTGCCAAAGTCAGGTGCAGGCTGCACCCATTCATCACTGTTCTGTTACGCAGCACAGTAGTGAGCAAGAAATTACCTCTCAACTTTCTGACCCACAGTACAAAACTGTCCTTGTAATGTAAGTAATTCTGTAGAACAACACATTCCTTTACCTTTACCCTGCATAAAATGAAAGTTTTAGTAATTTTCTGTTTAGATTTAAATGTCATAATGTTCTCTCTCAGCTTTGCCCCAAATGTGGTACACACTGGCTTCAGTTCAAAGAGACAGCAAACTGCACCCCATGCCAGCTCTTCCTCCAATCCCCTGAAGAGGTGTTGTATACTCACAGGTTAGTACAGGTTCAGGTGTTTCTCCCCATGCATAGAAACATTGAATTTGATGGCAGATAAGAACCACATGGCCCACTAGTCTGCCCTTTAGTGTTAGGGTATTAGGGTTACTTCCCACTGGCCCAAACCCAGCGGTGGGTGACATTTGGCGATGGCCGCGAGCTGGGTGCAAGTCACGGACCGGCGGCCAATAGAAAGTGATTTGCTGCATCATGGCTGGCTCCGCCCGCTGTCTGACGTCAGACACGGCTGGGTGAAAGAGTCAGTTGGGCGGTGGAAGATGAAGAGACGGTCACAGGAAGAGCTCTGGTGGCGTGGAAGAGACCAGAAGATGCTGGGCTAGAGAGAGGAGCTCCGCCGGATGGTCCGGCTGAAGAAAAACGTGGTTGAAGACCGGACAGGTAGTCCCTCTGTGAGGCCCCACCAATAATCCCTCACTAGACCACAAGGTTGTCGGACACTAGGCCTGTGGGGGTAATTAGGCCTGTGGCACTGATAGACAGGGGTTGCTGTTTATTCCGACTTGCCCTGGGCATCTGCCCCTGCATCACAGGCACTATATTTCGTATAAAGAGTGACCACACTTGGTGTGTTATTCTATCTGTCAATTTTATGTTATGTTATTTATTCTTTTTTATGAGTGATAAGGAAGAGTTGATTCTCAACTTGAGGTGGCATCTAAAATAAAGACTATAGGAAAATGAGAAAAAATCCTTTTGAGAAGAATTCCGATATATATTAGAACACAAGTGTGCTCTGTTATCTTTTTCTGTATATGTTAATGTTACAGCTCATCGTCGGTATTTATCTCTATACTGCCTCAGGTTTGTACCAAGCTCTAGCATTGTGAAATAACTTACCAGTTGCCAATTTATGTGCAGTAAGAAAGCAAAGAACCAGTTTAGCTAGTCTACTCTTCATGATTTATAAACTCTTATTATATTAATAAACGACTTAAGCTGCTGATAAAACTACGTTGCTGTTTCTTAATGTTTATAAACATTGATCACAAACTTTGATTCATGCAACTAGATAAATTATACAAAAAGTGCGAGAAATATAAGCCATTCAGCTACTCTACTACGGCACTAGCTGTCTGCTTACTGTAATATAATTTAGTTTTTCTAATTTCTTGGTGTTTTGAATTGCCTTTATTTTATAATTTGTCTTTTGGCAAGTTTCCCAGACCTTGGAGCACAGAAGCATCCCAATAGTGGGATGTTCATGCTACTATGCTTTAGATAGCGATAGTCTTCTAGGGATGATATATAGTTTTACGCTTGCACCAATCATAGGATCTAGCGCTGAGGCCAAAAACTTCAGTATTTGTCTCATCAGATCTTTAAATGTTCCTCAAGTTGGTAAGTGGGTCTTCCAAATGTTTTATGGCAAACTGAGTTTTCTTCTACATTCTGTTTAACACACTTATATATAGATATAGGAAGTTGCAATAGACCTACTTAGCAAGTACACTTCTTACACAAAGGGGGAGATACATCAAGTCTAGGAGAGATCTAACTGTCATTTTATAGATTGTGCTAGGTAAATGACAGTTAGAAGCTGTTTGGTTACTGTGGGCGGAATTCAATTGTTTTCGCGGCCTGTTTTTCCCGTCTAAAGTGACAGGAGATCGCGGGCCGCTATTCAATTGTTCCAGCCTTTCACGCTGATCTCTCCCAAAGTGGTAGGCTTTAGTCGCGTAAATCGGCCGCCCACGACCAAAGAGCTGGGCGCGATCGCGAAAAGTGCCGTTTGGGCGCCCAAACAGGTAACTTTTCGTCGAAATGGAGCGCTGGCAGTTGATCGTGCCCGACAGGGGCAACAATTGAATAGCTCCGTCGGGCGCGATGGGGGCTGGAAACGAATTGCGCCCTTTGAGCAGCTTCTCTATCTTTCTCCAAGGTTTGATACATCTCCCCCAAATAATCCGTTTTTGCAGGTGGCCTATTCTAGACAAATTGACCGTTTTATCATATTCTCCAAACTGTATTTTTACATTTCTGTATTTACTTAGAAATAAGCCAAAACAATTGTATACAGATGGGATCCTCTGAAGAGAACTGATTACAACAGATTTTACTTGGGCATTTTGTAGTAGGGTGGAATCATTATGTTGCCAATTGTCTTTTTTTTTTTTTTTTTTAAGAACAATTGTTTTGTGTTAATCACTAGTAAGAATCTTGAATAAATCAATTTGGATACCTTATTTAAAAAAAAAAAAAAAAATGTGAACAATGCAACACATCATGTCTGTCCATAATGCATGTATAACATAATCCGTTGCTTTTGGTAATCTCTGCAATATATCCTTGGTGGCATAAATTGCTGATGAACATGGGTAATGACAATCCTAGCTCTGTTTCTAACAGTGAGGATAAGACTAAAGAAATATTCCAGGCATTCATCTACTCCAAACGAGCAGATAATTACAATAGCACATGCCAGTGGCTACACAGAGGGCCTGGTTCAGAGATGAACGCAATGGCGATTACCGACGCAGATTGTGCAATTGTTTGCCTGTGCGCATGTGCTTGTCACACTGCGAGTGTGCAGAGATCGCACTGCGATTACGGACGAACAGAGGATCCACTCGCAAAGTGAGTGACAGGTAGTTAGCGTTTGGGGGTGGTAACGGGGGGGGGTCAGAAAAACGCAGGCGTGTCTCACTGTTAGACCGCTGTTACATGGCCGTACATAAAATAGACTTTGCGATCTCCATTATGCTGTGCTTCAGCAAATACATTTATTTTATTTTATTTTTTTTATAAAAAAAGCTACAAGTTAAACACAGAAGGCTCTGGTACAGAGGCTGTGCATAATACACTGGGGGTGCAGGGAATCTGATCTGTGGGAAGGGAGTGGGGTGTATCTCCTCCTCTGTGTCCCAAGCCAGCCTTCTGTTTTTTCTTCTGTATATACTCTGTCCCTCTGTGTGTGGTGACTGTGTGTATCCATGGGGAGCAGTAGTCCTCGATTATCACTTTCAGGGTCGATGATCCCCTCTAGAACAAAAGTGGCCCATAAATGTGTTGGAACTCAGAGCGATTTACAATGCTCTGATAGAAGCAACAGAGTTTCTAAGAACTCGTCCGGTAAAAGTTCAGTCCGACAACGCGACGGCCGTCGCGTACATCAACCGCCGAGGTGGGACTCGGAGTCACAGGGCCATGTGAGAAGTAACTCAGGTTCTCAGGTGGGCCGAGAGCCAGTCAGGAATCCTGTCGGCGGTATTCATCCCGGGCGTGGACAACTGGGAAGCAGATTACCTAAGCCGCCAGGATATTCATCCCGGGGATGGAAGCTTCAACCAGACGTGTTCAACGCGCTGATACGTCGATGGGGATGTCCTCAGGTGGACCTCATGGCGTCACGATTGAATCGTCAGCTCCCGGTATACGTGTCAAGAACTTGAGATCCGCAGGCAGTGGCAGTAGACGCTCTGACAGTTCCGTGGATCTAAGACTTCGTTGACCTTTTTCCTCCGATTCCACTTCTTCCTCGACTGCTAAAAAAGGATAAAACACGAGTCAGCCTCTGTCATTCTCGTGGCTCCGCACTGGCCTTAGAGAAGTTGGTTCTCGGACCTTCGGTCCCTATTGGCAGACGATCCGTGGCCCCTTCCTCTGCGCCCGGATCTGCTGCAGCAGGGTCCTTTCATACACTCCAACTTAGCGCAACTGCGTTTAACGGGGTGGTTCTTGAAACCGTTGTCCTAAGATAAAGTGGAATCCCAGACTCTGTTATTCCCGCCATGCTACGTGCCAGGAAACCAGTTTTGGCTGCGCATTATCATCGTCTCTGGCGTTCTTATATCTCGTGGTGTTCCAGTAGGGATCTTCCCTCTAGGACTTTTCGGTGTCCGGGTTTCTGTTTTTTTCTTCAGACTGGTCTGGATTCTGGCCTTCGTCTTGGAACTTTAAAGGTGCAGGTTTCTGCCCTTTCCATTTTCTTTCAACGGAATTGGCCCTCATTCCTGAGGTGCAGACATTTCTTCAGGGAGTCATGCGTTTGCAGCCTCCTTTTTTGTACCTCCGATAGCTCCCTGGGTCTTGAACTTGGTGCTTCTGTTTCTTCAGTCGTCCATGTTTGAACCTTTTGGAAGAGGTTGATATTCAGTACGTGTCTTGGAAGACGGTCCTCCTCCTGGCTCTAGCATCGGCTCGTACAGTTTCTGAATTGAGTGCTCTGTCCTATAAGCCACCTTACCTTCTGTTTCATGCTGATAGGGTGGAACTCCGGACGGTAGCCGACTTCCTTCCCAAGGTAGTGTCGGCTTTTCATATTAATCAGCCTATTGTGGTACCATCTTGGATGGAGGACTCTTGTGGTTCTTCTACCTTGGATGTGGTTGAAGCTCTCCGCATCTATGTTGACAGGACTGCTTCCCTCCGTAAGTCTGAGTCGTTTTTTGTCCTCTATGATGCGGTTCGGAGGGGTTGGCCAGCGTCTAAGCAGACTTTGGCACGTTGGATCCGGCTGACATTCATCAGGCTTAGGTTAATACCGACCGCCGGCCTCCTTCGTCCATTTCGGCTCATCCCACACGTTCTGTGGGTGCGTCATGGGCGGCCGGTAGGGGAGCTTCCACGTCACAATTGTGCCGTGCGGTCACTTGGTCTTCAGTTCACACGTTTGTCAAGTTTTACAAATTTGATACGTTCGCTGTTTCGGCATACCGTCTTGGCCGCCTAGTTCTGCAGGTGCCGCAGAGTGCTCCCTCCCGTGGGGAAAACTTTGGGACGTCCCCAGCGTAAGCACCTCCAGTGTCCCCTAGTGGATGAAAGAGAAAATGGGATTTTGGTATCTACCGGTAAATCCTTTTCTCTGATTCCACAGGGGACACTGGACGCCCACCTCAGCGCTCTTTGCCTGCCTATTCGGTTTGTTCCGTATGTTGTATGTTTTGATTATTGTGTGTTCTTCTCTCCCTTTTACTCCGCTTGTTCTCCATCTCCTCTCGGTCTTCATTTTCTAAACTGAGGGCTGATGGGGCATAGAGGGGGAGGAGCTTCACACTTCTAGATTATTTTAAAGTGCCAGCTCCAGTTATCCACGCCTCTATACCCCAGCGTAAGCACCTCCAGTGTCCCCTGTGGAATCAGGGAAAAGGATTTACCGGTAGGTACCAAAATCCCATTTTTTTAACTTGCTGCCTCGGATTGATCTACCAGAAACCATTTCTACTGGCGGCATTGCTCTTGGGTTCACAGGATGGCATTCAAAAACGGAGTGCGAAATAACAAGGCAACTTGTTTCAGTGGAAACCTAAAGGCCCTTTGTGTGGATATTCTGGACCAAATTTACCTAATAACTAATTTGACTTAATTTTAGCTATTGTTGATGTTCAGAAACGAGGATAAAATCCTTACTTACCTAAGAGTTTCCCTTTTTATTATTTACAAGAAGAATCAGAAATATCTCCCTTTCCAGTATACTAGCAGGCTGGTTGCCGCTCTATCAGCAAAAAAATCCTGAATGATATCATTTCCATTAGAGGTTTTAAAGTTGTATTCTGGCCCCCAATGCAGGGCCGTAAATAGGGTAGTGCGACCAGTGCCATGGCACAGGGCACCGCAGGGCAGGGGGCGCTGTTTGGGCCTGTCAGTTTTCCTGTTTATTATCATTCTCACTTGTAGCTTCCTCTTCTTTTATCCCCAGCATCTCCTGGCCTCCCCTATCTGTTCCCTGGTCCTTCCCCAGGAAGACTTGGCCCATGGGGGGGTGCCAATGCTCTCTCTGGCACAGGGCACCAAAAAGTCTAGTTACGGCTCTACCCCAATCTATTTGTCATCTTCATCTCTGCTAGTTTCCGTTTAATAAGCCAGTCACACAGTGTACACACCAGTGATAACTGATGGCAGATTTGTCAGTTAAAGGTTTAAGATAGATGTAAAGGTGCCCACACACAACGATCTGCACACGATCCCACGATGTGTGTGATTTCCCCTGAACTCTCCCCCGGCAGCTCCCCGGCAGTCCTACTCACGATTTGGAGTAAAAAATGTCCAATCTGACTTAAGATCTATCGTGCATCCAGTGCATTGTGTCCCAGATTGGCAAATCTGCCCTACAGCACAGCACATCTGAAGATGCGATGTACGTCGAGCAGGGACGCGCATTGGCATCATGATCGTGAGTGGACACCCACAATTTGTCATCACGATTCATCGAAATCGGCCAAATCGGGTTAAATATCGCTGTGTGTGTGGGCAGCTTAAGTTTTCTACATCCATTAAAGAGCTATATGCAGATGACCATGCTCTTTTACCACACATACACGCAGACCTGCAATGTATCCTGGTTGCTTATATTCGTGCATATAACTTGCTTGAGTTGAACATTGATATGATCCAAATACTTTACATCTAGCAATGCATAACATCCATTAGTACTCCACAATTCATTTTGACAGATGCATTCTTGAGATTGTACATAATTTTTGCTACTTTCTTGCTATGTTTTTGTGTATATCTGACCTCGTTTTGGAGCTCTAAGCAGCTCATCTAAATCTTTTATCGATTTGTACCTGAAAAGCTCTGTGAAGGCGATCTCTCTATCAGTTTGTCCCAGAGGAAAGTGAGTGACTTAGCAGTAAAGGAGAGGACAGCCCTGTGGCTTGTTTAAAGCCTCTATACCTGCAGCCAGAGCTGCACTGTTTCATACCTGAAGCCTAAGTGATGTAGTCACCAGAATAGAGTAGCACTGCTCTAGCTACAGTAACTGCTTACTGTTCTGTCGTCCTGAACCTAGGGCCAGACTAAATTGGGAAACTGATGTTCTGGCGATGTTATTAAAAAGTATATTTCAATCAGCATTGTGTTTGCATCTGGCAATGAAAGAGATAAAGATAACCAGTGGCATCCTCTTGAAAGAAAGAGTCTCATTTTAAAATGTGTTGCCATTTCCTATGTGCATTTCAAGGTGCCCTGCAAGCAGTGTAATAGAAATCTTTACACCTACAAAACAAAAACAGAATTTGTGTTCCGTCATTTTCAAAATTAATTGAAATCACATCTGAGGTTTAACCTATTAGCATTTTAGTATTTGTAGAGTTTAATTGAAAGCCATGGTACTAACGCTATAGAAGGTTAGACATTGATACGATGATTACACCTTTTGTTTGCCTCTCTGCACTTATGTATGGATGTACCTCGATAGAGGACCTTTGATCTGGGAGAACTTTTGAGGCTCAGCTGTGCAAAACTAAAAGTATTCTGAAATACGCATCAGGTATCCTTTTAGTAAAGGACACATAATGTGAGTTTCTATCATACAAATCATACAATCTCTCCTTTAGTTATATGTTATAATGTGATTATTAATTTATTATAATATGATGGAAAATGCCATATATTATATTATTGTTACCTTTGTTATGTCATTTTCTAATAAATAATGTTAGATATCAAATGATGATAACTTTTATATTCTTTAGTTTACATCACATAATTTAACCTGGCCTCATAATAGATTTAGGGGGGTATCCATTTGGCAGCGCTATAGTAGGCGGGCTATCCTATTAGCCGCAAAGTGCCGCCCAACACCAGCAATTATCGTGGATATTTTATGGTACCTGATGTGTCCAGAAAAAAAATCCACGATAAGTGCCGTCTTTTCACCACCTAAATGACGAAAACACATCGTGGGTCCTATGTGTTTTCAGGAGAATTATCCTATTATTTCGACCAAAATAATAGGATAGGGTGAAAAAAAACTTAGGCGAAAAACTGGGTTAATCCCTGTTTTTTGCCAATCGCGGCTATCCATTAGCACCCAAAATATTTTCGTGGCTAATTGGATACCCCCTAAGTGATCTATTTTATTATAATGCAATGAGACAAAATTTGCTATCACAGCACTCTGTCCAAATCATGAAAAGTTTCATGTGGACAATTCTCATCTATCTTCTGCTCTTTAACAATGTCTCCATAGACCTCTAGGGAGGGGACAGCAAAATAACTTTTTCCTTTATTTATTTCCTCCACAGTGTTTTATTTCTTTCTGTATGTGGCGTATACATTCCTGCGTGCCTTTCTCCCTAATTCTATACTGTTATACGTTTATGGTTGTGGATAATACTATGATATTGTCTTTGGTTGATTTTCAGGAGTGTCTTTGTTTTCATCAGGAGGTGGTATTTCACGATTGCATATGGGAAATAACAGAATTGTTTGCTTACGGAAAATAATTTGTGCGGATTGTAAAGTATTACAATCCACTGTCAACTGTTTTAGATTGTTATGTATTGTGCCACATGGCGTATTGAGGCTAGGTGTATAAGGACACATCTGTAGTTGGTGCGGCATTTAATCTTAATAAATGTAGTAAGGGGTTGAACATCTAAGTCAGCAGCGTATAATAGATTTGTGGTCTATCAAACTGATAAGATATTTAGGTCATAATTAGTAAAATAGGCTAAATTGTAATGCACCTTCCAGAAAACATGATGATTGCTCAAATGTTTTTACTTAAGAAGTCAGTGTTTAATTATGTATGCAGTGAATGATCCACCTGTTCATCATAAACACCTGACCTATCTGCTTCTACCACTATGTGAAGGGTCATTCCATGTCAAGTGGACAAGGAGTTCCCATCTGACCATCTCCAATTTTTATACATTTTACACATCTTGCTTGTGGGCATTTGTATTTAAATCTACTATGTCGTGACTTCCCTCAGTTCGTCAGAAGACGAACAAACGTTATGTCAGTAGTGAAAGGGGAAAGCACCGTGCGGCACCACATTTGCCGTGGAACTACACATCTCAACATGCCTTTCTTAAGCAGAACATGCTGGCATGTGTAGGTCCACGGCATATGAAGTGCGGCATGTGGTCACCACGTGATGTGACCCTTGCAGGTGGCAGCAGCGATGACAATGTGCCATCTACATAACCCCAAGTGAGTGCACTCACCAGTGCCTAAGTATTGCTGTCATTTGCTGACATGGCCAAAACTGAACTCATTGTTTTGCCTCCATCTAGAATCTCCTCCCCTCGCGACCCCTCTATCATTGATAACGACACCACTATCTTCTTTGTTACCCAAGTCTGCTGCCGCCTTGTCATTCTGGACTCTTCCTCTCCTTCACCCCCTACATTTAATCTCTTGCCCTATCCTGTCATTTCCAGCTCTGTCACATTGCTTGAATCAGACCCTTCCTCTTCCAGAATTCCACCAAAACCATTGTCCACTCACTGATCATCTCTCTCCTTGACTACTGCAACCTTCTCCTCATTGGACTCCCCTGCTCCCATCTTGCTTCTCTCCAATCTGTACTTAACACTGCAGCTAGACTTATCTTCCTCTCCTGACGCTCCACATCTGCCTCTCCTCTCTGCAAAGCACTTCACTGTCTCCCCTTCCTCTACAGAATCCTTTTGAACTCCTAACTACCACGTACAAGGCCCTCCCCAACTCCACAGCTCCCTCCCTACCGCTCGAACTTCATCTCCTTACTCCACTCCCTCCCGCCCTCTCCGGTCGGCCAATGACCACCGCCTTTCCTCCCCTCTGGTTACCACATCTCACTCCAGAATTCAAGATTTCTCCCAAGCTGCCCCCCACCATTGGAACCATCTCCCTCATTCTATCAGACTATCCACCAGCCTGCATTGCTTCAAGCGAGCGCTGAAAACCCACCTGTTCATAAAAGCATATTCGTCCACCACTTAACCATGTCACCACGTAGTCTACCTCCTAAATCCCCTTACACTGCATCACTCCTTATGTCTTCCATTAATTATTATTATTATTATCCTTTATTTATATGGCACCACAAGGGTTCCGCAGCGCCTTACAAAGTACAGAAACAAATGAGTACACAAGAAAACTGTTATCGACAGTACAAACAATGCAGGACAAGTACATGATTTATAAACATTGCTGCATAACACCTAAATAAGCAGCAGAGTGTCAGCAACCAAGTGTTAGGTGCAAGGAGAAGCTTGTGAGGGAAGAGGGCCCTGCTCGTGAGAGCTTACATTCTAAAGGTCACCCTTCCCCTAGACTGTAGGCTCCATGAGCAGGGCCTTCCTCCATGCTGTTCTCATCACCTACTTCTCTTGCACATTTGCTACACATCCTACTTGGGCTCTCTGCCCCTAGACCCCAATCATTTGTTTTTGCTTTTTCCAGACGAACTAGGCCTGTCATTTGCACCCACGCTGACAGCTGCAGGTTTCAGCTGATGCTGTATTTTTCAATTGCACACAGTGCATCAGTGGCTGTGACGAGATTTGTAGTACTATTTGTACTGTACTGTTTTTACCCTGTATTGTCTTATTGTTTTGCTCTCTGTACGGCACTGTGGAACATGTAATAAAAAATAATAGTTTCACCAGGCACTTGTAGCATCCCACCTTAACTTTTTTACTTCTCCCCTTTAGGATGACATGGGACAGTGGCCCTCATTCAGACCCGGTCGCAAGCGCTGAGTGCTCGCAACCGGGTCGATGTTTAGGCTTATTTTATGCAGTCGAGTCAGAATTTGAATGTAAGTTCTAATCTGGTTGTTCGGGAGAAAGGACAGCGACTGACTGAAGTGTCGACCCACAGTGACATATAAATTTGGCAGTAATATATTTATTGCCTAGTATTTTAGCGCTGGTTACCTCTTTTAGATGTGTATCTGTCATTAATGATGTCCATAAACAAACTTTGCCTGATGTGCAGTTTGTACTTTTCTATTTTTTTTTTTTAATAACAATTTGTGCACAACATTGCTTTAAAACTTTTAAAATGTAATGTACTCTTTTTAAATGTGGTGGACTTACAAGCTTCTTGTTAGTGGACAAATCCATTTCTCCTTTGGCACAGTCAGCTGAGATGCGTATGATGTCTTAAAGATTGGGGGCGCAACTAAATTAGGGCCCTTGGTGAATATAAAAAAAATAAAATAATAATAATCGCATCCACAATTAAAATTGGACACCTGCTTACCTTTCCCAGTGCTTGAGATGAGATCTGGTGTTTCTGTAAACGGCAGCAATCATCTTTGGGGCAAGAAAATACTTATTGTTAAAAAATAAATAAAAAAAAATCAGATTGTTTAGAGTTGCACATTTACATTGTATGTACTTAACAAAATGCTGTGCTGACCTGTGTTTTTTTTCCAGTTTGACCACTCCCACATGCTCATCTTTTGGGCTTTGATGTTCTTCTTTGGAAGACCACACCTCTGTTCTGTCTTGTTCTGGAACAAACCTTTCAATATCACTCTACCATACACCGTTTTGTCATGTAAAACTGCAGAAGGTAGCACAAAAAGGGGTACTTACTACATTTGATGTTATGACGAAGTTTCCTCATCTCCCTTTTCTCTTTGTGATTCAAGTCTGACCACCATTTCTGGATCTGCTCTCTTCTTCTTTTTTCCCCGAATATTTCTTAAAGGACATCAATGATGCGTTGCGGACACATCTGTATATCCAATAACTAAAGCTAGGACATGTTAGCATATCTTGTAGTGGATCCCATGATGTAGTTTACCGATGTGTCCTCAAACATCAAAGCCATATGGCACCAGATGTCTGGCGTGAGTGAGCCACCAGATCTTGTGCTACTACTATCACCGAGCGTCTTTTTTTTGGCCAAAAATGCATCTTAGTCGCTATGTACTGTGACTACGACGCACCAGGAGACTGCACTGATTAATTTGATATGCGACACTTGTATATTTTTGTGCGACCAAGTCTATAATGTATACAAAGCATAATGGTACTTGGCGTAGAAAAAAAACTGCCGCTGATGCGTTGTGACACTTCATATTCACAGTTAGCTAATCAGTGCAGTCTCCTGGTGCATCTTAGTTGAATCACATTGTGACTAAGACGCATTATCAGGTAGAAATAGATGCAAAAAAAAGCTTGTTGCAAGCAGAGTAGTAAGGGACCTGGCATGCAGGGAGGGGAAGGTTGGCGCGACTGCAGCAGCAGTGTATGAGGACACATCTGTATGCAGTTTGTGGATCCCATGATGTAATTTATGCAGTGTCTATAATAACTGGGGCATTAGTATTTCTTGTAGTGGATCCCATGGTGTAATATATGCAGTATCTACACAGTCGAGTAACATTATTATGACCACCAGCTAATAGCCAGAGTAACCGCCGTGTGCAGCACGGACAGCAGCTAGACAGGCTTGGAGTGACTCAATAAGGTGCTGGAAGGTTGGCACAGGTATCTGGAACCATGCTAACTGCAGTTCATCCCACAGCCGCTGGAGGGTGCATGGTGGAGTATCCATAGAGTGAACACAACGATCTAGGTGGTCCCACATATGCTCAATTGGGTTCAAGTCCAGGGAAATAAGGGGACAGGGAAGTACTTGGAAGTTTTGGCCGTGCTCGTTCAACCACTATCGGACATTTCTAGCCGTGTGACATGTTGCATTGTATTGATGGAAGATCCCATCTGCCTCAGGGAAGCAATCAGTATGTGTGGGTGTATGTGCTCTGCAAGGATGGATTCATAACCAAATCGGTTGAGGGTGCCTTCCACATGGATGAGTGGGCCCAGAGAATGCCATGAAAACATTCCCCAGACCACAATGGTTGCAGGGTGTTTATTCTCCGATGTTTCTCGTCTGACACGCCAATGTCCATCGGTTCGATGAAGCAGAAAACATGACTCATCGGAGAAGGCAACCCTTTGCCAATAAGCGGAGGTCCAATTACAACACAGGCGTGAAATTGAAGCCTTGTCCACCGATGCACCTTCGTTAGCATAGGTGCAGTGACCATTCGTTTGCTTTGGAGCACCATACGCAGCAGGGCTCGCTGAACTGTCATTTTAGACACCCGTCTGGTGGCCCCCAGTGACAGTGAGCTGCTCCACTGTAGTGTGTCGGTTGGCCCTCACGCACATTCGTAGCTGACGTTCACCTCTAACATTAATGGCACGTGATGCTCCGCAGTCACCACGGCGGTTATTCGCAATGGTGCTATTTGTCCAACCACAATACACCCTCACCACAGCAGCGCGTGAACAGCTCTCAAACTGCGCTTTTTCAGAAATACTGCCACCCTTGGCCCGAAAGCCAATAATCATCCCTTTTTGTAACTCGGATAAATGACCCCTTTTACCCAATACCGGTACGACTGATATGTGTGCAGACGGCCTATAGCACACCTTATATACCCATTATATACTTCATGAGCTATGCGCTGCTAACGTCAAATGTAGGAGGTGGTCATAATAATGTGACTTGACTGTGTATAACAACTGGGGCATGTTAGTATTTCTTGTAGTGGATCCCATGGTGTAATCTATGCAGTGCACTTTTTATTTTACTTAAACACACACCAATACAACCAGTTCAGTACGATAAAGTAGCATACTGGCTACTCTCTGAAAAATGTATACACCAACCTCAATATTGACCAGTTTATTTTGTTCCCTCCTCCTAATATTAGAAGAAAGTGGATTTTCTGAGGGAGTTTATCAAGGCATATCGCGTACACACCTGTCTCTGGAAATGCAAGTCCCCAGATTATTCTAATAACCAGATGAGGGCATAGGCCATCCAGGAGTTGTTGACTCTGAGCAAGCCCCATTACCCTCATGTTACCCCAGATTGGATGAGCACTGTGTTTTACGAAAGAGTTAAACAAGGTGCAGCCCTCAAAAAATCAGTTGTGTAAGACAAGGTTTATGTACCTACCCTGTAGTACTATAACCTGCTCAGCTTCACTTATGACCAAGAGGAGGCCAGCCCTGAGCTCAATGGCCTTGGATGGCAGTGTGGGAGCTAGTTATTCGTTACAGAATGTTGAGTACATGGATGACACCTCATTCATGGACATGGTAAATAGTAATGATACAACAAAAGTTTTGAAACCACCATGTAATTTTTCCATTCCACAGCACCATCTCCATTAAAATACCATTGGTGTCGGTCTCTCAGGACACTCAACGGACACATGCAAATCAGATGGTCATGGAAGTGTTATGAATCTCTGGGGAGATTCACACAGAAGAGGTAGTAGAATCCCATTACACTGAAGGAGAACTGGGCAGTTGTGTGGATTTGATCGTGTGGCAGTCTTGAAGGCTGATGTGTACTTTTCTGGTTGCAGCCTTGAAGGCTGATGTGTACTTTTCTGGTTGCAGCCTTGAAGGCTGATGTGTACTTGGCTGGTTGCAGCCTTGAAGGCTGATGTGTACTTTTCTGGTTGCAGCCTTGAGGGCTGATGTGTACTTGGCTGGTTGCAGCCTTGAAGGCTGATGTGTACTTGGCTGGTTGCAGCCTTGAGGACTGATGTGTACTTGGCAAGATGCATCAAAAGTCAAAATAACAAGAGTCTTAATTGCTGCTCGTTGATGGCAGCGACTGCCATGAAGTTGGTAACAGTTATCCGCTCAGCCACTGCTGTGCGGCTAAACTGGCGCTATTGCTGGTGATAGATGATACACTCTGACACTGAAGTGTGACTGAGACTGTAGAAGCTGAGAAGCAAACGGCCACTCTGACACTGTAATGTAACTGAGACTGCCGTCTCAGTTTCAGCTACTTCTTAGATGATGTAGTGTGGCTGAGCTGCCACTATTTCTGGTAACAGATTATACACTCTGACACTGAAGTGCGACTGAGACTGTAGAAGCTGAGAAGCAACCGTCAACTCTGACACTGTAATGCGGCTGAGACTACCGTGTTGGTAACAGCAACCACTTAGATGTTGTAGTGCGGCTGAGCTACCGCTATTGCTGGAAGGCACACTGGATTGAAGAAACACACAAGGGTGATTTTCACACACAGGAACTGGAAGACACTCTCTAGACGCTATAGCTGGCATCCGAGCAGAGAACCAGCAGAGGAGAAAAAGGAAAAGGATGCAATCAGAGCAAGACGGAGGTGACGGAGCAATCTAAAGGAAGTACCTACGGAGTAGCAGCCCAGCGTCCTCTTCTCCTAGCAACAAACCCACGAGAGCCGTCTGATGCACTGAAGTCCAACAGGACGCTATGACGGCTCGTTACAGGAAGAGAGGATACTTTGCGCCTTAAAAATTGTGCAGGCCACCACAGGCCAATATCACCCAGTCTATTTTGTCAATCTGCCTGAACTGGTTGCTCAACATTCCGAAGGCATTTTTGACAACTCTCCTAGCTCTTGTAGGTCTGTAATTAAAGATCCTCCTCTTATGGTTGAGTCCCCTTTGGGATGGTAGAAAGAGACTGCAGAAAAAAAACATCATGTCCTACTAGATGAGATGTGGCCTTACATGCTGGGTAATCTCAAAGATACTACAGCCTGTGCTAGATTTCAACAGGTTTATTTATACATTCTTCAGTCTGCTGCAAACCAGAGAATCTATTTCGTATTGGGGGTTCTGGAGCACGTCTGGGTGCCCTAAATGTGGTGAAGTGGGTTGTTTCTTCTGGCATATTTTGTGGTGCTGTTCAGGGTGGCCTACTTTTGGGAGCAGGTGTGAAGCTGTATTTGTCATACTTTGCCTGCTTTACCTTCCTTATATCTAAAAACCTGCTTATTTGCCTTTACTTTAGAGGAAAATTTAGCTAAAGTTATATATAAATACATATTTGGCCTAGTAACACTGGCTACAGCTATTTTTGCCAAGTCTTTGATGGCGAGTGCAGCCCCAGAGGTGAATCCATAGATAACGCTTGTTAATACTACTATGCAGCACGAGAGGTTTATTGACACTTGCTGCACAAATTTCATAAGACATTGCCCACCTAGTGGGATTCTCCTGGTTAAGGGGGGTTTCAGGTACTACCAGTCTTTCCTTCTCACCCAATTTTTTGTTGCTCGTTTGTCTTTATTATTTTTCCTTTCAGCTTATATGTTTATGTATTGATATTAAAGGTTTTATAGTTTTTGTAGAGTTTGAAAATGCTAAATTTTGCTAAGGTTTTAATGGTTTACTTTAAAAGTTTAGTGAGTTTTTTTTATATTTAAATAAAAATGTATTGTTTGTTCAAATTTGCCCTCACCAATAAATATTGATCTTTAAGCACCTGGTTGAAGGCTTGGCAGGTCTCCGGAATGATCATGCCCAGAGCTTGCAGTAAGATGAGCGTGCTGAACTTGAAGTCTGCCAGGGACCTTCTAGTAGCTAGGAAGTGCAGGGTAGTCTTGTTCTGCAGGTATGACTCTACTTAATTAAGTGTCTTGCCTCTCTATGTAGGGAGTGACCAGTTGTAGCAGCTTCTAAAAGGTGTGGTCATCCATCCACTCAACATTACTGTAGTCATCGGTATTATTTTCTCAAATCTGGCTTAATAGGGTCATATGGGACAAGGACTCTCTCAGTAGCCAGTCGTTGGTCCATCGGCTCCTTTTGATAATGCCCTTGTCTGTCTTCTCTACTGAGCTCGCAGGTAGCTCACTGTAGCTACCTAGGCAGCGACAACTTAGTCACAATCCTTTCTTAAAAGTATAACAACCAGGGTAGAATCAACAGTATCGGTAATAAAGTGCAGCAGCTGGGTATATAAAATGCTTCTATACAATAGCAATACCATAATGGGCATTTGTGTGCTTTCTTCTTCAGGATCCACAGGGATACCATAGGGATAATGTGGTTGGAGTGATCCAGGCACCAAACCACATATACCCAGCCACAGGCATTCAGTTGTTCGTTTGGTGCGGCAAAAGGTTGGCTCTCCCCTGGCAGCTCCTCCCCCGACACAGACGCAGATCCATCAAAGGTTCTCCTGCATCTTGGTTGCTCCTCCTACCCTCCTCGTGCATGTGAATGCTCACAGTCCATTATCTGTGCTCTGCTGAAGCGGTTTGGTCTCAGGAGGTTTTGGGTCAGTCTCCCTGTATACCCCTCCCCAGGGTCAGGTATATAGTGCTCTATATCCTACCAAGCCTCGCGTTTGAGTAGTTGATACAGGGTCTTTGGCAACTTAATTATATATGTATTGTATGTGACTGTTTGCTAGCTGCTGTGTTGATACTGCCTTTTATTTTCTGACTGTCAGTTATAACTATCACTGTTTTTTTCCGCATCCTTCTGTACAGGTGTGTGGAGGTTTTCCTTGGTACTTCACATTTACTTTTTATTTGTGAAGACTGTCAAATTACATTGCATTGTTACATTTATAATTGATATGTCAAAAGTTAAAGGGAAACAGGAGGCGGAGGCCCCCATGCTGGGTTCATGTCTGGCGAGCTTGTCCCCTCAGGACTTTATAACAGACAGCACACAAACCATCCTTTATAAAGAGCCACCTCACCAGTCCAGTATACCAGCCCCTGTACAGGAGCCACCTTGGGTGTCCTCCTTGTCTCAGGTGATGACGCAGCTAGCGGATTGTTTGGCTACTCCCACACTGCCTAATTGTATGGGATTCCCGCACCATGCTATGTTTGCCCCTCCTATACATCCTTCCTGGGTGGATGTTTATGCCCACTGAAGTCAGAGTATGGCTCAGTCAGCTGTTTTGAACAGACCAGTAGTCACTAAGGCGCCTGAGCAGAGGTTATCTGTTTATCAGTCTGCTCAGCATATAGATTCAGACGCATCATCGGAGGAATCAGATGATGCCCCGGGTTCTTCTGCAGGGTCTAGCTCGGGAGATGAGGACTGTCCTTCTACAGTGGATGTTCCTTCTTTGGTTAGGGCGGTTAGATCAATCCTAAATAGACAGAATGATGAACCAGCTCCTAGAAAGAAGGCTCCAGTATTTAATCATCAGAAGGTGGTAAAAACTGCGTTTCCTAAAGCTGAGCAGCTCACTGAACTTATGGAAGAGGCATGTAGTAACCCAGATAATCTATTCCTTGTTACATAAAGATTAGCATCAATGTATCCTTTCACAGCTACTGAATGTAGTGGGAAATCCCCCTCCTTTTGTGGATGCTCATGTGACACATTTAGTCAGGAATGCTACGTTGTCTATTCCGTCAGCATCTTCTCTTAAAGATCCTACAGATAGGAATATTGAAACATGTCTTAAAGCAGTATTTTCATCATCTGGAGCTGATACTCGACCAGCTATGGCTGGGGTTTGGATAGCCAAGGCTGTTGAAGAATGGACAGGGGCATTGGAAGATACTCTACCAAATGCTACCAGAGAACAGCTGATCTATATCTCCCACATATGGGAAGCAGCCGCCTATTTTGGAGAAGCTGCAATAGATGCTGGGCTTCTGGCTTCTAAAGCATCGGCAGCTTCAGCTGTTGCTCGTAGGGCCCTTTGGTTAAGGTCCTAGAAAACAGATACAGGGTCAAAGAAGGCTCTGTATCTTTAACTTTTTTTGGGAATATACTTTTTGGAGCAGAATTAGATAATAGCTACTCTGGCAGCTTCAAAATGGGTATGCTCTCACTTTCCGGAGGCATCCTCCCCAGAAGTTTTTTCCACAACTCTTCCATCAGATTCTATCAGGGCCTTGGCCCTCCAGGAGGCTATTTACTCCCTGCTGCGGGCCAGGGCGATAATCCTGGTTCCTGTGGGTCAACAAGGCAGGGGATATTATTCCAATCTATTTTTGGTTCAGAAACCGAATGGGTCTCATCGCCCTATTCTAAATTTGAAAACCCTCAACAAGTTCATCCATGTACAAAAGTTCCGTATGGAGAACCTTGGGATTTTATGGCTTCCCTGGACTTTCAGGATGCGTGTCTGCATGTGCCTATTATGCCACCCCACCAACAATTTTTACGGTTTGCAGTCCTGCAACAACATTACCAATTTCAGGCATTGCCCTTTTTTCTATCGGCCCCTCAGGTCTTCACCAAAATAATGGCAGTTATGACGGCCTACCTCAGGTGTCAGGGAATCAGAATACTTTCATATCTGGACGACCTTCTGATATTGGCACAGTCTCCAGCTGTTCTGCAACACCATCTCCAACTGAACATGGCCTGTCTACAGATGCACAGCTGGATCATCAATTGGAAGAAATCCTCTCTTTCTCCAACACAGTGGATGGTACATCCTGGGGCATTTCTGAATTCTCAGGCACAAAGGGTGTTTCTGCCAGAGGACAAGATTGCGGCCCTATCATTGCGAATTCGCAAAATGCTACGCAATCGAAGGGTATCCATTCCATCAGCAATGCAGGTCCAGGGGTCAATGGTATCTACCCTCGACATGGAGGAATGTGCTCCGTTCCACTCCAGGTCTCTGTAAAATTTGATTCTCTCCCAGTGTTACGGACAGTATCATCTAATAAAGTCCCGGAGGATCCTTCTCACTCTGGAGGTTCATCTCTCTCTCTCTTGTGACTACAAAAGGATCATCTAGACAAAGGGCGCCCATTCTGGATTCCAAATTGGGTACTTCTTACCACGGACACCAGTCTTCGCGGATGGGGGGGGTAGTGACAGGTCATCACACCTTTCAGGGAAGATGGACAAATCAGGAAAGTCATCTGCCCATAAACATTCTGGATCTTTGAGCAGTATACAGAGCACTTATCATGGCACAGGACTTACTCCAGGGCAGGCTGGTCCAGATCCAGTCTAACAACGTGACCAGGGTAGCCTATCTCAATCATCAATGAGGCACACAAATTCACGCAGCCATGAGGGAAGTGACAAACGGATCTGGGCAGAATGTCATCTTTCGGCTATCTCTGCAATATTCATCCCAGGAGTCCTCAACTGGCAAGCGGACTTTCTAAGTTGTCAGGACATGCACGTGGGCTCTCCACCCGGGGTTTTTTCTGCTTCTAGTGAAGAAATGGGGCCTACCGGACATAGACCTCATGGCATCACGTCTCAACCACAAGGTCCTCAGGTCCAGGACCAGAGACACCTCAGCTGCCTTAGTGGATGCACTGGCAGTAAGATGGGACTTCAAACTGGCATATCTCTTTCCTCCTATTTCCCTCCTCCCAAGGATCCCCGGGAAATTCAAGCAGGAAGGCAGAACTGTAATATTAGTGGCTCCAGCTTGGCCCAGACGTCATTGGTTCACAGACATACGGAATCTATCCATAGACATTCCGTTTCCTCTTCCTCTATGGCCGGATCTGTTAGCGCAGGGTCCCTGCCTACATCTGGACTTACCCCGTCTGTCTTTGACGGCATGACATTTGAGTCTACCATCTTAAGAGCCAAAGGTTTCTCCAGCTCTGTGATTTAAACAATGATTAGGACACAAAAACATTCCTCTGCCCGCATCTATTACAGAGTTTGGCATTCCTTTGGTAAATGGTGTTCCCACAGAAAGTATGACCCTAAGGTTTTTAGGGTTTCCAAGTACTTGCTTTTCTCCAGGCTGATTAGACCTTGGTCTCCACCTGGCCACCCTGAGAGTGCAGGTTTCTGCACTGTCAGTTTGGTTCCAGAGAAAGATTGCCTCTTTGCTGGATGTTAGAATTTTTTTTCAGAGGGTTCTAGGAGTTCAGCCTCCCTTTTGTCCCACCGGTAGCACAGTGGGATTTGACTTTGGTTCTCAAGGGGCTACAAGCTCCTCTGGACTCTGTTCATTTGAAATGGTTGACAGCGAAGACACCTTTTCTCCTCGCTATCTCTTCTGCATGGAGAGTCTCTGATTTGGCAGTTCTTTCTTGTCGCTCCCCATTTTTTATTTTCACAAAGATAGAGCTGTTCTCCATACAAGGGAGGGTTACCTTCCTAAGGTAGTGTCCCGTTTTCATGTGACTGAAGAGATTGTGGTTCCAGCCTTTCAGGCTTCAGACCTTTCTGTAGGTGAAGCCACCCTGGATGTTGTTCGTGCTCTCAGTATATATGTGGAGCATACAAACTCTGTTAGAAAATCAGATGTTCTTTTTGTGCTATATGGTTTTCACAGACGAGAATAGCCAGCTAACAAACTGACTCTGGCTCGATGGTTACATATGACTATCTCTTAGGTGTACACACAGGACGATCTCCCTGTCCCAAACACGGAAACAACACATTCTACCCGCTCTGTGGGCCATCGTAGGCATTTAGTCGTGGTGCCTCTGATCAATAATTGTGCACGACAGCCATGTGGTCTTCTGTCCACACCTTTCTTAGGTTTTATGCCTTTGATACTTTTGCCTCTCAGGATGCTTCCTTTGGACGATGAGTTCTCCTTTCTGCTCAGGAGTGTCTCCCACCCTTAGGGGAACTGCTTTAGGATCTCCCCATGGTATCCCTGTTGGGTCCCTATGGACCCTGTAGCAGAAAATCAGAGTTATGGTAGACTTACCATTGATAACTTTTTTTCTTCGTTGTCCATAGGGCACCCCCTGATGCACCTGGCTGCATTGGGTACTTTTTCTTTCGGTCACGGATTCTGTCATTTCTGAAAGTGTTTCTTGTGTATGATTGTTCTTCCTTCTCCTCTTTCCTTCTACTGCTTGGCTTGTTTACAGAACTGAATGCCTGTGGCCGGTGCAGGGTACATGTGGAGGAAGACATGAGGCATCTTGGGAGCTGAAAGCTTAAGGGCTATTTCACACGTGCCGGTTTTGGCCGGGCGGCCAAGACACAGGCAGAAGCTGGCCGTTTTTGTTTCAGGCACTCTGTGCTTTTCACACGGCTCTGAGCCGTTTTTAATGTATTTTTTTTTCCCCCTTCATCTACTGAGCATGCGCAGCAGCTGCAGTACAAGCCAGCCGGTGTGTGTGTAAGGGAATATACTCCACTGCCTTGCTTGGATGGCACAGACATGGCGCGGCAGAAGTCCTGCTCAGTGCATACTCCCAGCTGTTACACGGCGACCCTGCTGTGCCTGTGACTTGTGAAAGAACCCACCTGCTTCCATGCATCATTAAATTTAACACCCTGCAAAAAAATTACCGTTTTTTTGCCGGATGGGGAAAACCGGCATGTGTGAAATAGGCCTAACTGTTTGGTGCCTGGATCACTCCAACCACATTATCCCCATGGTATCCCTGTGGACCCTATGGACTTCGAAGAAAAAGAGTTATCAATGGTAAGTCTACCATAACTCTTATTTTATCTTCCTGTACTGTCCGTCAAGTGTAGCATTATAATTAATTAGCATGATTATCTGACAGTCTGCATGGAGACACTATATTAGACGATTTAGAATCAAAAGGATAATTTGTAACAAAATGATTATCGGGAAGTACGAACCCTGTATATCTTTTTTAAGGATCGTTTTGGCCGATCTGAATCGATCTACTTGTTAGCATTATTTGGAAAAATTGTATAGCGAGTACCCAGTTTGAAGGGTTATAATTTCAGAGTGGTTTGGGCCAAGTTGCTCTGTCTATATCACATTCTGATCTAATGTCTTTTACCCGGGCAGTTATAGTCGCCTATCTATTGCATGTGGTTCACTTATCACTCTTCAGATTATTCCCCCATTCCACTCTCTGGGGGAGGTGTATGAAGCCTTAAAGAGAGAGAAAGTGGAGAAGTTCCCCAAATCAGCCAGATAGCTTCTGCCATGTCATCGACTCTTCTAGATAAATGGATAAATGACAGAAGCTGTTTAGTTGCTTTGGGCAATTTCTCCAATGTACCTCTTTCCAAGGCTTCATACATCCAAAGAGTTTCACCTTCCCAGCTTTTGAAGTCCACACTCTCACAATCGATAACATCTTTTCTTTGTGTGTTGCTTTCATTTTCCATCATTTTGCCTTATCACATCAGACTAGACTATTTTCTGTTTGGCTCCCCGGTTTCCTATCATGTTAGGTAACCAGCCTTATTACAGGTCACCATAACATGCCATAGATGGCAGACTTTCTTCATCTGCTTCAGACTTACTGTACATCTTTACACTTACAAATTTCACTAATTTGTTGAAACCTAAACATGACAAGTCTTAATGTAATCCTCACTCGGTTTTGTTCTGTTTGAAAATCCTCCCTCTCCTGTCTTAGATCACCAATTTTTTCAAATGATACAACCTCTTCTCATCTGAGACTGACCTCTGTACCTTTTAATATAATTATAATCTGATTCAGTAACTCACTGACATTTTTAAAACATAAACTGGGCTATATTTATCCTCATGTCCTAAGCTAACCCTAGAATACTGTAACCAAACACATCTTCCTTACACCAAGCAGCCCATTTTATTCTCAGCTCTTAGCATTGCCAATGATAATTTGGGTATGCCAAACAAATACACACCTCCAAAGAAGTCTGCTGAATGACACTGGAGGAAGTCTTGTGCCTCTGCATATATGCTTCACTTTAAATGTATTCTCTGATCCTACACTTATAACCTTAACAAAGAAAAGCTGACCTACTTTATAGTCTAATTTTCTTGTGTCTAGTAATCCTAAACTCCTGTTTAGTACCATCAAATCTCTCCTTAGCCCAACAGTACAGTCACCCAACATTCATCAAACATTCATGAACGTGAGGCAATAGACACCATCTGTCCAAAGATTCTATCATAATCTGCCAGAACACTTTAGTCGATGCTCAGAAAACTCCTCATAAACCCTCCATATTTGATCCTGTGACCAATGATTGGTCTTGCACTTCTTCTCTTACTGCTGTCTTGATCCTATTCCCTCACATCTGTTCACTCTTATTAGATCCGATTCACCATTTTATTGAAATCTTTAATCTTTCTTGCTTAGCTGGAATTTTTCCATCTTCTTTTAAGCATGAATTGACCCTCATGCTAACGTGCCAGGTCTTGGTGATTCTCTTCCATAAGCTGTTGCATTATATCTTACTTTCATTTTGCTTCTGAACTCCTTGAACTCCAGGTATACATTGTACCTACCTAATCTTCTAACGTCCTGCTAACCACCTGATGGGAGATATCTGATGGACACCCTTAAATCTTTGCACTGTATGAAACTGAAACATCTTTTACTAGTAATCATTGTCTTCTTGCTCAGCATAACGTTTACACACTATCCAGAGTGACACAAAGTTGTGGGGTTTCCCATTCTCCCCACGTGCACACAGGCCCACTTATTCATCTCCTAATGCCTTTTCGGTAATTGCACCTCCATTGGCAGTCAGACTAGCTTCAAACTTCAAAAACTTTAGATGTTTCCTGAAAACACAGCTCATCGGTTTGTTTTCTAAATACTATTAAATACTTTAATTGCTAGTAGATAACACCATTCCCTATCATTGATCCATGGTCCAGTTCTGACGCTCATGTGCCCCTTGTAGACTCTTTCGGCGCCTACATGGGGCACTCTGATCGGTCTACAGCGACGCAGCCCTGTGCGCAGCAAGCTGCAATGCACTGTGCTAGCCTTTGCTCCCCATGGGCATCAGTGAACTGTGGGCACCCATTACCCTGTCACTGGTTGTACTTCCTTGGACCACTTTTGACTATTGGTAGGTACTAATCTCTGCACACTGGAAACACCCCACAAGACCTGCTGTTTTGGAGATGTCTATATATGAGATGTCTATATATGAGAATAATATAAATATATATATATATATATATATATATGTGTGTGTGTATATGTATATGTATATATATATATGTGTGTGTGTGTGTGTGCGTGCGTGGTGATCCAGTCATTACGTTTACAATTAATGTTGACACCACGAAGTTGACATTTTTGAAATGTCGACATCTGCGGAATTTGACATGTGAATTGTCTAAATTCTGCACGACTGGAGAGAGACTGCTGCAATGGATGGTTAGGCTATGGGAGGGGGAGGGCTAGGCACTAGGAGGAGAGTTGCAGTTAGACTGCAATAGGGGAGATTAGGGTTAGACACTAGGGGGAGGTTTATCGGTTAGCAATATACAGTGCTGGAAGCACTGCAGGGAAGTCACCATCGGCTGACTGCTGAACCCAGAAGACACATCTGAAGTCTCTGGACCCACTGAACCGGGTAAGTCTGTACTAGACCACCAGGAATGTTTTGTTGACATTCTAATCTTGCTGACATTTCTTCAGTGTCAACATAATGTCGACACTACGACCATGATAACATTATGAATGTTGATAAAGTATACTAACCTGTGTGTGTACACCAGACAGACTTCTTCCAGCCCATGAGAGCTGTGATGTATAGAGGAAGCTGGCCCAGTAGCTGACAGACTGCGCTGTTCTGACTCTACTGCTGTATATGTTGGAGAAAGCCACACTTGGAGCCTGCAAAGCATGATGGCTGAAATGTCTTCTAAACGATGTTCTGTGGAAACATTGTTTAGGTTCTGTGGGAAGGAATGTCTAATAAAACAAAAAACAATAATAGAGGACCTTTTGGATGTAGTTACAGAACTAGGCACATGTATTCTCCTAGCCTGCCATAACCGTTTGTGCACATAATAGAAGTTACATTAAAAATGGCATTTGCTCTGTGGATTCACCATACTGCACACGCTGCAGTGAAATGTCCGGGTAATAATAATTCTAATAATAATAATTTTTTTATATAATGCTTTTCTCCAAAAGGACTCAAGGTGCTTTACAGAAATCATGAACATAATACAGAGGTTTAGATTTGCAGAAAATTCAGAAACTATGAATATGATGGAGATGAGACAGTCTTTTGGAGCATCAGTTCTAAGGATTTTTCTTTCAACCACGGAGGTACCAGGCATGGCAGCCATCTTGGTGGCACTGTATAGGTTACATTGGGAAGAATTAAGAAATGGCTGAAAGAGTAGATTCATAATGAGGGACTACAGAATAACTAGGCAACATACACAATCCTTACAGAATCAATCGAAGCACAGTTCATTTGCACACGAGTACCAGATTTCTTGGGTTGCGCTACATAGGATTACTTTTGTCGGAATAGGCAGTGCCTGGAAGCAATGACACTTATTGGGGAAGCTACAGAATTCTAATTCAGGATACAAGTTCCTTACCAAATCATCAGAGCCATGCATTGTTAATGCTACCCTCAAGTGTACCAAGTGATGCAGCAATCTTAGGTGCACCACATAGGCTACAATGTACAAGATAAACAATGCAAGGATAAAATGTAAAGCAGCATACAAGATGGATAAGACTGAACAATCAATTTTTCTTTTATTCTTTATAAAAGTTTGTGTTGCCCTGTGAAATACACCAGCATCCAGTGTCAGAAAGAATTGATTATATTTCCTTGTTGAGCTTTGTATGGGGTACAGGCTGAAATATTTTTTATTCTTTTTTTCTTTTCTTGGCTATTACTTTGTTTTCTTCACGTATAAAGTGTTGCACAAAACCTGTGTAGCATAATAGATGCATATGAGGTCACAGGTGATTGCTGTAGAGCTATTTGTGTTTATTAGCCCGGAGGCCCAGGGAGTGACTCTGTCTCCTTTATGTGGCCAGCTGGTGCAGAAATTCTCTTTTAACTCCTCTCGAATATCAATGGTTTATTGACCTTGTCTTCTTGTAATGCTGCAGCAGGAAAAGAGCTTCCAGCGTCCCATATGGTAAACCCTTTTTTCTTTTATTTCTATCAGCTGGCCTATGACACTTAACAAAGATTTCTTTTTCTTTAAGCTTCTTGCAGGAATCCCTCTACAATTGCACAGCTGTCATCTTCATGTAGCAAGAGTCTGGGTCTTACAATATCTTTTCTTGATACTCATCAAAACATTCAATTGGCACTTTGTGCTGCAGAGTAGTAGTTTTATGTGTCCAGCTAAAGGATGTGCGACCATTAAAGAATTACATTGTTCATGTGTATTTAATTGAGAGTCTCCAAATGTTTTGCTTCAGGTGGATCTGCCTGTTATCATTTCCACCCCCACCTATGGGTTAACATGGTCGCGCACACGAAAACAGGCTGTTTATTGAGGATTTCTTTTAGATAACTGCGGGCTGCCTTCGCGGCTAATTAAATAGTCCTGGGGGATTAATTAGCCCGCAGTAAGTTACTGCGGTCTATTGAATTGCCCCTTTAAATTTATTTTTATAAATGATCACTTAGATAAGTTTAATCTGTTGTATGTCCTGTTAATCATTATAAATATATATTTTTAGATATAGGAGTTATATATTTACTTTTTATTTTTCTTTCAGTTTAACAGGGAGATGTATCAAGCCTTCGGAGTGAGATAAAGTACCAACCAGTCAGCTTCTAATTGATGTTTTTTAGCACAGCCTGTAAATGACAGAAGCTGATTGGTTGGTACTTTATCTTTCACCAAAGTTTGATACATTTCGACCCTTACACTTATTAACCTGTAAAGTTGGACATGTTTGTGGGTAATACAAGTAAATATAAATGCCCCTTAAGTGATAGAGGGGTCTCCGTACTAAACCTTGGAGAGAGACCAATCAGCTGCTGTCATTTTTCAAACACAGCCTGTAAGGTGACAGTTATGAGCTGATTGGTTGTTACTTTATCTCCATCCACTTTCTCTCCAAGGCTTAGTACATAGACCCCCAAGTCTCAGTGGAATGTATTCATTGGTTACACGTGAAAAACTAAACCTTTCTATTTATATGCCACACATACACTGTTATATATTGTTCTTATGTGGAATGCTTTCATGCGATTAAAAGTGTAAGTCGTTTATGCATTTATACTTATTCAGTTGCACTTTCTGGTACAGTAATACCTCATTTAATTCTGTGATCTTTAATAGCAGCCTATTTTCATGAAGTACACATCCTGGCTTTTTCAGTAATGATTTTTTTTTTTTTTTAATTGTTTGGGTGATCTGGATTTTCATTCCTAAATGATGGAAGCCCTCCTCATACTTATATGTGCCTGAAATAGCTTTTAATTTTATGGAAAATCTATATATTTTTTTCCTAAAGCTAGATTACTAGTCTTTCATGCACCCATTTTTATTCTTATTTGTGTCACCTACTAGAGGTGAATAACATCTTGAAAACTGTTTCGTCAGTGGAATTTGCCCTTCATCCTTTCACTTTTGTTTGTTCTTCATCCTTTTACTTCTGTCGCAGTAAAAGGACGTTACTAAACTCCACCATTATTTATTTCTTTATTAACAGTTTCTTATATAGTGCAGCATATTCCGTTGCACTTTACAATTGAAACATTACTAGAACAAAACTGGGTAATAACAGACAGATATATAGGTAGGAAGGCCCTGCTCGCAAGCTTACAATCTATAGGGAAGTAGGCATCGATACACAAGGATAGGTGCTATATATTGCAATTTGGTCCAGCCAGACTGCAGAGTTTTTTGGTGGGCTGCATGATCCAGTCACACAGGAATGTCGGCCAAATGTCAGGATGATGTGAAAGAAAGACAGTGTGTGAGGTTATGTGTGGACTGTGAAAGGGGATGTAATTAGACATGGAAGCTATGAAGGTTATGTGGGTGGTTCTGGAATCTGATAAGCTTGCCTGAAGAGATGAGTTTTCAGGGAATGCTTGAAGGATTGGAGACTAGATGTAAGTCTTATTGTGCGTGGTAAGGCATTCCATAGAGTGGGTGCTGCCTGAAGAAAGTCCTGTAACCGTGAATGGGAGCAAGTAATGCGTGGGGATGAGAGACGCAGATCTTGTGCTGAGCGGAGAGGTCGGGTTGGAGATATTTTGAGATGAGTGAAGAGATGTATGTTGGTGTGGTTTGGTTAATACCTTATGTGGAAATAAAAGTATTTTGTATTGAATACGGTAGAAGACCGGCAACCAATGGAGGGACTGACAGAGCGGGGCAGCAGACGATGAACGTTTGGCAAGGAAGATAAGCCTTGCAGCTGCATTAATAAAGGATTGTAATGGCGATAGCCTGTTTTTGGGAAGACCAGTAAGGAGACTATTGCAATAGTCAATGCGGGAAATAATGAGTGCATGGATTTGAGTTTTTGCAGTGTCTTGTGTGAGATATGGTTGAATTTTGGCTATGTTTTTTAGATGTATGTAACATGATTTTGAGACAGATTGAATGTGGGGAACAAAGGACAGTTCAGAGTCGAGAATGACACCAAGGCAGCGACCTTGTGGAGCAGGATGGATTGTGGAGTTATCAACCGTGATTGAGAGATCAGGTTGGTAACTGTTCTTGGCCGGTGGAAATATAATTAATTCTGTTTTAGAAATATTAAGTTTGAGGTGGCGAGATGACATCCAAGCTGAAATGGCAGAAAGACATTCAGTGACACGGACCAATACAGATGGTGATAAATCTGGGGGAGGATAGGTAGATTTGAGTATCATCTGCATACAAATGGTACTGAAATCCAAAAGAGTGGATTAGTTTGCCAAGAGAGGTGGTATAGATTGAGAATAACAAAGGACCTAAGACAGAGCCTTGTGGTACTCCAACTGATAGAGGTAGCGAAGAGAAGGCAGAGTCAGAAAAATGAACAGTAAAAGAGCGATCAGATAGGTAGGAAGAGTCCATTACAGTCCAGGTTTTAAGGGTATACATGCTTAAGCCCAGGTGGTTAAATCAGATTGACTGAGGTACTAATTAAGTCACCTGTGCTTAAGCATGGATATCTTTAAAAAGTGCATTGTAATGGTGGAGTTTGGTAACCTCTGTTCCATGGGATAACTTACCATCTATATGCATATCCAATAACTGCAAAGGGAGAGTCTAATTTATCCTTCAGTTAAGAAGTTACAAGAAAAATTGCTGATCACGTGTTCAGCGGATCTTCTTGTGGTGTTGCAATTTGAAAGGTTCTTTCAGTGCCTTAATCAAGCTATCCTGTCTCAGAAAAACATGTGGACACCATCATTGTGAGTGAAAGAGACCCCTCCTTCATATGAGGGTGCTAATTAGCAATTTCCTGCTTTCTCTGTTATTAATTGACATTTATCAATACCACAAATTAATGGGGTACTTTCATTTTAAGGATGGGATCTCCACTTTCAAGTAATGGTGCTTTATTTTATTTTTAAATAGAAGATGTTGAGGAAAAGTTATTTTGCAGCCAGACTGCAGTTCCCACATGTTGCTTACAAAGAAGGGGAACTATTTTATCCCTCCGAAACTAGGATACGTCTTTTTATCTGTTGTCAGATCATTGTAATCTCTTTATAAATCATAAGAAAAAGCACTTTTGATGTTAAGCGCACACAGACCTGTTGGTTACCTGATTCTTTATAGTTAATTTTGGGAAAGTTAGATTATGTATAGGCAGTTAGCGTATACCGCTTTTACACCTAAATTCCGTGTCTGATCCGGAGTTTGTAACAGAATTCCAATCCGGATCAGACCCGGAATTTAGCCGTCGCCGTTCACACTGGAGCCGGGTCTGCAGAGACCCGGCTTTTCCTGCTTTGAAGTGGACGCTTGGAGATGACGTCATCTTCAAGCGCCACTGAAGCCGGCCAATCAGCAGGCATGCGGCACGATCCAGGTCACAGTGACCCAGATTGCGCCATTTACACATCAGGGTTTCACGGGCTATTCCCTTGTTAAACCCTGCTAGTTACCTGGGTTGGATTGCTGGGTCAATTGACCCGGCAATCCAACCCTTTCCCCTTTTACACCAAGGAGCTACCTGTGTTAACCCTGCAATAACCCGGGTTTTAGCTCTGGTGTAAAAGGGGTATAATAATCATATATATTATACGTATTATTTATAACTGAGACCTTCGTACTGACTGCATGTTGTATATGCAAGATATTATTCGAATCTAGATAGTTCTGAATGATGGGAGAACAAGTGTGTTTGTGAGTACCATATAAAAAGAACTAAACGCAGTCACTAATGGTGCATGAATTTTACTAAGCAACTGGAACAGAACAGTATCACAGGATAAAGAGCCATACTAGTTTTTTTTTTTTACTTTGAAACTAGGAATCAATTGTGATTACTGCCCAAGTAGTGATTCCAAAAGAAACGGCATGGGTAAATAATACAAGTGAACATTACATACAATTATAATGATGCTAGGGATGCAAGTGTGTAAAAAAAACTATAACCCCTTGGACTTACATGGCACACAGACTCAATATAGAGATACAATCTAATTAGGAACAATTCCTAAACTATACCACAAATCGCATGTCCTTAGTGATGTTTAAGAATAAAAGGGATACATTGATAATACAATAACTCTATTACAGGAAAACATAACTAAAAAAAAGCGTGAATGTGGTCAAATAAAAGATTATACTCACTACAATCATTGCTTAAATATGATTGCAATTAAACTTTTTTTAAATTGTGAATATATACGTTAATAGTTTTGTATTGTTTAGTGTGCGTTTCACACAATTCTCCCCCTGTCCCCTCTTTTTTTTTAATGTAATAAATGTTCTATGTTTTTGAGTGTACATTTGAGACATTATTGTAACTTTTTGCTCCGGGTGGACATTTTGCGCAGTCATATGCATTAGTTCATAATAAATACATTTGATTGGTTGTGTGACTCCTGTGCAGTGTTTCCCTTCCTTACTGGCAAGCTCCTGAGAAGAGTAAACTTCATACTTGCTTTGCCACAAGCTAAGAGTAGGTATTGGCTATCATATTTTGGACCTGACCTTTCATATATAGATGCCACTGTTTCTTTCCTATAGTCTCCATCAACGCCAGCTGCGGAGAACATAGAACTAGTGAGGGGTAAGAAGCAGCAGCACATGTCTGAGTGCAGGGCCGGCTCAAGGGGTGTTCGACCTGAGCTGTCGAACAGGGGCGCCACCCATAGAGGGCGCACCCTTCCCCAGCATCCCAATTTCAGCGGGACAGCACTGTCCCGCTGTTCCACCCGTTGGCTGAAGTGGCCCGCGGGTGGTGAAATTCGGGGGGGTTGGGGACCCGGGACCCCGGAGTCTGAATGGATGCTGCATGCATGTACGCGGCTTCCATTCAGTGCCATGAGAGGGCTGGGGGAAGCCCAGCTAGTGAGGCTCCCCCCAGCCTGACGTTATTTGGAGGCATGCCATGCAGGCACGCCCCTCAGATAACGTCACGTAAAGAGGCATGACCTATGGTAATTAGGCCACGCCCCCAATGGCGCCGCACGCGATAAGGAGCACAGAGCGCTATTAGACCTGGAGCCGGCCCTGAGTGGAAGCAATTTTGCTTGGATGGTACCATGTGTGTATGGTGTTTATCATGGTTATATCTATGGCTAACTGCTGGATATGGGTGCTCACTATTTTGTCTTGTGCTAGCGTTGTACTAGCCCTACACCCAGACCTCCAGTTGAAGCCACATATTGACATCCTAAGGCAGCGGTGGCCAACCAGTCAGAGGCAAAGATCCAAAAAAATCTGTAGTCAAGCTAAAGAACCAATAGCATGCGCTGTCACAAGGTCACGCCCCATTTTTGTGCACACGCCTTTGGTATGACATTTGCAGGAGCATGGCATTGTGTCCACTGAGGGCGAGCCCAGCACATTGAAAATACTGTATTTTTGTCCCATATGCAGTGCCCCCTAAAGTAGTGTCCCTTAAGCAGTGCCCCATGTATTTGTGCCCCTTATGCAGTGCCCCATGTATTTGTTCCCCTTATGCAGTGCCCCCTAAAGTAGTGTCCCTTAAGCAGTGCCCCCAGTCCAGTACTTAAATGACCATGCTGATTATGGCTCTGGCTCTGGCTCCCGCTGCAACTCCCTATGACTGGAACTTACTAGATCCAGCAGGCGCACAGGGTAGACTCCTCACATCGCGGGTGGCGTCGCATCACAAAACATAGAGCCGCTGGTTGGCCACCACTGTCCTAAGGCATTTGTAAGCACCTTCATTTCTTTTTTCTAGGCTGCCTTTTTCATTAATCTCAAGATTTTTCATGTAAATCAGATTTTACTGCTGGAATTAAGATTGCACTTTGGAATAAGCAGGTTTTATTTAGGTTAGGTTTATGCTTTGTGGCACTGTATTATAATGTTATGTCAGATGTTTCATGAAACCGTACAATCTTTTAATCATCTATACCTATTTCCTTTATGTACCAGCTTCTGTTACTTACTAACCTTTTTTTTCTAGCTCACCTCTAACACCCAGTATCATTTGCTCTTCTGCCTCTTTATAACTTCTGGCATGAAGTCAAAAATTTTCTTAGTGTAAATTCCAATAAATTTGCCTTGTTCTTTTTCTCTTATGTAGGATATGCATGAGAAAAAAAGTACATGTTGCATTTCATGTCTAATAGAGACCATTTATTGTGCCGAATTCAATTACCCTTAAAGTGAGATTATCCACGATGCAGTACCAGGCAGGCCCGGCGACAGGGGGGGTCTAAGGGTACAACTGTACTGGGCCCCGAGGTCCTAGGGGGCCCCGGAGTGTACCGCTGCCTGCGCTGTGCAGTGATCAGCAGGGTGCAGGCATATACGGGGCCCCTGCTGATCACTGCAGCAGCCGGCCACAAGCTGCATATACTAATAGCAGCGGGGCCGGCTTCTCTGAGTTACTCACTTGCTGCTGCTGGGCTGGCCGCCAGGGCTTGGAAAAGCTCAGTCAGCACTGTGGTGGGGGCGGGGCTACTGCCTGACGACTCCTCGACCTCTCAGCCAGTGATCTGAGGAGTCCGATGTGAGCTGAACTGTCTCCTTAGATCACTGGCTGAGAGATAGAAGCAGTCTTCAGGCAGCTCCACCACAGTGCTCTGCTCTGCCTCTCTAGTCCCGCCCAGCAGCAGCATCAGCCAGTCAGGAGGAGGAGAAGGACTTACCAGACGTTGCCCAGGAAGCTCCAGCAGGTAAGTGCTGCCTGGGGGAGTGTGGGATAGGACTGGGAAGCAAAGTGGGGGATGAGAGAGCACAGTGTGAGATGGGGGATGAGATAGCACAGTGGGGTTTGGGGAGCACAGTGTGGGATGGGGGATGTGCTAGCACAGTGGGGATGGGGGAGCACAGTGTGGGATGGGGGATGAGAGAGTATAGTGTTAGATGGGACGAGCGTCACTCCTAGATCTGCGCTGCAGCGTTAAATGACTGCCATAAATGTGAACTGATGGTTAAGGAAAAGGGTTAATTAAAACCTGAAACGTCTGGTCACATGTATGGCTTTTTGACTGTAATTTAACACTGCAACGCAAACCCAGGAGTGCTGCCCGTTCTGATCAATGCTCTGATCGTTTTTTGGGCTACCACCTGGGCAGGCATTACATATATACTGGAGTGCTACTCATTGGAAAATATATATATATATCACATAGTATGCTTAAGCAAAGGATCTAATACCAGCCCCCATGCTGCTTAGGTTATGTCTATCGAGAATCAAGTAGCCAGTGGAGTCAAGCCAGCACCGAGAGGCAAGAGAGGATATGGCGTTTGGTGAGCTGAGGAGTGGCGCTGACCCAACGAAAAGACACCCAAGCAGAAACGCCGTGGCAGACAAACATAGAATAAGGTAAGTGTGGGGCATGGAGGGACACTGTGGGGGATCAGAGGTTCCCCCAAAAAAACACATAGATGTAAGGCAGACTCTCCAGCAAATGGCCTGTACCTGCCAGGGACCCTGGGATGGGGGGGCCCTAAAAAATTGCTGTACCGGGCCCCATGATTTCTGTTGCCAACCCTGGTACCAGGGGCAATTCAATTACAGCCCACGGCAACCTGCAGCCTGCACTTAACACAGACTTGTATTCACCACCTGCTGAGGCTCAAACAAAAAGCGATAATTTGGGCTTTCTGCCCTTATCGCAGTCGCCAAAAGCATGTTATCCCATAGCTCCAGGGAGCAGATTTACTTCACTAGGAAAAGGGCTTCTAATTGAATAGCTCCAGGCTACAACCCTTTTCCTGACGCGGTAACTTATTGAGGATAATTAAATTCGGCCCATAGCTAGGGGATGCAATCGGGAAGTCGGCTGACATTATACCGACAGCCCGCTTCCCGACTGTCATATCCCAGCGAGGGTGAAATGACCGGAGTCTAGATGTAGACGCCGCTCATTTTACGAGACCGGCGCCCGGCATCCCGATCGAAGGGATGCCAGGCGCCGCGAGCGGACAGCCGCGCAGGGGGGAGAGGATTAGGTTTAGGGCTCCCGGGGGGGACTTAGGGTTAGACACCCCTCCAGGTGGTTAGGGTTAGGCTAGGGGGAGGGAGGGTTAGGCACCCCATGGGGAGGTTAGGGTTAGGCACCCACCCGGGGGACTTAGGTTTATGCCGCGGGGAAAGGGGGGGTTAGGTTTAGGCACTTGGGGGGGAGGTTAGGGTTAGGCACCCCTAAGGGAGGGTTAGGGGGGTAGGTTACGTTAGTTAGTACTTAAATGGGGAAGTTTGGGATTTCCAGCGCTGTCGGGCTCCCGCTGCCGGGATCACTTCATCTGTCTGTCTGACGCTGCCGGGATTCGAACTGCCGGCCAGTGTAGAATAGAACATTATATGAAAACAGAATTTAGGCGGTGTGAAGGACATACCATTAGTGACTTATAGAACCATCTATATTATATATGACCTTGTCTCCTTACAGGGTACAGCATATTCTGTATTCATTATACACAAGCCTTAGATCATCTTTTTCTTGAAGGGCTTAACTCATAGACATAAGTCTCTACAATTTGCTATTGTCTAGGACAGTGTTTCCCAAACGTGGTCCTCGAGGCACACTAACAGTCCTGGCTTTAGTGATAGCCAAACTTGAGCACAGATAGTTAAATCAGAATAACTGAGGCACTAATTTAAGACACCTGTGCTCAAGTATGGCTATCCTTAAAACCTGGACTGTTAGTGTGCCTCGAGGACCATGGTTGGGAACCCCTTGTCTAGGATATAAGTAAGCCCCTTCTAGATTTATACATGACCATAGTCATTGATGGCTTTTTGTTGCTCATAAATAAACCTTTTGAAATGGCTATTTCGTCTGGTGGGACCATCATATGTTCCTAGTTTGTAGAGTATGTCTAACATGTTGCACATTTTTGTACAAGCTACAAATAGATTTTCACATCTGGACACTTCAATAAGAATTTGTACAGATCTTTCTACCCTTTGCTCCTTAGTCTATTCAGTTATTGATACAGTAATGTAATAGCATAACTTCTATATTAGCAAAGCTAATATTCTATATTCTTATTCTATAAGTAATAAAATTAATTATTCCCGTCTTCTGCTTTAAAGTCTATAAAGTCTGTTGCATGATCTTTCACTGTGCTAACTGAGCCACTCCTTTCCATCTACTTCACACAAGGCGGTATTATTATTACTGTTACTAAGCCATGCTTTGTAAAGCACCCATCAAGCCTAATTTATCAATAATTACTGTTGCCGTTTTATAACTATTGGTCAAAGTCTCCAATGATCTGCGGCTTTGACAAACCACGGCATAGTAAATCTACCCCAAGTTGCCATTGATTAAGAGGCCTATTCAGCAGAGTTGGATTAATGGGGGTGGGGGGGCAAAGGGGGCTAGTACCTCCAGGCCCTCCTCTCTCAGGGGTCTCCATTCCAGGTCAGAAGTACTTGTGCTGCTATCTGTAGTGGTGCCCCACCGATGGAGCAATTTTTCTTTTTTGAGACCATGCCGATGGCGACACCTTAGTCTCCTTATCACACTGGGTGGGGACTGTGCCTGCGGTGCTTGATCTGCACTGCCAACATGCGTAGCAGCTCCTCACAGCTCTTGTTTGTAGTGCTCTATGACTCTGACTGTATACAGTGATGTTATCCAGAAGCCGGGGCCAGATGTGACTGTTCTGCCTCAGTCAGCTCAGCTCCCAATCACAGCTGGCTCCTGAGCACCACTGATGGTTAGGTCGGATCTAGCATCAACCCACTGCGGATGCCAGTTCCTCTGTATCTACTCTGCAGAGAGGTTGTGACTTGCACGCAGCAGCCCCTGCAAGTCAGCAGCCAGTGACGGTGGGAGGTGGTTCACAATGCCATTTGTCTTCAGGAAGTGAGTAATGTGGGCACCATGCTCCACTGTCTGTCTGGGAGGCGGATGTCCCTCCAGGGTAATGGCTGCAGCATTACCTACAATATGCTCCATAATTCTTCTCCTGACTCTCAATGAATTATGTGCTGCAGAATTTCCTATATCATTAAACCCGACTTTATTGCAGCTAACTAAATTATCTTTTATCTTGTAGCCAATCACTGTGCATGACTCTTCATGTGTGTGTGTGTGTGTGTGTGTGTGTGTGTGTGTGTGTGTATGTATATATATAAATATAATTTATAGAAACCCTCCCCTTCCTGTGTGTGCTTAAGGTCCAAGGACGATTCTATTCCATTCCAGCCTCTCCCAGCAGCAACGCGACAATAGTTGACACTCTGCTGCTTGCGGAGGTTTTGAAGTCTGCCCACAGTACAGATAGCACCTGCACTGCTGCTTCACGAAAGTGTTGAGGGGAGGAGGCACATCCAGGGGACAGTGCTGACGAGAAGAGGAAGACCCCTCTGTCTTAAGTGACCCGAGCCCCCTGAAGGTTTAATCCAGCCCTGCTTTGCGGAATTCAGAGTATTCAGCAACTGCAGGGTATCCAAAATGAAATGTACTGTGTATCAACCACATCTTTGCTTGCAGCTGGGTTTGTTATGGGGCTTGTCCACTAATGTGTGTGTCATACCTGATAACATCTGAAAATACTTAAGGCATATTAATCTTAAAAAAATAAATTGTCAGAAGAGCAAACGAAGCTCGTTATTGTTTTTTATTTAACATTAAATTGTAGCAGCGTTCTGGGGTTGTTTTAATAAATACTTATACAGGATGTTGGGATACAAGCCATGTTTGTGGGGAAGAAATTAAAACCAACAGCCTGACGTCCTGGACCCTGATTGGTGGTTGGTATAGTGCTTGTCTGCAGCCAACTACAGTATTGCATCATTGTGTTTTCAGTTGGCTGGAACAGCCATTTATTTCCATTCCATTGCCTTTTTTGGTAAGTTGCATTGTTCTATTTACTCAGAAATTGCCAAGTGCCTCAACTATGCTCTACACTAAGGTCATTGTTTATTGTGTGGCTATACCAGCGTCATCAGTGCTTTCTTATTCTGATCCTGGCATTTTAAATGTAAGTAAATGTAAAAAACAGTATTTGTCCATCTTTTAAATAAATTGTAGTATGTTTATATGCTTCGTGATTGGAATAAAAAACCGCCACAAAACATCTTATCCAGGGTCGTGGATGGCTGCTGCCACTTCTCTGTTGTGGTCGGGCCGGCCCTGGTTGCAGTGGACGCTTGGAGATTATGTCATCTTCAAATGCCACTAAAGCCGGACAATCAGGCAGCATGCGGCACGGTCCGGGTCAATATGACCCAGATCGCGTCGTTTACACTCCAGGGTGACACGGGAACGACCTGGGTGGATCCATTTATATTGACAAAAATCCCGGGTTGATGCATGTTTACGTGCATCAACCCGGGATTTTTATGTCCATGTAAAAGGGGTATTACTGTCTCCTAAGATGTGGGAGTGACTTCAGCTGTTTGTAATGGTATGAAAATAATACTTTTAATTTTAACGACTGCTATAGAGATGTGATGAGTGCTGAACAATATATATTTGACTTTCATGTTCCATATCTGAACACTACAATTTTATGGTCTAGTGATCCTTTAAATTGGTTAATATATAATTAGCTTTTTTCAATAAAAGGCAATGTAATGAAGATGGATGGTTTTTCCCTTCAGGATTTGCATATCACAATTAAACCATAAGCCTTATGATTTATTCATGACTTTGACTTTTTACAAAAATTATTAGACCTTTTTACATAAAGTTTTATATTTTAAGCCCTGGCGAGACATTATTACCTTTAGAAGCACAGCCAGATTAAGGGCGGGACTCCACCCTGCGCTCTCCCCTCCCTGGGCCGATGCACACTGCTGCACTGTGCAGTCCCATGCATTTTCTAAGGGACCCACAAGTGGGGGTGGACTGGCGAGGGGGAGGAGACTGTTCCCCTGTATTAAATGCCCCCGGGTGCCCTGGAGGTGAAATCTGGCCCTGCATAGAAGATTCATCTAAAAGTGTACAAAAGCTTATAGTTGTAGAAAAGTAGATGAAATATATTTTTTTGCTCTATGACCACCCCTGAAAATGTCAGGAATTAACCAATTTCACACAAGGAGTAAGAAATACAAATATATTTATTTGTAGATATGCATTATGTTTATTGACTTTAGCATACCATCTGTGTTGTATTAATAAAACAAAAATGTTTTCTTTTAATTCACACCAATATATAAATGCAGAAAAATGTAAAATACCCTGAGAATATTTAATATTAAAAAATAAATTCAATGCTCCCTCTTTATACTGTCTGCTTAAAAGACAACTCACAACTACAAACATTGCAAAGGGTGGTAATATAAAGAATGTGGCTTATTTTGAAATTATAACACTTTAATGTAACTGCTCAGGAGAACATTTGCCATATTTGAATTTGGCAGTGATATTTCAACATGGAATCTGTCTATCATTTCTGCTATGTCTGGAATTTTCAGTCCTGCACTGTTCCATGAGAACATGAAACGCACTACAAACAGATGAAATGATCAGAACCTAGGGAGTCCAACCAGTTAGTATCAAATGTATTCCTATGCTGGCTTTTTTTTTAGATTGGCTGACACCAGAGTTTCCCTGCTTGTTCAATTTGACTTGCTCACTCGTAGTGTGTTGGTGGTTTTTTTTTGTGTTATAGGAATATTTTTGTTTCTGTAGGATTATGGAGGATCACAACAGAATAAAATATGATTTCATAATATGTTTTATGTAACACCTCCCAATGACAGTAGGCGGAATGAAATGCTAGTGAAGAGAGGTGGAATGATACATGGATGTACGGATGGCCATCAAAGTGTCTACTATCAAAGGTTTCCATTGATGGAAGGAAAGTATTCATGTTTACACCATCGATGGTCATTAGTGAAACGGCTCCGACTGGGAGACATGACTCAGGGTCTGATTCAGCAAGGAAAGCACGCTAGCAGATTCACGCATCCAGCAGCTGTGAGAATATGCTAATGAATGCATACGCACGGAGACCGCAGCACAAGAAGCAGACACCCAGCAAAACATAAAGCCGCCCACCTATGCCGTGATTGACAGCGTAAACATTGGGAACATCGAGTGCCATCGAAGCTGCGTGTAAGCTAAGGGTAGACCTGACCCTGCCACAGGACTTGAGAGATTCCTGCACGGAGAGGCGCCCGGCTGCGTGTAGCACAGCTGAGATTAATTTATGCATGCCCTTGTAACGGCGTGCGAATGCACAGGCATGCCTGCGTTCGGCCGACCACCCCCCTGTCACCACCTACAAATGGCACTTCCTGTTAATCAACATCGAACATCTCTGCGGGCTCCCTGTGTACTCTGAGAGAGCCCTAACCGTACTCAGCAACCTGTTCGTGAATGCGCAGTGCACAAACATCGGGCAAGTGCGTGCATTCTCTCCTGTGCGTTCCTTGTTGAATCAGGCCCTCAGACAATTAGCAAATGAAGGAAGGGGGCAAGGGTATGTGGGCTGGCGCTGTGCTTGTCTCCTGTGTTGGGAAACAAAAAAAAAAAACATTGCTGCGCTCTCTGCCATTGATTTCGTATAACTTCGATTTCTGCCATGGCAAAATCATTGACAATTGGTGGTGCAGACAGAAGAGGAAGGGGTCACAGAGGCAGTGTGGGTATATTAAATAGGAAGCTGGAAGCCCAATAATGCTCTTCCTGGCCCAGGGCACCAAAAAGTCTAGTTACGGCTCTACTGGGTACACAAACGATATGTGTACCCAGCGATGCGATGGTCGATTCACATTAGATGATCTGGTGCCCGACCACCCGATATGACGGCCCCTCCTGCATTCCACTACATGGGGTAGTCAGTCGTATTGTCAGATTAAGCTGCATGTATGGATGACCTGACAATGTGGCTGACGACCAAATGGGAGTGCTCAATGGCCCACCTAGTGGGGGTACACAGTAGACTATTTTGACAGTATGTTGTCGCGATCAGTTGGATCGGGCCAAGATCGTGTTGTGATAAAGAGAGGAAAAACATTGCTCACACCCATAAGATAGCCAGGGTAGAGGAATGCATGTTTAAGGAGATTAGTTGTCTTTTCGTGCACCTCATACCAGCTATTCAGGGGTTACAGTAATAAAATCAGGGTGAGACTGGCCATCGAGCGCTTCTGGAATATGGCAGAAAGGCCAATGACCTGATGCACCAGTGCGACTCGAAAGCCTGGTCTCCCAGCTCCCAGCGCTCTGATCGGCTGGCATGCAGAGAGACGGGGCGTGCAGTGAAACCACACCCCAATGACTCGCACCAACGTTATGTGGCCACGCCCCTTTTCAGGGCTTAGAGGGATGCCAGAGCTGTTCTACAGCCCCAGTCCATCCCTGAATAAAATGATGAACTTTAATAGGAATGAGGGACATTATTAAGTTAACATTTATTTGAAAATGATATGCTCTTATTATTTTTCTGTTTTGGTGTAATAGCTAGGGGCCTTGGGATCCCTGTTCATTAACAACATGGACCTTGGGGTAGGGTAGTGTTGCTCTTAAAAATAAATACCATGAACATGAGCCTGGGACCTGCACCTATAGAGTTCATAACTTGCATGGGGCTTGTTTTCACTGTAGCCTTCTCCATGATATAGTAGAAACTAGTTGAGGCTATCTAGCACTGGCTGTGGATTTGGTGAGTATATGCTTGCCCATTTTTAATTGTTCATTTGAATTCCAATACATAACACTACATATCAACTAGCAAAACAAAAATCAGATCTTGAATATTGTATAGTATTTCTGGAATGTCACACCTTTGCAAAATAGCTTTTTCCAACACAAAACTTAATTTATTTACATATTGATGCAAAGACTTCTTTTTGTAGCTAGAGCTCTTTCCACCATGCCTTGCATTTCAGATTGTTCGATCTAAATATGATACAATTATTTTAATATGTGACAGTTTTGCTTTTGTCATTTTGAAATATATAAAATATAATGCAAATAGCTTTATGCTGTATCTATTAAAACTCAGACATGCTTAAAATTGGAGCACAACCTGTTATGGGTTAGGTATGAAATACCGGCGGCTGAATAACCATAACCTTCCCCCAGGGGTGCCTAACCCTAACCCCCCCCTTCCCGCACTCTAAACCGTTTGCAGGGTATCCGGTCACATGGTCAACAGTTACTATGTTGACAATGTCGATCCTATAATGTTGACATAGTTCATAACCTTGCTCGACATCCTCAGAATTCAACATGTTAACAAAGTGTCGACATCTAAAATGTCTCTATGTGAAATGTTGACATTCTCATAACGCCAATGGTTAGGGCTAGGCATCTCCGGGAGGGTTAGGGTTAGGCACTAGGGGGGAGGGTTAGGGGTAAGGATGTGGGTAAAATACTAACCAGAACATCGCTTAGTCATATGTCTGCGCCAGAACTGATGGTCATATGACCTCTGGGACCAGGAAGACGCTGCTGCCGCCAGGATCAGGTAAGTGACTGTTGGGCCACCAGTGTTGTTAGGTTGACATTTTATCATGTCGACATGTCAGTCGTGTAGCTATGATGGATGTCGACATGGTCCCTGTTGACACGCTGCATGTCAACAATCTCATATCGACCTTTTGCAAGTCGATATGAGAACTGTCGACCCAACATACTAGACCAGTTTGCAGGGGTTTCCACAGAGTCCAAAAATATACTGATGGCTTTGTCTTCTGTCCACATTAACCCTAATAGTGTTTGTAGTTGGGAATGTTGACTGCAAGCTCCACTGGGGCAGAGACTGATTAAATGGAGGGATCAGGGTTAAAGTGAACCAAGTCCATGAGAGTCAGATTTGAGCAAACGGATCTCTAAGGCTTCAATAATGTAATGCCAGGTTTAATTTACTATATATGTATCTGTAAAATATGCTGCATCCACTGTACCATGGCAGTGTTAGTAAGAAATGGACTTGGTTCACTTTAACTCTGAACACTCCATATGTTAGAGTTATTTACATAAAGAGCAACCGTAATAATAATCATCTATGGCAGATTAATATTAAAAATAGGGAAATTTCCAGGAAAAGATCTAAAACTTGGCACTGGACCTTGCTAGGAACTAGGTTTACTGAGGTATTTACCATGTTACATTATTCTAGTTCAAGTACCTTCAACGTGTAGGTACAAAATGAGCCTGTAGAAAACACATGGAAACCATTAGAAATCTTAAATGTCATCTGCAGATAATATGTTCTTTTGCATTGCTCCCTTTCCCTAAAGGAAACTGTAATGTTGCTTTTTCTAGAAACTGGCATTAGACCGCACTGCCAGAATATATAAAACCCAGGAAATGGATTGATCAGGCAAGTAAGCCATGTAGCCTGCCTATTCACAGTGTGCATATGACTCACAGCTGAACAGCAGATATTCTCATTAGCGCGCTGGTCCTGGCGGGTGGACAGCAATATCTGATGGCTCACTTGGATATTCCCTTCATCACGTTGCTTGCTATTTTTCTCTAATCTTCAAAATCTGATGTCAGTTTATTTATTATTATTACCAGTTATTTATATAGCGCACACATATTCCGCAGCGCTTTACAGAGATTATTTGGCCATTCACATCAGTCCCTGCCCCAGTGGAGCTTACAATCTATATTCCCTATCACTTGCGCACACACATACACACTAGGGTTAATTTGTGTTGGGAGCCAATTAACCTACCAGTATATTTTTGGACTGTGGGAGGAAACCGGAGTACCCGGAGGAAACCCACGCAAGCACAGGGAGAATATACAAACTCCGCACAGGTAGGGCCCTGGTGGGAATCGAACCCACGACCTCAGTGCTGTGAGGCAGTAACGCTAACCATTACACCGTCTGTGCTGCCCAGTTTAGTATAAGACCATACTACACATTTATTTTTAAACCAGGTTTTACAAAAGTGCAAAGTGCATAGCTTCCTTTTATGTAGTTCTTTTTTACACACTCAGTCTTGCAAATTTTTTTCTTTAAGATTTATACGTAGTGCAATATCACAGTTTGTGTGCTGTCCGCTTTGTACTGTATTTATAAGCTCCAGTAATGCTGGATCAGGAACTGAGCAGTTGGACCCCTTTGCTAGTAACATATTGAATACTGTAACTGCATACCTACATACTTTTTTTTTTTTCTAAGAAAAATTCCCTTTCTATGCAATTATACTAATATACAGTTGTAGAACATATGTTTTAATATTTACTTTAACCAAATGTTAAGTAAAAAAGTGCTTGATATTCTACAATTTTGGTCAGACATTTGCAGCACATGCACAATGGAGCACAGATTGTATAAATTGTACAGTTATATAATAAGAGATGAGCGGCTTGGTTTTGGCTCGGATCTTTCCGCCAAATTCGAATGATGTTTTGTCTTGTTCTGAGATCCGAACTTGGCGGGAAGATCCGAAGCAAAACCGCTTATCTCTAGTTACACTGCACACATTTCAATCCACTTTAAAACAAAGTTTTCAATTGAAAATAATTTGATTGTTTGAGTCCTATATTTAACCAGTTTGATGAAAAGCAATCAGATTGAACTATTAGGTTACTATTTATTTTCATTTTAAACTTTGCAGAAAATGGGAGAGCTGCCACTACTTGTAATGGGGAAGATGGAAACATAGATGATGGTGGTAATTTGTTTGGCTTTGATATAATTTGCTACACATTATAATGTATATGGCCAGCGGGGCAAGCATATTGTCCGAATGAAATGAAAAAGACTGTAACAATGTCAGACAAGTAATCTGACATTGACATGCTGTACATTATAAGTATCGTATACATGGAGGTTGAAAACGATGAAACTCCAGTTAGATTCGGCCAGTTGACAATAATTGAATCCTTAACTATATGGCAGATTAGACTGTTTATGGGTAACTTAAGTATAGTGGACATATTGCACTCAAATACAATGTATGTTATATTCTGTAAACATTTTCTCAATGTGTCTATTTACCTCCCAACTGTCCCGCTTTAGATAAGACAGTCCTGATTTGAGGGCAGTGTTCTTCCATCCAGATTGGGCCATCTCTATTCCGATTTGTCCAGAATGCTGAGAGGTATGTCTCGTTCTCTGCAGTGGTGGACTGGGCACGTGTGCGCGTCGCATGCAAAATAGGTTTCTGAGAAGGGGAACAGAGTGACATGATGGTACATTGCTTCAGAATTGCTGGTCACACCCCTGTGATGTTTGATCATGCCCCAATCATTATCCCATTTTCACACGTTGTGGCGTACTCGCAATTACCCCGATTTCCCAACAGTAAATGTTGAGAGGTGCATAAAGTTGTAGTATTAAAATATTGAGATACAATTGTGAATTTGGGCTGTGACTGAGCCGTGAGGGTTGCGAGATGTGGTTCCGTTGCCAGTGATTTAGTGCTGTGGCAACGGCAACTCGCACCCGTTGCAGGTAATTGGATTGATCACTTAGAAGAGTAGTATGGAGTGGGGGTGGGATAGGTTAAAAGCAATAACTGAGTTTTGAGAGTTTGCATAAAATATTTAAGACTGGGGAGAATGTGGTCAGGTGAAGTAAAGAGTCCTGAAAATGCAGAGCAGCTCGGGAAATGTCTTGGAATTGGGAGTGAGAGATGCTATCGTAGAATAGGCAAGGTGCTGTTAGAGACAGATTTTGGAAGCTGAGAGTATCTTGTCAGATATATATTGAACATTTACAATACATAAAGGGTAAAGCACAGAAGTTGTAGCTCAAGCATGAAGCTAAAACACACTGCTGAGTTTTCCTGGCTTTACACTATAGCTACATTACTATGTACAGTTTACTTAAGTGTCCCCTTCTCCTCCCATTATTACAGGATATATAAATGGCTATTGCTACACTCTTGATACCCATAGCTCTCAATTTTCACGATTTTATCGGGACAGTCCATATTTGAGGGCTGTTTTCCACCTTCCTAATTTGAACTGCATTGTCTAGATCAGGGGTAGCCAACCTCGGTCCTCGAGAGCTACTAACAGTTCACGTTTTCCAGAGCACCTAGCAGGTGCATAGGTGTATTCAGTACTCACTAGCACATTTGAAAAGATCCTCAGGTGGAGCTAAGTGATTCTGTGAGGAGACCTGGAAATCACGCACTGTTGGTAGCTCTTGAGGAGCAGGGTTGGCTACCCCTGGTCTAGATCTACCATGCTTTTGGAGGGATACGTCTCAGAGCAGGAGTGAATGGGTTCTGCCATGGTGCATGTGTGTGGCATTAAAAGGGAAGTTGGTCATGCCCACATAGTGAATGGTTATGACATCTTATCATGTGCTTGCAGTTGTCCCACTCTTGGCTTCAGTTGTCTGTGATAATCTCGTGGTGTGAGTCATCGAGTTCATCGCAGACAATTGGATTGAGCTCATAGCATGTCACTTATGCTTACTGTGTGACATTACTGGCAATGTCATGCATCAATGCACCAATCTACAGTCTCTTACAAGCTTGTCCTTTTATATTATACGGAAACTCCTTGGTGGCCAATAAAGTCTATACACTGTAACTTGCAGTAGGGTGACCATGTTTGCACAAATTTAAATAGCTAACGGGTAATTTTTAAGTTAAAAACAACCTTAAATCCATAAAATACCACAGAATAATATCCCTGTTAACCTCTTTCCAAAGACCTGTGCACATGGGATTTTCTACCTCTGTCTTTGATCTTCTCTTTTTTTTTTTTTAAAGGAACAAAAAAGTAGATAACGATCTTATTATGAAAGCAGTAACAATGCAATGTTTTACAATGTTCTTTCTGTTCTTCTGTCTTTTAAAAGCTCAGCTTGCTGTTTTTTTTTCTTTTCATAAAAAGCATACAAATGTAGTATATTTTTTAAATAAGATAATATAGTAAAACACAATACTGTTTTATAACAAAACATTTTCTAAACCGATCTGAAGAATATGCATTCTAACATAGCTCGATAGAAATAAAATGCCATTGTGCACTAATTCTGTTTATTACACCAGTTGCTCTTTTGTTGCCTAGCAACCGAAGCTCAGGGTAACTGAGAAAACATGCATGCATGTAACTTGGCTTGCAACTGTGTGCTCTTGTTGTTTAATCTTCTTTCACTGCAGCTAGCAGACCATTTCTGCTTCGCTATTTGTTTATGGTTTCACTTTGTGTGATTCCAGCAGCCCAAAAGTAAAGTACATGACATAAATATTAAAAAAAAGTGCATAGTAACTTGAAATAGCAGTTTGCTTGTATCTTGTTGGTTGTGAGAGAAACTGGTAGAGAGAACCTTCCGGAAGCATGCACACAGTTGTATTACCATGTGTCCAATGTGGGCACCAGCTCCGTAGTGGTATCTGGCTGCAGGTACAGAATAGATGTGTTGTATATCAGATAAGACTCATGGATTCAGGAGTGCAACATAACACATTTACTTAGAACAACATCAGTAACTGAACTGAGCACAAACAGGAACACTCTCCCAGCATGCATAGCCCCCTGGAAAGTCTCATACTGCTGGGTCGTAGCAAGATACAATCTACATCCCTCCCTTCATAAAGATGATAGAGAAGAGGTAACACAATAAAACGAGAATAACGAAAGGAGACAGAATTATGTGACATAATCCCGGAATCGGTAATTGGGCCTGCATACGCGTCCTGACTTGGTGGTATACATGTGCGGAATGGGAGCTTGGTCATTGCAAGGGATATCTGTTGGTGCCGTTGAGTCAGATGGCAGTTCATTATCAATTGAGGAAGACACAGGTTCTGACAACCCCGGGCTTGGTGTGATGTGAGAGGGGTTTGTGCCGTCCACTGTTACATTGGGCGCAGTAATAGTCTCTTCATGTACACTCAAGAGGTGGCGACGATTAAGCTCATACACAGCTCCATCAGCTTGAACAACATAGCTGTTGGGCCGGTCGGCTTCCTTTAGAACAGTAGCAAGTTTGTCATATCCTCGAGCGGTCTGTAGTCGAACAGCTCGTCCTGGGACCAATTGAGGGAGAGCGTGTGCTGTACGGTCATAATTCCTTTTATTAGAAATGCGCTTAGCAGCCAGTGTTGCCTGCACTTGTGTCTGTAATTGAGGCTGTAATTGCTGTTTGGTAATTGGGATTTGGGTTCTGGTGCGACATGATGACAACCGTTGGGCAGGGGATTATAATACATCTCGCGGTATGTTACGTAAATTAAGGCGTGCCAGACAAACGTCGGTCTGGTCTCGTACGCATTTCTCTAACAGATGCTTGGCGGAACGAACAGCTCTTCTGCGAGTCCATTGGATTGGGGATATAGTGGACTGCTGGTGATGTGTGAGAAATTCCAAATACAAACAAACAGCTTGAACTCATTGCTAGTGAACTGTGTGGCATTGTCTGTAATGAGTTTCTGAGGTATTCCATGTGTGGCAAAGTGCTGTTTGAGCTTGGTAATTATGGTGGTGCTGGTAACAGTGGTTAATTGATCGATTTCAAACCATTCTGAGTAAGAGTCTACAAGAACCAGGTACTCCTTACCCCTCCATACAAAAACATCAGCAGCAGTGACAGACCAGGGAAGATCTGGTATGTCATGAGGATGCAGTGGCTCTTTAGGTTGGTGTACATGAAGGGCCGCAAACAGAGACCTCCTTCTCTAGATCATGAAACATGGTAGACCAATAGAGCAGTTCCCTGGCCGTGCGCTTCGTGGCCTCTTGACCAGGGTGGCCTTGGTGCAGTTGCTTGGTGTAGTACTTTTGCAATGTGTAGGGTATAACAAATCTCTGACGTCGCAAAACAATCCCATCTGATAGTGATAACTTATCTCGCATGGCAAAGAATGGGCGTAAGACTTGGGGTAGCTCCCTGGAAGTCTGTGGCCAGCCTCGTAGGATAACCTGAGAGAAGCGTTGACATAACTCATCTGCCAAAGATTCTGTACGCAGCTCTTCCATTGGCGCAGAGGACAGAAATTGTCATTACATCATAGTCATCATCAACCTGCAGCGGAGCAGAATGGGGTAGGAACGCTCTGGAGAGGGCATCAGCCACAAACATTTCTTTGCCATGCTTGTAGACGACGTCTAGGTGGTACCTCTGTAATTTGAGCATCATCCTTTGAATACGGGCAGATGCACTGTGCAGGGGCTTTCGCAGTTTCGACAGTGACCGGTGCCCGTAGATGAAATCATGGAATTTGTGGCAAGCAAACACCAACAGCTCTCTTTCGATCTGTGCGTAACGAGATTCTGTGTCCGTCAGCGCCCTGGAATGAAAAGCAATTGGTCCATTGTTCTGGAGGCAAACTGCACCCAGCCCGTGCTGTGAGGCGTCTGCTGAGATCACCACCGGTAAGTGTACTTTGGAGTATTGCAGGGCTGGTGAGTATGCATTTAAGTTTTGACACCACGGCCTGGTGCTGTTCCGACCAACACCACTCCGTATCTTGGTGCAGAAGATGCCGCAGGGGTGCAGTTATCTCACTGTAAGTATGGATGAATTTTGACAGGTAGTTGGTCATCCCTAAGAAGCGTTGGAGGCTAAGTTTGTCCACAGGCGCAGGCATGTCCTGGTTGGCTGCCATTTTGTCAGGGTCGGGTTTAACACCATGGTTAGTGAGGAGGTGACCCAATGTATGGGACTTCAGCCACTCTGAATCAGCACTTATCTGGGTTGAGTTTTAAGTTGATAGCACGTATTCTGTCCAATACCTGGCGTAGGCGCTCATCATGCTCTTGCATAGTGCGGCCCCAGATGAGGATGTCGTCGACTATAATCTCACAGGGGTATCCAGCAAATAGTTGTTCCATACACCGTTGAAACACCTCACTGCCAGTAGTCAATCCATATGTCATGCATAGAAAGACATATCTCCCAGCTGGTGTCATAAAAGCAGTGAGGGGTGACGATTCTTTGTCTAATGGGATCTGCTAAAACCCACATTTCGCATCTAACGTGCTGAAGACCTTGGCTTCTGGCATGTCAGCAATGACTTGTTCTAATGTTCTCAATGGGTGGCGGGGTCTTAGCAGCGCTTTATTGAGGTGCACAGGGTCTCTGCAAATCCTGACAGTCCCATCTTTTTTTATAGCAGCAACCATTGCAGATACCCACTGGGTCGCTTCTTCAATATGGGTAATAACACCAAGTGCAGTCATGCGCTCTAATTCAGCTAGGACCTTATCCTTCATGGCGATTGGAACCCTCCAGGGTGCACACACTGTAGGGATGACAGATTGATCTAAACGTATGTGGTATATGACAGGTAGTTTCCCGATGGTGTCTCATGTGAATAAATCCTTGAAGTCGCGGAACTCTGGGGTGCCTTGTTGTATCATGTGTACTTCAGGCCCCAAATGTGTCAACCCAAGGCGCACGCTGTTAGGCAGTCCAAGCAATGGCCTAACATCACTATCTTCTATGTGGAATAGCAGCGGTGCACACGTATATTCGATGGTGGTGGTGCCCACAGTCTTGATAATATGACCCCCATATGCCACTAAGTTTACAGTGTCTGTGTGATCTATTGTTGCTTGCGGGCTGGTTTTATGTAGCAGAGTTTTGGTCATCACGTTGCATTTGGCACCAGTGTCAATTTTAATCATCAATGTATTGCCACTCTTTTTATCACGTAAGTTAGTGAAAAACTCTCCTTGGTTTGCAATTAGATTGATGCTTTCACAATATACTGTCTCATCGGTATGCGCTGTTGACTCCGTGCCCACGTGGTTGACTTTGTGCATCTGTCTGTCTACTTGTGGTTCACTGTGTGTCACTGTTTGTCTGGATCTGTAACACTTTGCAAAGTGGTTAAGCTTATTGCAGTGGTTGCAGCGTTTGTTAAAGGCAGGACACATCTCCCGCGCAAATGCATGGCGTCCCCCACAGTTGTTACACTACATATTTCAGCCTTCGTCCGTAACTCTTTTGTGCCCCGTTCTGATTGCTAATGCAGTATGCAGATGTGAATGGCGGAGTTTAAGGTTAGATCCTTTTCTCGTAGTAAGTGTGCACGTACTGCGTCACTATGGGTACCACATACGATACGGTCTCTGATCAGCTCGTAAGTTATTGCTCCAAAGTTACATTTGTTTGCCAATAGTTTCAGTGTGGACACGTATGACTGTATATTTTCCCCAGTGTTCTGGTTTGTGGAGTTGAATGTGTGTCTATCCATTATGACATTTTTTACAGGCATACAAATCTCATCAAACTTTGAAATTAATACATATGGGTCTTCTTTTTTTCCCCCTTCTGCATATGTGAATGTGTCTGCTTTAGTGACTGCCTCTGCACCAGCCAGATTAAGCAATCTGTAAGCTTGTACCTGCTTTGATTTGGTTTGATTCTCTCCTGAACTGCACCCATCTGTCAGCGATCGTTTCATCAAACACGAGGGGGTCGATGCGGCGGAATCCTTGAGCCATGGTATCCCACTTCTGTCACCATGTAGATGTGTTGTTTATCAGATAAGACTCATGGACTCAGGAGTGCAACATAACACATTTACTTACAACAACATCAGTAACTGAACTGAGCACAAACAGGAACTCCCTCCCAGCATGCATAGCCCCCTGGAAAGTCTCATCCGGCTGGGTCCTAGCAGGATACATATCTACAGTAGACTACAGCACCAATGTATGTCAGTGGCGGATCAAAACATGACTGTCTGACATGGGGTGATATGGTATTATTTTACATAAATGTCTAAATATGCCTCCTATTTAATTCCGTATTACTAACATTTAGGGCACTCATTTTTTTTGATATGTGGGCATAGACATATTGCACTTCATTTTGCAGTATGGTATAGTATTATACAGGGTGCTTCACTCGCTATTAGTCCCAAAGTTTTTCTTATAACTTTTAAAGTAATTGACATAATTTAGTGAAATGTGACACAGACATAACTTGGTCTATGAGAAACAAGAGGAAGTCACAGCAAGTGTTGAAGTGCTCGCCATTAGCATCCAAGCCAGCTGTGCACGCATGTGTGAAGTAAAGGCCAGCTGTTCCCCACCCTAGTCAGCAGCGCAGTCCAAAATTCAAATACGGGAGCCACACCAACTGCCAGTGAGGATATAACCAGTGAGCATGGCAGTTGGTGTGATTCTCCTATTTGAATTTTGGACTGTGCTGCAGCCCACCTCTGGAGCCGCCACTATTTCTCATAGACTAAGGTAAGTCTTTTTAAAATGTACTAAATTACATCAATTACTAATTATAAGAAAAACTATGGGGCCACTAGCGAGTGAAACACCCTGTAGTATGTATAACCGTAGTAAAGGCATCTTAGTGTATTGGAAACCCTTACTGAATCGTTCAAAGCTTTAAATTACTACTTTGTGATATATGTTTTAAGGACCTTTAATGTAACACAAGAAGCCTCATATGCTTTGTTTTAAATTAATATTGGTTTCCATTGTCAGACTAGTTTTACAGCAATAGAATCAACTTTTTATCTGTAAGTTTTAGAAATATTTGTGTGTTTTTTTTTTTTGTGCATTTGAGTATTTAATTTTTTATCACTATTTTGGCATGGCTTGCTCTCATTTTAAAAACTTAGGCATGTTGTAATTTTGAATATGCACCTGAAGGTGGAAGTAGCACATTTCATAAAATAAATCATTTAAGAGTTTAGGAAGTTACTGGCTCTGAAAATATCTGTACATTTAGTCATGACTATATGATCATAAATGCTTGGAAAGGCCACGTGACTTATCTTCGAGAAATATTTTGTACAGAATATTGTGTACTAGCTGATGTGCCCGGGTAGACCTTAGATATTTACTATTTCCATTTCCTTTATCCCATTTTAACCCTTTCTTCCACTCATCTCATTAGGACTGAAGGTTTTGAATTGAAATACAAATATAAACCTGGAGATTAAACCATGAGGTGTTTCTCTGTATATTGCCTGTTTTATGTGTCGGTGTTTACTCTTCAAGATTGAGAATGTTAGCTGTGTTTTTTTTCCTGCCCTATGGGATTGTTGGGGGAGTAGTCTTAAGGTGGGTACATAAGGTACAATATGTACCCACCGTTGCTATGGACAATCTGAGGGCTGACATATCAAGCGGTCCCTTCACACTGGGCGATCCGATATGCCGGCCCTCCCCCCATAGCACTGCATAACATCGTCAGACGATTCGCCCGAACTTTTGAACATGCAGAAATATCTGGCGAAGCGATGGACGACCCCACAGGAGCGCTCAAAGCACGATATTGTGCATACACACACGGAACTATATAGCGATTTTATCATTACAATGAGTCGGATCGTCGGCTATATCATTCTGTGTGTAGGAGCCTTTAGCTTGATGCAAGGCAGATTTAGCACCGCTCATCTTGTTCACTTTCCCTATATCTTTGTAGTGTGTGTGATTTACTGCATTGGTTCAATTTACTCAGATTAAGACCTCAAGCAACAAGAATGTGGAATAATACCTGTCACAGCGTTGTGCCTGTAGTCACAGCATAATAAAAAATAACAAAAAAAACAGAGTGTTTGGAAGTTGGAAAGATAATCCAAAGGTGCATATCCACTACACGATAAATTGGACATTTTGAACGATAATGATATCGTTATCGTTCATCGTCCAATTTATTGTGTAATGGAAATGGCGTCAACGACCAGTGAGGCGCGCTCCCGCTGGTCTTTGACGACATCTATCATCGCCCGTACTTGCAGGGCAACCTGACAATATTGTCAGGTTCTGCAAGTACGAGGATGAGGTGAGGGAGGGTGACATCACTGAACGATATCGTGATTGATACCGTTCAGCGTGGGTGCTCAATGTCGTTAATGACACTGAGCACACCACTGCCGGGGACACACTACACGATATCGCTAATGGAGCGAATCGTATAGTGGATATGCCCCTTTAAAGTGCATGATCTAATTGCTGTTAACAATTTTTGGGTTGGAAGTATTTCTTATAGCTTTGTGGGAATATGGAAGTTCTAATTTAAGTGATAATGGGTGAAAACTAGAGCATGATGTGTAAAGGTATTTTTATCTGTAAATTTACAAATTTTAATTTGTAAGGTATTTATTTTTTAATCCGCAGTTTACTAAATATATTTATGTTTACAGCTGCACTGCAACTTAACAAAGCCAGAGCTCTGGGAAATGCTTAGTGCAGTCATTTTCCTGAAGCTCTATTTTCCCTAGTACAGAACCAAAAAATCAATTCAATTAAACATGTTTAAATGGCAGCGGAGTGTGAGGTCTAATTAGAAGTGCTGTGATTGCTAATTTTACCTCCCCCTTTGACCCTATCCCCTCCCATCTCCTGTGCTACCTCCTGCCTGTTCCCATCTTGCCCACCTCCTCAATCTCTCCCTCTCATCAGGCACTGTCCCCTCTGCATTTAGGCATGCCCTTGTCTCCCCCATTCTTAAAAAAACCTAATCCTAACACTCACTCCAACTACCAACCCATCTCTCTCCTCCCTTTTACCTCCAAACTCCTTGAACGTATTGTTCACAACCGACTTACCACCTTTTTTTTCCCACACACTTCCCATATTAGTGTGGCTTCTGTCTTCTCCACTCCACTGAAACTGCCCTCATGATAGTCAGTAATGTTCTCCTTTCTGCCACATCCAGGGGAGTTATCCTCCTCTCCTTCAAACCACACATTCGGTACTACTTTCAGTCCCACTGTTTCCATCTCAAAAATATTTCCAGGATCAGACCCTTTCTCCCTGGATGCTTCTAAGACCCTCATCCACTCATTGGTCATCTCCAGATTGGAATACTGCAACCTCCTCCTATCCGGCCTCCCTGACTTCTGCCTCTCTCCACTCCAATCTGTCCACAATGCTGCTGTCCGGCTCATCTTCTCCAAACGTACTACATCTGCCTCCTCTTTCCTACAAGCCCTACACTGGCTCCCCTTCAGAACCCATTTCAAGCTTCTCACACTCACAAAGCCATTACCCATTCCTCCCTCATCTCCAACATTATCTCCCTTTACACTCCCACCCACCCTCTTCGCTCCACAAATGAATTGCCCAGGCTATCGGCGCTGCTGTCTTGTAGATAGCAGCGCCGATCATGACGGGTGCATAGCGCCCCTGTCATTTACCACCAAACCCCCCGATAATACATCGGGGAGAAGCAGTATCGGCGCACATAACGTGCGCTGATACCGCTTCTGCGCTTCTTACATCTCCCCCATTGTCTTGTACTGTAAATCACTGTTTTCTTGTTCTGCTCATTTGTTTATGTACTTTGTTAGGCTCTGCGGAACCCTTGTTGCACCATATAAATAAAGGATATTAATAGGGCTAATAGAGAAACTGAGCCTTTTAGTAGATGGTAATACAATGTAAAATGTCATTTAGGGAAATGGTAAATAGAGAATAAAATATAATTGCTATTCAAAGCTAGTGTGTAAAATGAATGGTTGCAAAAGTGTTTAGGAAGGTAAAACATGGAATGGCTTTTAATTTGGAAGTACAGGACATTGACACCATTAGGCAGAATGCAGGGAAAAATTGTCTTGTGCATGGCAATCCAATAGAAGTTAGGATTGGAAACTAAATGTGAATAGTTTCCGATTACCACAAAGATATCCAAAACCACAGTTATGTGAAAAATGAGTCGCATAAAGCCTTTTGATTAAAATAAGCAAATGAATACTGCATTTGTGTGTCATGTCTTCTTACAGAATGACTTTTTTAGTTTTTGCTATCACAAATATGCTTGTTACTTTTTTTTTGTAGAGAGAGAAAAGTTGGATTTCCCGCTCAAAAAACAGCCACTTGTTTGCATTTTAAGTGGAGATAAGGGTATTTGAGTTTTATTTATATACTTGTTTTAGTTATAGTCCTAATCCTATTTAATTCTCAAAGTGCCTATCCACTAGACGATTAAAATGAGCGATTGAACGATAACGATATCGGTATCATTCAATCTTTTCACTGTCGGGTAGTGGATACCCGCCTTTATGCTGGGTAGATACTGACAGATATATTGGCCAATCAATTGAGCACTGGTACACAGGTTTTCTCCTACAGTCTAAAAACATACTGGGTACAGTACGTTGTTTGGCTTCTATAGAAATTAACTCCTGTTAATGTGGTAGAGAATTTAGACCTTAAGAGCTGTTGAGCCAGGGACTGATGTTAATGATTAAGCATTCTGTAAAATACTGCTTAATGTATTGACGCTATATCAACAAAGTATTATAAGAATAATTAGTAAAAGGGAGTGTATTGTTTTTCCACATTTGGGCATACCCCTATTGTAATATTTTCCATTCTTGTCTAGCAAACGGGTACAAGCCTTAGGAGTTGATGTAACAAACAGTAAAAAGAGTGGAGTAGTGGAAAAGTTTGCCTATAGTAACCAATCAGCTTAGAAGAAGCATTTATCAAGTACATTCAATAAAATTATAGATGCTGATTGGTTGTCTTTGGACAACTTCTCCATTGGTCCACTTCTTCACTTTTTACACTTGATACATCAACCCCTTAGGCCGGTATCCAATTAGCCACAGTAAATTACCTCGCCCGGGCTATCCAATTATCCCCGATGCCGACACTTGTCTGGGATTTTGCTTTGCCTGCCCTCAGACAGACAAAACCAAATCCGCGATAAGATGCCATTTTTCTCCCGAATATGGAAGTGAAAATGCATAGGTCAGCGACTTTTCGTGGATCCTATGTGTTTTTCATGAGGAAAACAGTAAATTTTCAGATGTAAAAAACGGGATTTAATTGGATACCACGGAAAACAAAATTAGTCGAAAAAGGTGCGAAAATCTGCAACACCCCCCACCCCCATTCCCCCCCCTCCCCGTTGCCCTGTTTTTTTTGTTTTTTTCACTGCTAATTGGATACTGGCCTTAGACTTCTATCTCCAGATGAAGCAACTGTTGATTATATTAAAGCGGATATCGCTTGAAAACATATCTGTATTTTTTATTTTTAAATATTTTACTCATTATTTATGAGTAAAATGCTTAATTTATTTAGCATTTTTTGTGTATCTGAGAAGGGGTACTAATTATTATTTATTATTATTATTATTAGCTTATTTTCTGTTGAATTTTTTATTTTTTTTATGTAGTTCAGTTTTACCATAAGTTTTCTTATTTTATATATTTTAGGGCTTGTTTCATCATTGTTCTGCATATATGGAAGAAATACAGTATTTTTTATATGGTGACAAAAGGGATCAATAAACTCTTAGGATCATCTTGGTTATAAAATTGTGTTCTATATATTCATAAGGGTGCTATATTTAAAAAAAAAAAAAAAGTAAAGCATTCGCGGGGATCTCGCGTGCGCAATCAACCCACACTACACCCTTTCACATAAACTCCATAATAAGGAAATTATATTGTTGTGAAGACAAAATACAGTCTGCACATATAATTTGGTCATGTTTGGGCATTTAAATCACATTTAAAGTTCACAATTTATCCTGACTATATGCATTGTCATAAAAAAATGTCTACTGAACAAATAAAGAAATATTTTTAAAAGCTCACATCATGATATAGATGATTATGTTCCCTCACTTTCGTTTTGGTTTTCAGCAACTTTACCGTGCGGTTCTTGACCAGCACATGTTCATTGTTGGACCTGTGGTCTGTTAGACTCAATGTTATGTCTAGCTGTCTGCAGTATAGAACAAATCATTGGCGGCATCCCGCACTGGTAGGCATATTTGGATAACACCCGCTAGGTGGTGCCTAACCGCCCCTTCCCGGAGCCTAACCCTGACCCTCCTGGGGGCTGCCTTAGCCTAACACCCCACCCCCTTCCCACGCTGCTACCGCTAACCTGTCCCCGCTTACCTTTGTTTGGGATGCCAGCTGTCGGGATTTCAGCGTCGGGCTAAAGGTAGGCGTCAGTATTTCGACACCTATCTTTAATCCTAAATCGAGCTTTTGACGACGGGACTCCGACGGCCGGCATCCTGACCGTCGGTAAATTCACTACATCCCTTTAGGCATAAAGCAGTGTTTTCTATTCTTATTGGCAATAGTTTATTTTAGTTACATTAATAATCTCTAATTATGACTTCTGTTCTCGTTATATTACACAGCTATTATCATGTCCATAACAGAAAGTCAGTGCTTTGTTTGTCAGCAGCCATTGCCAGCTCTGGCACAGATAGCTGATCAGACACAGCATGGCCATGTAGAATAGACTGTTGGAAGCAGACAGGCATTTATTTATGTTTAACTAATCCCATCTGTTGTCTGAGTTACAGAGAACATGTGGGAGAAGCGTATCATGCCAGCACTGGATGGCATTAGTAACAGGCAGCATTTCATTGCGGCTGCCATTTGCACAGTTCTGTTTTTGTTTAGGTTTTAAAATTTCTTACCAAATATATTTACTTTTATTTATAGTAAATTTTAGAGATTTAGAGAGAATTTCTTTCTTATTTCTGTTACTGTAAGTGGTTTTAAGATGTATTAAGTATAAGTAAATGTAGGTTTGTTGTAGATATGTGTTTTCCTGGAATGTTATCTTCCGCTGTTACAAATTTGCAGAGCCCAGTTCCTTAAAATTGCCTTTCTACTTCAGGGTGCATAGGGTATCCACAGGATACCTTGGGGCATAGGCGATGGTGGAGACATCAGGCACCACAGAGTTAAAGTTTTCAGCCTCCCAGGATGCATCGGGGTCCCCCTCCTATACCCCGCCCCTGAGCCAAGGCAAACCAGTTTCGTAGGTGCCCGGCTCGGAGTCAGATCACCATTTACAGAGGGGGCTGTACTGGTCCCTGAAGTTTTTCAAGGCAGCTGTGGCTGCACAAGATGAGCTGCACAGCATAGACAGTCATTACTGACGTCTATGCTGTCACTCCTCCACTCCGCCTGACGACAACGCCGGTACTGATCCGGGGATGCTGGTGGGTGTCTGGGGTCAAAGCTAGCGGTGACTCCGGATTACCCGGACTGTGTCTGGATTCAAGGGGGCAGGTAAGCGGTGGGGTCCCGTGGAGGTTACCCGCCGATAACAGTCCTAAGTCCCCAGACAGGGGGCTCCCAGCAGTCGGTAGTGTCATCACCCAAGCAGCGGTTCCCCAGGCAGTTGGTGGTACCCCAGTGTCTGCCGCTTTCGCCCCTCCAGGTCTCGCAGGAGCGTGCGTGGGTGAGTTCATTGTCCAATACGGTGCAACACCTGTCTGACGTTTTACAGGGGGAGTCATCATTGCGGCCTTTAGTGTCTCAGACGACTCTGTATGATGAGGAAGATTTGTTGTCTGATGACTGTGAGATTTTTGACCTTTCAGACCAGGAGCCCCTCCGTACTAAGGAGACGGAGTCTAAGTCTAAAGTCTATATACCTGGCCTATTACGGGTAGTCCGTGCGGCCTTGGTTATTGAGGATGACGATCCCCCCATGGCTAAATCCAAATACACCTTCTTTAAGGATATTAAAGGTGATGCCACTGTATTTCCTCTAACTGGTCAGTTATTTAGAGGAAGCATGGAAAAATCCGGGTAAGCGGTTCCAGCCTCAAAAACGCTTGGCCTTTGCATACCCTTTAGCTGATAATTACTTTTCTAAGTGGGAAACCCCTCCTCAAGAGGATTCTCATGTCACACGCCTAGTGAGGAGTGCTACATTGCCCATGCCCTCCATGTCCTCCTGAAAGGATGCTATGGATCGCAAGGTGGAAATATGCTTGAAATCCATTTTTTCCCTTGCTGGAGGGGCCAGACCGCCTATGGCCGTGTGTTGGGTGGCCAAAGCCATGGAGCGCTCGGCTGATAGCTTGGAGGTGTCTCTGGACACTGACTCTTCTGCTGAGCAGGCGGAGTTAGTGGGCAATCTCAGAGACTCAGCCACATACATTAATGAGGCAGCCTTGGCTATAGGTCTCCTTACTTCTAGAATCTCCTCGGCAGCAGTGGCCGTTCGACGCACCCTGTGGTTGCGCTCTTGGAAAGCGGACGCATATTTCATAAAGGGATTGGAATGCTTACCCTTTAATGGACAGGTCCTGTTTGGCCCTGATCTGGACAAACTTGTGGCCACTGTGGCAGCAGCTATGTCTGCGTGTCTGCCACCGGCTACAGTCCCATCAGGGTCTGGTACTTTGTCCTTTCGGCCCTATAGGGCCCAGGTTAAGTCCAATGTGCAGTCCTTTCCGAGACAGTACGGGGCCAAGAAGTCTGCCAAGCCAAAGAAACAGGCTTGGAGTACAGGACGCCCCACTCCCAAGTCAGAGGATAAGCCTTCTGCCTGACGGGACGGGCCTCCCTTTGGGGGATCCCACAGTGGGAGACTGCCTGCTTCGGTTTGCCCAGTGCTGGTACCTGACTACCAAGGACACTTGGGTACACGAGGTGGTGTCTCGGGGGAAGGCCCTCTCCTTCCGGCATAGGCCCCCCAGCAGGTTTTTCACCACAGGCCTTCCGTCAGATCAGAACAAAGCCCTGGAACTACAGAAAGTGTTGCACTCCATGCTCCAGGCTGGAGTTATAGTGCATGTTCCATTCTCCCAAAGGGGCATGGGTTTCTATTCCAATATTTTTCTGGTGCAGAAACCCAATGGGTCTTACCGACCCATCCTCAACCTCAAATCCCCCAAAAGTCCTTGAGGGTTCCTCGGTTCAGGATAGAGATCGTGCATTCCACTATACTGGCGATGGAGCCTGGGGATTTCATGGTGTCGTTGGACATACAGGACCCCTACCTGTATCTCCCTATTATCTTAACACACCAGCAATACCTCAGGTTTGCAGTGCTTGACCAACATTTTCAGTTCCAGGCACTGCCCTTTGGCGCAACAGCGCCTCGAGTCTTTACCAAAGTCATGGCGGTAATGGCAGCCAATCTGCGGATGCAGGGGGTCCACTTGTTGCCTTATCTGGACGACCTTCTGTTAGCAGGGTCTCCAGAGGTCCTCCCTCTCCATCTGCAACTGACATTATCTGTGTTGCAGAGTCACGGCTGGTTAATAAACTGGAAGAAATCCAACCTGGTTCCCTCACAGAGGATGCTCCATCTTGGGGCCCTGTTGGACTCTCAACAGCAGAGGATCTTTGTGATGGAGGAAAAGATCTCTGCATTACAGGCAAGAGTACGCAGTTGCCTTCAGAGCCGCCGAGTGTCTATTCACTCAGCGATGAGGTTACTGGGCTCCATGGTGTCACTGTTCGACAAGGTGGAATATGCCCAGTTTCACTCCAGACCTCTACAGCAGTTGATCCTCTCCAGGTGGAATGGATTGCACCATCGGATAAAGAAACAGACCATGGTGCTTTCTCCTGAGGTACATCTGTCTCTTGCCTGGTGGTTGTGGACGACTCACTTGAACAGGGGACGTCCTTTTTGGGTGGCAAACTGGGTCCTTCTGATGACGGATGCCAGTCTTCGAGACTGGGGAGCAGTGACGGGTCCACACTTGTTCCAGGGCAGGTGGACCCCAGCAGAATCTGCACTTCCAATAAACATCTTGGAACTTCGCGCAGTATTCAATGCTCTCCAGCAAGCAAAACATGTTCTCCACGGAAAACCCATGCAGGTACAATCGGACAATGCCACCACGGTGGCTTATATAAACCGCCAAGGTAGAACCTGAAGCCGGGCAGCGCTGACAGAGGTGTCCCACATCCTGACTTGGGCGGAGGACAATCTCCCTGACATCTTGGCGGTATTCATCCCAGGAGTCCTCAACTAGGAAGCAGACTTTCTCAGCCATCAGGACGTGTATCCGGGAGAATGGTCACTTCACCAGGAGGTGTTTCAACTCCTGGTGGACAAGTGGGGCCTTCCAGAGATAGACCTCATGGCCTCCCGACACAACAACAAGCTGCCTGTGTACAGGTCAAGAACAAGAGACACGGATGCTCTTCTGGTAGAGGCTCTGTTGGTCCGGTGGACCTTCCAGTTTGTGTACCTCTTCCCTCCGTTCTCCCTTCTTCCTCAAGTGGTTCAAAAATTCAAACAAGAAGGTGGCACACTCCTGTTGATAGTTCCGACGTGGCACAGACGTCGGTGGTACTCAGATCTTCGGAGTCTCTCCGAAGACACTCCAATGCTGTTGCATCTACGTCTGGGCCTGTTGTCACAGGGTCCTTGCCATTACCCGGACATGAGTCATCTGTCTTTGACGGCGTGGCTGTTGAGACAGCCCTCTTAATGTCCAGGGGTTTTTCCAGCTCTGTGGTTAGCACCATGCTCAGAGCTTGGAAGCCTGCGTCTGCAAGAATTTACCATCGAGTATGGCATACTTTCTTTGAGTGGTGTCGCCCTAGAGGCTATGATCCTCAAGTGTTTCGGATATGCAGGGTGTTGGCTTTCCTACAGGCAGGCTTAGATCACGGTCTTTGCCTTGCTTCTCTGAAGGTGTGGGTATCTGCCCTGTAAGTGTGGTTTCAGCGTAGGATTGCTACTCTTCCTGATGTCCGCATCTTTCTGCAAGGTGTACTGCGTATTCAGCCTCCCTTTGTTCCACCAGTGGCTCCTTGGGATCTGGCTGTGGTCCTGAGGGCTCTCCAAGGACCGCCATTTGAACCGCTGGGCTGAGTGGATTTTAAATGGCTTACAACTAAGACACTATTTCTTCTGGCCATTGCTTCGGCCAGAAGGGTTTCCGAATTTGGTGCTCTCTCATGTTGGCCTCCCTTTCTCATTTTTCATAGGGTCAGGGCTTCGCACTCGCCCTAGTTTCCTCCCGAAGGTGGTTTTTTGTTTCCCCATTAACGAGGAAATCATAATGTCAGCCTTTAATTCACTAGAACTTTCGGTTGGTGAGGCCACCTTGGATGTGGTACGGGCTCTAAGGATTTATGTTGACCGTACCAATTCTTTTAGGAAGTCGGACTCCTTGTTTGTCCTCTATGGCTTCTGAAAGAAGGGTTGGCCTGCCACTAGGCAAACTTTGGCAGGATGGATTCGCATGGCAATTTCTGAGGCTTATATTCATGAAGGCCTTCCTGTTCCATCCTCTATTAGGGCTCATTCCACTAGGTCTGTGGGTCCTTCGTGGGCAGCTCGACATGGTGCCTCTGCTGTTCAGCTGTGCAAGGCTGCTACATGGTCTTCTGTCCATACTTTTGTGGGGTATTATGCATTTGACACCTTCGCCCCTCAGGATGCTTCCTTCATGTGGCAGATTCTCCTTTCAGCACAGGAGCATCCCCACCCTTAAAGGGTACTGCTTTGGGACATCCCCAAGGTATCCTGTGGATACCCTATGGACCCTGAAGTAGAAGAACTTACCCTTGTTATCTCTATTTCTACGAAGTCCATAGGGTTCCACAGGACTTCTGCCCTGTTGCACCTGTACTGCAGATGGGCTTTGCTCTGGTCACCGGTTTTTCCGTCTCCTTCTGGTGAGAATGTGATTCTTGTGTGTTCCAGATCTTTCTTCTCTCTTTCTTATCCTCCTCCAGCCTATGGCTTGTTGCGTAACTGGTTTGCCTTGGCTCGGGGGCGGGGTATAGGAGGGGGACCCCAGTGTATCCTGGGAGGCTAAAAACTTTAACTCTGTGGTGACCGATGTCTCCGCCATCGCCTATACCCCAAGGTATCCTGTGGAACCCTATGGACTTCGTAGAAATAGAGATAACATATTTTTAAATGTAAAAAATGCTAATAGAAATTATAACTTCGTATCACCCCACTGTCGGCTCCACTTTATTATTATGGAAAAACTGCTGCTTAGGCCGGGAATTTCTTCAATAATATCTCCTTTGACTCCTATTTTAGATAATTCTCTTTTTCCTCCTGGGACTTCAGGTCGGACAGCGTCTTTGTGGAGAGAGGCAGGTTTTTTACTAGGCTGAAACATTTAGTTAGTGATGGGGTATTTAAGTCCTTCTTGGACTTATGTACTACTGGCATTCCTGAACGGGATCAATTGTTTTATCTCCAGGTGCGCCATTTGCCTCTTCTCAGGGAGGGATTGCTAAATTTGGCAGAGATCTTACAGCATTTGAAATGATGTGTTCTCACTCTTCAGATCCCACCCATGTTATCGCAGGTACTGTATCTATAAAATCCTTCCATATGGCTACTTTCCTGATAACCCATCATTCTGTAAATCTTGGGACAGGGGCCTTATAAGCCGTGGGATACACATAAATTGGGAGAAGGCCTTTCAGATCACCTCTGCACGCTATCCCAGCTTAGAAGTCCTGGAGACTCAATATAAGCTTTTGACAAGATGGTATAGATGTCCAGTAATATTACTTAACATTTTCCCTTCTGTTTCTATGGGCTCTATTTGATTTGAACGCAAATTAAATAGCGCCGGGAGGGAGCTCCCGGAGCTATTCAATTCAGCACGCTTTTAGGTCAGAGAATGCCCGTTCTCCCGCCTCGAACGCCTTAAAAATGTGTTTAGTCACGAGAATGGACATTCTCCGACTAAACTGCCCGGCGCAATGGTGTTTCCTGGAGGTGTGCGAGAATTGAATAGCTCCGTGAGCTCATTACCGGCACTATTTAATTTGCGTTCAATTGACTCGAGCCCTATGTTGGAGATGTGGCAAAGATAGAGGTACTCTGATGCACATATGGTGGGACTGCCCCCTAATATTCCCCTTTTGGTCCAAAATTCTAACACTAGCATCCGAAATTCTGGGTTACCAGGTTCCGACGATACCAGATTTCTGGTTACTTTCATATACAGACTAACCTATTTCCAGGTATAAGAAATCTTAAGCATATAAGCAAAACCTTAAGCATATAAGTAGTGCTGCTAGAGCGGTTATTCCAGTACGCTGGCGCTCCGTGGTGGCTCCTTCGGTATGGGATTGGTGCAAACTATTGGACTTTATATGAATATGGAGGATATTTTTCACACAGCCCTAGAGAAACATTCAGATTTTGTCACAACCTGGGTCAATTGGATGGAGTTTAAAGCTGGGTACACACTGATAGATATATTGGCCGATCAATTGGTTGGCCAATATATCTGCTGCCCGTCGGCCAGTGTGTAGCTGAAATATGTCTGTGAATGTCGTCATTCACAGATATATCGCATTGACTGTGTTGCACAGCCGATGGACAGAAATGTCTGCAGATATATCTGTCCATCAGCAAATGTGTATACACACACAACGGTAGCCGCAGGGAGGGGGGCGGGACCCGCGGCCAGACACAGATGATGGCCGTTCAGTGTGTATGAACGACCTTCATCTGCAGATCACACAATCAGCAGTTATATCTGCATAGTTTGTACCCACCATAAGTCTTCTCCCTAATATAAAGCTTTGGTCTTTAAGACTTAGGGGTCTATTTACTAAGCAGTGTTAGGAGACAGAGTAAAAAGTGATAAGGTGCCAGCCAATCAGCTCCCAACTGTCATTTTTCAAGCACAGCCTGTGAGATGGCAGTTGGGAGCTGATTGGCTGGCACTGTATCACTTTTCACTCTGTCTCCTAACACTGATTATTAAATAGACCCCTTAGATAGATATAAATTGATTTAATTTATCTCAAGTTCTACTTGATTGTTGAATAGCTATGCAGTCGGGAAGCTGGTGGACCTAATCCCGACAGCCGGCTTCCAGACTGCTTAATCCCGACGAGGGCTAAATGACAGGCGTCTAAACATAGACCCCTGTATTTTGCCGACACTGGGAGACCAGCGCCCGGCATCCCGATCGAAGGGATGCCGAGCGCAGGGGGGGGGGGTAGGTTTAGGGCTAGGGGTAGGGAGGGCTAGGCACCCCCAGGGGGGAATTAGGGTTAGGCACCCCCCCGGGGGACTTAGGTGTAGGCGGTGGGGAAGGGGGGGGTTAGGTTTAGGCACTTAGAGGGGGGCTTAGCGTTAGGCACTGGGGGGAAGGTTAGGGTTAGGCACCCCTAAGGGAGGCTTAGGGTTAGGCATACCTGATGACTTTCTGGCTGCTCCTTCCGGGAGGGAGCAGCCGGATTGGCAGGACGGGGGGGCGTGGCTTGGACAAGGGGGAGTGGCAGGGCAGTGACAACACTTTTTGGCGGGGGTGGGGTCACATGATTGTGTCAGTTTGGCCTCGCCCCCGCTACACAATGCCGATAAAATAGGCATTGTGAAGCAGGGGGCGGGACCAAAATGACACGAATCGCTGCGGGGGTTGCATGGGTTATTGCGGGGGGGGGGATAGGAGGGTGGGCGTCAGCCAGAGAATTGCCTGCCTTCCCGGGAGGTCGTGAGCGGCACCCGATTTTTGAGAGGCTCGCGACCAAATCAGGAGGGTAGGCAAGTATGGGGTTAGGGTGTAGAATAGGTTAGTGAATACTTACCTGGAGACAATCAGGATTTTCATCCTTGTTGGGCTGCCGCTGTCGAGATTTCAACCGCCGGGCATGGATCCGGCTGTAAATCATACCCACTCCGTTGGATATATACAGTCTTCTAACTTGCCTCGGCACCTCTTTGTTTTTCCCAATTCCCTATACTTTCCTTCCTTCTCCTTCCTTTGACTTGTTGCAGTGCGCCACACCACAGATTGACTTTTATGAATGTTTTGATTAAGATTGGAGGACCGCACTTCTGTATGGCTCTCTATGGACTCGTCAGCCACAGAGTCCAGCAGTGAGGCCAAGGGATACATTTACTAAAGTGAGAGTTTTTAAAAGTTAGTTTTAGAAGAGATGTTGCCCATAGCAACCAATCAGATTCTGCTTAACATTTAACTAGCACAATCTAGAAGAAAATAGCTAAAATCTGATTGGTTGCTATGGGCAATATCTCTTCTAAAACTCACTTCTAAAAACTCTCACTATAGTAAATTTACCCCTAAGACTCATTCCATTTGGTTTTCTGCTCCTTTGAAATCCTCTTTTATATGCATACAAAATTGTAAAGGGAAATGCCAATGACTGATATATAATACCTGGCTACTACTTTCCAGAGAGAGTACACCTGTCAGGAGGTTCAATGACTTGACTCGCTGTGAATCATGGCCTTGCCACCCCCCCTTCCCCTGCACAATGATGGGATTGCTAGCGCTACAACACTTGCACCTCCCACCTGGACATTCACATGTATGTATGTATGTATGTATGTATGTATACTGATATCTAAGCATTCTTTTTTTTTTTGTGCTTTGTACGTGACAGGTGTTAACGTCCGCTTCTAATTCTATTAGGATTTCATCTTCACTAAGAAGGATGCCTACGTTTTTTTTTAAGTCCACTCCCTGTTGATAAACACCAGAGGTCAGGCTTGGGTGCTTTTCACTAACAGCAGTCCCCTTTCCCTTGTTGCAATGTGTGATTACTAGGATTCAGTTGGTCCCAGGACTTAAGCACCAGTCAGAGGTGTTTATTGGCAAAGGATTTAGAGTAACAAACCTGTGCAACCACATAGATAAAACAGAATCAAAATTCAGAAATGCAGAAAGCAAGGTTAGTGCCAGAACAGATACCTCCCAACTGTCCCGCATTTAACGGGACAGTCCCGTTTTTCTGGGGCTGTCCCGCCCTCGGGCCGCATTGTCCCGCGGTGGGGGGGAAGTTGGGGGAAGCATACATGCTGCTCTGCTATGCAGAGCAGCGTATATGCAGAGCTAGAATATACGCTGTGCGCATGTTCACAGCATCTATTCAGAGTACGGGGGGGAAGCCCGGGGGCTACCCAGCATCTCGGAGATGCTGGGCACGCCCCATTAGTGATGTAAACAGGGGGGGGGGGGTGTCATCAGACCACGCCCCCTTTACTATAAGGCCACTCCCCCTTTTCGGGCACGTGGGCCTCCTGACTCCCTCCCAGCAAATGTTGGGAGGTATGAGGACACTCAGACAGACTCTAATTGGAATTATGGTCATTACATTAAATTCTCAATTTTTAATAAATGACAATATGCATCTTAAATCATTTTTGACATATCATTGCCTAACTCTGTCTACTCTGTCCATTGTCTAATGGACCGTACACATGGTCAGATCAGACAACGATCAGATATTGTCTGATCGTCCTACATGTGCTGGATGATCGTTATTGAACATCCAGCACATGCACCATTCCCCCAACTACTACAATAACCCTTGATCAATTATATCAATCAGGTTGGCCTGCATGCACGGGCGAAGATCGATATCGACCATCCATGCCCGCGCATCGTTGGGTCGTTTGAGGGGGCAAAAAAAGGACTATTTAAACGATATCGGTATCATTTAAATCGTCCTTTAAATCTGACTGTGTATGCACCATAACTCTATTGGCTGCTCCACTGAACGGGCAATATATCTATAGTGCACCGCCGGGTGTGTACAGCAGATGTGTCTATGAACGATGTCACTCACAGACATATAGGATCGTCCCTGCAGCACAGCAGATGGACAATATATCTGTCATCTGCTGGTGTGTACGGGCGACCTGCCAATCGCCTGTACACATTCTGCAGGGACCCAGAGCTGACTGACAGCTCAACATAAATCCCCGCTCAGTTGGAGCTGTCAAGCCCGGCACATCGGGACTATTGGTAAGCATATACACACTTATGCTGGGCATACACTATACAGTTATCTGTCAGATATCTGTCCAATCTGGCTGGTTGGAATGAAAATCTGGTAATGTATGGGAGCAAATGACAATCGACCATTTGCTCACAAACACTGGAAAACAGACAAAAATTGTCATCCAGACAAATTGGTTAAATCAAATGAATTTAACCAATTAGACCAATAATTTTTGCATATTTTCCAGTGTTTAAGACCATATGGATGATTGTCATTTGCTCCCATACATTACCAGATTTTCATTCCAACCAGCCAGATTGGACAGATATCTGACAGATAATTGTAGAGTGTATGCCCAGCATTATCAATCATCAGATATGTCGGCGGGTTGGCCGAACGGCTGACACGTCGACCTAGTGTGCACCCAGCTTATCTGTATATGAAGGAATGATTAAACCAGGCTGATTTTTACAGAGCAAAAGAAAATACTTATCACTGAAACCTTTTTTTGAAGCCTGTTACCTGAAACCGCACCACTGAGTATGTAATAAACTTGTACTGGAATATAAGCATGGTTTTATTTCAAGCCATGAAATAATAATTTTGATTTAAAAATAAGAAGTAACTAAGCAAATCAAATACATAATGTTATTTGCTTTAAACCTATAAATGGTAGCACTGTATGCTAGGTGCATAACAGAATAGAATACAGTGCATCCGGAAAGTGTTCACAGCGCTTCACTTTTTCCACATTTTGTGATGTTACAGCCTTATTCCAAAATGGAATAAATTCATTTTTATCCTCAAAATTCTACACACAATACCCCATAATGACAACATGTAAAAAGTTTTTTTGAGATTTTTGCAAATTTAATTAAAAAAAAAACAACAACTAAGAAATCACATGTACATAAGTATTCACAGCCTTTGCTCAATACTTTGTTTATGCACCTTTGGCAGATTTTACAGCCTCAAGTCTTTTTGAATATGATGCCACAAGCTTGGCACACCTATCTTTGGGCAGTTTCGCCCATTCCTCTTTGCAGCACCTCTCAAGCTCCATCAGGTTGGATGGGAAACGTCGGTGCACAGCCATTTTCACATCTCTCCAGAGATCTTTAATCGGATTCAAGTCTGGGTTCTGGCTGGGCCACTCAAGGACATTCACAGAGTTGTCCTGAAGCCACTCCTTTGATACCTTGGCTATGTGCTTAGGGTCGTTGTCCTGCTGAAAGATGAACCATTGCCCCAGTCTGAGGTCAAGAGCGCTCTGGAGCAGGTTTTCATCCAGGATGCTGCATTCATCTTTCCATCTATCCTGACTAGTCTCCAGTTCCTGCCGCTGAAAAACATCCCCACAGCATGATGCTGCCACCACCATGCTTCACTGTAGGGATTGTATTGGCCTGGTGATGAGTGGTGCCTGGTTTCCTCCAAACATAACACCTGGCATTGACGCCAAAGAGATCAATCTTTGACTCATCAGACCAGAGAATTTTGTTTCTCATGATTTGAGAGTCCTTCAGGTGCATTTTGGCAAACTCCAGGCAGGCTGCCATGTGCTTTTTACTAAGGAGTGGCTTCCGTCTGGCCACTCTACCATACAGGCCTGATTGGTGGATTGGTGCATAGATGGTTGTCCTTCTGGAAGGTTCTCCTCTCTCCACAGAGGAATGCTGTAGCTCTGACAGAGTGACCATCGGGTTCTTGGTCACCCCCTTGACTCGGGCTCTTCTCCCACGATCGCTCAGTTTAGGCGGCAGGACAACTCTAGGAAGAGTCCTGGTGGTTCTGAACTACTTCCATTTATGGATGATGGAGGCCACAGTGCTCATTGGTACCTTCAAAGCAGCAGATATTTTTCTGTACCCTTCCCCAGATTTGTGCCTCGAGACAATCCTGTCTCGGGGGTCTACAGACAATTCCTTGGACTTCATGCTTGGTTTGTGCTCTGACGTGCACTGTCAAGTATGGGACCTTATATAGACAAATTCATGCCTTTCAAGATCATGTCCAAACAACTGAATTGACCACAGGTAGACTCCAATTAAGTTGTAGGAACATCTCAAGGATAATCAGTGGAAACAGGATGCACCTGAGGTCAGTTTTGAGCTTCATGGCAAAGGCTGTAAATACTTATGTACATGTCATTTCTTAGTTTTTTTATTTTATTTAAATTTGCAAAAATCTCCCAAAAACTTTTTTCACGACATTATGGGGTAATGGGTGTAGAAATTTGAGGATAAAAATGAATTTATTTCATTTTGGAATAGGGCTGTAACATAACAACAAAATGTGGAAAAAGTGAAGCGCTGTGAATACTTTCTGGATGCACTGTACATGTCCACAGAATGACAGAACCCCTGTGCATTCAGTTACAGCCCAGATACCCACTGAAACTACCAATGTCAGATGGCATGAAACTGGCCCCTCAGGCTACATTATTACTTTAAAATGTAGTGCCCCAATTGAAATAAAGACAATGTCCATAATCATAATAACAGCTTCTGCCCTGAATGCCACTGTACAGCATCCCATGTCACAGTAACCTTGTGCAAGCATACCATAGCATAGGGTATCCTTTGACATAAAGGAATTTATTTTACTAAGACCATTTGCCAACTGGAATGAAATTGAAAAAAAAAAATCTGTACGTGCACAGAGAAGGAATGCCTTTACTTTATGTTAATAACAGGTGCACCTGTCCATCAATGTACACGGCTTGTCTGTAAGGAGAAATCTAACTGATACAGGGTGCAAATTTGCTTTTGCACTAGCCTTGTAATTCAAGGGTTGCGAATGTTGTTGTGTTGGTTGTTGTTGTGTGTGTATGTGTGTGTGTGTGTATGTATGTGTGTGTGTGTATGTATATATATATATATATATATATATATATATATATATATATATATATAATATATATATATATATATACACAGTGCGTAATATACAGTGCGTAAAGTGGTCCTAGAGAAGAGGGGGAACTCACCCTCCTCCTAAAAAAAAAAGTTACAATGCACACAGAAAGGCGCAGGGTGAAAAAGGGGCGTGGCTTTCAAAATAAATGGGCATGGTCACACAATTGTGTTCCCAAATCAAATTACAACCCTAAGTAGCACAATCTTGATTCACCCAATTCATATTACACCACATAGTGGTGGCAGTGGCCCTTATTCATGTATGACCACAGCAGTGCCCTTTTTACACAATGCCCACATTTGTGCGCCTTATACACAATGCCCACTTTAGTAGTGCCCCTTATACAATGCCCACAGCAGTAGTGCCCTTTATGCAAATGCAATAGTGGTGCCCCTGATGCAGTGTCCTCAGTAGTGGTGCCCATTATGCAGTGCCCACAGTAGTGGTGCCCATTATGCAGTGCCCCCAATAGTGGTAGTGCCCCTTTTGCAGTGGTCCCAGTAGTGGTAGTGCCCATAGTGAGTGTGCCCCTTATTCAGTGCCCCCAATAGTGGTGCTCCTTATGAAGTGCCCTCAGTAGTGGTGCCCCTTATGCATTGCCCCTAGTAGTGGTGCTTCTTATGCAGTGCCCCTTATTCAGTGCCTCCAGTAGTGGTGCCCTTTATGCAGAGCCCACAGTAGTGGTAGTGCCCCTAGTAGTGGTGCCCTTTATGCTGTGCCCTCAGGAGTGATGCCCCTTGTAGTTGTGCCCCCCAGTAGTAGAGCCCCCAGTTGTAGTGCTCCCTGTAAATGTGCCCCCTAATTAATGCCCCCAGTAGTAGTGCCCCTTAAGTAATGCCCCCAGTAGTAGTACCCCCTGAATAATGCCCCCTGTAGTTGTTGTCCCTGAGAAAAGCCCTCTGTAGTTGTGCCCCCGGAGTAATGCCCCCCAGCCCCGTATTGTGAAGCCGATACAAAAAAATAAAACCTAATACTTATTTTAAGTCCCGCTCCTGCGTCCACTGCCGTTGCCTAGTCCGCCGGGCTGCTCCTCTAGTCTGAACTGTGGGAGAGACGTCATGACGTCTCTCCCATGGTGCACTGCACTCAGAGGGAGCCGGATGCCGGAGCTCATGAGTGAGCTGCTGGCGCTGCAGGGAGGCAGCCGGGTGCCCGCTGGTAACAAAATCTGAGCGGGCGCCTGGCAAATGCAGCCTCCCTGCGGCGCTGGGGTTAGGTGGGTTGGAGGAGGTGGAACTGGTTCCCTCTCCCAAAATAAGTGACGGAACGCAGTTCCGCCCCGTTCCGGCCCACTTTAACCCCTGTGTATATACAGTGTATGTATATATATATATATATATATATATATATATATATATATATATATGTATGTCAGGTCCATAAATATTGGGACATTGACAGAATTTTCTGATTTTGGCCTCTATTCACCACCACAATGGTTTTGAAATGAAACAAACAAGATGTGCTTTAACTGCAGACTTTCAGATTTAATTTGAGGGTAATTACATCCAAATCGGGTGAACGGTGTAGGAATTACAACAGTTTCAATATGTGCCTCCTACTTTTTAAGGGGCCAAAAGTAATGGGTCTATCAACTCAAAAGCTATTTCATGGACAGGTATGGGCTATTCCCTCGTTATTTCAATATCAATTAAGCAGGTAAAAGGTCTGGAGTTGATTCTAGGTATGACATTTGCATTTGGAATCAGTTGCTGTCAACTCTCAATATGAGATCCAAAGAGCTGTCACTATCAGTGAAGCAAGCCATCATTAGGCTGAAAAATCAAAACAAACCCATCAGAGAAATAGCAAAAACATTAGGTGTGGCCAAATCAACTGTTTGGAACATTCTTAAAAAGAAAGAACACACCGGAGAGCTCAGCAACACCAAAAGACCCGGAAGACCATGGAAAACAACTGTGGTGGATGACAAAATATTTATTTCCCTGGTGAAGAAAAACCCCTTCACAACAGTTGGCCAAATCAAGAACACTCTCCAGGAGGTCGATGTATATGTGTCAAAGTCAACAATGAAGAGAAGAGTTCACAAGAGTGAACATAGAGGGTTCACCACAAGATGCAAACATTGGTGAGCCTCAAAAACAGGAAGACCAGATTAGAGTTTGCCAAACAACATCTAGAAAGCCATTACAGTTCTGGAACAACATCCTATTGACAGATGAGACAAAGATCAACTTGTACCAGAGTGATGGGAAGAGAAGAGAAGGAAAGGAACTGCTCATGATCCAAAACATACCACCTCATCAGTGAAGCATGGTGGTAGTAGTGTCATGGCGTGGGCATGTGTGGCTGCCAATGGAACTGGTTCCCTTGTATTTATTGATGATGTGACTGCTGACAAAAGCAGCAGAATGAATTCTGAAGTGTTTCGGGCAATATTATATGCTCATATTCAGTCAAATGCTTCAGAACTCATTGGACGGCGCTTCACAGTGCAGATGGACAATGACCCGAAGCATACTGCAAAAGCAACCAAAGAGTTTTTTAAGGCTAAAAAGAGGAATGTTATGCAATGGCCAAGTCAATCCCCTGACCTGAATCCGATTGAGCATGCATTTCACTTGATGAAGACCAAACTGAAGGGAAAATGCCCCAAGAACAAGCAGAAACTGAAGACATTTGCAGTAGAGGCCTGGCAGAGCATCACCAGGGATGAAACCCAGCGTCTGGTGATGTCTATGCGTTCCAGACTTCAGACTGTAATTGCCTGCAAAGGATTTGCAACAAAGTATTAAAAAGTGAAAGTTAGATTTAGGATTGTTTAGTTTGTCCCATTACTTTTGGCCCCTTAAAAAGTGGGAGGCACATATAGAAACCGTTGTAATTCCTACACCGTTCACCTGATTTGGATGTAATTAGCCTCAAATTAAATCTGAAAGTCTGCAGTTAAAGCACATCTTGTTGGTTTCATTTCAAAGCCATTGTGGTGATGAATAGAGGCCAAAATATGAAATTTCTGTCAATGCCCCAATATTTATGGACCTGACTGTATATATTGATTATATTGTTTTGCATATAGGAAATACTGTCTGCCTTTGCATGCAATAGACTAATAATGGACATCTTTATTTTTACACTGCAATTTAGAGTTGAGCTAGAACATTCCTCCCCTCCCCGGTAAGCCTGTAGCACAACATAGTTTGGCCAACAGTTTGTACCACCACCCTTTAGCTAGATTTATTCTTAACTGTAATTCATACTTGCTGACTTTGAAGTGCTCCTTCCCTGAAAAGCCTGGAGTGGAGATGCAGCTGGGGAGATGCAGCTTAGGAGATTTGCAGCATTTTAACCCTGCACCCTCCATATGAGTCTTTGATTCCTGGTAACTATGGGGGAGATGCATGAAAGGGATAACTATCTTGCGGTAAATTCCTGGACTTGCTTCCCTTTTTATCACAGGGAGGCAGGTGCAGTCATCGCCTGCATGTATTAACATCAGGTTTGCTGAAGAGGGACAGTATTTACCTGGTTGCCAAAGTGCACTCTCCCTCTTTCAGTTTCTGAAATGTGCATGCGCCGGTCAGAAATACCCGCCCCCCCCCTTCCTCGTCATTATTCGGGGGGACCAGGAGCTGAGCACATTAAGCGCTGCAGTTACCGCTTCCTTGCATATAGTAATGCCGGGATGCGAGCAGAATGACTCTACGCACCCCTGTCATTATTGGCGCTCCTATCTCCCCATCCTGCCCACTTCACTATGAAGTTGGCGGGATGCACAAGATCTACCCACTCTTCCAGGGGTGCTAGGGACTACCTGAAAAATTAGGAGTCTCCCACTCCTTCCAGGAGAGTAGCTATGTATGCTATAAACGAGGCCCCTAATTCATCCAAATACACCTTTAGTAAATGTAAGAGATAATTTTGTAGGAACTGGAATACTTTCATGTACTGTCATTCATTTTGTCTGCTGGAAGCTGATTGGATGAGCCTAGTAATAAAATTATTTTACATGAAGTTCTTTTTTAAAAGTTTTGCATTATAAAGAAGTTTATATGTTGCTGTTTATTTCAAACTTTTATTTTGATTACAAATATTTTTGTTGTTGTCCACAGATATTGTGTTTTTGGCTGCTCAGAAACCGGACCATCACTTGTGGCTGAGATCAAGAAGGCTTCACTCTAAAGAGAGTGTTCATGAATTGGATTTATCCATTCCTTGGTACTTCTAACAATAAGGATGCAACAAACATAACCTCTTGACAGGGAACCATGCTTTCAATTTTCTCTTTATTTGACATCCTTTAAACAATAAACATTTTTCAAAAACAATTATCAAAAATGACAAGTCTGTTTCGCAGGAGCAACAGCAATGGTAGCGCAAGAGGCAGCTCATCCACTCAGGAACTTAACAACAGCCGTCCTGTGCGCCGGCTAGAGTTTAACCAGGCTATGGAGGATTTTAAGACAATGTTTCCAAACATGGAATATGACATCATTGAGTGTGTACTGAGGGCTAACAATGGAGCAGTGGATGCTACAATTGATCAGTTATTACAGATGAACCTGGACGATGGTGGTTATGATGACAGCTCAGACTCAGATGACAGCATTCCTCCAGAGGTTACTTTTCATTTTATTTAGCTTTAGGAATGTAAAATATGTTTTTCCATATGAAATTTTATTTGAATGATATGAAAGATGGAATTCTAAAGTTTTTTTCTTTAAGAAAGTATGAGACGACCATCATGTTTAGGTGCTTTACCCTTGGCAATATCTTAAATATTTTAACATAAAATACATTGACATATACAGTAGGTGGAGCACATTATACATATGGCATAGAGATGATTAATTTTCCCAATAATTGCTGTATCTTGCCAAAACACCTAAAACATTTTTATTAGATGGGAAAGAGATTATTTTTAATTGGATAATCTCCATGATTTTGCAAAGCATATATTCATCGCCATCACCAAAAACAAATTGTTGTATGATTAATTGTGAGATAACTCCCTAATATGTGCTAATAGATGCGTATCTCTAGTGAGTATTCCCATGGTCATGGTAGGTCAGTGTTTGTGCAGGTTGGCAAAAGCTTGGTGGTGGTGCCAACCCAGCCCTCCTTCTGCATCTTCCTGTGGACTTCTCAGCACAGTAAACTGTTCTTTTCTCCATATTCTGTTGGATCCTATAGTTATAAGAGGGCTGATGCAGAAATGACTGGAAGTCATTTTTGTAGATGGAGCTTGCATGTTTTCTCACTGCGCATGCTCTGGAGTGGAGTACACGCCATGCAGAGTTGTATGCAATTCAGTCACATCACCACTTGCGGAAGCAGGGGAGAAACTAGATGGCAAGGGGGCATTGGTATGTAGGCAAAGTTTAGCAGTTGTGTATATGGAATTGGTATGAAATACCGCCAGCCGCATGGCCGGCGGTTCGATTCCCGTCACCGGCAGCCCGACAGGAGCAGAGTGCGATGCAGCGGAAGCCCGACAGCGCTGGAAATCCCGATCGTGGATAGGTAAGTATCCACTAACCTAACCTAACCCCCCTAACCCTAACCCTCCTTAGGGGTGCCTAACCCTAACTTCCCCCCCCCAAGTGCCTAACCCTAATCCCCCCTTCCCCGCTGCCTAAACCTAAGTCCCCCGGCGGGGTGCATAACCCTAAGTCCCCCCCGGGGGTGCCTAACCCTAACCCTCCCTTCCCCTAGCCTAACCCTAAGTCCCCCCCAGGAGCCCTAAACCTAACCCTCCCCCCCCGCGGCTCTCCGCTCGCGGTGCCCGGCATCACTACGATCGTGATGCCGGTCTCCCGGCGTCGGGGAAATGCGGGCGTCTGCATCTAGACGCCCGGCATTTCACCCTTGCCGGGATAAGACAGTCGGGAAGCCGGCTGCCGGTATTTAGGCAGTCTGCTTCCCGATTGCCTCCCGTGTATATGCGTAGATATGACTGTTATCTGAAAGACTCATGCTCCAAGGATAGCACTGGTGCAAGTGTACAATGATGGCTATAAATCCTAGTATATGGAATAGGGGCAGTACGGTCGCATTGCTGTGTACTACTTTGCATTTTCCGCTATGCACACAATACATGTGTTATTACGTCTGACTCAGTTCAGTTCTGCATTGGCCCCAAGGACTAAAAAATATCTGGGGCCCTCCTGAAGAAAATAGGATAACAAGGGCAGTGACCAGCCAGATACTAGAAGTAGGGGGGAATTTCAAGTGGTCAAACAGTAATGATCCATTTAATCAGGGCTCATTTGTCTGGATGGGCATAATTATCCTTCCTTGGGCTCTAATAATTACTTGATGTAAGATAGATGTTGTACATCAGGTAATTAAAAAAAAATTCAATTAAACACCAAATTGAATCTAAGGACATGAACCACGAATTTTAAATATATTGTTCAGGGCTAACCTGTCATTGCACTGTAGTTCTAAAATATTACCTCTCCGACTGCATTACAGCATACTTGCCTACTCTCCAGGAACGGATGGGAGGCTTGCGAAAATCCGGGCAACACTTATACAATACAACTGGGCAGTCTAGGGGAGTTGAATCGCGTCATCATGGCCTCATCCCCTGCTGCACAATGACGGTAATTTCGCCATTATGTAGCAGGGACAAGGCCACAATGACGCGATCGCACAGTCACGCTCCCCGCTTTGTCGACCTGTCTGGAGGCAGCCAGATTGTCGGCAAGTATGCTTTACAGACAGCTGCAGCCCATTTTATATCTTTAGGGTGGTGTCCTAATGGAATATGATGTAGGTCAAAAAGTGCAGACTGCAGTAAATTTAAGCTTACTGTGACATCAGTATGTGAATACGGGATGTAGTTAGGATACCAGCGGGCGCTATCCTTCCGCCAATATCCCGACAGCCACATCCCGACATGGGACTAAACATAGGCGTCGAAATCCCAACGCCTATCATTAGCCCCACCTCTAAATCCCGACACCCGGCTTACCGAACGAAGGTGAGCCGGGTGATTTAGTGTGTTGCCGCGTGGGGGGGGAGGGGTAGTGTTAGGGACCCCCGGGAGGGTTAGTGTAGGGAAAGGGGGGGTTAGGGTTAGGTACCACTAGGGGTGGTTAGGCACCCCCTCGGGAGGGCTAGGTTTAGGGTGTTGGGAGGGTGGGTTAGATTTAGGCACTAATGGTGGGAGGTTAGGGTTAGGCACCCCTAAGGGAGGGCTAGGGGGGGGGAGAGGGGAGGGTTAGGGTACTTAACTGATGTTGTCGCTGTCAGTATTTGATCTGGTGGCTAAACAGTGTTTCATCGCCCATAACAATACGCTGTGGGTACTGCTCTCCCTCCTCATGATACCACATCAAGTGCACGGGTGACAATCCCATCCTATTGGTTTTGTGAACTTCTGTGAGTTGCTTTGTTACCCATCATAAACATTTTTTCCTGTACCCCAGTTGCCCAAGAACGATGTTGTGCGCAATACTCACTGAGATATTTAGTTTGTCAGCAATATCACTAACTTGAATGCATCTGTCCTCCTGGATCAGACTTTCAATGCGGCACAAATTGTCATCTGTGGTGGAGGTGCTTGGCCGGTCGGATCGCTGGTCAACTTGAACATGTGTCCTATCATTATTAAAGGCATTGCACCAAACCCAAACCTGTTTCCATGACATGATGTTATCACCGTACAGTACACCCCGTCAGGTTGTCGATGAATCTCAGCTGCTGATGTGCCCTTTAGATTATTAAATCTGATCACACTACGCACCTCAATGTTTTATCATGTTTCCGCCAGCCCCACCATCTTATTACTGATGTTGGAACTGTATGACTGACATGAGACGCCGTCTAATGGCCGTGAGGGGAAGCAGTGGTCTACTTGCTCTGGTCTGGCAGGAAATTAGAATGAAATAGAAAACAGTACACACACGAGAGGTCTTGTTACTTTACATATTGAACCATACTCTTATATAACATTAAACCTGTTCCTCCTAAGTGCCCAGCAACAATTATGATCATAAAACTAAATGTAATTGAAGATTTTGTATTGTTTTAGAACTAGAATGTAAAATTTAGTTATGTCATGTAAAATCCTAAAATATCTGTAAAAAAACCCAAAACTACTCTTCCAATTTAGCATGGCGCCAGGCACATTGTGTTGGATCAGGTTGTTACATACTGTAGTAAAATATTATTGCAATACAACTGTTCCTTCCATTTCCAGATTTTGGAAAGAACTCTAGAACCAGACAGTTCGGATGAGGAACCTCCTCCAGTTTATTCCCCCCCTACCTATGACATGCCTTCATTTGACAGACCTCATCCACAAACTCCGCCCACACCTCCTCCACGGTATGTTAAAGCCAATGCCCTTGTCTACAAAATACATGTAAATTTGTAAATGCAATATATGTTTGAAGTTGTGTAACAATGGACATTACCTTGCACAACAATGAAAATGTTTCCAATGTGAAAATAGTTACTTCTAATTGATTTCAGCATGCAAAGAATGAATATGACATTTAAAACTCTGTTAGTTCCGAGATATAGCCCATTTATGACGATGTAGGGGTATTCCTAGTGAAGTGGGCAGAATGGAGAGAATCTTACCAGCAATCTGCGTTCCGCGCAGAGGGGGCGGGGCCTAATGACCCAATTAAATGAATCAGTTATTTGTCCCCTCCCCTATTCAAAGATATGTGATTCACGGGATTACCCACACAAGATAAGTGTGGTGCACTGAGTGACAAGCATAGTGAGCGATTCCACCAAGACATTTCAGCAATGGAACAAAGGGCCTGATTCAGACACACTCGCGAGCGGCTGTCCGCTCGCAAGTGGGTCGATGGTCTGCACTGAGCATGCGCACGATGGAGGGAGCTCCGTCGTGCGCATGCGCCAGACGCGACGAGCGAAGGACTTTCCTTCGTTCGTTGTGTCTGATCAAAGGGGGCGTGCTGTCGATGTTGATTGACAGCACACCCCCTTTGGTGGGCGTGCCGGGGGCGTGCCTCCCTGACGGGGGCGTTCCCAAGGGAACGCCTCCCGTCAGAAGCCGGCCCACTGACATCACTAGTGATGTCAGTGGGAGTGATTTTGGCTCTGATAGAGCCAAAATCACTCCGGGCCTTGCGGTTGAAAACCTCAACCGCAGGCTCCGGCTCGCAGTTTCGATGGTCACGACCATCGCGGCCATCAAACTGCACGCTCGTATAGGCTGTGGGTGGTGACCCACAGCTATACGAGCGTCCAGGAGGACGCTCCATAGTTATGGAGGACGGCCCTCATTCAGAGCGTGCGCTCTGCTCAGAGCGTACGGCTCTGAATGAGGGCCAAAGATATCAGGGTAGGTGAATCACTACTGTTGGGCAGTGACAAGAGATGCCCCAGAAGAGGAGTACAAGCAAATATCAGATTATTTAAAAATAGCTTTTCACTATGACTATATTTCTAATGTTCATACAGTATAGTGCAAGTAGTATAGCTCAAATAATAGAGCTAGTAAAAACATTCTGAAATCATTTGTTTTTCTTGACCTCAAATTATTAATGTATGACTATTTTTACAAAGAAAACAAATTAAAAGTATTAATTTGTTGTACAGTGTTATTATTAGTGATGTTTTATATATGTATTCTTGTGCTGTGCCAACTTTTCTCTTCCCTATACTATATTGTGTAATATGTAAGAACAGGGGGAATCAGTATGAATGACCGCCGGCCCTATGGCCGGTGGCTCAAATCCTGACGCCAGCAGACCGACAGCAGAGAAAATCCCAACAGGGGATTTAGGTAAGTATAACTAACCCTAACCCTCCCTTAGGGGTGCCTAACCCTAACCCCCTCCCTCTCAGTGCCTAAACCTAACCCCACCCGTCCCTGCAGCCTTAAACCTAAGTCTCCCGGGGGGTGCTTAACCCTAACCTCCCCCTGGGGGTGCCTAACCCTAACCTCCCCTTCCCCTAGCCTAACCCTAACCCTCCCGGGGGGTTGCCTGACCCTAAGCCCCCCTTGGGAGCCCTTTCACCCTCCCCCCCGATGCTGTCCGCACCCGCCGCCCTGCTTACCTTTGTTTGGTATGCCGGGGCGTCGGGCTCCCTGCGTAGGTATAATGATGGGCGTTGGGATTTCGAAGCCTGTCATTAGTACACTGCCGGGATTTGACAGTCGGGAAGCCGGCGGTCGGCATTTCGATTGTTGGCTTTCTGACTGCTTCCCGTACAGGGCTGCATATCATAGTTTCAAGTCACCATTTGAAAAACTGAAACCCTTTTCTGTCAGAGGATTTTAATGCTTAAGATTGTCTTTGTTTCCCAGCCCTCCATCTCTGCCCATCTTCACATTTAATCTCCCTGGGACTTTGGGGAAGGGATGAGGGATTGGGGGTTGTCTGTTTTAAAAGAGAAAAGGATAAGAAATAGTTATTTCATTCAAACAAAGGAAATGCATTGATCCCCTTTTTGATCCCTATTGTGGTTTCCACTTTATAAAATGTATGTGAAGTTATGCAGTAGTAATATTATAAGCCGTATGGTTTTTTTCATAACTCCATAAGACAAATCTAATAGGGATATTACAAAAAAATTATCTGCCCTTTCTTCATTAATTTAAAATGTTTGAAAGTTATTGTAATAGTATCTCCATTATGTTCTAAGCTGTTTGTTACATTACACACAATATAAAACATGGTATTTTAATTCAATATGGCTTAGTTTTCTTGTGCCTGTGAGAATAAGTGACTTGTCCGAGGTTATAAGCAGACACAGCCATTTGAACCAGAGTCTCCAGCAAATGTTTTTGATTTATTATTATATGTTTAAGCCATTGCTGGAACCACACAAGTAAAGCCGTGCACCAGTTGTTGGATATTTCCCCAAATCCAACCAATGAATCTGATTTGTAGGGAGAGTACACCAAAAATCATTCCAGTACTGAACATGCAACAAATATATATAAATCTGTACGGGGCTGTGGACCACATGTGACACCTTGTAAATAAAATTTAATATTAAAAAATCATGCAGCTATATTTACTTACATAACAAGTAGTGACGTTAGACGTTATATAGTATACACTATTTTATTTGAATCAACGTACCTACATACAGCTATTCTTTTCTTTGCAAAAACTCTTCCTCTCACCAACCTGTTTGTCCCACATTAAAAAACATCTCACTCCCTCTATTACGCTTTACAGGGAAGATTAAATGGGAATAAACCATCTTTATAACCGTTTATTTTACTTTTAAAAAAAAATGTTTCGCAACAGTTTAACTTTTTGGGGTATATTTACCATTATTCAGGAATTAGTCCTGATGATTATATTGTTTTTCTTACTGCCGTATATCGTGCCAATAAGAAAATAAATATTGTGGGAATTTACCACCAATCGCATATAGGGACAGGAGCAATCATCAACTCAGGTGTTGCTTTAAAAAAAATGATATCCCGACTCTAATTGTTGGGAAGTATGTAATAACATTCTCAATAGCAATTATTTTTAATGTTAAACATCAGATATGTTTTACCAGCATGTCTCCAAATAACTATACCTCTTGTTTAAGTAAATTAAATTAATAATCCATGCATATTTGATCATATAACAGTTTTAAAAACAATTGTATTTGTACTATTTTAGCATGGGGTTTATAATTATTTTTTTATGTCAGCTGACTTTCAAACATATATCTACAATCTCTGTAAAAATATGCGGAATTAATTGTGTTCTGCTCATTGGTATAATATTGCTTTTAATTCTAAACATCATAAAACGATTTGTAAATTTGCTACACATAAATTTTCTTGCCTCATCATTTGCAACATAAATACAAACCCAAAATGTAATAGCCTGTGATTTGCACAGACCAGCAGGTTTTTTGCGATTTAACTACTAGATATAAAACTGTAATTAATTCTAAGGCTAAATCAACCTGGTTTTGCCTTTGAGATTTATTACAGCTTTAAATCTAGCTGCTATATCACCGGAATTGCACCGGTCCTCACAAATCACAAGCTTTTACGTTCGGGCCATGGCGCATGTTATAGATGTTTAGATACTACATGCAAAAAAATATGTGCATATGACTTTAAATGAAGCTCTCTGGTTATAATTCAAATGAAATATTATATGCTAGCCATTGATACTACCGAATTATCCTCCCTGTAGGCCCGGACTTAAGGCACACATGCACTAGACGATTAAATTGAGCGATTGAACGATAACGATATCGTTATTCAATCGTTCATTAATCGTTTGCAAATCGTTTAAAAAACTGTCTAAAACGACCAGCGATGCGTGCTCCCCCTGGTCGTTTAGACACCTATCATCGGGCAAACATGCTGGACAACTTGACAATAAACGTCAGGTTCGGCATGTTGGGAGATGATTGATATGCCTACACTGAACATCTGCTCGTTCAGTGTAGGCTCATCTCAGACTGACAATCGACTGCACGATTACAATGTCGTAATCGCGCAGTTGTTTTGATGTCTATTAGTGGATGTGTGCTTTTAGGATGGCAGATTTGCTAGGCTGGTAGGATGTATCCTGTTTCATCATTGTACCAATCTTTTTTTATCCCTATTTTTTTTATTACATATGTAACACGCTTCAAATGGTGCAGGATGAATCTGCTGCCATCAATTAGCCCATGCAGTTCACTTTCTCCATTAATGTTAAGTTTAAATAGTACAAACTAGATTTACTTGCAATACCATTTGTGGAAAAACACGCAGTTTACACAGAACGGCGGATGCTGCCTATAATAATTAATTAAGATCTTAATTTAATTTATAATTGACTGCGTCGGTGGTTTGTGCAGGTATCTACAAGTTACTGCAGTTAAAACACAAGTGATTGATCATGGAAAACTGTGAAAGATTAAGAGTTACATTCACTAAGACACAAATGCTACCCTGTGTACCACAAAGGAAAAAAGTAACAAATATACAGTGTACAGCGATTGAAAAAAAGAGTCATTAAATTAGAGCTCTAGAGGTGATGCAGAGGAGAAGGGAGTGGCTAATGCAGAGTAGTTCATTCTATCCGTCATACCCACAGTGATATATCTCTCTTATACCCCTTTTACACCAAAGTCCTGGGTCTGACCCGGGATTTGGAACACATTTCTAACCCCGGACAGACCCTTTTTACACTGTGGCGCCAACCCGGGGTATGCCCGGGTCGACACCGTTCACCCCGGAGCCAAGTCTGCAGTGACCCGGATCTTCTGGCGTTGTAGTGGACGCTTGGAGATGATGTAATCTCCAAGCGCCACTGAAGCCAGCCACTCTGGTAGCATGCGGCATGACCCGGGACATCGTGACCCGGATTGCACCGTTTACACTGCAGGGTGACATGGGAATGACCCGTGGCCAACCCTGCAAGCTACCTGATTTGGATCCCCGGGTCGCTGGTCCTGGACGGATGCGTTTACACTGACAAAAATCCCAAGTTCATGTACGTTCACATGCAAAGAGCCGGGATTTTCACGTCGGTGTAAAATTGGTATTAATGGAAACAAGTCAGCGATGTGACTTACATTGTCCAGGTAATAATACTTTATATGTAAAATGTATGCCATTTTGTGCCGTTGTGCTGATACTAACTATTGAGATGTCCTTAGGATGCAGTAACATGTGCTTTCAGCTTTAACATTTGTGCTTTGGTTTAGGGATAAGAGTGTGAAAACAATCCATGTTTTTTTGAACACATTTGGTATTTGAGAGATTTTATGGATTTGCTATTATATTAACATAATGGAAGAGTTTGAAGTAGCACTTGAAAACGCTTCCATTGTATTAATACAATAGCATTCCATGCTTCTTTGGATTCAGTGACTCTATTCATGCTGCAAGAACATAATGAAATGTGTCATTTATTTTTGAACTACTTCTGAATACATAATTATAATTAGCACCCTATATTTTCAGATAAGAAGTATACATATGAAGTAAATATTGAAATATCAGGGTATTTACCAATATTGTTATTTTTGCTGAGAGAAACATTGTGATAGAACTATTTATAGATTGTAAGCTCCTAGGAGCAGTGTCCTCCTCCCTACTGTCTCACAGCCCTCTTCTCTAGCACTTCAATGACAGCCTTTTGCTTCCCAGCTGTATTGTGTATGGAGAATTGTGTTGCTAATTGTTACTTGTGCTCTGTTTATATTTTGGTTACTGCATTGTAATTATTACCAGTTATTTATATAGCGCGCACATATTCTGCAGCTCTTTACACAGAATATTTGGCCATTCACATCAGTCCCTGCCCCAGTGGAGCTTACAATCTATATTCCTTATCACATGCGCATACACACTAGGGTTAATTTATGTAATGTAATGTTCTGTGTACCCTGTACTGTATGGGTGCCCATACACAGTGCATACGAGATTGCAACGTATACAAATCACAATCGCCCTTGAACTCTCTCCGGCAGCTGAAGTGAACGATGTGCAGCAAAAGCTGCATGATGATCACCCAAGCTATCGTGCATAATCATTAGAGCGAGTGCTATATGACACAGATGCATGTAGCACGGACCAGGGAGATTCATGCTACATGCATCTGTGTAATTGACACAGAAGCACAGATGGGATCAGAGAGACCTGTCTGTGCTGCTGCAGTAAAAAAAAAAAAAAAAATGTCGGGTCCCTCCCCTACAAAAGAGCAACCAACCCCGGGCTTTTTTATTGACCCAGTGCTGGTTGTTCTTAAATACAGGGGACCAACAACGTAGGGGTCCCCTCTACTTAAGCACAACCAGCACCGGGCTAGGCACAGCCAGCCCTGGTTGCTAAAATATGGGGGACAAATGACGTATGTCCCCCGTGTTTTTGGCGGGGGTGGACGACTCCATTTTTTCCTTATTTTGCACAGATTTTTTTTTTTACCGCAGCAGCACAGATGGGTCTCACTGCGCGTCCGTGCTTCTATGTCAATGACACAGATGCAAGTCGCACGGATCTCCTGGTCTGTGCGTGCATATGTGTCATTGAAATACACAGCAGCACAGCCGGGTCTAACTGACCCGTCTGTGCTTCTGTGTCAGTGACACAGATGCATGTTGCACGGACCTCCCCGGTCCGTGCTACATGCATCTCTATCGTGCATGATGTGCACAAACACCGTACAATGTTTGTCACATTGTACACGATAGGTCAAAATCTTACTTCAGGTTCAGTTGACCTACAATGCCAATACACTGCATCGGGGATGTGCAGCATAATCGTCCAGGAAAACGCCACTTTTTACACAATTGGTTGCTACGAACGGTCGAAAACGGCCAAATTGTGTAAAAAAATTGCACCGTGTATGGACACTTTATGCACGGTGCTGCGGACAACTTGTGGCGCCCTATAAATAAAATGTAATAATAATTTATACTGTTCCTGGAACACAAACACAAATACATTCCTTCTGGTTCCATGTATATACACAGATACTGCCACCTGCTGCTACATTCTAGAAGTGCTGGTGTTTGTTTTGTAATTTAAAGCTCTGCATTCCAATCAGCTGAAATCACTAAGCAACCGAATAGTCGTGACCTTGTGCTAAACCGTATTCTGCTTTTATCAGTAGCATAAGCATTTTGTACAGGACTATTTCAAATAACATCAAGCGAAAAATATCACTGATATTTTAAATTCAAATAAATTTAATATCAGCGACAAAGTCTGGCTTTTTATTTTTTTTTAGAAATGCAAATAAAGCGTGATTGATAACTTTTGCGTGTGAGAGGTATTTAAGGTCATTGGGCCTGATCAGAGATGTATGAGATATGCAGGAGGCATCTTGCGCAATAAGACGCCCATTGCCAGGTTCCTCTGATCCGCTGCTACGTCCGAAGATACAGCATCGGATCAGCTGCATGAACATGAGTAACCCAGAGGTTACTCAGGATGTCCGTCAAGATCAAGCTGCAGGGGCAAGTGAAGCTGCGTCTGAGGATGCAACCACTTGTTTTGATACGCCCCGTCTGGAACACTCACTATCACCGACACCGAATGTCACCAGTATGTCAATCATGCTGCGGCTTTTGTATGCACTGTGACAGACATCGCTGGACATGCATAGATGATACTTGCCTACTCTCCTGGAAGTTGCAGGAGGGTCCCGATTTCTCAAAGCTGCGAAAATAGGGATGTGCATTGCCTAGGTTGTTGTGCCTATTTCACTGTCTTTTTTTCGTACACATTCATTTTAGACTTTGGGATGTGCCTCCTTTCAGATGCTTCTGTGACCATTTGTGGTATTACAGGCCAACATTGTCTGCATATGTTGAAAAAGTAAAAAAATAAAAATCACTTTGGTGTCCTACTTACTGTCACTTTGTGACCATCCCAGCATGTACTGTTTTGTGTGTGTAAAACTTATACTCTTATGTCTGTGTATTTGCATTTTTACAACTTCATACATAACCATTCTGATATATATACTTAACGGAACTTAGTAAGCCATGTAATGGCAAAATGTATTGTAGACAATGAATTGCATCTTATATCAATTACATTGAGGCTGAAAGACCTATTTTTTAAGATGGGCCAGAAATTAAGTCTGCTACCAACTCATATGCTACTGGGGCAGTTGTGAGCAGCACTATGCTATTTCTGATGGAAGCGTTGTGGGTGCAGTTAAACACTAATGAGGGAATTCAGTTAGACTCAATAATCAGTGACATTTTCGCACTTTTCGGGGGTTTTAGTGTGATTCTTCCATGGCTTTTGCCTAGGCGCGCTACCGTTTTTCGCACTATCCTATTGCAAAAGACGCGATGTAGTGTTTGCCAAAAATTGTTCATGGTGTGAAAGTACAACAGATTTTGGGGAAATCTGTCTGCACCCCATACAAAGGCTAACTAATATAGGATATCAGTAGAGAGGTGTATTAGTGGCCCTAATAAAAGTACTTGAGGTTCTTAAATTGTCAATTGGCTGTTATATGCGCTTTTTTCTATCAGTGAAAAAATTATAGGAAGCAATATTTTTGGGGAAAATAATTGTTGTAGTTAAATTGGGGATACATAATATTTGGTGTAAGAATATTTGTCATAAAAGTGCATTTAAAAAAAAATAAAAATACACCTGTCACTTGACCTGCAATTCTAAAAACACCTGTCCCAATCTTACAGCCCCCAAAATAGCTATCCCACTACTTTAAACCCATTTTTCAACACTTGTTTTTTTATTTTCACCCCAAATATGACATGTAATTTTTTGCCAAATGAAGCTATTTAAACATTAATTTTACCTAATTAGTCATGAGTGGGGTGTCCCAAGGGGTTCTGAACCAAGTCTCGACAACTTTAGGCAAACTATGGATTTTGCACACCTTCTCTAAGATGGTGAAAACGTTTCGCCAGTTATAGCCCATGGAGGATTTGCATGTGCGAAAACTTCGGCAATAGGATTGCACGAAACGCATTTCGTCCGAAAAGTTTCCATTGGCGAAAACATTTTGCAAACCTGCGGCTTTTCGCAGCTATTTTAATCCTGCCCTAAATTACATTATGACTACAAGGTCTATTGCTGGGCTGTAAATAGATAAAAGCAAAGTTCATTGAATTGGGAACAGAAATTAAAGGCACTTATTCTCACTCCCTGCAGATCTGAAAGACTATTTACAGACAGCGTGAGAACTTATTTCAAACTATTCTGTTCTTACGCATATATGTATGTACTGCATTTATACTGTATTTGTGTCTGAAAATATATATATATATATATATATATATATATATATATATATATAATGTAGTTACGATCCTACGCCAGCATCCCGACCACTGACATCCCGATGGTAAGTATTGAGGTTAGGGTTAGGCTGTGGGGGGAGGGGTAGATTAGGTTTAGATTGGGGGGGAGGGTGAGGTATAGGCTGCGAGGGGGGTTTAGGGTTAGTCTGCGGAAGGGAGGGTTAGGTGTAGGGTTAGGCGTAGCCCACTTATCGGTAAGTGTCCGCGTTGTAACCCAGTCAGGATGCCGGCGTCTGGATTCTGAGCGCCGGCATCCCGTACCCAACATACACATATATATATATATATATATATATATATATATTTATATACACACACACTGTATATATATTATTTTACTTTATTTGTATAACACCACAAGGGGACCACTGCACATTACCAAAAAAATTACAGAACCTAGGAGGACATGATTATAAAAATTGCTGTATTAGCAGCCGTAATACCCAAATGCACAGCAGGGTGGTAGAACCCAGGGATAGGTGGTGTTGAGGGAAGAGAACACTGCTTCTGAGAGCTTACAGTCTAACATGGTGGGGTAGACAGACAGTGCTGACACAGAAGGAAGATACAGTGAGCATGGAGTAGTGGATTATGATGATAGCTGGATGGCTTTGTTAAAGAAGTGAGTCTTGAGAGCCCGTTTGATGTTTTGTAGAGAACCTGATAGGGAGAGGCAGAAAGTTCCAGGGGTAGGGAGCAGCACAGACAAAGTTTTTTAGAGTCGGAAGTGGGAGGAAGTAATTATTTGGGGGAGAAATAGCATTTATTTGTGGAGCAAAGTGGGCGTGAGTGTGAAGAGAGATAAGGTTGGGAGAGTATTGGGTGAGGGCTTTGTAAGCGAGTGTGAGGAGTTTGAACTGGGTTCTGAAGCAGAGGTGTTGCCAGTTTAGGGCTTGTAGGAGAGGGGGGGGTAGAGGAAGTATGTTTGAAGAGGAAGATGAGCTGAACAGTAGCATTGAGGACAGATAGGAGTGGAAAGAGCTGGGAGAAAAGGAGGCCAGGTAAGAAGTTACAGTCTGGTGATGTCCCTGGAGTGGATGAGGGCTTAAGGCCTGATTCTGCATGGATCGCAATTGCAACCGCGTATTCAGATAGGCCGATTGCGTACTGTGTATGCACTGCGACTGTGTGGCGAGCGCACTGCGATTATGGACGCACTGTGGAATCCATCGCAGAGAGAGTGGTTGCAGAAACACCGGCGTGCCTGTCTGTTTGAACGCTGTAGCATGGGCGTGCATAAATTAGCCACTGCGGTTGTCTACGCTGCTTGAGTACTCACTGCGTGCGATGAGACTTGCAATTTCTGAGACAGGTCAGACCTGCTGTATTTGTGCATGAGGGGCTGATGTATACGCAGGACTGCGAGGTAATATGAATGTGAGAAGGCAGCAGTGGGCGTCTCTATGCTGGCTGAGCGTTGGCGTACATTAGCATATTTTCAGAGATTCATTGCGTGCAATTATGCAGCTGCGATAGCAGTTGCATTCTTTGCTGATTCAGGCCCTCAGTTGCCTCCAGGGTGAAAGAGGGTCTGATCCTGGAGATATTTCTGAGATGGAAAAGGCAGGACTGCGAAGATACTGAACATGTTGTTTAAAAGACAACATGGAGGAGTCAAGAATAGTATATGTGTGTGTATGTATGTATGTATGTATATATGTATATATACAGGTTGAGTCTCCCATATCCAAATATTCCGAAATACGGAATATTTTTAGCATGACTGAGAAAGTGAAACCTTTGCTTTCTGATGGTTCAATGTACACAAACTTTGTTTAAAGTAGGGATGTGCAGGCTCGGATAGGTTCGAATTTGCACGCCGAGTTTGAATTTTTCCTTCCAAAAAACGGGACTCAGAAAGAGGCAAAACGTCATCATTCCTGGACTTTTGTCCAGGAATGATGATGTTTGTCCATGTAAGATGACGTTTTGCCTCTTTCTGACCTAGGATCGAGCACGGTGGCCAAAATGTAGTGGTCTGATTTCAACAGATTGACCACCCTGGAATCCTGGCAAAGCGAATGAAGGGCTTCATCCACAAGTCCCACATGCCGAGCGGAATCGCTCCGTCTTAGCTCCTCCTTCACTTTCTCCAGCTGCTTCTGCAAAAGCCTGATTAGGGGAATGACCTGACTCAAGCTGGCTGTGTCTGAACTGACTTCACGTGTGGCAAGTTCGAAGGGCTGGAGAACCTTGCACAACACGGAAATCATTCTCCACTGGGCTTGAGTCAGGTGCATACCCCCTCCTTTGTCATAGGTGGATGTATAGGCTTGTATGGCTTTTTGCTGCTCCTCCATCCTCTGAAGCATATAGAGGGTTGAGTTCCACCGCGTCACAACCTCTTGCTTCAGGTGATGGCGGGGCAGGTTCAAGAGTGTTTGCTGGCGCTCCAGTCTTCGGCACGCAGTCGCTGAATGGCGAAAGTGGCCAGAAATTTTTCGGGCCACCCAAAGCGTCTCCTGCACGCCCCTGTCGCTTTTCAGAAAATTCTGCACCACCAAGTTTATTGTGTGAGCAAAACATGGGACGTGCTGGAATTTGCCCAGATGTAATGCCCGCACAATATTGGTGGCGTTGTCAGATATCACAAATCCCCAGGAGAGTCTAAGTGGGGTAAGCCACTGGGCGATGATTTCCCTCAGTTTCTCTAAGAGGTTGTCGGCGGTGTGCCTCTTACTGAAACCGGTGATACACAGCGTAGCCTGCCTTGTAACGAGCTGGCGTTTCTGAGATGCTGCTACTGGTGATGCTGCTGCTGTTGCTGCGTAAGGTGATACATCTACCCAGTGGGCTGTCACAGTCATATAGTCCTTAGTCTGCCCTGTTCCACTTGTCCACATGTCCGTGGTTAAGTGGACATTGTGTACAACGGCATTTTTCAGGACACTGAGGACACTTTTTCTGACGTTTCTGTACAGTCTCGGTATCGCCTGCCTAGTGAAGTGGAATCTAGACGGGATTTGGAACCGGGGACACACTACCTCCATCAATTGTCTAAATCCCACTGCACTAATGGCGGATACCGGACGCACGTCTAACACCAACATAGCAGTCAAGGCCTCAGTTATACGTTTTGCTTCAGGATGACTGCTGTCGTACTTCATCCTCCTCGCTGAGGACTGTTGGAGGGTCAATTGTTTAGTAAAAGTAGTGGTGTTCCTACTTCCTCTCTGGGATGATGAACGACTCCCAGCAGCAGCAGCAGCGGCAGCAGTAGGCGTAGCAATGCAGGATCCTCCGGAGGAATCCCGGATAGGAGAGTCAGTCATGCCAGTGACATGGCCTGCAGGACTACTTCCGATCCTGACTAAGGAGGAAATTGACGAGGAGGGAGTTGACGGTGTGGTTTGCAGGCGCTTGGATACAACAGGACAACGGGATTTAGGTGTCCCTGGACTGCTTACGGTCTTAGCCAAAGTTTCTGAACTTGACAGTAACTTTTTATGAACGCGCTGCAGGTGCCGTATAAGGGAGGATGTTCCTAGGTGGTTGACGTCCCTACCCCTACTTATTTCACCTTTACATATGGTACATATGGCAAGACAGTTGTTGTCCGGATTTGGATAGAAATATTGCCAGACCAAAGAGGTGGAATGTTTGGTCTTCTGCCCAGGCATGACCGTGATGGGCTTTTTCATCCCACGGACAACAACTGTCTCCCCCTGAGCCTGATTTAAACAAACCACATCACCATCAGAATCCTCCTCGCCAACTTCCTCCTCAGCGCCAGCTACACCAGTATCCTCATCCTGTTGTACTTCAACAGTGACATCTTCAATTTGCATATCAGCAAGTGGACTGTGGGTGCTCCTTTCAGCACTTGCAGGGGGCGTGCAAATGGTGGAAAGAGCCACCTCTTCCCGTCCAGTGCTGGGAAGGTCCGGCATCGCAACCACCACCACACTTGGACTCTCCTTGGGGATTTGTGATATCTTCTTAGAAAGCACAGTTCTTCGCTGTGCTTTTGCCAGCTTAACTCTTTTGATTTTTTTAGTGGGAGGAGGGCTTCCATCGTCATGTGAAGCTGAACCACTAGTCATGAACATACTAGGGATCGACCTTAGCCGTTCCTTGCCACTCCGTGTCGTAAATGGCATATTGGCAAGTTTACGTTTCTCTTCAGCTGATTTAAATGTCTTTTTCAAGGAAATTTTCCTGAACTTTGCCATTTGGGATTGTATGTGCCCTCTATTATGACATTGGGCATCGGCCTTGGCAGACGACGTTGATGGCATGTTATCGTCTATGTCATGACTAGTGGCAGCAGCTTCAGCACTAGGAGGAAGTGGTTCTTGATCTTTCTCTATTTTATTTTTATCGGAGAAAGTTTGGTCCTCCATTTATGTTATATCGATTTGATATATACGTGCGGCTAAACACAGAAAATAATTTTTTTTTTGGTTTGGACTGGAGTGTACTTTCGGGGGTTACAGCACCCTTTAACGGTCAAGCCAGCCGGCCCTTTACTTATGACACAGGCGCACGCTTGGCACTACTTTGTTGATGCACGTGCGGCTACTGCGCACACAATTCACAAACACAGAAAATATATTATTTTTTTAGCACTTGGGGGGAGCAACCCTGATGGACAGAGCACCCCCTGGACAACACTACAGCACCCCTTTAGGACTGGGACACTGCACAGGACTTTGAGAACTGACTGCACAACACAGTCCAGCCAGCCCCTATGGACTTTGAAGTAGCGGACACAGCCCCTATTAACAACAGCAGCACAGCACAACACAGCCAGCCCCTATGGACTTTGAAGTAGTGGACAACAGCAGCACTACACTACACTACACAGCCCTAACTCCCACCCTCCCTCTTCACTGTCCACAGCCGAGTGAGAAAATGGCGCCGACGCGGGTACCTTATATAGGATCCAAAACCCGCGAGACTCGGAAGGCGGGATGATGACGTTTTGCCTCGATTTCAGACCCGAGTCAGGCGGGAAAAGTCGAGCCTGACTCGGATCGGGGGGGTTCGGATTTCAGAAATCCGAACCCGCTCACCCCATATATATATATATATATATATATATATATATATATATATATATATATATATATATATAAAATCTCATATGCATAAATATTAGCCCTTTGACAACTACTCCTCCATCTCTTTGAATATGGGAGACTCAACCTGTATATATATATTATGCAAAAGTTCGGCACTCAAACTAGAAATGCAAAATAGCGGGGTGCCATCCTTAACAAGTAGTATATAGTCAGTTGCTCTTCCTATGAAAGGTGTAAAAAACCCCAAGGGGTAGAACAAACCAGAGGAGGCACTCCCTTGAAGAATGAAAAAAATGTAATATACTTATAACATGTTGAATTTCAGTACAGAGATAAGTCAACGTTTGAAGGTCCACAGACCTTTTCGTCAGGACTGTACAACAGGCATCAAATGAACTGTGACAAGTGCTTACCTTAAATACTAGAGTGTGTATGTGCTGGAAGGTGCTGAAGGGAAAGAACGGCAGCAGCGGGCGTCCCAGCCACGAGGTCCAGGCTGGCATCCGGCGGAAGCAGGGGATTCCACAGAGGGTTGCCCAGCAACGCCGACGCGCATCCAGTGACTTCATTGGGGGACCCGGCTGCCGCGATAAGCAGTGAAGACAAAGAGCTGAGTGTGTTCAGTGTATACAGACAGCCGCACAATCCGGCTGTGGATACAAAGAAAAAGAAATGAGTGGTGTGAAATAAAACGTAAAATGTGTTTTTTAAAAAAATGAAATGTGTTGACAAAGCAGTGCATGGTTGAAAAAAGAGAAAAGGACTACTGTATAGCACAGGGTAAGGCTGGATGTAGGGATGTCAGAAACAAAGTAGCAGCGAGTGCTGAAAAATATATGTCAAACGTATGTAGATGCACAGTAAAGGTAAGACAAACGAAGTCACCATCATGTCTCGCAAAAAAACGGGGATTTGCCCAGATGAACTATGCATAAAAGAAATAAGAGCTGCATATAATAACCACGTATAATATCCCACAATGGGGAAAGAAATAAATGTATAACAAAGAACATGACAAACAGAGTAGAGAGATCCAAAAAAAGCGAACAGAGTAGACTAAGGGCAGAAGAACAAAGATGGACAAGGGAGGAGGGGAGAGTGGAGGGGGGGAGGAATTAGTGGAGGAAATGGAAGAAGGGAAAAGAGAAGAAAGAGAAAGCAAAGAAACAACTAGAGAAGAGAAAAAAGGAGAAGAGTAGCTGCTAGAGCAGAGAAAGAGAAATAAAGAGAAGAAGAGGACAACATAGGTGGATAAAAGAGAAGAAAGAACAAAAAAAAGGAAGAAGGGTAAGGAGTAACGAAAAAGAAGTAGGGAAACTCAAGGGAAGAACATGAAAAGTATAAAAATTCTTAATAATCAAAGTAATTTTTTGGAATAAGAAAAAAAAGTTATGTATTATAAAAAAATGTTCCAAGAAAATTTTTTGTTTAAACCCCTTGGGGCAGTAGTGTCCAATCGATATATCCATCTTGCTTCCAATTGGCTCAGGCGTTTTGCGCGGTCACCACCGCGGATATCCATTGGAATATGGTCTATAATCTTATATCGTAGAGATGATAACTGGTGTCTAGCATGTTTGAAATGTCTGGCCACAGGTTGTTCCATTTCTTTGCCAGTCAGGACTGTTGTACAGTCCTGACGAAAAGGTCTGCGGACCTTGAAACGTTGACTTATCTCTGTACTGAAATTCAACATGTTATAAGTATATTAAATTTTTTTCATTCTTCAAGGGAGTGCCTCCTCTGGTTTGTTCTACCCCTTGGGGTTTTTTACACCTTTCATAGGAAGAGCAATGGACTATATATATATATATATATATATATATATATATATATATATATATATATATATATATATATATATATATATATATATTTATATATTAGGGATGTGCAGGCTCGGATAGGTTCGAGTTTGCACGTGGAGTTCGGATTTTTCCCTCCAAAAAAACGGAACTCAGAAAGAGGCAAAACGTCATCTTACATGGACGAACATCATCATTCCTGGACAAAAGTCCAGGAATGATGATGTTCGTCCATGTAAGATGACGTTTTGCCTCTTTCTGAGTTCCGTTTTTTTGGAGGGAAAAATCCGAACTCCACGTGCAAACTCGAACCTATCCGAGCCTGCACATCCCTAATATATATATATATATCTATATCTATATATCTATCTCTCTCTCTCTCTCTCTCTCTCTCTCTCTCTCTCTCTCTATATCTATATCTATATATATATATATATATATATATATGACTGTGCAAGGGGGCACACTGCACGCTGATGTATGCTGCGCTATACTCTGCTTATTAAGTGGCTGTGTCCAGAGACTCACAAGTGGCTGTCTGTACAAAAAAAAGTATAAAAAAACTTTCAAGAAAGTTGAAAAGTAAACAAAAAACAAAAAAAACACCCTTATTTTTTTGGTGCTGTACACCACTGTGTATACAGGCACCGTGACTCCTTGGGCTGTACCCCACTGTGTATACAAGTACTGTGATTCTGTTGGCCGTAGCCCACTGTGTATACAAGCACCGTAACTCCTTGGGCCTTAGTCCTCTGTGTATACAAGCCCCGTGACTTCTTGGGTAGCAGCCTTCTGTGTATAAAAGCACCGTGACTCCTTGGGCCTTAGCCCTCTGTGTATACAAGCACCTTGGGCCTTAGCCCTCTGTGTATAAATTAAAAGCACTGTAACTCCTTGGGCCTAAGCCCTCTGTGTATACAAGCACTGTGACTCCTTGGGCCTGTAGCCCACTGTGTATACAAATACTGTGACTCTGCTGGCTGTGTACCCCACTGGGTGGGTGGGACGTCCCAAGGACCATTCCATTTTGCACTACCTTTCATTTCTGCCACTGCTGTGTTGCAATGTTTCATAAATGTACTTTAAACTGTGGTGTCTGTGCCGCTGCTCTGTCGCTTAGTAACCAGCCAGCTCCCTGCAGCCTTTGGCCAATAATGGTGAAAGCAATATTGTGAGCTGGTCTAAATTGACTGTAAATTACTGTAAATTAATGTTATTCAGGTTAATAATACTCTAGAAACAAAAAAAGGCCAAATTATGTAATTTTTAGCTGTTTTTGTCGATTTTTGTAAAAAAAAAATCACAAAACAGTCACGGCAGGTTCGGCAAATCCAAAGCCGAACAACGAATCAGAGCCAAATCCAGCAAAAATGGTCCGGCGCACACCCCTAAAATATATATATATACTTCACCACCAGACGCGGCACTCTTGGTACTTGTTTAAATGTGTAATCCATAATGTACAGCAGCAACGTTTCAGTGCCTCTGAACGGCACTATCCTCAGGTTAAAATTCAACAAACAAATGCCTACCTTAAGTAGCACCACCCGTGTGTACCCTCATGCATCGTAGCCAGAAGCGGGACTGCTCACCCGGACCAGCGGCGCACTCTGAGTGACATCATCACTCAATGCCCATCACCATAGCTACACATACTAACAAATCTAAAAAAACATACATAACAAGAAACACTACGCTGCTGTGATGCACTGCACTTATCGTGATGGATATCGGCTACATATTAATGAAACTACGAACTATTGACATAACTATTAGTATTGATATGTCATACCTTGGCATACTGATAAAGTATCAATTCGTCTAAACAGCTAACATATTAATTATAAACCGAATATTACTATCATACATCTATACAAAAAACTATCTAGCACTTCGCTCTGAACTCAGATTAAATATATATATATGTATATATATGCCTCAAACTGGACTTGTAAGGAACACATGTACATAGCAACATTGGTATCCAAGATTAGGTCAATACTTAGCTCCTAATATAATATAATATGTCTGTCATTGGTAGATCGCATACCCTCTATATCAACTGCATATGATACCTACATGGGTTTAATCATATTTAATAAATTATTAAATTATAATTGATATTAACACATCTGTTAAATCAATATCTATCCATAGATTATGTAGGAGTATAAAGATTACTGTCTGGCTAGATGATTCGACTATTACAACTGATCTATTTAGATATCATAGGAAATTATGGAGTCCAATGTGGTCGTTGGGTACGAGGGTCCCCAATCTAAAGATCCACCTACTCTCCAATTGCAATAGTTTACGAGCCCGATCTCCCTCCCCTAACCATGTTAGGGACGTGGTCTATCATCCGATAGCGCAACGCAGATAATGGATGAGGGGCTGTACCAAAATGCCGTGCTGTAGGCTGATCACTGTGACCATTAGCTAATGTGGTCCTTATGGCGGATAGGTGTACCCCTATACGTTCCTTTAAACATCTGCTCAGTTTTACCTATGTAAGATAGGCCGCAAGGACATATAATTTAGTATACCGTATATTTGATATTACATGTCATCCTATAATTGATGGTGTATTTCTTCCCTGATAGTGGATTGGAGAAGGTGTCACCGGGAATCATAAAACCACAGATGGTGCAAGTACATCTGATACAGCCCTTTTTGCTCATGAGAAAATTACCAGTATTGGGGCTTTTAAGTCTACTAATATCGGGCTTGACTAAATAGTCACACAAATTGCGACCCCTCTTGTAACTCGCCATTAAGCTGACATCCTGTAAACTTAGATCAGAGTCCGATTGAATCATGCTCTGACAAGAACGCTCGCTCTGAATCAGGGCCGTACTACCTATTATTGGAGTGACCACCCACAGCTTATGCGAGCAGCCAAAAAGATGGTCGCGATGGTCAAGACCATCGCGACCATCGGGCTTGCGACGAGGCCCTGCGGTAGTGGGGCCGGCCCCAGACGGTAGACATTCCCAAAGGGGGCGTGCTGGCACTCACCATCGACAGCACGCCCCCTTTGGTGCGAGACCCATAGCGACGGCTTGGCTGTCGCTATTCGGGTCTCGCGCATGCGCACGACGGAGCTCCCTCCGTCGTGCGCATGCGCACTAGGGCACCATCGACCCGCTTGCGAGCGCTCATCGCTCGCGAGCGGGTCTGAATCTGGCCCACAGGTTTTTAGACACTATATTAATATTTGCACTTGCTGTATTATACTGAGTTACCCAAGGTAGTGATTTAGGTTTAATATTTTTATTTTGTTTAGATAGTATCGTAGTCCTATCGATCTTCAATACTTTAGCTTTAGCCTCATTTAATAGGGTCCTATCATACCCTCTCTCATAGAATTTCTCTATCATTATATTCATCTGAGCTAAAGCCACAGCAAGGTCTAATGTAATGCGTTTAATACGCAATAATTGCGAGAAAGGTAACCCCTCTTTAATGAATAGGGATGGAAACTTTTCATATGAAGTATGTTGTTACGGTCTGTGGGCTTTATATATAATGATGTTGTAATTCTTCCATTCTCTAGTCTGATGATAGATGTTGATCTAGTATTGTAAGTAAATTTAACAGGATGGTCTGTTGCATTATGTCTGTCAATAAGTTGACTGAACTCAAGTTCAGTGCCTTGCCAAAAGATTAGCAGATCATCTATATAGCGCCCGTAATAGGCAATTTTATTACTAATGGTTAAATCCTGAAAAAAACACATGATCCTCTACCTCAAACATAAACATGTTTGGCGTACGATGGGGCCACACTGGACCCCATTGCACAGCCAACTAGTTGTAAATAATACTTTCCATCAAACATAAAAAATTATTACTGAGAATGAGGGAAAAAAGGTCAAGGATCAAGTCCAGATCAGGTCCTTTGTAACTGCAATGTCCCGTAAGTAATCGTCTAACCGCCTGTAGACCAATAGTATGCGGAATAACCGTGTAAAGACTTGTTACGTCTACACTACATAACAGTATGTCCTCTGTAAATATCGGTAAATTTATAAGTTGTTGAAGCAATGCTGTAGTGTATAGTCAGTAATTCTTCGGTTCTTGTATACACTGTTGGCATAATGCGTCCAAATACACAGCTAATGGTTGATGTAAAGACTTTACCGCTGCGATTATTGGTCGTCCGGGTGGTTTAATTAGTGTTTTGTGTACCTTAGGCGTGGTGTATAAAATAGGTACTAGGGGGTATGCAGGAATTAGGGCAGTTACCAGATATTCGAAGATATTCGTCCTTCCACTGCTGCATCATGTAGGAAATCATTCAGTTGTTTTTTAAAATGGTTAGTAGGGTTTTATAGTCGGGTTTGTCGACATCGGATCAAAGGTCGACCTCGGCTGTAGTTTCATGAGTTGGTTTGGTAATAAGTTCTCATTGTCAGGCTTGGATTTATTCTTTGAAAAATACTCTTTCAGCTTCAGCTGTCGATTAAGCTTATATTTTTCAATTTGCCATTCAAATTTATCCGGTGTATTCGTGGGTACAAATGAGAGACCTTTGGACAATATGTCTTCCTTGAAAGGTTTTGATTGATAAGTTGAGAGATTGATTACTAGGTTTTGCGTCCCTTCGGAGGCTTTCCTCCACGTGCTGCCCTCTGACTTTGCCACTGGTGGCCCTCCTCGTACATTTCCGTCCCCTTCTCCTATTATTTTGGCTCTTGTAATCACTCCTGTTGTCCCCTCCGAGTTTTTTGACCCCTGTGGTAATTCAGGTTCACTTGCAGATGTAGTATATTCATACGATGATTCTGGGTCACGTTCTGCTCTCATTTTCCTATGGAAGAACGGTTTTCTGCGGTCCAGTTGTCTGACATTATCAGTCCACCTATATACTCTATGGTTATCATAGTCAATATCAACCTTTGTCCTCTTTTCCTTCTTAAATTGGATAAGATCCCTTTTATATATTTGCATTTGGTTATTAAATGTATCGTAGCATTTTGTCTTGTTATCCAATTCTAATATTAGTTTATGTATTAATTCAATTGCTGCAATTTTTTCTTTCCAAACATTCATCTCCTTGGTACATTGCTCTATTGTGAGAAGCATCAAGTCCATAGAGCACTTGTTGAGAATACCCACCCATTTTTTACAAAAAGTTGGGTCATTGCGTCCAATTGTGGGGCAATTTCTTACCCTAAGACCTCGTGGGATTTTTTTTTTTAGCTCTATGGTATTCACTGAGTGGCAGGCAATGATAATAATAATCTGTTTCCTTTCTTTCCATTTTGAGTAAATCACGATAGATCTCCTCACAGTTAGTAGCCTCACTCTGATCAAATAACTTTTCCTTGTAAAGTATACTCTCTGCTTCCGGTTCTGAATAGCAGAATAGGTCTCCTATTTCGTATGTATTAAAGGAGAAACCACTGGTGCCTACCATTTCATTACTTTGAGACATATTGGGATCAGATGACAGTTAGTATAAAAGAGAGGTAGTCACTATGTGTAATAGATGTGTAACAGTTAAAGTAAGGAAATGGTATATACAGTGTGTTATCTACGCACCCTAATATATTTTTTTTCATAAGATTGCTTACTTACAAGTGGGTGCACACATGTATATATTTTCCTTACTTTAACTGTCCATCTATTACACATAGTGACTACCCCTCTTTTATACTAACTGTCATCTGCTGAATCAGGCCCTCAGTACGTTTCACAGTCCTGCTTTTTCCATCTCAGAAATATTGCCAGGTTCAGACCCTGGATGCTACTAAGATCTTCATCCACTCAGTGGTCATTTCCAGATTGGACTACTGTAACCTCCTATCTGGCCTCCCTGACTCCCACCTCTCTCCACTCCAATCTGTCCTCAATCCTCCTTCTGCCACCCTGCTGCTTATTTGAGTGATAAGACCGCTGTTGCAGCTCTGTTTATATATCTTGTACTTGTCCTGCAATGTCTTGTACTGTAAGTCACTATGCTCTTGTTCTGCTCAAGTGTTTATGTACTTATTAGGCACTGCAGAACCTTTGTGGTGCCATATAAATAAAGAATATTATTAATAATAATAATATAATAAATTGCTTATTTGCTAATGCACATTTGCGGTTTGTTAAGGAATAACATACTCCTTTCTAATTAGCATTTTATATTATGCTTTCTATTTATATTTCTGTTTTATACTTTTTTACTTTCGAATCCAAGAACTGAAGTGCTGACATCCAGTGGCTCTCAGGTACCGAAGCACTGCAGGAACTGGAACCCCCCTCTCCTTGGAAACTTGCCTGATGATTTTCTACGCATTTTACCCCAGCAGATGGACAGTATTCAGGTGAGAACAGTGATTATGGCATGTTACGCTACCACCAAAGAAGTACATATTTGGTGGTGTGCCTAACTAGCATGGCAGCAGAAATATGTACAATTGTTTAAAACATTGAATTTTCTCTGAAATATTACTATAGTATGTAAGTAGTTTGTTTTCTTAGTCAATTAATATAATTTTCACTTATGAATGACCCTGAATGGGTCGTTAACAAGACCAACATAAATTTCACTAATAAAGATATAAAATGGGTACGACTAGGGATGTGGCTGGTGGAGGGGTACTTGCCCTGCGTGACAGAGAGGGAAAGTGGGTGCCAGCAAGGCAGCCAAAAAATGTTCTACTATTGTAGACAACAATGGTTAAAGTAATAATTAAAAATACAAACATTTTTAAAACACAGTATCACAAAAATCGGGCTTAAAAAATAAAGCATAAAAGAAAAAAAAAAATTCTCACTTAAAATGGCACAGCACCTGCCAGCTGTCTCAGGCAGTGTTGAATGGTTCATTCCAAACTGCCTGAGTAAGCGGCCAGGTGCTGTGAAATGCATTAGTGAAAATTTTTTTTTATTTTTCAATTTTGTTTATCCATGATAATAGTGAGTTATAATATGATGCCAATATTCTAACTAATAAATCATGTGATGTATTGTTTATCTGTTTTTTATTGTTGGGTTATCCCATATTTGCCAATTGTAGCCCATATTTCATGTTTGGGCTACAAGAGGGTGTTTTACTATCAATATCCTAAGTGCTGACCCTACTTATAACAGGTCTACATTGCTTGTCTCCCATTTATGGAGAGTAAGGGACTAGTTTTGTATAGCCAAAGTGTCGCCATGAAGTTTTGATGTATAAAGTACCCTTCTCAGCGCCGGAGTTACTCACCTGTTTTCATTTGAGTGGTGTTTGCCAAACAAAGCCCCTTCATAAGTTTATAACATGTTCTTACACTTGCTCAACAGACATATAAAATCATGCGCTGGACAAGTTTAAGTTACATCACAGAAGCATTAATTTATGAACTGCAAATTTATGATTTGCTGGCTTCTATTTTTGCATGACTGCACCTGATGACAAGGAGCACAGCCATATTTCTGCCTTTGGTACTACCAACAAAATACTCTGCAGCAGCTTTTTGTGGGGGTTGGGTACATTGGGTACAATATCCCTGCGATCATAATCCTGATGGTCACAATGCCGGCACCGGATCCCGATAGTCAAAATCCCGGCACATGGTGGTGGGCATTCTAACCCAAACCTACCCCTCCCACAACCTAACCCTAACCATTCCTTATGGCAACCTAACCCTAAACATCCCCTTCGACAACCAAACCCTAACCGTCCTCTCCCTTAAGCTATCCCTAACCCTTCCCCTAGTGCCTAACACTCACCTTCGAGAGCTGGTATGCTGCCTGTCTGAATTCTGACGCCAGGAACCTGACTACAACCCTTTTGGGAATTTGCAGGTGCAGTTGGAAACTTGCACTTTAATGTGTTTGGCCCCCTCTCCCCAGATAATATATTTTGCATGCATCTTGGACTGTGGGAGGGTTAGGTTTAGGCTGTGGGCACAGGGCCGGATTAAGGGCCACATAGGCCTGGGGGCATACACTATCAACCCCCACTATCTTCATAAATACATTAAAATGCATAATTTTGTGAGAAAACGAAGTACAATTTTAAATCTTAGAATATATGGCTGACTGTTAGCCAGCTGATCATCATCATGCTGATGATGGGCCTATTTTTATGTGGAGGCCTGGAGCTTGTGCTCCATCTGCCCCATTGTTAATATGGCCATGGCTTTTAGGGGTAGGTAAAGGTTAGTATGCTTACCTGCTTCTGTCGGGATTTTAACCCAGTCGGGATTCTGTACCCCAACCCGTATGGATGACAAAAGCGAGCCAAGCAATGACGATTTTAGTGAAGCAAGTCAATGAAAAAACGGACGTCCAATCGCTTTCTTGGCCAAAGCTGCCTAAACCGCAGCGATGGCCTTTATTTTATACTATGTAGATATTGATACGTATTATCCGTTTTTCCAGAAAAATTGATGTAAACCCTGTTTACTGATGAAACATTTCAGTTTTTCCCTTTTTTTATCGTTCATATTTTATTTGTGAAAAACGATTCTTTAATTTCACACGAGTCCAATTCCCGGTAAGAGCCTGCTTTGGCATGACAATAAATAAAGCACAGGAACTGACACTTACGTGGCTGGAGGTGACCTACGGTAAGTGGAGAACTTTATGTGGCTCTGTTGCATGTCACACCAAAACTCTTTTAGTGTTGACGTCAGGAGGTAAAACGACTAATGTCGTCTGCCATGCAATCTTATAAGACCTCTGTTAAAAGACTATCTACATAAAGGCCCCTGGTGCTCAGTGGATGGGGAGTTACAAATTAGCTTCAGATTGTAATATACTTACAGCGTTAAGAGCTGTAATGAAGTGTCAGGATGAAATTGAACAACATATTTTGCCTTTGTGGTTCTTATCTGAACATTTTTATTTCGTTTAGTGGTTCTTTAAGTAGGACAAACGTTTAAAACTTCAGAAATGAAATGAAAATTAATATGAAACTGCAGAAATGAATTATGGGCATATAAAATGTGTTGATGAACTTAGCACTGCTTTCTGTAACTAAATCCGTTTAAAAACTAAATCTTGCTTTCCAATTAATATACTGCACGCTGTAACATGATTGATTTTTTTTCTTCTTTTAACTGCCTTTGGAGAATATTATTGCTGTCCCAGCTGTATGGTTATTCTAGGATTAAATTGATACATATATATTTTTACATTAAACATTTTATAGCCTTCCATTGTCCTGGCGGTAGTGGTACAAGTCTGTCATCGCATCTAATACACACTTTGGCATAGATTCATCTATTACAGTTTTATTAATTTATCTACATTGCTTAATACATTCTTACAATTCATGTAGTACAGCTCATTCACACTTTGTGCTTATTTTGGGAATCACTTTAACAAAATGCTGAAATAAAGACTACATGATCTATTTTTAAAATATTTAGGTACATAGCCACCTTGAATCTTGCTTTACTTGCTATGTTCTATTGATTAACACTATGTGCTGACATTCTCTTTTTACTCATCATAATGGAGAAAGACTCCTTGCCTCATGTAAAGCACGTGCCCAAAAGCATTTGTTTAATCTTAAAAGCACGTGCAAAACTACAATTTGCACCAGTAGATCATTGATACAATTTGTGTCTTAAAACAATAGAAACATAAAAGTAGTTTCATAAGAAAATCACTCGGATATGTGTGCAGCAATATATATTAGAGCATGATATTCCTACTGTGAAATACAAGGTTGCTAAGAGTCACTGAGGAGTTCTGTCCACAATGGTTGTATATTCATTTAAACATCATTCACACTCAAGTAATACACAGAATGGAATTGGGTGGGTGGGTGACCTCAAGGACTAAGCTGAATTCTCTCCCTACATTGAGTGCTTGCTTAGGGCTTCTTGCTTATCAGCCCTGCAGGTTTGTCTAGATCCTCGGAAACTTGTTGAGACTACACCACACAGGCTGTTCCAGCTCTGAATGAAACGCAATACATTTTCTTGGTTTGGTTTCATCGTGGTGCCTGAATTGACTTGAGCTGGGTACACACTGGAGCTAAATCGGAACAACAAATCATGCATATTGAGCAGTGTGTATGCACATGCATGATATGCGCGATTCCGTGGTTGCATGCGATGCTGTCAGATTTGATGTGCAGCAGATCAAAGCTTACGATATCGTATGCGGCGCCATACAGTGTACTGACGGATGGAACGAGTGGTTCAGTCGTTCATGACATCGTTCTTATGTGTACCCAGGATCCGATATGTCAGCCTGTTAGGCCCAAAATATTGGCTGGGTACACATCGCTCAGTGCGTACCCAGCTTTACTCAGGTGACTTTCATATTGTATCAACAATATTACAGACTAAGTAACAAATAATGTTTCTTCATTATTCTTTTTTTCTTTCTTTCTTTCAGAGCTGCCAAAGTGGAACTTCTTCACTACGTTGTGAAGACTCCCAGAAAGAGGACGGCTCCATGGACCAGGAGCGAAAGTGGAAGCAGTATTTGCAGGATGAAAGGATTGCCCTTTTCTTACAAAATGAAGAATTCATGAGAGAACTACAGAGGAATAGAGAATTTCTCCTAGCCCTTGAAAGAGGTAAAATAAAACAACATTAGATGACATCAGCAGATACGCACATGGCTATGAAATGTCAAATATCCAATATTGAGGAATTTGATCTGCTGTTACCTACCGTATTTTATATTATACTGTGGTTCTCTTGATATTTTGAAATGCTTTATTTGCAAATGGGGTAATAGTTTATGGTGCTTAAATACATTTCTTGTCTATATTGAACTTCTATTACTGAAGTAGATGTAATTTCTAGATTGCTATTAATTTAAATGAGTGCACATTGTTTTAACTGAATCTAAAGTCAGTAACATTCTTTACTTCGGTTAGTTGGTGTTCGCAACACATAAAAGATGCCTAGCTAAAGTGAACGAGAGACCTTTTTTTTTTTTTTTTTTTTTAACATCAATAATATTTATTAAGAAAAGTTTTCAAATACAAAAATCCAAAATATTCAAATACAACTTTTTGTATATATAGAACAAGAAGAAAGGAAAAAAAGGGGGGGGGAATAAACAGAAAAGAAAATCAATTAACAATATGACGTAGAACATAGAAACATCCGGAGACACAGTGAAACACATATACAGCATGTGGGTGATATCTTATCAACAGATACAACAAACTAAAATCCGAATCAGGTATCTTGCTGTGGCAAGGTTTGAAATTTCGGAGTAGGGGGACTAGATATATGGATCTGTTGAAGAGCACCAGCAGTAATGTAAAGATACCAAGACATCGATTTCATCCAAGGAGAATTAGGTGAAGTAGAGTAGGGAACATTATAAGTCTCCATTTCAAAATTATACTGAATTTTTGAAAATACTCGAGATATAATGGGGGGATTCGGAGATTTCCACAATTGGGCCAAAGTAGCTCTAGCCGCCAGCATAATTTGGCCTGTCAGATAACGTTCACTTTTAGGAATAGAATGGGGACACCAGTTAAGCAATGCTAGAACCGGATTCGGATTAACAATCATACCAAGAACTCTAGACAATAAATCAAATATCTCAATCCAAAAACCACGAAGGATTGGGCAATCCCAGAAAACATGAAAAAGAGTACGCTCCTGCGAATATTGTCTCCAACAGAATTTTGAACAAGAAGAACACATTTTGTGCAGTTTAATTGGAGTGAAATAGAGTCTATGGAGTAGTTTAAAATGCACCACTATATGGTTGGTACACCTAGACATGTGAAATGAGTTAGTACATACATGCTTTCCCATTGCAGTGGAGTAAAAGTATGTTGCAAATCAAATTCCCATTGGAGTTGCGTTGTAGACTTGTTGACAGGTGTAGACTGTATAAACAGATACCAATAAGAAATGTCCCCCCTAGAGGTTTGTGAAGATAGTTTACTCAAGAGCAATGGAGGAGGTAGGGACAATGCTCTGGGTAATTGATGCATGTCACGAAGCCAGTGGGCCATTTGGAGGTAGGAATAGTGGGCTGTAGTGGGGACTCCAAATGTTGTTTGGAGTTGGGAAAAAGGCAGTAGAGAATCACTGAGAATGAAATCATTTTACCCCATGGGAGATCCATAAGGTAAGAGACAGATGGGGGATTAAAAAACTCAACGCTTTAACAGATAAATTTCTAGAGGGCAGACCCCAATTCGCATTACATATAACAGTAGTATCCCATGCCTTCAGAGCATCCACAATAGCTAATGGGCAAAACTGAGGGAGGGGGCGGGTTTGTATTGGAAGCCAAAGCAAATCTGTTAGAGGGAAACCCGCCACTGTAGTACATTCTAGATCGAAACAGGGCTTGACCCTAGGGGGCAGGAACCTGTTGTGAATATGTGCCAGTATGCAGGCTGATTGATACAAGGAAAGGTCGGGGAGCTTCAGCCCACCATATCTTTCTGGAAGAGCCATCTTCTGGGTCGCTAACCGTGAGGGCTTGTTTTTCCAAACCTATGATACCATTAATTTTTGAAACATCGTTAAATAACAGAAAGGAAAAATATAAGGGATAGTTCGAAATACAGTCAGGTGCATAAATATTGGGATATTGACAGAATTTTCATATTTTGGCCTCTATTCACCACCACAATGGCTTTGAAATGAAACAAACAAGATGTGCTTTAACTGCAGACTTTCAGATTTAATTTGAGGGTAATTACATCCAAATCAGGTGAACGGTGTAAGAATTACAACGGTTTCTATATGTGCCTCCCACTTTTTAAGGGGCCAAAAGTAATGGGACTATCAACTCAAAAGCTATTTCATGGACAGGTGTGGGCTATTCCCTCGTTATTTCATTATCAATTAAGCAGGTAAAAGGTCTGGAGTTGATTCTAGGTGTGACATTTGCATTTGGAATCAGTTGCTGTCGACTCTCAATATGAGATCCAAAGAGCTGTCACTATCAGTGAAGCAAGCCATCATTAGGCTGAAAAATCAAAACAAACCCATCAGAGAGATAGCAAAAACATTAGGTGTGGCCAAATCAACTGTTTTTAACATTCTTAAAAAGAAAGAACGCACTGTTGTGAAGGGGTTTTTTTTCCCCAGGGAAATAATTCTTCTGTCATCCACCACAGTTGTTTTCCGTGGTCTTCCGGGTCTTTTTGTGTTGCTGAGCTCTCCGGTGCGTTCTTTCTTTTTAAGAATGTTCCAAACAGTTGATTTGGCCACACCTAATGTTTTTGCTATCTCTCTGATGAGTTGTTTTGTTTTTTTAGCCTAATGATAGCTTGCTTCACTGATAGTGACAGCTCTTTGGATCTGATATTGAGAGTCGACAGCAACTGATTCCAAATGCAAATGTCACACCTAGAATCAACTTCAGACCTTTTACCTGCTTAATTGATAATGAAATAACGACGGAATAGCCCACACCTGTCCATGAAATAGCTTTTGAGTTGATAGTCCCATTACTTTTGGCCCCTTAAAAAGTGGGAGGCACATATAGAATCCGTTGTAATTCCTACACCGTTCACCTGATTTGGATGTAATTACCCTCAAATTAAATTTGAACGTCTGCAGTTAAAGCACATCTTGCTTGTTTCATTTGAAAGCCATTGTGGTGGTGAATAGAGGCCAAAATATGAAAATTCTGTCAATGTCCCAATATTTATGCACCTGACTGTAGATACATTAATTTGGGAAGTAATGTCATTTTGAAGGCAGCGATGCAGCCCAACCATGAAATCTCAAAGGAACCCCAGGTGCGAGCTAGCGCAGACATGTGTGAACAGTGGAGGTAAATTAACTTCAAAAACATCTTTAACATGGGTTGGAATCTGCACACCAAGGTAAGTGAGAGACAGTCTGCCAATTATAAAGAAAATTCCGTTTGAGGAGGGATAGTACAGACGGGTAAATATTGATTGGAAGGGAAATCGGATTTAGATGTATTTAGTTTGTAAAAAGAAGCTGCACTAAAATTATCCAAAATATAATGTAAAATAGGTAAAGAATTTAAAGGTTTGGTAACAAATAGGAGGACATCGTCAGCAAAGAGACAAGTTTGTGAGGACCATTCTGAGTGAGGAAACCAGGAAATTCTGTAGAGTCAATAATTTTTGGAGCTAGGGGTTCCATAGCAAGAACAAAAATGAGAGGGGAAAGAGGAAAACCCTGCCTGGTGCCATTAAAGATGGGGGAAGTGTTGGAGAGAAAGCCATTGCTAAAGAGCCGAGCAGAGGGGTGTTGGTACAAAGCCATTATTGAATCCAGAATGGCGCTGCCAAAACCAAAAAGAGACAGCGTATTTTTCATATAATCCCAATTAAGTCTGTCAAAGGCTTACTCGGCGTCTAAAGAAAGCAGGATGAATTTTTCCTGGGACAGAGACAGCAATTGAATTATAGTGAACACTCTGCGGGTATTATCAGAGGCTTGTCGATCCAAGACAAAACCAACCTGATGGGGATGTATAAGCTGTGGGACAAGGGGGGAAATTCGATTTGCTATAAGCCGGGCAAATACTTTGACATCCGTATTTAATAATGCTATTGGTCTATAGTTCTTAACATCTGAAAGATCTTTACCAGGTTTAGGGATAGTGACTATTTGGGATGCCAAAAGTTCAACAGGGAGACGGCCTAGTTTAGTTGCTTCGTTAAAAAGATTTTAGGAAAGGAGCTAGAGCAGCAGAAAAAGAAGTATAAAAGGTGTTAATAAAGCCATCGGGGCCTGGAGCTTTGCCCTTAGGGAGATTTTTAATAACATACTTAACTTCCTCAAGAGTCCAAGGGGCATTTAGTGAAGTTAAGTCTTCCCTAGAGACAAATGGCAATTTCAAACTAGAAAAGAAAGAGGAAATAGTATCTCTAGTAGGTTGTGGGGTTACAGTGTCAGACGGTAAATCATAAAGAGCAGCATAATATTGTGCAAAAAGGTTAGAAATATGTTGAGGGTTAAATGTCTTTTTATTCTCGCCGTCAATCAAGCAATGGATTCTATTCTGTGCTCGTTGGCCACCTAACCTGCGAGCTAACATTCTACCTGCTTTATTACCTGCTGTATAGAATTTATGCCTACTTTTAGTAAGACCTGTCTGCATACTATCCATAAAGAGTTTCTGCAGCTTTTATCTGATACCAGCTGCTTTTTTAATTCCCTAGTGGGATGGCTTTGATTTTGAGATTCCAATGTAACAAGTTGGGATTCTAAATTCTCTGTAAACATAAATATTGTTTCTTCACAACTTTTAAGGCACACCAGTAAGTAAAAATATAAGTGTCCTCAGGAGAATTAGTGTCGGTATATTGAGAAGGGGAAGCTAAAAGCGCCTGGACTACTTCAGGGGACTGAAGGAGGTAATCAGATAACCTCCATTGCCGAATTGGGGAGCCAGATATGGATAGGTTTCATATGCATAATAAGGGGGCATGATCTGACCAAGTAATGGGTAGAATTTTTATAGTGTGAGTAAGTTGGAGGGTCCACTTATCAGCTAGAATAAGGTCTATGCGTGAGTATGTGTTATGAACATTAGAAAAAAAAAGTATGATCACTCACCTCAGGGTTTTCGGTCTGCCATATAGCATATATATCAAATACAGCAAGCAATTTTTTAAAGGCTGTTGACGGGCCTAGATCCCCAGGGCGTACACCAAATCTAGTAGCACCAGATCTACCAATACGAGGATCAGGGGCAATATTAAAATCTACACATATCATAAGGGAACCTTTCTGAACTCTTTGGATCTCAATAAAGACCTCTCGCAGAAAAGAGACCTGTCGGAAATTTGGAGCATATAGGGAAACCAAGGTGACCTGGGTATTGTGAAGAGTTCCCACTAGTATGAGATACCTCCCATTTTTGTCAGCTATTTTGTTAGAAAGGGTGAAGGGGGAGATAACGTTAAATAAAATGGCAACTCCATTTCTTTTAAATGGCCCATTGGCTGTCTAGCAAACAGGATGTCTATAATCTTTTAATACAGGGGGATTAAGGGCAGAGAAATGTGTTTCTTGTAAAGCATCAGCCTTGTGGGCATAAAAAGTACTTAAGGCTAAACGTCGTTTATTAGGGGAGTTTAACCTTTTACATTAAGGGAAAAAAGATTAACCATAAATAAAACTTATAGAATAAGGCAGATCATTCACTAGCGAGAACCCACAGAGCAAAAATAAACTCCAGAAAAAAAAATATTTACAAAAAAAAAAATAGAAGGAAAAAAAAAAAAACAACTACTAAGGAGGGGAAGGACACCAGTGGAAAAAAAATCCAAACATGCCCAGTATATCTGGCAGAAATATAAGGAATTAAATGTGGCAAAACTAAAAACATTGGGGCAGGCCAACCCATACGACATTATTGTAGAAAAACAATATAACACAAATGAACATATAAGACCCAATAATAGGAGGACATAAACATTGTTTGTGAGACTAACTAATGACTCACAATATAACATACATCAGAAGCCTTGGAAGACCTCTCTCAGAAACCCTCAGTCCAAAGAGGGGCGGTCAGAGCATGGACTTGGAGGAGGACGAAGGGGCTGTAATGTTCCATTCCTCTAGTAATTTAAGTCCCACTTCTAAAGAGGACACCACAACAGTCGAGCCATCTCGTCGTATAAGGAGTTTGAGCGGGAATTCCCAGCAATATGAAATCTCGTTAGCACGAAGAGTTGAGGTGAGAAGGTAGAAGGTGTGGCGCTTGATAATGGTGGCTGCCGAGAAATCAGGGAACAATTGTAGGTTTCCAAGGATTACAGAATCCAAGTCAGACCTAGCTGCTTGGAGGATAGCCTCTTTGACGTGATAAAAGTGGATATGCAGAAGAGTATCTCTAGACGCAGAAGGCAGATTACGGGGTTTGGGAAGACAATGGATCCGATCTATGAATAGGTCAGACTCAGCCGAAGATGGTAGGAGTTTCCAAAATAGAGACAAAGCAAATTCTTGGAGCTCTGAATTTGACATTGATTCTGGGATTCCCCGAATTTTAATATTATTGCGACGGGATCGGTCTTCCAAGTCTGCCAACTTGTCTCTCAGTGCAGAAACCTCCGCCACAATGGAATCGTGAGCAGTAAGGAGAGTGTTATGAGAGGTCACAAGCTCTTCCATTTTTGTTTCAAGATGATCAGTCCTGTCCCCTAAATCAGTTAACTCCCACTTAACATCTTGCAATGCACATTGCATATCAACCATGAGATCCACCCGAAAGGATTGGAACATCTGTTGCATCATCCGAGCTGTCAGAGGAGTATCATCATCCATCGAATCCGGCTGGGTAACATGAAAAGGCGAGCCAACTGAGGGTGACGGAGCAGGAGATAAGTTGCGAAGATCGACTGGACGCGTAGGAGATTTGTTAGCGGCTGCAGATCCACGAGGCTGAAAGCGAATTGGTTGAGTCAAAGAAGAAAACTTCTGCTGTTTCTTAGGAGACATGGTCAGTCACAACAATCAGTCTGACGTTCAGAGATCAGTAGAACGAAAGTCAAAGAAGCAGATAGCAACTAAAGAGGGTTCATGAAAAAATAAGAAAATGTCGCATGGGTAGGCGAAGGGACGTTATTCACATGGCATTATCTGGGAACACACATACAGCAGTTGACCAGGTTAGCACAATGGAGGGAGCAGCAGTCACTGTACTTATAGAGCCACCATCCAGGAAAAGCAAAAGGGGGAAATAGTCCTCAGAACCTTTATATGGTGAATGCAGCCCCAGGGATTTCAGGAGCACTCTGGGTCCCAGGGAATGGTGAGCCCCAGCACAGCTGCAGCACTACTCACTCCAAGATGGCAAACGCCTGGAGCCCAACCCCGTCAGGTATGTATTGGGGACTCACCCACCGAGTCCTGGAGGAGGCCACCAGACCTAGTTGCAGGATGGGGCAGCGTCAGCCGTGCAGAGCGGAGGCAGGAGGACCGCGATAATGGCAGGTCTAGCCGCGGCGGATCACATGGCGGGTCATGAGGCCAAATCAAGGCCCCGGCTCCAAGTCCCGGAGCAGGCCGCAGCGGAAAGCAGGTACGCGGAGGTTCGGGGACAGCAGTGTATGGTTCCCACGGGCTGCGCTGACTGCAGGAGCTGCTCAGACACGAGCCCAGGCACGCCACACAACGGAGAGTAAGTCCGATAGCAGGAGCTCCCAAGGGACACGTCCTCTCCCGGCAGCGTCCAGGCCACACCCACGAGAGACCGTTTAACAATTGCTTAAGAAACTGGTTTGATAAAATTCACTAAAGACAACTATAAGCAAAAAGTGTATAATTTATGCTTCTGTTACCTCTAGTAAAATGTGGGAAAACTAGGTCCTAATCTAGTACAGCTTCTGAAATTAACACACACAAAACAATATCTATGCAGATTCTTTTCATGATTCTGTGAGTGTCCTTTTACAACTGCTTTGCGTAGGAATAATATAAGTAAACAACAATTTGATGTTTGCTTCATTTTAAAAACTAGAACTGGAGACATTCTTGATTCTGAACCCTGTTGCTCTTCATATATTGTAGCGGAGCAATTGGCACTTGCCAATTCCTAGCAAGTATATGCACTGTTCTATAATGTGACAAGTGCTGTTGCGAATGACAAAACCCTGTGGCTGGGCTAAACTGCAATAACCTGTCCAACTGCTGAAACTGGTCAATGTTGTGTAAGACCCAAAGGAAGATGCCACAGACACTTATGTCATAACTTTGCACCCATGATGTAAAGCATTTACCTTATGTGCAACAAACACTTTCACTGTTACTCATTTATATGTGCACTAAAAACAAAGAAATCACCAATCTGTTTCAGCAGAACATTCACAAACAGCCAATCACTAGTGCTGGTGATCGACATCATCATTTACTATTAGCACATTCCCAGGGATGTGTGCTTATTTTTCCTGTCCTGTGTTCACAATTGTGCAAATATATGCCTCTACTCTACTTGCGTTCCCCTTTCATGCGTAAAGGCACTAAGCAGAATCTTACAAATCTTCATTGGCACATGTGCCTGTGCCCTCAGTTCTTGGCATGTAGAAAGCAAAATTCACACAGTACACGCAACGCCAAGTGCCATTGTACTCACTATGCATCAATCCCAAATTTTTTTAATTTTCCAGGGCTGCCCTGAAACATACAGCACTAGTTAGTATGGCTGCCACTTTAAGGAAGAACATAAAATTAATGTGTATGTACTTAAGGAAACTTAAATGTGTTTTTTAACATACTGCAAAGATAAAAATCTTATTTTTAATATAACAATTCTGTCAAAATGATGCAATTACAAACTACAATTTCTAAAACTGTATTTTAGGTATTCGATACGTTATTTAACAAGCTTTATATTTTTTAGATCGTTTGAAATACGAGTCAAAAAAAACCAAGTCTAGCAGTACACCAGTGAATAATGATTTTTGCCCTTCAATATCCGGTAAGGACAAATGGCAGTAGAACAAAACCAATGCATTTTTCTCCATGCATCCAGACTTTGAAGTTTATATATTATAATTACACTAGAGAAAACATTAGTCATCTCGGCAGAACCGTTTCCCTATAAATTGTAAGCAGGGCCCTCTCACCTCCCAGTCTGTCTGTTATTATCCAGTCTCATTTTATTACTGTTTTGTTCATAATTGTAAAGCACAATGCAATATACTAGCACTTTTTGCTGCTCTGCCCACTGCTCAGTTCCCTGTTGTCTGCATCATACCAACCAGGCGCTGCCTAGACAAAACCATCCCTCAAAAGACTGCATCGGAGCAAGCAGGAGATTTGTGAGGGAAGCCACAGGGGGGCCAATTATCTCTGAAGGAACTACAAAGTTCAGTGACTGAGACTTGAGTGAAGGTACCCCAGTCAACCATATCAACCACTCTGCATACAACTGGCTTGAATGAGAGAGTGCAGCGGTCGCCAACCCATTGCTCGCGAGCCACCGGTAGCCATAAGGACGGTGGCTTGAGTCCCGCTACTACTATATCCTTGTTGTTACAGGCTCGGGGGCCTGCTCTTATCCCCCGCGGCTGCACAATAGAAGTGACAAACAAGGACCCGCCCTCCCGCTCCGTCCTGCCTTCCCGCTCCGCATCCTACCTAGGCTACCTCGGGCGACAGGTGCAATAAAGTTTTTACTTGTGAGCCAGCGCACATGATATCATGAAGTCGCGCCGCTGACAGAGGAGCAGCGACATGTGAGGACTGGACTGAGGCTAGCAACAACCCTGGACAGAGGAGCAGCCAGAACAGGAGGAGGTAAGGTACGTATCTTATTCTTCTTGCATTATTGCTGTCCCTGCTCCATGGGGTTGTGGTGGAAGGGGGGGGGTTGTGGCTATGAGTCGGGCACTTTGAAAGGGGGTGGGGGGCCTGTTCATCCACTGTTCCACCGGCACAAACCATCCAGCAGCCACCTGCTCCCCGCTGACAGCTCTCCACATTTTATTTTTGAAAACTAAAATCTGGCTAATAACCACATTTTTCATAGAGAAACAACAATGCATTTATAAATAGTGATATTTATCACTGTATTAATACATGCATTGTTGGTTTTCTATGAAAAATGTGGTTATTGGCCAGATTTTAGTTTTCAAAAATAAAATGTGGCTCTTCAAGACGTCTCATTTTTCTGAAGTAGCTCCCACCCCAATTAAGGTTGGAGACCACTGAGATAGTGGCTCTGTACGCCACCACAATGGAATTGAAATGAAACAATGGAGATGCAATTGAAGTGCAGACTTTCAGCTTTAATTCAAGGGGTTGAACAAAAATATTGCATGAAACATTTAGGAATTGCAACCATTTTCATACACAGTGCTCTATTTTCAAGGGCTCAAATGTAATTCGACAAATGAACATAAACCTAAATAAGATGCTAATTATTAGGCCCAGATTTATTAACGAGTGATATTCTTGTTATCGCTTGTCTTAATCTTAAATGATGCTCCAACCAATCAGCTCCTAACTGTCATGTGTTTGAAAAATGTCAGTTGGGAGTCAATTGGTTGGAGCACCATTTAAGATTAGTAACGAGTGCCAAAAAGATAAATCTGGGCCTTAATACTTTGTGCTGCCAGAGTGCTGAAAACCAGGGTATGCTGCAAGGCCACACCCTCTTCCCCATGAGGCCTTCAGCACGAGCAGGGTCCATTAAGCGTTCTGACACCAACCCTAGGGACGCCACTGATCCGGCTGCTTCTGTCACATAATCAATAAACACTAATGACCCACTGCCATTAGAAGCCATGCGTGCCCATTCCATTACACTACCTCCACTGTGTTTTACAGATAATGTGGTATGCTTCGGATCATGAACCATTCCCAGCCTTCTCTATACTTTTTCTTCCCATCTAAGGTGGCCGATCCCGGGATTTTGGGCTAAAAACGCTGGGATTTGAATCCCGGGATTGGCGCTTCCAATCCCAGGATTCACGGAATTAAACTGCAGCCAAGCAGTGCTGAGCACTTGGGCTCAGAGCGCGCTACCTCGGCCAGCAGGCAGGCAGTGGGGTTGGGTGCTGGCAGCCCCTTGACAGCTTGCCCCCTCAACACCCGCGCCTGCCCGCCTGCAGAGGTGAACAGACTGGAGTGCCGCACTTTGTGTGTGCGTCACTGCCTACTATTGACGATGCCACTGCCCGCCTGCAAGGTACCTGCTCCGCTGCCTGCTGTAGTGTGACTGCCCCGGCCCCCCTGAGGACGGGGGACTGGAGAAAGAACGGAGGCTGTCCTGTGTGTGTGTTGTCTGGAGGGTGAGTCAATTAATGTTTTTTTTATATAGTGGTGCTGCTGGGCTGGCTGGATGGAGGCGCTATGAAATGAAAGTTATTTTATTTCCGTGCCGGTATTAAGGCAGCCGGCTTCCCGATTGTATACCAAAATAACATGGGGGGGGCATGAACGTTTAATTTTTTTTCATGTGGGCCTGTGCTGGGTTATTTTTATCTTTGAAGACCTATAGTAGAATAATATTTTCATTGCTCAACTCAATCCTGGGATTGACATTTTTTCAATCCCGGGAAAAATGGGCCGTGATTGGTTTCCCTATTCCCATCATTCTGGTACAGGTTGATCTTGGTTTTATCTGTTCAACGAATGCTGCTGCAGAACTGGGCACTGGGTTGGCTTTTTTTTTATAGTTTTTTGGCTAAATCTATTCTGGCCTTTCTATTCTTGAGGTTTATGAATGGTTTACACCTTGTGGTGAACCCTCTGCATTTGCTCTTGTGCAGTCTTCTCTTTATGGTAGACTTTAATAATGATATACCTACCTCCTGGAGAGGACTGGATGTATTCTTTATGATGGAAAGGATCCTATAATCATTCACAACTGTCGTCTCCCATGGACGCCCAGACCTTTTTGTGTTGCCGAGCTCACCAGTGCGTTTCATGCCCCTGAAAAAAATCTACATGATTGAAACAGTCGATGGGCTTGCTGCAGTTTTGCAAATTTTTTAATAAATGTTTTTTTTTTTTTTGTTTTTTTTTACTTACTTTGAAACTACAATACGTGTGCTGATCCTTCCTTCCTGATTTATAGGACAGGTAAGGTAAGTTATGGGAGCAGAAGACCCGCCATAGTGCTCCTGTTAACACTAGGACACCGAACACAGCGCCTCATCTGGGCTTATGGTGATGTTCAATAATTCAGGGTTCCAGTTGTTTTGGGCTGATGGTAGGGTTTGGGTGTGGCACAGACCCCATGAGGCCATGGACCCCAGTTGACAACAAGGCACCGTATAGGCTGCTGGTGATTCCATAATGGTGTAGGGTGTGTTCACGTGGCATGGGTTGGGTCCGCTGGTCCGCCTGAACATGTCATTGACCAGCACCCGATGTGTTGCATTGCTTGATGACCATTTACAGCCCTTCATGGACTTCATGTATCCCCACAATGATGGAATATTCCAGCAGGATAATGCACCATGTAATCGATCCCAAGTTGTCCAGAATTCTTTTGAGGAGCATTCTGGAGAGTTACGATGAATGGTGTGGCCACCACGTTCATCCAACATGAGTTTAATAGAGCATTTATGGGACTTGATGGAGAGGTCCATTCACACCAAAGATCCTGCGCTTACAAATATCAAGGAGCTGTGGGAAGCAAATGGCATGCGTCAACATCTCTCTAGAGGTCTTCCGTCCACTTGCGGAATCAATGCCACGTTGAGTTGCTGCAAGTTGCCGGGCTAAAGGGGGTCCTAGATGATACCATGCATCTATCCCATGACTTTTACACTTCAGGGTATCTATCTATCATCGTATGTGGCATCTCATTGCAAAAAAAGCTCAGGAATGTTCAAGAATGCGATAGAAATGTTTTCTAAATGACTTTGACTGTGGTATGGTGCACAATACATGAAATGCATTAATCCATGTGAGCAGCAGTTCTTGAATGGTGATAAGTAGCCATTTGTAAAAGAGATTGATAAAATTGAAGACCTGGGGGTATATTTGTTAAAGGTTGATTTTGATCGATGAAAATCTATGTAAATCGATCAACATCGATGTTGTGTTTCTGGGGTTAAGTCGCACATTTACTAATACTTTAAAAAAAAATAAAAATTTTTAGTAAATGTGTGATTTAGTCCTAGAAATGGATCGATGTTGATCGATTGTCATTGATTTTTAAATCGATCAAAATAGATCTTCAATAAATGTATTCCCTAGATGGGTATATGGGCTAGTAACTTGACTAATGTGCACATGCTATATATAATAAATACATTCTTCCCAACATTTCAATATTTGAAAATTAGATGGAGGTGCAATCACATTAATTTCGAGGCACATCGAAGCTGGTAGTCATGTACTTAGGGGCATGTACTTAGCGTACATCTCTTAATTAGGCCCCATCTCCTATGGTGAGTGGTCTGCGCATGCATATGACCCGTTCTGCGCTTCTGCAGAAGGGTCCTGCAATCTCTACAAAAGAACCTTTCAAGCCGCAGCATGATTGACATGCTGCAGCATTTGGGGGGCAGAGCAGGGGCTCTACAGACGACACCTGCTGCATTTGAATTTTCAGATGGACAAGATCGGGGGTGGCAGCTCTCGGCCTCCACATAAAAATAGGCTCAGCATAATGATGACCAGCTGTCTAGTTGGTCACACAGTATTAAAATAGTTGTTCTAGTCTTCTCACAAAAGGATGCATTTTTTTTTTCTTTTTTCATGTATTTAGCGAGACATTGGAGCTGATAGCGTAGGGGGTGTACACACCAATGTGGCTCTGACCACATCCACACAGCACTTGTTACAGCTCCTCCCCTTCTCAGTATAGGCCCTTGAACATTTTCAGCCCCAGACCCATGTGGCCCTTAATGAAAATGGTGACCTTTCTACCAAAGCTGGGTGACATCACAAAAGCTCTTGTAACAAGTCACATGGCCAATTTACTGAGGTGAAAAATCACCTCCTGCATGCATTTTGCCATTGATATCTATCTATTTATAATCTATTTATCATTTATGTTAAAATAAGCTTACATTAGACATATTAACAGATACAGTTGCTAACTGACAGATCTGTAGTAGGTCACATTAAAGTTATATTAAGTCATATTATGGTTATAAATCACATCCTACCTGCATTTCATCTATCTTATCTCATTTTTTTTTATATATAACATTTAGGTTAAAATAAGCATAGCTTACATTGTGACATAATATAACAGTAGATACAGTTGATAACTGACAGTTCTCACCAAAATGGCTTACTTGCCTACTCTCCAGGAAGGTGCGCGGGCAGTCTCCTGATATTTCGGATAGTCCCCAACACCCCTGGAAGATTGGATGGGGAGATAATTTCCGGAAATTGAGGTTCCGTAGGGAAGGAGTGGGGGTAGAATACAGCGAATTGCGTAATTTCAGCTCCGTTCCCTCCACACAGACCCGCATTTCACTGCGTTTTGCCATGATGGGGCGGAGCCTAATGACGTGAGAGCCCTGCCCCTAAAGTGGTCAGCTGCGTCTCCTCTCCGAGCTTCTCCCAGAGATGAGAAACAAAAAGTAGGCAAAGCTGAGCGACATCACAAAGGCCGTTTATGATGTAACAAGTAACATGGTCAATATACTGAGGTGAAAAATCACCTCCTGCATTTTACCATTGCTATCTATTTATAATGTATTTATAATCAATTATTTAGATTAAAAATGAGCTTGCATTACAAGGTATGATCATCTAATTGAGGTTATAAATCACATCATACCTGCATTTCACCAATGCTATCATCTATCTATCAAACATTTTTTTTTATATAACATATAGGTTAAAATAAGCATACCTTACATTGTGAGGTGCCATATCAGCAGATACAGTTGATAACTGACAGTTCTCTACATTATGACGACCTTTCTACCAAACCTGAGTGACATAAGTGCTGTGTAAGCAAGTCACATGATTTATCTATCAGTTAGGTTAAAACTAGCTTACACTACACAGTTAGTAGGCATAATAACAGATACAGTTGATAACTGACAGTTCTATAGCAAGTTACATGATCACCCTATTAAGGTTATAAATCACAACCTACCTGCATTTCGCAATATTTATCTGTCTAACTGTCTATCATTTAAGCTTGGTACACATGGGCGATATACTGTATTGGCCGTTCAATCTGATTTTGGTATTAGTTATAGTTAAGTAACTAAGGGACATATTTATAACGCTGTGAGGAGCCATTTTGCCACTGTTTTACCCAATCTAATAAAGGTTTACTGCTTCTCTGGCCTTACACTACTATGCACATCTTACTTCTGTCCAAATAGACTTCACGGAGATGGCAGCTTAACTCTGTTAACCAAGCCGCTAAAAGCAAGGCTTTTCACCACTAGGTAACGCCATTCAAAGTCTGCATTACATTACCTATATATTGAATATAGCTGGCAAACGGGACCAGCAAAGCCTCTCTGTGTTCCAAACAGGGCTAAACAGCTATGTGCACGCTCCAATGGCGCCTCGCATGCACATTTCACATTGACCAGTCTCCAGAATCATTATGCTGACAGAAGAGGACACTGCCAAGCAGGGAATGACTGTCACTAAATAGACTGGCATCAATGAATTTAAAAAGAAAAATAGGAAAGATTCTTGTCAACTGCTGTATGCTTGGATGATACATTTATCCACACACAGATAATATAATAATCATGAAAACAACACACCCGTGGTAACTACAAGGGTGGTTCGATAAGTAAGGTAACAAGACCTCTCGTGTGTGTACTGTTCTCTATTTCATTCTAATTTCCTGCCAGGCCAGAGCAAGTAGACCACTGCTTCCCCTCACAGCCATTAGACTACGCCTCATATCAGTCATACAGGCCCAACATCAGTTATAAGACAGTGGGGCAGAAACATGGTCAAACACTGAGGTTGCGTAGTGTGATCAGAGTTTTACATCTAAAGGGCACGTCCACCCCAGATGACAATTTGTGCACATTGAAGGTCTGATTCAGGAGTACAGACACATTCATATTAGTTATATTGCTGATGAACTGAACATCTCAGTGGTTACTGTGCACAACATCGTTCATGAACAACTGGGGTACAGGAAAAAAAGTGTTCACGCTGGATGCCGAAGCAACTCACAGAAGTTCACAAAACCAAAAGGATGGAATTGTCTCTCCTGCACTTTGACGCAGTGAGGATAAAGAGCAGTTCCTGCAGCGTATTGTTACAGGCGATGAAACGTGGGTACATCATGTAACACCGGAGACGAAGCAAGCATCCATGACATGGAAACGCGCTTCACCCCCACCTTTTAAAGAAATTCAAAACCGCTCTGTCAGCAAAGAAGGTCATGGCGACTGTGTTTTGGGACCACAAGGGCATGCTTCTTGTTGATTTCCTTTACGGGGAGGGGGGGATAGGGAGCCAAGGACTGCTCATCCTCTGGGGGAGTGGTGATCAGTGCAATCTCTCCTCTTTGCACATGATGCTCCTCCAACAAGCCCTGACCCAGTTATAGAGTAGCCCTCCCCCCCTTCTCAGCGTACCTGAATATACACATGCATCAGAACCTTCCTGAATAAAGGTAAAGGAAGAATACATACAAGTGTGTAATATTGATGGTTTTCCTTCTTTTTTTTTTTTTTTTTTTGTTAAAACTACTTCCATGGCTTCGTCACTTAAGATGAGACCACCACCAAATAGTCTTACACAGTTCCGTTTCATGTGACCATTGCTCCCTCCATCCCGGGTATTTTCTGATATACGAGAAATCATTTCTGCACAATAGTAAATGCGGGAGTATGTAATCTTTATTTGCATCATCACATTATATCTCTCCTGAAATATAATTAGGAGTAGATGTTGGGTGAATCACTCCCTAAGGTGAGTATTGTGTGCTGAATATCTGATGTTGATTATGCTTTATTTTTGTACCATAAGCTTTTCTAAGCATGACTTGTTGATGTTACAAATGTTACTTTGTGCTGATGTACAGTCACTGTTGCACACTTTGCATATGTTTTTACATTTCAAAGATATTTGTGGTTAAATAATTAAGTAAGACTAAATCAAAATATAAAAACAGACAACTAAAATATCAATGAGAGAAAACATACTGAAATGCTGCTAGGGCAAGTAATGTTTGCTGAAGTTTGTATGTATGAGAAAGTATTCAAGGCAGAACTGTCAATATACTCATGTCCTTTCTGATACCTCTAGTTTTCCATGTTACTTTTCAGCTATCTAATGAGTAATTTAGTCTTGCTGGTATTGTTCCCTTAGGTAACCTACAGGACTTCCTAATTATTTATCTCTACATTCATTCATTTAGTGAAAAATTTTGGCATATAGTGAAAACACCAATTGTTTTTCCTAAGGTTTATACATTAATCTATAATAACTTACTGGTATTTACTAAACAAGATTGAGTATGTCAACTTTTTTGTTTATTCTGCAGAGTGAGTGTTCTGTGTTTTCTTCTTTTACAGCAGATGAATTCCAGGCTGTATCTGGTCTCTGTGACCTCAATAGTGCTATATCTGAAGATGCCTTATTTAGGGATAAATTAAAACACATGGGAAAATGTAAGTATCTCACATACTATATATATATATTTATATATATATATATATATATATATATATATATATATATTCTTTTTTATCTTTCACTAATTGTCCAAAGATAAATCACAAAACATTGACAATCATATATCTTCTACATGTTGCAGTCCTAGTTCAGTAATACTTAATAGTAACATATGGCTGTCTACTGTACAGACGTGTCCTTATACACTATTGCTGCAGTCGCGCCAAACAGTCTGTCTCAGGGCGCCAAGTCCCGTCTGACTCTGCTTGCTCTGAGCGTCTTTTACACTTCTTTTTTGCCTGAAAATGCGTCTGTCTCAAACTGTCAAACCAGTTACGAGACTGAGCTGATTAATTTGATACGCGACACTTGTAATCTGTGTGCGACTGACTCTGAATCTGTAAATGAAGCGCTACAATGCAGAGGCCACGGATTTTTCCACGCCAAGGTCCATTGTGCTTTGTATACAGCCTCAGTCGCACACAGATATGCAAGTGTCACATATCAAATGAATCTGTGCAGTTTCGTGAAGTGATTTCTCTGTTTGTGACTAGGACCTTTTTGTGCAGAAAAGAAGCTTGGCGCAAGCAGTCCCACGGGACATGGCGGCTCTCTCGCGTCTGGCGCCTCACGCCGCATAGCTTATTGAGGCTAGATGTTTAAGAACACATCTGTACATGCATTTATTTCTTATGATATGTGGCACAGAAAAGCCTCTTAGTATTTTCCTCAGCCTTTGTTAACCCTCACCACCTGTTTGAGTAAGAAGTGAATCAATCCTGGCACTTCAGATTTAAGGGCCTTTTTGTGGGCTTATTTTATTCTTGTACACAGCCATCTGATGTGAGCGCTATAGTTAGCCTACTCATGTTTTATGTTGAGGGTAGTTGAAGTGAAGGAGAGGCAGGAAAATGTATAACTTAATTTGTTTCTAGCCAGAGACCATATTAATAGTCTCACAATAATGAGGATAATTGCATAAAGTCACACTTTGACCTTGGGTTTGAAAGTTGGTAAGATGTCAGGTGAAATAAGCCAAAGCAGAAAATGAACGTGGGATAAAGTGTGGCCATTGATAATGGGCATGGTTTTACTAGTGAAATATATTTAAAAAATTATTCAGTTCCAGCTGTACATTGTTTAATGGTATTTAGTATAGTATTTAATGCATATTGTCTTGTAAATACAATTCAGAGATACTTATTTTGCTAACTATATTATGTTGACCACAGTACAATGCAATCAACTTTTTGTTGATCACTTGAGTATTTGGATAGAAGCAGGGCTATTTTACTGGAAAAATAGGTTCAGGAATTGTGGGTGGAGCTATAGAAAAACAAATATATATATGTAGTAGGTGATTTGGGCATCTGTACATGCTGTGTTGTGTTGGTTGTGCTTCCTGATGAAGGCCTCTGCTGAGTCCCAAAACGTTTGAGCATTATAGCACCTTTAACAATACGTGAGTAATAAACAGCAACTTTTATATGCACGAAGAAACCTGGTGAGTGCCCCATTTTTTTTGTGTGTGTATATGTATGTTTGTGTGTGTGTGTATATATGTGTATATATATATATATATATATATATATATATATATATATATATATACACACACATACATACATATACAGTGTGTGTGTGTGTGTGTATATATATATATATATATATATATGTGTGTATGTATATATATATGTATGTATATATATATGTATGTATATATAGTATTGTTTTTATAAAGGAAGGCACTCAAAATGGACTTTAAAATAAAACTTATCTTATGGAAAATACATCTTGACTCTGGAGATTGCGTCATAGTTAATGCGTGGTTCAGTAACTGAGTTCCTGATGAAAAATAGCACTGGATAGGAGCATATAAGTGGGCGTACAAAGTCTATGGACAAGTGTGACTGTGGCGATAGAGTGGGCTGGGTACGGGATGCCGGTGCTCAGGATCCCGGCAGTCAGAATCACGATGCCGGCATCCCAATAGAGTTAGGATACAGACACCTGTCGGCAAGTATCCTACCCCTATACCTAACCCTCCCTGCCCACAGCCTAAACCTAACCCTCCCCCTAAGCTGCTTACCGTTGGGATGCCGGCTCTGGGATTCTGAATGGTGTTTCGGGATTCCGACGCGGACATTGTGAGCGCTGGCATCCCGACAGCCAGGGTTAAACTACATCCTGATAGAGCTAGCAGGGTCCATTCCAAAGCAGAGAAAAGTGGTGGATTGGGGAATTCCTACCCTGTGGAAATGAATATAAACAAGTCTACATGAAAATACTGAACAGCAGGACCTACCATTTTGCATATGCCAATATGAAATATATAATTGTATTTTTTAATTGAGATTTGATTTATTACTGTTATTTTCTTTCTCTTGTCTGATTACCTAAATACACCTCTTGTGTTTTTATTTAAAGAGCTATTATCCCAAGAATTTAAGTAGATTTTTCTAAAAGATGTAAAAATAAATATAATAAAACACATAGGGCTGGAGCTGTATGCTAATGCTTTTGTAGTTGCCATTTTCGCAGCTGTAGATGTGCAATAATATGCTAATAATATGCTAATGCAGCAGCGGCCGGGACTCTTACTGAGATGCCCACCAAAGCCATTGCGGCTGTCTGCAACTTTGTACACATACGCAGTATCGGACGCAGGACATTTTTAAACTAAGATGCACTATTGCAGAAAAAGTGCACACAACGCAAAGAGGATAGGTATATATGATGCAAAAGGATAGGTATATATGATGCAAAAGGATAGGTATATATGACATAAAAGGATAGGTATATACAGGCCATATTTTGGCCTCTATTCACCACCACAATGGCTTTGAAATGAAACAAACAAGATGTGCTTTAACTGCAGACTTTCAGATTTAATTTGAGGGTAATTCCAGCCAAATCAGGTGAACGGTGTAGGAATTACAATGGTTTCTATATGTGCCTCCTACTTTTTAAGGGGCCAAAAGTAATGGGACAAACTAAACAATCCTAAATCTAACTTTCACTTTTTAATACTTTGTTGCAAATCCTTTGCAGACAATTACAGCCTGAAGTCAGGAACGCATAGACAACACCAGACGCTGGGTTTCATCCCTGGTGATGCTCTGCCAGGCCTCTACTGCAAATGTCTTCAGTTCCTGCTCATTCTTGGGGCATTTTCCCTTCAGTTTGGTCTTCATCAAGTGAAATGCATGCTCAATCGGATTCAGGTCAGGGGATTGACTTAGCCATTGCATAATAATCCAATTTTTAGCCTTAAAAAACTCTTTGGTTGCTTTTGCAGTATGCTTCGGGTCATTGTCCATCTGCACTGTGAAGCGCCGTCCAATGAGTTCTGAAGAATTTGACTGAATATGAGCATATAATATTGCCCGAAACACTTCAGAATTCATTCTGCTGCTTTTGTCAGCAGTCACATCATCCATAAATACAAGGAAACCAGTTCCATTGGCAGCCATACATGCCCACGCCATGACTCTACCACCACCATGCTTCACTGATGAGGTGGTATGTTTTGGATCATGAGCAGTTCCTTTCCTTCTCCATACTCTTCTCTTCCCATCACTCTGGTACAAGTTGATCTTTGTCTCATCTGTCCATAGGATGTTGTTCCAGAATTGTAATGGCTTTTTTAGATGTTGTTTGGCAAACTCTAATCTGGTCTTCCTGTTTTTGTGGCTCACAAATGGTTTACATCTTGTGGTGAACCCTCTATATTCACTCTTGTGAAGACTTCTCTTGATTGTTGACTTTGACACATATACACCTACCTCCTGGAGAGTGTTCTTGATTTAGCCAACTGTTGTGAAGGGGTTTTTCTTCACCAGGGAAATAATTCTTCTGTCATCCACCACAGTTGTTTTCCGTGGTCTTCCGGGTCTTTTGGTGTTGCTGAGCTCTCCGGTGCGTTCTTTCTTTTTAAGAATGTTCCAAACAGTTGATTTGGCCACACCTAATGTTTTTGCTATCTCTATGATGGGTTTGTTTTGATTTTTCAGCCTAATGATGGCTTGCTTCACTGATAGTGACAGCTCTTTGGATCTCATATTGAGAGTCGACAGCAACTGATTCCAAATGCAAATGTCACACCTAGAATCAACTCCAGACCTTTTACCTGCTTAATTGATAATGAAATAATGAGGGAATAGCCCACACCTGTCTATGAAATAGCTTTTTACACCTTAAAAAGTGGGAGGCACATATAGAAACCATTGTAATTCCTACACCGTTCACCTGATTTGGATGTAATTACCCTCAAATTAAATCTGAAATTCTGCAGTTAAAGCACATCTTGTTTGTTTCATTTCAAAGCCATTGTGGTGGTGAATAGAGGACAAAATATGAAAATTCTGTCAATGTCCCAATATTTATGCACCTGACTGTATGACATAAAAGGATAGGTATATATGACGCAAAAGGATAGGTATATATGACACAAAAGGATAGGTATATATGACGTAAAAGGATAGGTATATATGACGTAAAAGGATAGGTATATATAATGCAAAAGGATAGGTATATATGACTTCAAAGGATAGGTATATATGACTTCAAAGGATAGGTATATATGACGTAAAAGAATAGTTATATATGACGCAAAAGGATAGGTATATATGATGCAAAAGGATAGGTATATATGACGCAAAAGGATAGGTATATATGATGTAAAAGGATAGGTATATATGATGTAAAAGGATAGGTATATATGACGCAAAAGGATAGGTATATATGATGCAAAAGGATAGGTATGTGAGAACACATCTGTATGTTATACCAAAATTTCTGCAAAAGTGAATGAAGTAAGAAAGTGGTTTCAAACCCTACGGTGCATACTGTATTCCAGTGGTTCACAAACTTTCTTGAGTCACGCACCCTACAGTGTCAGTATTTTTTTAACAACACCCCTAGGCCAAAAGTTTCCTATTGAGAGATTCAGAAAAATAAAGTCCGTCAGTCAATTGTGCTTACCTGTAATCCTTCGGTTCAGTTACATGGTGGTGGACAGGGTTGTGCTTCTGTTTGCCCATGTATTTTATGAGAGGCAGCTGCCTATCACATAGACTGTTAATACATTCTATTTGGTCCTGGACCACCAACCCATGGCACCCCTGCAAGTGCCTTGTGACACCCACTTTGGGAACAACTGCTGTATACTACCATATATACAGCCATGGCCAAAAGTTTTGAGAATGACAAGTATTGGTTATCACAAAGTTTACTGCTTCAGTGTTTTTAGACCTTTTTGTCAGATGTTAATATGGTATGCTGAAGTAAGATTACAAGCATTAAGTGTCAAAGGCTTTTATTGACTATTACATTAAGTTTATGCAGAGAGTCAATATTTGCAGTGTTGACCCTTCTTTTTCAAGACCTCTGCAATTCGCCCTGGCATACTGTCAATCAACTTCTCGGCCACATACTGACTGATGGCCGCCCATTCTTGCCTAATCAATGCTTGGAGTTTGTCAGAATTTGTGGATTTTTGTTTGTCCCCCCGTCTCTTGAGGATTGACCACAAGTTCTCAATGGGATTAAGGTCAGGAGTTTCCTGGCCATGGACCCAAAATTTAGATGTTTTATTCTCCGAGCCACTTAAGCTGCATACACACGTAAAGATTTTCTGTCCAACCATCCAACTAGTTGATTTGTTGGAATGAAAATCTAGTAAGGTATGAAAGCAAATGACAATCAGCAATTTGCTTCCAAACGCCGGAAAATGGACAAAAACTGTTTGAACAAATTGTTTATATCAAACATTTAACAACCTTGTCTGACGACCATTTTCATCTGTTTTCTGGCATTTAGGAGCAAATTGCTGATCATCATTTACTCCCATACGTTACCAGGTTTTCATTCCAACCAATCAACTAGTTGGATGGTTCGACAGAAAATCTTTACGTGTGTATGCACCTCAACAGTGCATCCGGAAAGTATTCACAGCACTTCACTTTTTCCACATGTTGTTGTTACAGCCTTATTCCAAAATGGGATAAATTAATTTTGTCCTCAAAATTCTACACACAATACCCCATAATGACAACGCGTAAAAAGTTTTTTTGAGATTTTTACAAATTTAATTAAACAAAAAACAAAACAAGAAATCACATGCACATAAGTATTCACAGCCTTGCCATGAAGCACATAATTGAGCTCGGGTGCATCCTGTTTCCACTGATCATAAGTTGAGATGTTCCTCCAGCTTAATTGCCTGTGGTAAATTCAGTTGATTGGACATGATTTTGAAAGGCATACACCTGTCTATATAAGGTCCCACACTTGACAGTGCATGTCAGAGCACAAACCAAGCATGAAGTCCAAGGAATTGCCTGTAGGTCTCAGAGACAGGATTGTCTCGAGGCACATTTCTGGGAAAGGGTACAGAAAAATATCTGCTGCTTTGAAGGTCCCAATGAGCACAGTGGCCTCCATTATCCGTAAAGGGAAGAAGTTCGGAACCAACCAGGACTCTTCGTAGAGTTGGCCGGCCGTCTAAACAGAGCGATTGGGGGAGAAGGGCCATAGTCAAGGAGGTGACCAAGAACCCTATGGTCACTCTGTCAGAGATACAGCATTCCTCTGTGGAGAGAGGAGAACCTTCCAGAAGGACAACCATCTCTGCGGTAATCCACCAATCAGGCCTGTATGGTAGAGTGGCCAGACGGAAGCCATTGCTTAGTAAAAAGCACATGGCAGCTCGTCTGGAGTTTGCCAAAATGCACCTGAAGGACTCTCAGACCATGAGAAACAAAACCCTTTGGCGTGAATGGCAGGTGTTATGTTTGGAGTAAACCAGGCACCGCTCATCACCAGGCCAATCCTACAGTGAAGCATGGTGGTGGCAGCATCATGCTGTGGGGATGTTTTTCAGCAGCAGGAACTGGGAGACTAGTCAGGATAGAGGGAAAGATGAATGTAGCAATGTACAGATACATCCTGGATGAAAACCTGCTCCAGAGCGCTTTTGACCTCAGACTGAGGCAACGGTTCATCTTTCAGCAGGACAACGACCCTAAGCACACAGCCAAGATATCAAAGGAGTGACTTCAGGGCAACTCTGTGAAAGTCCTTGAGTGGCCCAGCCAGAGTCCAGACTTGAATCCGATTGAACATCTATGGAGAGATCTGAAAATGGCTGTGCACCGACAGTTCCCATCCAACCTGATGGAGCTTGAGAGGTGCTGCAAAGAGGAATGGGCGAAACTGTCCAAAGATAGGTGTGCCAAGCTTGTGGCATCATATTAAAAAAGACTTGAGGCTGTAATTGCTGCCAAAGGTGCATCAACAAAGTATTGAGCAAAGGCTGTGAATACTTATGTACATTTGATTTCTTAGTTTTTTTTTTAATGAAATTTGCAAAAATCTCAAAAAAAAACTTTTTACACATTGTCATTATGGGGTATTGTGTGTAGAATTTTGAGGACAAAAATTAATTTATTCCATTTTGGAATAAGGCTGTAACATAACAAAATGTGGAAAAAGTGAAGCGCTGTGAATACTCTCCGGATGCACTGTAGTTATTATTTTATTATTATTATTCTACTTTATTTATATGGTGCCACAAGGCTTCCGCAGCACCTTACATGTTCATAAACAAATGAGCACACAAGAAAACAATACAAACACTGCAGGACTAGTGCATGGTATGTAAACATTGAATGAATTTTAAAAGTTGTTGCGTTTGATAAATGGTGCTCAAGCCAATCAGCTCCCAACTGTCATTTTTCAAACAGATGACAGGTGCTGATTGGCTGCAGCACCATTATCATATGTAATGAGATTTAAAATGCGTTGCATATGATAAAACTCGTTGATAAATGGGTCCCTTTGTAACTTGTCGATTGACTGCATCCCCTATCTCCAGTAGGTACCTATATGTTCATAGTAAAACGTCTGACAACCTTAGACGACACTGCTAGATTTGCCTGTGACCACGCGTATCGAAATAGCTTCTGTCTGCCACCTCTCTGTGTGTGTGAACTAGTGTATTATAATAAATAATGTAACACAAAGAGTTCTATGATCTAAATAAAAGCACTCAGTGTTTACATATGGTCATTTTGCTTCTAATATACTTTATTATTTTGCAGCAGGGAATACATTATCCTATATTATTATTTACTTCATATTCAAGTGAACTTCATAACAGCAGATTCCCTGACTGTAATCAGTGAGATTATGCTCTGTATTTATATTGTTGTCAGAGATTATGGTTTGTGGTGTTTTTTTTATGTCTTTCAATAAAAAAAGTAGATCTAGTTTTATTTATTATATCTGAACTATTCTAGTGGTTTATTTATTAAAAGGACTTGGTTGTGCGAAACCAGTTCATCTTTCTACATCTGCGGGGTCTTTTTATGAAGTTAACAGTTGCTCTAAAGAGGAACAGCAGATGGCGATCATGTTTGTTTTATGGACTGCAAACTACTTTTACTAAATTAAAATGATGTCATTAGTTCTTTTTAGCCTTAATGTACAAGCATTTTTAAGTCTTAATTGATGTAGTTTACAGAATTTAATTTAGTAGTGATTTTCATAATTGCATTTATTGTTAGCTAAGAACTGGTGCAGAGGTGGCAGTGGTAGGGGTACTCAGTCCCGGCCTCTCTGGGGGCCCAATCTTGCTGGCCATGCGGTAACGCTCTTCTACGCTCTCTGCTTCCCTGTACAGAAGTGAAATGGGCACACTGGTTTGAAAAATTCAGCAATCTGAGTTTGTGTTTCTAGAATTGTTTTCAGCAACTTTATATTGTAAATACTAGAGTAGCCCATGTATACCCAGCAGTTTTAAGTGCTTTTCCCAATTACAGTTTAAATGCTGGCTTTTAGGTAAATCTGGGAGTGACTGTTATAGTTTGTGAAGGTTATAACCCAAACTATTTTATGCACCACACTGTTCCAACCTAAAGTTACTGCAGAAAATTAGCACAGGCGACTCATCTAAGTAAACCACTTTGAAATAGAGATGAGTTGTTTGGTTGTGGCCAAGTTCACATCTCCGAACTAGGCAGAACATCATCTTTCATGGACATCTTGGCAAAGATGTCTATGATAGATGACGTTTAGCTTCGCTCTGAGATGTGAACTTGGCAGGAAGATCCGAGCCAAAACGGAACCGCTCATCACTACTTTGAACTAGACCAGAGTGTAAAAGATGAATGCTCAGGCTGTATGATGTTCTGGTATCCAGGCCCTTGGCTTATTGGTTTTTACTAAAGCTTCACCTGTTTCTATCTGAAGTAAAATCCAGTTCATGACTTTTTATAAGAAGAATAAGGAAAAATATTGCACATATCTTAACAACTTGTCTGGCTATGCAACCACGCCAGGCAGTACGATCACTGACATAGTCGCAAACAATGTAACGAAAAATGTGGGTGGCTGCTTGAAGATAATTTTCCAGCAGCCACCAATAGCAGAGGACCCTCTGCCTCCCTGCACCCTCCCCAGTATCTGACATGCTGCCAATCACTGCTGATCAGTCGGCACGGCAGCACCATCCACCCAGTAGCTGCAGAGATGAGCAGCTGCCGGAGAAATTTAAATTTACCACCCCTCTGCCCCCCCAGTATGTACTTGGCTACTGCTTAGAAGTGCAGCCATTAATGAAATGAAAGTCGCGATGTTCCAAACATCAGTGGTCCAATATATTGATGACCGATAAAAATCTATGTTAATGTTGTGTTTTGTTTTGTTTTTTAAATAAAATCGCGTTGAATTAGTTTTAAATAGGTGTTTTTGACCCAATTCAGTCATAAAAAAATCTGGCAATTTTCTGAGCGTTTTTTGGAAAAAAAATTGACAGTTATATGGTGAAACTAGCTACCCCTGTCATGCTGAAAATGTAAACTAGCTTCCAGAGACATTAATTATCTAAGCTTAAAGGAACATTATGCATTTTTTATTTTAGATTATTATTATATTTGTCTAGCCCTTTCATGCATGAATTATGATCACGTAATGCAAGATTTAAAAATAAATAAATAAATTATTAGTCTACAGCACTTGAGTGGACAGCATCCATCCGCAACATAAAAAATTGCTCTGTTATAGTGGAACAGTATTTTAACTGTGAAAGTATTATTATTTTTTGTCATAAAAGTAAGGTAAAATAATTAATTTTTCTTCAGAAACAGAATGGATCTTTGTATTGCACGACGTCCACGGAAGTAGACACATGATTTTACATTGATTATTTGATCAAAACATCTACTCTATTATGCCCTAAACATTACTTTTCTTGAATTTATTTTTTTACCTTCTCTGCTATCTTTGAGTAAAAAGATTTTACAGAAATCCCTGAAGTGCTTTGTGCTGGTGAACTTTTCTCTGCCATTTTATTTTGACCTTATTGTTTTTGTAGGATTTAGAAGCTGCCACTAGGTGGAACACCTTCTAATTTTGGTAGAGGTCCAAAAAAGATATCATGCACTGATGATGTAAAAAAAAAAAATATATATATTTTTCTATAGAAGATAATGAATTAAAAACAGCTGTCCACTGTAGTGACCACGCGAAAGGGCTAGTGTTTAAGCTTCTCAACTTGTGATTCATGTATGACGGGAAGTGTCTCAAATCAAGGGGTACCTTTGTCAACTGTATAATTAATAGCATTATAAAACTTAAAGAAATAATGTCTAAAACCTGTTGGTCTATAAGGAGTGACTTGGTACAAATCTATACATGTAATATGTGATATATGTAATACTGGGCCACAGTGAAAAGTTACTGGATCCTGGGGGCCCCTAATTTTCAGCTTTCACAGGGTATTAATATATAGCATGCATGCCAACACAATGTTGTGTAGTGTTTGTCCTAGATTAATGCATGTGCATATATCAGCATGTATTTATTTTAACATGTGCATATTTAAGCTTTTTGCATGTGTCAGCATTGCTGCAAGACAGTATTTTTCTCATCTTGTGAATACAAAATAGAAACAGAAATCCTATGTTTCCTAGCAGCATCTTGCTTAAATCGCAATATACAAATATACAGTGTGTCATTAAAATCTTTGGGGATTAATGACTTGCCTTCTGTCCAGTGGGTAGAAAAGAATGTCTGTCGCATCACTAGCAGTTACAATGTGAAATGTTCCTTTCCAGGAGAGAAGGTGGGCTTTTATCACATCATTGGGGGCAAGGTTTAATGTCATTGTGAGACATGGCTATGGCAGAAAATTAGCACGTTCACAGAGAAGGCAAAAGGTTGTATCTTGCACATACCTGTACAATGCTTTTATTACATAAGGGGATGATTTACAGTCAGGAGCAAATCCAGCCCTGGCTTGCAGAAGGAAAAATGCAAAAGGCCCGACCTGGTCTTGAGTTGTGAAGAGACTGATGCCTAGCAGTGTAACAACTATAGCTGCCAGTATGCGTGTGCAGTACGCAAGAGCATAAACGATTTCTTCTTCATGCAAATACAATTTGCCATGTTCACCCCTTGGCAGTGCAACGTGGTTTGCCCAGCTGCAAATTCTGCACTGTACATACCTATTCTCTCTGCATGTCTAAGAGACTCCCGAATCCGCACCCCCAGAAAAGAATCCTGGCTCCTCCCTAGTGATATGAGCGGAATGGGGAGCATAATGCCATCATTAGCAGGTCTATGGGGCAGGAGCTGGGGCAATATGACACAATTACTTGTGAATTTGCATCTTCCCACTGGGCTTCTCCTGAAGGAGAGAAATAAAAACTAGGCACGTATGTTCTGCACCAAGGTAACATGTGCACCACTCAAGCATTTGTGTCAGAATTTTAACCCTTAAAAAGCTGCAAATAAAAACAACATATTTAAACCTTTATGCTGAGTTGGACATTACTCAGGATGCATCCAGCTGTGCTCCACTAGGATATGCGGCATATTTATGTCAGGTGTGTATCAGATCTTACATAAGAAAAATTGTTTATATTTGTTTTGATAACAAAAAACTCATTCTCTAAGGAAAGTAGTTAAAAATGAATTCTAAAATACGCCCATAATAATCTATGACACAGTGTAGGTGACCAAGTTTCCCAGCGAAACGCACGTCCTTGCTCCCGCTATTTGCAGACTGCATGCCACCCGCTACACACACGCTCTGCAGTTAACTACAATTTGGACCACGGACCCAAGATATCTCTCTATCCTCTCTATCAGGCTGCCATGTCTGAGCACTCCAGCGAGTAGCTCCCCCTGCTATGCTGCTTGGTAACAGGGGAGAGCTGCAGCTGATTCCTTTATGAATGGTAGCGCTGCTCTTTTCTATTCTCCCTGGATTTCACGCGGCATTCCCATACTCTGATCCCATTTGATCTAGACAGGGGAGATTACAGGGGACCCCGCGATCTTGAACTTCATCTCTTACTTCCTTCCCCAAACATACAGTGCGCAATTCAGTCTCTTTTTTTAGATTTAACCCTCAGTGACAGCACTCCTTTTCAGGTGTGTGTCCAGGGCCAATTGTATATTTCCATTATACAATACACAGTTTATAGCCTATGAAGGGACATTATTCCTCCCATGTGACCACACTGTTACTTTGTACCATAGGTATTTAATTTGCTTGAACTGTATTTCGTCTGCAACCATAAATTCATACAGATTTAATTGGAATTCATCCCTTAATTTACCTCATTTTTTCTTTTCCTCTATCAAGCTCTCTCATCTGGATTTCCCTTATGTGACCCCCCCCCCTGCAATGTTTTGACAACAGGGGAGAAACACAGCTGACATCCCAGAAATCAGAATCATTGCTTTGTATTTCCCCTGAGACTAACGTACCAGTCACTCTCTCATCCCCTGATTGATCTAGATAGGCGACAGCAGAAGTGAATGTGCGCAATTGTATCTCAGGTCTTATTTCCTTCAATGGTCCAAATGTATTATTCTGTCCACGAGTACTTGTATACAAGGTACTACTCCCAGTCTCCCTAGACTTGACCGTTTTTTCACACATTTTCTAACCTATGATCATTCATTTATCTAGTACAGATTAGCACTTATATTAATGTCTCTATACTTTGAACCATTCTTCTGACATAACTCGTGGATCATTTGTTCAATTTAATTGACCACTTTTGTCCTTTGATGTATTTTATGTATTTTGTAGACTCTACCTATATGGTAGAATGCTCTTTTTTTAATGTTCTCCATTAAATGCTAAAAAATAAATGCTAAAAAATAAACAAAGGGAGCGCCTAATAATGCATTATCTCCAAAACATTTATTGATATCCAGTACATAAAACCATAAGTCTTGAACCACGTACCGGAAAGAGCGGTCAAACCACCGCAGGTAAAAACAACTTGTACAAATAAAACGAGTCTCTGGGAGCCAGTGAGTGGTGTCCTCGGCAGTCTCATACCATGTAGAATGTAACGCTAGGCCACGCCCCTACGCGTTTCGTCACTAGGACTTCGTCAGAGGGCTGGCCTAGCATATCCAGTAATCCCCTTATAAGTAAAATGTGGCCAATTACTTCCTTAAATTATTAATTGGCGGTGAACTTTTAAAAAAAACTGCAGACATAAGTTTGTGAGAGAGAATTAAGACTTGCGCTTTGATTATTATTATTTTTTCTCCATTAAATGTTAAGTTTTATATTATATTTACTCATTATTTCATTACCATATTGTATTTCTCAGTATTTATGTAAAGGGTGACCCAGAATAGGCAAAATTTGTCTTTTTTTCTTTTTCTTTTTGCTTTGAGCAAAAAGATACCCCTCTATGTGTTCAGCACAAATCCTATGGGTGCACCACCAACCAAGAGTTATCCAGGATTTCCCCAGTGATAAACCTTTATGTTGGTTCTAGAATGATCTAATCCAATAATAACATTATTTATTCCCTTACTTGATTCACAACTATTGCGGACTCACTCTCCTCACCTTACAGGCACAAGTTTTATTGTTGAATTCACGCTCAGCCAATCAGAAGTGGCGAGCTAGTGCTGATGACTGTCCTCTTCATCATTGTGTATTTACACCAGCCCTCAGACACCGGCAATTGAAAAAGCCATTATCAGGCGTATCTGCATCTCTGTGTTAAATTGCTCAATAACAGAAAATGAGCTGTAACGGAATAATTTTTGGTGCACTCCTGGGACAGGTAATAATACACCCAGGTGGTGTCCTAGTGATGTATACCTGTTGGCTGGTTGTATTTTTCCTTCTCCATGGTTTGAATTCCTGATAGGAAGAGTCGATATGTGACAGTTGTTGTTACAGTAGTACGTATACAAGTGCATGATAATGTTGTATGGCACAAGCCATGTGTTCTATGAACAAATGCCCAGTACCCGTCAATATAGTCTATGGTCTGTTGTATGGCTGGGAATGGCAGTGACACAGAAGAGAACAAATCCATTGTTCAAGTGTTATTTGCTTATAGAAGCCAACAGACCGATTGTTACCTAGGAGCCAGTAGACATGAAATCTTCTAATGAAAATATTAAATCAGTCTTTATTTATTATGCTCTTTAAAAAGAACGGTCTCAGCATGCCACAGCATTTCATTACTGAGTGACAAATCGCATGCTGCAGTGGGAAGTGCAAAGAGAAAGGATTTGCAAATGCTCAGCAATATGTACATTACATGCAGTGCTAATGCGTCATCTGTACAGTAACATTTTTGCAAGTGTTACAATCTTGATATTGGGCATGGTGTAGAAAAAGTTTATTCTAGATTGGGCCTGTCCTCTCAACGTTATGCTAGTTTCAGAACAGAGCTGCTACATTATTGCTTCTATTAGTGATCTTTACTGCATCAGGAATCCTGTAGTGATGCTTGGTTAATACAGCATAGACTGGGATGTATCTGTGTTAGAAATCCTGCGGCCCTCAGGACGGGTAGAAGGTGCAATACTTATGGCAAGAGCTGTATTGACTGTTAGTGACCTTTTTTATTTATAGTGTATGTCAGACCTCTTTATTATTTTATTCACTTTAGGTACCAGGTGGGAGAAGTTGTGCGGGACCATTCCTTTATGAGTGCCCATTAGATATATCTGCTCTTGCACCAACATGCCAAAAACAAACTTTAGTTTTGTATTTAAAATAGATAGAGAGGCTGCCTGCTATGCATTTAGGCGCACCCCTTTTTAAGTTTCTAGTTTCTCTTCAATGTAATAAGTACATTCAAATACTTACGGTACACATTTAATAAATATAGTCCCAGTGTCCCCAGAGTCCCATGATTGATCTAAGGCAGGGGTTCCCAACCACGGTCCTCAAGGCACACTAATAGTCCAGGTTTTAAGGATAGCCATACTTGAGCACAGGTGACTTAATTAGTACCTCAGTTATTTTGATTTAGCCATCTGTGCTTAAGCATTGATATCACTAAAACCATAACTGTTGGTGTGCCTTGAGGACCGAGGTTGGGAATCACTGATCTTAAGGCATAATCGAGGAGCAGTTGGGCATTATCTTAGGAAAACCACTGAAAGCTTAATATTAATAAATGCAATGCTCCTACAGCAGAGGGGTATTCAGCATGCGGCCCTCCATCTGTTGTAGAACTATACATACCAGCATGCCCTGCCACAGTTTTGCTGGACTGTGTAATTCCACAGCATCAGGAGGGCTGCATTTTGAATACCCCTGTCCTACAATGTTAGGAGGTTGGGCTGTCAGCTGACATATCAGTCTTGTCGTCGTGTGTATTGTTAGGTGGACTGTTCAAAGTATCAGTGGTTGGGTGTGTATCTTGCGTTAGTAATGATGCTACACATTTTTGTGGCTCATCAGTAACCTTAGCATTTATGCCGTACAGCACTGTACATTAAAACATATCACCATGTCACTGTAATATGTACATACAAAACATTAAACACTGGAATGTTGCTCATGGGTGGATGAATAACATTGGTCAATATCTGATATTCCTACACTACAAATGTGACTCCCCTGTACAAAGCAATGCTCCATCTCTAATGCCTTGCTGTGGCATCATATGTTTACAATCCTACATATATTTTCTCCCCTGTCCCCATAATCCAACTCCTACATAATGCCTGATGGACTTTGCCAGGGCTGTAACTAGGGTGGTGTGACATGTGCCATGGCACAGGGCACCGCAGGGTAGGGGGCGCTGTTCGGGCCTCTCAATTTTCTGTTAATAATCATTCTCACTAGTAGTTTCCTTTTCTTTTATCCCTGGCATCTCCTGGCCACCGATATTCACTCCCTGGCTAACTCTTTCTCCATCTTGCCACCTACCCAATCACCTTCAGTCACATCTACTTTTATTTAAAACAAATATTTCAAAATACTGTCATATCCGGGACTCAAACCCATCACTTTTCACATGGCAGTCAGACACCTTACACATGGAGCTCTCTGATCCACAATTTCTGATGGCAGCCTGTTAGGCCACACCCCTTTTTTCGTCCTCACGCCTATCCACATCTATCTCAGGAAGCACCGAGGATTCTAAGGCAGAGAAACTCGTTATGAGTGCGAACTTGTGGATAGGTGTGAGGACATATGGGCTGCAGTCGAAGGTGATTCCCTGCTTTATTTCATACACACTGTGAATTATTGCTGCCGGATTGAGATCATACACACCTGGTTAAGCACGTACCTTCTGAATCAAAAGACTTGTTTTAAACCTAAGGGACACCACCAGGAATAGAGTCCTTTTTTTTGAGATGTCAATATATTAATCATACATGCTTTCTAAGTTTTTTATAAAAACTCTCCCTGTAATCCACGCCTTACAAATGTCCACAGTTTAATTATCTCCTAATTGGAACTATTGGGACAGCTGTCCAAAAGCAACGTATATACTATCATATCTTCTTTGAGGACATTGTTGCAAATATATTAAAAATAGTGCTGCATGCACTTTTCTCAACAACAAAAAAGGATACATAATATAAAAACCTTTCCAAATGGAATCTTACTAGAATACTTTGATGTTGCAATATTTTTAACCAACTGGTTTCTTTCTTTTATACACCTATTTCCACTCAGTGGAACGGAATGATGCTATATCAAATTTATCTACATTATTTTTGCAGCGCTTACATACAGTCAGGTGCATAAATATTGGGACATTGACAGAATTTTCATATTTTGGCCTCTGTTCACCACCACAATGGCTTTGAAATGAAACAAACAAGATGTGCTTTAACTGCAGAATTTCAGATTTAATTTGAGGGTAATTACATCCAAATCAGGTAAACGGTGTAGGAATTACAACGGTTTCTATATGTGCCTCCCACTTTTTAAGGGGCTAAAAGTAATGGGACTATCAACTCAAAAGCTATTTCATGGACAGGTGTGGGCTATTCCCTCGTTATTTCATTTATCAATTAAGCAGGTAAAAGGTCTGGAGTTGATTCTAGGTGTAACATTTGCATTTGGAATCAGTTGCTGTCGACTCTCAATATGAGATCCAAAGAGCTGTCACTATCAGTGAAGCAAGCCATCATTAGGCTGAAAAGTCAAAACAAACCCATCAGGGAGATAGCAAAAACATAAGGTGTGGCCAAATCAACTGTTTGGAACATTCTTAAAAAGAAAGAAGGCACTGGAGAGCTCAGCAACACCAAAAGACCCGGAAGACCTCGGAAAACAGCTGTGGTGGATGACAAAATAATTATTTCCCTGGTGATGAAAAACCCCTTCACAACAGTTGGCCAAATCAAGAACACTCTCCAGGAGGTAGGGGTATATGTGTCAAAGTCAACAATCAAGAGAAGACTTCACAAGAGTGAATATAGAGGGTTCACCACAAGATGTAAACCATTGGTGAGCCACAAAAACAGGAAGACCAGATTAGAGTTTGCCAAACAACATCTAAAAAAGCCATTACAGTTCTTGAACAACATCCTGTGGACAGATGAGACAAAGATCAACTTGTACTAGAGTGATGGGAAGAGAAGAGTATGGAGAAGGAAAGGAACTGCTCATGATCCAAAACATACCACCTCATCAGTGAAGCATGGTGGTGGTAGAGTCATGGCATGGGCATGTATGGCTGCCAATGGAACTGGTTCCCTAGTATTTATTGATGATGATGTGACTGCTGACAAAAGCAGCAGAATGAATTCTGAAGTGTTTCGGGCAATACTATATGCTCATATTCAGTCAAATGCTTCAGAACTCATTGGACGGCGCTTCACAGTGCAGATGGACAATGACCCGAAGCATACTGCAAAAGCAACCAAAGACTTTTTTAATGCTAAAAAGTGGAATGTTATGCAATGGCCAAGTCAATCCCCTGACCTGAATCCGATTGAGCATGCATTTCACTTGATGAAGACCAAACTGAAGGGAAAATGCCCCAAGAACAAGCAGGAATTGAAGACATTTGCAGTAGAGGCCTGGCAGAGCATCACCAGGGATGAAACCCAGCGTCTGGTGTTGTCTATGCGTTCCAGACTTCAGGCTGTAATTGCCTGCAAAGGATTTGCAAAAAAGTATTAAAAAGTGAAAGTTAGATTTAGGATTGTTTAGTTTGTCCCATTACTTTTGGCCCCTTAAAAAGTGGGAGGCACATATAGAAACCGTTGTCATTCCTACACCGTTCACCTGATTTGGATGTAATTACCCTCAAATTAAATCTGAAAGTCTGCCGTTAAAGCACATCTTGTTTGTTTCATTTCAAAACCATTGTGGTGGTGAATAGAGGCCAAAATATGAAAATTCTGTCAATGTCCCAATATTTATGCACCTGACTGTATGTGGTACCTGATTTTTAGGTATCTGTATAATTTTTAATGTGATTTTTAATTATATATTTTTTTATCTGTATAATTTCATTACATATTTTTTATTATTCTATTCATTATCTTATTTATTTACCATTCATCCATTTAGTTTTTTTACATTATTTTTACATATTTTCATTTATGATATTATCTGTTGTTCAATTAAAAGACGCCCTATAAATGACCAACGCCTTACATTCTTTTTATTTTCATCTGGATTATACTCAAGCTTCTTTGTTATTTATACCAGTGGACATTTTTTCATAAATGTTGCAACTGCTGATGTTACATTTATATACTACTGGGCCATTATGCTAATGTAACTAAATGTTGTTACCTTTATACAAGTTGACTTTTACTTGATTTTATGAGTTATACTTATTGAATAAATATTTTTTAGACACGCCAGCGCAGAATTGTATTTATATGGTTTCGTTTTTGTGTGAGGTAGGCAATTACCTCTTAATTATTCTGCAGCAGGTGTGGTAGTGTTAACTTGGGTGTGGATTGAGCGCTGAGAATATATATTGATTTACACCTCGTGGGTGGCTACACCTACCATCCTAAAATGCAATCTTACAAAAATGAAAAATCACTGCTCCACCCCATTTCATATTTGCCTACATACTTTTGGAAATGAATTTCAGGGAGTTTATTACATTGGGGTAAAGCACCAAGAGTGTGTCTACCTCCACCTATGGGGTGTATCTATTTATTCTTCTACATGAGTCATTATAAATTCAGTATACACGTGTTATTAAATGTATTTAAAAAATCTACATCTATATACTTCGCTGGTTGTGTAACATCTCCTGACAGCTTCCCAGGTATATAGTGTGCTGCCGGGACTCACTGGCATGGGGAAGTGGGAGACTAGGGTCCTTGTCTGTCAGGCTCAAGCTGTCCCCAGCATTAGTTTTTTTTTTTTTTGGTGGCTGGCCTGTCTCCAGCAAGAAGCTAGATATTAAATGTTCTGCTGCTGTCAGCAGAGCAGAGCCCCATGCTAGAAATGGCTGAGAGCCTTTTCTGTCAGCCCAGGGCAGGATACTTAGACTTAGGGCACAAAGCCAGTCAGGACAAGAGTGTTATTTGCTCCTTCTCCATGAAGTCCAGCTGGCTCACCACTCACCTCTGCCTATCATCTCTTGCTTATTTTCTCTTTGCTGACTATCAATTCCTACTCTCCCTTCCACGCTTGCTCCTACCTCTCCTGTTTTACACTGTTCCCTTTCCTCATGGCTCTTCCTCTCCTGCTTCCTCAACACCTTGCTTTCCTCACTATCCCCCCCCCCCCCTCCTCCTTCTCTCTGCTGCATCCAGACTCGTGTATGCGTAGTCTGGATTTGCGATGGGTGTGGGGCAAAGGAATACAGGATTTCCATCTACCCTCCCAAGCATCAAAGACTTAGCATTGACCTGGGAGTCTTCTGTAAACCTGGGAGGGTAGGCAAACTTGCTCCATTCTTAATGTCGACAATATTAAAATGACAATAATTCATAATTTTATTCATATAACAAAATCACAGAAAGATACACGCCGGCACATTGCTAGTGGAAGATATATTAAACACGCACTGTACAAGTATAAAATGACAGGGGGCGGGATGCATGATACATTACATTCATGATGTGATGCATCCCACCACTCTTCACATTCATGCCGGCGTTAATTACGCCGGTATGCATGAAGAACATCACAAAGGACAGCTCTGTCGGTAAGAGCTGTCCTTTGTGATTGGATACCTCCCAGGGGGAAGCCGCAATAAGAAGCCCATAGGCTTCCAGGCATCCAAGCCCCAGAATGCATCACAATCTGGGCCTTGGTGTATATGAGAAATGCGGTCAAACTTCTGAAAACTGAATTTTCGGGGGTTTGACTGCATTTCTTGCTTTGCTGCATCCCACTCCTGGGCTCCACTCATATGTTTCACTGCATACATTTCAGTTTTACCCTGCTAGATATCATCTATCACCAATATTCACAGCGATAACTGATGATTCTTCTGGTAATTAGCACAGGACGTTTTCACAGGATTAGTGACAGAACAAATATGCCCCATGATAATTTATCTACTTCTTGGTTAATAAAAATCTCCAACTTCCTAACCATTCTCCCAGGTCATGCAGCGATAAGATCTGGTTAATCACATGAAGGCTCAGATTGCCTAACTCCCCCTTAAGCTTTACTTACCCTTCAAACAGTTCACAACAGTTAGAAATTGGCAGAAGTTACTTAAGTCTATTCTAAGTCATCTTTTCAAACACAAATGCATCATGAACAGGTGAATACACTAGTACTATTGTTGCCTACATGTTCTGTTACAGTGAATCCATAACACATGATCTATTTAGCATGCGAGGGCAGTACCCTGCCCTAGATAGAGTGCTAACTTGGTAGGCACAATGTGGAACCAAGGCAGTAATGGAGAACAAAACAGAGGTCATCATATGTAACTGATGATTATTCATAAGACACATCCCACTGTGAGTTTAGGGGCATAGTTTGTACATAAGACTTTGGATAAAACTTCACACTGGTCACCTATATTGGTAGAATATTGCGAAAAGCACAAAACCCATGAATATTGTTTTAGACTCTGTTTTACAATTGTTAGCAATTTGGCACTTGATACGTAAGAGAAAATAACTATTTAGGCTTTGTTTACAATGTCATTTTGTTTCCAATCTCTGACATTGGCTTTTATGATAGCGGAAAACTGTTGTTCACGAGTTGTTTCTTTGTTTCAGCAACCAGAAAGACATTGCTGGAGATCGCCAGAGCATTTTCAGAGAAAACAAAGATGAGGAAATCCAAGAGAAAGCATTTGCTTAAACACCAAGTGTATCCTTTGATATTGCCCACTGCAAATTTACTGCATGTAAAGCATACTGTACCTCAAAACATTTTAAATGTTGAAATGGAACCACTTGTGTTCCTGGGCCTTTGCACACTGTAGGCGTACTTTTTAGTACATCACTCAGATAAAGAACTCTTGATAGTCTAGAATTGAAAGAGAAATGGAAGCGCTTTAACAGATGTATTTTAATATTGAAAATGTCTTAATATAATGTAACATGTTCTGCATGGAGACAGATCCATATTATTGCAACTGAGTCTATTAGTACAGGGCTTGACAAATTTTTCTAAAATCTAGGAGCCAGAATGAAAGTGTAGGAGCCAGACCACCGTCCCAATATAATATAAAAAGTATATATTTTTATAATATATTTTCCCCAAACCAATAAGGACATGTAATTATTGGACTAATTAAGCTAACTGGAATCTTCCAATTAGCCTAATTATTCATTAGGGGAGTGTCCAAGGGGTTGTGAATAAAGTCCTGACATTTTTAACAGAAAAATAGGGCTTTTCCCTGATTGTTATTAATATATGTGAATCTATTAAAATTCACGTTTATCTATTAAAATATAGAGGATGCCAGTGTTAGCATTCTCACCCACTTCTATATTCCAGCAGTACGCAGCCTCCTCTCCCTTCATGCCAGCCTCCCCTCCCCTATAACAGCCTCAGCCTCATCACCCAGTCCTCATTCCTGCAGCCTCCTCCTCTCCTGATACCAGCCTCCACATCCACTCCCCCTTATGCCAGCATTAGCCACATCACCCACTTCCCTATTCCAGCAATATGCAGCCTCTTCCTCTCCCTTTGTGCCAGCCTCCACACCACTCCCCCATGAGTGCCTCCTCACCCAGTCCCCTCATTCCTACAACCTCTTCTCCCCTCATGCCAGCCTCCACACCCACTCCCCTATTCCAGTCTGTCTCCTCACAACTTCTCATATTCCTACAGCATCCTCCACACCCTTCATGTCAGCCTCCTCACATATTAACCTTCCCCTTATGTCAGTCTCAGCATATTCATTCACTTCCCTGTTCCAGCAGCATCCCCCTTCTCCCCTAATCTGCCAGTTAGCCTCCTCACCCCCTCCTCAGCTCATGGCAGCCTTTGCCACCTCACCTACTCCCCACAGCAGCTAGACTCCTCTCCCCAGACTCCGGTCTCCAAGTCCTCTCCTACCTCTGCTGGCTTCTCTCCCCACACTTCTTGCTTGGCTCCTCACCTCAATCTGGTCTCCGGTCAGTGTTGGCGCCTATTTCTCTCAGGCCTGTCATGCGTGATGTCCTCCTGGTGATGTGGCTTTCTGGGCATCTTTACCCATGGGAGCTGCATGGTTGGGCGTCCGGACCTCAATGCTCCTCATGGTGACTGCTTCTCCCTCCCTAGTGTTTGTCCCGGTGTCTGCATGCTAGTTGTTGCTGCTGGGCTCCTCTACACTGCACAATGTCATGTGCGTGCAGAGAGCCAATCAAAGATCACCTGCTGTTAGCGGAGCTGGGCTAATCAATAATAGCTTGACAGCCGGCAGCCTCCTTCTGTCAGCAGCGGCAATCTATAGTAAAGAATTATATATACTTCGCTAGATTGTTTCTGTGACAATTCAAGTGCGCACGGTGCCAAAACAAAAAATTGTAAAATACTTTCCATCTATGCTGATGTTGGGGTTCCGTATACGTCAGTAGGTCTCCGTCGGTAATACTCTTGTTTATATGCAAAACATAAATATTGTACGAGACATAATGGGGTAGATGTATGAAGCCCAGAAACGGTAGCAGCGCACGTTAAGTGCACTGATACCGTTTCTCCCCGATGTATGATCGGGGGTCTGGGCGGTAAATGACAGGGGCGCTATGCGCCCCTGTCATTATCGGTGCTGCTATCTACAAGATAACTGCGCCGACAGCCTGGGCTATGTACGAACGGTCAGAACGTCTGACCGTTCGGCCGGCTGTAGCTGTCGTTATCGACAGCCACAGCCTGGCGTTAGCCTATACCCACAGCAGGGACAGCGCTGTCCCTGCAGTGACGGCTACCGGCTCCAGGGCTGCACGCGGGGATCTCGCGATACTTGCGAGATCCCGCGCATGCTCATTGGAGCCGGCCGGGCCTGACACACATCGCATCAGCACTAGGCTGACGCGATGTGGTCTGTAGCGGATAGCGCCGGAGGGGGGAGTTAACGCTCCTCCTCTCCGGCCGGTGAGATGTTCACACATCGGTAATGAGGCGAAGCAGGAAGCGTTATAGCGGCACTTAACGTGCCACTATAATACATCTACCCCAGTGTATTAAAATAAAATGGGGTAGATGTATTATAGTGGCACGCAAGTATCGCGAGATCCCCGCGTGCAGCCCTGAAGCCGGTAGCCGCCACAGCAGGGACATCGCTGTCCCTGCTGTGGGGATAGGCTATCGCCAGGCTGTAGCTGTCGATAACGACAGCTACAGCCGGCCGAACGGTCAGACGATCTGACCGTTCGTACATAGCCCAGGCTGTCGGCGATGCTATCTTGTAGATAGCAGCGCCGATATTGACAGGGGCGCATAGCGCCCCTGTCATTTACCGCCCAGACCCCCGATCATACATCGGGGAAAAACGGTATCAGCGCACTTAACGTGCGCTGATACCGTTTCTGGGCTTCATACATCTACCCCATTCACTATTAAAACGCTATGTACAGTACACAGAATATCCAACTTATTGCATGAAATATGTGTACATCCCAATGGTCTATAATCAGTTATATGTTCTCATTAGTTGGGACTTGTAAGTATGAATACGTAACGTTTAATGTCTTAGTGTATTGTTAATCCGTATCTCGTGTGCGTCACTGTCTTCTTCCGGTTCAGCATAGTTGGGAAGTAATTTCCAATTTTTTGTTTTGGCACCGTGCACACTTGAATTGTCACAGAAATCTTTTAGTCAGATGTATCTCAAGTATCCAAGGGTGATATTTTTTTGTAGACATTTATCTGCAGCCATTCTAGAGTGCGAGATGCCCTGGACCACTTCTGATCACATTATTTCCATATACTACGCTAGAACTGACGAAGGTCTGCTTCTTCCCATCCTGGATTATCTGGTCGCCAGGTAGCAAAATCTGGTCGCCATGGCATCCTGGCCTCTGGGATTTCTTGAGCCCTGTATTAGTTTTTCAACCGCTGTGCCGCACGGGGTCAGCTCAGTCAGATCCGTAGCCACCTTTACAAGTACTACGGGCCCGGGCAGTGTTGGGCTCTTCTCTTCTGGGAGGCTGGGCCATGACCTATTTAGATGTGGCTGTGTGACATCATAGGTCACGCATGCTGCGTCTGCAGCGCGGAATGCGGGGTCCCTCGGTGTATGTCCCGCTCGGAGGAGGTGCACTGGCTGACCGAGAAGGTACAAGTTGAGGCCACTTCATCATGTTACCTGCAGCTGGGTCAGTGCTGGGTTGCTGTAACCCCGGGGAGCATGGTGTTGCTGCTGCTCGGTGACCAGACATTTTATTGTTCCTGGGTCTCTGCCATGCATAATGTTCTCTCTTACCTCAAGCCTAGAGCGTGTTTTGCTGTGTGGATGTGTGTGGGGCACTCTGCTTTTGGGGTGTAGGCTGAATCTCCCCTTACTCTCTGGTTCGCTAGTGCTGTCCATGGTCGTAGTGATTATTTTCAGGATGACCCATGCAGATGAGGAACAGGGGTGCCAGGTCAGGCTTTATCACTCTGGAAACTGTGATTTTATTTATTGTCTGGTTTATATGGCAAAATCCTGCAAACTTGAATGTGAGATCTAAAATGCTGACAAAATTGCATGTGCATTATATAGGGCTCATTCAGAGAACATTACTGTACCACTGACTTAGTGTTCTACATGGCTAACACTTTTTCTGTGTTCATTTCCTTCTCCGCTCCTCCTCCTCCTCCTTACATATGCTTTTTTATGTAATGTGATTTTTTTTTTTTCGAAATTAAATGTAATCGTTTATATAATTATTGTTATTTGCAATTGACCAGCTATTTATTTTATTTAATTTTTTTTATTTAGTATATTTGTAGATATTTATTTGATTAATTACAAACATAGGTTTACTGTCCAAGTTAGAACAATATAAAAACATCTGTCTATAATCCTTCTTTCTTGTGTGTTATATATCAGATCACCATCAGTACAGCATAATATCGTACATTATCATACCGTTCATAGGTCACGCGCGCCGGATGGTGTGCCTTGGCAATTTTAAAATCTTGTGTAGTGTGCCTCCAGTTGGAAAAGGTTGAAAATTATTGCCCTAGTGCCTAACACTAAACCTAACTGTAATACTTACCGTGGGGTTTCTGTTGCCAGGATTCCGACTGCTGTTGGGATTCTAGCACCGGTATTTTGACCTCCGGAATCGCCAGGATGCCGACTACTTCCCATAGACAGATGTGTGCTCCTTACATCACAGGGAAGAGATTGAGTGCAAGCAGCAGTGGTCCCGAAAATGAAATGGAAATTCATAGTGGACAGAGCGCAGCAGGGAGTGTAGAATGGAAGAATGAACACATTGAGTCAGAACACAGATGTGTTGTGGTGTGTGGAGAAGCATGAAGTTCGCTACAAGATAAATGGTGGATTATCTTTGTTTTTTTGCTTCACATACACGCAGCCTCTGACCTATTATATATTGCTATCACATGCCCTCAGACCTCCTCAAGTACTCAGATTCTACATGTACTTTGAGATTCCCCCACATTCCACTCAGACCTCTTTACATGCTCACCAAATGCCACTCAGCTCCCGATCCGCTACTCAGACTCATAACTCCCACTTTCTAATAATACTTACTGTACCTTCACAGAGAAAAAGAGGGAGCACTTGGCACAAAAAGTACAGCGCACTCTCCTTGTCCTCCCACTTGTTCTGCTGCATTGTACACAGGAGGTCACTTGGTGCGGAATTCAGCAGCTCGCATTCAGTCTTATTCTCTGCTCTATAACACAGCAGTGAATAAGTCCGATTGGGACTCACTGGGCCACCTATTTATCATCGCCCATCACCATTCATAACCCTTCAAAAGGAATTTTTAATTGTCATTAATTTAGTTTTTTTAACCAGTAGTAAGGCACAGGTCGCACTACCCTAGTTACGGCCCTGGTAAAGCATGTGTGATACATGTTCCAAATATATAACAATTTGGTCAACTTGTATACCAAAATGCAAACACATCTTTTGTTTGTTAGGTATTCATCAGAGACGTGTATAGCTAGCTGTTTCCCTGTATCTAACCAGCAACAAAAATAAGGGCCAAAATCTGATCCTAATACACATGACTCCTAGTGCATAATAGCATGATGTAACAATGGTAGGATTAGCCTGTGATTTAGTACCTGGGATCCCCACACCCCAGCTCTTTTAGCCTTCACATAACTGCAGATTTGGAACAGCAGCCTCCACAGCCAATCTTCTGGACGATGTTGAAGGACATTCATGTGGTGAGTTTTACTTCAATGACTTTAATGTTTGTTAAAACTACTCATTACTTTGATAGATGAAGAAGCCATTTTTATTAAAAGTAAATTGACACATTTATGCATGCATTCATTCATTTATACTAGAATTGCAATTTAATTTAACAAGGATGCTGTAATATAAAATATGTCCTATAATTTCATGACTAAATCACCTATTAAAGTTGATTGTAGATGTACTTATGGGAATAAATGGTGCTGTGTTATTTACGCTTTATGGTGTCCTTGGATGCATCCATATATAAATCATGGTCCATAAAAAGGAATGTACTGTGTTTCAGATGAAGATGTCCAAGCAAGGATAAAGCAGCAGAACCATGAGGGGGTAGAAGCACAGAAAGAAGGACAGTCAAAGTTAGTTTAATTATTGTCTTTAACAATCACAGAGTATAGATTTATAATTAATATGACAACTGCTTCAATGCTCTGTATATATTATTAACACATATGTTTAGACCAACAAAGTACCTGCAACATATTACCAGTACCAGGGGTCTGTGTCATACACTCCTGGCTGGCTCCGGTGCAGATCTTTTAGCGTGTATGGAGGGAATCGCATCCAGCTCCACCTTCTGAAGAAACCGCCATTGTAATCAGGCGGAGAAACGAGTCAAGGACACTTATAGAGACATTGCTTGGACCAGTCCTGACCCTCTGCAAACCTGTGGATACTTATTGGATAATACCTGTGGAGACCCGGGAGCTGGATGCGATTCCCTCCATACACGCTACACGCTAAAAGATCTGCACCGGAGCCAGCCAGGAGTGTATGACACAAAGACTATGAGTACACCCATCATTAGGGGGCACAGGCAAAGCTCTTGCACAGGAGCAGCTGCTCATTATATCCTATTGATGCTTGCTTCTTATGAGACTTACAACTATTTTACAAGGAGAAGTCAACAATAGGTACTATTCCTCACTTGATGAAGGACTCTTTATATTGCCTCTAAATAAATGACTAAGAGACTATCAACCTATACTCCATAGGATATATGAACAATTCTTGCAGTATTTAACTGTTGCTACCTTGAGTGAGATTGTGAAAAGATTACGATCAGCTGCTTGATACAGTGGTCTTTAGATATACTATCTTTTGTGCCTACTTGTAGCAGCAAAGCGGGGTTATTTCAGGATATTGTTTCAATATATTCATTGGTATATCTATTTATTGATGGAAGTGTGTGGTGTATGTTTTTATATAAGCCTAGTTGAAGGCTAGGTATTTTATATCATATTATCATTTAAATACTGACTATTTTTTACATCTGTGTCTCAGTTAATCTATGATATCGCGCACCCTCAAGTGGAGTAGATTATTCTATTCCTCTTGCATATATATTTTCCAATTCTAAACCGTTAAGTAGTAACAGAGCTACTTTATTGGGGAGCTGCGTACTATAGATTGTTATTATAAACATTCTAATACTATCTAAATTTTAATGCTCTGTTAGCGCCTGGAGAGTGAGTTTGTGGTTAACTCATTTCGGTTTTTAATTTGCTATAAGTAGATCACTGATAAACCCTTCTGAGTGCAATCCCAGTGATATGTTGGGAATTCATCATTGAAATGTTGAGAATCATATTGAAAGAGGCATCTTTGAGGTTACGATGGATTTTAGAAAATTGAAAAGCGCAGTATGTTTGCATGGCAAGTGAAAGGGCAGTGTTTTAAGATGAAAGCATGCATTTATCGTGGATCAAGTTGGCATAGGAGTGAGAGATGCCGGAGCAGGTCAGTTTGGTGTGCCATGGTTGAAGTTTGGATTGTCGGTGACTATGGGCCTGATTCTGAGTCGGAAACAGCTGCGTCCGTGTCTTCGCCTTTTGATGATTGCACGTTTGTGATTTTATGCATATCCCACTACAAGCCCCTTCCCTGGTATACAGCCATGCATCTGAACGTGCAAGGACTGAGATGCCCACTTTGAGCCTCTTTAGATGCTGTAATACCACTTGGTGCATCTTTAGACGCAATCATTAGTCACACCTTCAAGAATTGTACCAGCCCCATGCTAGGTGCAGATTATTCGTTAGAGTATGGCCTTTAATGAGAGTGATGAGGCATCTGAATTCACATCCACGTTAGTGAAGCGCCTGCTATTCTCCCATAACATGCCCATAAGATGGACCATCTCCGTACGTCCACATAGCCAATGTCGTAACATGACTCAACTATGCCCTGTGCCAGCCCCACTTTCTCAGTACAGACGTCGCATGCATGACGTCCTTATGTAATGCAGAGGGAACTCTGATTTGCTATTCAGACTGCAGAGTGCCTGTTTGGAATGCCCAAAGGCCGCTGCGATTGGCACTACAGTAGCGATACTGGCTGCATGCTGCTGTTCCAGGCACCCTGCTTGCTAGAAGCAAGGGCCGTGGGGCAGCGATGGAGCCACTCACAGAGCCCTCTGTGCGACAGCACCACTTTCACACTTCTAGTTATGGCCCTACACATAGCCACCTCCCAGGAACGCCCAACTGCAACATGCGCACAGACTCTGGACTGTGACTTCGGCAGTGGGATCCGACTCAGAGTCAGGCCTTACATGTGGTGGTTGGTTGAACTATCTACAGCTGAATGAATGTTTTGTTGTAGAAAGAGAGGCTGAGCTCCGTGTGACCAGCAGCTAGTTAGAGATGGTAGGTCACTAGATCTTAAAACAGCCTGTTATTTGATGTGCTGTCAATCCTCAGTGCTACTTTGTCATTTACCAACAGTATTCACACATTTCTAAAGCATCATTATTGAGGGCTCTGTCCTGCCATTACCATCAAATCTGCATTGTCCACGGGCTAGAAGTTTGAGTGATGTGTCCCATTCACTGTGTGCAGCAGTAAATAGGGGGTTAGATGGGAGCAGCTCCGGATAATAGGCAAGCTAGCCCTTATCAGCACTAGATATGTCCCTGGGGCATGACCGTGCATCCAATGTGTTGCAGACACATTCCCTGGCCCATATATTTCCGTAGTAATCAGTCAGACATTGGCCTTCCTTGACTGTTCCACTAGGTACATAAATGCTAATGATAGTTAATAATTCTCTGAGTGTGTTTTGTATTTTCATTGTGTTATCTCCTAAGGCTCATTTACACCCCCCCACATCACCAAGAATATGACTCCATGTTTGCTTAGGTCCCGCAGAAAGTATAATGTAAATGAGTAAAACTTTTTTCTCTACTTCTAGATCCTAAATCCTGCCAGAACCCCTGCACGGACCTGGTTGGCTGATGAAGACAAGACTATATGGCACAATTTTTTTAATCACATATTTTGCTATGTGATGGCAGCAGCCAAATCTCAGAGATTGTTTAGTACTCAAACTGCTTTACAAATAATTGTGTTTTAAAATGGTACAAATTTCTTTTTTTCTTTCTTTTTTTTCTTTACCTGGAGGAATGTAACCGGCCACTGAAATGTCTGTTTACCAGCACAAATTGTAAACATTCATTTATAATACTGATATGCTACAAGGGTTTTCTGTTTTACTGTTGTTTACGTGCGATAAAACTGCCCTAAATAAGCCATTACAGGTAATCTACGGATCATGTGCACAATTTATTAGCTGAATGCTCTGTGCCCTTTTAATACATTCTCAGGCTTGGTGAATAGTGGAAGTTACACCAAGTAATGTGTTTCTGTCAGTACCATGTGAATCGAAAACCCATTCAGTCACAGGCAAGTGCATTGATTTTCTGCAGCCTAATATATGACTTAAGTGCACTAAAGTATTCTACATCTGATTTTCATTTAAACTAATACCGCTTTTATACCTAAATTTCGGGTCTGACCCGGAAGTGCAACAGGGTTCCAAACTGGATCAGACCCGGAATTTAGCCGGCGCCGACCCAGGATATTCCAGAGTCTGCGCCGTTCACACTGGAGTTGGGTCTGCAGTGACCCAGCTCTTCTGGCGTGGAAGTGGACGCTTGGACATGACGTCATCTCCAAGCGTCACTGAAGTCGGCCAATCGGCACGCTCTAGATCATCGTGACCTGGATCGTGCCGTTTACACTGCAGGGTTTCACGGGTCATTCCCGTGTTAAGCCCTGCAAGTTACTTGGGTTGAATTGCCGGGTCACTTGACCTGGGAATCCAACCTCGTTCCCTTTTACACCAAGGAGCAACCTGGGTTAACCCTTCAATAACCCAGGTTTTAGCTCTGGTGTAAAAGGGGTATTACAGATCATAGTCCGCAGAGTCATATATTATTGCAATCCCATAATTTGACTGTTTTAGAAATAAATTTGCTTTTATTTTTGGAATCTGAATGGGACAGTATGGGCTGCGATAACCATTTACCTTAATTTTTAAAAGAATTCTTTAAAGTTGTATGTTAAATAGTAATGCGGAAGTAAGTCCCTGAGGGTCATTAGTGCATAGCGTTAGCGCAGAATTCTTAGTAATATTTATTGATGAAAATAAAAACTATTTTTGCATTATTAAGTTGTGCTTTTGAAAATATTTTTAGACTGGAAATATTGCCAGTTAGTAAATTTACAGCAGAATGAACCTTTTCTAGTTTGATTCTCAAAACACTTTTTGTTTTTCAAGAATAACCATTTTTTTCCCACTTAATCTTCTCAGGAGCAATTCTAGGCTCTCAGAATACTTGGGGCCGACCTTGTACAACACTTGTAGTCACACTTGTGCATGGTATAATGTTATAGTTGACAATTATTTTAAAAATGTATGTTTTTAGCTATACTGGCATATACCAATTTATGTATATCAGTGGTTAGAAATAAAATGTAGTAATTTTAATAAAAAAAAAAAAAATATTTGAAATTTTCTCTTGAAACTCGGGGTTACGCCTTCTGTAGCAGGGCCTGGACACACCATTGCTACTTTTCCATCACAAGATAAAAAGTTTGGATATCATTCAGAGATGGACGCAGTTAGCATCGCTGCTAAAACTTTGTACGAAGCGGCTGTGCTAAAAAATATGCAAAAGCAGCAGGAGGCATCTTGAATTGAAAGATGCCCACTGCTATTTTCTGTGATCCGCTGCTACGTCTGAAGATGCATCGGATGACCATCAGAAATGTCCGGTTAAATCACGCAGATGGGGCCAGTGAAGCTGTATCCAAAGATGCAACCACTGGCTTCAGCACACCCAAAAAACAGGACTGAGCGCTTCCTGTTGCTGTCCCCAAACGCCAGTAGCATGTCAATCTTGCTGTGACTTTCGGTGGTTTCTGCTGTCTTGATAGGAGAGGAAAATCCCAGAAATTCTCTTTAACAGAATCCAAATGCAAACACATGTCCTTTCTGGCGCAAGTTCCCCCAATTGAGTAGTCGGTACCACCTCTTCCAAATAAATAGTTTATTGAAGATTCGTAGTATGCCATTAATACAAATGTGTATTGATTGTCTGCTACAGCATGTGATAAACTTACTTAGTATATGCAGTTTATCACATGGTGTACCAGATTATCAAGACACGTCTTATTGTCATACTACGAATCTTCAATAAACTTTTATTTCGACTGGCAGACTGGAGGTTAGCTGTGCATAGGGATGTCTTTCCCCGACATTCACAGCTTTATTTAAAATATCTCCAGCGTACATAGGCTCACAAAAGTATTACATAAGTAAGTGTGTAAATATGTCTGTGTATACACACACATTTGTATTCTGAGTTTAGTGATTCTTACTGGATCACATTTCCAAAGCTGGTGAAGGACAGACTGTACATTGCATTTCACTGTAATAATGGAAGATTGTTGATGTTTCTAATAAACTAGGCATTGTTTTCTAGTCTCTTTCACAGCTACAAGGCAAATAGAATCCATTATACCTTCTGTAGTCTAAAATTTCTCAGTATTCTGCCTGCTGAAAAACTGAAACAAATTTTGTAGATTGCCATCTAGGACATGAACTGTGGTAACAAAAAGCTTTTCATTCACTATCTATCTCTTCACACTATAAGAGTGTATATTTTTGTTATAGGAAATGCCATAACACATGAATTAGTTCATTAGTGCTGTCCATACAGGTAATTAAAGAGAAGATGCCATCATTGTCGGTGTATGGACTTCATGCTGTGGTCGTAATATTGTGATACCCATACATGAAATAGGACTCAAACAGTTGCAATTTAAATATTGTGATGAAATACTGGGTTGCACCAATGTCGTGTTAATGTGTAAAAAAACAAAAAAACTTTAATAAAATTCAATATTTATATTGCTGAGCAGTTATGATTAATTGTTTTTGTTTTTTCTATAATTATTACTGCAATGGCTTTAGCTGTGACAAACAACACTGTGATCAATGCAGCAACAAACACGTAAAGGCCAAATGGGCACAGATCAGCAATTTATTTGGTGGTAAATTAACCTTGTTGCTAATAACTGCACTCACAGGGCAGTCTCTGCCAGTATGGCTCAGAGATAGTATTTTGGGTAATCGATCTGTGCTGTTCCTGTATGAATTATACAATTACTACCTGTAGTTCTGTAATGTCCAGAATGTCTTCACTGTTACATGGAACATGTATGGAGGAGCGAGTAGCAGAGACACAGACACTATGGGCAAAATACAGAAAAGAACGTTTTTATAATATTGCGCTGTAGGTTGTTCCAGCACCTTCAATTGTCGAATTCTGCCGATGTTTTTCAATGACATGATTCATACATGCAAAGAAAAAACAATGGTGTAATCCAGTTTTAAAAACAAAAGTTTTGCACCCCTTGTGTCAATCTACACAGAATGGGGTGAGAGAGTCCACATCCAGAGGGTCTTTATAAGGTCCAACTCCCATCAAAGGCACCAAGTGTGCAAGACTGTACATCATTCAGTGAGGATGCTTACTTGCAAAAGGTATGGTATATGCATATAGTGGTTTCTTTATGCCCTCATCAAAAGTCTGATATACAGGACCATGATCCTCAAATCGAGATTATATATATATACATATATATATATATATATATATATATATATATATATATATATATAAATATATATAACCAGTGTCAGGAAAAAAAAAAGAAGTGATCAGATGGTGTGGATAATTCAATAAAAATTATTTTATTAGATAAAAACACAATGGGGCAAAAAAAAACATTCGTACCATTTATGAACAACATGAAATCCACTGCAGTAGATGGAACCCGGGTGTCAGGGACCCGTACCCAGTATCCCTGATGTGGGGGTGCACCTCTGCTATAGAGAGAGCACAGTAATACAAATACCTACTTACGAAACTGCCACCACCGATGGAAACAATTTAAAGAGGCCACCGGTCCTCTATTATCTACATAATTGCACAGGCTCGGAAACAAGGTTCCCACGCAGTTAATCTTTTGCTTAACCTCTTCACAATTGCGCAGACTCGGCGTCCCAGACAACCACACAGTTCGCTGAGATCAACCCTCTGCTTCCCGTACTTAACAATATGTGTAGAGTCACTAATAATCTCTTCAAAGACTAGGTTTCAGAGCATATATGAAATAAACTAATAAAGAATACTTTATTTACACAAAAGGTAGTACAATGCTTAAAAAAGAATGTTACAGAGAAAAGAATGGTTACAAAGGTACATACAGCAATATAAAATAAAAATGGTAGAGGTAGACTTACAGAAAACACGCAGCGTTAGAAAACATGCAGCGTTCTGCCCAGGAGGAATGGTAGGAAATGCAAGGAATGCAGGTTAAACTTCAATGCGACAAATTGATCCCCCAGTTTGAACACAGGGCTTCAATCCCTTTTATTAGAAGAGCATCACACCTCAAGTGACGTCATCCCAGTCCACTCTGATTGGTGGGTTACATAATTGGAGGGCAGGAACCTCCCAGCTAAGTTTAAATCCCTTTAAATTTAGAACAGAATAAGCTTAATAACTTCCCCTGTGGATGGACTACCTATAATATGGGGTGTTCATCATACTGGTCCATATTTTATCTGTTATAAAAGTGTAAATATGATGTGGTTGTCATAGAGCATTCCTGAGATATATCTTCAAAACTGTTTGTCTCAGGGATCTGGGAATCGCACACAACCTGGATATGGAGTCCAGTTATATGTATATAATTTCCCAAGCTTCCAGCTATCACTGATACATCCATTTTATCTCCTAAACCATCCAAATATGACTGATCTTTGATCTGCCATATCGCATCACACCTGAATGTCAGCCTGGTTACTCTTTGTTGTACACCCACTATGGTGCTTGCTTCCTATAGCTTCAAACACAAAGGGATGAGCAACCCACATGTCCTGGTGACAACGTTATCATAATTGAAAGGAAACACAGATAGGCTCTAAGCTAGACAAATCTGTTTATCTCCTTACTTCATTAACAGGCTAGTGGGAACATGGCCTGTCCCTGTTAATTTCATTACCTGGGCAAGCAATACTTTAACCAAAAGGCTTCCTGCCTTGTAAACTTCCAAGAATAATTATCATGTAACAGTTATATGTTACATTTAACAATTCTTAAAATTGAGCTGTGGCTCCAAAATGTGAGAATAGGCCCTTTCAGGAACATACAGAGCTAGGTGCCAATTGCATGTCAAAGGGTTAGCTTTCCATCTTTCCTGTCTGTCATTAACCTTGTAACAGGACTCACAGGATATATTACCTAATAAGGACAGTCAGCTCTCCTGCCCTCACATTTAGAAAACCAGTTATTTTAAGGCTTTAAATTACCAATATGTTAGGATGTGAAAACTATAATTCGCACTATGTGCCATATCGCTATATTCCTCACACCGGGTATATCGCTACAGTAGTAATCTGGGTGATAATAGGTATGCTGTACCCTTATATAAAATGCTTTTGGAGTGCAGCGCCAGGGGTCTGAATATTTTCTTGTATTAACAGACACCATGGGGTCTATTCATGAAGCAGTGAAGTGTCCTGTTTAGCTGAAAACAGGGAACTTCTCTTCTCTGTGCTATCCATAGAGCAGGATTCCGCTGGAGAAGCTTATTACTTCTCCAGCGTTGCACCTGCTCCTGTATGTATTGCATCACCAGATATTTGTATGGTGAGTGCGATTCATAAAGGAATGGAAAGCTGAGCTTTCCGTTCCTCTGCTAGCCCCAAATTCGCCATCTCAGAATGGTGTTAGCAGTGCTATTAGGGGAGAAGAGCAGCACAGACATCTGTCTTCCTGCCTTCTCCATGTTGTCTCCACCCCCTTCTCTGCCAGCAGCCAATCATAGGTGCCATGGGTATATGCATATCCCGGGTCACCTCCTGCAGTGTTGACTGCTGGTTGGCGGCTTCCCCCGCTGATCCAGTACCCCCCTGTTCCACTTCCTACCCCCTGCCCCCGCTATTTTAAAGTGACCCGGCATAACCTCAACCAGGCTACCCGCTGCCCCCGCGACCCCCCCCCTGTTCCTTCCCTTGCCGCCACTACTGTAAAGTGACCCGGCAAATGTATATGCCGGGTCACTTCCATCCAGAAGGCCCTGCGCCACCCGTTCCTTCCCCTGCTGCCAGTATGGCGGATCACCTCCATACAAGCTGCCCCCGGGCCCCCTGCTGCTGCCATCGATGGGTCCCTGCGCATGCCAGATGAGACAAAAGAATAGAGAATACCGGACCGCCGAGCGTGTATATACCGCTTCGCAAGAAAGGTAAGTGTACATAAATTGCTACTTATCAAAACTATCAAAGTGATGCGATCTATAGTGATGGGTAACAATTGTTTACCGCATATCTTAATGAATAGACCCCTATGAGTGCAGGCTCAGGTATAAGTATTGCTGCCTTTACACCTCATCCAATACACTTAACCCTCTTCAAATACACCACCAACCCACTGTCATACCTCTCACCCACCCATCAATGTTGTGTACAGTACCCCTTAAGGCGCGTACACACTAGATGATATGAAGTGTCCACTGACGATTACGATGCTGATCTGCGTACCCGCGGGTCGTCCATCGTATCTTTAGATCTTGCCTACATCAGGCAAGATCTTCCAATCTCGTACACGATGCACTGGAAATCGTTAAGGACACACGATAGATTGTTGGTCAGATTGGACACTTTTAAGCACCATATCGTGTCCTGGAGTGCCAGGGAGCTGCTGGGGAGCATTCAAGGGAAATCGTTCATGACATTGCATCGTTTACACATCGTCTAGTGTGTACCCACCTTTACTCACTACTACTCACAGATGCCATCCCTCGAACACTGACACACCCCTCACTCACCATCACTCCCTGGCCCCACAACCAACCCACACAAATACTCTCTGCCACTGTAACCTCATACTTCACCCAGTGAAATGCCCCTCACTTATCAACATACCCTGACACACAAACACCCTTTCCAAAATCTGATAGAAATTATTTTATTTTGTTGGGGTCTTTTTTAACTGTCCTACCTTTAGAATAGTATCATTGTTATTCATTCCTCCTCCCATTAGCCAATTTACTCACGTTTTTTCTCAGTTTTAGGCTGTTGCTGTACACCAATCTTGGCGTGGACCACTGAGGTTGGCTGTGATTGGTGGGGGGGGGAAATGTACACAGAATATACACAGACACATGTATACTTGAGTAGAATATATACAATGATGGCAATAGCATTAGTATATAGGCTAAATATACAAACTATAAAACATCTTATCAAGTGTTAATTGTCCAAAATTTATATAATGTAAGCTCTTATGAGCAGGGCCCCCTACCCTCTTGTGTTTCTCCTTACTCTCCTTTCATCTTCTTCTTACTCCCTACTAGGGCACCTAACACTTGGTTGCTTTGCTCTGTTGCTTTCTTGGGTGTTATGGTCGCGAATGTAGCAATGTATATTATCCATGTCCTGTAATGCACTGTACTGTAAGTCACTGTAAGTCAATCTATTTGTTTATGTAATTTGTAAGGCGCCGCAGAACACTTGTGGCGCCATATAAATAAATAATAATAATAATCTATTCTGGCTGTAGCTCCAGTTTACATTCTCTGTAAGATGTTTGCGATTTATAGATTTGGTTATAAAGTTTTATACTAAAATTACTATTGCAATTCTATATTATATTTAAAGTATTTTTCCATAATATGATTTTTTTTATTTGCCTATCTTCCATCTTTCCATCGTTGTATAATGCCCTCTTTATGTGTATGTTCTGTATTGTTCTCACCTCTCTATTTGTATGAGCTAAACCAAGACTGCCCTCCATCTGTTTACATGTGAACTATTATGCTACCTCCTCATCTGTATTGTGCTTCCCTCTGCTCATCTATATGTCCCACATCTTTGTTCCCCCACTCATTATCTGTATGTCCAATATTGTGCTCTTCTTCCTCTTATAAATATGTCCAGTATTGTTTCTAACCCACTCCTCTGCATGTTCAGTATAGTGATCTCCCTCATCTCCTCTTCATCTGCATGTCTTGTATAGTGATCTCCCTTCTCACCTGCATGTCCTGTGTTGTAATCTCCCTCATCTCTTCCTCATGTGCATGTCCTGTATAGCGATCTCCATCCTCTCCTCCTCGTGTGCATGTCCTGTATAGTGTTCTCCCTCCTCTCATCTGCATGTCCTGTATAGTGATCTCCCTGCTCTCATCTGCATGTCCTGTATAGTGATCTCCCTGCTCTCATCTGCATGTCCAGTATAGTGATCTCCCTGCTCTCATCTGCATGTCCAGTATAGTGATCTCCCTGCTCTCATCTGCATGTCCAGTATAGTGATCTCCCTTATCTCCTCATCTGCATGTCCAGTATAGTGATCTCCCTTATCTCCTCATCTGCATGTCCAGTATAGTGATCTCCCTCCTCTCCTCATCTGCATGTCCTGTATAGTGATCTCCCTTATCTCCTCATCTGCATGTCCTGTATAGTGATCTCCCTTATCTCCTCATCTGCATGTCCAGTATAGTGATCTCCCTCCTCTCCTCATATGCATGTCCAGTATAGTGATCTCCATCCTCTCCTCATCTGCATGTCCTGTATAGTGTTCTCCCTTATCTCCTCATCTGCATGTCCTGTATAGTGATCTCCCTTATCTCCTCATCTGTATGTCCAGTATAGTGATCTCCCTCCTCTCCTCATCTGCATGTCCAGTATAGTGATCTCCTTCCTCTCCTCATCTGCATGTCCAGTATAGTGATCTCCCTCCTCTCATCTGCATGTCCTGTATAGTGATCTCCCTCCTCTCCTCATCTGTATGTCCAGTATAGTGATCTCCTTCCTCTCCTCATCTGCATGTCCAGTATAGTGATCTCCTTCCTCTCCTCATCTGCATGGCCTGTATAGTGATCTCCCTCCTCTCCTCATATGCATGTCCTGTATAGTGATCTCCCTTATCTCCTCATCTGTATGTCCAGTCTTGTTCCCCAACCCATTATCTGTATGTTCAAAATTGTACTGCTCTTCCTCTTATCTATATGTCCAGTATTGTCTCTAACCCACTCATCTGCATGTCCTGTATAGTGATCTTCCTCCTCTCCTCCTCATGTGCATGTTCTGTATAGTGATCTTCCTAATCTCTTCCTCACGTGCATGTCCTGTATAGTGATCTCCTTCCTCTCCTCCTCATCAGCATGCCCTGTGTAGTGATCACCCTCCTCATCAGCATGTCCTGTGTAGTGATCTCCCTCATCTCTTCCTGATGTGCATGTCCTGTATAGTGATCTCCCTCCTCTCCTCTTCATCTGCATGTCCTGTATAGTGATATCCCTCCTCTCTTCCTCATTAGCATGTACTGTATAGTGATCTCCCTCCTCTCTGCCTCATGTGCATGTCCTGTATAGTGATTTCCCTCCTGTCCTCCACATTTGAATGCCAAGTATAGTGATCTCTCTCCTGTATTTTGCTCCCTCATCTTTATAAATATTGTGCACTACCACAACAGAGTGACAATTCTTGTTCCCTCATCTGTATATCCATTATCATGCAACCTTATCTGTATGTATTGTACTGTGCTATCCCCCCTCCCTCATCTATATGTTCAGTATTTTTTAAATCCCGGGATTGAGATTTTTTTAAATCCCGCATTTGAAAATATTACACTGGATTGGGTTCCCTAATATACGCTGCATGTGTGGATTGTTCTACACATATGTTAGGGCTGACGATAGCACAGTTTGTCACTATAAAAACAAGAATTAAATGCAGTTTCATAGACTAGCATAAAACGTTACCCCAGTTTTTCTTCCTAGGCTGTTTGCAGGAAACATATTATACATCAATATTGGTCTTGGCCAAACAAAATATAGAAATTCCAGGGACATACCACCAGGGCCGTAACTCTGGTGGTGCGACATGTGCCACCACAGGGCAGGGGGCGCTGTTCGGGCATATCAATTTTCTCTTTATAATAATTCTCACTTGTAGCTTCCTCTTCTTTTATCCTTGGTGTCACCGCCTGTGACTTTTTCAAGTTGACTCGGCATGCATGGTTAAATACCTGCTACCTGCAAGCTGCCACCAGCAAAAGTAACTTTAATGCTTCAGCATAAGGTGAGCTTTAGCTCTCACCTGCATACACATTTAGAGAAATAGATAACGTGGGCCAAGTTTAGGCCTTGGGTCATAAAAACACAGTTCCAGAACTAGAATTAATGTTTTCATTCAAGAATACCTTCAAAGCTTAGTTACAAAAAGTTACAAGATTATAATAAATTAAATAAAAGGTTGCACACATGTTACTTACAATTTCAGAAATAAAAGGGAAGAAGCAAACCACACTTTTTGTCTTAGGTGAGTTGGTGGACTGGGCAGCCCTAGTGACGAACTCCGATTCAATCTGTACCACACGATAGCACCTCAGAAATGAACACTGACCCAGAAGTCTGTTACAGTTTTATGCCTGTTTCTCCAGGCAGCTCTGGGTCACTCCCCTCCCTTGGGGTAGTTTAACTTCAGTTGCTTAGGTGACTGAAACACAGGGTTTCTTGGTCATTTGAGCAGGGGTTAGTTCATTTAATTAATCATTGCTCACTCCATCCTGTTTTGAGCTCAGAGATTAGGCCTGTGTCCACAGAACTAGACACTTCTTACAGATGGCTAGGGGAAAGATTTTATACCTCGCTGGTTGGTCTGTCTCTCCTTGGCCTGTAAGCCTGACCCCCTGTGGGGTTATAACCAAACTTCACTAATTGATCCCTGCTTCAAGTGAGGAAACCACAGACATTAACAACTTATTTTATTAGAGCCTGGTCAAATGGATGGTAATTTCCAGAGTCATCTATCTTATGTGAAATGTACACGTTGACACAATTATCACTGAAGCAGGAATGCAGAACTTCATAACCTCTCTTCACTCTAGGTTCAAAGGCTTGTCACCCTTCACACATGAGTAACATTACGACCAAGTCAACAAAAGGGCAAGTTACATGCTTATACCAATTACGTATCCTGCGCAGTTATGCCCATGCGGATGCAAAAATCCATCTTTTCACGACACCCGGTGTCTCCTGGCCACCCATTTCTTCTCCCTGGCCAACTCCCCCTCCAAATGGCTATTTCTCCAAGCACCTTCAGTCACATCCTTTTTTATTTACCACACACATTTCAAAATCCTGTTAGAGCCGGGACATGAACTTATCACCTCTCACATGGCAGTCGGACACCTTGCACGTGGAGCTATCTGCCCCACAATTTCTAATGGCAGCCCTGAACACAGCCACCGATTCCTGACCTACAGTATGTGCTACCAGCACACCTCGAGTACCCTTGCCGGTGAGTTTAGCTGCTGGAGCAGGGTACATACAAGGAGCTCCCCGCCACTGGTATTTGTTGCATATACACTCCAAGCAGCACTCTTTCTATACCTTCAGTCTGTGATCTTCACTGCTGGCTCCAGGCTTGTGCACCGCTGTTCTGCTGGACAAATCCTGCTGCAGGTTCAGCCACACCAGTGCCCTCCTACAGATATATATAGAGCTGGTGGATTATACTGCTTAGTAATTGTGTATGATCAATGGATAACAGTTGTACAAAGGGATCGGTACCCCTTCATTATTGGATGAAACAATGAGATTTGTCATGACCCTTCCCATGAGGACTTGCCCCATTTTCGGGTGTGCTTCTTATGTGAAATATAGAGGGGAGGGGGGGGGCAATGCTCTTTCTGGCCCAGGGCACCAAATAGTCTAATTGCAGCTCTGTGTACCACAGCAACTTGTATTATCACTGTCATAGTTGTGTATCTTATAATATCTGTAATCTTCTCTTTAAAATGATAGACTTGATATTCATACATTTTACACAAGCTGTATAGTTTTATAAGGATACATTTTAAAGTCTAACATTTTGCAATTTTTCAGTTAGAATAATGTAATTCCTGTAAGCTTCCCCCTCACTCTCAAGGTATTGTCACTTTTCAGTATGCTGCAAACAGTGGGTAGCTGTATTATCACTAATTAACTCAGTGTTATTTATAGTCTAGGTAGTTTGAAAAATACTAATGCTGTGCAATTCTCTTATACAAACACAGAACCCACACACAAGAGGCAACTCAAAAATACTCAGAGAATAATACTAATAGTTTTCATTTTACTTGTGTATTAGGATATTGCTCTATATATAAATATTTTTCAAAGTATTTATATCTGAAGTCATATACCGAAATTATTGTATAAATAATTAGTGTGAAAATTAATTTGCTACTTTATGGATTGTTTTAGAGTAGTACTTACTAAACTTTATTGGTGCGTACACACTGGGCGATTAAAGTGGACGACTGAACGATAACGATATCGTTATCGTTCAGTCGTCCACTTTATCGTCCATTTTTAACACAAAAAAGATGAACGATGACGACGACGCGCGTTCCCGCGGGTCGTTCGTCATCATCGTTCATCGCGCTGACATGCAGGCCAACCTGACGACCTCGTCAGGTTGCTGCATGTCAGGGAATGGGTGAGAGAGCTCGGCGCTGAACGATATCGCTAATGATATCGTTCAGCGGCTGTGCTCAATGTCATGAACGACATTGAGCACAGCCTGCCAAGGACAACACTACACGATATCGCTCAGGGAGCATATCGTCTAGTGTGTATGCACCTTATGACAATGCCCCAAATTATTGTCCTAGATAGTAAACAGCAGGTGATTCTACAGAAATCCTACAGTACATGCCACTTAGCAGGCAACGCGTTTCAAGAAACAGCGATTAAATAAGTAGAAGTAATAGAAAAGTTCTAGATAAACTCTGTAATGATCACTTAAGGGCCCATTTACAAAGCAACCAGCCGGTGCTTCTGATTGTGTTTATGCCCAATATTTAAAAGGGCAATGCTTTTACTAGCAAGACACAGTTCCTAAAAGCATTGCCCTTAAATATCAGGCATAAATGTGATCAGAAGCTCCGTAAATAAACTCTGCAGATGGATTTCTGGACATAGAGGAATCTCAGGTAGGTAAACATCAAAAATCTAAAAAATTGCTTTTTTTAAAGTAAAATAACGCTCCTAAAATGTTAAATTGTTTCTCAAGCTAACAAATGTTTATAATTATCTGAATGTGTCCGTTTTTATTTTACATTTTTGTGAGATTGCCATATGAAAATGTTGTTAAAAATTAGATTTTAAAACAATGATTTTAAACACCATTTTAGAGCTCATTTTTAAACAATAGATTTTCTCAAATACCCACATACTGTAATCTTTATTTGTGCAGAGTTGTCAAGTTCATCATAGCGGTAAAGTATAAGAACAGTGGTTAATTTCTTGTGAAGAACAATTAACTTAGGTCTCACCTTAAGTACCAGGCATGACTGGATAAACTATTTATTTACAGTCCAATGGCATCTGTGAGGGTGGATGAACCCAAAAGATAATTAGTCTGTTTCCCATTTTCAGAACATTACTTTTTATTACTTGCGACCTTTTAAATCCTTTGACTCCTATTTTGTTAACGCTTGTATCCCCAAAAGCCCATGCAATAGGTCAACCACAAATTATACCTACACAGAAGGACAGATGAAGCACACAGCAAATGTTTATATAACTGGGTAATGCAAAGAATATTTTAAGGAGTCAATCCAGGGCCGGCACTACCACTAGGCAGCTTTAGGCAGCCTAGAGCGCTGGCTCCTGAAGGGCGCTACTGCTGAGTCAAAAGTATTAAAAGAAGAATGTCTCTTGGACATTCCTATTCTGCACAGTCATCAGCAACGGTCGCAGCCTCCACTATGTGCCCCACTCCCCACAGTCTGACCCTTCACTGGCAGTGTTGCCAACTCTGAAATGGAGAACAAGCAACATATAAGTAAAAAAACAAGCCCAAAACAAGCCTAAACCAATCCTAAAAAGCCCAATTTATGGGGGTATCTCTTTGGGCCTGATTCAGACCCGCTCGCAAGTGCACAGTGCTCGTAAGCGGGTTGATGGTCCACCACTGCGCATGTGCCACGTCCGGCGTGCACATGCGCGAGACCCGTCCAGCGATGGCTGCTCCATCGCTATGGGTCTCGCTACAAGACGGGGCGGCTGTCGATGTTGATTGACAGCTCGCCCCGTGTTGTAGGCGGGGAAGGGGGGTGGCTGCACAAACACAGGCGTTCCCTTAGGAACGCCTGGCGTTTGTGGGTGGCCTGACTGACATCACTAGTGATGTCAGTAGTGGACTTCCTGCTCTATTAGAGCAGGGAGTCCACTCAAACTTGTGAGAGCTGAGACCCTACCACAGGGTCTCCTCGCAAGCCCGATGGTCACGACAATCGCTACGGGCTCCAGGCCACTCGTAAAAGCTGTGGGTGGTCACCCACAGCTTAGCGAGCGGCCTGAAGAAATTTGTTTTTTAAAATGCCCTGATTCAGAGCGAGCGCTCGCCAGCAGCAAGCGGCTCTGAATCAGGCCCTTTGTCCTCACTCTCTACCTGCCTAACTTCCCTTATTCCCCCTCTTCTCTAACCTAAATAAATTAGTGTATGCACAGCCTTATTATCTGCCTGTATTGCTTTTCTCCCTCTACACCAGCCTCTGTATTTTTACCTCCTCCCTCTTTTCATACCTCATTCCCTTGCCAGTCTTCAGCTGGGTACACACTTGCCGATGTGTTTGTCCAGTGATGCGACACCGACCACGCAATATATATCAGGCGGTTAATACATATTGCACGATGTGGTGACCAAACACCCGATATGTCGGGCACCGCTTCCATCCACTATGCCGGCGTCTGCATCTGGGTCGGTCCATCGGCCCTACTTGCTGGCCGACGGAACGTCCCCTATGGACGACCCGCGGGAGTGTGCAGGGTCATACATAGCGGTTACACACTGGCCGATGTGGGCGGTATGTCGGCCCAATCCACAGGATCAGGCAAGAAATCGTCTAGTGTGTACCCACCTTTACTTTACCTGAACCTTTATCTGACTCTTCTTCTAATTTTTCTCACCCCTCTTCTTTACCTCCTTCATTCCTGTCACCTGTCTAATTCCATTATCCCCTCACTATAACAGCCTCAGTCATTTTAACTCACCCCCATGTACCTGCCTCATTTCAATAATCTAGTTTACCTCTCCCTCTTGCCTGCCCCCTCCAACTTCACTCTGTCCACTGGCTACTGCCCTCTATTCCCCAGACACAACCTTCCCCCCCCTCCCACACACGCACATTTACTTCTAGGGGTGCCTCAGCAATGCACACAACAAAAACAAGCTCAAAAACTAGCAATCTTAAAAAAAATAAGCCCAAAAACAAGCAACAAGCAACTTGCAAAAAAAACAAGCAACTTGCAAAAATAACAAGCCCAATTCCGTTTGTTATAAGCAGACTTGGCAACTATGCTCACTGGTGGTCTCTGCTGGAGCCGGTGACTCATCTGTCCGGGTTGGCACTGGCAGTCACATGACACATCATGTGGTGCTGTGTGGTGCGTGTGATGCGCCCCCCTTCCTTTGGAGACAGAGACAGTCACGGAGCTGGGAACTGCATTAGTGACTGTCCGCCCCCAGCGTGTCCCTTATATTATTATTAACGGACTTTTGCCAGGTAATTTTTAAGTTATTTAGAACAAATTCATGAGAACAAATGTGATAACAGGGATTTTTTTTTCTTAGTAGTGTGGCCACTGACTTATTGAGTGCTTGCAGATACAGGTCATGGTTGTTGGCTTGCCTACTGTATACTCTTGATTGGCAAAATGAGATCCAGTTGTACAGTATGGTATTCTGTTCCTTTTGGTTGTGTTAAGATCTAAGTGTATTGCTCAGCTGTGTGGTTTATTTTATGATGTATTGTCTCATAATCGTTCACATTTATTACAAATAATGGTGCATACACACGGTCAGATTTTTCCTTCAGATCTGAACGATAACGATTTAAAAATCGTTCAGTCGTTCATATCTGAAGGAAAATCTGACAGATCTGACATACCTGAATCATGGACGATGAACGATGCGGGTTCCCGTTTGTCAGATAACGATATCTGACATTTGATGTGTTTGCAGTCAGACTTGGACGATTCTATTCATTTTAATGCAGTCAAAAATCGTTCAAATCGTTCAAAATTTTGGTAAAATCGTTCATCTGACAAATCTAACCGTGTGTATGCTCCATAAGGTAAAATTATTATTGTTGTTAATTTATCTAAATATAAATCTAAAAATATTTTACAAAGTCAAGGGTGTGTGGGGCTGGGCGAAGGATATTGGGGGGAGCAGGGGTGGCATTATGTAGCTTTGCCCTCCAATTGATTGCAAAGGGTGTGAGTTGCCGTTGCCATGGCGTTAAAACGCTGGCAACAGCACGGCATCTCGAACCCCTTGCGGCCTGCTCCTACCCTGAATTTGCATCATTTTGCTCTGAGCCCTATGGGCGGTGTACATCCCCGCCAGTCACCGCATCCTTACTGATTCGCATATGCACTAACATATGCAATCCGTACCGCAAAGGACAGCTCTTCCGATGAGAGCTGTCCTTTGCGATCAGTGCTGCTCCCTGGACTTCTGGGTTTATGACCTGGGAGTCCATATGCGCATGCGCAGAGTGACGCGACAGCCACGGGGCATGCTGGGAGGGATCCAATCGGATAGGCATCTATATGGTAACGCCAGCAAAAGCTGGTGTTACCCTCTATGTCAGAGCCACAGCAGCCACCCAATAGTGTATATGGAAAATGCTGTAAAACCCCGGAAACAGGGTTTTTCTTGCATTTTACATTTAGTACATCTCGCCCAGTGACACTAAACACTAATACAAAAGTGAAAAGCATAAAAGAGAATATTTACATTCAGGTGCTGGACCCACAATTTCCTGTATACAAAATACTTGATCCATGTTCAAAGTCTTACAAAAGAGGAAAACATATAGAAACCAATAAAATACACCATTGTGTTCCAATGTAATAAAAAAGGTGCTTCTTCCACCATTTAAATTAAGTAGCAATAGAATTGCACTTCCACTGATCACTCTGATCATTCACTACATACTCTTACTGGTATAACAAGTTTGCAGGCATATCATGAAATTCTGTAGTTATTCAGTCTTCAAACTCCTTATCCCAGTGGTTCCCAAACTGGGTACCGCAGGGCACTTGCCTCGGGTTGGTGGTCCAGAACCAAATCAAATTTATGGTCATTATAGTGCTGTAAAGGCAAATGTAAAGATTGTTAAAGAGTCCTTTAGGAGAAAAGCGCTATGTAAATAACATAATTATTATTATTATTATTATTATTATGACAGGCATCCACCAGCTCTGGTTTTGCCTATCATAAAATATATGGACAAGCTAAAGCACAACCCCAGTCCACCACCACATAACTGTATAAGCTCAATTTACTTTGAATTTAAATTTTTCAATATGAAACTTTTCCAGATACTCGAGGGCATCGTGGTTTAAGAAAGTTTGGGCACCACTGCTTTATCCTTCTAAATTAATATTTTAAAAGCAGAAGTGAGTTACTTTATAGTTATCCATTCAAATTGGACATAAACTGTCCCGTAATCAAACAGCTGGTTTAAATCTTTCATTATATGTCCCTGGCAATAGCTGCACATTTCTTATACCAGTAAGAGCAGGGGTGGATTGGGAATTTAAAGTGGCCCTGGAAAAATTTTAGAAAGTAGCCCAATGTAGGCTAACTGAAAGCATAACTCACTGACTTTTGCGTGCCTGGAAAAAGGGGTGTGTACTTATGAGATGGGGTGTGTACTTATGAGATGGGGTGTGTACTTATGAGATGGGGTGCATCCTGTGAAATACCGTGGCCGTGAGCCACTCCCCTTGTTTTCGTCACACTTGGGGCATGCCCAGCACTCTAGGAGCTACTGGGCATGTCCCCAATCTCTCCAGTGAATAGACACCCTGCCCATGTACACAGTATCTTCTCAGTGGGTGAAAGGGGCTTCCCAACCTCCTCCCCCACCACCACAAGGGGAGCTCTGTCTCACAAGACAAGGACGGTCTCATATTAAGATATCCTCCGCAGGCTACTCTGCTTACTATGACAGATGTCAGTACGCTGCCTGTTATGCAAGTGTGTCACTACTTGCAGGGACGGGCCTAGATCAAGTAGAGCCGAGGGTGAAATGTCCCATTGGCACTCCACATAAAAAAAAAAAAAATCTGAACTCTTTTTTTTTTTTTTTGCGTGTGTGTACTAAATAAAAATACACCTTACCTATATTGTGGTTTCTCAGCAACGGGGAACCTCTGAAGAAATTGATCCTTCCTGGACAGGCAATGTCTTGAGTCGGTATTCACTATTCATGCAGGAAATCACATGGTCAGGAAGCCATCTGATTGCCTAGGAATAAAGCCAATGTCATCATCATGCAATAGGGATTAAACCAGATAATATATAGTGAGCTTTAAAATGTAGGTGGAGAAAGCGCTGCATACACAAAAGTCACTATAGAAATGGTTTCTGCCTCAACCGATGTTTGTAGGCAATTAACAATGTAACAGGTGTTAATCGTGCTGACGTAGGTTGCCGCCTGTGACCGACTCTGAATTAGGCCGTAGAAATAGGAGGTGTGCTTTCATTGTTGTGGCCGTTTCCGCGCTTACGATGTGCGTTGCGACTGAGCGCTCGTTTTGCATATTCTCGATCACTTTGGGTGCGACCTATCGCTCCCGTGCGACCGCCTCTGAATGAGGTCCATTGTTCCATTTAGTGGAACCGTTATAATTCTTGTTCACCTGCACAATATGTGGATGTTCAGTATGTACTTTTTATGAAATTGCCAATGCCCTATATATTGGGTAATATTTTATTACATACATTAAACTATATCTCATTACTATTTCTATAGTGACTTATGTGTATGCAGTGCTTTCTCTACCTACTTTTCTAGCTCACTTTAGCACTGTGTGTATTTTTTTGGGAGTGGTGGCATTAATCCCAGATGGTGGGTAGCAGCCTACACAATTGGATACTTGTTTATTGGAAAATACATCCTTCTGGCACTTGGTTTCTTTTCTCTTTTGTCCTAGATAGTACATAGTAACAGAAGTATTGGGGCAGGGCAAAATGCGAGTTTCTCTGATCTAACAACTTTATATTAATAACAAATATTTGATAATTTGGTACCAATTGTGTCAATAATATGATATCTAGAATTGGTGTTTTACTGAAAATTACCAGCCTTTTGTTCTAATCCTACCAGCGGTCTGGGATGAGGTCATAATACCAACACTGGGATTTCAGCAGTCAGAATGCTGGTGCTAGAATCCCGTCATTTGTCAGAATCCCACTGCTGGCATCCCAACAGACAGAATCCCGAAGGGAAGTAGTGGGGTTAGGGGGAGGGTTAGGTTTAGGCACTAGGGGGATGGTTAGGGTTAGGCACTAAGGGGGAGTGCTAGGTTTAGGGTGTGAGGAGGGGGAGGTTAGGTTTCCATTTCCTAACCCTGTCGGAAAGCTGGCATCTGAATTTTGACAGCCGGGATCCCGAGAACCAGTGTCCTGAACCCAACCTAGTGGTCCTACCTGTGTGTCTCTACAGCACTTCCCATTAGAAGGTAAGACCTAAGAAATGGTACAAGAGAAGGGGGTGGAGAGCAGAGAACTGATGAATATGGAGGATCCTGAGGTGTGTCAGAGGAGTGTGCTGCCCTAATGATGGGATAAAGTGGTGGCTGCATTCACAGGGAGGGAGGACACTGGGCTGGATGGGAGGGGAGCTGGGGGAGGGAGAAAGTGATATATGAGAGGGACACTGAACTAGATGAAGGGACAGTGAGATGGGGATGCACTGGACTGGATGGGAAGGGAGGGAAGTGAGATTGGGGGTGGGAAGGGGATAAACTGGGCTGAATGGGGTGGGCACTGTTACTGGGCTGGCTGGGTGGTTTTAAGAGGTGGGGCAGTGAGAAGGAGGCAATGGGCTGGTTGAGGAGGGAAGGGGGAAACACTGGGATGGGGGAGGGAGTCAGTGAGATGGTGGAGGTTTGGGGGACACTGGGCTGAAGAAGGGGAAGACACAAGGATGGGAGCACTTACCTGGGGTTGTTCATGTACCATGCCTGGCCCCCGCACACTCACTGCAGCAGCGTGCAAAGCCACAGCACCTCGGCTCTGGCTGCTGGGATCTTGGAGGCAGAATTTAAAGTCCAGGAGCTGAGTGGAGTTTGAGAGTGGCGTGGTGCGGTGGGTGGGAGGAGCAGAGACTGTTGTTCCCTGCTCAGTTGCCAGTCTCAGGCAGCCGCTACCACTGCACACGAGTGCAGTAGAACACTTCTCCCAGCGCATGGAGATGACAAGCGCCAAGAGACCCAAAAGTCCCCATGCTGTTTATGGGACAAAGGTCAGATGTCCCGGGTTACCCGTTTACACTGCAGGGTTTCACGAGCCGTACCCATGTTAAATCCTGCAAGTTACCTGGGTTGGATTGCCAGGTTACTCAACCCGTGACTCCAACCCTTGTCCCTTTTACACCTAGAAGCAACCCGGGTTAACCCTGCAATAACCCGGATTTTAGCTGTGGTGTAAAAGGTGTATAAAACGCTGGAGTTGGCTGTCACCTAAATCATTAGCATATTTCCACAGCAACTCTGTGTATGAATTCACAGTTGTGACAGGATTTGCATATACCTCTGAATCAAACCCTAAGTTTGAATAGTCACATTGTGGCTAAGTTGTCAACAAAATAGTTTATTAACGCTTTACAAGTACAGACATTGCTGCATTGGAGGTTAAGGGGGAGATTTAATAAAGTTTGGAGAGAGATAAAAAGGTGAGAGATAAAGGACCAATCAATCAGCTCGAAACTGCCACTGCTACAGACTGTGATTGAAAAATGACAGGAGCTGATTGGTTGTTGCTTTATCTCTCACAATTTTTTCTCCCTCCAAACTTTATTAAATCTCCCCCTAAATGTTAGTTGGTCTTAATCAAAGAGTTTTTTTATTGTTAGATATGTGTTTTAGTCAGTATGTGAGATGATATCCAGCATCAGATCCTCTGCTTCAGCTGTTCTAGTTCCTGCAAATCCAAGCTGTCTCATTCTCAATAAATCCATTACCTTGGTGTACATTATAGAGGAAGTAGTCTGTTATACACAGAGTACTGTATCTCTAATACAGCCATGTTTCTCTCTGTCTGGTGCCATCTCTTTGGAATAGGTTTTATGATACTCCTGACAGACAAGGACTCTCCTCTCCTCTTCCTTTGTTACCTTGAAAATCAATTTCTCAGTGCCAGATCAAAGGTAGACTCCATGTGTAGCTCAATGTATTATTTTTTATCTTAATGGTAAACGAAAGGATGAACTTGGTACTTTGTTACAAACCTTGCTGCTATGACAAAGGTCATGCATTGAATAAAATGTGGACACCCTCTCCAGGGCAGGATTTACATTCTAGTGAAGGTGTGATTTTAGATCTCTGTGAAAAGAAATGACTGGTGAACTTGTTTTATAGCAATTCGTATAGTCAAAGATTCATGCAGCTAAAACCTAACTGGTTTTTAATCTAAAAAAAAAAAGACTCTCACAATGTACAGTGTTATATATAGATATATCAATGGGGTAACTCAGTCTAAAATAAGGATTAAATAGTGTCTAGCCAAGGACACTGCAAAGGAAATCCTTTTAAGGTCCCTACACACTAGACCATAGGTTCTCAAACTCGGTCCTCAGGACCCCAAACAGTGCATGTTTTCCATGTCTCCACACTGACCTTTTAAAATGTATCAGTGAGTAATGATTACACCTGTGCACCTGCTGGGTGACCTGCAAAATGTGACCTGTGTGGGGTCCTGAGGACCAAGTTTGAGAACCCCTGCACTAGACGATCTCTTGAGCCATTTTGGCCAATTCCGATGCATCGGAGCAAAAATCGTTCATAGCGTCCAGTGTGTACGCCCGATGCCAAGTACAAATCAAAGTAAACAAAGTTTTAGCTGCATGAATCAGTCAACAAAGTGGCCAGTGTAAAGCATGTATCATAAATCCAAGGGCATCCTATATTATTTAAATAACTGGAATGCAGTAAATATCATCTGGTAATCCCAGTGTAGACAGTGACCAATAGTGTCATATCATCATACATTTTTGTAAGATGCCTCCACCTGCCTGCCGATGCAGCTGCCCAGTGGCTTCTCTTTGCCTCTATCTCCATCACAGCCTTCTGCACCAGGTTAAGTTTTAAATTAATTTCGTACAGATAGTGATCAATACAAATAAACCATCCTACTTACCTATAAGCTTGGTAGTCATATTGGTCTTGGCAGTTGCCACCAAATATATGAACCTAGCACTCTTGTTACTTCCCCTACTCTCGCCTGCTGTATTCTTGGTGCGGTAGCAGTCAGTGAGTAAGTTTGTGACAAAACTACTCAGTGACTTATGTGTGATATAGTGCCTGATTCAATGATAGACACTTTTGAAACAGCCGCTGCCTCTTTGTACGCAGCGGATGTGTGAAATTATGCTAATTCCACAGGAGGCATCTAGTGTAAAAGACGTTTCCTGCCAGCATCGCTAATCCGGGGCAGTGTCCGAAGACGTAACATCGGATCTAGATTGCAATCATCTGTCACAACATTGGCCATCAGAGTGAGCCTAAAGCTGGCCACACACGTAAAGATTATCTGTCCAACCAGCCAACTAGTTGATTGGTTGGAATGAAAATCTGGTAAGGTATGAAAGCAAATGACAATCAGCAATTTGCTCCCAAACACCAGAAAATGGACAAAAACTGATGTTTGAACAAATTGTTTAGACTAAACATTAACAAACTTGTCTGAACGACCATTTTCATCTGTTTTCTGGCATTTAGGAGCAAATTGCTGATCATCATTTACTCCCATATGTTACCAGATTTTCATCCCAACCAATCAACTAGATAGCTGGTTGGACAGAATCCTTAGGTTTGTGGCTAGTTTAAGGATACTCCGAATGGCCGCAGGAAGAGATCTGCACATGTGCACATCTCAGACCTTTGAAGAAGTACGTGGACATCATAGTTTCAAACATCTCTGAATTAGGTAGTTTGATCATTGTTTTAAGTTTAAACTGTGTTTGGTAGTAGACATCTAAAATTCCTGTGCTAAGAAGTAAAAAAGTAGTCTCTGGGCCTGATTCAGACCCACTCACGAGCACTGAGCGCGCGCAAGCGGGTCGATGTTGCCCAAGTGCGCATGTGCATGACGGAGGCCGCTCCGTCGTGCGCATGCGCGAGACCCGAATAACGACGGCCAAGCCGTCGTTATGGGTCTCGCACCAAAGGGGGCGTGCTGTCGGTGGTGATTGACAGCACGCCCCCTTTGGTGGGCATGCCGGGGGCGTGGCTGCCCAGACGGAGGCGTTGCCATGGCAATGCCTACCATCTGGGGCCGGCCCCACTGACATCACTAGTGATGTCAGTGGGAGTGCTTTTGGCTCTGATAGAGCCAAAAGCACTCCAGGGCTTGCGGCAGCGAGACCCTACCGCAAGGGTCTCGTCACAAGCCCGATGGTCTTGACCATCGCGACCATCATTTTGGCCGCTTGCTATAGCTGTGGGTGGTAACCCACAGCTATGCGAGCGGCCAGAAGGCCGCTCCAAAAAGTAGGAGGGACGGCCCTGATTCAGAGCGAGCGATCTGTCAGAGCGTCCATCTCTGAATCAGGGCCTCTGTGCCTTCCAAAACTTTTACATTGATGAATACACATTTATTTACCAAAAAGATCAAGCTGTTTTTGCGCTCGGTTGTAAAGCAATGTGTGTCATACAGTACATCAAGAGTCAAAAGACATTCACAAACAAAACACAAGACTACGTATACACAAATTTCTTTATGCAATAAAGAGCCAGCACATCCTATTGTATTTTAAATATGCAATGTTTATCAAAAGTTTAAAAAAAGCATTGTGTGGTGCAAAAATCCACTGCTAAACAGGAATGACGGCATAGATGTAAATATAGTAGCTCAAATACTTATCAATCACATAACTCAGGGTCACATAAAGGCTAATCATCCTAATAAAGAGCAGGAGAAACTACGTCCGTTTCGGTGCAAAAAGTGTTCCTTTGTCAGGGGCTAAAGATGCACTGAACAGAATGGTACCAAAATACACTCACCAATTAGAATAAGTAAGACAATCCTCATCATACAGTGCCCTCTTCTGTCTGCAGACTTCCTAGCTGAACAAATTTTATTTACTTATTTATTTTTTTATTAAAGTTCTGAATGTTTTTTTTAAATATATTTAACTATAAATAAATATAGAGTTTTTGCACCTACACGTGTCCACATATATATATATTTTCCAATGACAAAAAACCTTATGGTTTCACATGTCCCATTAAGGCTTCTTAGACATTATTTGAAATTTCACAAATCCTTCTGGCACCCCCCAAGAGACTTAGGTTTAGACAGCGGGGATGGGGGGGTTTGGTTTAGGCACTTAGAGGGGGGTTAGGGTTTGGCACTTGGGGGGGGGGAGGCACCCCTATGGGAGAGTTAGGGTTAGGGCAGGGATAGGTTAGTTTCTACTTACCTTTAGCGCAGTCGGGATCTTCACCTCTGCTGGGCTTCTGCTGTCGGGATTTGAACCGTGCCATGTGGCCAGTGGTAAATCATACCAATCCTGGATGTATGGAGTGAGGAGGATGTTGGAACCCAGTGAGATTGTTGTCGCGATCCAATGGGAAGATTGTGGGCACTGTGTGGGATATGGGAGCCACATAACTGCTCAGACCACAGTTGAATAGACTGCATGTGTGTATTCTAATGAGCACACAATTCTGTGAATTAGCAGCTTCACCATTTTGTAGCATATGGGTCCCCTGTATTTAACACAACCAGCACTAGCAGGGGTCCCCTGTATTCTGCACAACCAGCACTGGGCTCTGAGATGGTCCTGGTTCTGGAAATACAGAGGGAAAAATGCGTAGAGTCCCCATGTATTGTCCAGAACCAGCACTGGACTTTTTCTAGTGGGGGCTAATGCCACAGCCAGAAAAGCTCTTTCACTGTGCCCCCCAGCTGAAGCATTAACCCTGGCCACTAGTCAGCCCAGGCCGGGGATCCCTGGGGAGCTGGGGACCCCCCTAATAAAGTGGTCCTCATCTCCAGGGCACCCTAGGCCTGGGCCGATAGCCCTGGGCTATCCCCTGCACGCCTGGGCAGTGAGTGCCAGGTTAATTATGGAAAGTGACCCCCTCCCCCTAAAGCACAACCAGCCTCGCGCTCTTCGCTGCTGGTCCTGGTTGTGAAAATACAGGGGAATGAAAACATAGGTGTCCCTTGTATTTAACACAACCAGCATCGGGCTAATCAGATCCAGTCCTTTGTCAAAATACAGGGGACAAACAGCCGAAGCATTAACCCTGGCTGCTTGTCAGCCCAGGCTGGGGACCACCCACCCAATAAAGGGGTCCCCCTCTCCAGGGCACCCCAGGCCTGGGCTGATAGCCCAGTGCTATCCCTGGGCGGTGGGTGCCGGGTTGATTGTGTAATGTGGTGCATTTTAAACAATATTGTCTTTTGCAGATAAAGTATAGGTCCCAGCAAGCCTCCCCCGCATGCTGGTACTTGGAAAACCACAAGTACCAGCAAGCGGAGCATTTAGGGCCCACTAGTACCTGTAGTACACCTGTAAAATAAATATTAAAATTAACAGACTACACCAATTTATTAAATATAATTTATTTTGTCTGCACCTGCACCTGGGGGGTGGCAGCCTTTAAGCTCTTTTTCGCCTTGTGGGCACCAACCCGCCGGGGCTTTGGCCTTTTTGCCTGGTGGGCACCAACCTGCCAGGGCTTTGGCATCTTCACCTAGTGGGCGGCAGCCTGTGTCAGCTCTTTTGCATGACTGCTGCCCACTAGGACTTCCAGCATCTTCATTCTTCGGGAGATCTTCACATCTCCCTCTCCTCCATTGGACTGCCATGCCGCCACCTTGCGTTGGCTTATATAAGCCAGCCATGGGTGAGGCGATGATTTTGCGAGCCGTGATTTTTTAAATGGGCTCCACTCCCAAATTTGGTAGAATGGCTATCATGGACAACACCTGCACAGATGCTGGGTCCCTCTGCTGCCACTGCCGGGTCCCACAGCCCACACTGCCACCGCAACTGCTATAGTCCGCACCGATGCCGCCGCCACCCGCTCCAGACACTCGCTCGACCGCCACAGTGTCCCTGCTTCCGTCTGCTGCCATTGCTAGGTCGCTCCACTGCTAATGCCTACAAAAGGCAGCCATCTTGGTGCACCCAGGTGAAGCCTCAGTGAGTACACCTTCTGGAGGCTCCTACTGAGGCTGCCAATGAATTGAATCTTTCTATCTCTATAATGGTGCAATTGTGAGGTAATAGTTTAAAACCTGTAACTTTCTCAGTTACCTGAACCCCAAAATGCCCTACCCTGGAACAATAGCTACCTCATAAAACAAACCCCAAGTCTAAATTTACCCCCTACCCTGAGTTATGCCTTCCCAAAAATCCCCCAGAGAGAACAGCAGAAAAGTGGTCCTAACTGAAAGTGTGAGAAAAAACTGACTGTTGGTCCTTTAGATTACTCCCAATTCCTAATTGTTTATGGTTTTGCCCTGAAATTTTGCATGTAGAACCAAGAGACAGTTCTACCGATCCATGCCACATTTCAGCTCGGTACTGCCTATAGCTTTTGAGGTGTAGCCCCTTAAACACCATGCACCCTTCTCCGGAATTCTCTGGAGATTTCCATTTTTTTTTTCGATTCAGCCTTAATATAACGACTGTGCCCTTATATATATATATATATATATATATATATATATATTATATTACTTTTTGTGGGACAAAACCCTCCCCTCAGTACTAAAGGATACCGTCCGTTAACCCCCCTTCTCCTTCTCCTGTGCTTTAGCCCTGCTGCCCCACCTTGCAACGTGCAGTGTGGGGCAGGGTGGACTGATCATCAGTCCCCACTGCTGCTGCTGATCTCTGCACATGCAGAAATCAGCAAACTAGTGCTCGGAGGGACACTATGTTCCCCTCGTTGCAACTTAGTTTCTGGTGCATAAGCTCCAGCTCCAGAGAGCCATTTGCGTGGCATTCTGGGCGCAATTTCAGGAGTGATGACGGCACTCCCGGGGGACTGGAGCAGGAGAAGGAAACATGTTCTGAACATGTGCAGATCGGATTTCCTCCATTACAGATGGGAACACAGTGGACAGAAAGGAAGCATGGGATGTGGCCGCATCGCATGCATTAGTGCCAGGTTAGTAGTTAAATATAACACAAAACTTATGTGTGAGGCAAATATCAAAACACATGCCACATACCCCTAACAACTAGATACAGCGGAGGATGCTGACACAGTAATACACAAGTATAAGAAAACCAAAAGCAGAATTAAACAAAAAAGGGATAGGTTTAAGGTTTAGAGAACTGGAAACAAAAACTATTTATATAGGCAAATATTATACATTCATACTCAACAAGGCAATACACACACAAAATCATAATCATGAGTACCCTCGACACATACTGCTTTTAGGAATCTGTTCTGTTATATATGATACTGTCACCTGCCAGGCAGCACAGACTCCTGTTCTATCCAGGTGACAGTATCAAATATAAATCTTATGAGGCGCTTGAAGCAATCAATAAGCAATTTAACAAATAAGGGAAGTACTACACCTTTATTGTGTATATATTATATAAATATTTAAGAGTGGGATTGAATATCATTGATGTGGAGCGCCAGTATAGGAACCGCATTTTATATATATTATTCCATACTCGGTTTTTGAGTGTAACTGAGGTTGGTGGATTAGGCTGCTTACCATCAAACTATTGAGTGCCATATTGTGTTTCCATATACCACATATAAACTGTCAGGTTATTGCCTATTCATCACCAACATGAATTACACCTGACACCTGGCTATGTAAGTCTGCATGATCCCAGCACTTATCAATATTTCTGGACTTTGTTCTTGCTGTGAGCTTCTGTGTATTTGTGCCTGCCAGATACCTGAGGAACTCTGGAGCATTTACCATGTTATCATCCTTTGTTTTGGTACACATTCTGGACTTGTAGTGTGTCTGCATTACTGTGTGTATTACAAGATTTCTGTACAAACCTGAATTACCTGGAGCAGTCTGCCATTGTTATACGAATAAATACCATCTTATGAATATATTACCATACTCAGTGACTTCTTGTTCAACTGCACCCAAGGGGTTCAAAATAGTATGTCCCTACCTAACAAATCAGAGAACTCTAGAACAACTCTCCCAGACAGCCTTGCATTGCAGAACTTGAATCCTGGGGTGCTCGGTAATGTCACTTCTCCCTGTGAATCCATTACACTGCACTCCCTGCATATGGCCATTATGCTTCTGCGTGCTTAGACTGACTCTGCCTGTTTTTCCTGAACTCCTTCTGAAGATGTCTGCACTCCTCTGGGTTGGTTCCCGAACTGCCAACAGAAAACTGCACCTCTGCACTCCAGAAGGGGCTTTCTAGTGACATCCAGAGTTGCCACCTGTAAAAGGACTTGCATTTGACCCAATTTGCAGTTCCATTCCAGTGATGGGTCTGTCCTTCCAGCTAAGGTCACCTGGGGTTTTGTGCCTATTCACGCTTTTCTCCACTCCAGGAAGGAGTCCCAAGTTATCCACCCCAGGAGGTGTCTCAGAGTTATTTGCACCAGGAAGGGGCTCCAAGTTCTCTGCCCCAGGAGGGGGATCCCATATTTCAGCCCCAAGAGGGATATGTAGTGCCACATCCCCAGGAGGGGTTTAGTGTCACAGCCCAAGTAGGGGACTCCTGTTTGCCAGTCCCAGTGGGGGGGAGGGGATTCCTTTGAATGCTTTTTAAACTTTTGATAAACATAATGCACAATAGGATGTGCTGGCTCTTTGGTATGTATATGTAAGATCAGGGTAATAATGCAGTCTCTTAAATGGTTGCACTTGTCATGCAGCAGCCAAGTAGTACAATAGTCCAGAGCCTTGGTAAAAGTAACTGCAGATAGTTTTATAACCAGCACAGAATTAAACAAAACCTAAAAGCAAATCCCGGCCTGTCCGGCTCTAACTGAACAAAATGAGTATGGAGATCCAATGTCCCTTTCAAAAAACACTAGTCTTAAGCACAGCACTTACAGTAATCACAGTGTCTCTGAACAGGCCCCTGACATGTTCCCCAGGTAGTGAGAGACTAACTACAGAGACCGAAACACCCTTTATCAGCCTCTCACAGGTAGTCTGGCAATCAAGGCTGCTATTCATCTTCTGTCGACTAGACAGAAGCTAAAAACCTGTGGCATATATGCCTTCCCTTGACATCCTTTCCAATGTTTTTATGACATATAAATCCCAAACCCACATGTATAAATGCAGCATACCAAAGGTGGCATTCCACCGATTTTATGCAGCAAATGAAGGACCACAGTTGCAGTGTCTATTCTAATGTTTCAGTCATTTTAATGCCTTTTCGCAAATCTTTGCATTTTCATCAGGAAGTGTTGAAACGTTGATTGTCCAAAGCAACCTGTGTCCATTTATTATAGTCTGAGTGCTGCCGCCATGCACCTGTGATTAACTCCTGTATGCATTGGAGGGCAACGGGGAAGCTGTATGTGTCGCCTCCATGCAGTGAGTGGAAAAACAAAAGGTGATTATATATATATATATATATATATATATATATATATATATACACAGTCAGGTCCATAAATATTGGGACATTGACAGAATTTTCAGATTTTGGCCTCTATTCACCACCACAATGGCTTTGAAATGAAACAAACACGATGTGATTTAACTGCAGACTTTCAGATTTAATTTGAGGGTAATTACATCCAAATCAGGTGAACGGTGTAGGAATTACAATGGTTTCTATATGTGCCTCCCACTTTCTAAGGGGCCAAAAGTAATGGGACAAACTAAACAATCCTAAATCTCACATTCACTTTTGAATACTTTGTTGCAATCCTTTGCAGGCAATTACAGCCTGAAGTCTGGAACGCATAGACATCACCAGACGCTGGGTTTCATCCCTGGTGATGCTCTGCCAGGCCTCTACTGCAAATGTCTTCAGTTCCAGCTTGTTCTTGGGGCATTTTCCCTTCAGTTTTGTCTTCATCAAGTGAAATGCATGCTCAATCGGATTCAGGTCAGGGGATTGACTTGGCCATTGCATAACATTCCACTTAAAAAACTCTTTGGTTGCTTTTGCAGTATGCTTCGGGGCATTGTCCATCTGCACTGTGAAGTGCCGTCCAATGAGTTCTGAAGCATTTGACTGAATATGAGCTTATAATATTGCCCGAAACATTTCAGAATTCATTCTGCTGCTTTTGTCAGCAGTCACATCATCAATAAATACAAGGGAACCAGTTCCATTGGCAGCCATACATGCCCACGCCATGACACTACCACCAACATGCTTCACTGATGAGGTGGTATGTTTTGGATCATGAGCAGTTCCTTTCCTTCTCTTCCCATCACTCTGGTACAAGTTGATCTTTGTCTCATCTGTCCATAGGATGTTGTTCCAGAACTGTAATGGCTTTTTTAGATGTTGTTTGGCAAACTCTAATCTGGTCTTCCTGTTTTTGTGGCTCACCAATGGTTTGCATCTTGTGGTGAACCCTCTATATTCACTCTTGTGAACTCTTCTCTTCATTGTTGACTTTGACACATAGACATCTACCTCCTGGAGAGTGTTCTTGATTTGGCCAACTGTCGTGAAGGGGTTTTTCTTCACCAGTGAAATAATTCTTTTGTCATCCACCACAGTTGTTTTCCATGGTCTTCTGGGTCTTTTGGTGTTGCTGAGCTCTCCGGTGCGTTCTTTCTTTTTAAGAATGTTCCAAACAGTTGATTTGGCCACACCTAATGTTTTTGCTATCTCTCTGATGGGTTTGTTTTGATTTTTCAGCCTAATGATGGCTTGCTTCACTGATAGTGACAGCTCTTTGGATCTCATATTGTGAGTCGACAGCAACTGATTCCAAATGCAAATGTTACACCTAGAATTAACTCCAGACCTTTTACCTGCTTAATTGATAATGAAATAACGAGGAAATGGCCCACACCTGTCCATGAAATAGCTTTTGAGTTGATAGTCCCATTACTTTTGGCCCCTTAAAAAGTGGGAGGCACATATTGAAACTGTTGTAATTCCTACACCGTTCAACCGATTTGGATGTAATTACCCTCAAATTAAATCTGAAAGTCTGCAGTTAAAGCACATCTTGTTTGTTTCATTTCAAAACCATTGTGGTGGTGAATAGAGGCCAAAATCTGAAAATTCTGTCAATGTCCCAATATTTATGGACCTGACTGTGTGTATATATATATATATATATATAATTAGCTTGGATACCTGGCATTGCCCGAGATGAAGTCTGCACCCTGGAGTACACCTGCAGCCTTTATTTGTTTATATTGTCCTTGCATATAACACCATTCCATTAATCCTGAAATAGACCCCACTGTTTGCTAACATGCTTGCAAACAGTGGGTGCGGCTGCTTGAGCTGCTTCTGTGGCCCACCGCTCCCCGTGCACCCAGTTATGCACACAAGGCAGGCCGGTCCAGTCAGGGCTGTCGAGGTGGGTCCGGGTGTCAGCTATGTTGATTTGGTGCCAGCCTGCCAGCTGATTACAGCAAGTGCACAGGCAGGCAGTCATGGAGAGACAGCACCACCGGTTGCAAGGCAATCAGAGCTCGCGGATTTGCAGCCAATCAGCAGTGGCTGAGCTCCAATTGGCTCGCAACCGGCACCAGATTCAAATTGTGCCTGTGCTGCCTGTCCATATCTGCTTCAGCCTGCCTAATTACAGCTGGCGGTCTGGCTCCAAATCCACACCTGCTGGCTGCTGATGGCACAAATGGGGAGGCGAGAGGCAGCTGGAGGGACATAGGGAGGCGAGTTGCTTGGGGAGGCATAATGTGTAAGGGGCACTACTATTGTGAGGATTAATGTGTTATATGGGGTACTACTACTATGTGGCATAATCTGCGTGGTATAATGTTGAAGGGGCATTGCTGTGTGGTGTTATCTAAAAGGAGCACTACTACTGTGTGGCATAATGTGTTTAAGTGGTACTACTGTGTGGCATAACTTGAATTAGTTCTGCAAGGCTTAACATGAATTAGCTCTGTGTGGGGACAAATGTATGTGGTTTTTTTTTTACCTCTGGGAGGCCCTTTTAAGATCTTGCTAGGTGGCCTGCAAACACATAGATTCAATATGAACTTGCATCAAGTTTGCTCGGACTGAGGTTAAAATTATAGATTTGTAGCTTTCGCACAGGTTTTTGGCAGACTGACAGTTTCGACTGGAGCCAGCCCTGGAACCTGTGTAATTTAAGAGTGACCCAATTTTCAACGATTGTGTTATAGTGTGTAGCTCTGACGAAGTTCAAACCTAGACAAAAACCTAATCCTGGTCAAACTACAGCGCCCTACCAAATTTGGTGGAGCTAGATCCAAAACTCTGGCTGTGCATAAAGGACAAAAAGAACGACAGACAGACACGCTTTCTCGCTCTTTTCTGCCATTATTGTTACCCTTGTGAGTTCTAATTAGGGAGACTCACAGTCACATTTAGGCTTGCTCTGACCCTAGAAGCGCCCACACAAGCACACCGTAAAACCTTTTATCATTATGCTTTCTCTCTTATTATATAGATATACATACAGTCAGGTCCATAAATATTGGGAGATTGACAGAATTTTCATATTTTGGCCTCTATTCACCACCACAATGGCTTTGAAATGAAACAAACAAGATGTGCTTTAACTGCAGACTTTCAGATTTAATTTGAGGGTAATTACATCCAAATCAGGTGAATGGTGTAGGAATTACAACGGTTTCTATATGTGCCTCCCACTTTTTAAGGGGCCAAAAGTAATGGGACAAACTAAACAATCCTAAATCTAACTTTCACTTTTTAATACTTTGTTGCAAATCCTTTGCAGGCAATTACAGCCTGAAGTCTGGAACGCATAGACATCACCAGACGCTGGGTTTCATCCCTGGTGATGCTCTGCCAGGCCTCTACTGCAAATGTCTTCAGTTCCTGCTTGTTCTTGGGGCATTTTCCCTTCAGTTTTGCCTTCATCAAGTGAAATGCATGCTCAATCAGATTCAGGTCAGGGGATTGACTTGGCCATTGCATAACATTCCACTTTTTAGCCTTAAAAAACTCTTTGGTTGCTTTTGCAGTATGCTTCGGGTCATTGTCCATCTGCACTGTGAAGCGCCGTCCAATGAGTTCTGAAGCATTTGACTGAATATGAGCATATAATATTGCCCGAAACACTTCAGAATTCATTCTGCTGCTTTTGTCAGCAGTCACATCATCAATAAATACAAGGGAACCAGTTCCATTGACAGCCATACATGCCCACGCCATGACACTACCACCACCATGCTTCAATGATGAGGTGGTATGTTTTGGATCATGAGCAGTTCCTTTCCTTCTCCATACTCTTCTCTTCCCCTCACTCTGGTACAAGTTGATCTTTGTCTCATTTGTCCATAGGATGTTGTTCCAGAACTGTAATGGCTTTTTTAGATGTTGTTTGGCAAACTCTAATCTGGTCTTCCTGTTTTTGTGGCTCACCAATGGTTTGCATCTTGTGGTGAACCCTCTATATTCACTCTTGTGAAGTCTTCTCTTGATTGTTGACTTTGACACATATACATCTACCTCCTGGAGAGTGTTCTTGATTTGGCCAACTGTTGTGAATGGTTTTTCTTCACCAGGGAAATTATTCTTTTGTCATCCACCGTGGTCTTCCTGGTCTTTTGGTGTTGCTGAGCTCTCCGGTGCATTCTTTCTTTTTAAGAATGTTCCAAACAGTTCATTTGGCCACACCTAATGTTTTTGCTATCTCTCTGATGGGTTTGTTTTGATTTTTCAGCCTAATGATGGCTGGCTTCACTGATAGTGACAGCTCTTTGGATCTCATATTAAGAGTTGACAACAACTGATTCCAAATGCAAATGTCACACCTAGAATCAACTCCAGACCTTTTACCTGCTTAATTGATAATGAAATAACAAGGGAATAGCCCACACCTGTCCATGAAATAGCTTTTGAGTTGATAGTCCCATTACTTTTGGCCCCTTAAAATGTGGGAGGCACATATTGAAACTGTTGTAATTCCTACACCGTTCACCCGATTTGGATGGAATTACCCTCAAATTAAATCTGAAAGTCTGCAGTTAAAGCACATCTTGTTTGTTTCATTTCAAAACCATTGTGGTGGTGAATAGAGGCCAAAATCAGAAAATTCTGTCAATGTCCCAATATTTATGGACCTGACTGTATATAGAATAGAGAACACTCCAGTGAAATAGTATACCTTTGTCCCATGCCTCCACAGTAGATAACGCAGCATAAACAACAAGTGTGGCACTCAAGGACCATCAAATAACTACACAGAAGTCACCAATATTTCAGCGTTTCAATCTATTCAAGATTGTCATCAGGATACAAAAGACATTAAAATGGCTTACTTTACACCCTTACACCCATGCACGTGTCTGTCAGTTGGGCCAGAGTAAAAAACGCTGGGACCAGAGCATGGGCTTAGAAAAATGATGTCACCATGCATAAGCATGATGCACGCCCACCCAACTAGTGCACCATCACAGTTACCAGGTAAACAGCAAAGGATAGAGGGCCTGATTCATTACCGATCACAACTGCGATTACACACGCAATCGGCTGATTGTTGCATACTGCATGCATATGCATTGCAGTGTGCAACTGGGCTACTGAGATCGGGACTGCTATCGCAGTGACCCCGCAGACCCATCGCAGAGTGTTTGACAGGAAGTACTATTTGTGGGAGGTGACGGGGGGTGGTTGGCAAAACGCAGGAATGCCAGTGCATTTGATCGCCGTTGCATGGACGTGTATAAATTATCCACTGCGATGCCATAAACAGCTTGAGTACTCATAGCATGTGATGAAGTTAGCAATTCCTGAGAAAGGTCAGAGCTTGTGCAAGTGTGTGTGAGGCTGCGATGGTTCTCTATTGTACGGATAGTTTTGCAGTCTTGCTAAACATTACGGATGTGTGTAAGGTAAAATGGGCGTCCTGATGTTGTGCTGCGATGACATAGCGATTGCAGTGGATTAGCATACTATTGCAGTGAGACTGCATGCATAATCGCTATAGCAATCATAGTTGCAATCCATAATTAATCAGGCCCAGAGACAGCAATCGGTAAAGTGCATACAAAATGACAGCTAAAGCTGGCCATACACTAGACCAACTTTAATCCAATCATCCAACTAGTTCCTCCCAAACGCTGGAAAAAATGTCAGGAAGGAGAAAAACAAGACATGTTGATCAAGTCCTATATCACGCTGCACACTGTGTCATCTCCATTTCCCTGACAGGAACTCTGGGCCTAATTCAGACCCGCTCGCGAGAGCTGAGCGCTCGTAAGCGTGTCGATGTTAGGTCAGTGCGCATACACATGATGGAGGTGGCTCCGTCGTGCGCATGCGCGAAACCCGGATAGCGACGGGCAAGCCGTCGATATGGGTCTTGCTACAAAGGGGACATGCTGTCGATGGTGACAGCACGCCCCTTTGGTGGGCATGCCGGGGGCGTGGCTGGCCAGATGGAGGCGTTCCCATGGGAACGCCTACCGTCTGGGGCCGGCCCCACTGACATCACAAGTGATGTCAGTGGGAGTGCTTTCGGCTCTGATAGAGCCGAAAGCACTCCAGGGCTTGCGGCAACGAAACCCTACCACAAGGGTCTCGTCGCAAGCCCGATGGTCTTGACCATCGCGACCATCTTTTTGGCTGCTCACTAAAGCTGTGGGTGGTCACCCACAGCTACGCGGCCCATGTGCTATGAACTTCAGAATTAATTTCTGTGAGATAGAAAACCTGACAGAATGGGTGTATTGACCCAGGAAACTGGACAGCAAGTGTTCATTCTATTAAGGGAGCCCACACGGCTGGGAAACACCAACTTCTTACAGGACCTTACTCCAGGCATTGTTCAATTCCGAAGGGGATATCTGAAATTAAAATTTTCTTTTAAATTGTCTGTAATCTATGTACTTTTCATGATCATAATAACCTTTGTAATTCTTTTTTGTACCTATAAGCTTTGAAGTACTCTTGAAATTAAAACTTAATTTCTAGTTCTGATATTCTATGTTCTTAGACCTACGGTCTTGTGAGGCACATGCTAATGATTTTTAATGCGTATATACTGTGAGCAGTACCGAAGGACCGATGTGGGAGGAGTTTATCGCTACACAAATTCCTTGGTGGTGGCAGATGAGTTATATTTTGTTGTTAGGGTAATTTGCAAAAAAACTTCCTGACCACCTGACTAAAGTGCAGGCCTGATAGTGACAACTAGTGCGCAGCGTTGGGATAAATGATTGACTTTTTAAAAGTACTTAAGTGAATGTGGGAATAATTTCTTGAGAGGAACACCCAATTCACCAGAAATCAGAACTCAAAGATTTACAGTAATTTAGTAACTCTATGGAGTTTGGAATTCATTCTGTGTGCCTTCAGTACACTGTTAATACATATTTTGTCAACATAATGTTGTTTTCTACATCTGTGTATTTGTTTGTATCTATATGCATTCTAGCTACGTATGCATTTTATAGACTGCTGTCTCTATCCTTTATTGTTTATCTAGTAACTATGGTGATGGTGCAATAGTTGGGTGGGTGTGCTTCATGCTTATGCATGATGACATCATTTTTCTGTACCCATGCTCTGATCCCAGGGGCCCGCTCCCGGCGCAACAGACTGAAGTGTAAGGGTATAAGATAAGCCATTTTTACTTCTTTTGTATTCTGATGACAATCTTCACCAGATTGAAATATTGGTGACTTCGGTGTAGTTGTTTAATGGTCCTTGAGTGCTGCCCCTGTTGTTTAATATATATATATATATATATATATATATATATTAATCTATATCCCGATTTGTCATGATTGACTTTTGGCCACTGTTCCGCTGCTGAGATTCTTGGTGTCCATGCTTCTTCCAGTGTAGATAGATACTGCTCACTGTCTTCGAGGGCACACCAACAAACGCTGCCACCTCCTTCAGGCTATGGCCATGCTCTTGTCCAAAAACAATGGCTCCCTTTTGCCACTCAGTCTCGTGTATGACCTGTGGTTCCACCTGAAAAAGAAACTATCTCAACAAATTCGCATTGTATCAATACCTCAGATATTCACAATGATCATCCAATAGATTTAGTGTCACCATCCACACACATGTACATGTCCCGCTTCTTTGAACTTATACCACCTTGTCTTTCCGCATTTCATATATATATATAATATATATATATATATATATATATATATATATGTCATGTATACAAACTGGCACACTGCTCTTATCTGGACTTTAGCTTGCTCACTGATAGCAGGGTAGTAAAAAGTTGCCAACACATGGGATATGCTACTCGAGCAATTGGCTGGCCATAAATTGACACCCCATATATACAGTTGGAAAAATATTGCAAAATGAATATTCACGGATGGCATGAGAAGTGATCAGTGCCAATTCTGCCTTCATGTGGAAGATATCTGGTGCAGGCCAGCAGTTGGCCATGTCTATGGTACATTTGTATATACAAGTAGCCGCCATAAATGTATGGACCAACCTTCTCAGATAGACCTGTTTTTGTTGTAGAGCTATATAAAAATAAATGAATAATAAGTATAACTGGCAATAAAAAGGTGCCATTTGTACACTAAGGAGGCTTAATGACACATTAATGTAATAGTTTTCCGCTCCCAAAGATTAGAGATTTAAACATTTTTATAAAGATTTATATATGCAACAATATATGTACATTGTATGAAGATCCCAGAAATGGGTGCTACAAATAAACTTAATTCCTACAACAAATAGTTAGAAACTTATAAGGTCTATTTTAATTTATTTAACATTTTTATGGGCCCATTTCTTTTATTCTGCACTATATTTTTTAAAGAACAGTTCCCAAGTACAGTAAATTGAAATGCAGTAGCTATTTGCATGTTACTTCACATGTTCACTTCAGTACTGTTATTTAAGTTATCTGGTCATAATATCGACAATCTCTTCTTAAGGTATCGACATAGTGACAATTGACAATATGACTGTCTTAGTGATGCAAAATATGACAGTCATTAACAACTCCACTCCTCAAAGCAGGTCATGTTTTGAGGATTTCTGTTTGTGGAAGCAGTTGGGATAATTACTGACCCAGTAAAACAGATGATCTCATATGTGCATGATTAAAGAAATCCAGAAAACATGACCTATTGAGATACTTGAGGATTGGAGTTAAGAACCGCTGTTGTAGGACAGTTCACCCCATTATTATTTGCGATGCTGCAAGAAAACAAATTGTCTATCTAATAAGAAATTCTTCTAATGACTAAATATCAGTTTGTTCATTCATCACCTAAGCTAGGTACCAGGGTCTGACTGGCATCTTTTAGCCTGGGGGGCAAATTAATGCAAGTGGCCCTAACTTTTCTACCTGTGCACGGCAATAGAAAAAAAAAGTGGTCACTGCGATGTTCTCTGCGTTTTTTGTCAGTCACTGCGATAATTATTGTATTATATGGTGGTTACTGTAATGCTCTCTACATTATATGGTAATCACTACGACACTCAGTGTATTATATGGCACTACTGTTACAATGTGTGCTGTGAGGCCACGCTCCTTCAACATGAAATTTGGGCAGGCTGTGCTGCATCCCTGATGGATGAAAGTGTAATGTGTGTGTGCAGACTGGTCGTTGCACATGCCCATGATGCGATAGGCTGCCAGCAACAGAATGGAGGATGCCCCTGAGGAGGGGGACGTCACTGGACCTCACCAGAGGGTTAAGTAATGTCCTTTGTTAGTATCACTGTGATGCTAAACTAAATATGTTGCTGGTAATAAAGATCATTGTTAAATGGTCCCTTATAAAGAATTTGGCGTATTGAAGAGTGCGTGCTCTCTCTCTCTCTATATATATATCTATCTATATATATATATATATATATATATATATATTCATGAACAAAGAAATAAAAAAGACACTATTGGGATGCAAAGCTTGATGAGTTTATAATCCCATTTTCACTCTTCAACACACCAAATTCTATCTATGTTATAAATAATTTACTGTCAAACATTATTAATAAACATTTTATTGTCAACAAGTTATAGATAAAAGATAGGACCCCAAATTTTTTTTTAAAGATCCCACCCCTACCCCTTATGTATATTTAATGGCTGAGCTTCGCCTCCCTTGTTTTTCTTATCTGTTTTCCTGCTGCTTCTTCCTATCCTTTTCTTTTGCATCTGCTGAAATTCTGCTCTCTCTATGATTTATTTTCTCTAGGGCTGGTATCTGGCTGGCAGGGGAGAACCTCCTGTTTGAAACGCCTCATCTTCTCGGGTTGGGATGAGAGACGTCATACAGTGACTGACTACCCATGTCTGACACTTTGTACTGTAGCAGCGCCACAGCTGAACATAGGTAGAGGGTAGCAATTGACAGACAGAGCAGGGTGCACTGGTCATGGACACCCAGCCAGGGGCGTATCTATAATGGGTGCAGGGTGTGTGGGGAATACGGGCCCCTGGGTCCAGGGGGGCCCCGCACCAGACACACTCCATCCATAATATTACTTACCTCTCCGGAGTCTCACGTCAGCGTGGGGTCCGGCGCTGTAAAACGACTGGAAAATGGCCGCTGCGCCCATTTTCCCATCATTTACTATTTGCGCAGTACAGGGAAAATGGCCACCGTGGCCATTTACCCAGTGACCTGTGCATACACTATAGACTCTGGGCACACTCTAGTGCCCAGAGTCTATAACTCCGGCGCTGGCCATGCACAGCTCAGTGTGGAGAGGAGAGGGGGCCCATGTCAGTTACTGCACACGGGCCCCCTCCTCTCTAGAAATGCCCCGGCACCCAGCACAATATGATGGGCTGAGAGCTTCAGGATGAAAAACCTTTATGGACTGGGGATGAGCCTAGGAATCTTCTCGTGCTCTGCCGCCGCCCGCCAAACTGCTCATCTCTTTCCCAAGCCCTACAGCCAATGCTAGTGATTGAGCCTGTGCAGGTATTCCTATAGACACCCCGGCAATATCGGGCTGTATTGGTGGTAGTTGGAAGCAGTGTGTATATAAAGGTTAGTCCACACTGCAGATGATTTAACAAGGTGAAGGTTTATTAACCAGGTAGAAAGACAAACAGAATAACACAAGGTTAAGAGCAGGTACCAATTACAAGGATTGTCCAGTTGCAGCCAATAAGCAGGACTGACCCACTCAAATCGGAATGGTTGGGAGGTATGATTTGAATGCTGCAGTGGTGATGAAGTATCTGTGGGACCATTAAGGTGCTCCCACTTTGGGAGTTACTCAGGGTCACGTCCGGAGGAGATAGAAGACACAGTACTGACCAGGTGCCAAGTCTGCACAGGAGGCGCAGGTTGGAGCACATCCCCTCCTCCAAACCAATTCTTACCAAACTTTGATCCCTGTAATGTCCCTGTCATGGCTACCAGTGGCCACTGACCTGCAGTACAAATAATACAAATAATACATTTCCCCATATGATACACATCACAGTGCCGGTTAGGGTTGCTGGGTCACACTCAATGTCTCCCTTCATCCTGGAAGGTGATGTAAATGAGCATGCAGAGGTGCAGTGCAGCCGCCTAGTGCAGGTGCTCAGGTCTCGGTGTGGGCGGGTCAAGACAATAGTGGCTGGCTGCTGCTGTGCCAGACCCCCACCCGCATGTCACGCCTTCGGCAAGCCACTGGGTCCTAGTACCCAGCGGCTTCTATACAAGCCAGGTTGTGGATCGCTCTGATGATCCTATCGGCAACATGGGGTCCCATCACATGTGAACAAGAGAGGACTGGGGCACCTCCAAGCTGGCTGTCCCAGCGGGAACTGTCCAGAGTTCCTGGTGGGCCAATCCATGACCCTGTGTGAGCGCACCTGACTGCAGTTTTCTCTGATTGGTGGATGGCTGATGCTTTCCACCAATCAGTGTTTAGGAACTCCCCGGCAGTGGACAGTGGAGTATGGTCCAGACATCAGTAGAGACGGCCACTCCGATTGTGCCTGAGAAGCTTCCTCTGCCTGCCTCCTGGCTGTAGCAGCCCTAAATGCCTAAAAGTATACTGGCCCAGGGGGCAGATGGCACCCTGCCCCCCGGCTCAGCCCGCCCCTGCTAGGTACACACTATATGATCTATCATCCAATACATCATTCCAACACAGATCAGAACACTATATCGTGCAGTCGTATGATGGGCCTGATTCAGGGATGTACGCAATACCAATTTTTATGCAGATTTTGTGATTGATTGTCATTGCGCATGCATGTCAGTCGCACTACACATGCGCAGTGTTGTTTTGTGATTACGCCCGCACAGAGGATCCATTTGCAAAGTGCGTGACAGGAAGTCACCATTTGGGGGTGTTAACGGGGGGTGGCTAGTCAAACGCAGGTGTATCTGACCATTTAAATGCAGTCTCATGGGCGTGCATAAATTAGACATTGTGATCGCATCATGAGAGCTCTCTGCATTTCATGAGAGCTGAGTGTTTGCAGCTTGTGAGACTTCCCAGATATGCTGCATGGCTGCCCGATCTGCATCAATGTTACAGATGTTTACACTGTTGTAGGTCGTCAGACGGACATAAGAAGGCAGCAGTGAGCGTCCCTGTGCTAGGCTGTGCTTTGGAAGGCATTAGCATATTTTAGCAACTGCCATCCATGAGAGAATGAGGTTGCGATGGCATTAGCATAAATCTCTGAATCAGGCCCAGTGTGTACACTCGATCTGTCATTCCCAGGTGTCATTCATCGTATAGTCCCACATGCTGAGATGCACGTCAGATGCAATGAATGACACGGTGCTGTTACATGCAGCATGTAACAATACTTCTGTTGAAGTCAGAATTATTAAATACAAAAATAATGCCTTATATCCCAAATCTTATGCATTAACTGGCATAGTCTCACAGATTCCAATGTAATAGGTAATTATAGGTTAACCAGTAAATCACAGAAGGAGTTGTAAATCGTGTTTGCTGGCCCAGGTTGAAACAAACAACCATGGTGTCATAAAATGTGGAATTTCTATTCCCTGTGTTTGATGTACAAATAAGCATGTGATGTCTGAGGTCCTTGGCACCAATATATATATGACTTCTTATCTGCTGTTATTATGGCCCCTCTTCTGACCCATACTGGACAATGGATGAACTGGTTTATGAACACCCCAGGTCTGCTACACTATGACTTTGATCTTAATTATACATATCACCTTCACACACCTGTGATGTGAGTGCCCAGTCCATTGTTTTGTGACATAGACAGGAAAACCTGTTTCTTACATAAATTACTAACCATGGTCAAACAGTAAGACATATGCATCTACAAAAATTCTATCTAAACATTTAATATATATATCTAAACCTATTTGATGTATTTCTTTCTTTGAAATGTGTGTATATATATATATATATATATATATATATATATATATGTGTAGTGTTGCAGTGTTTCTAGGGTGATAATTAGTGATGTGTTGTTGCTGGCGATGTCTTTCATCCTCATATTACTAGAGATATGTTTAATTTTGCAAGTAATTACCAGCTGACTGAGGTGGCAGTGCCCCCCCTTGTCGCCGTGAGAGATTGGTTTAATTGGACACACATTAATCTAACGTAGGTATATCCCAATGCATTTTTAGGCATTTCTTCAAACTAAACTTTCCTTTATTTTACTCTTTTGTAATTTCAGTATATATATATATATATATATATATATATATATAGAATTAGACATTTATATTATATGTCCAATGTAATATATAAATCCCAGCTTTCGTGGCTCACACAATACATATAGTCCAGGGATGGAACCACATATTAACATCATGTTTAGGATCATACTGTGCAGAATTGTGTTAGCAGTAATCCGATGGTTGCGAATAGATTGTTGCACATTGCGGCAAGCAGATATTAGCAATGTCAGATTTATGTTTAATAATAGCATATAACAATGGTAGATTTGAGCTCGTTTTTTGGAGAAACCCCAGAGGAAAACTCCTGTAACAGCAACTTGAGCCTAGGCATCACCCACTGTTTGAACCAGCCAATGGCCCCCAGTGAACTGGGGCCATCCCGCCCCCTGGACCAATGGAAGGAGAAACAACTTGCCATTATACACACCCATAATTTTACTGTATAAGAATGGGCTCCCCTGATCCAGAGACCAGTAGCTGTATTCTACCAGTCATCTGGTAACGATTGTACTCTGGATCCAGGGAGCGCATGCGAACATATGTATACTGGTTTGTAAACTCTGATCTCTGTTCTTGAACTATATTGTACCACTGTGATAATAATGTTATATATATTTATATATACTTTCAATATAATATTTACTTTTGTGTGTTGGACCACAGAAACTGTGTGTGTGTTCACTTGCTTTCACAGTAAGGTTATTATACTAAGAAATATATATATTGCACTGTAATTCGCATTGTATTGTGATATGAAGATAGCGACTATTATGCATACTGTTGGTGTTACAATAAGGGAAGGTATTGCATATGCATCACACATTGCATACACTGTGCATTCACATTTGCGTATCGCCATACGCAAGGTGCGTCCACATGGCGTCAACAGCCATAGGGAGATTTAAACTGGATTTCACACCTCGCTTTGTCGTATGGTGGATCGTGCAGTGTGTATGAGCACGCGAAGTATAGTTACATTGCTAGCCGCATTGCTGGGTCACACCATCATATGGTGTGTACCCAGTTTAAAAGAAGCACCATAGCAGAAGCTTGCTCAAATTGAGCACATCTGAAGCTATAATCCATTAGTAAAGGCTCCATATCTATGTTCAATCACACAATTCTGGAACTACAAACACCAGAAAAAGACTTTCACAAACCAGCATGGAAATCAGATATAGGGATTTCACTTACATAGAATCAATGTTGTAGACAATGCGGCTATTTCTGCAGTTTAGTCCATATTTAGTGGAACTGAATAATTTTACTCATTGCCAATATTACTATAATAATAATATGACCTGCTCCTGTGCACCCCTTTCACATCTTAAAGTCACCTGACAAACTCATATGGCAGTACATGCTGTATATTCTGTTCTGCAAAATATAAAATTGCTCATACTTTAAAAAAAATTAACACCCCAACGCAGCAAGATGATCTCAATCATATCTTTAAAATGCAGCAAAAAGCAATGAAAGTGACAAGGTGAAACATTTTCACACATTGCATTTCTTTCTAAAATATCCCACTACCAGGTGCCTCATGAGATATAGGTTTCTTCTGCAGCCTTTACCCATCTATGCTCCCCCCTCATCTACCTCCATCATTTCTGTTATGTATTCAATGTATATATGTATATATGCAGAACAAAAAGTACTACAGTGACAAGGAATTGCTCACACACAAATGTGTTTATTGAACGTACATTACATTATTGTCACTACAGTTATCTCATTTAAGTACAGTATATTTCATATTGGGCATATAATTTTCATCTCATATTTAATGCTTTCCTTTGATCAATCTGCACTTTATCTTAATCAAATATTTGTAAAACAAACTAAACAAGAATATTAGAAAAAACACCTGTACAATATAAATTATTGAATGTTTTTAGAAGTTAGATTACTATTCCTACGGTAACATATACTGACAGATACGATGTTTGAAACAACTTCCCTACTGTAGAAAAAGTACTTTGATGAATAAGCCTTATCCTAATTTATCATTATAAACTTTATTATACTGCCAAATCCATAGGTACAGTATATCCTTCTTTCTTTTACTTTTCCATCTTCTTGCTTTTTTGTTGGTAATTCAAAGGTAAAAAAAGAAACAGCCCAGTTAGTTGACAAGAGTTTGCAGAGCCGTGCCCCATAGGACACATGTGCTCTATAACAGCTGTGGTTAGCTCATGAACAAAAGAGGTGAGTACGTGAATGAGTGGTGAGAAAATGGATGCCACACACACAGACTGGAAGCAGACTGTCATTCATTGACAGCAGGGCTAGCTCCAGGGGTTGGGCGCACCCTGTGCAGGTCCGGTGACTGTCGACCCTGTAGTCGGTGCGCGGGACCAAAAATGGGGGCATGGCATAATTACCATAGGCCATGCCCCCTAAATTATGATGTTGGCGGCGTGCCCTTATGGCACGCCTTCCATTAACATCAGGCTGGGGCCGAGCCCAGCACTACATTAGTAGCTGCCCCCAACTCTCTCCCTGCACTGAATGGATGCCGCATCCATTCTTCTTCTCCGGGGCTGGCACCACCGCACAGCTGTGGCAGTGGAGCTACCCAACATCCCGACCGCCCATAGGACACTTCGTCTCATGGGTGAAACAGTGGGGCAGTGCCCGAAAAACAGGACTGTCCCACTGAAATCGGGAATTGCTGGGAGGGGTGCGCCCTCTATGGGGTGGTGCCCCTGTTCGACCACACTGTTCGAACATGCCTCGAGCCGGCCTTGATTGACAGTCTGCTGCCGTTTGTGGGCAGGGAGGGGTGGCGACGGCCTTCGTTTCCCGAAACAGAGGCATGTCGCCGCCGTTAAGGGGGAGGGAAGAGGCCAGGCTCTCCATCGGCTTACTGAGATTTCCTGGCCTCTTCCTCTCATCTGCAGCAGCCGACTTGTGCGACCCCATGGCTCATCTTAGCTGGCCAATGTTGCCGCAGAGTATCCGAAGCTGCGTTGGACAATGCAACTCGGATAAGTAATTCAGCAGGAGGCGTGATGCCTCCTGCTGCAGTACCATATATGCAAGGATCGCAACTGCAAAGCTGCCTGTGTGCATACATGATATCTATAGCCTGCATGCAGCTTTGCAATTCCGATTCTTGCTGAATCAGACCCTATGTGCGTAGGGACCCAATGTTTCTACTCAATGAATTTAATCAGATTAATGAGGTTTTCTCATAAAATATGTCAATAAATCTTTTATTTGTTCATTATCAAGTTGATGATGATGACTTGCATCTAGTATGCAGCCACATGAAAGTATGCTCAAAGCGTATCTCATTGCACTTTACATGTATTTTGATGTGGCTACACTCAGTATGCACAAATCTTAAATTATTATGTGCGACATTTTGGTGACCTCTTTTACATGTACATTTTAGAACACATTGGGTCCAACTCTACATGAGGCCCTATGTGTAAACACTAAATGAACACAATAATAAATAATAAATAACAACTGCAGTATTTGGAACTTAAACCTCTACTGTATGTAAAAAAAATTTGTCTCTAGGGCTCAGCAAAGTCACCTTGATGATATGTGATATATATGATATAACTAGGGCCACAGGAATCATAACTAGGGCCACAGCTCACTCAGGGGGAGATTTAATAAAGCTTGGAGAGAGATAAAATTGGAGATAAATAGCACCAATCAATCAGCTCCTAACTGTCATTTTTCAAACACAGTCTGTAAAGTGACAGTTAGGAGCTGATTGGTTGGTGCTATGTATCTCCAATTTTATCTCTCTCCAAGCTTTATTAAATCTCCCCCTCAATCCTTCCTTCATTTTTTTGCTTTTAGAAACTGGAATCTAATATCTGGCACAGGTTTGCTGTAAATCAATGTGTTATAGCACTGTACCGAATTAACAACTCAGGTGACAACTACAATTTAGAAATACAGAAACTGAAGATGATTTCTATAGCAAATACTGTAACTTATGGAAAGGACATTATTACAGAAACCACAAGCCGGAAAACACTTCAGCTGGATTAGCAGATGCAGAGATACATGAAGTGGACAAATGCCAAAAGCTGATTCCTGGGACTGATCCACCTTTTATTACTAGTTAATGTCAACTAAGATATCATGTGTCTGACATAATGGGGACCTAGCCCTATTCTTAGTGCTCGAGCAAACCTTATTGAACAGAGGCTGCCCAGACTGAACACTTAGAAATAGCAACATGTGTAACCCAGGCTGTTGTGCCCACTAATTGGTGTGTCCTTCAGCATAGAGTCACTTAGTGCTGTTTGTGCAGTTGCTAATGAAATGGGGAGAAGATGCCAAACATCAGTGTTGTACAACTATTTTTTTATGAAATAATTTCACTTTCTATTTCCTGATGCCACAGCACCAAGCAGTTACTACAATAGGTGGTGCATTTTCTGGTAAATAATCTGTATTCTACACCTTTGTACCAGGGACAGAACTATGATAGACAATGGAGGCGCTTACCGCCAGGCGCCAGCACTGAAGGGGCACCTCCTCCATTGCCCACAATATATTCACCCCACTTAGGGCTGTAAATATGTTCCACCACAGTAGCAGTCTTACAGTATCTTGACTTAAACTAAGTCCTCAAAGCCCCCACATCAAGTGATTTTCCCCTCTATCTGGGGTATCAGGAGGGCTCCCCACCCTACATCAGGTGGTTTTCCCCTCTATCTGGGGTATCAGGAGGGCTCCCCACCCCACATCAGGTGGTTTTCCCCTCTATCTGGGGTATCAGGTGGGCTCCCCACCCCACATCAGGTGTTTTTCCTCTCTATCTGGGGTATCAGGAGGGCTCCCCACCCCACATCAGGTGTTTTTCCCCTCTATCTGGGGTATCAGGAGGGCTCCCCACCCCACATCAGGTGTTTTTCCCCTCTATCTGGGGTATCAGGAGGGCTCTCCACCCCACATCAGGTGTTTTTCCCCTCTATCTGGGGTATCAGGAGGGCTCCCCACGCCACATCAGGTGTTTTTCCCCTCTATCTGGGGTATCAGGAGGGCTCCCCACCCCACATCAGATGATTTTCCACTCTATCTGGGGTATCAGGAGGGCTCCCCACCCCACATCAGGTGGTTTTCCCCTCTATCTGGGGTATCAGGAGGGCTCCCCACCCCACATCAGGTGGTTTTCCCCTCTATCTGGAGGACTCTGAGCCTCATGCTAGTTGCATTATACAGGTCACTATCTTATCAGTGACTAGCGCTAGCTGTATATACCCGAAAAAGGGTGTTTTGGGGGCATATCCTGCAAATTTACTTTAGTAAATAGAACTAATAGAGACAAATTCACATATTCTATACTAGTGTTTTTTGTGCATAGATATGCACCATATTTAATTCGGGCATCTGGGAAGAACTTATGCCACTGCTTTGTACATTTTTCAAGCACCAATATGGTGACAGAATCGTCAGAAGAATCTTGGTAACAGTTTGGTCCCTTTGAGGACAGACCTACTCCAGGGGAAGCTGAGGTTGAAGATGAACTTGATAACAAAAGTTAATAAACACCGTATAATAAATAATTATGTCACCAACAGTGCTATGCACAGTGAGAATCCTACTGTAATTTAAAAATTTGTATGAAGCTTCTTTTACTGTTGAAAACACTTGTTCCCCATTATCTAACAACAAACATACCACAGATCCATTTATGCACCTTAACTACAATGCTAGCTAATGTGCCCAGCATTATTTTGGCTTTTTATTTTGTCCCCAAAAACCACCCTAATATTGTGTATTCTCTCTCTCTCTCCTTTAGTGTCACTCTCTCTTTGTCTCTCTTACTCACCGTTAAAGTACTTTCTCCTTTAGTATCTCTATTTTTTAGTCTCTCTTTTAGTTTCTCTTTCCTTTAGAGTCTCTTTTTCCCCCCGTAGTAACAGTCTCTTTTACCCCCCTATGTATCAAAGCTGAGTGATAAAAAGGTAAAAAATAAATTACCAACCAATCAGCTCCTAACTATCATTTTATAAACACAACTGCAAAATATAAATTGGAAGCTGATTGGTTAGTACTTTATCTCTCACAATTTTATCTCGCCCCCAGATTTGATACATAGGCCCCTTATACCCCTTTTACACCAGAGCAAAAACCTGGGTTGTTCCTGGGTCTAACCGGGTCGCAGCTCAGTGTAAAAGGGTCCCTGAAAAATAACCTGACTCAAGTAACCCAGCAATCCAACCCAGGTAGCTACCAGGGAGGGACCCAGGATGGACCTGGGTAATGGTGCAGTGTAAACGGCACAACCCGGGTTATCCGACCTGGGTCATGCCTAAAATGACCTGATTGTTGTTTGTGGAGCAGTCACCTCTAACTTTTTATGTCTTCACAAGTTTAACAGGGCAGACCCAGGTTTAGTGTGAACGGGGCTGACCTGCAGGGGCGCCGAGAGGGGGGAGCGGGTACAGATTACCTGGGCCAGGGCTTCGTGAGGGACCCGGCGTGAGGGACCCGGCGGCGTGTGCTGAGCTGCAGTGGGAGACTGCTCTTGGCAGCTGAGCAGCAGCCACAGCAGTCTCCAATGCCTGTGGGGGGAAGCGATCACACTGATCGCGCACCCTTGACTTTGAGCCGGGCTGAGGGGGCTCAGAGCCCCCCCCCCTCCCCACCGGAAGCGGCGCTGCAAAACCTTTTCCGGGAAGGGGGCATGGCCACGCCTCCCACGATTAGGCCACACCCCCTGTTACTCGGGCCTGCCACGGCTCTTGATGGGCCTGCTGACCTGAGAATAACTAGATCGATGGTGCTGTGTAAATGGTGTCTGACCTGGGTTGGAACCATGTCTGAAAACCTAGGTCGGACCTGGGTTTTTGGTGGAAAAGAGGTATTGGTCTTTTTATCTCTCTCCATCAGTATCTCTCAAAATGATTGTGTGAGGGAAAGAACAGATCAGGCAGAGATCTGGTAGACTATCAGACCCTCCAACATGACCCCTTCCATCCAGTAAAAAATGCTCTGCTCCTGAACTTCCTTCTTAATAATTACAGACACCTGTGGTGAAACACCTTTCTCATCTATTAACTAGTTCAACACACGTGTCTGCAATCATTAATTTGTGTCATGTTGGAGGGTAGGGACTATGGGGAAATTTGAAGTGAGTTGATGTGTTTGTATCAGTTGTAGCAATTACAATAACATAACACAAACTTTTGACACTTTGAAACTTCTGACAGTTGGCACACTATGTTCAGTTCACTATATCTCATTTACTATTAATCTGAGATATAGGAATATGGCTCAGGAAATAAAGTGCTACAATCCCAGATTATTAAACAACATACACATATTGTTTATTCTTGAGACTAGTTGCAATATTTGTTGCAATAATAGCAACTCACTGGTGACAGAAGGATACAGAGGCTTTTTGAGACCAATTTATTTGTAATAGGACTATTTATCCCAGTGTATATAATTCATTATCAGCGTATTGTTGTAATAATCCTGCCACACATTTTAAGAATATTTTCTCACCCTACTTGCTTGAACATTATGCAATATATGTAGGGTTATATTGGTGTTATGATTTTATAAACTATATTCATGTTTAAACAAGATAATAAAAGTTATATTTTAATTTGTTGTGACCTAGTGCACTATCAAACTATGGGCCTGATTCAGAGCCGCTCGCTACATGCAATTGCTCGCATCCAGCGTATGCAAATTTGTCAAAGTGACGACATGGGAAGCGATCGCTTGGCAGGCATAAGCACACCCACTTTGGCTGTGCGAGCGATCGCTCTGTGTATGAAGACACCCATTAGCGTATGTTGAGACGCCCACAAGCGCACGTCATCTCCAGGAAGTGTATTAAAACATTGGTACATCGAGCACCATGGGTAGTGATCGTAGCGCTTGTGGTTGCCTTACCCTGCCACAAGCACTGCGAGGACTTCAGTGTAAAAAACAGGCAGGTGACGTGTACTATGACGCTGCCTGTTAATTATGCATGCCTTAAAAACGGCGTTGAAACACTGAGGCACACCTGCGTTCGCACCTCCACTCCCCCGTTATTAGTGTCCTGCCCCTGTTACCACCCACAAACGGCTTCTCCTGTCACTCATTTTACTGGGCTGTCTTTGCTGTGCTAGCAAGCGGGCTGCAATCACACAGAGTAGTTCGCGCACGCGCAGAACGATGCGTGCATATGCACGTTCACAAACCATTGGGCCGCTTGCGAGCGCACAGCGCTAGCGAGTGGGTCTGAATGAGGTCCAATATCTTTTGTTGTTGCTAAAGTTTGTACACCATGATGGTAAATGACCACTGCCTCCCCACGGTTCTTTACATAGCATCAGAGTACTAGTTCTGTCCTATTTCAATTATCTTTAATAAATTGTACATAAAATATAACAGTACAAGAGTAGTGTTATTTTTTTCACGATTGTAAGCAATTGTAATAACAAAATGTTTGTCTTTAAGTTGGCCTTACTCATTGCAGTCTGTTTATCTGGTCCACTGGATGAATGATCAGATTTGGGATTAATATGGATGCTCACAAAACTTACCTAGCTCCTTATTGATCGCTTTAAGATAAACCATGATCTCCCATCAGACTTGGACACACCAAACATTATCAGGTCCAGAAATTGGGACACCCCATGAAAAGTTTAATGTTTTTGAGGTATCACAAGTCATAATTATATTTTGGACACATATCCAAACATATATTGGCATTTATGCAAAGTCATTAAATAACCAGCATTTCATTGGAAGAGGTTGGATTTTGATTGTATATAATAAATGAGGGCGCACACCTCTTGCTATGACCCTAAAATTTGGTGTAGATGCGCATCTACAAAGAGAAGGTCATACAAACATATTTAGGGTACAAGCCTGGTAAGACAATCAAATGTCTGCAATTACATATCTACCAGTCAAAAGTGCCACTGACAGCATGACAGACGGACATTACATACCCCAGCAAATATTCTGTTAATGCCTCATCTTAAAATGTGAAGAAACTGTAGCTAAATTCTTACAGTAAGCATGCGTGTGCATCATAGTGCAAATGTCTGGTCATCTGCTGCTCTCAGGCATGTACAGTAATGGGGGGCATCCACTAGACGATAAAGTTGAACGATAATGATAAAATCGTTCGATAATCGTTCAAACATCATTTGAACATCGTTTGCAAATCGTGCAGTAATTGATTCTAACGATGTACGATGCGCGCTCCCGCTGGTCGTTTGATCGTCTCCTCCATCGACTGAACATGCAGGTCAATTTCACTTGATTGCTTACAAATTGTTTACACATCGTTCACGCTGAACGATCAAACGATGAACCACTATCTGCCCACTATAGCTGAAAGCTCTCAATCACAGATTCAAACAACATAGTTTATCGCTAGATCTTTTGCAAATCGTTTGCAAATCTTTTGCAAATCCAGGGCTGCCATCAGAAAATATGGGGCCCGGGACGGACAAAATAGACAGGGCCCCTCCAGCTGTGGCCCCACCACAACACTCTGGTTGCTCCTCAGTCCTCCTCATACGCAGTGGCTCGGTGTGACATCATAGTGATATCAGTCAGAGGCATAACTAGGGTAAATGGCGCCCAGGGCAAATGGTACCCTAACAAAAATGGTGCCCCTTGAAAACTGCACCCAGTCGGCATGTAGTAGACCTACTACATACACACTGTGACCACTAACTGTCTGTAGTTAGTCCTGTGGGACCCAGACTTTTTACATGGCCTTGCTACCATTAGGGGGTAAAAATACATGTTATAGTATGTAAGTGCAACACTGACTGCCTTACTATACACAGAATAAGAGCTCTGCAGCTCACGCTATGCAATGAACGATGGTGTGGCAGCAAACCAAAATGCAGCTGTCTCATTTTGATTTGCTCCTATGTTGCCAGTTGAATGCCCACTGGCAGCAGGGATAAATGTAGAATTCCTTGCCAGGGAATTTTTAAATGTTAGCTTTCGCTATAATGGAGAAAAATAATAAAAAAAATTCAGACAATATCAGTATATGTAATTATATATATTTACAAAAATTGTATTATAATGCCCCCCTGTCCGTATTATTCTTCTTGTGTACCCTGTCTGTATTTTGATTATAATGCTCCCCTGTCTGCATTATTCTTCTAGTGCCCTCCTACTGTATTTTTCTTGTAGTGCACCCCTGCCTGTATTTTTATTATGCCCCTCCCCATTATTATTTTCTTTACATACAGTAGCTTCTCATCCCATGTTGTTTATTTCATTAATGTCCGCTCTTACCCTTTTCTCCACACACATTCACGCTCCCCCCCGCCTGTAACTTCCACAATATGTACTCTGCTCCCCCTCCACCTGAATGTTCCTGATAGGGGTCTCCTTCCACCACCCGCGATTCGTATCATGCTCCCCCAGGACTGTAGCCTGCCTACCTGCCAAAACGTCTTGTTCCCTCCGTTTTCTCCCGTGCGGCTCCTCTGAGGCATAGTCGTTGCTTCATGATTACATCATGAGCTGCTGCTGCCTGGTCTGCAGTGCTCTTCGGCGACGGCTGTTTTTTGGAAGGAGCACCAGGCTCCTTTGCAGCTTTCATCCCGCCCTTGCAATGCTACTGATAGTAGTAGCGGACGGCTAATACTAGGAGTGGACAGGGCCCCCCCTGAGTGTCCGGCGGCCGAGTGTCCAGCGGCGGCTTTGGTATGAGGCGGAGCGGGAGGGTGTCTCTTGTCCTCAGTCACTTACTGCGCAGCTATTGTGCGGCGGCTGCGTGGTAGGAGCGGGCGGGCCCCCAGAGTGTCCGGGCCCGGGACTGCAGTCCCAGCAGTCCCCCCCTGATGGCGGCCCTGTGCAAATCTTTTGTACATTGTTCAGAGTGGAAGATCAAATTTCAGGGGAAACTTCAAGGGAAAATCGTTAAGAGGTTGGACAGGGATAAAATCGTCTAGTGGATGCCCCCCATAACACTGACCTTTTCATGATGACATACTTGGCCTTATTCAGAGATGGATGAGGTGCACCCGCAGCTTCATCTTTTGGTGTCCGCCTGTCTGTGACTTTATGCAAATGCCGCTGCAAAGTCCATGCCTGGTGTATATCTGTGCATGCAAATGTGCAAGGACTGAGGTGGTCTATGTACTAAGCCAGCGGTTCCGACAGTGTGCACCGCGGCACACAGGGGTGCAGCAGTGCTTATGCAGGGGTGCTGCGGATGGATGGTTCGACTGCAATTTAGAATGTCGGGCCGGGCGCTGCCTATGTAAGTAGCCACGGCCATTTACACAGTACAGCCAGCCCCATGCTGTGCTGCTGACACTCAGTGATTGTGAGAGCCCTGGGGCCCCGCCCCCTCCTCCTCTTCTACACCTCTCGGTGTGACGGGACTCCTGTGATGTCTCCAGATAATATCAGTGACAGTCTGTGGCACAATGTCCGAAGCACTGAGGTAGTGTAACTGTTAATATCAATTAAAATTGAATATATGTCATTTTTTTTAATTATATTATTACATTTTACCCAGTGCTAAATATACAGCTTATTTGTTGCTGTATCTCCTCTTGATTCAGAGATGGGCGCTATAGCACAGCCAGATGCAGCGGCTGTTCTAAAATATGCAAAAGCTGCAGGAGGCGCCCTGTGTAAATAGATATAAAGTAATATGCCTAAGCATGTAATGTGCTTTTCTGTGCTTCATATAGCAGATTGTATACTGTACCTATAATCCCAGCCTTGGATAGGCACAGTGTAGTGAGACACGTAACTGGGTGGACTCAGGCAGGGAAATCAGCTTCTATTAGCTGTAAGGCATTAGTCTCCATAAATGTTGCTAATCCAGAGCTCAGGAATTACACAACAACAACAATGGTGTTTGAGAGAGACATATAATACTAGCTACATTTTTGGCATTACTGAACTCAACTTTAATATAAAATGTAGACTTTATTCTGAATTTATTCAGTATTACATTTCTGTTTTTCATATTTTTGTATATTTGTAGTAATGTACTTTATTTGTATTTGTGACATCAAAACAATACTAACAAGTTCTGTACAAACATTGTTACATTGTGAAGAATCTAAAAACTTTCTTCATGTAACAGGCATGCAAAATTTGATTCACTGAAATTGTCTGCAATTCTCTGGCTGATTCCAATGGTATTTGATGTGCTGATTTAAGAAATAACTATGATTTTTCTCTAAGACATAAGGATTTTTTATACAATAGATGTGAAGAAGTGTGAAAATAGCGTATTCACGTTTATTACAGTGAAATGTAAATTTTATTACCAAAAGTGCAAAAATAGTCTGAAGTACAAAAAATAACAAAGACCCTTTTTACAATGTTACTTATATGTACAATCCCTTATGCTGCCTTTTTCTTTCTCTTCAAGATTTTTTTTAATATTAGATTTGTCAAATGATACAAAATTCTGTAAACAAAAGGTCTAAAATCAAAACAACAGCTTTTTCCTTAAGAATAGACAAATCAAATTAAGATAAATTAAGATAGCAAATAAATTTTCACTTTGTGGTATAATGGTACAATATTGATTTTTTTTTGTATTTTTTCACTTTGTGGTATAATGGTACAATATTGATTTTTTTATTGTATTTTTTCACTTTGTGGTATAATGGTACAATATTGATTTTTTTTTTTGGTATTTTTCCAGCACCAAAAACTCTATGGAAAAGTGTAAAAAATTTCCATAGCAGACCTGTGTAATTGTTGAAACTATTTCTCCTCATTTATTCTAAAACTATAGTACAGCTAAGCAAATGTGTTGGCAACCATTTTCATTTTGTGTTAGTATGCCTTATGCTTCATATTTCATTTTTCAAATAGTCAATCCAACTATTTCTTGCAAATCTTGTCAGACATTTAAATAAGCACCAACAATTACTAGATAATGTACATAATGCTTCTATTAAAATATATATACAAGTAGCAGTTATATATACAAGTACAACAGTTATTCACATATGTGAATATTGAAGAACTATATTATGTTACGTGACATTAATTAACATTGAGAGCTTTGTTTATTACAAATAATGTTCAAATATGAATTAAATATTCACAATATTTTTATATACCACATTAAGGCTATGTTAGAATCATCCTGACCTTATCAAATAACATTGTTTGGGTCTGGTAGCTGAGCATTGCAGTGTTATTGCTAATTTAAGTAGTGATTAGTTACATTAAAAGGTCAGACAGTATCTTCTCTCTTCTTATGTAATCCAGATAGAAGTTAATCCTTTTTTAATTCATTAAACTGGATTTCAATCTGTTAATAGCTGAAAGATTACTTTTCCCTGGCCTGATGAAGTCTGTTATAGTCATGTCATATTACATAAAATAGAACATTCCTTCAAATCAATGCAAATTGCAAAAAGCTTGTCCTACTATTGCTGTACTCCTCCCTAACCATCATTTTTAAAATAATCACTGAACGATCAAGAGAAAATTCCTCATAAAGTAAAACATCTTTATAAACAGCAATAATACACCTTCTTTCATGGGATACTTCTCCGTCTTCCATTCTGTATTGTTTTCAGTACATTAGAAAGATCAAAACTTTTTGAAATTAATTCGAAAAGAGCAGGATCTTTTTGTATTCCATTGATAAATTCATCCAATGTCAATTCTCCTAAAAAAACAAAAAATAAAACCCATTCAGAATTCATATTTATATACATGTATTGCAATATAAAGAGCAACAAAACAGACTATTCGTCAGATGCAAGACAATTTCTTAATTTGAGTTGTCAAATAATCTTTGGGCAGTTGTATCTAATTCAAATGTACACGCCAGTATATATTAAACGCAGAATAAATGTAACATTCCCTGATTCAATTATAAATATTTGTGAGTATGCGTATGTGTATTATAAGGGCACAGTTGTGCCCTTATAGTAAGGGTGCATCTAAAAAAACGGATTTCTCCATAGAGAATTCTGAAGGGGGGGCAGGGTGTTCAAGGTGCTACACCTCAAATGCTATAGGAGGTACGGACCTGAAATTTGGCATGGCCGGGTAGAACTGTCACTGGGTGCTGCATGCCAAATTTCAGGGCAAAAACATAAAAAATGAGGATTTGGGAGTAATCTAAATGCTCCAACTGTGAGTTTTTCTGACATTGTGAATTAGGAACCCTTTTGTGCAGTAGTCAATGGGGGATTTTTGGGAAGGCAAAACTCAAGTTCGGGGTGGAATTTAGACTTGGGGTTTGTTTTATTAGGTAGCTATTGTGCCAGGGTACGTGCTTTTGGGGTTCAGGTAAATTAGAAAGTGACAATTTTTAAACTATTACCTCAAGAACGCGCCATTATAAAGATAGGACTTTTCAACTTGTTGCGCAGCCGCAGTAGGACCTTCCAGCAGGTGTAGTCATAGTGGCTTCACTTGGGTGCAGCAAGACGGCCGTCGTTTTTGGGGGAAGTAGCGGGCAAAGCAGCGGCGGGGACATGGATGCGGCAGTGGGGATCTCAGTGGCGGCGGGTCACAGTTGTTGGCGGGGGATGTGGGTGTCAGCGGGGGCGTGGGTGTTGTCGGCGGAGGGTCCAGCAGCAGCGCAGGGTCCAGCGGCGGTGAGGGCGTTGATGACGGGCCTGAACCGAAGAGGATTCAGACCCCTACAGCCATAATGCCGAATACGGCAGCGGCGCCCATTTCAAAAATGGCGCCTCAGCGCCATTTTTGAAATTCAAAGATGGCCGCCGCTAGCCAATCACGGCTCGTGGCGGCCATCTTTGAATTTTAAAATGCCGTACTCGGCAGAATGGCTGGTGGGGACAAGATCTTCTCATATCCAGGCCCGCCGACGACACCCGAACAGGCGCCGGTCCCGCAGCTGCCGCCGCCGATGACGTCGCGATCAGTGATTGGCTTGCTGTGGCCATATTTAATTTTCAAAGATGGCCACCACGAGCCAATCACGACTCGTGACGTCATTGGAGGCGGCGGCACCTGCAGAGGACCATAGAAGCCCTGGGGAGGTGGCAGCCACCCCCCCAAGTGAAGACTGCAGAAGTCCTAGTGGGTGGGCGGCCATGCAAAAGAGCTGACAGAGGCTGCCGCCCACTAGTTGAAGATGCCAGATGCCCTGGCAGGTGGACGCCCGCCAGGCGAAGATGCTAAAGCCCTGGCGGGTTGCCGCCCACCGGGCGAGGGCACCGGAAGTCTGACACAGGCTGCCGCCCACTAGGTGAAGAGGCCAAAGCCCTGACAGGTTAGCGCCCACCAGGCGAAAAAGCCAAAGCCTTGGCGGGTTGCCGCCCGCCGGGCGAAGACACCGGAAGTCCTAGTGGGCGGCGGCCATGCAAAAGAGCTGACACAGGCTGTCACCCACTAGGTGAAGACGTGGAAGCCCTGGCGGGTTGGTGCCTGCCAGGTGAAGACGCCGAAGCCCTGGAGGGTTTTTGCCCGCCAGGCAAAAACACCAGAAGTCCTAGTGGGAGGCAGCCATGAAAAAGAGCTATCACAGGCTGCCACCCACTAGACAAAGATGCCGGAAGTCCTAGTGGGTGGCAGCCACAAAAAAGAGCTATCACAGGCTGCCGCCCACTAGGTGAAGTCGTCGAAGCCCTGGCGGGTTGGCACCTGCCAGGCGAAAACACTGAAGCCCTGGCGGGTTGGCGCCCACCAGGCGAAGATGCCTAAGTCCTGGGGTGGCGGCGGCCATGCAAAGAGCTTAAAGGCCGCCGTCCCCCAGGTGAAGACCTGTAAAATAAAATATTACAATATTAAAGTGTGTTGTGTTATTTTAATATTTTTTTTTACGGGTGGACTACTGGTGGCAGTTAGCCCTGCTGCCCTTGTGGTTTTCCAAGTACCAGCATGTAGGGAGATGTGCTGGGACCTATAGTTTACCTGCAAAAGAAAATATTCTTTAAAATGCACCACACAACATAATCAACCCAGCACCCACCGCCCAGGGTTGCTAGGGATAGCCCTGGGCTATCTGCCTGGGCCTGGGGTGCCCTGAGAAGGGGGACTCCTTTATTGGGAGGGTCCCCAGCTCCTCGGGGATCCCTGGCCTGGACTGACTAGCGGTCAGGGTTGATGCTGCGGCTGGGGGGCCTGGTGAAAGAGCTCACCTGGCTGTGGCATCAGCCCCCCGTTAGAAATAGTCCGGTGCTGGTCCTGGAGAATACAGGGGGACCCTACTAATTTCCCCCCCCTGTATCAGAGGCCAGTGCTGGTTGCATAACCTACAGGGGACCCCTACGTCAATTGTCCCCCGTATTTTGGCAACCATGGCTGGTTCTGACTAGCCCGGTGCTGATTGTGCCTAAATATGAGGAAACTCTATGTCCTTTGTTCCCTGCATTTAAGCACAACCATGACTGGCTGCCTGTGTTTAAAAAAAAAAATGGTGTGGCCCCACCCCCCAGAAAACAACTAGCCCCGGGCTTTGGAGCCCCAGTATTGGTTGTGCTAAATACAGGGGACAAATGATGTAGGGGTCCCCTGTATTAAGCACAACCAGCACCAGGATTTTGAGAACCTGTCCTGGTTGCCAAAATACGGGGGACAAATGACGTAGTGGTCTCCCATGTCGAAGCTGGATAATTGGCTGAGACAAGATCAGTTTAAAATTGAATTGCGGCGACGCCATTTTGCGACTGGCTGCAAGACGCCATCTTGGAAATGAAATCGCAAGACACCATTTTGCGAATGGCAGCCCCAGCACCATTTTTAGATAAACCCCTTAATATTAGGGACGCCAGTATAGAGGAGCCTTGACGATTGGCCTGGCGCTTATTCATATATTTGCAAATATGTGTAACCATAACCTCTAAATCTCTATTATTATGTAGGATTTAAGTATTGTTTTTGCTGCAGTGTGCTGTAGGGCAAATCTCTTTTTCTCTGTGTTCAGTGTAAACCCCGCCCTTTACAAGCACCTGTGTTATGCAATTAAGCTGATCTGAGCAACTACCATTTTTCTGGTTGCATAACCTACAGGGGACCCCTACGTCAATTGTCCCCCATATTTTGGCAACCATGGCTGGTTCTGACTAGCCCGGAGCTGGTTGTGCCTAAATATGGGGAAACTCTATGTCATTTGTTCCCTGCATTTAAGCACAACCATGACTGGCTGCCTGTGTTTAAAAAAAAAATGGTGTGGCCCCACCCCCCAGAAAACAACCAGCCCCGGGCTTTGGAGCCCCAGTATTGGTTGTGCTAAATACAGGGGACAAATGATGTAGGGGTCCCCTGTATTAAGCACAACCAGCACCAGGCTTTTGAGAACCTGTCCTGGTTGCCAAAATACAGGGGACAAATGACGTAGTGGTCTCCCATGTCGAAGCTGGATAATTGGCTGAGACAAGATCAGTTTAAAATTGAATTGCGGCGACGCCATTTTGCGACTGGCCGCAAGACACCATCTTGGAAATGAAATCGCAAGACACCATTTTGCGAATGGCCGCCCCAGCGCCATTTTTAGATAAACTCACAATTAAGTACATATGGCGAGATTACTATTAGCACCATGCGATTGCATCTTTCATCATTTCTCATATACACAGTAATACGCACAATTGCGCTGTTAACTAGTCGCATATTAGCGAATGCATAAGATCCTATATGAAAACACCATTTAGTAGCTAAATGCGCAAGCATCTGTCCCCAGTTAACTAGCGTCTTTATATCAAACCCCACATACTCACACATTACATATTCACATACAAGGTTTCATAAGCTTTAAGGTATAAGATTTAAGTTTGTTCATTTAGTATAAATGCTGTGAAATAAAGATTGTTTGGTAACTAAGGTTTTATACGTGATAAGTAAGCCGTGTTTGGTTTTGTACTGATGCGAACTCTTTCCACAGTATTCTGGTATTATCGGTGGGGAGATCGCATCATGCATTCTCAACTTATGGACCGCAGAGACTTCAAGCAACAAACTGTATATGATATGAATAACTGTTAGGATGTTGCATGTGGCAGGAATCTAGGGACCCTCAGTTGTTGGAGGCTGGGTTGTGTCTATTTGAATCAGCCTGTTAAATGCTCTGTAACAGATGTATCCCCCTTGGGAACCAATAGCATCAGCAACAAACTTCCCTATTGTGTTGTCTATTCCTGGGGGGTATAAATATGTGTGCTCCAACACTGGGTTTTTAGTCTTCGTGTTTCTTGCTGATGCCTAACATCTGGTCCGGAAGCGCTGCGTATGTATACTGTACTTGGGTCTGTATAATTCCTTTGTGCCAAATTGTGTCTGGATCAATAGCATGTAACTGACTGTACTTTTACTGGAATAATACGTGTGCTTTGGAACCACAGATTCCAGGTCTTAAGTCTTTATTTACTGTATGACTGCGTACGCAAATTAGCGTCATCCTTAGAAGGTATAGGCAGGATATTAGAAGGTTTAGGAAGGAGTGTATAGAGGTTCTGATCCAGTATCGTTAGTTGGGGGCTCGTAGTGAAGTCACTTACCTGCTCACACGGTACATATGGTTATCGATATTTCAGCAAAGGGTGGAGTGGCCACATGCAGGGTTTACCTGCAACCGCTTTGTGCTGAAAGATTGCTATCCGTTTCCGTGTGAATCAAGGAAGCTGACTAGAATCCAGGGAGAAGAGAGGAAAAAGTTTGTTTTCCTCTGTTGATTGAACCTAACGTTTAAAGGGGTGCCGCAGTATTGAGCACGCGGCTGAGTCACAGGTTTGCGCACAGCAAAGATGCACTTTTGCGTAGTTGTCATACGGTTGTGTGGTAGACGCATTATTGTGTATGCGACTGGTCGCACAATAGCGTATACGTACTTCCGGTTGTGCTGCCACGTGTTTAAATAAAGCCGTTGAGGTTTAAATTTTTTCAATTGTTATCAATATCTGGGTTAACGTGTATTTTTCTGCGCAGGAAAAAGTGTGTAACAGTGAGTATTTGTTGGTAGGGGTAACTTGTTCCCTACAGTTAGAGGTACCGTATGACCTTTAAGGGCTAAGTGCTAGTTGCTCAGTAAGCAGCTTTACCGTTCTATACACAGTAGCAGGTGTACATGTTGTCTTTGTTGTAGAGAGGTGCATGGAAGTAGCCGACATACAAACTTCCATAGGTGTGGAAGTTGCCTTACTAAATCTTATCTGGGTGTGGAAGTTGCCTTTTTCAAATCTAATCCAGGTGTGTGGGCACCGCCGACTTAAATCGTCCACAGGTAAGTGAAAGTATCTTGATTGTCTTTCACCAGTTTAAATCTTTATTGAAAAGCGTAGGATTTTGTCTCAGAATGGGAGCCGCACAAACAGTAGAGATGTTAGACAATGATGTGCTGCTAATGGAGGCGCCGATCGGATCAGCTCGTCATATTATGCATTAGGGATGTGCAGGCTCGGATAGGTTCGAGTTTGCACGTGGAGTTCGGATTTTTCCCTCCAAAAAAACGGAACTCAGAAAGAGGCAAAACGTCATCTTACATGGACGAACATCATCATTCCTGGACAAAAGTCCAGGAATGATGATGTTCGTCCATGTAAGATGACGTTTTGCCTCTTTCTGAGTTCCGTTTTTTTGGAGGGAAAAATCCGAACTCCACGTGCAAACTCGAACCTATCCGAGCCTGCACATCCCTATTATGCATACTAAGTACGGTACTTATGCGATAAGGTATTGTGATGCATGGTATAAAATGACGATGAAGAGTGTTAGACCGTTTCCCAGAATTGGTAGTTTTGATAAAAATGTATTAGACAATGTCCGGGATCACATAGGTCTGATGCGCTCCCAAGAGAAAAAGGTTAAATATTATGAATGTTTAAAACTGTGGCAGTATGAAGGGGATGCGTGGCTTAAAAATGTGCAAGCGACGCAAACTAGCGTTGCGAGCACATTGCCAGAGAATACATCCGCGATGCTAAATTGCAATACGGGCGAGCCGCAAGATAGCGTTGTGGAGAGTATTGTCAGCAGTTCACGCTCACCTCCCCCACCTTATGTGGATGGAGGTGCAAGTACAGTTACCAAAAATAATCATAAAAATGTAACAAACAATTTGTACCCTCTATTAAGCAATCATAAAGACAATGTTTATGATGTGGATGATGAGCCTATTGTGATGTCTGCCATTTCATATGCTGTGCAAATGATAGATGCTGCATCACCACAATCACGAGTGGTGCCGCCATCTCCATCGGTAACAGCAAGGGAAGTGTTAACACCCTCTGCACCCGTAGAGGAAGTTGTTCGTACCATACGTAGCAGCAGCAGATTAAACCCTCAGCCAGGTAACCAGGTCAAAGATAGCAGCGCTACTGGTCTGCATCCCATTCGGACAATAACTATTCCAAATGGAAATGCAGATGCGAATGGTGTAGTGCCCACAAGGGAAGTAGTAATGCATTGTCCTTGGACAAGAGCAGAACTAAATTCCATCATAAATGATTTCCCCGATCCCAAAAAGGAACTAGCCAAATGTGAAAGATTTTTGAGAAATTTGGGTAGTTCACATGAGCCCACTAATAAAGATTGGCGTGTGGTGTTAAGGGCCTGTCTAACATGCAATACCGTGACAAAATTTTTCACGGATTGTGTATTGGATGGTGGTGTTCCCTTAACAGACCAAGTAAACCAAGGTAACATTTCCCGCATTGTGACTCAATTGGGTGTATATTTTCCAGCAGTAGTTAACTGGAACAAAATTTTCACCATTAAGCAAAAGGAGAGTGAAACTGCAGAAGATTATTGCGACTGGGCACTGCAGGCTATCACCCAGTACACTGGGATAGAGGATATTAAAGATAGCACTCACCACAGGAGAATGATAGTCACGGTACTCGTGGACGGTCTGAAAGAGAGTTTAAAAACCCGGGTTCGGACCTCACAGCCTGTCTGGCGGGGACTCACAATAGATACCCTCATAGAAACCGCCATCGAACATGATAAAAACATCTCAAAGAAGAGAGAAGCCCAGAGTGAAAAACTAATGGCTGTCAGTATCCAAGCTCTGGAGGGAATGACGGTAACATCACAGCCAACAGACACACTTGCACCTGCACACACACTTACATCTGAACAAGTATATGCCCTCACTAACCCTACGCAACAATCACAGCTCTATCCCACTAACCCGATACAACCACAGGTCCCATACTACTCACAAACTTCATATCCCCCACAATACCCTTACCCTCCCTATCCTTACCCATATCCACCACCTTTACCCTCTGCTCAAACCTCACAACAACACATGTCTTCACCCGATCCACGAACATGTTTTAACTGTAAACAAACAGGACACTTATGTAGAAACTGTACAGTAAAAAGAGTAGGAACCCCAAGTCAAGGAAGACCTGGATATCCCCATAAGGGATATGCACAGAGACTAGCAAATGTCCAGCAGGCACCAGCCCCAATTGTGGCCGTAAATGCTTTATTGGAGAATGGTAGCCAACACTAGGGGTCAGGACATACCTGTAGTCTACAGATAGTCAGGTTAACGGGAAGTACTAGGGAAGAACCGGTCATGATGGTTGATGTAGCTGGTACTAAATATCCTTTTCTTGTAGACACAGGGGCAACCAGGTCAGTGATAAAATCTCCCGTTAATTTACAGGTGACCACTGAGACAGTACCAACAATGGGTGTAACAGGTAAAGTGGAACATTATCCTTTAACAAAGTCTACAGAGGTTACTATTGGGCCATTGCATACCAGGCATTCTTTCCTTCTGGCTGCTACAGCTCCTACTAACCTGCTGGGTAGAGACTTGTTATGTAAGATGGGATGTGTTATATATTGCACGCCTGATGGTGTATTTTTAGATATCCCAGAGAGAGTTGCACACGAGGTGCGGGATATATTGAACACTCCCCAAAGGATAATTTATCACTCTACAAGTTTAAATGAAAATCCATCTCAGGTAGATGAAATGTTGTCCCAAATTCCAGATTCCCTTTGGACTAAGGATGGACAGGACACTGAATTAATGGCAAACGTAAGCCCTGTAATGGTAAATTTAAAAAGCGGTAGGCAAGCTCCAAAAATTCCCCAGTACCCACTAAAACAGGAGGTAGAATTAGGGGTTTTTCCAATAATTGAGCAATTATTGCAACAGGGAATTTTAGTTCGTACAGCTAGTATAGCCAACAGTCCCATTTTTCCAGTGAAAAAGATTTGTGGAAGGGGTTATAGGCTGGTACAAGACCTTAGAGATGTTAATAAGGTGGTAGAGAGCCAATTCCCTGTAGTGTCAAATCCAGCTGTCATTCTGATGCAGATCCCACCAAATGCAACCCATTTCACTGTCATTGACCTCTGTTCTGCTTTCTTCTCTGTGCCTCTCCACCCTGACTGTCAGTATCTATTCGCATTTACATACAGAGGTTTACAATACACATGGACACAGTTACCCCAAGGTTTCATAGACAGCCCCAGTATCTTCTCCTAGGCATTGCACAACTGTTTACAATCTTTTCAACCTGCCAACGGATCTGTTCTAATTCAATATGTGGACGATTTATTGCTATGTTCTGACTCATTTATGTCATGTTTAAATGATACTAAACTTTTGTTATTTCATCTCTCGCAAACAGGACACAAGGTGGCTAAGGACAAACTACAGCCGTGCCAATCCAGAGTAAAATATTTGGGACACTGCCTAACCCAGGGTTTACAACAACTTACAATGGATAGAATCCAGGCCATACAAAATATGACACTGCAGCAGATTCAACAGCAAATTCGTACCTTCTTGAGAATGTGTGGATACTGTAGAATGTGGATCCCAGGTTTTTCTATTTTGGCCTTGCCTTTACAGGAATTAGTCTCTTCCCTAAAGCCCGATCATGTCATACACACAGAGGAATCAGAGCAGGCTTTCCTTAATCTTAAGGATAGTCTGACAAAAGCTCCTGCATTGGGAATACCTGATTAGGAAAAACCTTTTGATTTGTATTGTATGGAAGCCGATGGTTGTGCTGCAGGTGTCCTTACACAAAAACATGGTGATGCCAATAGGCCTGTAGCATACTACAGTGCCCAATTGGACACTGTGGCGAGATCACTCCCCACCTGTTTGAGAAGTGTAGCAGCTACCGCTCTATTGGTGAGTAAAAGTAAGGACGTAGTATTGGGTCATGATATGATTGTCTACACTGCCCATGCTGTATCTGCTCTCTTGAACTCAGCTCAAACCAGACATGTCTCTTCAGCTAGGTTTACCAAATGGGAACTAGCACTAATCGCACCCGCAAACATTACTGTTAAACGTTGCAGCACGCTGAATCCAGCAACGTATTTACAATATGTACAACATGATGTACAAAGGGTGGAAGTTGCTGGCGGGAGGTGAGTTTAGCAGACATAATGATACGCACGATTGTATGACATATCTGAATCAGACCTTTACTGCTAGACCTGACATACATGACACACCTTTATAGAATATGGATATGACTTTTTATACGGATGGGAGTTGTCATAGACAAACAGACACAGGTGAATTATGTACAGGTTATGCTGTTGTAAATGACACAGACATCATAGAAGCTAAGCCTCTTGGTCCTCCTCACTCAGCCCAGGTGGCAGAGTTAGTAGCACTAACTAGAGCGTGTGAACTGGCGGCAGGCAAATCTGCTAACATTTACACTGACTCAAGGTATGCGTTCGGGGTGGTGCACGATTTTGGGGCTCTATGGCATCTGAGAAATTTTATGACAGCAGCAGGCACACCAGTTGCACATTCCCGACACATAAAACATCTTTTAGAAGCAATCCAACTGCCCAAAGCAGTGGCAGTAATTAAATGTAAACCCCATACATGTGAGGATGATCCGGTGTCACTGGGCAACAACAGAGCCGATGAAGCTGCAAAATGGGCAGCAGGGTTAAAAATGTTTTCTCCAACTGAAAAAATTATCTTTCCAAACAATTGATATGCTGAAATTAATTGAGATGCAAAATTTGTGTTCAATTCAGGAAAGATCCATTTGGAAGTCCAAGGGATGTGGGCAAGAGTCCTCCGGGCTCTGGAGGGACGGACAAGGTAAGCCGGTAGCCCCCAAGGCATATTACCCCAGCCTGGCTGAGGCAGCACACGGTCTGACTCATCTAGGCAAACAAGGTATGTGCAAGTTGGTGAGAGCATACTGGTGCGCACCAGGTTTTTCTTCACAAGCAGAAAAGATAGCAATGTCCTGTCTGACCTGCTTGAGGAAGAACATAGGGAAAGCGATCCCTATCGAACCGTCCCACATTCCACCGAATGATGGACCTTTCCAGGTGATACAAATTGATTTCATCCAATTACCACCCTGCAGGAACCTTAAGTATGTATTAGTGTGCACTGACGTATTTTCTAACTGGGTGGAGGCCTACCCAGCGGCCACTAATACTGCTGCGTTTACTGCAAAGAAAAGAGTTCAGGAATTTGTATGCAGGTACGGTATCCCTAAAATCATTGAGAGTGACAGGGGTACTCATTTCACAGGTGATGTTTTTCAAAATATGTGTAAGCTGATGGGTATTAAAAGCCGACTTCATACCCCTACCGACCGCAAGCCAGTGCCAAGGTAGAGAGGATGAATGGGACTATTAAAAATAAGTTAAGTAAAATCATGGCAGAGACTGGACTAGGATGGCCAGAAGCGTTGCCTTTGATCCTACATAGCATAAGGACCATTCCTAGACCCCCTCTAAATTTGTCCCCATTTGAAATACTGTTCGGTAGACAACCTCATTTGATTATAAGTCCACAGGAAGACCTGAAGGGTAACAACGAGGTAACTGTAAAGTATCTTATATCAATGAGTAAGCAGTTAAAGCAACAGCAGCAGAAACTGAAATTGTTGTCTAATGATATGCCTGAAACTAACTGTCATGATGTTGAACCAGGAGAATATGTAATGATCAGAAATTTCTTGCATTCAGGTTGTTTGACGGATCGGTGGGAAGGTCCGTACCAGGTGCTGCTGACAAGTACTACATTTTTGAAGGTGGCAGAGAGAGATACCTGGGTCCATTCTACTCATTGCAAAAAGGTCAATCAACCGGTGGTGAAACAAGTCGGAGACAAGGCTAATAGTGAGGACCTGTCGCTCGCAAGCTTGTTCCGGGAGGATTGAAAAGGTTGTAGTGAGATACCTGAACTAAAAGAAACTTGCAGGTCTTGTTGTGACAATGGACGGGCCTGCTGTGTTCATTTTCATATTCTCTTTTAGAGTGTTCACCATCTTGGTCGGTTCGGGAATATCCAGTTTCTGTGATGGGAGACCGATCGAGGAAATGGGAGCTGATGATAGTGCTGATGGAGTGGAGTCAGGAGGAGTGCAATGCCAATCAGGGGAGTGTCTGACCAATCTTAGTACTGTTATTGTTAAGAGAGTTGTCATTCCAGATACTCGGGGACGGTGTGGAGGTTTATCGTCTGAAGATTCCTGTATTTGTGAGCTATGTTGGTCCCTATTGATGAGAACTGTATCCAATGGTGTCAACCTAAATACAACCCATACTGGGGTGGGTATCCTTTAGAGGATTATCATAGCATGGTAGGCAAAGTGTTAAATCAAACTGATTGCTGGGTGTGTTCACATGTGCCACAGGGACAGCATAATGTAGGGTGCCATTTCCACTGAATATCACGGAAATTTTAGAATTACAGAAAGGGAAAACATTGGATGGAAAGTTCCTCTCATCCAAACCACCTCATTTCAAACTCTATCAATTCCAAGCAGATAGATCGCTTTTGTGTTTGAACATATCCAACCCCAATAAACCCGGGAGTTGGGAAGTGACGGGGAATAATCAGACGATGACCTTCTCACAAAGAGCTGATAATGAGCCCATAAACCATGATCTGTTGCGCTCAATTAAATCTGGTGGGAAATATTTTAGGTATCGGTATACATTGACTTCCACCAAAGAAATTATTGGTAAGGTGCCAAATGGTTATTGTGCTAAAATAATACAGCCAGAAACTTGCATGTACCAGATGGAAGATCCAGATATAGGATTGTTTGCAAGGGAAATGTGTTCTCCCTGATAATGTATATTTCACATGTGGAAGAAAAGCGTATAAATGGCTCTCCCCGAGTTCCGAAGGTTTGTGTTACCTGGGAAGAGTAGTCCCAGAAGTTATGACCCTGCTTGGTATACATAAAAACACGCCGTCACCATATCTTCACACACAATATGAACACAGAGGCAAAAGAAATATGATACCTAGTGATGTGCATAAAGCCACTCAGTTAATCAGTGAGACAACTGGCTTTCAAGTTTTAGTCGCACTGGATCCCACCAGGATTGCTCGGTGTACATTAAATTTTAGGTATATTCAGGAACTTGCTAAATTGATAGATAATATCACCGAGATGTACGATGACACATTCAGGTATACAGGGAAAGAATTGCAAGCGTTCAAGAAAGAACTGGTGCAACACAGGCTAGTGTTGAATTATTTAACTGCTGTTACTGGAGGGTATTGCGTAACATTAGCCACCCAGTTCGGAGTAAAATGTTGCACCTATGTCACCAATGATACCAGCGACCCCAAGGAGGTGATAGACCGAAAGATGGGTGAAATTCTGCAGCTAAAATGGGAGTTTTGCAAGAACCATAATGCTTCAGTGGCTGAAGTAGGGGAAAAGATAGAAGGATGGGTTTTATGGCTGAACCCAGTAAAATGGTCCTCAGGTCTAGGGGAATGGGTCCAGGAAGTGATTGTTAGCATAGGCAAATTCTTGATCCTTATACTAATTGTCGTCATAATAATTGGCATATGCGTCCATTGTGTTTCTATTGTGTTGAAGTGTGGAAAATGTAAAAATAGAGTAAAACGCAAGAATGAAACTATGATGGTGGTCAGTAATGACAATATGAATACCAAGGTAAATATAGAGCTGCATTATAACCCTGAACTAGGAAATACCATAATTTAATATTTAGACGTGCATAGAATGTATTATTGAAATATTATTTTTAGAACACCTCAGGTAATGTAAAGTCTCAATTCCCCTTCAAGACTGCTTTTATAAGACTGGTGCATTCCCACACCTTTCACATGATCTTCCAAGATCCGCGGTGTGCGTATAATAGTAGTTTTATGTCCCCACTCAGAGACACATTATTGATGGATTAAGAACCACCTTGTGCCACCCACAATAACACTAAATAATATGTAAATGTAAGCCTAAATTAAATTCAAATAGTAGATTGTGATAGCATGTTGTTTGCTATCAAAGGGTGGACTGTCGAAGCTGGATAATTGGCTGAGACAAGATCAGTTTAAAATTGAATTGAGGCGATGCCATCTTGCGACTGGCTGCAAGACGCCATCTTGGAAATGAAATCGCAAGATGCCATTTTGCGAATGGCCGCCCCAGCGCCATTTTTAGATAAACTCACAATTAAGTACATATGGCGAGATTACTATTAGCACCATGCGATTGCATCTTTCATCATTTCTCATATACACAGTAATACGCACAATTGCGCTGTTAACTAGTCGCATATTAGCGAATGCATAAGATCCTATATGAAAACACTGTTTAGTAGATAAATGCGCACGCATCTGTCCCCAGTTAACTAGCGTCTTTATATCAAACCCCACATACTCACACATTACATATTCACATACAAGGTTTCATAATCTTTAAGGTATAAGATTTAAGTTTGTTCATTTAGTATAAATGCTATGAAATAAAGATTGTTTGGTAACTAAGGTTTTATACGTGATAAGTAAGCCGTGTTTGGTTTTGTACTGATGCGAACTCTTTCCACAGTATTCCGGTATTATCAGTGGGGAGATCGCATCATGCATTCTCAACTTATGGACCGCAGATGCTTCAAGCAACAAAATGTATATGATATGAATAACTGTTAGGATGTTGCATGTGGCAGGAATCTAGGGACCCTCAGTTGTTGGAGGCTGGGTTGTGTCTATTTGAATCAGCCTGTTAAATGCTCTGTAACAGATGTATCCCCCTTGGGAACCAATAGCATCAGCAACAAACTTCCCTATTGTGTTGTCTATTCCTGGGGGGTATAAATATGTGTGCTTCAACACTGGGTTTTTAGTCTTCGTGCTGAATGCTGATAGATGAGGGGTTTCTTGCTGATGCCTAACATCTGGTCTGGAAGTGCTGCGTTTGTATACTGTACTTGGGTCTGTATAATTCCTTTGCGCCGAATTGTGTCTGGATCAATAGTGTGTAACTGACTGTACTTTTACTTGAATAATACTTGTGCTTTGGAACCACAGATTCCAGGTCTTAAGTCTTTATTCACTGTATGACTGCGTATGCAAATTAGCATCATCCTTAGAAGGTATAGGCAGGATATTAGAAGGTATAGGCAGGATATTAGAAGGTATAGGAAGGAGTGTATAGAGGTTCTGATCCAGTATCGTTACCCGTATTTAGCGCAACTAGCACAGGGCTCTGAGCCAGTCCTGGTTCTGGAAATACAGGGGGAAATATGCATAGGGCTCCCCCTGTATTTCCCAGAACCAGCACCGGACTCCGTCTAGCGGGGGGGTGATGCCACAGCCAGGGGAGCCCTTTCACCGGGTCCCCCAGCCACAACATCACCCCTGACCGCTAGTCAGCCCAGGCCGGGGATCCCTGGGGAATTGGGGACCCCCCACTAAAGGGGTCCCCCTCCTCAGGGCACCCCAGGCCCAGGCTGATAGCCCGGGGCTATCCCCGGCACCCCTGGGCGGTGGGTGTCGGATTGATTATGTATAGTGTGGTGCATAAGAAAATATAAATATTGTCTTTTGCAATAGTACTACAGGTCCCAGCAGGTATCCCCCGCATGCTGGTACTTGGAGAACCACAAGTACCAGCATGCAGGGTATTAAGGGCCTGCTGGCACCTATAGTACCCCTTCAAAAGAAATATTCAAATAAAACACACAGACACAGTCTTATAAATCTTTTATTTACCGGGACCTTCACCTGGAGCGCAGCAGCCAGGAAGCTCTTTTGCGCGGCCGCCGCACATCCAGGGCTTCTGCGGCGTCTTCACCCGGAGCGTGGCAGCCAGTAAGCTCTTTTGCGCGGCCGTCTGACATCCAGGGCTTCTGCGGCACCTTCACCTTGAGCGCGGCGGCCAGTAAGCTCTTTTGCGTGGCAGCCGCACATCCAGGGCTTCTGCGGCGTCTTCACCCGGAGCGTGGCAGCCAGTAAGCTCTTTTGTGCGGCCGCCTGACATCCAGGGCTTCTGCGGCATCTTCACCTGGAGCGCGGCGCACAGTAAGCTCTTTTGCATGGCCACCGCACATCCAGGGCTTCCCAACGTCTTCTTTCTTCAGCTGGTCTCTCCAGCTCCCCGGTAAAGTGTGGTGATTGGAAAATATAAATAATGGCTTTTGCTGTGGAACTACAGCTCCCAGCAAGCCTTCCCTGCATGCCGGTACTTGGAGAACCACAAGTATCAGCATGCGGGGCATGACGGGCTTGCTGGTACCTTCCACAGCAAAAGCAATATTGAAAAAAACACACACCATAGAAAAGTATAATTTTATTACACATGTACTCACACATGCATACACACTATCTCACATACTCACCTATGTATCCCAGAAGCCAATCTGTCCTCTTCTCCAGTAGACAAATCAATGGATTACCTGTGAAAAAAAAATCCATACTCACCTCCACCTATGCATGGACCAGGTCCTTTTCACACAATCCAGGTCTTGGCAAAAAAAAAGAATCGGCGATAACCGGAGCTGACCGATTGACAGCTCCACCCGGGATTTCAGTACAGAAATCCCGATGTTGAGCGCTCATTGGCTGAGAGAGGCTAGCCTTCCGCCTCAGCCAATGAACGGTTCTCACCATTGAATTCAATAGTGAGAGCTGAGCGTACTCTTTTCACAAATGGCGCCAATCACGGCTCGCGATGTCTTCGCCCCGCCCCCTCTGCTGGCTTAAATACAGCCAGCAGTGCGAGCCCCGTCCATTCAGTCGTCAGCCGGGGAGCTGGAGAGACCAGCTGAAGAATGAAGATGACGGGAAGCGCTGGATGTGCGGTGGCCGCACAAAAGAGCTCACTGGCCGCCGCGCTCCAGGTGAAGACGCCGTAGAAGACCTGGATGGGCGACGGCCATGTAAAAGAGCTTAAAGGCCGTCGCCCTCCAGGTGAAGGTGCGGCATAATAAAATACATTTAAAAACGGTGATTGTTTGTTTTATTTTAATATTTCTTTTGCAGGGATACTATAGGTGCCAGCAGGCCCTTAATACCCCGCCTACTGGTACTTATGGTTCTCCAAGTACCAGCATGCGGAAATGCCTGCTGGGGCCTGTAGTACTATTGCAAAAGACAATATTTATATTTTCTTATGCACCACACTATACATAATCAACCCGGCACCCACCGCCCAGGGGTGCCGGGGATAGCCCTGGGCTATCATCCTGGGCCTGGGGTGCCCTGAGGAGGGGGACCCCTTTAGTGGGGGGGTCCCCAACTCCCCAGGGATCCCCGGCCTGGGCTGACCAGCGATCAGGGGTGATGCTGCGGCTGGAGGACCCGGTGGAAGGGCTCCCCTGGCTGTGGTATCACCCCCCTGCTAGACGGAGTCCGGTGCTGGTTTTGGGAAATACAGGGGGAGCCCTATGCATTTTTCCCCCCTGTATTTCCAGAACCAGGACCGGCTCAGAGCCCTGTGCTGGTTGCACTAAATACGGGGGACCCCGTATGTCATTTGTCCCACGTATTTTGGCAACCAGGACAGGATCTCAAAAGCCTGGTGCTGGTTGTGCTTAATACAGGGGACCCCTACGTCGTTTGTCCCCTGTATTTAACACAACCAGTACTTGGGCTCCAAAGCCCGCGGCTGGTTGTTTTCTGTGGGGTGTAACTACGCTTTTTGTTTTTTTACATAAATGCGTAGATCTCACTGCTGCATTCGTGACTTATTGATTTGATTTTCTCAGGTGTATACTCACTACCAGTGAGCCCTCTGTCGCCCACTGATGCCCCCTTTGCACTGCACCACTGCCACTGCTCTGCACCACTGCTGCTGCCGCTACCCCACACGCCTACAGCCATCTCGCACTCTGCACCTCCCAAACCCGTATATCCCAACATTTAAAGATGTTGAGGAGGTACAGGTCACGCACCCGAACAGTGAGCGTGGCTTGCTGTAAAAGGGGCGGATCCTTGCGGCTTCCCCCATTTTCGTCACTTTGGGGGCTCTCCCTACACAAGAGCACAGATGCGCACGGCATGTACTCCTCCTGCACACCCGCTGCTCTGCTATGAGCACACAATTCTGTGAATTAGCAGCGCCACCATTTTGTGAGTGACAGCAATCTCATTCTGTGAGAGTGCTGAATCTGCCGTTAACCACAGGGTGTGATGGCATACCATATCTGTATTGCGCAAGGAACACGTCCATTAAGGCGTCACCCTTATTGATCGTAATTTCATTGCTTTTTGGAGTTTGAGTGGCAGAAAATCAATAGGTTTTGTGAATTTTCAGATCATGTCTAAGCAGCCTTAATGGGACATATGAAACCATAAGGTTTTTTGTCTATGGAATATTCATGTGTATATAAATATAAATGTGTATATGTATGTAAATATATGTATATGTACAGTATATGTATGTAAAAAAAAATATAATAATAATATATATTGATTGATTCCAGTGATTGATATGGAAATTATGAAGTAGGGGTATGAAAATTTAGAAGTGCCGATATGTCATACCATCCCACTTCAAGCACTGTAGTGGGATATATAGTGTACCCCATGTTCTGAACTTTATCTTGGTCTGTAATCGCCAATTTCTGCCCTTAACTAAGAGATTGCCAAACACTACATAAGACTACATTAATAAAACAGACACACTTATTTAATGCTAAATTAATAAAAAATACACACCTATCTATGTTGTGACTATATACACATGTAGAAGAAGGGCACATTGTGCTATTTTGTTCCTGCACTCCTGGGATAATGACCTCATACAGTGTTAGCCTTTATATCAGGAAGCAGATTTACAAGGTTACAGAGGAAACAAATTGACAATGGCTTGTTGTTGGGAGAACTCAGGATCCCTTGCAGGTCTGTCCAGCAGTAAGAGAGTTGCAGATTCCCATTATTCAGATTAAACCAATTATACAGGCAAGGTGAGGGCTGGCAGGGCAATTTCTAGACGCGCTCTTCTGAAAAAGGAGGCATGGCCTCACACCAAGGGGCGTGGCCTTAAAAAAAAACACACACACTGGCCCATACAATAAAAGAAAATAAAATACAATCGCCCCCACAGTAGAAAAAGAGATGCTCCGGGGTTCCTAGATTCAAGTTTACCGGAGGCTGCATCCACTCCTGGGGCTCCACTGCCGCATCCTCTCCTGGGGCCCCGCTGCTGCATCCTCTCGGTCTTAGGAGCCAGCAGGCGGCTGAGTGACCTATGATGTTACGCCACCACGTCACCATAGGTTATGGCCTGGGCAGCGTCCAAGTCGATTGGCAGAGCTCAGCCCTGCACCGACCTGTAGGTAGGACTGGCAGCGCTGCTGTTACTGCCAGTTGCACTGCGCCCCCGTTCCCCCATGCTGATGGCCAGTGTCGGCTGGTGTCGGAGCGCCCCGTGCGATTGCACGGCTTGCCCACCCCTAGAAAGGCCCTGAGGGCAGGTATCCCAAAAATACACTCAAAGCAAATGTGTCTTTGTTTACAGATCATTCATCACATTTCACAAGGCCAATGTGGTGTGCATCCCATGACAGAAGCAGGCTGATATCTGAGCTGTGGGTACTGACTGTGGCACTGTACTGACTATGAAGTAGGTTACTAATATACAGACTGACAAATGCTGAGATTCTACCCCCTATTAATGCAGGCAAAGTCTTCCCATAAGACAAACAGGTATAAAGTTGTCCCCAGTGTTGCTATAAGATGGTGCCAGGTAACTTCCCACAGAGACAGCACACACAGCCCCCCTGTGCATCATACAGGAGGGCTCCTGTCAGCCGGGGGCTTCATTACAGCCTGTCTGAAACTATTATCCACATAGTACTCGGTTGGGTCTAGAATGATGTGCTGTACAGGACCTCTGATGTTACAACCACATGACCTGCGACAAAAGGGGGAGGGGCAATGTACAGAACGGGGGGGCCAAAAGTGTCCCCTCGTGAGCTCTCTTCGCTCGCCAAGCTTTGGGCAGGTTTGTATTCCCCCTCTATGCCCACATGGATAGTAACACTGGTAGCTGACCGGTCCTGCTGTAGCGGTTACGTGGTTGTAATGTCAGAGGTCCTTTCTTCATCTTTGATCTAGCAACAACCCATGCTGCTCTGTGCTGGGCTGCATGGTCTCCGGGAAGTGTGGAGGGTCCACTGGCTCATGCACTGTAAGGTACAGGAGGGAGTCCACCTGCGAGAAGTAGACGGAAGACGTGCGCATGGGCAGAAAGGAAGGAGCATTTGCTGTCACTCACACAGCTGACTAAGCACATGCCCTGCACGGGCATACACAGGGGCATCAGCACAAGTGGATCACAGCGGGGCAGCGCCATCACATACACAGGCAGCAGGAAGAGGATGTGGATGATGGAAGTAGTAAGAGATGCATCCTCCTCTTCCAATCCTACTTGCCAGGCACCTTATTGTCCGCTCTCTGCTGTGTCTCAGCAGTGCAGACCCCCCCTCCTGGAGCCTAGGTGGTGCAGCCCAAGACTGGCGGTGGATGGGGAGGGTACAGAAGGGAGGTTGCTCATTTGTGATGGGCTTATCACAGCCCCTGTCCTTCACATTGGTGCTAGCTGCTAATGACTAGGTATATACTGCAGCACGTGTGCAGGGGAGGGACAATGCAAATTAAGAAGTGCTGGTATGTCATACCATCTCATAGTGGCACACTTCGAGCACTATATATATATATATATATATATATAGTGACAATTTGGGGTAGTTATCTTGGTAGACTGGTGTCAGTGGTGCAGTGATTAGGTGCAGAATCAGTATATACCTGACAAAAATCATAATAAGATTGAAACGTTGTAAGCAGCCTGCTGTGTTGTAGTTTCTTTATTCTTCTGTCTTCATTACTACCCCTGTCTGTGAGGGCACCGGGCGCAGCTAATGTTAAGCATGAGTGCCGGGCCATTGCGTTTCTATATATATAATATATATATATATATATATATATATATATAAATTCAATGGTTTGTTTGTTATACATTCGGATACTCCTGCACTAACTGGGATGAAACCAGGTGGTGTGAGGTGGTCCAGTTGGATCCTGGCTAGGATTTAGGGGGTTAGGGTCCCAGTTGGACCTCCCATTGGTGTACAATGGGCAGAACTTTGACCAAGGGAGCCTGTTCTGATCCTTCCACTAGATGCATTTGGATGAAAATTTCACAGAGGGGTAACATTGGATCCCAAAAAACACACTTGGGGGTTCAGGCCCCGGAAGGACCTCCCATTGGTGTTCACTGGGCAGAACATTGACCTAGTAAGACTGTTATGGGCCTTCCAATGGATGGATTTGGATAAAATCTTCACAGAGGGGTGGGAATTGTCTGGGATGCCTAAATGAGTGGTTGGGGTCCCAGTCGGACCTCACAGTTGAGTGCGCTGAGCAGAACTTTGACCCAGGGAGCCTGTTCTGAGCCTTCCACTCCGTGCGTGCCCCCTCCCGTCTGTGGTTCAGTAGACTCTCGCATGGTGCCAGAGTCTACTGCACATGTGCAGTTCCACAGTAACATTTCACCCGTGCCATGGTACCGGGGTCACCTCTACTGTGAATGTACAGATCTCCAGTAACATGGCACCCAGTCTGGGGACACTTCTACTGCGCCTGTGTAGATCTCCAGGAAAATGGGCGCTGCACCATTTTCCCAATGCTGATCTCCAGAGAAGTATGTATTAAACATGAGGGCAGGGTGTGCAGTGTGGGCTCCCCTGGACCCAGGGGCCCGTTTGTACCACACACCCAGCGTACCTTATAAATACGCCAATGTTTTCATACTGTTTCAATTCCTACTTTTCCACTGATTTTCTGTTGCTATCTCTGGCTCGTCCTCCCCTCCTCTCCCTCTACCCATTCTGGTCGCACAAAGGCCTGTCCTTGGCCCTCTACTCTTCTCATTGAAAGCGGTGTCTCTTCCTCCTTTGGTGATCTAACCAGCTCTTTCGGCCTCTATGGCGATGACATCCAAATTTACCTGTCATCCCCTCCTCTCATATCTTTCCTTCCATCCTCTCTCCCATATTCAGATGTCACTCTGCCATCTCTTCATGGATGTTTCAGTACTTTCTGAAACTCAACATATCCAAAACAGAACTCTCCATCATCCCTCCCTAGAAAGTCCCTACCTGGCCCCACCTCTCCCTCACAATTGATACCACTATGCTCTCCTCTCTCAAGTCCACTGTCTGTGAGTCATTCCTGACTCCTCTATTCCTTTCACTCCCTACATTCAGTCTTTTTTTCAAACATTCCACTTCTGCAATATGGCAGATTCTTCCTCAGCCTTGACACCATCAAAATGCTTATGCACTATCTTCTTATCTCTTGCTGAATGAATGCAATCTCCTTCTGTCTGTCCATGCTCCCTCCTACCTGTCAGTATTTTAAGCCATCCTCAGTGCTGCTGCTAGACTGTTTCACCTCTACTTCTGCCTCCTATTTCTGCCACATGCTACTCTTGCTCCCTATTCCATATAGAATCAAATTCAAACTAATCACACTCCCTACCCCCTACACCATCTCTCTCCACAACCCCTCCTGCCCTCTCTGCTTTGACAAAGGCAGCCAACTCACCTCCTAATAAGCAGTTCACACTTCCACCTCCAAGACTTCTCCCAAGGTGCCTCTTACCTATGGAACTCACTATCCACCAGCCCACCATTATTTAAACAGTCCTTTAAAAACAAATGTATTTGCAGTCTACTAGTCATCCTCTTAATCTATCTTCCACTTGCCCTCATGTCCTATACGTGGATACTCATTTCAGGTCCCCCTTTCTTGTGACTACTCCTCACATTTAGCTTGTTAGCTCTCTCAAGTATGGCGCTCCTCCCTCTTGTACGTTTGCCTGCCACATCTTGTCCACCTGTACGTCCTTTTTCCTCACCTCCTGCATGTTCTCTATGTCACTTATTATTACTTTTTATGCACTGTTTGTTGTATGTGTGCCCCGGCTTTTAGGTTATGTTATGCTACATCTGCTCTTCTCCCCGTTATGGCATTGTAGAATTATGAGCTGAATTTCCATCTGTTATATGGTGACAGTATTGCACATCTCTGCCATACAACCTGCTCCCCCACACAATTCAGTTAACATGAAATTCCACTGTAATTTTGCTCATTTCTTATATTTACCATCTCCATTCACGTCAATTTTTTGGAACAACAGTTGTGTGAATTCTTCTGGGCTCAATCCTTGGTGGCCATTTATAGCTTGGACTGCCTAAAAACAAAAAGCCAAATAAATAAATAAAAGCCATGGAATATAATTACTAAAAGTTCTAAAAGGGAAAAGTGGAGGTGTTGCCAAAAGTAGTTAATCACACTATTATTTATGGAGTCTTTGATAACGCTTCCATACAGACGTGAAACCAGTCAGACTGGGGTATACGTGACATTTCTGTCCATCTGCATCTCCGTGGTCGTCCTGGCAACAGATGATCCTATCCTTACAACAGCAATATGGGACTGGACAATCAGCTTTTGGGCATTGCTACAGCCGTATTAGTACAGTATCTGCTGTTTATCCTCTGGTCAGTTAGTTGTACAATAACCTAGACTCCAGAGGAACAGTAAACAGGGCTGCACACTTAGGAAATACATGATCTTCAGTATAGGAGCACCTGAGTGAGGAATGGGTATGAAATACCGCCAGCCGCATGGCCGGCGGTTCGATTCCCATCAGCGGCAGCCCGACATGAGCAGAGTTCGAAGCAGCGGAAGCCCGACAGTGCTGGAAATCCCGATCGTGGATAGGTGAGTATCTACTAACCTAACCCCCCTAACCCTAACCCTCCTTAGGGGTGCCTAACCCTAACTTCCCCCCCAAGTGCCTAACCCTAATCCCCTCTCTAAGTGCCTAACCCTAACCACGCCCTTCCCCACTGCCTAATCCTAAATCCCCCGGGGGGGTGCCTAACCCTAAGTCCCCCCCAGGGGTGCCTAACCCTAACCCTCCCTCCCCCTAGCCTAACCATAACCCTCACGGGGGGGTGCCTAACCCTAAGTCCCCCCCAGGAGCCCTAAACCTAACCCCCCCCCCGCGGCTGTCCGCTCGCGGCGCCCGGCATCACTACGATCGGGATGCCGGGCGCCGGTCTCCCGGCGTTGGGGAAATGCGGGCGTCTACATCTAGACGCCCGGCATTTCACCCTTGCCGGGATATGACAGTCGGGAACCTGGCTGCCGGTATTTAGGCTTCCCGATTGCATACCCTGAGTGATGCTGGAATTGACTGGTAATTAGTATCCTTATAATATGGGATTGCTGCTATTGATCAACATTATACCTATATGCTGCTTTAACACATCTCCATTCTCTACAGCCAGCATACCAGATTTAACAGTGGAAACATATATACATTTATATTTATTTGACAGAACTCAGGATTTTAATATGCACACTGAATAATATACACATACTATTGGGTTTTATATCATCATTGCTTTGTATGTCATTTTTTACTTCTTTTTATGATGTTAGACCATACACCTGCACGACCAGCATAAGATTAGATTCACATACGATTCCCTGGAGCTCCCTAGCAGTCCCGGCAGCATGTTTGTTGTTTTTCTTAGCACATGATCTATCATACAATCGATTGTGTCCTCCCTCACATACTCATCAAGAAAAAAAGTAATTGAAATGACATGAATGGACGCACGATGCATCACATGCACAAAATAAATGGTACGATCTGCACACGATAGGATGGACCATATGCGCTGCACATATGATCATAAGATCCGATTACAGGAGCTGCGGGAGCGTGCATCAGATCGTATCCTACTCTAAAAATACACGATTTCTACACGATTCATCGTAAGACTCGTCGAAAATCGGACATTCGGCCCGAAATCGTGCAGGTGTATGGCCAGCATTAGTCTTCAATTAAATACTCATTAATTTTTATAAGTGTCTTGATTGTTTGATTCTGCCACGTCAAGTTTTTTTTTTTATTATAAAGAGAGCAGTACCATCCTCAGCTATATTATTTATTGAGTCTAGTCTAGATCCTGATTGGTGGATATGAGAGGCACCTGTCATTATCCTTATTAGAACTTTTAGTAAATCTATCTCAAGACGTAAACCAGAAAACATTCAACTAGCTCTATTTTGATTTGATCCTTCAGTAATCTCAGGGACAATGCTAGGCCCTGGCAAATGTACAATAAGTGTGTTTCATTTGTAGAATCCTTTATATTTCTAACATTTAAATTGAATGAATTACTGTTGTGCATGGCCTCTCGCCCCTCAATTGTTGTGTATTATTGTATTTAATTACCTAAATGTTACCCACTGTGACTAATATTTATCAACAGTGTGGAAGACACCACTGACACTGAAATATTGGAAAATAAATTATTATATATTTTTACATAAAATCTAATGCTTATGCTGTTTGATTTTGGGAATCTTGCCTACTATAGCCAGGAGTATTACAGAATCATTTGAATAAGTATGCCCATAAGCTATCATCATATCTTCCTTATAGAAGCTCGTCAAGTATGTCTAAATAAAATCATGATTATCCAGACAGTCCGGTTTTTGGATACTGTACCAGTGTCTCACCTGCAGGCCGCAGTGTCCTGTGGTGGGGGGATACCCCAAAAAATGATGATAACGGGTGCGTGGCTTGCTGGGGATGGCTTTTCATTTGAAGCCACGCCCCTTGACATGAGGTCACGCCCACTTTTTGGTGCACGTCTGGGTCTCTATTATAATTTCTAAGAAGTTGGGAAGTATGACATACTTTCTTGTTTTGAGCATATCTTACTAGTCAAAAATAATTTTAAAAAGAGCAGTGTTGTCCCAGAAAGTGGAAAGTAGGAAATGTACAAGGAAAGTCTTCCCACTGCTTAAGTGGTATATTAAAGGAATGTGCAAATATTTGCACAGTATATGTACTATTTTATGTATGACTTATTTATTTTCCTCAGTGCAGTCAAAACAGACCTTGGTGCTCATTTCTCATCACGGCACGGCTACTCAACATGGTTATTATGTCATTTTTATATATTGTATGTAACATTAAGGAATTATTTGAGCAAAGTGAATAAGTAAAACTGTATCTTACATACAGGCTAAGAACAATTGTACTCTAGATAAGTTTTGACGTCCCACCTCACAACTTACAGGACTTAAAGGATCTGCTGCTAATGTTATGGTGCCAGATAACCACAGAACACCTTCAGAGGTTTTGTGGAGGCTATGCCTTGAGGAGTCAGAGCTGTTTTAGCAGCATCACATCAGCCCCTGTCCCAGTGGAGTTTACAATCTATATTCCCTACCATATACTCACATACACAGGGTTAATTTTTGTTGGGAGCTAATTAACCTACCAGTATATTTTTGGAGTACGGGAGGAAACCCATGCAGGCATGGGGAGAATATACAAACTCCACACAGTAGGGCCGTAGCGGGAATCTAACCCACAACCTTAGGGCCTGATTCAGAGCCGCTCGTAAGCGGCCGCTCGTTCGTTCCGAGTGATGTTTGCCCAACTGCGCATGCGTACGGATCGTAATAAGCATGCGCGAACCAGTTAGTGCGGCCGAAAATCGTTTGTTCGCTAAATAGCGAATGCCTGCTATTTTGAGTGACAGGAGGCGTATGTGGTTGGTAACAGGGGAAGGTGCTTGAAAATGGGGAGTGGAGATCCGAACGCAGGCGTGCTTAAAGGTCAAAACGGGCGTTTTATGGGTGTGCATAATTAATACAGCAGCGTCATTGACCACGTCCCTGGGTTATTTTATAGTCAGAACTGCTCGCATGATTGCGGTAGGAAAAACCAACCACAAGAATAGCGAGCAGTTCATACGCTGGTCGATGTACTCGATTAATCTAATAAATAGCGGACATGACGTAGGATGCGAGCGGCCAGGGGGCGTAGTTTCCAAAAAAACGACCGCAAGTTTTGTTCGCTCGTTCAGACCTAGAGGCATGACCAGACCGCAAAGAGCGAACGGTTCATTTGAATAGCCAACCCTTTTTTCAGAACGAACGACCGCAAATAGCGTCCGACTCTGAATCAGGCCCTTAGTGCTGTGAGGCAGTAATACTTACCATTACACCATCTGTGCTGCCCCTTCTCTTTTCTTGTGTAAATAAATCTAGCTCAGACAATCTTTCCACATAACTAACATTGCCATACACCTATTCATTTAGTTACCTTTGTCTACACTCTTTTCAGCTTGCGAGGCCACACCAGTGTTTTACAAAGGGGCTGTATTATACTTTTGTCACTCAATTATCTTTTTAATACAGGATAGTAAGCTACTAGCTCTGGATATATCAGATCCTACTATCTCTGGGTACATCAGATTTCACGCTATTGCTAATTTTATTATTTGCTTTTAAAACTGGATTCACAGTGCTCCACCTAAGGTATAATAATTTGCATGCAACTGTTGGACCTGCTCAGGTTCACCACATTTCCTCTGGGGCTACAGTTCCACCAACAAGTAGCATCTGCTCATGGAATCATTTTATTCAACTTGTCTGGTGTATATTACCTTCAAAAGGACACATTGTAATACACATTGCAATAAGTTTCCTTAATAAGTGTGAAAATTGAAGTGTAGCATATTTATTCCGAAATCTCCTTCTAGGAATCTTTTTTAGTAGAGGTGGCCAAACTGGCTTACCATTCAAGCTCATGCCTGTAGCGAAGATCTTTAACAGTGCTTATCAGTATACTGTAGATCTATGAAATCATATAACGTCCAAGAGGATTTTGTAGACTGAGGGCCTGATTCAGAGATGGACATTAATGTGATCACAGCTGAGATATCGTATGTAACACAGCTGCAAAAATATACTAATGGTTGCAAAGATTACCCGAGCATAGGGACGCCCACTGCTGTCTTCTCATCTGTGTATGACGTTGCATATGTGCGTACATATTGGTAATGTCTACGCACATCAAGCAGCCATCTTGCCCTTGCAGCAGGTCTGACCAGCCGCAAACGCTGCAGCTCTCCTCGTACGCAGAGAGCTATCATGCTGCGAATGCAATCGCAATGTCTAATTTATGCACGCCAATGAAATGGCGTTCAAAGGGTTAAACACGTCTGTGTGTTTCTGACCACCCCCAAACGCTGACTACCTGTCACTCAGTTTGCGAATGCATCCTCTGTGCGCATGTGATTGCAAAGCAATCGCTGCGTGTGTGCGCATTGCGGCTTATACGCATGTGCAATGGAGTTAGCGAGTGGAAGATTAATATGAAAGGAAGCGAATAAATAAAATTTCCTGTTTTTTCATATATTTTTGTGTACCCATTCAGTGCGATGCATGCGATACCTTTATTGGTCTAGCATTCAGTATAATCCGGGAGAAAGCAGGGGTTGTCGGATATGGGTGTAATAGGTAAGAAAGCAGTTAAGAGGTTGAATTTAGTCGCAAAAGTGTCCCACGCTTTCAGTACACCTCAGAGAAGGCAGGAGGGTGAGGTTATTATGTGTACCGCATATGGGATAAATGCCATATGGATGTGTGCCACCAGAGTCTGCTAATCTAATCAATCAAAGAAAAGACTTAAAAGACAAGTAAAACCCAGACAGTTCCTGTCTTTATATACACCGCTTTTTGTTTTATGAATCTGGAAAAAGTAAATCCATAAAAACTTTTGATACACCACTGTATTGGAATTTTAATACTGTAAGAATTCAATTTGTTTATTAAGGAAAATGTATTTTTAAGGCCAGAGCCGTGACTAGACTTTTTGGTGCCCTGTGCCAGAAAGAGCAATGGCGCCCCCCACCCTCCTATTTTTCAAATAGGGACATAAGATGTGCACCCAAAAAAGGGTCATGGCTTCATGTGGAAAGGCCAGGGAAGAGATAGGGGAGGCCAGGAGATGCTGGGGACATAAAAAAGGGGAAGCTACAAGTGAGAATGATAATAAACAGAAAACTGACAGGCCCAAACAGCGCCCCCTGCTCTGCGGTGCCCTGTGCCATGGTACAGGTCGTGCCACCCTAGTTACGGCCCTGTTTAAGGCTAAGGGCCTTATTTACTACAACACAAATTTAAAATGCAATTGTAGTTATATATTTTCGACTAAATTCACATTGCAAATTTAGGAAATATCATAGGAATTTATCAAAAATCCCTTGCAGTGACAGCGCGCGCGATAAATCTCTGTCCCTGCTAATCCCCTCTGCAGTCTTCTCCTTGTATTTATTGGAAAAAATACAAGGAGAATGTGTCTAGGCATGAGCCGCCGTCAGCAACCGCAACCCCCTGCGCACAATCCCCGCCCCCATGCCAGCTCCCTCACTCCCCCTCTATGTAGCAGCTGACCAGGGTCACAGTGCAGGATCCGGGAGACCAGCTGACCGGAGCCCCAGAATACATCACCGGCGCACCGATCACCGTTCCTGGATGCAGGTAAGTGTTTTCTTTTTTTAACAATTTTTTTTTTCGCAGTGATCAGCTATTTAGACCACAAAGCTGATCACTGGGGACTGCTCTGCCTGGTAGAGCAGGAATCGAGGAACTGGGGGAATCCCTTGATAACGCCATCTCCAGGTGGTGTTATTATCACAGGGCTTCCCCCCGGTATTTTTTCACATTTTATTTTTAGTAAATCTGGGCAGATCACATTTCCCATTACAATTATGGGAAATGCGATCTGCTTACTAAATATATGTGATAATTAGGGTTTGGTGTAGAATTTTAACAATTCTACTCCAATTTCCATTTAGTAAATTCATGTGATACTAAAATAATTTGAAAAGGGTGTGAAAACACCATTTTTCACTTTATTGTAGTAAAAATAATGTTAATAAATAGGCCCCTAAGACTCTACAGTATGCCCATATATTTATTTACCTCCTTATAACATCCATTGGAGGTGATGTATCATACTGTCAACAGAGATAAAGTGAAGATGTTGCATATAGCGTATGTTATTTTATAGACTGTGCTAGATAAATGATAGCTAGAAGCTGATTAGTTGCTATGGGAAACTTCCCCACTATTCTCTTTTGAAGGTCTGATACATCTGCTTTCTGAGAGGTCCTAAGAATGTGTTGATACAGAAGGAGGGGCCAAAGAGGTGCCTTATAAAAGCTGATTACCATGGGCAGTGCTTGTGGTGGTGGTGGAAGGAACTATCTGGGGGAATTAAACAAGTGTAGCAGAAATAAATAACTTTATTCTCACTGTTGCATAGTTTGTACTTTATTACTAAGAGGGACATTGTTGTAGACAATTTATACCATGAATGTTTTTCTTTCTTGTTTCTCATAATTTTACATTATAAGGAAATCAAATGTAAAATTGGTATTAATATACACTATCTGTATTGATATACACAATCTATTCTGATTCTGTGTGTGATGGACTGTGTAAAATGGTTGTATGATTTTTGTTTTACCCTTCAAAGGTTGTCAGTTCTACCACTTCAGATTAACATCATCTCCCTTTTGCATTGTCTGCACAATAACAGGACCTGCACTCTACCGATGGTCACTACTGGGACAGAGGAATATTTTCAGGGACACATTTAAACCTTAGTTGGAATATCAGGAACAGTTGGCAGCTCTGCTCCATACATTTTCTATGTGTTAATATATACATACTTCTATGAATTATTTATCAAGTGTTTTTAACTGTCTTTGCCATCTGTTACTATGAATCTGCATTAATTGTACAAGAGTAGGTGATGTTATGATCATTTGGCCTCATTTCCCTGTTTTATCTGAGAATACAGAATGAGGATTGAGAAAGTAGCTTCTTACAAGTTTATTGAGGCATTACAACCTCACAAAAGTACTTTTCCATCCTAACCTTGACAAAGGTTTTCATATGGCGTTAGCCCACAGAGCCATCCTCCTGATAGGAAGGAAATCTAAATAGTAAATGGAGATCTATTTGAAGCCTTCCACCTCCTCTGGCCCTCGTAGTGCTTACATAGTCATCAATTAATGTTATAACTACAGTGGCTATAAAAGGTACAGTATTCACTCCCTTTGGACATTTCCACATTTTGCTTGTTACAACATAGAAGCATGATGGATTTAATTGATATTTAGTCCAACTAATAGACACAAAGTTTCTTGATAATGTGCCAAAAAAGAGTTAATCCAACCATTTGTCAAAATTAATTAGGAACAAAAAACTGAAATAAGTGATTGCACTAGTATTATTCACACATCAGATTTAATATTTGATAGAAACATATTTGGCAGCATAGCTGAGTCTATTATGTACGTGTCAGATTTAAACATATAGGGGTATATGTTTACCCACTGCTCTGCTATACAGAGCAGTGGTGTGTGCTCCCCCCACCCCACCGTGGGACACTGCGGCCAGCGGGTGGGACAGCGGGAAAGTCCCAGAAAAATGGGATTGTCCCGCTGAATGTGGGAAGTTGGGAGGTATGCTTCTATATAATCAGGATCAAACACTTGCAGCCATCTTTCAACATGGAAGTGGGCAGGATGCGGAGAATCCGGATACTCTTCTGGGGGTGCGGAGGCTCCCGAAAATTCGGGAGCCTCGTGTAACTTCCCGGAGAGTAGGTAAGCATGACATGCATACAGACATAGAGGGCCATACACATATATAAAGAGCAACATACATAAAGGGACAATTGCTTCACGTGTGTGTGATCTTTATTGCTGTTGTTTTCATGTTTTCCTTGTTCTCACTTTTATCTAATTTTGTGTTCCCAGTGTGTGAATATATGAATACCAATAAAAGAACAGACTTTAAAGAACAGTTTTCAAGGGGTGCCAAGCTTACTTCTCAATGACCTTGTCGCACAACTGCTTGGAAAGCTTTGCTTAAAAATGCATTAACTACCTGTAGGAGCTGGCAGATATAGGTGCCTTTATTAATCTGATACTCCTTGTCTGCACACCGGTGAATTCCAATAAACTATTAATGTGGCTTGTGAAGAAAGTTGGTTACTTCAGAAGACATCTAGGGGTAAATTTACTAAAGTGAGAGTTTTTAGAAGCCCATAGCAACCAATCGATGTTCAGCGATCCGTCGCAGGATTGCTGAAATTTTACATGTTAAATTTCACCGATTTGACGATCACGATCATTTTTTGATCGCGATCATCATATCGGGGAAATCCAACATGTTGGATTTCTGCGATCCTGCGATGCCGGGTTGTAGTATCGCAGGATCTCGGCAATCTGTCGCAGATGTTTGGGGCCCTTTACTTTGGTTCTTAATTTTAGCCATTATTCTGTCGCTTTACTGATAATATAGCCACTAAGGCAATGGCATATCCATAATGTGTGTAGGGCAAAGAGTTCATTGGGTCAAGGGGCTGCCCACAAACCGCCTGTACCGATTGCATCTATTTACCTTCTGCCCATCCCGCTGGCCACCCAAGCCGTATTTCTGAATTAAACACTGGAGCTATGGTACTGATACCATGTTCTATGGTGCATACGTAAGAGTCTCTGGCATGTGCCATTTTCTTTTATGATGGTGTGGCCTACAGACATCTGCACACAATACCTTAAAAAGTCCCTGCATTAAGGAACACATATTTATTTAAAATGTAAGGCTATGTACTATATCAGTTTACCTTCTATTAAGTTAGCAGTATGGCATCTTCTATATACATTTATATCTATAAATAAACACTCCAGTAATTGGGTCTGATTATACAGATTGTCAGGGTGTACAATATAAACATGATTGTAGATTAATGTGAGGTCAATAACTTTACTAGTATAAATAACTTTACTAGGATTTGTACACTCTGTGGAAGCTGAGCGGTCATTTCTCAGGGAAACGCGTTGAGACCTATATTCACCTCCATTTGAATAACCTTGTTGGATATATTACATTCTTGATTTGAACTCTCCCTGTCCAAGTCTGTTTAAAAACCTGAAAGGATTCCTTGAGGATTGTGCTCCAACATACTCACTCTGCCTGCTGGATGCCAGAGGATATCTATCAGCAAGATACCATTACATGGTCCCTGGATGATTCCTTGTGACAATGCTTCAGCACCAACATCCATTGCCGGATGCCAGAGAACTCCTTGCCAGGCACGCACAGCCGCCTGGTAACGTTATACTGCTTATCATCAATTGCTATATTATTACATCATCATCTCTATAGTATTAGAGGATCCTGGAGGATTGTGCTTTGGCCCACTTGATTTGTTTGCTAAATGCCAGAGGATCATTTATCAGTTAGTAACCATTGTAGGCAATTTGGATATATCCTTGTCATCACACTCCAGCCCAATCATCTATTACTGGATGTTAGAGGATTCCCTGCCTGGCTTGCATAGCCCATTGGTAAACAATACATTGCCTATTACTCAAATTTCTTGGAATATAGAGGAGAGAGCCCTATTTCCAACATTTGTTTTGGTGGATTTCTAATGTTTTTATTTTTGTGTCAATTTTTTATGATGTTTTCTAATTAGAGATCTCTAATATTGTGCACGTGTATGTGTTTTAATCTGAATAAATGTATTTATTCAACTCAGAGTTACTTGTCCATCATCATATAGTTTAATTATGCAATTAGCAGCGCTGGTTCTATTTATATTTGTAGTAGGTTTAAGAAGGTGGACGTACACTTGGGTATACAAATGAGAAAAACAATGTATGGTATATAGAGTATAAAAGTGAATGCTGGGTAGTTCAACCCAGACTGAAACACAAAGCTCTGTAATGGACTGCATAGCAGATCAATGCATGCTGTTCTTACATCTAGTATTGGATAGTTTCAGACTTATGGCATATAGCAAGTTAAGTGCATACAGAGTGCAACGTCCTCTGCTACATACCATCTTACTGATGTGAATCCAGCTTGTCAGGCGTGTGAGCCATACCCTGGTGTCAGATACCCTGGTAAAGTGATGGAAGTAGTAGTTCACTTGCAGCAAAGCTACCCCAACTGGTTGCTATATTGACTCCACTGGCGCTTCTATGTCAGGTATGGGTTCTCAGATCTTGCGGGGTTTCAGGTCTCGCTATGTAATGGTCATGATCCTATTCTCTGGACAGAGAGGGATTTGAATGGACTCCTAGTCAGAGATGAGTAATGCTGTGTATGTCATCAATGTGTTTCAGCTTTATTAAGCCTTCCTCTGGGAGTGGATGCTGGTATTTACAGCATCTGGTAATCTCTTTATGTGATTATGCTGGTCCTAGGGTTGGCCATTGACCATTGATGGTTAGAAACCATCAATGGTCACCTGCTAATGGCTGATGGTTTTACAATTGATGGCGGAGATTCAGATGGTTTACCACCATCGAAGGTAGCCGTGGGCCTGATGTTTTTTTTGCCCATGCTTGCATGGCAAACAAAGTGCTCTGCTGCAGTTGCTATCAGCCAGCAGCCCTGGCCCAGCCAATCCCTCGGCTCCAAGTCAGTCAGTCACAGTGTGTGTGCTGGGATGGGGTATGGGCTGGACCACTTTGCTGCCTTGACAGGCAGAGCTTAACTGCCAGTCAGCACAGTCCACACTCGACTCCGGCTCTCAGGGTGCTAGGAAGGATGGCCCACCCTCTACTCTCTCTAACTGGCTGAATCGAGGAGCTCAACTGTCAGTTTGTAACCCCGGCCACTCTATCTTTATAGGCCTGGCCAGTCGTCACCGCACATGTGCAGAGGATACTTTGCCTCACTGATTCTGTTTCTGACGTCAGCACAGGCCAAGTCTCTTCTGCACATACGTGAATCTTCGATGGCAAGAACAAATCAATGGTTTGGCATTGCATAGTTCCATACCATCGATTATTCCTGCCATTTTTTCCATTGATGGCATCCATAGATGGAGGGCACACTGATGGCCATCCATAGATGAACCCGGCCACCTGATTGATTGGGTGTGTCAGGCTGGGTCTCAACTGGTGACAACCAGTCAATCACTCAGGGGGAGTGGTGAGGCTGCCACTGGGTGTATTAGTCTCTTTGTTTACATCAGGAGATTAGGCACACAGAACTACAGATATCTAGTAATTTATATCAGGACATTGGGGACAGATAGTAGTGCTGATACATTGTGCTAACCTGATGCCAATTTGTATTCATGTTTGTATCACATTGCTCAGATGTAATGCAAAAAGATACACAATTAGGGTGTGTGCATGCATAGATGTACAGAGTTTGGAATTACTTGATGTGATGCCCTAATGGTCCACAAGGATATGTACATATGTACCTGGGTAAGGAAACCTGGTGATGTGATTATGGGATAATCCTCTCCTCTTAGATGTCATATGCATAAAATGGACTTAATCTCATTGTCAATATTGAGACCCTATGTATGGGGTAAGTGTTTGTAGGAGGACCATCCATTTTGGTTCTTCTTTTCTTATTTGTTGCAGATAGTCTTACCCTCTCTAGTTTGGGTCAACATCTTTTTTTGCTGACAATTTGAGAAGTGTAGGTGCTGTGTGATGTGTTCTTTGAAATTAATTGATAGATTGTGTTCCTCCATGCCTTTCTTGATGATCCTCAAGTGTTCCTTAATCCTCACTTTCAGTGGTCTCACTATTCTCTCTACATACTGCATAGGACAGGGACATTCTAGAAGGTAAATTACCCCCTTATTGCTGATTGCAAGTCTCTGATTTTGTGTGTTCTACCCATAACATTAGAAACAATGCGATCCCCGTCAGAGCCCACAGCGTATCAGCCTAGTGCTAATGTGCTGTGTCTCACCTTCTGGCTGGCTCCACTGGGCATGCACGAGATCTCGCAAGCATCACAAGATCTCATGTGCAGCCGGAGCCCGGCAGCTGTGCAGTCAGGGACAGTGCTGTCGATAGCTGCAGCTGTCAGAATGGTCAGTGCCACACATCTTGTAGATAGAGCATAGTACCACTGTCATTTACCACCCAATCCTCATCAATACATGGAGGAGATGCGATATTAGTGCACATTAAGTGCGCTGATACTGCTAAACCCCCATATCACCGGGTGATACATCTCCCCCAATGTGCTCCTACTTCCTGTGATCTTGCAGACTGGGCAGAAGCCAGTGATAGAAACCCCCTTCTCTTGTGTTGGGTCCTAGGGTGCACTTGCTTTCTTGTTTGATGTGATTTTGAACTAATTTTGCTTTCAGGTCAGGGGCCTTAAGTAAACTATCATTGTTGTGGTAGGCAATCGGCTAAAATGTCATCTTGAAGCAAGTGTTTTTGATAAAACTGCAAACTTGGTTAACTTGTTGCGTATACTGGGCTTGATTCAGACCCAGTTGCAAGCGCTACTCCGTCGCTCCAGGTCTCACACCAAAGGGGGCAAGCTGTCGATGGTGATTGACAGCTCGCCCCATTTGGTAGGCGTGGCCGGGGGGTGGCTTCACAAATGGAGGCATTCCAAAGCGAATACCTGCCTTTTGTTGGCGGCCCCACTGACATCACCAGTGATGTCAGTGGGAGAGCTTCCGGTTCTATTAGAGCCAGAAGCTCTCTGGGGCTTGCGGCCATGAGACTCTACCACAAGGGTCTCATTGCAAGCCCGATGGTTGCGATGGTCTTGACCATCGCGACCATCAACCTGGCCGCTGGCTATAGCTGTGGGTGGTCACCCACAGCTATGCGAGTGGCCAGGAGGCCACTCCAAAAAAAAAAAACGCCCTGGTTCAGAGCGAGCGCTCTTTCAGAGAGTCCGTCTCTGAATCAGGCCCTCTGTGTGATGAAGTATATATCATCTGACATGTTGGTGGTGGGTTTGGTCTTGTACTCCAGTAAGGGAGATCTGTTTTAGTATCTTACTTGTTCAAAGGTTTACTGAACTAAAGGCCTGAATCAGAAATGTACATAAATCCGATGTTTTACATACACATGCCTGCACATGCTCAGGAGCCATTCTGCTTATGTGCAGAATCAGTCCTGCGTGATTGCACACAGTGCCTCCAAGCCACAGCATGACATGCTGCTGCCATTTGGGGACAGGTAGGGGGTAGAGATGGTCTGGATTCCAGGAAACAAGGTGTGTAGCCCCCATTTCCTGAGAGTGCTGAAACCAGGATCTGGTTGGGCCACACAAGCGGGCAGGAGAAAGCCAGTCTGAGTAAGCTTCAGCCTACTCAGATGGCGGAAACATCATGACTGATGGTTGCTATGTTGATCTGATGCTGTGTCTTCGGATGCAGAACTTGGATCTGTGATGCAGGCTGGAGTGTCTTTTTCCATCAGTACCTCCTGCAAGCATTAGCATATTAGTTGTGGGGTATCGCACAGCTGCTTCCTTGCTGATGTGCAATACCATACATATCTGAAGCAGGCCCTAAGTTAGTTATTCCTTGTCTAAATACAGTATTGTTGCTGTGTTTGTCATGCTCTTGGAAATTACTTAGTTTGAAGCTGTTATGTCTCAGGAGCTTGAACTGCCCTATCAGAATTTTACTGAGCCAGTTGGAATGATGTCCACTGGATGCTAGAAAGTAACTATTAACATAAACCTTTTTGTGGAAAGTGTCGGTATGAATCTTGTTACATGAACATGTTCAGATCTAGAAATTCTAAATTGATTTTACTGCAGTTAGTAGTGAATCTCAAGTTATTGCTGTTCCTGTTCATGTGGGTGATGAACATCTTATGTGAATTATCACTACCATTCCAAATTAAGAAAACATCTTTTAAGTATCTGATCCAGAGAACAAGGCTTGCCCCAAACTGATGCTGGGGCCAAACTCCTCATAAAGAGATCAGCATAGCTTGAGCCAGACCTTGTCCCCATTGCTGTGCCAATTTTCTGTGGATAGAAACTGTTTTGTAACTAGACTTAGTTGTGCGTATGAATGATTTTGATGCTGCAGAAGATGAAGTTGCAGTGTTCGTAGTATCATGTTGATGTTGCTACAATTGATGCTTGCTGAACCCTGTTCATGATTGATGACAATAAGGGCCATAGCTATTCAAATATATGCGATTCACGGGATTACCCACACAAGATAACTGTGGTGCACTGAGTGACAAGCATAGTGAGCGATTCCACCAAGACATTTCAGCAATGGAACAAAGATATCAGGGTAGGTGAATCACTACTTTTGGACAGTGACAAGAGATGCCCAAGAAGAGGAGTACAAGCCACAAGCAAAGAGAAAGCACCCCCATGAATAGGCCATTATATTAGATAATACTTTCGTATGCTGTATGTTTGTTTCATTTGCTGTATGTTTGTTTCGTTTTGTGTTCTTATTTGTGATTGATTGAATTAAAACAACTGTTATTTATTTTCTATCAAGAAAATATCAGATTATTTAAAAATAGCTTTTCACTATGACTATATTACTAATGTACATACAGTATAGTGCAAGTAGTGTAGCTCAAATAATAGAGCTAGTAAAAACATTCTGAAATCATTTTAGTTTTTCTTGACCTCAAATTAGTAATGTATGACTATTTTTACAAAGGAAACAAATTAAAAGTTTTAATTTGTTGTACAGTGTTATTGATGTCTCAAATCATCACAGGGAAGTCCCATTCACCGCTCTGCCCCGTTACCTGCCTGTTCTGCAGTTCCCATACTGCATACAAGTCAGCTTAACCATTGCACCCCAGCCTGCAATTTACATTTACCTGTGAACTGTTACCTGCCTATACTGAGTCAATGTGCACACCTGTGGTACTATTCCATCATGCCACTGGGATATTGCATGTTAGATTTTTATGATGTTCTACTCTGTGCTCAGCGGTTTTCCAGGTATATAGTTATACTAAGTGGTATTGGTTTCCCTGCACTGTGTGCTGTTATATTGGGCCGGTTCAAAGAAGGATCCTGGTTCCAGGGCTGGAGTTCAATGTGAGATATACAGTCTGTGCACTGAGGTGCTCAGTAGCTGTGTTACCTATTCTGGTTCCAGTTCCAGGTCCTGCGTTAGAGCTGTACCAGGGTTGCAACTTTCCTAAATTGTATTTTGTAAACTTTGATTCTTGGCCTGAGTTCTGAGTTCTTATCTACCAGTACTATGCTATTCTGAGTTCCGGGGTCACCCTTGTCACTGGAGCATATCCCTGGTCTGGTTGGCCTTCTGAGGTCACTAGGCAAGGGGTGCCCAGTGGCCTGGGTAATCGCCTCAGTTTATTTTCTAGATGGAGAGATTATGATAGCAGCGGATTATTATATACTGCTAATCTCCCAATTTTCTGTATCTCTCTCCTAGGGGTAAATTTACTAAAGGTTGATTTTGATTGAATCTTTTTTTGTTTTATCAATTTTCTGTCGATTTTGCAAGTTTGAAAATAGTCAAAACAACAAAAAATGTACCCCAAAAAAACAACTTTTGACAAAAAACGATCAGTCTAACATCAATACTTTTATACAGACAACTATAGAATCCCCAGATTTACTAATGGTCAGTTTTAAAATCAAACAAAAATCGACCACAATACGGACAGACTTTGCCATCCTGTTCTAGGTTATATTTGCCAACTGTTTTAAATTGAAAGATCTAAACCGACAGAATTTACACCTGCAAAATCCGATTGACAACAACATCTATTTTCAAATCGAATTCAAAACCGGCTGTTAGTAAATCTGCAAATTAGACACTGAAACATGATGCTGTCTGTTGATTTCAAGTGACTTTCCTATTTCATGCCTCCTGTCAGGTAACAAAAACTGTATCCTCCTGACTGGTACTACATAGGCCAGAAATGAGGTCACACAGATCCCCAAGTTCTGACATAGCGAGAGTGGGGCTTAAAATTCCTACAGTTAATATTTTATCACTCCTTTCTATAACCTAGTAATCTGCCACGGGTTGGGTACTATATCCCGGTGGTCAAAATCCTGACAAGGGCATCCTGACCTGTCTGTAGGTATCCTAACCCTTCCCCTACCCATCCTTCCCCGGTGCCTTAACCTAACCTCCCCCTCTAGTGCCTAAACCTAACCTTCCCCTAACTGCACCCTAAACCTAACCCCCTCCCCATAGTGCCTTAATACCACTACTTACCTTCAGGATCCGGCAGTCAGGGTTCCAGTGCCAAGATACTGACAGGTGTCGGGATTCCAGCACCGGTATGCTAAGCGTCGGCATCCCCTATGCAGGGATATTGACAAGATCCCATCTGCAACAACCAACTGTAAAAGGTCACTGGTCCCTATATCTCATAGTAACAATTGCACAATCTCTGCGACACAACTAGCTCTCATGTAATTACTCTCACAATACTTCTAGCAGGAAGGGGTACAATGCTTAGTGACAAAATGAGAATAATAAAAGTGTTACTATAGCAATAGACAATACATGTATAGCCATTCAAATTATAAAAAAGATAACTCACAGGAAATAGAACATGTTGGAAATATAGCAGCTCCCAAATTCAGGACCTCATTCAGAGTCGGTCGTTGCGGCCGCACGGTCGTAAGGGAAAAGGGGCCGGATATGCAAATGATGCACTCGCAAGTTGCGTCCTTAAGATCGGACCGTTAGCTGGCCAACCAAGGGGAGGATGCGGCCGTAAGACGAAAAATACGCCCCTTCTCGTACGCATTACACGTCATCTCCGGCCATATAAGGATTAATCGAGACCATCGGTAACCATCGGAACTGGTCGTAGAGCTTAAGGTTGACCATACCCTCTCTTAAGCACTACGATCAGGTCAGTGTACAAACCACCTTTGTTAATTATGCACTCCCATAAAACGCTGTTCGTATAATTAGGCACGCCTGCGTTCAGATCTTCACTCCCCCGTTTTCAAGCACCTTCGCCTGTTACCACCCACAAACGCCTCATTCTGTCACTCAAACTACCGACCTGGCTGTGTTCAAGGAGAGAGAAATTTCTGATCGCAGCCGCTAGTTTGCGCACGCGCACTGCGAACTTTACGCATGCGCAGTTTAGCGAACATCGGTGGCGTACGACCGTGCGGCCGCAATGACCGACTCTGAATGAGGTCCTCAATTTGATCCTAAAAACACTGACTCAGAGGGGTACATTTTTGAAGAATCGAGTCTGGGAGAGTTTGCTTTTTTTTCAATTCGATTGGCTTCGCCGAAACTTGGGTGATTTGAGGCTCCTGAAACTCTCAAATTTACCAAGAAGTGAGTTTAGCTGAGAATGAGATGTCCGATGGTGAAGCAGAATGAGATATCTCCCCCGAGTAGCAGGTTTTGCAGGAGATTACTCACCTGAGATTGTAGTGTCTTCTCTCTGCAAAACTCTCCCGAGCAAGCAGCCTGCACATATCAGTGAGATATGTGAAGGCTGCTTGTGTTGTACCTGTAAAAAAAAATGGGTTAAATGTTTGTTATAAAATTACAAAGGGTCCCCCCTCTAAAGCTTAACCAGCCTCGAACTTGCCAGGCAGTCCTGGTTTCTAAAATTACGGGGAACAAACTACGCAGAATACCCTACGCAATTTTTTTTCCCCTATACTTAAAACCAGGACTGACCCTGCAGCCTGGTGTTGGTTTCTAAATTACGGTGGAGCCCTACTAATTTTGTTCCCCATAATTTTAGAAACTAGGACTGGCTGGCAAGTCTGGGGCTGGTTAAGCTTTAGTAGGGGGGAGGGGGGCTATGTCGATTTTTTTTTTACACTTTTAACTTTTTTTTTCTATTTACAGGCAGAAACATACATGGATCACAGTGATCTGTGAATTTTTTTCATGAGTTTTTACAGGAGAGTTCTCCCTTCTCATCAGAGTTTAGAAACTCTCTGCTTGGTAAAGTCCCGAATCTTATCTTCACTAGTGAAAAAGTTCTCGAGTTTTGCCGATGGTGAATTGAAGAGAGTTTGCTAACTCTCCAGTATTTTCTTGTAGCAAAGGAGAGCTCACTCCTGAGTTTTACATTAGTAAATTTGCGAGTGGGAAAAAATGCCCACACTCTCCAGAGTTTGCAAACTCTCCCAGACTCAATTCTTAGTAAATTTACCTCAGAGTACCATAACCTTTTAAACCCTACACCACACCTCTATATCCCCTACCCCTGTGTGACTGGCAAGCTGGTTTGTGCCTTAAAGCTAGAAAAGGGCTTAATTACCCTTGTGTATGAGGTACTTGGAAAATTGTCTGCTCGCATTATTTTTCATAATTGAATCTGTAAAATATTAGCAAAGATTACTGTAGAAGTAAGTAATATGTAATCATTCCCCACCCAGTGCGATGGGCTCTCAATTTACATCATTTGATTTATCACACAAAACCGACGGGTATAGACGGTGTGTATACGTCTATATAATGTGTATGAACTATCCGTCAGTTTTCAGTATCATTTGAAAACCGATGGTGATGTTGGTCAGTTTTATTGTCGTTGGTTCTGTAGTTATTTTTTTTACATTTCCAATGAAAACGGATGACAAAACTGATAACAAATCAGACCAAAAATAGACCATAAATAGTCCACAAATAGACTAATACATCATGGTGGTTTCCTGTGGGGTAAAATATACCACATGATTTCTACATCACATACCATCTATAATCCCGCTCCCACCAGAGCAAGTATTTCCACATGGCAGTGGCGTAACCAGGGCGGTCCAGGTCCGGTATAGTAGGTCTAGTGAGTATGGTCCGCAGTATACAGTAACACACACAAAGCCGCCGGCGCTGGTTAGTGCACTCGTACTACCCGGCGGTGGTGTGTGTTTCAGCAGCCAATTAGAGTCAGACAGACTCTCATTGGCTGCTGCATCCACTGCCGGAGTTGGGCTGGAATTCACTCATAAGCTCTGCCTTCTGGCTCCTGGAGTGTGTGATGGGAGAGACGTCATGACGTGTCTCCTGCAGTACCAAGCGGGAGGACGGAGGAGCGGACAGAGGTGGGCGCGGCAGGTTTCAGGTAAGTGTTTTGTGTGTGGTATATATGTAAGGGGCACTACTGGCCAGGGGCACTGTATAGCGGCACTGTATAACTACTGAGGGCACTGCATAGGGGGGACCACTACTGGGGAGACTGTATAAAGGGCACTACTGGAGTCTGCATAAGAGGGACCACTACTTAGGGCAATACATACTGGGGGTACTATATAAGGGGAACTACTGGGGGTCTGCATAAGAGGGACCACTACTGGGGGCACTGCATAGGGGGGACCACTACTGAGGGTACTATATAAGGGGCACTACTGGGGGCACTGCATAAGAGGGGCCACTACTGGGGCACTGCATAAGAGGGACCACTACTGGGGGCACTGCATAAGGGGGACCACTACTGGGGGTACTGTATCAGGGACACTGTATAAGGGGCACTACTGGGGACACTGTATAAGGGGCACTACATAGGGGGACCACTACGGGGGGCAATGCATAGGGGGGCATGGTATAAGGGGCAGTGCATAAGGACCACCACCACTGGGGGTACTGCATAGGAGGGACCACTACTGGGGGCACTGTAGAGGGGGAAAACTACTGGGGGCCTGCATAACAGGGACCACCACTACTGGGGGCACTGCATAGGGGGGCACTGTATAAGGGGCACTACTGGGGGCACTGCATAGGAAGGACCACTACTGGGGGCACTGTATAAGGGGGACTGTATAAGGGGCACTTCTACATGGGGCACTGCTACTGGGGACATTGCATAAGGGGCACTACTACAGTGGACATTGCAAGAGGGGCACTACTAATGGGGACATTAAAGTGCATATGAAATTGAAAGGAATGTTCCCAGAGTGACGAGAAACGTGGGGGGAGTCATGCTGACATGCCCCATTTATCAGTGGCCATGCCCATTGCTGCACGTGGCCACACCCACTTTTCAGCATGCGCAGATAAGGGAGGGGGGCTCCATTTTTCATCTTGCCCTGGCCTCCAAATACCCTAGTTACGCCACTGCCACTTGTGAGGGTTTGGTGGTTCGAGGTAGTAGGTGAGAGGTTATTTGTTAGAGAACTTTGGTGAGTGTTACTGCAATTTCTGAAAGTAGTCTTGTCATTTTCTGTGTAATCTTGTCTGAGTTTAAAGTTTGTGTCAGGATCCGGACTGGGATCAGCCTTTACTCACCGCTGGACTGGCGTCTTTAGGCTCCGAGGCGTTCTGACGCCAGTGGCAGTGGTGGGTTGTGGCTGAGGATTCTCCCTGGGGTCCAGTTGGACTTCCATGCGTGTGTCTGGACTCCTGTGTTTGCAGGCATGGGCACAGCCTTGTTGGTACATCTCACCTGACCAGTCTCCTCCAATGGCAGTCTTGCTAGTCTCCCAGCTGATCTCGTGATCCAATGACCAGCTGCCTGGGGGTATTTAGGACCGTCTCCTGCAACAGGAAGTTGCTGTTCAACACACCGTATGACTCCACGTCGTCATTCCTTGTGACAACCGTCTTATGCTCCAGAGGCTGTATTCCTTCCCTCAGTGTTTTCCTGGTTTCCTGTTTGTTTTCTATGACCTCCGTGTATCCAGTCCATGTCTAGTACAAATCATCCTATGTGTCTCCAGTCACACTTCCATGTATCCAGATCCTGTGATCAGAACAATTCATCCTGTGTGTCTCAACTGTGACCTCCGTGCATCCAGTCCGTGCCTTGTACAAATCATCCTGTGTGTATCCAGTTACACTTCCATGTATCCAGTTCCTGTGATCAGTACAATTCATCCTGTGTGTCTCAACTTGGATCTCCGTGTATCCAGTCCCTGTGTCCAGTATAATTCATCCTATGTGTCTCAACTCGGATATCCATTTATCCAGTCCCTGTGTCCAGTATAATCATCCTGAGTGTCCCAAGGTGTACCAAGGTGCACCTCTGTGTATTCAAATCTCCGTGTTCAATTCAAGTGCATCCTGCATGTACAGATACACACCACAGTACATCCTTTCAAGTCCTCTGTCGTTGCGTCCTGAGTCGCACTTTAGTGTACAAAATACAAACCATTGAGTACACTTTTAAAGTCATCTGCCGTTGCGTCCGGAGCCGCAACTTTGTGTACTAAATAGTAAATACACACTACTGTGTACAAAGTGCGCACGATTGTGTATATTGTCCCTGTGCATCAGTACAAGTTGTCTATGTCTCCAGTGCGCCCTGAGTGGTACCTTCGTGTACTCTGTTCTGGAATTTTAGTATAACTCCATCTCTGCACTTCCAGTACCTTTCCAGAGCATCCCTGAGTATTCAGTCCTTGTGTTTCAGTTCAAGCCATTCCTCCGTGTTATTCCCAGTGTTCCCTGTGTTAGTCATGTTCAGTATATTGTTCTAGTCTTCCATCACTCCCAGGTACCTGTCCAGAGAGCCACTCTCTGGGGCTTGCGCGTGGCACGTGCGCAGTGCCCCACCATCGACCCGCTAGCGAGCGCATAGCACTTGCAAGCGACTCTGAATGAGGTCCTTGGTGCGGTGAAAACCATAGCCGAATTGGAGGGGTCACTGGAGAAACCACCAAGTGGGTTAGACTGCGTGCCTCTGGGCAGGTCTCGCCAAACCTGGGTTTGCCTGCAATTGGGAGACTTAGTCTGTCACCCCGTCATTCCCCTACAAGTATCCGAAACCCCTCGGTTCTTGACCTCATCAGAGGTAGTCCCAGTGCTCGGTTGTGACAGTTTATTTGTGTGGTCTTGTCTGTCTTTTTTGTGTTAATTGTTATTCGTTTAGATGGAGGGGGAGAGGAAAAGAAGCAGAGAGGACCCACATGAACAAACACTATGGGCCGTACTCAATAAGCGTCAAAAAGCAGTTTTCGGTGATAACGTTTTGGCGATCACGTCATTTCTCCATTGGAAACTTATCCCTGTATTCAAATGTGGCGACTTTTCGCCAATGCGAAAACACAATGCAATGTACCTGGCGGAAAAGTTTCGCCTATGAATAGCTGTCGGAAAAAAGTGCAGAATTGCGGTTTTGGGGTGCAAAGGTTGGGAAACCACCCTGCACCCTTAGGACAGGTCCCCAAAAGAATCTTAAAAAAAAAAAATAATGAACACCCCAAAAATGACTTTGAAAAAGGGTCCGAAAAAGTACCAAGTTGGGGTACAAACTTAAAAACTAGCGAAATAGACTTTGGAGGGGTCTGCAAGTATGAGGGAGTTTTCTTTTTTATTGCAGGTGCTTGCTGAAGGTGCGTTTTTAACGCTTTTGAAGACCTCACTTTTGCGAATTTTAACCATGCTTGCACTAATTTTCATGTGCCCCAAATTTGCTGGGACTAGTTATTTCCACCAAAAAAAACTGATAAATGCTATTCTTCACCACTTGTGCAAAGACGCTAATAAGCAGATAATGAGAGCATTAAGTACCCCAAATAGCTTTAGCAGGGCTATTTGGGGGCATCTACCATGATCCCCAATGTTAGTGCATCTCTTGGGGGGTGTCAGGCTAATTTTCCCAAATCTGACAGCACTTTACGCCTGTTTGCGTTTCGCCGGGCCCCTTTTTCGCATCCTTTGGAAATGAATACGGGGCTAAGCAGGGATGAGCGCGATACTTTATCGCATGAAAAACCAGCGATGATGGGGAAAAGTCCGTCATGCGAAAAGTACGGGGCTTTTCGCATCTAATTGAATATGCCCCCCGAGGGGTAACTTTACTAAGAATCGAGTTAGGGTGAGATTGCAATCTCACGCGAGTTTAGGCATGTTTTTCAACTCGCAAATTTCCTAAAGACAAACTGGAGTGAGTTTGGAAGTATGGGGGTCATTCAGACCCGCTCGCGAGCGCAGGACGCTCGCAAGCGGGTCGATGTTGCCCCACTGCGCATGCGCACAACGGAGGGAGCTCCGTAGAGCGCATGCGCAAGACCCGGATAGCGACGGGCTTTCCGTCGCTCCGGGTCTCGCACCAAAGGGGGCGTGCTGTCGATGTTGATTGACAGCACGCCCCCTTTGGTGGGCGTGACTGCCAGAGGGAGGCGTTCCCATGGGAACGCCTACCGTCTGAAGCCGGCCCCACTGACATCACTAGTGATGTCAGTGGGAGTGATTTTGGCTCTGATAGAGCCAAAATCACACCAGGGCTTGCGGCAGCGAGACCCTACCGCAGGGTCTCCGTCGCAAGCCCGATGGTCGCGATGGTCTTGACCATCACGACCATCATCATGGACACTCGCATAAGCTGTGGGTGGTCACCCACAGCTATGCGAGCGTCCAGGAGGACGCTACATTTTCATGGAGGAGGGCCCTGATTCAGAGCGAGTGCTCTGGTCAGAGCGTTTGGCTCTGAATCAGGCCCTGAGTTCTCTCTTTTCACTGTTAAAACTCTTGTGAGATAGCAAACTTGAAAAAACTCACCATCGGCCAAACTAGGAAGTACTTGAAAAAGAAAAAGATGCAAATCATGAATTTACTAAAATTTGAGTTTACAATCTTATATGAGATTGTAGAAAACTCACTGGTAAATAACTTTCAAATAGACCACCTCCTAAGCTGCGAGTTTGCCAGTAATATACATAGATCAGTGTGATTTGCATATGTTTCTGCCTGTATGCCTAATGTAAAGGTTTATTTTATTTTTTTAAATGATGTAGGGTCCCTCCCCAAAAGCCATAACCAGCCCCGGACTCGTCAGCCTCTCCTGGTACCTAAAACTACGGGGAACAAATTGAGTAGGGTTCAACCATAATTTAGGTACCAGCAGCCTGCAGGGCCAGTCATTTTTTAATTATAGGGGGAAAAATGCGTAGGGGTCCCCCTATAATTAAAACCAGCACCGGACTCAAAACGACTGGGGTGTAATGCCATAGCCCGGAGACCCTATTACTGGGTCTCCAGGGCCAAAGCATTATCACCCCAAGTCACTCAGGCCAAGCCGGGGATCTCAGGGGAGGTGGGGACCCCCAAAAAGGGGTCCCTGCTCTCCCAAAACCCCAGACTTGATCTGACACCCGGGGCTCTTCCCCGCACCCCTGGGCTGTGTGTATGGGGTAATAAAGTGGAAAATAGTAGTAAACTATTGTATTTTACAGTGGAACTACAGGTGCCCCTGTACCCACAGCCGAGTCCCCGATCCATATACTTACCATTAGCAGTAAGCCCAGGGGTGCGGGGAAGAGTTCTGGGCTTCAGACCAAGCCTGGGGTTTTGGGAGAGGGGGGACCCCTTTTTTGGGGGGTCCCCACCTCCCCTGAGATCCCCGGCTTAGTCTGACTGGCTATGGTTGAGAATGCCTTGGCCCTGGAGACCCGGTAATAGGGTCTCCTGGCTGTAGCATTACACCCCGGTCAGTTTGGGTCTGGTGCTGGTTTAAAATATAGGGGTACCCCTACACAATTTTTCCCCCCTATATTTAAAACCAGATATGGCCCTGCAGCCTGGTGCAGGTTCCTAAATTATGGTGGAACCCTACTCGGTTTGTTCCCCGTAATTTTAGGAACCAGGACTGGCTGGGAGGGACTCTATGTAATAGTTTTTATTACATTTTAACCCATTTTTTACAGGTACAAGACAAGCAGCCTTCACAAATCTCACTGATATGTGCAGGCTGCTTGCTCGGGCGAGTTTGGCAGAGAGAGTGCAATCTCGGGTGAGTAATCTCATCTAAACTCGCAACTAGGGGAAGAAATCTTGATCTACTTCACCATCGGAAAACTCACTTTCAGCGAAACTCAATTCTTAGTAAATTTGTGAGTTGAAAAACGGAAAACTCACCCGAGTTTCGGTGAAGTAAAGAGTATTTAAAAAAAAAAATTAGACCAAACTCAATTCTTAGTAAATTTACCATTGAGGCTCCCCAGCCTCACTTCCTAAAAGGAAACGATAAGGTCCAATTATTTGTTGACATTAACATTACATTTCAGCAAACTTACCTGGGAAAACGACAAACAATATATTTTGTGGTATACTAGTTTTGTGCAACGCTTCACACAATATATATTTTAACTGTCCATTTGGACAAACGTTTCAATTGTATTTTTGTTTTAGAAAAAAATGTCTGTGTGGATATCCATCAAGCACCTATCTTATATGAGGTAACATTACTGTATTTTAGCTTTTGCAATAACAGAACACAAAGGAAACTTATACTTACATGTGAAAAAGTTGTTAATAAGGGCCTGATTCAGCAAGGAGCGCAGTTGCTTATACGCACGCAAATGGTCAATTGTTGCGTACTGCGCATGCGTATGCATCACAGTGTGCGTGCGCGAACTAGCAATTGCGTTCGGACCTGCGATTGCAGAAGATACGCAGACCCATGGCAGAGTGATTGACAGGAAGTGCCATTTGTGGGTGGTGATGGAGGGGTAGGCGTGCCAGTGCGTTGCAACGCTGTTGCAGGGGCATGCATAAATTATCCACTGCGTGTCCATAAGCAGCCATAGCACTGATAGCGTGCGTGGCTGTTAGCAATTTCTGAGTAAGGTCAGGGCTTTTGCAAGTGTGCATATGGGTCACTCAATGTTACCTCTATATTGGCCAACTATATGGATGGGAGTATGGGGAAGAGGGTGTCCTTATGTATGCCTGCGATCACAATGTGAATGCAAACATTTACATAGCACCTCTGATAATGGCAACTGCGGTGCGTGTGTATAAGCAGAATTGCAATCCGTAGTGAATCAGGCCCTAAGTGCTTTGTCCAAAGGAATGTGTTTTAGAACTTAAACACGTCTGATAGTCAGTAGTCTTTTATTTGGAGGGGTCGGCTGCCGGCTTGTGGTCAGTTTGCAAACCAATGCTTAGTAAATCTGTGGTTTGTACTCAGGGGCATTTTAAGAGAGGAGGGGGCCCATGTGCATTTCCTGTGCAGGGCCCCCTCCTCTCTCCCCGGTGGCCGGCAACCGACTGACATGGCTGGCTGGCCACCGCAGAAGCAGTAGACTCTGGGAACTAGAGTGTGCCCAGAGTCTACTGCGCATTCGCAGAACGCTGGAAAAATGGCTGCGGCGGCCAATTTCCGGTATTATGCGCAACGCTTACACCCGACTCGGGACCATATACAGGTGAGTTTTAAATAATATGGGTGCAGGGTGTGCGGTGTGGGGGCCCCCTGGACCCGGGGGCCTGTGTACCCCGCACACCCTGCACCCATTATAGATACGCCCCTGTTTGTACTGTATACTTGCCCTTAGCAAATGGGCGAATTTCAAAACTGACAGAAAATCACCCAAAACCGACAGTTAGTAAATTTACCAAAGTCATCTATATGCAATACTACCAGTCACTTGTATTGGAAGTGCAGCCAGCCCAGATTTAACAAACCTCATACTGTACCTGCCAACTTTCTGGCTGCTCCTTCCGGGAAGGAGCAGCCAGATCGGCAGGATTGGGGGCATGGCCGGGACAAGGGGGAGTGGCCGGGCGGGTGAGAGGAACTTGTGGGCGTGGTGGTGCCTGGGCCACACGATCGCGTCTGTTTGGCCCTGCCCACTACACAATGCTGATAATATAGGCATTGTGAATCAGGGGACGGGGCCAAAGTGACGCGAATCGCGTCATCGCTCCCCACCCCTGCTGCGTGGGTTGCAGGGGTTATTGCGGGAGATAAGAGGGGCGGGTGGCAGCCGGGGGGATTGCCTGCCTTCCCAGGAGGTCGGGAGCGGCACCCGATTTTCGGGAGGCTCCCGACCAAATCAGGTGGGTAGGTAAAGGTGCGTACACATTGGGCGATTAAAGTGGACGACTGAACAATAACGATATCGTTATCGTTCAGTCGTCCACTTAATTGGCCATTTTTAACATCAAAAAGATGAACGATAACGACGATGCGCGTTCCCGCGGGTTATTTGTCATTATCGTTCATCAAGTAAACATGCAGGCCAACCTGACGATGTCGTCAGGTTGCTGCATGTTGGGGAATGGGGGAGAGAGCCCGGCGCTGAACGATATCGTTAATGATATCGTTCAGCGGGTGTGCTCAATGTCATAAACGACATTGAGCACAGCCTGCCAGGGACACACTAGACGATATCGCTCCGGGAGCATATTGTCTAGTGTGTATGCTCCTTAAGTATGACGAACCTTGGATGTGAAATCTTTTCGGACCAAGCACTTCTAAACTAACCATTTTTTAATAGACCCGTAGTCCTGCTCTGCCTTTTCTGACATCTTACAGGCAGAGCAGAGCACAGAGATGGTGTCTGTGATCAGCCACACAGGCTGCAGGCATAAAGAAAATAAATGTTTATAATAGAAATACATTTAAAACAATGCTCACCTGCACACAGGGATCTCTGATCAGTGATTGAGCTTCTTCTGTAACCCAGTCAGCTGAGTGGTGTGGGCAACTGAGCTGCTGGCCTACATTCACTTCAGCTCAGCCGACCGGGTTACAGAAGCAGCTCACCGATCAGAGATACCTGTGTGCTCGTAAGCTTTTTTTTAAAATATATTTTCTAATATAAACTGCCATTTTCTTTATGCCTGAAGCCTGTGTTGGGTGCAAGCTCTGCCTGCACACTTTGCATACGCAGGATCTGTACTGCACACTTGTGCATACGCAGGATCTGTACTGCACACTTTGCATACGCAGGATCTGTACTGTACACTTGTGCATACGCAGGATCTGTACTGTACACTTGTGCATACGCAGGATCTGTACTGTACACTTGTGCATATGCAGGATCTGTATACTGCACACTTGTGCATACGCAGGATCTGTACTGTACACTTGTGCATACGCAGGATCTGTACTGCACACTTTGCATACGCAGGATCTGTACTGTACACTTGTGCATACGCAGGATCTGTACTGTACACTTGTGCATACGCAGGATCTGTACTGTACACTTGTGCATATGCAGGATCTGTACTGTACACTTGTGCAAACGCAGGATCTGTACAGCACACTTGTGCATACGCAGGATCTGTACTGCACACTTGTGCATACTCAGGATCTGTACTGCACACTTTGCATACGCAGGATCTGTACTGCACACTTTGCATACGCAGGATCTGTACTGCACACGTGTGCATACGCAGGATCTGTACAGCACACTTGTGCATACGCAGGATCTGTACTGCACACTTGTGCATACTCAGGATCTGTACTGCACACTTTGCATACGCAGGATCTGTACTGCACACTTTGCATACGCAGGATCTGTACTGCACACGTGTGCATACGCAGGATCTGTACTGCACACTTGTGCATACACAGGATCTGTACTGTACACGTGTGCATACGCAGGATCTGTACTGCACACTTGTGTACACGCAGGATCTGTACTGCACACTTGTGCATACGCAGGATCTGTACTGCACACTTGTGCATACGCAGGATCTGTACTGCACACTTGTGCATACGCAGGATCTGTAATGCACACTTTGCATACGCAGGATCTGTACTGCACACTTTGCATACGCAGGATCTGTACTGTACACGTGTGCATATGCAGGATCTGTACTGTACACGTGTGCATACGCAGGATCTGTACTGCACACTTGTGTACACGCAGGATCTGTACTGCACATTTGTGCATACGCAGGATCTGTACTGCACACTTGTGCATACGCAGGATCTGTACTGTACACGTGTGCATACGCAGGATCTGTACTGTACACGTGTGCATACGCAGGATCTGTACTGCACACGTGTGCATACGCAGGATCTGTACTGTACACGTGTGCATACGCAGGATCTGTACTGCACACTTGTGTACACGCAGGATCTGTACTGCACACTTGTGCATACGCAGGATCTGTACTGCACACTTGTGCATACGCAGGATCTGTACTGCACACTTGTGCATATGCAGGATCTGTACTGTACACTTGTGCATACGCAGGATCTGTACTGTACACTTGTGCATACGCAGGATCTGTACTGTACACTTGTGCAAACGCAGGATCTGTACTGCACACTTGTGCATACGCAGGATCTGTACTGCACACTTGTGCATACTCAGGATCTGTACTGCACACTTGTGCATACGCAGGATCTGTACTGCACACTTGTGCATACGCAGGATCTGTACTGCACACTTTGCATACGCAGGATCTGTACTGCACACGTGTGCATATGCTTGATCTGTACTGTACACGTGTGCATATGCAGGATCTGTACTGTACACGTGTGCATACGCAGGATCTGTACTGCACACTTGTGTACACGCAGGATCTGTACTGCACACTTGTGCATACGCAGGATCTGTACTGCACACTTGTGCATACGCAGGATCTGTACTGTACACGTGTGCATACGCAGGATCTGTACTGTACACGTGTGCATACGTAGGATCTGTACTGCACACGTGTGCATACGCAGGATCTGTACTGTACACTTGTGCATACGCAGGATCTGTACTGTACACGTGTGCATACGCAGGATCTGTACTGCACACTTGTGCATACGCAGGATCTGTACTGTACACGTGTGCATACGCAGGATCTGTACTGCACACTTGTGTACACGCAGGATCTGTACTGCACACTTGTGCATACGCAGGATCTGTACTGTACACATGTGCATACGCAGGATCTGTACTGCACACTTGTGCATACGCAGGATCTGTACTGTACACTTGTGCATATGCAGGATCTGTACTGCACACTTGTGTACACGCAGGATCTGTACTGCACACTTGCAGATCTCCTTCTGCAGCTCACTCACAGTGCCTGGACATCGCAGCCTGATTGACAGGCTGCGGCCATTTTGGGGTGGAGCAGGGGCAGCATCCCAGAAAATGAGGCTGTATCCTTGTATTTTGCAAGCCACATTACTCTATATACTCAAAGGAAAAATGAAAGGGCCACAATGTTGTAAATTTGTAACAGGACCATTTAACAAGAAATACTCAAACAAAAGTGTCATGGGCAATAGCAAGGCGGTAGGAGTCTGTAAATGCAATCCAGATGGCTTATCAATTTGCAAATAAACATATATAATGACATGCTATAAATTATATCATGTAAGCATTAAAAGTGTTCCATATATAATTCTATTATAAGTTACCGTATTTACTTCCCAACACTCTGTGTTACTGTTGTAGTGAATTAGCACTCATGAATAACGCACTTTTTGTAGCTGGGATAACTGAACTCTCAGGGACTGATGTGTGAGTATCTCAGTGACCAACAGACAGTTCTTCTCTTTACAACTTCATTAAAAGTTACAAGTAAAGAATTTTGATATGAAGAATAATACCCATTTTCCACTGCCGCAATAACCCTCGTTATTGCTGAGTCTACCTGGGTTGCAGCTCAGTGAAAAAAGGGTTGCAGTAAAATAGCGAGGGTCCAGTGACTCAGGAATCCAACCCGGGTAGTGACAAGGGTTGGACTCGGGAAGGACCCAGGTTAAGGGGCAGTGTAAAGGGGTAACCCGGGTCAGATGACCTGGTCCTGTTTTCTGCATGGGAAGATCCGGATTCCCCGGTGCTTGGAGATGATGTAATCACCAAGTGCAGCAGAAAAGTTCCACAGCACACAGGTGCAGTGTGAACAGCGGTGTGAAAGGGGTATGTCCCGGATCTGACCCGATTTGGAAGCGTGTTCCAAATCTTGGGTCGAACCTGGGATTTTGGTGGAAAACTATAAATTTATATAACAAAGTAATATGAGTGTTGTCTTGGGGAATTGACTATTGCAACTAAAGTATCATTTAGTTATAGAAAAATACTTGTCTATTGATGTTTCAAACCATGGTTAATTTTTCTGATACATTTATCTAATACATAAACACATCTGTTTAAGCAATTGCTATGCAACTATCACAGGTTCAATTATAGTATATTATTGGAGCATAACTATACCTGACAAGAAAATATTACATTCATGCCAGATATGGTCAGATTCTCATAAAAAAATACACTGAAACCCAAACTTACAAAGTATGCTTTATTTGATATAACCTGAACTTTCTTTGGCCTCATTATTCCCTTGTCGAACACTACAAAATACTTGGATCATGCCACAAAAATTTATATGGCATCAGGGTCATATAAAACATTGGGTAAAAACAGAAGAATTAAAGATGAGCGATAACTCAGAAATGATGTATAACTGCTTCAATAAATAGTCTTTCTTCTTGAGAGAGTACAGTATGTTGTCTGTTCTCTCAACTTGTTTCCTTACCGTTATAATACTTAGCAATTCTTTTCGGTCAATCGATCCATTACCATCTGCATCATATAGTTTAAAATACCACTTTAATTTCTGATCAATTTTTCCTCGTAAAACCAAGTTAATTGCAGCAATAAATTCCAAAAAGTCAATAAATCCATCCTGAGAATGAACAGAAAAATACAGAGTAAGTAAAAGGGAAAAGTTTTTTTCCATTCATTTTTTGTTCTTTTAACAATTATTGTGAAAAATAAAAAAATAATATTGAAAATATAATAGTATGTTATATATAATATGTATGTATATATATATATATATATATATATATATATATATATATATGTTTATTTTTTTGGGGGGGGACAGTAAAGTTTACAAAGTAAAAACTTATTCCCTATCTATATAATAAAAAAAAAAAAAAAAATACAGTACGAACATATTACACAAATTTCGACATATGTTGCATGTACTGATTATGCCAGGGTAAGTGCATGTTATTCATATGGTAGGTTATTAATAAAAACTGCCTATTACATTTGTCATCTACCCACAGTGTACAATGGTGTAACCCTTGTGCAAAGAAGGTTTGTGTGGATATTGAGGCTGATGAGCCAGGTTTGTTGTCTCTCTCTTCCCTCTTGTGGCTTCCAAGGACTCACTGTGCCCGGAATATTGTATCCCTCCCCATAGTCTTCCATTCGCTTTCATAGTAAACAAGTGTCAGCTGGCCCACGGCCCATCTCCTCTCATTCCGTTATTCCACAATCCTGAATTCCCTCCAGGTACGAGCGGGTTGTCTTTTGGTTTGTGGACAGAGAGGAACATCAACTATATTACCAGTGACACTAATTTCTCCCAGTTTTCTCAGATTCATCACTCCCATCTAAGGACTTCCTCCATTTCTTACAGCTAAGGCACTTCCATTTTAAGATCAAATCTATCCTTGTTAGTAGGCCTCTCACATTTGAGGATATATGTTGGAGATGCACCTCGACAAAAGGTTTAATCTGTGAATTATATGTGCTGCTTGTCGAGGAGACGCCTTCAACACGAGACTCCCATGGGAAACCTATCTAGGCATTCATTTGGATACTAAGGAATGGTCAGAGATGTGGGACAATGCTGCCTCCAGTTCCATCTGCATTAAAATTAAAGAGAATGTATATAAACTGTTATATCAATGGTACTATGTACCTTCTCATCTGAGGGTAATGTTCCTTGACACTATAGACAGATGTTGGAGGGGATGCTCTGATAAGGACACCTTCATCCCCTTCTGGTGGTCTTGCCTAAAGTTAACTGCTCTTTGGCAGTTAACCTCTTCTCGCATTTATTTAATGTCCCCGTCCCTTTTGACCCTAAATACTTTATTCTTTCTCTGGGTCTCCCAACATTATCCAGGCACCAAAAAAAGTTAATGCACCACATTGTTTCTGCTACGACTTGCCAAGTCACTGCTGACTGTAAGTTGCCCACACCGTCACCTATGCATTCAGGACCTCATTCAGAGTCGGTCGTTGCGGCCGGACGGTCGTAAGGTAAAAGGGGCCGGATATGCAAATGAAGCGCTCGCAAGTTGCGTCATTAAGATGGGATCGTTAGCTGGACGAGCGAAGGGAGGATGCGGCCGTAAGACTAAAAACACGCCCCCTTTTCATTCGCAATACACGTCATCTCCGGGCATATAAGGATTAATCGAGACCATCGGGAACCATCGGAGCTGGTCGTAGAGCTTAAGGTTGACCATACCCTCTCTTAAGCACTACGATCAAGTCAGTGTCAAAACCTCCCATGTCACATGTGCCATGACACTACTTAGTTAATTATGCACTCCCATAAAACGCCATTTGCATAGTCAGGCACGTCTGCGTTCGGATCTCCACTCCCCCGTTCACAAGCACCTTCCCCTGTTACAACCCACAAACGGCTCAATCTGTCACTCAAACTAACGACCTGGCTGTGTTCAAGGAGAGAGCATTTTCTGATCGTAATAGCTAGTTTGCGCACGCGCATTGTGGATTTTATGCATGCGCAGTTTAGCGAACATCGGTGGCGTACGACCGAGCGGCCGCAACGACCGACTCTGAATGAGGTCCTCAGTCCTTTAACACATTTGGTACACCATAAGATGGAGTACATGTCTAGCATAATTAATAATTTGGCCAAATCATTTGACAAAGTTTGGAGTCCTTGGTCTCCATTACTATTACTAGAGGTCGATTTTAATACATTTTTAATCAATTAAATATTGTCTAAATTGATAAACATTAAAATATCGACTGTAAATTTACCTGACTGTAAAACTGTTTGGCAATGCAATGAGGTATTTCCATGTGTTTCCTAAGATTCTAGGAGTGGTATCCAATTAGCCCAATATTATTTCAGGGGCGAAAAACAGAGATTTTTTGCTGATATTCCCCGTTTTTTTGATGATTTTTTTTTCCATATCCTATTTTTGTGGATGAAAAATTAGGCTATTTTGGGCGAAAATACATAGGATCCGTGATAAGCTCAGGGACCTATTTGTTCTCACCATTGTGGAAAAACTGCACTTTTATGGATGATTTTTCAAGACTATTCAGGTCCCGAAAAACCCACTATAAGTGCCAGCATCGGGCGGCACTTTGGGGCTGGATAGCCCTGCAACGATCCTTTAACAGAGCTACTTTAGCACTGCTAATTGGATACCAGCCTAAGTCTATTTAAAAAATAAATTGAGTTTTTTTGAAGATGGCAGATTTGGCAGAAAATAATGTAGATGTCCTTTCCTGGCCAGGTAACAGTCCAGATGCAAATCCAATAAGAATCTTTGGACAGTTGTAAAGAAAAAATCTCAAGAAGAAGACGATCATCACCAAGACTGGTCTCATAGAAGAACTTATCCGAATATAGGGATGAAGACAACAAGAAAACTATCATCATTAATAGCATGACAAACCATATCAAAGTGATTATAAATAACAAAGGATATAGGATATCATACACATTAGTAATAGCTATAACAGTGTGTCAGTAAAAGAGTTTTATAGAAAAAATGTGACTGTGTTTTATATTCCTTGTTTGAGTCTAAAAATGTGACCCCCTCTGAGTGTATAATCACACAGCAAATATAGGGCCTGATTCAGGGATGTACGCTAATGCCACCGCGGCTGTAACTTTGTATGTAAATATGTAAATGTCGCAGCCACTGGAATTTGTATTGATACACTCACAGGCAGCATTGCACATCCAAGCGATTGCGTACAAAGACGCAACACATAATCAGCCTTCTGACACTATGGTTGTGCAGAATAGCCATGGGGACTGAGGGCTTGATTCAGAGATGTAGACAAACCCGATGGTTTGCTTACTCTCTGATTGTTGGAGGTCTTCCCAGGACCCATTCTGCGCATGTGCAGAACTGGTTCTGCGTTCTTGCATGCTATGCCCCCAAGCCACAGCATGAATGACAAGCTGCAGCCGTTTGAGGGCAGAGTGGGGACATGATTGGCCTATCTTTCCGGAAACTAGGGTGTACCGGTGCCAGCTTACCCAGATGGGCAATAACTGCAGCCATCATGACAGATAGTCATGCTGATGACGCGAGGTTGCGTCTTTAAACGCAGCACTCAGATAGCAGATGCTAGCAAGAGGCGTTTTCTTCCTACAGACACCTCCTGCTGCATTAGAATATTAGATGGATGGTATCGCACAGCCGCTTCCATGTGGCTGTGCAATACCGTCCATCTCTGAATCAGGCCCTGAGATGCCAGAGCAATTTTTACTGCATACGGGATCACAGTCACAGGTAGTGGTGGCTCCAGAGGTGGGGCTGCAGCACAGTCCAAAATTCAAATAGGGGAGCCACACCAACTGCCAGTGAGTCCCGGCCGACAATGTTTGACAGCATCTGGAATGGCAGTTGGTGTGGCTCCCCTATTTGATGTATGGACTGCGCTGCAGCCCCACCTCTGGAGCCACCACTGGTCGCATGCTAAAACAATCCCTGAAAACGTCCATGACATGCCTGCATTTCAATCGCCACCCTATGTTGCCGCCCACAAACGGTCCCTGCCTGTCAATCACTTTGCAAATAAATGCTCACTGCGAGCAACATCGATAACGAAACTTGATGCATGCAAAGTGCGACTCAAACACATATACGCAGATTACCGATAATCACTGAGCTGCATGAACATCGTCATTGCGTCCGTCTCTGCATCAGGCCTATAATTAATTAATTTGTCTTAAAAACAGCATTTCTCAGATAATATGTTGAAAACCATACACCATATTTTATTGTCTTACTTGTTTGATATTTTATCAAAATGTCAACATTAAAAACATAAGCACGTCTATATATTTCATGTTGAAATTTTTATTGCCTATATTTTGTTAGGGTCAAAATGTCAACATTCAAAATGTTGAAAGTCATAATACAATAACACAGCCATTGTTAAAAAGCTAGCAGTTACGACCAGTGACTCAGACGCCGCTAAAAACCAGGGGCTCAGACGCCAGGCTTAGAGCAGCTAAAAAGTAAAATTTTAGGGGAAAAAAAGGATGGTGTCTCCCTTCCCCCAAAGATTCGGACCTCTCAGCCTGTGTTGTTATTAGAAAAGTGAGAAAAAAACAGCATGGGGTTCCCCCTTTTTTCCAGTAAGCAACACTGGGCTGAGCCAGCCAGGGGGATAACACTAAGGCAGGAAATAGACCTGTGGTTTCAGCCCATTACTGGTTGACCTTCTGGAGAGGGGAATCACAATTGTTGGGGGGTCCTGACTTTCAGAGGGATTCCATCCCTGGGCTGACCAGTTTGGGGCTGGTTAATGGTAATGGGACCCCACCCTGCGTGTCTCCTGTAGTATCTATATAGATAATTTATGTGCATTGTCAATTAACAGTAAGATGAGTTAGGGATGGCCATCAGCCATCGATGATTCATAATCATCGATGTTTATGGCCGATGTCTAATGTTTTTCCTATCGATGGGGAGGACCAGATGGTTTCCCTTCATCGATGGAAGAACATAACTGAATAGTTTTTATTTTTTTTTATTTTTTTCAAGGTGCTGGGACACTGAGCATAGCTCCACCCCCAAAACCTGCAAAACCACGCCCCCCAGTTCTGGTAGAGCCATCGATGGTCATCCATTGCACAGATGGTTACCATCAATGGCCACTTTCTACTTTGCCATCGATGGTAATCATACCGATGGCCATCTCTAAGTTGAGGTAGTGTATCTTTAAGAATCCTGCAGCACAGGAGGACATGTGATCAGGAAGTGGAGATAGTGGGAGGAAGGAGAAGAAGAACAGCAATGATGAGATTATTGGCCATATTAAATTTGAGGCGAAATGTCGGAATCAGCGATAATTTATCGCCGATGACGTCATTTTCGCCTCTTTGAATTATCCCCGTATTCAATTACATTGACTTTTTGGCCGGCGCGATAAAAATACGGGGATAAGTTTTCACCAGCTTTTTGTTGGCGAAAAAAAGTGCAGAATTGGGGTTTAGGAGTGCAGGCTTACAAAAAATAGCCTGCACCCCTGGGAGTGTCATTTTAAAAAAAACTGCATCAAAAAAAGTTTAAAAATAATCGGGACACCCCAAAAAAATTAAGTTTAATTTTGGGGGTTAAAAAAAAAAAAAATAGGGGAACAAAGTGCCAAACTATCTAAATTAATTCAGGTCGGTCACCATGTATGCAGCAGGTGGTTTCTTCATTGTGGGGACAAGCGGCAGGTGCATTTTTGCAGAATTTGAAAAATAACTTTAGGGACTTAAAAAAATGCTTACCCCCATTTTCATGTACCCCAAATTTTATAGGAATAGCTATTTCCCCCCCCAAAAAAATCTAAGTGCTATTCTTCACCACTTCTTCATAGTCGCAAAAATGCACCTGCCGCGGCTATTACAATTAGATGGAGCGAAAAGTCATTTTAAAAAACAGGGATAATTTTTCAATTACCTTTAGCAGGTGAAAAAACTGCAGATTTGGGGTTTAGGGGTGCAGGCTTTAAAAAACTGCCCCCTTAAAACGAAATGTGCAAAAAAAAAGTAAAAAAAAAAATATCGGGACACCCAAAAAGAAAAAAAACATTTTTTTTGTGGGGTGAAAAGAGAAAAAAACTAAAAACCACTTCTAAAATAGACAAATTAAATCCACAGGAGTTCCCTTATATGCGACAGGTGTTTTCTTCATTGCACAGAGTAGCGGCAGGTGCATTTTTGCAGAATTTAAAAAAAATGAGTTTAGGGACTTAAAAATATGCTAGTACCCATTTTCAAGTACCCCAAATTTGATGGGACCACTTTTAAAAACAAACAAAAAAAGCTAAGTGCTCTTCTGCATCACTTCTTCAATGTCGGAAAAAAAGCACCTGCCGCTGCAATTTAAAAACAATAACTTTCTTCTGCAGGCAAAAACGGGGGTACCCATAGTGATCACCCAGGTCTGGACATCTTTAAGGGGCTCCTACAATTAGTTCCCAAAAATTCCCGTATTTTTTCGCTGATCCAAGTTTCGCCTGTTCCTGTTTTTGCCTACTTTGGTATTGCGTACGGGGAATAGCAGGCACGCGCTCGATACTTTTCTGTCTGGAAAACAGGTGAAGGAGGCAAAAAGTCCAGAAGATGAAAAGTCTGGACTTTTCGCCTCAAATTGAATATGGGCATATGGGCCTATGGGCCTGATTCAGAGCTGAACGCTCTGACCAGAGCGCTCGCTCTGAATCAGGGCCCTCCTCCATGAAAATGGAGCGGCCTCCTGGACGCTCGTATAGCTGTGGGTGACCACCCACAGCTATAGCGAGCGTCCATGATGATGGTCGCGATGGTCTTGACCATCGCACCCATCGGACTTGCGACGGAGACCCTGCGGTAGGGTCTCCCTGTCACAAGCCCTGGAGTGATTTTGGCTCTATCAGAGCCAAAATCACTCCCACTGACATCACTAGTGATGTCTGTGGGGCCGGCTTCAGACGGTAGGCGTTCCCATGGGAACGCCTCCGTCTGGCAGGCACGCCCCCGGCACGCCCACCAAAGGGGGCGTGCTGTCAATCAACATCGACAGCACGCCCCCTTTGGTGCGAGACCCGGAGCGATGGAAAGCCCGTCGCTCCCCGGGTCTCGCGCATGCGCACTACGGAGCTCCCTCCGTCGTGCACATGTGCAGTGAGGAACATCGACCCGCTTGCGAGCATACTGCCACTCGCGAGCGGGTCTGAATGACCCCCTATGTCTTTATATACCTGTAATAATGTAAGTATTACTAATAAGAAATAAACTACATAAACCGCATACTTGATGATTCATTGCAATAAGGAAAGGTACGTCAGAATATAACAACTGGTGATGAGGATAAATTTGTCATTACACTCAGCTACCTTACTCACAGTCACCATGGCTGACATGCTAGCATTAATTCCTCAGATTCTGCATGGTGATGCCCATTAATGCTGCAGAATTATGGAGACAATGGCTTGCAAGGTTTGTTCATTTTATTGAAGCTATGGGGGTAGCTTCTGACAGCAAAAAGAAAAGCATGCTTGTTATCAGTGCTGGCCCCGAGATTGATTCACTTTATGATAGTATGACAGAGGCAGAAACCAAGGACTACACCAAATGCAGGGAATCTTTGACTGCCTATTTTCCTCCAAAATACAGCCAATCACATTCCAAATACCTGTTCAGGACAGCTATGCAACTGCACAATGAATCTGTTGATGAATATATTACTAGATTAAGGATTCTTGCCAGAACATGTCAGTTCCATGTTGTTGAAGATGAAACTAAACAGCAGCTAATTGCATTTGGCACATGTGGAAAGTTGCGTAGACGTGCTCTTAAATTTGACACTGACAGCTGCAGCAATATGCTAGAGGTCTTTGTCGAAGCTGGATAATTGGCTGAGACAAGATCAGCTTAAAATTAGATCGTAAAGACGCCATCTTGCGACTGGCCGCAAGACGCCATTTTAGAAAATGAGATCGCAAGACGCCATTTTGCGAATGGCCGCCCAAGCGCCATTTTAGGTAAACTCACACTTAAGTACATATGGCGATATTACTATTAGCATCATGCGATTGCATCTTTCACCATTTCTCATACACACATTAATACGCACAATTGAGCTGTTAACTAGTCGCACATTAGAGAATGTATAAGATCCTGTATGAAAACGCTGTTTATTAGCCTCATGCGCACGCATCTGCCCCAAGTTAACTAGCGTCTTTCTATCAAACACCACATACTTACACAGTACATATTTACATACAAGGTTCCATAAGCTTTAAAGTATAAGATTCAAGTTTGTTCATTTATTATAATTGCTGTGAAATAAAGCTTATTTAGTAGCTCAGGTTTAATACATGATAAGTAATCCGTGCTTGGTATTATACTGATCTGCACTCTTTCAACAGCATTTTGATATAGTCAGTGTGAAGATCACAACATGCATTCTCAACTTATGGACCGCAGAGACTTAAAGCACCGAAATGTACATTATATGACCAACTGTTAGGATGTGCATGAACAGGAAACCAGAGACAACCAGTTGTTAGAGGCTGGACTGTGTCTATTTGAATCAACCTGTTAAATGCTCTGCAACAGATGCATCCTCCTGGGAACCAATGGCATCAGCGACTAGCCTCTCTATTGTGTTGTCTGTTTCTGTGAGAGTATAAACGTGTGTGTTGTGACCCCAGTCTGAGTCTTCTTGCTGAATGCTGATAGACGGGGTATCTTGCTGAAGCCTACATCTGGCCCAGAGCGCTGCGTATGTATAACTACTGAGGTCTGTATAATTCTTTGCGCTAAGTTGTATTTAGATCATAGCGTGTTTACTTGAAATATCACTTTGTGCTTTGGAACCACAGGTAAAAGGTCTGGAGTCTTTATTTACTATATGACTGCATACGCAAAATAGCGTCATCCTTAGAGGTTTACAGGCAGGATATTAGAAGGTATAGACAGGAGTGTATAGAGGTTCTAATTCAATATCCTTAGTTGGGGACTCATAGTGAAGTCACTTACCTACTCACACGATACATACGGTTATCGATATCTCACCAAAGGGTGGAGTGGCCACATGCAGGGTTTACCTGCAACCGCTCGGTGCTGAGAAATCGCTACCTGTTTTCTTTGTGAGCCAGGGATGCTGACTAGAATCCAGGGACAAGAGAGGAAAAAGTTTGTTTTCCTTTATTGATAGAACCTTATTGTTTAAACAAAGCCGTTGAGGTTTACATTTTTCAATTGTTATCAATATCTGGGTTAACGTGTATTTTTCTGCGCAGGAAAAAAGTGTGTAACAGTGAGTATTTGTTGGTAGGGGTAACTTGTTCCCTAAAGTTAGAGGTACCGTATGACCTTTAAGGGCTAAGTGCTAGTCGCTCGGTAAGCAGCTTACCATTCTATACACAGTAGCAGGTGTACATGTTGTCTTTGTTGTAGAGAGGTGCGTGGAAGTAGCCGACTTAAACTTCCATAGGTGTGGAAGTTGCCTTCTTCAAATCTTCACAGGTATGTGGGTGCTGCCGTTTAAATCGTCCACAGGTAAGTGAAAGTATCTTGACTGTCTTTCACCAGTTTAAATCTTTATTGAAAAATGTAGGAGTTGTCTCAGAATGGGAGCCATGCAAACAATAGAGATGTTAGACAATGATGTGCTGCTAATGGAAGCGCCGCTTGGATCGGCCCATTGTATTATGCATGCTAAGTACGGTACTTATGCAATAAGGTATTGTGATGTATGGTTTAAAATGACGATGAAGAGTGTTAGACCGTTTCCCAGAATTGGTAGTTTTGATAAAGATGTATTAGATAATGTCCGGGATCACATCAGTCTGATGCGCTCCCGAGAGAAAAAGGTCAAATATTATGAATGTTTAAAGTTGTGGCAGCATGAAGGGGATGCGTGGCTTAAAAATGCACAAGCGACGCAAACTAGCATTGTGAGCGCATTGCCAGAGAATACATCCGTGACGCTCAATTGCAATGCGGGCGACCTGCAAATGGCATGCACGTGCAGCAAGGCAGCATTGTGGAAAGTATCGCCAGCAGTTCACGTGCACCACCTCCACCTTATGTGGATGGAGGTGCAAGTACAGTTATCAAAAATACCCATAAAAATGTAACAAGCAATTTGTACCCTCTCTTAAGCAACCATAAAGAAAATGTTCATGATGTGGATGATGAGCCTATTGTAATGTCTGCTATTTCCCATGCTGTACAGATGATAGATGCTGCACCACGACAATCACGAGTGGTGCCGCCATCTCCATCGGTAACAGCAAGGGAAGTTCTAACACCCTCTGCACCCGTAGAGGAAGTTATTAATACCATACGTAGCAGCAACAGATTAAACCCCCAGCCAGGTAACAAAGTCAAAGGTAGCAGCGCTGCCGGTCTGCATCCCATTCGGACAATAACTGTTCCGAATGGAAATGCAGATGTGAATGGTGTAGTGCCCACGAGGGAAGTGGTAATGCATTGTCCTTGGACAAGAGCAGAACTAAATTCCATCATAAATGATTTCCCCGATCCCAAAAAGGAACTAACCAAATGTCAAAGATTTTTGAGGAATTTGGGTAGTTCTCATGAGCCAACTAATAAAGATTGGCGTGTGGTGTTAAGGGCCTGTCTACCACGCAATACCGACGTGACAAAATTTATCACGGATTGTGTATTGGATGGTGATGTTCCCTTAACAGACCAAATAAACCAAGGTTTCATTTCCCGCATTGTAACTCAATTGGGTATATATTTTCCGGTAGTAGTTAACTGGAACAAAATTTTCACTATAAAGTAAAAAGAGAGTGAATCTGCAGAAGATCACTGCGACCGGGCTTTGCAGGCTATCACCCAGTACACTGGGATAGAAGATATTAAAGATAGCACTCACCACAGGGGAATGATAGCCACGGTACTCATGGATGGTCTTAAAGAATACTTAAAGACTCGGGTTCAGACCTCACAACCTGGCTGGAGGGGAGTCACAATAGATACCCTCATAGAATCTGCCATAGAACATGATAAGAACATCTCAAATAAGAGAGAGACCCAGAGCAAAGAACTAATGGCTGTCAGTATCCAAGCTCTGGAAGGATTGACGGTAACATCACAGCCAACAGGTACACTTGCATCTACACACACACACTTACACCTGAACAGTTATATGCCCTCACTAATCCCATGCAACAGCAAACACAGCTCTATTCCACTAACCCTACACAACCACAGGTCCCATACTACTCACAAACTTCATACCCCCCACAATACCCTTATCCTCTATATCCCTACCCATATCCATCACCTTTTCCCCCTGCTCAAACCTCACAACAACCTGTGTCTTCATCCGATCCACGAACATGTTTTAATTGTAACCAGCCAGGACATGTAAGTAGAAACTGCAGAGCAAAAAGGGTAGGACCCCCAAATCAGGGAAAACCTGCATATCCCCATAAGGGATATGCACAGAGACCAGCAAATGTCCAACAGGCACCAGCTCCAATAGTAGCCGTTAATGCTTTATTGGAGAATGGAAGCCAACGCTAGGGGTCAGGTCATACCTGTAGTCTACAGATAGTCAGGTTAACGGGAAGTACTAGGGAAGAACCGGTCATGATGGTTGATGTAGCTGGTACTAAATATCCTTTTCTTGTAGACACAGGGATGACCAGGTCAGTGATAAAATCTCCCATTAATTTACAGGTGACCAACGAGAGTGTACCAACAATGGGTGTAACAGGTAAAGTGAAACATTATCCTTTAACAAAATCCACAGGGGTTACTATCGGGCCACTGCATACCAGGCATTCTTTCCTTCTGGCTGCTGCGGCTCCTACTAACCTGCTGGGTAGAGATTTGTTATGTAAGATGGGATGTGTCATAATTTGCACCCCTGATGGTGTATTTCTAGATATCCCAGAAAGAGTTGCGCACAAGGTGCGGGATATGTTAGACACTCCCCAAAGGATAATGTATCACTCTACCAGTTTATATGAAAATCCATCTCAGGTAGATGAAATGTTGTCCCAAATTCCAGATTCCCTTTGGACTAAGGTTGGAAAGGACACTGGATTAATGGCAAACGTAAGCCCCGTAATGGTAAATTTAAAAGGCGGTAGGCAAGCTCCAAAAATTCCCCAGTACCCACTAAAACAGGAGGTAGAATTAGGGTTTTTTCCAATAATTGAGCGATTATTACAACAGGGAATTTTAATTCGTACAGCTAGTGTAGCCAACAGTCCCATCTTTCCGGTGAAGAAGAGTGGTGGGAGGGGTTATAGGCTGGTACAAGACCTTAGAGGTGTTAATAAGGTAGTAGAGAGCCAATTCCTCGCAGTGCCAAATCCAGCTGTCATTCTTATACAGATCCCTCCAAACGCAACCCATTTCACTGTCATTGACCTCTGTTCTGCTTTCTTCTCTGTGCCTCTCCACCCTGACTGTCAGTATTTATTCGCATTTACATACAGCGGTGTACAATATACATGGACTCGGTTGCCTCAAGGTTTCATAGACAGCCCCAGTATCTTCTCCCAGGCCTTGCACGACTATTTACAATCTTTTCAACCTGCCAATGGATCTATTCTAATTCAATATGTGGATGATTTATTGCTATGTTCTGATTTATTTATGTCATGTTTGAATGATACTAAACTTTTGTTGCTTCATCTCTCGCATACAGGACACAAGGTTGCTAAGGACAAACTACAGCCGTGCCAATCCAGAGTAAAATATTTGGGACACTGCCTAACCCAGGGGTTACAACATCTCACAAATGATAGAATCCAGGCCATACAGAACATGACACTGCCGCAGAATCAACAGCAAATTCGTATCTTCTTGGGAATGTGTGGATACTGTAGAATGTGGATCCCAGGTTTTTCTATTTTGGCCTTGCCTTTGCAGGACTTAGGGCCTGATTCAGACCCACTCGCGAGCGGCTGTCCGCTCGCAAGTGGGTCGATGTTATGCACTGAGCATGCGCACGACGGAGGGAGCTCCGTCGTGCGCATGCGCCAGACGCGACGAGCGAAGGAAAGTCCTTCGCTCGTTGTGTCCGATCAAAGGGGGCGTGCTGTCAATGTTGATTGACAGCACGCCCCCTTTGGTGGGCGTGCCGGGGGCGTGCCTCCCTGATGGGGGCGTTCCCACGGGAACGCCTCCCGTCAGAAGCCGGCCCACTGACATCACTAGTGATGTCAGTGGGAGTGATTTTGGCTCTGATAGAGCCAAAATCACTCCGGAGCTTGCGGTTGAAAACCTCAACCGCAGGCTCCGGCTCGCAAATTCGATGGTCGCGATGGTCTCGACCATCGCGGCCATCACAAAGCACGCTCGTATAGCCTGTGGGTGGTGACCCACAGCTATACGAGTGTCCAGGAGGACGCTCCATGAAAATGGAGCCCGGCCCTCATTCAGAGCGTGCGCTCTGCTCAGAGCGTACGGCTCTGAATGAGGGCCTTAGTCTCTTCTTCAAAGCCCGATCGTGTCATACACACAGAGGAATCAGAGCAGGCTTTCCTTAATCTTAAGGATAGTCTGACAAAAGCACCTGCATTGGGAATACCTGATTATGAAAAACCTTTTGATTTGTATTGTACGGAAGCAAATGGTTGTGCTGCAGGTGTCCTCACACAAAAACATGGTGATGCCAGTAGGCCCGTAGTATACTACAGTGCCCAATTGGACACTGTGGCAAGATCAATCCCCACCTGTTTGAGAAGTGTAGCAGCTACTGCTCTATTGGTGAGTAAAAGTGTGGACGTAGTATTGGGTCATGATATGATTGTCTATATTCCCCACGCTGTATCTGCTCTGCTGAACTCTGCTCAAACCAGACATGTCTCTTCAGCTAGGTTTACCAAATGGGAACTAGCTCTAATCGCACCTGCAAACATCACTGTTAAACATTGCAGCATGCTGAACCCAGCAACGTATTTACATATGTACATCATGATGTATAAAAGGTGGAAGGAGACGAGTTGCTGGCGGGAGGTGAGTTCAGCGGACATAATGATGCACACGATTGCATGGAATATCTGAATCAGACCTTTAGTGCTAGACGTGACATACATGACACACCTTTATAGAATGTAGATGTAACTTTTTACACGGATGGGAGTTGTCATAGACAAACAGACACAGGTGAATTATGTACAGGTTAAGCTGTTGTAAATGACACAGACATCATAGAAGCTAAACCTCTTGGTCCTCCTCACTCAGCCCAGGTGGCAGAGTTAGTAGCACTAACTAGAGCGTGTGAACAGGCAGCAGGCAAGTCTGCTAACATTTACACTGACTCGAGGTACGCGTTCGGGGTGGTGCACGATTTCGGGGCTCTATGGCGTCTGAGAAATTTTATGACAGCAGCAGGCACACCAGTTGCACATTCCCGACACATAAAACATCTTTTAGAAGTAATCCAACTGCCCAAAGCGGTGGCAGTAATTAAGTGTAAAGCCCATACATGTGAGGATGATCCGGTGTCACAGGGCAACAACAGAGCCCATGAAGCTGCAAAATGGGCAGCAGGGTTAAAAATGTTTTCTCCAACTGAACAAATTATGTCTTTTCAAACAATTGACATGCTGAAATTAATTGAGATGCAAAATTTGTGTTCAACACAGGAAAAGTCCATCTGGAAATCCAAGGGATGTGGGCAAGAGTCCTCTGGGCTCTGGAGGGACGGACAAGGTAAGCCAGTAGCCCCCAAAGCATATTACCCCAGCCTGGCTGAGGCAGCCCATGGTCTGACTCATCTTGGAAAGCAAGGTATGTGTAAATTGGTGAGGGCATACTGGTGCACACCAGGTTTTTCTTCCCAAGCAGAAAAGAGAGCAATGTCCTGTCTGACCTGCTTGAGGAAGAACATAGAGAAAGCGATCCCAACCGAACCGTCCCACATTCGACCGACTAATGGACCTTTCCAGGTGATACAAATTGATTTCATCCAATTACCACCCTGCAGGAATCTCAAGTATGTATTGGTGTGCACTGATGTATTTTCTAATTGGGTTGAGGCCTACCCAGCGGCCACTAATACTGCTGCGTTTACTGCCAAGAAAATAGTTCAGGAATTTGTATGCAGATACGGTATCCCTAAAATCATCGAGAGTGACAGGAGTACTCATTTCACAGGTGATGTTTTTCAAAATATGTGTAAGCTGATGGGTATTAATAGCCGACTTCACAGCCCCTACCGACCGCGAGCCAGCGCCAAGGTAGAGAGGATGAACGGGACTATTAAAAATAAGTTAAGTAAAATCATGGGAGAGACTGGACTGGCCAGAAGCATTACCGTTGGTCCTGCATAGCATAAGGACCACTCCTAGACCCCCTCTAAATCTGTCCTCATTTGAAATACTGTTCAGTAGACAACCTTATTTGCTTATAAGTCCACATGAAGACTTGAAATTTAACAACGAGGTAACTGTAAGGTATCTTATATCAATGAGTAAGCAATTAAAACAGCAACAGCAGAAACTGAAATTGTTGTCCCATGATATGCCTGAAACTAACTATCATGATGTTGAACCAGGAGAAAATGTTATGATCAGAAATTTCTTGCGTTCAGGTTGTCGGTCGGAAGGTCCATAACAGGTGCTGCTGACAAGTACTACATCTTTGAAGGTGGCTGAGAGAGATACCTGGGTCCATTCTGCAAAAAGGTCAATCAACCGGTGGAGAAACAAGTTGGAGACAAGGCTGATAACGTGGACCTGTCTATCGCGAGCTTGTTCCGGGAGGATTGAAAAGGTTGTAGTGAGATACCTGAACTAAAAGAAATTTGCAGGTCTTTGTTGTGACAATGGACTGGCCTTCTGTGTTCATTTTCATATTCTTTTCCAGAGTTTTCACCATTTTGATTGGCTCGGGGATATCTGGTTTCTGTGATGGGGGACCAATTGAGGAGATGGGAGCTGATGGCAGTGCTGATGGAATGGAGTCAGGAGGAGTGCAATGCCAATCAGGAGAGTGTCTGACCAATCTTAGTACTGTTATTTGTTAAGAGAGCTATAATTCCGGATACTTGGGGACGGTGTGCAGGTTTATCGTCTGAAGATTCCTGTATTTGTGAGCTTTGTGGGTCCCTAGTTGATGAGAACTATATGCAATGGTGGCAGCCTAAATATAACCCGTATTGGGGTGGGTATCCTTTAGAGGATTATCATAGCACGGTAAGCAAAATATTAAATCAAACTGATTGCTGGGTGTGTTCACATGTGCCACAGGGACAGCATAATGTAGGGTTGGTGCCATTTCCACTGAATATCACGGAAATTTGAGAATTGCAAAAAGGGAAAACATTGGATGGAAAATTCCTCTCATCCAAACCACCTCATTTTAAACTCTATCAATTCCAAGTAGATAGATCACTTTGTGTTTAAACATAACCAACCCCAATAAACCTGGGAGTTGGGAAGTGATGGGGAATAATCAGACGATGACCTTCTCACAGAGAGCTGATAATGAGTCCATAAACCATGATCTGTTACGCTCAATTAAATCTAGTGGGAAACATTTTAGGTACCGGTATACATTGAGTTCCACCAAAGAAATTATTGGTAAGATGGTTATTGTGCTAAAATAATACAACCAGAGACTTGCATGTACCAGATGGAAGACCCTGAGATAGGATTGTTTGCAAGGGAAATGTGTTTGATGATAATGATGCATACCATCCCTTATGTTCTCCCCGATAATGTGTATTTTATATGTGGAAGAAAGGCGTATAAGTGGCTCTCCCCGAGTTCCGAAGGTTTGTGTTACCTGGGAAGAGTAGTCCCAGAAGTTATGACCCTCACACATGTTGAAATGCTCAGTATCCATAAAAACACACCATCACTATATCTTCACATGCAGTATGAACACAGAGGCAAACGAAATATGATACCTGGTGATGTGCATAAAGCCACTCAGTTAATCAGTGAGACAACTGGCTTCCAAGTTTTAGTCACACTGAATCCCACTAGGATCGCTCGGGGTACATTAAATTTTAGATATATTCAGGAACTTGCTAAATTGATAGATAATATCACCGAGATGTATGATGACACATTCAGGTATACAGGGAGAGAATTGCAAGCGTACAAGAAAGAACTGGTGCAACACAGGCTAGTGTTAAATTATTTAACTGCCATTACTGGAGGGTACTGCGTAACTTTGGCCACCCAATTTGGAGTAAAATGTTGCACCTATGTCACCAATGATACCAGCGACCCCAAGGAGGTGATAGACCAGAAGATGGATGAAATTCTGCAGCTAAAATGGGAGTTTTGTAAGAACCATAATGCTTCAGTGGCTGAAGTAGGAGAGAAGATAGAAGGATGGGTTTCATGGCTGAACCCAGTGAAATGGTTCTCAGGTCGAGGGGAATGGGTCCAGGAAGTAATTGCCAGCATAGGCAAATTCTTGATCCTTATACTGATTATCATCATAAAAATTGGCATATGTGTCCGGTGTGTTCCTATTGTGTTGAAGTGTGGAAAATGTAAAAATAGAGTAAAACGAAAGAACGAAATTATGACGGTGGTCAGTAATGGCAATATGAATACTGAGGTAAATATAGAACTGCATTACAACCCTGAACTAGGATATACCATCATTTAATGTATTATATTTAGACATGCATAGAATGTATTATTGAAATGTTATTTTTGAAATACCTCAGATAATGTAAAGTCTCAAATTCCCCTTCAAGACTGCCTTTATAGGACTGGTGTATCCCCACACCTTTCACATGATCTTCCAAGATCCGCGGTGTGCGTATAATAGTAGTTTTATGTCCCCACTCAGAGACACGTTATTGATGGATACCACCTTGTGCCATCCCATAATAACACTAAATAATATATAAATGTAAGCCTAAATTAATTTTTAAAATCAGATTGTGATAGCATGTTGTTCGCTATCAAAGGGTAGACTGTCGAAGCTGGATAATTGGCTGAGACAAGATCAGCTTAAAATTAGATCATAAAGACGCCATCTTGCGACTAGCCGCAAGATGCCATTTTAGAAAATGAGATCGCAAGACGCCATTTTGTGAATGGCCGCCCAAGCGCCATTTTAGGTAAACTCACACTTAAGTACATATGGCGATATTACTGTTAGCATCATGCGATTGCATCTTTCACCATTTCTCATACACACATTAACACACACAATTGCGCTGTTAACTAGTCGCATATCAGCGAATGTATAAGATCCTGTATGAAAATGCTGTTTATTAGCCTCATGCACATGCATCTGCCCCAAGTTAACTAGCGTCTTTCTATCCAACCCCACATACTTACACATTACATATTTACATACAAGGTTCCATAAGCTTTAAAGTATAAGATTCAAGTTTGTTCATTTATTATAATTGCTGTGAAATAAAGCTTATTTAGTAGCTCAGGTTTAATACATGATAAGTATGCCATGCTTCATATTATACTAATCTGCACTCTTTCAACAGCATTTTGATATAGTCAGTGTGAAGATCGCAACATGCATTCTCAACTAAATGTACCGCAGAGACTTAAAGCACCGAAATGTACATTATATGACCAACTGTTAGGATGTGCATGAACAGGAAACCAGAGACAACCAGTTGTTAGAGGCTGGACTGTGTCTATTTGAATCAAGAGGTTTATAGGCAGGATATTAGAAGGTATAGGCAGGATATAAGAAGGTATAGGCAGGAGTGTATAGAGGTTCTAATTCAATATCCTTATCTTGAACTATAAGAAACACATGCTATGGACATTTGAGAGGGGCATGAACCAGCTGGAAGTGTGCAATAAATTACATACTGACACAATTGACAATCTGGAGTCGAGTAAATCTAGATCATGTTACAGGTGTGGACACTCCTATCCAGATTCAGAGACTATCCTGCCACTGGTAAAATCTGCACTGCATGTGGCAAACTGAATCACTTTTCCTCTGTCTGCAAATCCAAGGAAACCAAATCTACACCCAAACAATCTTCACAGCAGTTTAAATCCAGGAGAAAGACAGTGCATTGTGTGGATTCTACATCGTCTCCAGCTGCAGAATCATCTGACAGTGATAATATGCCAAAAGGTTTTATCTACAAGATTCATCAAGTCGGAAAAAACAAGGTCAGTCCAAAACTGACATCACCCTAGACAACACTTCTGTTGAATTTCTAATTGATTCTGGTGCTTCTGTAAATCTAAAGGATGCTATCTGTTTCAAGACGCTGCATGGCAAAGTGGTTTTAAATCCAACATCTGTAAAAATATTCACTTATGGTAATAAACGACCACTTCCCTTACAGGGTTCTTTTGATGTTATTGCACGCAAAAATGATAAAATGACAAAAGCATTATTTTTTGTCACTAAATATGCAAGAGGCAATCTCTTGGATTTGATACCAATTGCTCGAGAACATTCTATCAACATAAGGAAGCATGTGGAAGAGGAAATACAGACTCTTGAAGTCTTAGATATCATTGAAAAGGTCTCTGGCCCAACACTATGGTTATCACCAAACCAGGTCAACCAATTGCAGTGAGAATATGTGTTGATATGCGTCATCCTAAAGTTGCCATTAATGGAGAGCACCGTTTTACTCCTACTATGGATGATATTATACATAGACTCACAGGTGCATGTTTCTTTTTGAAATTGGATTTAAATAAAGGTTATCATCAACTGGGACTTGATGAAGAGTCGCAACAAATAACAACATTCACAACTCCTGTTGGGCTACGAAGATACAAATGACTGTCATTTGGAATCATATCTGCAGCAGAGGTGTTTCAAAATGCTATCCATCAAGTTATACAGTCAGTTCAAAATGCCATCAATTACAGTGATGATATTCATGATGTGGCTCTGCGTCAAGTGTTTCAGTGTTTTGAAGACAGGAATTTAACACTGAATAAAGATAAATTCGTCTTTCTTCAACAGCAACTCACATTTTTTGGTCACATTTTCTCTCAAGATGGGGTGAGTCCTGATCCACAAAAAGTTCAAGCTATCATGAATATGTCAAAACCTACTAATGCTGGTGAGTCAAGTCATTTTTTGGGATGACCAACTATTGTTCCCAATTCATTCTAAATTATGCCACTCTGACAGCCCCACTTAGGGCAAAGAAAAATGCTAAATTCTTATGGACTTCCTCTCAGTCACAAGCATTCGATGACCTAAAACGATGTCTGCAGGATAGTGTCACAATGTCATATTACGACATTGCCTGGAAAACAGAACTTATTGTGGATGCTAGTCCTGTGGGGCTAGGAGCTATCTTGACTCAGATGAATACCCATAGGGTTCATCACATTGTAGCATGTGCGAGTCACAATTTGACAGAGTTGGAAAACTGTTACTCCCAACCAGAAAGGGAAGCTCTTGCAGTAGTCTGTGGTTGTGATGCTTTCATCTCTATTTATACGGCACTGACTTTACCATCCAGACTGATCATCAAGCACTGGTGACTTTTTGGAAATCTGAAATCCAAACAACCAGCTAGGATACAGCAATGGGGTTTACGCTTACAGGCATACAATTTCTCCTTCATTCATAGTGCTGGCGCTGATAATCCTTCAGATTACATGTCTAGACATCCTCTGCCTTCTGACATCTCACAGTCTACTTCAGTGGAGGAGTATGTGAACTTTATTATCAACAATTCAATTCCTGATTCACTTACTAGTGACAGCATCAAAGAGGCCTCTTCCTCAGATAAAGTTTTATCAGCAGTAAAACACTGTATTATTTCCAATGATTGGCTGCTGGGAAAGTTTCTATTTTCAACTGATGAGGAACAAGACTTTAGAGCACTTCATAAACATTGTCATGAACTAACTGTGTATGATGATTCAATCATTCACAGAGGTGACAAAATTGTCATTCCAGCTGTTTTGAGAAAGCAGGTAATTGACATTGCGCATTTAGGAATTGTAAAGACCAAACCACTTTTATGTGAAAAGGTATGGTTTCCCTCCGTGGATCAACTTGTTATCCGAAAATGTATGACATGCACCCTTCTTTCTATGCAAACACAGTGAACCATTACGTATGACTGACCTACCTGACAATGTCTGGGGAAATGTCGACATTGACTTCTATGGCATTATACAATGGTAAATACATACTTGTGGCTATGGATGAATATTCACTATGTTCTGTTTTTGAACTACAATCTTCAACATTTGCCACATCTGTCTTACCAGCATTGGATACAATCTTCACTACTTATGGAATTCCAGGAACAATAAAGACAGATAATGGTCTGCCATTTCAAGGTGGTGATTTCAGCAAATTCATGAAATAGTTTGGAATTCAACATCAAAAAATGACTCCCTTGTGGCCACAAGCTAATGGTCTTGTTGAACGTTTTATGCGTAATCCTGGAAAGTAAATAAAGATTTGTAAAGTATCCGGAATTCCAATTCAACAATCCTTAAATCAATTTCTCAGACAATATCGATCAGTGCCTCACTCCACAACACATGTCCCTCCTCAGACATTAATGTTTCAAAGAAAAGTGATCAGATCCCCTCTTCTAGAAATTTATTTGACTCCTTTGTCTAAAGATCATCAAGTTAGAAAGACGGACTCTGCCAATAAAGAAAAGTCTAAACAATATGCAGACCGGAAAAGGAGAACTATTGTTTCTGATTTACAAGAAGGAGATCGTGTTCTGGTGAAACAAAAAGTAGTACGCAAGGACATGACTGCTTTTCGCCATTCCATTGACTATAATGAAAAGGAAAGGAACAATGATTGTTGCAGGAAATGACAATCAAACAGTGACAAGGAATGTGTCCCATTTAAAGAAGATATTTCCATCTTTATCTTCTAATGGACCAAGTTATGAGGATGTCATCACAGTACCTTTAGCATCCTCAGCATCAAGTGATCCTATCATGGAGTCTGTTTCTTTGAGTGAAGGATCACATATTTAGGGCCATATTCAATTACCGGTGATACTATCGCCCGATTTCTCGCCAATATTATTGCACATAATTTATTGCCGATTTTTGGAGAAAAAATGCTTAGACATGGAGAAAAAAATAGCAAAATCCTTATTTTTGGCTAAAAATGGGGGAATTTCTTTCAGAACCCTTTGAACAGCCCTCCCAGGGGCGCCGAGAGGGGGGGGAGAGGGTACAATTTACCCGGGCCCGGGCTTCCAGAGGGGCCCGGCGGGGGCCCGGGTCCGGCGCCGCCCCCCCTCCCTCCTCACTATCTCCCAGCACACAGCATGTGCTGAGATGCAATGGGAGATTGCTGTGGCTGCTGCTTAGCAGCCGCGAGCAATCTCCTATGCCTGAGGGGCGGAGCGATCACACTGATTGCGCCCCCCCTGGCTTTGCGCCGGGCTGAGGGGCTCGCAGCGCCCCTCTCCCCGGCGTGCGGCGCTGCAAATGTATACTTTTTAAAACTTTTTTATTCGAGGGGGCGTGGCCACGTCTCCCGCGATTAGGCCACGACCCCTCTTTACCGGGGCCCGGCAGCGCTCTCAACGGCCCTGAGCCCTCCTAATGATATGGCAATTTTTTTCGTAAGTTGCGTACTTTGGCGAAAAATGACCGCCGAATTTTAGTTGAAAAAAATAACATTTGTGAATAATGCATTTAAAGTTTTGGGTCTGGTATTTCATTTCGGGGGGCCGTAAGGATGCAACAAGTGTTTTAAACATCGCACGTGGCTGGTGCAGGCATTTTTTAAATGTTTTTTAAAAAGACTACGCCAGCCACGTGCGATGTTTAAAACACTTGTCGCATCTTTATGGCTCCCCGAAAATACCAGACCCAATCGTTAAATGCATTTTTCACAATTTGTTTTTTTTCGACCAGAATTTCAGCTGTCCTTTTTCGCCAAAGTACGGCACTTATGAAATGTTTTTTGCCATAAAGTATCGTTAAGGTTTATGTCCAAAGGATTCTGAAAGAAATCCCTCCATTTTTAGCCAAAAATATCGATTTTGCTATTTTTTTCGCCTGCCCTAGGCTGGAGAAAACTTTTCTCCAGTTTGTAGGCGAAAATCGTCTGTTTTTCCACCATCGGCTGTCAGATCGGCTACAAAATTGGCCGATTTGACGGCTGATTTCGCCTGTAATTGAATCCGGTCCTTAGACGAATAGAGGCAGAGTCATTAAACCTCCTGCTAGGCGTATTGAGCAGATACGACTCTTAATTTATGGCTTGTAACTTGTTGTTCTAGAAGGTTTTCCAGTTTCATTGGTATTGGGTTAAGGTTCATGCTCAAATGTCGTTAACATATTGTTATATGTTTAATTTCATAAATGCACTACTTGGTTCAACGTAAATTAAATAAATATATGTCTAAAAAAGAAATTGTAAAAATTATTTAAAAAAACAATTGAAAGGAAAGGGGAGATGTAGTATCTATATAGATAGTTTATGTGGATTGTCATGTAATAGTACGATGAGGTAGTATATCTTTAAGAATCCTGCAGCACAGGATGACAAGTGATCAGGAAGTGGATATAGTTGGAAGGAAGGAGAAGAAGAGCAGCAATGAGGAGATGATGTCTTTATCTACCTGTACAATGTAAGTATTACTAATAAGAAATAAACTACATAAACCACATACTTGATGAGTCATTGCTATAAGGAAAGGTACATCACAATATAACATCCCCCTGCTATAGAATTACCCCCTCCCTTCCCAGGTTGGTTCAGCACCGGTACTGGTTATTGAAAAATAGGGGTAACCCACACCACCACCACACACTTTTAAAAAAAAATGTATTTACTATTTAGCTGCTTCTAGCCTGGTGGGTCTCACAGGCATCTGAACCACCAGCTTCTAGAAGCGTCTGAGCCGCATGCTGGCTTTTAGCAGCTGCCCGCTTTTTAGCAGCGGCTGTATTATTTTATTATGATTGTCGACATTTTGACTGTCCACAGTTTTGGTTGTCGACCTTATGACTGTCTACATTTTTTTTACAATTGTCGACATTTTGACTGTTTACATTTTGAACCTGTTCACATTTTTGTGTCGACCTTTTGTCTATATTTTAACTGTCGACATTTTAAACTGTCTATATATTAAGGGGCTCATGTATCAACAAGTTTTATCATACGCAATGAGTTTTAAAACTTGTTGCATATGATAATGATGCTCCAGCTTGAGCACCATTTATCATACTCAACGAGTTTTAAAACTTATTGCGTATGATAAAACTCATTGATAAATGGGCCTCTCAATGTCTAAATTATGTGCATGCATTAATTGTTATGAACCGGTCAACATTTCTACATAATGATTATCAACATATAGTCCATGTCAACATTTCTACATATTGATTATCAACATATAGTCCATGTCAACATTTTGGCTGTCAAAATATTGTACCTGTTGACATTATGGTGTCAATATTTTGAATGTATAAATTGTAACTTTCTAAGTAGTATACCCAACACATACAGACTGCATGGAGAAACTGCTGCTATTTTATTAAAAGAACAGAGCTGTGGCTCACATAAACAAGTTAGGACTAACTTGTCTGTCAGAACCTGAAAATAGCAAAACAATAATAATTAATTCCATTTTCCACAAGCTCATTGCTTCTCACATTCAGGACTTTGTCTCGCAGTATCAGTACTCATCACAAAGAATCAATCAGGCCGAATAGCCACAAAGTACTGGCTCAATGCTCAGTAACACTGGACTCCTCCTTGTACACCTGGCTGGTAGATTCCAGAAAAAAAAAAAAATAGGGTATTGGTTGAGCTTGCTCCTAATTGGCTGCCCGAGCTATACTTAGTCAGGCTTTAGCGACTGAATCATTTTGTAATAGAGCTTTTTTCCTCTCCCATATTAACTACCATATTCCCATATGAATTACATCAGACCATGTCAATTAAGTAGCTTTTTACTCTTTATTTTTTTAATGGTGGCCACAAAACTTTATAATATTTTTATGAATGGGGCATTAATAGCTATTTATGAAAGAATTGCTATTTTACAATTGGGTAATTTTATAGTTATTATTATATAGTTATTTTATTTAGGTCAAGGGGTCTTAATATTTTTTTAGGGTCAGTATTTATCTAGGATCATGAGCAACATTTGTACTGCAGACTTGTGGTACTACGTGCGATAGAATGCACTGCTGCACATATGCATGCTTGCACTTGTAGTTCTACAGTACTCTTTAGACTGTGGAGCTCAATCATTTGTTCGGATTCCTCATTAGGATGCGGTCATAATACCGACCGCGGGGATTCTGGTGTTCAGAATGCCGATGCTGGAATCCCGACACTTGTCAGAATGTTGGCGCCGGTATCCCGCTCGCTGGGATCCCGAATGTAAGTTCTGGGGTTAGAGGGAGGGATAGGGTTAGGCACTAGGGGGAGGGTTAGGGTTAGGCTGCAGGGGGGAGGATTAGGGTTAGGCTGCGGGGGAGAGAGGTTAGGTTTAGGATGTGGGGAGGGAAGGTTAGGTTTAGGCACTATGTGGGGAGGTTAGGTTTAGGAACCAGGAGGGAGGGTTAGTGGTAGGGAGACAGGGAGGATAAGAATACTGTCCGATAGGTGTCGGTTTCCTAACCCTGTCGGGATGCCAGCATCGGGATTCTGACCGCCGGGATCCTGAAGGTAAGTTCTGGGGTTAGAGGGAGGGAGAGGGTTAGGCACTAGGAGGAGGGTTAGGGTTAGGCTGCAGGGGGAGGATTAGGGTTAGGCTGTGGGGGGGAGAGGTTAGGTTTAGGCTGCAGGGAGGGAGGGTTAGGTTTAGGCACTATGTGGGGAGGTTAGGTTTAGGCACCAGGAGGGAGGGTTAGTGGTAGGGAGAGAGGGAGGATAAGGATACCGTCCGGCAGGTGTCGGTATCCTAACCCTGTCGGGATGCCAGCATCGGGATTCTGACTGACGGAATCCTGACCGCCGTACCCAGCCCATTATGATGCAGAGTAGCCTGAGTTTGCATAAAATGTAAGTGGTAAAGCTGGATGTTTCTCATCTTATTATACCATGTTGATTGGCCTGAAAGACATTTGATTTAGGGGTTTGCAAACTGCCACACATTGGGTGCAATTTCAGTTTCCTGCTTCCAAACTGGAGTATAGTAAGTCCAGCATCTGATATGTTGCAGTTTGCAGACTCTACTAAACAATGCCCCCTTGGTAAATATTTTCTTTAGATTAAACTGCCTACTAACTGTAGAGGCCATGAAACCACTAGTTCCTTTCCTGTTTTCAACTATAATGACTTTATATGCAGTTAATTTGAAGGTGGGCATGACATGATCCCAGGCCACCATTCCTTGAGAGATAAAGTTAAAAAATGTTATACCTCAAATTAATGTAATTAAGTTAAGATCAATTTATTTAATATTTATTTGATTTTAAGTGCACACTCCCATGTACATAAGCATTAATTTATTGTACTTCTCAAATGATTCTTTATGGGTACATATATACTCATATATCTGACTATTTGACTGTCACCACTAACAAGTATTTTGCAAATATTTCCAATGTAACAATTGTTACATGTGTTTTTTATAATTGTATATTATCACCCTTCAATGAATCAGTGGAATGTTCAATGTTATAGTTGTAAGCTAATTTAAAGAAATAATTACCAGAATATTCTAGTGTAAACTGTATTATTTATTTCTGCCATTTAGGATTAGCTGTTCATAAAGTGTTTACAGCTTATTTGTCTTCAATATGGACTTAAACCGGACCCTAACACTAACGATATAAGTAGGGTTGATAATATATTAAAAAACAATAGCAATATATTGTAAACCACAGAGTCTGGCATTTAAATCAAGCTCTGTGTCGGTAGAATGCTAAATCAATAGTCTTGCTGGCTATTGTCCTAACTTGTATAGCATTAACAGGAAGACAGGATAGAAGGGATAAAATACAAATTACAAAATATCAAGCAAAATAAAATAATTTAATTATAAACAATTACATACATTGATGGCTGCCATAAATATATAATATTTTACCTGCACAGTTTAGTGTGGGCAGTGTTATACAAAGTTTTTAAGGCACAGTCCAATAGATCTCACAACATGGTTTTTGGTGACTGGCACACAGGGTCAGAGCCGTGACTAGACTTTTTGGTGCCCTGTGCCAGAAAGAGCATTGGTGTCCCCCTCATTTTTCAAAGGGACATAATGCACCCAAAAAAGGGGCATGCCCTCATGGGGAAGGGCCACAGAAGAGATAGGAGAGGCCAGGAGATGCTGGGGATGAAATATGAGGAAGCTACAAGCAAGAATGATAATAAACATAAATTTGACAGGCCCCAAACAGCCCCCCTGCCCTGCGTGCCCTGTGCGATGGCATCGGCAGCACTACCCTATCTATGGCCCTGCACAGGGTAACATTGTGACCTATCCAAAACAAACTAATACTATTGTTGCCAACATTATAAAACTAATCCAAGTGACACTTCCTGCAGCTACATCTAAGCCCGTCATTTGTGATCCCGTCTCAACGGACCTTATAGCACTACAATCCCCATCATGCTTAAGGAAGTGAATACTGTAAAAAATACTTTTAGTGCATTGTATATATTTCTCAACAATAAATACCAATTTAAAAAGCCAGCCCATAAGAATAGATGGTTAGTGTTTTATCCAGCATGAAGAAAATATGATTAGATTGTGTAATAAATCAATTCTCAAAAAGAGGCGCATGCCCAAAATTAAATTATTGATACTTTATAGTACTGTAACTAAACATTAGGGATGTTTGAAATCTACTGTATGTCACACCTCCCAGGGGCCTAATTATCAACACTTCAATGGCCTGTTAACCACGCGGAAACACTAGTTTCGGAATACTTAAGTTAACAGGCCATTCATTATTAGGGATCCAATAGGACCACCTGATATTCAGCAAACTTCAGATGATGCTTGTTCTCGTAGCCCTGCTCCTTCCTATGGGAAGGAATACCGGGGATGTGAAGAGGCATCTGAGCGGATCCCTCCGTCACCTCCTCACTGACTCCCCGGTGGCTCAGGTCACACATGCGTAGAAAACGGTGATGGGAACAGGTTAGTAAACATGCTGCTTCTGTAGCTGGCCTACTAATCGTGGGGACAGCTGCTTTTCGGAGCAGCTGTTCCCGCACCAGAGCAATGATGAGTTGCTACAGTGATAATTATCCCCTGCTGCGAGGTGGATACTTAATCATCGGGCTGCCCTATGGCCCACCGATGATGAATAGGCCCCTGGGAACTGCAGTCTTCAACCAAACTATAAAGTTCAGTAACATTTCATATACAGTAGTCTGCACACTAAACCAGTGAGCTTCGCCTTTAGTAGCAGAAAAGTTACTAGAATTTGTCTGTTATTACGGCGATTACAATCAATTGAGATACAGCATATGCCACCTGTTTTTTTATTTTTTACTTTTATTTTATGTAGGTATTCATACAATGGGTACATTTGTAATCAATATTACTAAATATTATTTTCACAAACATTGACCAGCTGCAATCAAAGCTTTGTATTGTTGATACATAGCACCAGTGCCACTTAAAAGTAAGAAAGTGTCCAACAGACAACCCCATATGCAAATTATAGCTTTAAGATGAGAATATAATGTTTTTAATATATTAATGGTAAATTTAAAGGGGAAATGTCGATTAATTGTTAATTGGAGTTTAAAAATAATTGTATGACTTGAACAACATTTTTTTTGGCTATATATAAATGGTGGCCACATCATAAAATACCAAAGCTGCATCACTGGCCTCCAAGCCACTGCATTACTCTTCTAATTGTACTATCAGCTTTAGCCGAACCATCGGCCTCTTAGTCATATTACGGACTCTACTCCCTGTTTCCTGTATTTTCTGCTACTCTCTGGTTTCCGAAGATAGCCAATGTTAACCTCTACTACTCCGAGTATTAAGTCCAGGCGGCCACTTAAGCACCGGTGAACGTCTGCCAGTTCTAAGGGAACAGCGGGTGGCTGTTAGTGGTGGAAGACCTCGCTAGCCTGGGTTCTAGAGGTTAACATGGTACAACCTAGGAATCCGTAACTTTATAAATCGGTCACAAAATATTAAAACAAAAAAATGGAACCGGCATTGAATCCTGCCCAGGTGCTTGCTGCACAAATTCAAGTACTCACACAGAAGGTCCAAGAGCTAACCCTGCTTGTTGAGAAGGTCCGGTCTCCTGTGGTTCCAGTCACTCTAAAAGAGCCTAAAATAAATCTGCCTGACCGTTTCTCTGGAGATCTCAGACAATTACTTAACTTCCGGGAAAGTTGTAAGCTCTACTTCAGGCTTCATCCCATTTCCTCGGGATCAGAATCACGAGTGGGGCTGGTTATTTCCCTTCTCCAGGGGGATCTGCAGATTTGGGCCTTCTGGTTGGCCTCAACCCATGTAGCTTTACAATCAGTCAATGCCTTATTTACAGCTATGGGGTTACTGTACAGCCCTGGCTGAGTACAGCCCTGGCTGAGTCAAAATTGCACTCCCTCAGACAGGGACAGAAGGCAGCAGAAGACTATTCTTCTGAATTCCACAGATGGGCAACAGATTCTGGTTGGAATGAGCCGGCCTTACACAGCCAATTCCATCTTGGACTCCCTGAGGCCATCAAGAATATCCTCGTCCATCAATCCTCTCCTGAATCTTTGGCCGACCTCATGCATAAGGCTATCAGAATTGATCAACGCCTTCGAGAACGTAGGTGGGAGTAGAATCTTCCTACAAGATCGCCTCGGTCTCCAGTCTGGGTCCCATCATCAGAGCCAGAGGAGCCTATGTAGATTGGAGCCTTTCGATTACCACCTGAAGAAAGACTCCGGAGATGTTCTCAGGGCTTTTGTATGTATTGTGGAGACAAGGGGCACTCTGTGAGTAATTGTCCACTCAGGCCAGTAAAAGGCAAGGCCTAAATGTTGGGGAGGAGTTGCATTTAGGCCTGGCTTCCATTTCCTTCAAAAATTATGTTTTAGTTCCTGCAGCCATCCAACTCGTTAATTCCTCCATGACCACTTCGGCATTCCTGGATAGCAGTGCAGCTGGCAATTTCATGGATTACTTTTTTTTCAGTGTCTGAGTATACCCGCTATTCCTCTGGATCAGGAAATCCCTATCTGCGGACTGAATGGATGACTAGTTTCCAATGGTTACATTAGATTTAAAACACCTCCTCTCCGTTTGTCAGCTGGAGTTCTGTATTCAGAGATTATTTAATATTTTCTTCTCTAGTGTCCCTTAGCACCCATTGTTCTTGGTCTTCCTTGGCTCAGGGATCATAATCTCAACATTTACTGGTCCTCTGGGGAATTCGTGAAATGGAGTCGTGCCTGCCAAACTCATTGTCTTGTTGTACCTGTACGAACAGTTCAGCCTGTTGTTGCTGAAATTTCTCCACGGATTCCAGTTCAGTACCGAGATTATACCAATGTCTTCTCTAAACATTTGGCAGATGTCCTCCCTCTGCACCGGCCATATGATTGTGTCATTAATTTACTTCCTGGTGCCAAGATACCTAAAGGCTGGTTGTATTCTTTATCAGTTCCTGAAGATATGGCGATGAAGGAATACATCGAGGAGGCACTGGCAAAAGTCTTATCCACCCCTCTAAGTCTCCAGTAGGGGCTGGTTTTTTCTTTGTTAAGAAAAAGGACGGTTCCCTCCAGCCTTGAATCGATTATAGGGGTCTGAACAACATCACTATTTAAAACTCTTACCCGTTGCCTCTCATCTCAATCCTTTTCAATAAGCTGCATCAAGCCAACATCTTTTCCAAAATTGACCTTAGGGGAGCATATAACCTGATCCGTATTAGGAGTGGTGACAGACGGCCTTCAGCACTCACTCAGGACATTTTGAGTACCTGGTCATGCCATTCAGCCTTGCCAATGCCCCAGCAGTCTTTCAGGATCTCATCAACAATGTCCTTCAAGAATTCCTGTAGTCGTGTACCTTGATGACATTCTTATTTTTTCTCACTCAGTGGATCAACATCATCAGCATGTTTGCCTTGTGCTGCAGAAGTTGCGAGATAACCATCTTTATGCCAAGCTGGAGAAATGTGATTTTGATGTCACTCAGGTTTCTTTCCTAGGCTACATTATTTCCTCTCAGGGATTTTCCATGGATCCCAGTAAAATCGAGGCCATACTGAAGTGGGTCCAACCAATTACCCTTAAAGCGGTTCAGCGCTTCCTCGGCTTTGCTAGTTATTACTGAAGGGTTTTCAGGTCTTTTTCTACCATCATGGCACCCATTGTAGATCTAACCAAGAAAGGAGCTGACACCTCCAATTGGTCACCCAAAGCTGTTCAAGCCTTAAAAGCTATTAAGACTGCATTCACACAAGCCCCAGTACTTCGACATTCCAATCCGGAACTCCCATTTATCCTGGAAGTTGATGCCTCTGAAGTAGGAGCTGGAGCCATCCTGTCCCAGATGGATTATATTGATAACAAATTGCACCCTTGTGCTTTTTTCTCCCGCAAGTTCACCTCTGTGGAACGCAATTATGATGTGGGAAATCGGGAGTTGCTTGCGATTAAGTGGACCTTAGAAGGATTGGAGGCACTGTCTAGAGAGGGCCAAACATCAAATCACAGTTCTTACCAATCACAAGAACTTGTCATATATTCAGTCTGCTAAGAGGTTGAACTTCCGACAGGCACACTGGGTATTGTATTTTACTCTGTTTAACTTCCTCATCTCTTTTCATCCTGAATCATAAAACATCAATGTGGACGCTCTCTCCGGGGGTTTTGTACCAGTACAGTCTACCATTATTCTGATGAACCTATTATTCCAGATTCTTGCATCCACTGTGTTATTGCCCAGAATTTGGCTGTGCTCATCCTGGTCTCTGTCGGCATCACCTCCTGATAAACCTTCCGGTCTTCTATTTGTTCCAGAAAGATTCAGAAGATCAGTCTTACTGGATTTTCACTCTCATCGAGCTTTTGGTCATCCTGGCATCAGTAAGACCTTAGAGTTACTCTCCAACTTGGTCTGGTGGCCTTACCTGGACAAGGATGTTCATGAATTTGTTCTGGCATGTGAGGTCTGTGCTTGTAATAAAACACCATGAATGGCTCCTTCAGGTTTGTTGTTTCCGCTCTCCATACCTAAGAGACCCTGGACTCACATCGCCATGGAATTTATTGTTGATATCCCAGTTTGTGCTCGATGCTCCGTTATCTGGATGGTGGTGGACCGATTTAGCAAGATGGTGCACTTCATTCCGTTTCCTAATTTACCCTCTGCCAATAAACACTCTGGCTTGTTCTTCCAGCATATTTTCCACCTGCATGGTTTACCAATGGACATTGTGTCAGATCACGAACACAATTTGTGGCACAATTCTGGAGAGCTTTCTGTGCTTCCCTGGGTATTTCCCCCAGTCTTTCCTCTGGCTACCATTCACAGTCCAATAGACAAACTGAGCGTGCAAACCATACTCTGGAACAGTATTTACGCTGTTAATTCTTCAAATGTCCAAACGACTGGGTTGCTCAACTGCCACTTGCTGAATTTACTTTTAACAATTTAACAATTCATGTTTCTAGGTTCAGGAGACTTTTCTTCCCGGGATTTTCCTGATAAGCTGGGTTCTGTGGGTTCTTTTAGGGGGGTACTGTTACAAGTTGCTGTTACAACTTGTCTCCTTCTAGCAATGTTGTTCCTGTTCCGTTGGTTGCTAGGCGATCTGGACACCCCCGGACATCACATGTTCTCCGCAGCACGACTTGATTGGTTTCTTCCCCTATTTCTGCATGCTGGCCCCTTGCTGCCTCGCCAACTATAGCGTTCCCTGTGGATCTCTCGGCTCTGCTGCATGGTCAGCATTCCTGTTGTTTTTCCTTCGCATTGTATCCAGCAATATCGGCTTCCCAGCTGCATCATCACTCCCAAGCTGCTACCGGCTCTCAAAGCCGCATCTCACCACCGACTCACAAGCCACATTACTGGCTCTCAAAGCCGCCTCTCACCACCGGCTCACAAGCCACACTACCAGCTCTCAAAGCCACATCTCACCATAGCTCAGAAGCCACACTACTGGCTCTCAAAGCTGCATCTCATCACCAGCTCACAAGCCACATTACCGGCTCTCAAAGCCGCATCTCATCACCGGCTCAAATCCACATTACCGTCTCTCAAAACCGCATCTCACGACCAGCTCACAAGTCGTACCACCGGCTCTAAGCTGCATCTTACCACCGGCTCACAAGCTGCACTATTGTCTCTAAGCCGCATCTCACCACCGGCTCAAAAGCTGCACTACCGGCTCTAAGCCACATCTCACCATCGGCTCGCCAGCCACACTACTGGCTCTCAAAGCTGTATCTCACCACCAGCTCCACAACCACTCTACCGGTTCAAAGCCACATCTCACCACCGGTTCTCCAGCCACACTACCAGCTCCCAAAGCTGGATCAATGGCCTCCAAGCCAGTGCATTACCTTCTAATTGTACTACCGGCTTTAGCCGCACCATCGGCCTCTTAGTCATATTACGGACTCTTCTCCCTGTTTCCAGTATTTTCTGCTACTCTCAGGTTTCCAAAGATAACCAGTGTTAACCTCTAATACTCCGAGTATTAAGTCCAGGCGGCCAATTAAGTACCGGTGAATGTTTGCCAGTTCTAAGGGAACAGCGGGTGGCTGCTATTGGTGGAAGACCTCACTAGTCTGAGTTCTAGAGGTTAACACAGAACAACCTAGGAAACCATAACACAGGCTATAATGTCACATCACACACCATTACAAACCAAACATTCCCATAACAAAATGATTCAGTACATAGTAGCAGGACACGCATTCTTCCTAATTGGTCCCTTAATATACACTGAATGGCCAAACTATTATGGCCACCAGGCGATTTTATGCAAAGTAGCTATTCCGCATATAAGCTGATCTAGGATAATGGAAAGGGGGAAGGTATGCACAGACTAATTAAGTGTATCATGGGGTATATGACACAATCTGACTGGCTTTGAATGTGGAATGATTGTTGGCGTGCGCATGTAGCTGTGCGAGCTTTAGCAAAACGGCTGCGCTGGTGTTTTGTTTGAGGTTAGCAGTAGTTAAAATGTACACAGAAAAGACCAGCAGACAAAATATGGGTCTGAGCTCAATGCCTGTGATCGTTACCAGCTACTAGATGGTCGAGCGGAACGGATAGTGGGCAGACTTGTTCAGTCCCACAGATGGGCAATAGTGCATCAAATTACAAATAATCTGCATCAGGGACCAATTCAGATGGTCTCTTAATGAACATTACGCTACACATTACACTGTATGGGCATAAGACCTGTCTGTATGCCATTGCTATCTGCTTTAAACAGGGTGAAATGCCTCCAGTTTGCTCAGGAACACAGGACCTGGAAGTAAATGATTAGAAATGGGTCATGTGGTTCTGATGAATTAAGTTTTTGAATTAAACCATGACTATAGTAGGGTGAGGATATGGATACAACAGCATAAAAGCATGGATCCTTCCTGCATCGTCACGGCTCTTCAGGATGGCGAAGGCAACACATTTCATCACATTTGGGCTAGTGTTCCCCACCATATTAAGGGCAAAAGGTGGCTATACAAAGTACTAACCCAGAGTTCATAATAATGTGGCCACTTAGTGTATATATATTTAGGCTCTTTGGTAATGAAATGCTTGTGAGTAAATAAAATATTTCTCTGTGGAATATCGCCTATCTGAAAAAGTTTCAGTTCAGAAATGTGTTACATAGATGCTTTATGGGTCTGACAAATAGCTCTTTCATATAAAGAAAATTGTATATTAGTATATTAAGTTATATTTTGTCATTTAGAGATGATTATTTTCCTTTCCGTGTCTGGAAATAATGCCGGTGGTCATGAAAAGCACAACCATGAGTTTTTATTTTCAAAGTTACTTTTGCACAAACAGGCATTGAAGTATAACAACTTTTTGTCTCATGATGATCACATTATGACTAGTTCCACTTGTTGGTCGTTATCTGTGACAAACAGCATTTCAAGGTAAACAAAAACATCCAGTAAATAAAGAAGCAGTGACTTTATATTTTGATTGCATCATTTTTGACAGGGTTATATTTGTGAAAAAAACTAATATATCATTCTGTGGATAAGCAGATTTTATGGTAGTTTAAATTGTATAATGCACCACTTTCATCTCCTTAACAGGCATAGAAAAGTACTGAAAGAAGTTTATTATTTTCGTAAGAATGTAATTTAAAGAGAAACTACTTCCTAGAAAAAAATATTATTTTTGCTTGAGTAACAACTTCCAGGCACAGCAATACTGCAATGAATACAATGAATACATTAGCTCAGGTCCGGCCAGTGGCGGCAGTAGGCACAGGCTAGCAGGGTGGTCGCCCAGAGTGCCATAGCCTAAAGGGCGCAACCCTGCGCCCTGCCTGAACTCACCATCGCCCGGCCAGTGGAAAATACCGCCCCCCACCCTCCTGCTGGCATTATTGGGTAAACGCTCAGGGGGAGGGAAGATGCGCGGTAGTGCAGCACAGGATGGCATTGGGTGTAGAGAAGCTTAGCGCCAGCCCTGGGTCCGGCCACAGGTCTACTAGTAAAACAACACACATATTGGCCCCCACAGAGAAAAAAAAACACACACATTTTCATAACAGGGAAAAAAACACACACACACACACATTGTCCTGACACAGGAGTGTATCTTCCTATTGGCCTATTGGCCAGGATGGCACTTGCCAGTGGCGCCGTAGTAGGAGCTCCACTCCAGCTTCCAGACCAGTGAATGCCTCCAGAGAGTCCAGCACCAGTGGGATGGAACTTGGGACCTGATTCAGCAAGCAACACAGTTGCTAATATGCACGCAATTGGCCAATTGTTGTGTACTATGCATGCATATGTATCGCAGTGTGCAAACTGTCCATAGCCATCTGGACTGTGATCACAGTGACTACGAACACCCATCGGTGGGGTGATTGACAGGAAGTGCGTTTGTGGGGGGTAACGGAGGGTGGTTGGCTGAACGCAGCCATGCCAGTGTGTTTCAATGCCGTTGCATGGGTGTGCATAAATGTTCCACTGCGATGCCCTACGCAGCCTGAGGCCTGATAGCGTACATGGAAGTTAGCAATTTCTGAGTAAGGTCACAGCTTGTGCAAGTGTGTGTGAGACTGCGATGGTACTCGATTGTACTAATGTTTTCGCAGTTTTGCTAAATATTATGGATGTGTGTAAGGTAAAGTGGGTGTTCTTATGTAGTGCAGCGGCGGCATTGCGATCGTAATGAATTAGCATAGTATCGCAGTTGAACTGCGTGCGTAATCACTGTTTCATTTATAGTTGCGTTCCATAGTGAATCAGGCCCTTGGTCCCTTCTGCACCCCTAAGATGTGGTAGCTTGCCGTCACGCAGCAGCCTGAATCAGTGATGCACTGAGTCACTGCAGTGCTGCAGACGGATATGCGTGGAGCTATGTGCTCTATTATATCACGCCACCGTCTTTAGGGTTATGCCTGGACAGCACATGAGCTGCCTGAAAGAGCCCAGCACTGCCCAGGCTAGACTCTGAGGACACGGTGGGCATGGCAGTCCGGCCTGTTAGACTGGTTCTGGTGGCCGCATTGTGCCCGCTATGGGGTGGCTCCTCTGAGTGGTCACTTCACAAGAACGGGCCTCAAACTGGCCCTGCTTTTAATGAAGACAATTATTTAGTTTTTCTGTGCTCAAATTACAGATGTGTTGTCAAACAACTAGAATTTATATGCCGCCGACGCAACTGAGACGCTCAGAGAGCAGTAGCATACTACATTTTTCTTTACATTTTGCAAACATAATGAAATACCGCTCACATTGTATTGTAGACGCTAGGATGCAACTTTAACCTCACAGGAATTAGTTTTAAACATGTACAAAGTCGCAGAAGAAGAACAACGGAACTTGGTGTGAGAAAAAGCCACAACCGCTGCATCAGCACTTACACAGATTCAGACTCAGGGGCCTATTCATCAACACTAAAATAACAGTTTTAAGGGCATTTTTCCTTAATTACAGTTTTTTAGTATTCATTAACACACTTAACACAGGAGATATCACTGATATCTCCTGGTTAAATCCCCCTGCGTTAAACACTGTAGAAATTAGGCTATTCATCAAATTCTGAAAAAAAAATATTTTCGGAATTTGATGGTGTTACTATACACAACTCTCAGGAGGCGTACAGCTTGATATACTTATCTGCTTTCAGCTGGGCAGGTCTTCCTCTGGCTCGTTCCATCGCTCCCTGGTCCCTTCTCAGGTTCCGGATGTGTGTTCCCCCTGCCTCAGTGCTCCTGCTGCCGGGCAGTGTCTCCCCTCTGTTCCCCGATGGCACTTGTAAGTGCTTCTTCAATTAACTATTTATTTACTATAAAAAGTAAAATAAAGAAGCACTTACAAGTGCCATCGGGGAACAGTGGGAAGGGGAGACGCTACCTTGCAGCGGCAGCATTGCAGCGTGGAGAACATAGTAAAGGTATTTAAAAAAAAAAAATCTACAGCCCCCTCTGCCTGGCCGTCCTGTCCCCTTGTAGCCGCTGGATGTCGGGGTCTGCGACTGCAGGCCGACAGCCGGCCGGGTAGGTGGTGGTGGGGGGTGCGGGAACATAGAATTTTATATTCAATTACCGCAGTTGTAATCAGTCCTCCGGTAATTAGGTAGAACTCCATGCAAGTTCTAAACCTAATTAGCTCCATGGATAGTTAAGCATTAATGAACAGACCCCTCAGTCACAGACAAATATACAAGTGTCGTACATTAGCGTAATCTAGCAATGTCGTCTTGTCGCTCCCAGTTGTTTTATTTATGTGAATAAGATGCACATTTTGAGAAAGAAAAATGCTTGGCGTGGTCGAGTCACCCAGGACCTGGCACGCTGAGAGGGGCTATTTGCCGCAACATAAGCAACAGCGTATGAGGACACATCTGTAACAATTGCCAAGCAGGGTCCTGGGATTGAGTGTCCTCTTACAGTTACATAGTATGCAGAACAACCTAAACTGCAACTGTAACTGAAATGTGATAGTTTAATGGATGACAGGAGCAACATTTTGGTTATACAGTATGTCGCCTCCTAGGAAAAGAGTTCAGAAATGACCTCACTGTCCCATTCCAACATGAGTAGGACACACTGCTCTGCTCAATGCATAATGACAGCATTTCTCTTACCTCACTATGCCCCTTTTATATCGCTATAGCTGCAAATACAATGTTCATTTTAGTAGAACTCAGTGGCAAATGTAGACTATGTGGCCTGGCCTCCAATGGTAACATAATAAAATGACTTATCTAGCACTGCCATCACTGGTGTGTCTGACTGCAGCACCATAAATACAAAGCACAAAACTCAGACAATAAAGTCTATCTCAGGCCCAACAGGAGCTACAGGACAGTGGGCCTGATTCAGAGATGGATGCAGTGCCAATAACTATGTAGATTGCGCGATTGTTTGACATTTCGCATGCATGTAAATGCACTGCGCACACACAGCATTGAAAACTGTGATTACTCTTGCACAGAGGATTCACTCTCAAAATAAGTGACAGATAGTCAGTGTTTAGGAGAGGAAACGGGGGGGGGGGGAGGTTAGAAAAACACAGGTGTGCCGGACCTTTTTAAACGCTGTTTTCAGGGCGTGCATAAACTAGCCATTGTGTTCTTGCTCGCGGCAGGAGAGCCCGCGGCAGCTTAGACTTACTCAGAAGGCTGATGACTGCCTTATCTGCATTCGATGCTTCCAGTTTTGTGCATGAGGTGCGGATGTGAGATGCTGTCAGTGGGCGTGTCTAAGCACTGGACGGCAAGTGAGTCATTAGCATATTTTTGCAATTGCGATATGTGAGAGATCGCAGTTGCAATTGCATTAGCAACTACATCTCTGAATCAAGCCCAGTATAGCTATTACTGCAATTGTCCTGGGATTTGTAGTCCTATACATGTAGCATTATTTTGTTGCTTCAACACTAAACTGCTACAAATTACAGTAACTAGCTGCTTGATATGTGTTTCTAAAGCTGGGTACACAGTAGAGGATATGTCGTCTGATCCAGCGAATCAGAAGACATATTGTCCACATCGGACAGTGTGTACCGGCTATATTGCTGATGATACATGCTGCTGCACGTCGTCAGCGACATCATCCATCGGATCTGCATGCAGGTCCGACGGGCGATATCATCAGCATGGCCCCCATCATCACTCCTGGCATTGGCAAGTGTGTATGCAGGTCCGACGGGCGATATCGTCAGCATGGCCCCCACCATCACTCCTGGCATATGACATGATGACATAGTGAAAATGTTGAAATAAGAAATGTTAGGGTTACAGTATGGTTACAGTTAGGACTTAAATTGCTTTTTGACCATGTTGACATTTTGTAGGTACTTTACTGACATTCTGCATGTCAACAAGCTGAATATGGCGACATGTCATATGTCAACATGTTGACAGTGTCGACATTAGGGCCTGATTCGGATATTTACACTAATTCAATCACAACTGCAATCTTTTACGGATAGCAGTTGCTAAAACATGCGAATGCCTTCCAAAGCTTAGCCGAGCGTAGGGACGCCCACTGCTGCCTTCTCATATCCGTCCAATGACATGCAACAGCGTAACATCAACGTACATCGGCCAGTCACACAGCTTGTAAGTCAAGCCTGACCTGTCTCAAACACAGCATCTATCCTGAAACACAGAGAGCTCTCATGGAGGAGATGTACTAAGCCTTGGAGAGTGATAAGGTAGAGAGAGATAAAGTACCAACCAATCGGCTCCATGTCGCAGACTGTGTTTGAAAAATGGCAGTTAGGAGCCTGATTGGTTGGTACTTTATATCTGTCCACTTTATCTCTCTCCGCATCTTAGTACATCTGCCCCATGCTGTGAAGGAGATTGCAATGGCTAATTTATGCACTTCCATGAAACATAGTTTAAATGGTCAGACAGGCCTGTGTTTGCCTAGCCACCCCCAGTTACCACCACCAAACACTGACTACCTTTCACTCACTTTGTGAGTGGTTCCTCTGTGTGAGTGTGATCGCAATACAATCGTGCCCATGTGCAGAGCAGCATTCGCGTATGCTCAAAGGCAAACAATTGCTTGATCAGTGTAAATATCGGCTTTGCGTAAATCTCGATATCAGCGCCATTATGCCGTCATTATGAATGTCGACATGGTGAATGTCAGCATAATATTCCGAAGCAGATGCTTGGGCTAAACTATGCCGCTATCTTTCTTTATATATATATATATATATATATGACATACAATAATTTTGCCTCTTTCTCATCACATGGTAGTTAGATACAATCTTTTTCTGAATATCGACCTAATCTTTTGCCTATTTGCCACCTTAAAATAACATAGAGTGTCAGGACTGGTGTGGGCTACAGGCCCCCAAGGCAGAGCCGTAACTAGACTTTTTGGTACCCTGTGACTGAGAGAGCATTGGCGCCCCATCCCCCCATCCACCCCCCTCCTGCCCCCCCCCCCCGATTTTTTAAATAGGGACATAAGATAGTGTACCTGAAAAAGCCATGGCTTCATGGGGAAGGGCCAGGGAAGAGATAGGGGAGGCCAGGAGATGCTGGGGATAAAAGAAGAGGGAGCTACAAGTGAGCATGATAATAAACAGGAAAGTTGACAGGCCCAAACAGTGCCCCCTGCCCTACGGTGCCCTGTGTGTGCCATGGTACTGGTCGCACCACCCTAGTCAGGGCCGGATTAACGGTGGGGCGACAGGGGCGATCGTCCCTGGGCCCCCACACATTAAGGGCCCCCACACCCATCGGGGTTAAAGTGGACCGGAGGAGACGGAACCAGTTCCGCCTCCTCTGGGCCAACCTAACCCCAGCGCCGCAGGGAGGCTCCATTTACCAGGCGCCTGCTGTAACCAGCGGGCGCCCGGCTCCCTCCCCGCAGCGGCAGCCGGAATCGGAGGCTTGAGCTCACGTCAGCTCCAGCTTCTGGCTCACACAGTGCACTATGGGAGAGAAATCATGACGTCTCTGCCATAGTGCAGAGGAGCAGCCGAGCGGACTGCAGTGAACGCGGGGCTTAGCTTAAGGTAAGTATGAGCTTTATTTTTTTTTTTTTTAGTGCAAGCGGCCTACTGGGGGCATTACTGGCGGGGGGCATTACTACAGGGGACATTACTCGGGGGGAGCATTACTACTGGGGCATTACTTGGGGAGGGGGGAGACATTACTACTGGGGGCATTACTGGCAGGGGGCATTACTGGCGGGGGGCATTACTACTGGGGGCATTATTCCGGGGGGAGCATTACTACAAGGGGAATTACTCGGGGAGGGGGGAGGCATTACTACTGCGAGCATTACTGGGGGGGCATTACTACTGGGGGCATTACTGGGGGGATTACTACAGGAGGCATTACTCGGGGGAAGGCATTACTCGGAGGGGGAGGCATTACTACTGGGGGCATTAATCAGGGGGCATTACTATTTGGGGCTCTACTAGAGAGGGAGCATTAGTATTGGGGCACTAATAGAAGGGCATTACTACTGGGGGCATTTATACAGAGGGCTCTACTAAAGGGGGAATGACTACTGGGGGCATTACTATTGGGGGAACAACTACATGGGTTTTACTACTGGGGGATTTATGCAGGGGGCATTATTACTAGGGCATTACTATTGGGCACATGCCCAATTACTACTGGGGGGTATTACAATTTGGGGCACAACTATAGGGGTATTACTACTGGGGGCATTTATATAGAGGGCATTACTACAAGGGGTACTACTAATGGGAGTATTGCGTAGAGGGCACTGCATTAGGGGCACTACAACTGGGTGCACTGCATACGGGGCACTACCACTGTGGGCACTGACACTACTGGGGGCTCTGCATAAGGTCCCCATTGCGCATACCCCAGTTTGTCACATTTAATAGGGGCCCCCACATGTTTGTTGCCCAGGGGCCCCCATAGACCTTAATCCGGCCGTGACCCTAGTTACGGCCCTGCCCAATGGACTGACTGAAGACTAGAGTGCAACTCCAGGACCAGGACTGCAAGGACAGCAAGAATGCTCACAATTCGTCTCTGTGGGGTTTGTGGATCTGCATGTCTGCTGAAAGCAAGGTGACAGTAAAGCAGGGCTGCTGCCAGTGTGGGGACAGCCTCCATCACAGCTTAAATAGCATGAAAAGGATACCCAAGAGTGGCCAGTGATGAGCTGGTGCAATGTTATACATGTAAGGCTGATATTTGCTTCTATGATCACTGTTGTAGTATATTAAGTTAACACTTTCTTCATTTGCCCTGTTTTCCCTTTAGTACCCTTTATACTGTTATCATTCTTTAACGCTTTTCATCAATAAACTTGCTTATGGACATTTGCCTGGGTGTGAAGTGCGTTCTCATGTCCCCTATAGTAAAACCTGTGCCATGTTCCTTAAGTGATGCCTACTTTAATGTTATCTAATATTGTAATGTTCTGTGCCTGGTTATATTGGCATGTGATATCACATATTGCCATGCTATAATGTCTTTTGTCTTACAATAGAATCAGGTGATGTAATATTGCCTTACTGTGGTATTATACTATACAATAAAATGCCATTGTGACAATCAATTATGTGATATGCAAAAGAAATGGAGATAGGGAATACAAATGCAACAATGTGGTGTATGACCTACTGTTCAATGTTATATCAATCTCTTCAGCCCAGCTCTACCTGTGTGTTATTAACTGGTGCTACATTGTAACATTGTAAACATCTAACATGCCAACACTTCTGCCCTGCTCACTAGCGCTGGTCACAGCTGTATATTGCATTAGCAGCACAGCTGAACATCAGACAGAGCATCATCGGCAGTAGTCTCCCTCACAAGCCGAGCACATGCTGCGGTGTGCTGGGCTGGGGAATGCCTGGGGAAGCTGCTGCCACTGAGTAGCAGCACTCTCTGCTCTCTCCCTGCCTGACCCCTGCTGACCTCAGAGGCGGTCTGGGCCCCTTAGCATAGCATCCCCTTTACCCGCTTACTCTGGAAATTCATTTATGTGCACAATTTCTGCCTTACCAGCAACCAGCCAGGGAGAATAGGTGGCCAGGGGACTGTACAGCAGCAGGATGTACCTGGTCTGGGAGACTGTCTTTAACATGGATATAACAGTTACATGATCCACTCACACACAGCTCCTCAGGTGACCACTTCTAAGCACTTCCCTTGGCTGCTCACTTCCTCTGTGGCTTCCTACAATTTGAAAAGTATATTTGGTGCCGAACATATCCTCACTCTGTACTGACAAGATGATCAAGTACAGTACATAGATGCACAAATGCACTGAATCCTAAGTGTAATCAGGATTTACCAATGTGTTTTGTGTTCATGATAAGTTATAAAAAAGCAAATTATCAGAGATATTAATAGATGTAATTGTAAACAATGCAAAGATGTCAACCCGTGTGCAAGGAAGAGAAGAGAAAGAAGGTAGTTTCTAGAAGATGTCGTTTTATATGTTTCTTAGTTATAAACAGTAACCTTTATTATGCTATTTCATTAAGAGAACTTCACAATTAAAATTTCTTATTGTCGCTATTCGCAGCAATAAGAAATTATGATTCGCCAGAATGTATTATAAATCCCATGAATGGACCGGGCTCTATCCCTGCCATGTGTTAGTAGTGAAATGATCACTTCTCTATCGGGACAGCGCAAATCTACTGTGCATGCAAGTCTGCTGCCCACGCCTCTTTTTGGTATAAAATCCAGATCTTGCTACTACTCATGTGCACAAATATTTTTATGCTTCCATCCGCATTATGATTCGGTCACACATCTTGCCCTAATAGTGGCTGATCAGGCATTGAGAGGCCAAGTATAAGTGTAGGTCAAGTACAGTAAGAACATATTCACACAACAGTGGTTCATACGCAGGGGAACCCAGGCATGTTGGAGAGGCCTGGCAGGACCCCGAGCTAGATGCTGAGTTCCTTTGCAGTAAGCGCGCCCCTTCCCGATGCCACAAATATTATTTTCCATTTTTTTCTGTAGTAGCCACGGCCACATTTCACTGATTTGGTCATACCCTGTACAGTACCCAGGCCCTGCGGCTGTCTCAATGGTCCTATTCATATACACCCTCACACATAAGCATGCAGTATCTTGTGGTTGCTGGCAAAATACATACTGATGATGCTGATAATTGTCAACCACCTATCTTGATCCCTCGCTCTGAAAATATATAAATTAATAGTGTGGCTGCTGAGATCAATTTGCATGATTACTTGACTTTGCATTTGGCATACATCAGTAAAGAATATTCCCATTTGATTCCTATAGAGGAAGACAATGGATGGTTTTATTTAACAATCCTATGTGGATTTGCTGGGGTGTCTACAAATGTATGCATGCGAGTATTTGGGTGCTTGTGCACAAATTAGCTAGCTAAATTCTATGGACTGCATTGCGGTATAGAGCTGCCTTAATAATAGCAGGGGAATGGCTTCCCATTGGAAGCTCTTTCTGCTATTGTAGTCTGGACTGGCAGTCCCTGGGGGGAGACAACACCTCCCAATGGGACTGCTTGTCTGGCCTGTGATGGGCAGAAAGAGCTTCCAATGGAGAGCCAATGTCATTGCCAGGGGTATGCAGTCGGGAAGCCGGCGGACCTAATCCCGACAGCCGGCTTCCTGACTGCTTAATCCCGGCGAGGGAAGGGGGGGTTAGGTTTAGGCACTTAGAGGGGGGATTAGGGTTAAGCACTGGGGGGGAAGGTTAGGGTTAGGTACCCCTAAGGGAGGGTTAGGTACCCCTAAGGGAGGGTTAGGGTTAGGGGGTAGAATTAGGTTAGTGAATACTTATCTAGGCACAATCAGGATTTTCATCCTTGTCGGGCTGCCGCTGTCGGTATTTGAACCACCGACCAGGGGTCCAGCGGTAAATTATACCAAATCCTTGCCAGGCAGTATCTAGGGTTGTAGATTTTGCTGGAGTGGCTGCAGCCCCTAAGTAAAATCTTCCACTGTATTTAACTGAATTATTACTACTTTTATTTATCATTTTCTTATGCATTTAATTGTTTTTTTTAAAAGGTAATTGTGACTTTATTATTTAATAATAAAACTATACAGACACATACATTGTTGTGTATCTAGATGACATTGTGTGCTGTAACTGTAACACTTACTACTACTACTTACTGTCTAACTACATTTACTGGAATAAACCATGCGTATATGGTGCATACAGTATTTTCCTAGTATCAACTTCGTGCATATGCAGTATGTTATGACTTACACTAATAACATTGTGATAAGCCTTTACAACTACAGTATATGTTTCAACTATAATAGTCACCTTTCCCATAATGTTAAGTATTCGTATGGGTTCTTACATGCTTTTAGGACTTCAGTATGGCTAGTAATGGCTGATCAATGGTAAGTGTAATTATAAAGGATAAACGGGACACAAATCTGGTCTAACAAGTAAACAATACAAATAGGACCACAAGCAAGGTTCAATGTTAATGTTGCAAATGGTTGAAATGATATAAGTACTTTTGGCAAAAGGTTCTGCAGCAGCACAACACACACTAATATCAAAGATAACAATACTACTGCCGCAGTGTGGTAACCAGAATCTGGCAAGTGGTAGCAAACACAGTAATAAAGATAATACCAGATGTGACGTAATGAAAATAATAAATATAAAACAAAACCACAAAATTATCTAATATCAAGTCCCTGCCTGAGGAAGCAGATGAGATCTGCGAAACATGTTGCAGCAAATCTTTTTATACTTATTTTATACTTTTATCAATAATTTAAATATTTTTTTACTTTCTAACATTTTTTTAATCTTTCTATTGTAACATCTGCTCACCTGATGCTGTGGTGTGGGTGATGGTATTACTTATACCTCTTTTCCACCAAAAGCCCGTGTCCGACCTGGGTTTTATTCAGACATGGTTCCAACCCAGGTCAGACACCATTTACACAGCACCATCGATCTGGGTAATTCTCAGGTCAGCCCCGTTCACACTGAACCCAGGTCTGCCCTGCTAAACTTGTGAGGTCATAAAAAGTGGGAGGTGACTGCTCCACAACCACCAAACAGCTAATTTTAGGCATGATCCAAGTCAGATAACCTGGGTTGCGCCATTTACACTGCATCCTGTGTCAGACCCTGGTAGCTACCTGGGTTGGATTGCTGGGTCACTTGACCCGGGTTATTTTTCAGGGACCCTTTTACACTGCTTTGGTGGAAAAGGGGTATAATAGTCCTGGTAACTTCTTAAGGATAACTTCTCTCTATTGACAGTGCCACCACCTGAGCCCTCTGGTCTGTGTTGATTGTAGATGACCACCAGGGGTGAGCTTGGAAAACCTCTTATCCAATACACATGGAACTATTACGACGGGACAGCTTAGAGAACTTAGAGCTACACTCATATTCAGTGTAAAGCATTCTGGGCTTTATGCTGAATGTGAGTGCCGTTTTATATTTTCAGTTCCAACCCAATGAGAAGTGGCAGTAATTATAGTCCATGGGGCATATTACGACTACCCTCCTGTCCCAGTAAAGTAACACTACAAACAGTTTTTACAGGATGTAGATCCTCATCATTAATATAGGGGTAATTTACTTTATTACTAAACAATGCAATATATTTGCAAGTAATACCACTTTCACACAGCAAATAGCCAAAAATGTTTACCTGACATTTGAAGCACAGATTTTTTGGGCAGTCCCACTCTATACCCCATTTTCACACTCAAAAAGAAAATTCCCAGTTTCAGCATTTGGACCTGGTATTTGTGGATCAACCTGGGTATTTCTTCTGTGTGTGACCCGGGTTGTCCCTCTCATACCCCTTTTACACCAGAGTTAAAACCCGGGTTATTGCAGGGTTAATCCGGGTAGCTCCTTGGTATAAAAGGGGACACGGTTGGATTCCCGGGTCGAGTGACCCGGCAATCCAACCCAGGTAACTTGCAGGGTTTAACACGGGAATGACTCATGAAACCCTGCAGTGTAAACGGCGCGATCCGGGTCAGGATGGCCGGCTTCAGTGGCACTTGGAGATGACATCATCTCCAAGCGTCCACTTCCACACTGGAAGAGCCAGGTCACTGCAGACCTGGCTCCGGTGTGAACGGCGCCCACTCAGGAATATCCTGGGTCGGCGCCAGCTAAATTCCGGGTCTGATCCAGTTTGGAACCCTGTTCCAACCTCCGGATCAGACCCGGAATTTAGGTAAAAAAGCGGTATCACACAGAAAAAGGACCCGTGTTGCTTGACCCAGGAATTTGCTTTTCTGTGTGAAATGGGTGTAAATTTTAGCATGGAATTCTACTAAAGCCTTTACTCAACCTACTTTTTATATACAGTTCAAATATATCAGATGTGAAAACTAGGTTACAATAAATACCCTTTTAATATATATACTCACTGCATCAGTATAACGGGATGTAGTTATGTGAAAATCCCGACGGCAGAATGCCGGCTAGGAATTTATGACAGGCGTCGAGATATCGATGCCTGTCATAATCCCAATGCCAGAATCCAGGACGACGCAGGCCCGAATGAGATGAGTACGGGGCGCCCATCCTGTTAGCCATGGGAGGGGGAGGTTAGGTTTAGGGCACCCCGGGGGGGGGACTTAGGGGTAGGTACCCCCCAGGATGGTTAGGGTTAGGCTAGGGGAAGAGGGGGTTAGGGTTAGGCACCCCCGGGGGGAGGTTAGGGTTAGGCACCCCCCGGGAGGGTTAGGTTTACAGTGCAGGGAGGGGGGGGGGTTAGGTTTAGGCACCCCTGGGGGGGAGGTTAGAGATAGGCACTAGGGGGGAGGATAGGGTTAGGCACCCCTAAAGGAGGGTTAGGGGGAGCAGGATACTTACTTCACACTGTCGGGAATTCCATCTGTCGGGCTCACAGTGTCGGGATTTGAACCGGCAGCTACACAGCCACCGGCATTACAATTCCATTTCCAGTATAACATGCTACACTCTTCTTTTTCTATATTCCTGAGCACTGCCTCACCTATCACATGTGATAATAAATACAATTGTTGTTTAAGGACCCCCAAATCACTCCACCACTCACTACACATGCACACGCACACACTCACATACCGACAATAAGATATACGTATACTAACAAATCTACACAAAAGTGCATATATATTATAATAAATATATGTCAAAGCCTAAAACATTAAATTTGAGCTCAGAAATCTATATGAATTTAAAGATAGGTTTTTATTTTGCAGTCACTAAGAGCAGATGATAGATGATAACTTTGTCCTTGTTAGGTGGCATCTGCTGTTGGCATAATTACTATTTTACCTAATTTGATGGGGTCAAATCAGGTAAATCATCCTATTGTTAATAGGATTTGTTTTAGAAAAAATATCCAATACGTATCTTTACCATCAATCAAATTACTTGGGTTTCTAGTAGTTTCAGTCAGTTGGATGTTTTTTTAGTCTTTTCTCACTATCTAGCTGCATAGCAAATTAGTTAGCCTGACTAGGCTCCTTCATATTATCAATCTGTTAGTGAATCAGGGTGTTTTATGTTCCAGTCAGTCGGTCTCACAGGGATGCTGAGAGATGAGCTGACAGACATAATATGGATTTCTAATAAACCTATTTTGTATTAGCAGTGAGCTCTGGTGTCTGTCTCTTTGTCCCTGAGGTGTAATCTGAGTAAAATATGTAGTCTCCTTATATGCAAACTAGCCAGACAAAGCTTCACTTTACCATTTATAGGAATTTGTGCTATCAGGTCACATAGCCTGTCAGTTTCCTCAGCACCCAGTGCCAATAGATCTGTCTCTTGGTCCTCATTTGACACAATGGGATGTGCTCTTTTCTCCCTCCGCAATGACACCTCAATGACACTAACAGTGCACCTTTACTCTCTGGCAGCTGCCTCAGGATCTCTCTCCCACAACTGATGGTGGTGGTGGTTGGGAGGCAGGGTTCTCTTAACAGCAGTGTGGACCCTAGGCAAAGCAATACACAGGGGCTCCTACCCATCCATTCACAGCAAAAAAATGAAAATGGTCAATAAAATGAAACCTTTCTGCATGCCTATCAGACCTCCCACACATGCAGAGATACTCTGGCTGACTGGTCTGAAGCCGGCGGATGAAGTGAAACTGGGACTGAGGTGAGTACTCGTCACCGGGGTGGAGGAGATTAGATCAGAATACAGTGCACAGGCGGACAGCTTATAAAAATATCACAAATTTACCAACTAGCCACAGCTGCAGAGGGGCGGGTTGGTGGGCCCCTACAAGCTTTGGGCCCTTGGGCAACTGCCCAACAAGCCCAATAGAAGAGATGGCCCTGTGGGGAGGGAAGGTCTTACAGGCAGGTGCATAGGGAGGGCGGTTCCAGTGGAGCACAAGCTCCAGGCGCCGAAAAGGTGAGAGGGTGCTTACCTAACTTAAATCTGATGCCGGCAGACATCAGACTTGAGTTTCTAAATCTGTGGACGGGACGTGATTGCCGCAGAGTCAAGCCCCCTTGCAGTGACGGGACTAGCAGCATCACTGCCTCCTCGCATATCTAACAATCTCCCTGCCTTCCCGGAGACTGATGACTGACGTCACCGGGAGGCGGGGCTTAAGTCCGGCGGCAACGGGAGGTGGGGCTTAAGTACAGGGGCGGAGCTTAGGCCCAGAGCCGCCGGGTACTGCACACAGGAGCCATGGAATCAGGATGTTCCTGTGCCCACAATAAAAAAAAAAAAGAAGAGGTGCGTGCTGGCTATTTCTGCTACTGCTATGTATATTTGCTGTGTGTGTTTTATATATATATATATATATATATATATACATATATATATATATACACACATATATGTCAATCTATATGTGTGTGTGTATATATATATACTGTATATGTGTGTATATTGTATAGAAATTTATGTGTGTGTATATTGTATATATACTTGTGTGTGTATGTGTATATATACAAAGCAAATTAATTCATTTTAGTCCAAGTTCATCTACCTATGTGCCTTTGTCATAAAGTGTACAGTCCCATGTAAAATACCCCTGATATTAGGTGAGGAAATCAAGGCACTGCACTTCAGGAAGTTTGAAGATTATTCAAAGATTTATTTTCAACGTTTCAAGGTGAAACATCCCCCATCCTCAGGAAACAGCAATTTGAGGACGATGTTTCACCCTGAAACTTTGAAAATAAATTCCTGAAGTACCATGCCTTGATTTTACTCACCTATTATTAGGGGTATTTCACATGCGATGTAGACGACATCCCGAAGGTAAGTATCTAGGTTTTAGTTGGAGGGTAGCGTTAGCTAGCAGGGTTCTGGTCTGGCACTAGGGAGAGGGTTAGGGTTAGTTGCCGAGGGGAGGGTTAGGATTAGGGTGCAGGGAGGGGGAGGTTTGGTTTAGGCACTAGGGGGGTGGTTAGGTTTAGGCAACGGGGAGGGGGTGTTAGGTTTAGGGTGTGTGGAGGGAGAGGTTAGGTTTAGGCATTAGGGGGGGCGGTTAGGGTTAGGCACTGGGGAGGATGGATTAGGGTAGGGGTTAGAAAAGTACTCACCGTTACGTCCTATGGGTGTCGAAATTCTGGCTGTCTTGATGCCACTGTTGGGACTCTGACCAGTGGCAACCTGACAGCCGGGATATCATACCCGACCCTTTCACATGTGACAATGTATTATATATATATATATATATTACAGTAGAAATGAACTGGCACTCTAGTATAGGAAATGGTGGAAGTGCCTGGGTGTCTTCCGTAACTAGTGGTTTGCCGTGGTAGAGATCAGTGTCACTCCAGGCCTTGTAAAGTAAGCAAATAATACTGCTGGCAAATAGCAGTCTTAGTCCAACATTTCTGTTTTATTAACCTTTTTCAAGGACATATAAATCACAATAGCTGGTTTTTATTGTGATTTATATGTCCTTAAAAAAGGTTAATAAAACCAAAATGTTGGGCTAAAACTGCTATTTGTCAGCAGTATTATTTGCTTGCTTTATAAGGCCTGGAGTGACGCCGATCTCTACCACCGTGTGTGTATGTATATGTGTATGTATGTATGTATATATATATATATATATATATAAAAAATATCTATATATTTTTTTCATTTAGACTACAACACCCAACTATCTTTATGTGTTGCATTTATGAATAGATATGGGGCTCTGTCGGAAATGTAGCTTATTTTTTTCCATTCAAATGCTCACATGCACCACATGTTAGCCGCGCCCCCAATTCAGTATAGGTGTGTGTGTGTGGGGGGGTCGTTGCAACATTCCCTTGCTCCGGGCATCAAGGCTCCTAGCTACACCTCTGCTTACAGGGTATTCCACTGCTGCACACATCTCACACTGAAGCTCCTTATGCTGGGCATACCTTGTCAGATAAAATCAGTGTGGTTCTTAGGTGTGCATGGGTCTGGGCCACACTGGTGACTGTGGGCAGCTCACAGTGCAGCTCTGCTATTTTGGTGTCACCTTCTCGGATGGTGTCACCGGGCAGCGCTGCAGCAGTGGTGATGGAAGATGTGCGCATATGCACATCATCCACACCCCCCTGTGTCCAGAGAGGCTTGGGGCTGCCCAGCAACTCCCAGAGTGCTGGGCAATCCCACATGGGGCATGGCCTCATGGGCACATGGTCATGTCGCCTCATTGCTGAATCGGTTGTCATCACCTGTAGTGACGCCACTAGATAAAAGACCAACAGACATTTTATGTGACAGCCTGAAACCCATGAGATATCGTGGCCATACACTCTGAGATATTTCACAGTGTATGGCAACACAATAACTGTATTCTTAACCTTGGAAACATTTAAACATTTCACCTCCCATTTGAAGTAACAAGGGAAATGTCAGTTGGTCGGCCATAGTAGTGCATACACCAGGGCCGTAACTAGGGTGGTGCAACCGGTGCCACCGCACAGAGCGCAGGATGCCCTGGGGCAGAACCGCCCACCACCCCAATCTCTATTAACTGGGTGTCCGCATACCACTTGCGGTGCACTGGCTTCTTCCATGCAGTCCAGAGCTCCACCTATCAGTCAGATCCCTGGGCCAATGGCAGCAGCGTGGTAGAGGGGCAGAGGCCAATAGTGGTGGGGGTGGGCAGTGCAATGGCTGTCAGATGACAGGCTTGGACTGGAGGAGCGGGACAGAAGAGGAGGAGGACATTAATGACTTTAGCAGTGCAGGTAACTATTTTTCCACGCCCGCATGCCCTCCTCCTCGAACAGCAGCGCCATCAGTATCCCCATACCCCCTGTGATCACCCCCGAACAGCATCACCTTTAGCATCTTTATGCCTGTACCTCTCGTGATCACAGCCTCCCCCCAGCCCAAGAATTGGGCATCCCCGCTTCACAGCAGCACCTTCAGTCTCACTATGGCCCCTCGGAGGTCACACCCTGGACAGCAGCACTTTCAGTATCTCCATGCCACCCCCCTTCGGGCCCGCATAAGCCCTTAAGTATTTCCTGCCCACACCTCCCATAACTGTGGAGATCATTTACAAACTAAAAGAAATGGGCCAGCATGGTGCATATTTTTCACAAATTCACCTATTCTCCACCAGACACACAACACACCCATCCCCTTTCTGCACTATAGACTTCATCTACACAGACACTTACCTGACCAGAAGAGACATGCTTAAAAAAAAATGTTATGTCACTTAAAAGTCCTTCCTATTTATTTTCTGCACTCACTGGAGTCCCAGTAATGTCTTAAATATGGAATAAGCTATATTTGCGGTGCTATTCTCATTAAGTGGCCTATTCATCATCTGATAAATGGCCCAGTAACCATGCAGAAATGCTAGTTTCCGAATATTTAAGTTACTGGGCCATTCATCAACAGGGGTCTGAATAGGACCAACTTATATTCAGCAAACTCCGAAAAATTTTCCGGAATTTGCCTGCAAGAACAAGCGCCATCCTCAGATGGCGCTTGTTCTTGTAGCCCCGCTTCTTCCTCTGGATCCTCAGTCCTCTGTGGCTTTGCACATGCGTGACCTTAGGTTACACATGCGCAATAGCCGGCCACGGGGACAGGTAATTAATGCAGCTACTTTTCTAGCTGCGTTACTAATCACGGGGACAGCTACTTTTTGGAGCAGCTGTCCCCGCAATGGAGCAATGATGAATTGTCCCGGTGTTAAGTTTACTCCTTGGCGAAGTAAATACTTCATCATCGTAGGCCATTCGGCCCCCCAATGATGAATAGGCCCCTTAAACATTTTTCAATATAACAGTATACACTGTCCTCGCTGCACTATAACCCTATAATTACTGTCCCGGTTGCACTAAAGCCCAGTGTTTAATCTTTTATTTATAGGACACCAGTGTGTAGCATAATGTGTATAAGGGGTACTGCTGTGCGGAGTAATGTGAATAAGGTTGCACTACTGTGTAGAGTAATTTGAATAGGTACTATTGTGTGATCACGCCCCCATGCGCTGTACCTGTTTATAGTGTGGGGGGGAAGCGCCAATGCTTTTTTTGGCACAAGGCACCAAAATATCAGTGACGTGAGGTGAGGTAAATGGCTGGGGAGGCACTGGCTCGTATCAGAGCCAGATTTACAGATACATATATGAACTCGAAGGTTCATGTGGACATTATACAAAGATATTTATAATATTTTCTTTACAGTTTTCTTATAATTTTTATAGTCAAAGCTCTGGCGTATACCTTAGTATGACAGGAAAAGCTCTGCCTCACCTGACCACACATCACTGCAAAATATCTAGTTACGGCCCTGGCATACACTGCCAGATGCAGCTAATGATTGGATCAGTTGGGCATGTTGGAAGATTTCTAATTCCCGACTGTCAAATTATCGCTGATTGATCACAGTCATACATTATGCGATTATTGGCCCGATCATCCAATACTCTGCAGATGAGGCACATAAATGCATAATGTATGCCCAGCATTAGATGCTAGATATGACCAACTGTTACTGTCTCTCCCGGCTCCAGAAACCACCGTGGCCTGTGCTCCTTCTGGGTTGTCAGAGCAACCTCCCTTCATATCAACTTAGGTGCACCTGTATTAACTGCTGACATTAACACAAATGTCTGTGATTGGTTACACTGAAAATGCCGGGCGTAGTGGATTGTGTCTGTGCAGAGTCGCAGTTATTATTTCAGGAGCACACAGGGAGAAATGTGTTCAAAATGTAGTAGTGCAGTAGGCATTCCTGGGCATTCCTGGAAGGTGACAGGGAGGTGTCACATGGAGATGGTCTGTCCTATGGGCGTGTTATGGCAGTATCAGTGAAAGTGTTTGCATACACAGACGCTCAACAGCTCACAAAGGAGGCCATACATGGACAGAGAAACTGCATTGTCATAGGCTGGTGTAAGTTTTGATAGTGCGACTGATGGTGGTGTCTAAACAGGGCCGGATTGGGACTAAACATAGGCCCTGGAATTTAAAGCACACAGGCCCACCTCGCGTCAGCATCTGGCTCCTGGCATAGACTCCTCCCCTTACTATTCCTGACTCCTCCCACTTCTTAGTCTATGCTCTTACAAATATAATTAAAATTAGAATAACATACAAGTACACATAATTCTCTGTATTAAAATACACACACTACAGAACTCATCCTGCAGGGGATTCATGCATGTGCCATAGTCAGACATTTGGCATTGTGTTGGTCCTGTTAGGTAAAGCTGGCACTACATTGGTGTAGGTCACACACAAAGTGAAGGGAAGGCATTTTCCCAATTAACCAAGCCCTAGCTTAGCAGTTGTATAGGATTAGATAGTGATCACTGTAGGATTTTTTTAGGGCAGGGGTGCTGAACACAGAGGAGGACACATCTGTGCACATCAAAGCAGAGCCATAACTACACATTTTGAGAAAAGAGAATTTGTGCCACCATCCACAAATGAAGCAGGGAAAGTAAAACAAATCTGTGTGTGCTCTCACTGTGAAGCGGCGAGACCACATAATAATATCCCCATTTCAAATTATGCCACACAGTAGTGCCCCTTAGTAACATTACACAGCACAGCAGAGACTCTTTGTCACATTACACAGCACAGTAGTGCCCCTTTGCCACATTACATCGCATGGTAGTGTCCCTTATTCACATTACATCACACAGTAGTGCCCTTTATTCATGTTACATCACACAGTAGTATCCCTTATTCACATTACGCCACACAGTAGAGCCCATTCATGTTATGCCACCCAGAGCCCACACAGTAGTAGTGCCCCTTATACATTATGTCATACAGTAGTAGTACCCCTTATACATTATGCCACACAGCAATGCTCTTTATACATTATGCCACACACAATTATGCCCCTTATAACACATTGTCACACACAGTAACACCCCTTACACATTATGCCACACAGTAATGCCCCTTATCACATTAGGCAACACATTAATGCCAGTAACGGCCTATGAACCTTTATTGCTATAAGCATATTTCTTTTTCTATATTTAACTATAATGTCATTGCCAAATAACATCAAGCAATCATATGTCTGCTGTCTGCAGTCAATTTTTGCAATACAATTAAAGCATTTGATTAAAAAAAGGGTAAAATGGGTTACAGCATAACAGTACTCAACAACATTTTAGCTATGAATTCTCTCTCCAAGTTCGTCACTGCATGGCAAATCTCTATTTTGGTTTTTATTTATAAAATATAGAAAAAAAAATCAAATATATATATATATATATATATATATTATTTTTTTTTCGTAAATAAAACTCAGTGCTATTGAAATTACCATTTGTTTGTGACTATCAAACAATATACTGTACATGAATTCTGCTTCACTTCAAAAAGAAAAGGATAAGAATCACAGGTTCAAAATGTCTCCTCTTGTATTTTCTGAATTTTTTTTGCAAAATATAACCTTTATTAGTCACTCTAAAACGTGGTGTACAGGTATTAGGGCAAAATATTAAAATAGTCTGTAAAGAACAGATGTGATAGAAAAATATAGAATATGTGGTTAAAACACTTCCTGTTGCTGCCGGTCAATACAATTGATGATATATAATCAGTTGATCCAGTTGTCAATATTTTAGTCAAAAAATTGGTTAATTATTTGCTGTCGCTAGTATCTAGGAGTTAAGATCTCTTTAGATAAATGTTTCCTATATAAAGCAGAGAGTGTGATTCAGACCCGCTCGCGAGCGCTGAGCGCTCGCAAGCGGGTCGATGTTGCCCAAGTGCGCATGCGCACGACAGATGCGGCTCTGTCGTGCATATGCGCGAGACCCGAGTAACGACGGCCAAGCCGTCATTATGGGTCTCGCACCAAAGGGGGCGTGCTGTCGATGGTGATTGACAGCACGCCCCCTTTGGTGGGCGTGCCGGGGGCGTGGCTGGCCAGACGGAGGCGTTCCCATGGGAATGCCTACCGTCTGGGGTCGGCCCCACTGACATCACTAGTGATTCAGTGGGAGTGCTTTTGGCTCTGATAGAGCCAAAAGCACTCCAGGGCTTGGGGTAGATGAGACCCTACCTTAGGGTCTTTTCGCAAGCCCGATGGTCTTGACCATCGCGACCATCATTTTGGCCGCTCGCTATAGCTGTGGGTGGTCACCCACAGCTATGCGAGCGGCCAGGAGGCTGCTCCAAAAAGTAAGAGGGACGGCCCTGAGTCAGAGCGAGCGTTCTGTCAGAGCGTCCGGCTCTGAATCAGGGCCAGAGGGCCTGATTCAGAGCCGCTCGTAAGCGGCTGCTCGTTCGTTCTGAGCGATGTTTGCCCAACTGCGCATGCGTACGGATCGTAATACGCATGCGTGAACCAGTCAGTGCGGCCGAAAATCGTTTGTTCACTAAATAGCGAATGCCTGCTAATATGAGTGACAGGAGGAGGCATATGTGGGTGGTAACAGGGGAAGGTGCTTGAAAACCGGGAGTAGAGATCAGAACGCAGGCGTGCTTAAAGGTCAAAACGGGCGTTTTATGGGTGTGCATAATTATTACAGCAGTGTCATTGACCACGTCACTGGGTTATTTTATAGTCAGAACTGCTCGCAAATTTGTGGTAGGAAAAACCAACCACAAGAATAGCGAGCAGTTCATACGCTGGTCGATGTACTCGATTAATCTAATAAATAGCGGACATGATGTAGGATGCGAGCGGCCAGGGGGCGTATTTTTCAAATAAACGTCCGCAAGTTTTGTTCGCTCATTCAGACATGGAGGCGTGAACAGACCGCAAAGAGCGAACGGTTCATTTGAATAGCCACCCCCTTTTTCTGAACGAGCGAGCGCTAATTGCGTCCGGCTCTGAATCAGGCCCAGAGTCTCTGAAATAAATGATTTACTGTTTTAATGAAATGCTACAATGTCAGTATTTGTTTGTAGCTATTGTATGTATCGTATGTAAGTAGCAAATACATTGTCTGCAGGACATGGGCCCTGATTCAGAGCCGGACGCAAGTGGCTGCTCGTTCGCTCCGAGCGATGTTTGCCCAACTGCGCATGCGTACGGATCGTAATACGCATGCGCGAACCACTCAGTGCGGCCGAAATTCATGTGCTCGCAAAATAGCGAATGCCTGATAATTTGAGTGATAGAAAGAGGCGTATGTGGGTGGTAACAGGGGAAGGTGCTTGAAAACGGGGAGTGGAGATCCGATCGCAGGCGTGCTTAAAGGTCAAAACGGGCGTTTTATGGGTGTGCATATTTAAAACAGCAGCGTCATTGACCACGTCACTGGGTTATTTTATAGCCATATCTGCTCGCAAAATTGTGGTAGCAAAAACCAACCACAAGAATAGCGAGCAGTTCATACCCTGGTCGATGTACTCGATTAATCTAATAAATAGCGGACATGATGTAGGATGCGAGCGGCCAGGGGGCGTATTTTTCCAAAAAACTAACGCAAGTTTTGTTCGCTCGTTCAGACCTAGAGGCGTGACCAGACCGCAAACAGCGAACGGTACATTTGAATAGCCACCCCTTGTTTTAGAACGAACGACCGCAAATAGCGAGTGGCTCTGAATCAGGGCCATAGTTTTGTTAATGGACTGTAGTTATTTTAACCAGTATGCACTTGTCAGAATAACACGGTGATACTCTCATATATAAGGATTTAAACAAATCAAATTAGGTGCTACGCTGGTTTCCACAAACCAGTTTGGTTTATGTGTCTTCTTTTTGAAGTGATACAGTATTAAATTCTTAAAAAGGTCTAGTGGCACCTCCGCTTATATACATATACTGTACATATTTATTACCCATTGGTGATTATATGAAGAGGGGTTTCACAGTGAATCAATAAGAAATAATTTTCTCTGATGAAGATATAACAAATATTATAAAAAATATATGTATATAAAAATTACCGTCAGTGCGGCATCATCACAATCCCCCCTTGACTAATTAATTCTGCTTCGCAGGTTTACCAAAGCAAAATTCTTGAAACATTTCCAGTAGTACAGTAGTGTTTATATATTAATAATAATTATTATTACTAACTTTCAAACGGGATGCCATCTACAGTCAGGTCCATAAATATTGGGACATTGACAGAATTTTCAGATTTTGGCATCTATTCACCACCACAATGGTTTTGAATTGAAACAAACAAGATGTGCTTTAACTGCAGACGTTCAGATTTAATTTGAGGGTAATTACATCCAAATCGGGTGAACGGTGTAGGAATTACAATAGTTTCAATATGTGCCTCCCAATTTTTAAGGGGCCAAAAGTAATGGGACTATCAACTCAAAAGCTATTTCATGGACAGGTGTGGGCTATTCCCTTGTTATTTCATTATCAATTAATCAGGTAAAAGGTCTGGAGTTGATTCTAGGTGTGACATTTGCATTTGGAATCAGTTGCTGTCAACTCTCAATATGAGATCCAAAGAGCTGTCACTATCAGTGAAGCAAGCCATCATTAGGCTGAAAAATCAAAACAAACCCATAAGAGAGCTAGCAAAATCATTAGGTGTGGCCAAATCAACTGTTTGGAACATTCTTAAAAAGAAAGAACGCATCGGAGAGCTCAGCAACACCAAAAGACCCGGAAGACCACGGAAAACAACTGTGGTGGATGACAAAAGAATTATTTCCCTGGTGAAGAAAAACCCCTTCACAACAGTTGGCCAAATCAAGAACACTCTCCAGGAGGTAGATGTATATGTGTCAAAGTCAACAATCAAGAGAAGACTTCACAAGAGTGAATATAGAGGGTTCACCACAAGATGCAAACCATTGGTGAGCCACAAAAACAGGAAGACCAGATTGCCAAACAACATCTAAAAAAGTCATTACAGTTCTGGAACAACATCCTATTGACAGATGAGACAAAGATCAACTTGTACCAGAGTGATGGGAAGAGAAGAGAAGGAAAGGAACTGCTCATGATCCAAAACATACCACCTCATCAGTGAAGCATGGTGGTGGTAGTGTCATGGCATGGTCATGTATGGCTGCCAATGGAACTGGTTCCCTCGTATTTATTGATGATGTGACTGCTGACAAAAGCAGCAGAATGAATTCTGAAGTGTTTCGGGCAATATTATATGCTCATATTCAGTCAAATGCTTCAGAACTCATTGGACAGCGCTTCACAGTACAGATGGACAATGACCCGAAGCATACTGCAAAAGCAGCCAAAGAGTTTTTTAAGGCTAAAAAGTGGAATGTTATGCAATGGCCAAGTCAATCCCCTGACCTGAATCCGATTGAGCATGCATTTCACTTGATGAAGACAAAACTGAAGGGAAAATGCCCCAAGAACAAGCAGGAACTGAAGACATTTGCAGTAGAGGCCTGGCAGAGTATCACCAGGGATGAAACCCAGCGTCTGGTGATGTCTATGCATTCCAGACTTCAGGCTGTAATTGCCTGCAAAGGATTTGCAACAAAGTATTAAAAAGTGAAAGTTAGATTTAGGATTGTTTAGTTTGTCCCATTACTTTTGGCCCCTTAAAAAGTGGAAGGCACATATAGAAACCGTTGTAATTCCTACACCGTTCACCTGATTTGGATATAATTACCCTCAAATTAAATCTGAAAGTCTGCAGTTAAAGCACATCTTGTTTGTTTCATTTCAAAGCCATTGTGGTGGTGAATAGAGGACAAAATATGAAAATTCTGTCAATATCCCAATATTTATGGACCTGACTGTATTTAAATCCCGGCGTCAGAATCCCAACCCGGGACTAAAAATAAGCGGCTAAATCCCGACACCAGCCTAAATACTGACACCAGAATTCTGGCAGGCGGCAGGCTATTAGCTGCGGCAGGGAGGGTTCGGTTTAGGCACCACGTGAGGGGGGGGGGGCGGGGGAGAGGGTTTGGGGTTAGGCTTTGGGGGGTGGGGGTTAGGGTTAGGCACTAAGAGGGGACGGTTAGGTTTAGGCACCATGGCGGGAGGTTCAGGCACTAACGGGGAGGGTTAGGGTGTGGAGGGTTAGTTTAACCAAGAAGGGAGGGTTAGGGGGAGAAGGGGGGAGGGTCATCATACTTGTCCGCACCCTTTTTGGGATAACGTACATCAGGATGTCACTGTCTGCATTTTGGCAGAAGACATCCGGACTGCCTTTATTTCATACCCAACTTTTAAACTAGTAGTCCACACAGAGCACAGTGACAGGGCAGGCAGCCGCAGCCACAGACTATCCACTACACTGTCCCAACTGGCAGCTGATGGCTGAGGGGCAGAGCACTACAGAGCCCAGACTTCTAAAACACCACACTCACCAAGCCAAACCCAAAGTGTGCAGCTCTGCTCTCCCTATAAGCATTCAGCAGCGCTCCTCACAGAATGCTGGGCAGCATGACATCGCGTCCTATATTCTGGAGGAAGGGGTTAGGGTGTGCGCCCTGTATGAGACTCGCAGGGCAGTGGGGGACATTGCGACTTCTATGATACTAATGGTGGGGGCGAACTGGCAGAGGCGGCGACGCGGCCCTCCCGGGAAGGTGCAGCGGAAAAAAGTCGGTAAGTATGCCCTAGCGTCTCCCCCTATACTGATTCCTATTTGTCACTTAATGGCCTGCACTATCTCTAACTGTGATGTCTGCTGATTCATGGTTGGACTGAGAAACTCTAAAGCATTGGAGGGAGATGTATCAAACCTTCTAGAATGGAGAAGTGGACAAAATAGAGAAGTTGACTATAGCAACCAATCAGTTGCTACCTATCATTTTATAGAATGTACTTAATAAATGCAATCCAGAGGCTGATTGGTTGCTATGAACAACTTCTCCCCTCATTCATTTCTTTAGAATGTTTATTACATTTCCCCCTTGTTAAGAGTTAAGAGTTAGGAGTCTATTTACTAAGCAGTGTTAGGAGACAAAGTGAAAGGAGATAAGGTGCCAGTGTCACGGCCAGGGTATTTCAGCATGGCGCTAGGCGGGTGTTACCTGTGAGGTCGTTGTGGCGCGGGCTTTCTGGTGGCGGAGCTGGTGTCTGGCGGGGGGCTTTGGCTGCGCGCGTTGTTGTGCGGGCCTGTTGTCACTCTGCGCTGGTAAGGCCTGGCGGCGTCTCCATTCCATTTGGCATGGGCGCCGCCATCTTGCCTTCTGGCCATGTGATGCAGCTGGCCAATCCTGGTGAGTCACATGTTTTCTCCGGCCAGTAACAGCACGGCATGGGGTATTTAGGAAGGGTCAGTGCCTTCCTTCTTTGCCAGTGCAACGTGTATCTCAGCCTAGCTGAGAGGGAGTTCTCTGTGCTTTCCTGTTCCTGTGAATTCGCTGTCTGCCAGTCTGCCTGTCAGCTCCTAGCTTCCGCTGGACTACCCTGCTTCCTCCATCACCCTTGCCCATACCTGAGTGCCTGAGCCTGCTGACATCCTGCTCATTTGCCTTAGTTCACTACCTGCATACCTGGTTATTATTTTCCTTCATCACTACCTGCATACCTGGTTGATTATTTTCCTGCATGACTACCTGCATACCTGGTTGATTATTTTCAGTCTCACTACCTGCACACCTGGACAGCTCTAATTGTTTCTACTTGGACATTAACCCATTACTCCCACCACAGAACTCTTGTGCACATTTATATATTCCTGGACTTTTATTTACTGCCATATTTTATGTCTACTCAAGCACTTATTAAAAAACCTAGGCCCTCATTCAGAGCCGTACGCTCTGAGCAGAGCGCACGCTCTGCATGAGGGCCAGGCTCCATGAAAATGGAGCGTCCTCCTGGACGCTCGTATAGTTGTGGGTCACCACCCACAGGCTATACGAGCGTGCATTTTGATGGCCGCGATGGTCGTGACCATCGCGACCATCGAAATTGCGAGCCGGAGCCTGCGGTTGAGGTTTTCAACCGCAAGCTCCGGAGTGATTTTGGCTCTATCAGAGCCAAAATCACTCCCACTGACATCACTAGTGATGTCAGTGGGCCGGCTTCTGACGGGAGGCGTTCCCGTGGGAACGCCCCCGTCAGGGAGGCACGCCCCCGGCACGCCCACCAAAGGGGGCGTGCTGTCAATCAACATTGACAGCACGCCCCCTTTGATCGGACACAACGAGCGAAGGAAAGTCCTTCGCTCGTCGTGTCTGGCGCATGCGCACGACGGAGCTCCCTCCGTCGTGCGCATGCTCAGTGCAGACCATCGACCCACTTGCGAGCGGACAGCCGCTTGCGAGTGGGTCTGAATCAGGCCCCTAGTTTTTTATTCAAATCCGCTTCTGTGATCGCTCCTGCTACCACCCCGGGTCCACAAACAACCCAGTACATAACAGCCAGCCAATCAGCTCCTAACTGTCATTTTTCAAACACAACCTGTGACATGGCATTTAGGAGCTGATTGGCTGGCACCTAATCTCATTTCACTTTGTCTCCTAACACTGCTTAATAAAAAGACCCCTTAAACTCTTAACAGAGTTTAAGATCAGAGTTAAGGTTTATACTGGACCTGTAGAAGAGCCTGAAAACTAAAGTTGTTACTCTAGTTGAAGTTTAGTTCTAGCTGACCAGAGATCCATGCTCCACTCTCATCATTACAGTACAGGCATGTGCCACATGCTGAACCATTCATTCCACACCGCCATTATAGACACATCTATAAATAGAGGGTGGTACATCTACATCCTTAACTTATACATTTTGTGGGAGCTTAATCAGTGCAATCTGTGATTCCTCACTTTGGGCTCTATTTATTAACATTATTTTTACAACAATAAAGTGAAAAAAGGTGTTTTCAAACCCTTTTCACATTATTTCAGTTTCACATAAATTTACTACTAAAGGGCAATTGGAGTAGAATTCGTAAAATTCTACCCCAAACCCTAATTATCACATATTGTTAGATTTTTCTTACATAATTGTAATGGAAAATGTGATCTTCCCATATGTACTAAAAATAAAAAATACCAGATAAAGCCCTGTGATAATAACGCCACCTGGAGATGGCGTTATCCGGGGTTTCCCCCCGGTTCCCCGACTCCTGCTCTGCTCTAACAGGCATAGCAGAGCTGGGAGCTGGCCCCAGTGATCAGCTGTGTGGTCTAAATAGATCACGAACTCATCACTACAAAAAAGAAAAAAAAATAGTAAAAAAAACCCCCAAAACACCTGATCCAAGGACCGATAATTTTCCGAAAAATACAGGGAGAAGTGTGCGGATGGAATTTGCAGGGACAGAACTGTATCGCAAGCTCTGTCCCTGCGAGGGATTTTTGATAAATACCTGTGATATTTCCTAAATCGCAATGCAATAGTATGCTAATTCATTGTGATCACTATGCCGCAGCAGCACTACATAAGGACGCCCACTTTACCTTACACACATCCGTAATGATTAGCAGGACTGCGAAACCATCGGTACAATCGAGTACCATCGCAGCATCACGCACACTTGCACAAGGTCAGACCTTACTCTGAAATTGCTAACTTCATTGCACACTATGAGACCTCAAGCTGCGTAAGGAATTGCAGTGGCTAATTTGTGCACACCCAAGCAACAGCATACGCATGTGCAGAATGCAACAATCAGCCAATTGCGTGCGTAATCGCAGTTGCGATCGGTAATGAATCAGGCCCATAGTCGAAATATCACACTACAACCGCATTTTAAATTTGACATTTATTTTAAATGCGGATTGTAGCAAATAGAGCCCTTTATGTTGTTTGTGTTAGAACATAGGAATTGTTGAAGATATTTATTACAAACAAATATTGTTTTTTATACTTTTTTGGCAATAGCAATTAATCAGGGTCGCCACAACGTTTTTAGGTTGGGGGGGAGATATAATTTAATTATGGTGCCCCTAAATTGCTGAATGTTGCCCCCTCAAGGGCAGTAGGAGTGACCTGCACACCACTACGCGATCATAAAGCCTGAGGGGTCTTTGTTTTTGCTGATTGGCCTCAGTATGTGGTCAGCACTGCCCTCTGCCTGACTCTTTACTCACAGACACAACACTACTGCGCAGTACTAGGAACACATGCATCCAAAAACACGTCCCTGTACATACAATTTATCCAACCAGCACCAGGAGAGGAGGAGGATGGTTACCCGCATGCTGCCAGGAGTGGAAGTTTGGCGTAGGCTTAGGAGTTAGCAGTGAGGACGGCTCGCAGGAGCACATAATAGGATTGAGCCCAGTGTATGCACCCTGCTATTCCCTGTACTATACACTCACACCTCTGCAAATATTCTGTAGGTATAAAACAAGAAAAAAATTCAAGGATGAAAAACAAATATATGTACATATCAAATGCTACAAACTTTGCTCCATCTGGGCGATTTAATTCAGCGCAATTTTTATAGCACCGGAAAGGAGTTCCCGTAGCGATTCAATTGACTGTGCTGTAAACTCCCGACTAGAGAATTTTTGCACGCACACTCTTGAGGTGCGAGCAGAAATCTGACTACACTAGTGCTGTGATGCTGTTTTCAGGTTTAGCACGTGCGCTAACAGCATCATGTCCGGCACTTAAGTCGGAGAATGCGGGTTACCATGACTTAACACTCGGCTTATGTAGCGGTAACCGGCATCTCCCAACTAAGTGCGGGGTACAGCGTGGTCAATAGAATAGCTCTGGGAACTCCTTCCCAGTGCTATTCAAATCGCATGAATTGAATTGTCCCATAGTGACTATAACGTAAGGCTCCACCCAAATACAGATATAGATCTGATGAATATTTCCCATGAGGCTGCGCTGATCTCCACGGGTCAGAGAAGCATGTGATGAGCTCCACCAATCAGAACTCAGCACATGTTTCTCTGACCTTTTGTGGTATGTCAAGGGACTTACTCAGCCCACAGTAATGCACTGCACTTGTGCAGTGCACTCAGTGTTAGGGATGGACATCAGAAGCCCAACATTGAATAGTGGGTTGGGCGTCCGTCATCAAATGTTCTGGTGCGATGGTAACTAACCATTGCATTAACAGCATTCAATGCAAATGCCATCGCAATGTTTGCTCATGCGCATTAATCCAGAGTTGTGCATGCACAGTGCGGCTGGAGGGGGCGGAGTCAAACAGTCTCTCTGTCACTAAGTGGGAGGAGAGGAGGCAGAGCAGGACTTGACATCATGAGTGACGATGGGTTAGGACTCAGGACAGCAGCAGCATGAGCGAAGCTTAGCAAACAGGAGGACAACACACACGTTACAAAACAAACACAGTGTAACACACAGGTGGTGAGTCTCTCTGCCTCCTACTCCTGAATTTCAAGTGGCTGTGTCTCTCTGTGAGTGACTGCATGGCTAGCTGACTGCAGCTGCAGGGATGTGGGCTACACTCTGATTGGCCAATCAATGCTAGCAATGTGCTCTGTTGCCCAGCAACAGCCTCCTAGAGAGGGGAGGGACTGTGCAGGGTCACTTCTGAGGCTGACAGAGTGAGACAGCCTCCAACAAACCCAAAAAGATGCCCTGCAGCAGCCAGGTAGGAGCCAGGAATAGCACAGTTATCAGGAAATAAAGAAAGAAGCAACCATCGGAATACCATCTAATGATAACCATTCAGTGGTGGCAAACAGCAACAAGCAAATGGTGAACCCACTAAGAACAAAAGAAAAACATTGATGGATTGTAATTATCACATTCTGATGTCCATCCCTACTCAGTGTGCCCCTGGTGCCTCTCTGAACTAGCACCTATGCAATTGAAGACCACAAAATATCAGTAATCTAGCTGGAATTCTAAACCGCTTTAAAGGTTGAACCCTGTTGGTGTCAAAAATCCCGCACCTGTAAAGTTTTTCCCGCAAGTGCAGGAATTTTGCTATACAATTAGGTTCAGGGTTTTTAAATTTTTGAGTGGTGGGAGTTTTTTTTCGCACCTCCAGAGCACAACCTATTTTTCCTAAAATCCATATTTTTAGGAAAAATGGTTGGGAATTGCTGATTGGCCTCAGTATGTGGCACCCCTCCCCCCCAATCACTAACTGAGCCATTGGAAGTTTCTTTTCCTAAATTAGTCAGTAATTACTAACCTTCCAAAGTATTGTCTTCTTCCTCCAGGCTGTTGGGACACAGACTTTGCAGCAGCGTGTGTTGTAAGTATGTGTGACTGTGTGTTAAGTGTGTGTGAGTGTGTGTACGTATGTCTGAAGGTCTGTGTGACCCCTGTGTGTGTGTGTGAACCCCCCCCGGAGGCAGCAGCAGGGAGAACTACATCTCCCAACAGCCGCCTCCCATCCCAGCAGCCCCATTGCCTCCCAGCAGCTTCCTCCCCAGTGTAAGGATGGAGGGGAGATGACCAGGAGCCATGGAGACCACCAGAGACCATCAGACCAGTAAGTAGTTTTTTCTTGCAGTGCATGCATTTTATTTTAATTGAATACGCGGGAGTCGGGAGCACGTATACCCGTACTAATCCAAAATTGGGCGCAAAGTCTGCTTGATTTTTTTGTGGTGAAAACCTAGCTCCCAATTGAATATGCCCCTATGAATGAAAACTGTGCATGTGAGCAGTCATACTTGTGGAAAGCCAGCCATTTACTATTGAATATGGTTTTACTTGGCCTATTTTTGCATTTATTCGGAGCAAAATACTGGAACAATTCTTTAACTTATGACCTAATATTTTTTGACAGCTTGAAATGTCACATGAGATTCCCATTAAAAAAGGTGTGTTTTTAGGAATTGGCCACTTTTGAACTGCCGTAACTCCATGCCTTAAGACAAGACACCCGGACATTATATAATGCAGTCTATCGCACTAAAATTGTGCTGTACTGTAATGAACTAGACAAGACAGTTTGCACTACTTAGATGTGAACTGCAGTGGTGTGGCAGCAAAAATTAAGTGATCGCAAATGTTATCTTGAGATATTTTACCAAGGGGGAGATTTATTAACAGCTGTTTCTTAAACATGTTCAATTTTGGCGTGTTTTTAGTGAATTGCTAACTGATTACTGCTGTAAATTATACCTCTTTTACACCAAAGTTTCAGGTATGACCCAAGGGTTGGAACAGAGGGCCCGATTCAGACCCGCTCGCTAGGATGCGTTCGCACACAGCCAGCCGATGTTTGCATTCAGTGCATGCGTACACATCGCAGTGCGCGTGCACGAACCAGTCCATGCAATCGTGAAGCGCTTGCTCACTGAGCATTGCCACCTCACTAGAAACCGCTTGTGGGTGGTGACAGGAGCTGGTCACTGGAAACGGGGGACTGGTGATGCGAACGCAGGCGTGCCTGAGCATCTTAACGCCATTTCAGAAGCGTGCATAATTTAAACGCAGCACGTCACTTGGCTGAATTTTACACTGAAGTGCTCGAAGGGCTTGTGGTAGTGTATGGTCAACCACAAGTGCTGCGTATGCATCCGATAGTAATCGATGTTACCGATGGTTGCATACACTTCCTGGGGATAACGTGCTTTAGTGGGTGTCTTAAGAGAGACAAGTGGGCGTCTAGTAACACACCACGATCGCACGCTAAGACACAGTGCGATCAATGCGGATTTGCATACGCTGGCTGCGTGCGAACGCATCTAGTGAGCGGGTCTGAATCGAGCCCAGGGTTCCAATCTGGATCAGACCTGGAATTTACCCCTTTCATACCCAGGATATTCCCGAGTTGACACCGTTCACACCGGAGCCAAGTCTGCAGTGACCTGGCTCTTTCGGTGTTGCATTGGATGCTTGGAGATGATGTCATCCGTGATCGCACAGCCAGGGGTTAAGGACGCCCTCTATGTCTTAGTGATTGCACGTCGATGTAATAACACCCACTTTTCATTATAAGCACATGTCATCTCCAGGAAGTGTATGTTTAATCAGTAACATCGAGAGCCATCGGAGCTGCTCGCAGCCCTTGACCCTACCCCGCCGCCAGCACTGCAATCACTGCAGGCTGAAAAACAACCAGGTGACGTGTACAATGACGCTTACATGCTAATTATGCATGCCCAAAGAACTCCGTTTTGATGCTCAGACACGCCTGCGTTCGTTTACCCACTCCCCCGTTTTCCTGGACCTTCCCCTGTTACCACCCTCAAACGGCACTGCCACTCAAAGTAGCACTCAGTCTTTGTGCTACAAGTACGCGATTCCCGATCACAGTGACTGGTTCGCGCACGCGCACTGTGACTTATACACATGCGCAGTTTGCAACAATCGCCCGGCTGCGAGAGAGTGCATTGCGCAAGGGTCTGAATGAGCTCCACAGTTCCTAAACGGGTCAGACCCTTGGGTTATTCCCGGATCGGAGCGTATGTGGGTGGTAACAGGGGAAGGTGCTTGAAAACGGGGAGTGGAGATCCGAACGCAGGCGTGCTTAAAGGTCAAAACGGGCATTTTATGGGTGTGCATAATTAATACAGCAGCGTCATTGACCACGTCACTGGGTTATTTTATAGTCAGAACCGCTCGCAAGATTGCGGTAGGAAAAACCAACCACAAGAATAGCGAGCAGTTCATACGCTGGCCGATGTACTCGATTAATCTAATAAATAGCGGACATGACGTAGGATGCGAGCGGCCAGGGGGCATAGTTTTCCAAAAAACTACCGCAAGTTTTGTTCGCTCGTTCTGACCTAGAGGCGTGAACAGACCGCAAAGAGCGAACGGTTCATTTGAATAGCCACCCCTTTTTTCTGAACGAGCGAGCGCAAATAGCGTCCGGCTCTGAATGAGGTCCTTAGTCCTCAGGACCCCACACAGTTCACGTATTCCAGGTCACCCAGCAGGTGCACAAATGTAATCATTACTCACTGACACATTTTATAAGATCCACAGGTGGAGCTAATTATTTCACTTGTGATTCTGTGAGGAGACCTGGAGAACATGCACTGTTTGGGGTCCTGAGGACTGAGGGCCTCATTCAGACCCGCTCGCAAGCGCTGAGCGCTTGCAAGCGGGCTGATCTTGAGGCCCTGCTCATGCGCAGCGGCCACACACCATTTTGTAGGCGGGGTGGGTGGGTGGCTGGCCAAACGGAGGCATTCCCAAAGGAACGCCTGCCGTTTGGGGGCCGTTTGGGGGCGGCCCCACTGACATCACTCGTGACATCTATTAGAGCCAAAAGCTCACTGGGGCTTGCAGCAGATGAGACCCTACCACAAGGGTCTCGTCGCAAGCGCCGATGGTCGCAATGGTCTTGACCATCGCGACCATCAACTTGGCCCCTCGCTAAAGCTGTGGGTGGTCAGCCACAGCTTAGCAAGCAGCCAGGAGGTCGGCTCTTTACAGAGAAGCGGCTGTCCTCATTCAGAGCAAGCGCTGGCATTTTGCGAGCGGCTCTGAATCAGGTCCTGAGTTTGAAAACCTTTGCCCTAACTCAGTGGTTCCCAAACTGTGCGCCGTGGCACCATGGGGTGCCTTGGGACACTTGCAGGGGTGCCTCAGGTTGGTGGTCCAGCACCAAATCAAATTATTTATGGTCAATGTAATGTAAATATTTGGACAAACAGGTGCGCAAACCTGTCCACCACATAACTGAACCTGAGGATGACAGGTAGCACAATTTACGTAATAATTTTTTTCTCAATAAAACAAACTTTTGGCTTAGGGGTGTTGTGAAAACAATGCTGATACTCTAGGGCGCTTCGATTCAAAAAAGTTTGAGAACCACTGCCCTAATTGATACTTGAAACCATAGTATTGTACAAATGCATTACAATGTTTCCATTTTCATTAAAAATAAAAAAAAATATAACAAGTATTAATATATCATACATACTACAACACTACTAAATACACCTCACAAAAGGATATTTGACTAATTAAAATTTAGACATGTCACATTGTAAACACGTAGTAGTAGTAGTAGTAGTAGTAGTAGTAGTAGTAGTAGTAGTAGTAGTAGTAGTAGTAGTTGTTGTTTATTTATATTATATTTATTATTATTGTTGTTGGCAAACTATATAAAAAATAGCAAAATTTTATTATGCGTTTTATAGTTAAATGTGAATTGCTTACTTTACTCTTATGTAAACATGCACAGTACAATTAATCGAGGCGTTCCCCCTGATATCGGCGGATCGCCCCGATAATTGTAGCGTGTGGGGGGCCGACTGAGGGTTAAATATTGTTCGGTCGGGCATGCCGGATTGTCCAGCATGCCCGTCCTATGCGATATTTCCCGGTAAACTGTTGGCCGCATCGAGCAGTGTATGCCCAGCCGCGGCCGACAGACAGACATTTCCTGCATTCCTTCCTACGGAAGGAACAGGGAAATGTCTCCTCCCCCGGGGGCGGAGTGCAGATGTCTGTCGAATACACTGTGTATGTCTGACAGGCATTTTATCTGGCCGTGCATGCCCAACATTAGTTGCAATTTCACAGTATAGAAGAAATATAATTTTTTTAGATGTTTTATGTTTTTTCTTAAGATTTTCTTTGCATTCCACAAACATTCATGCTCAATAAAAAATACTAAAAATACCAATGATTTTATGTAATATTCATATTCTCTGGAATTCTCTAATTTCAGAATATATGTTAACAGCTAGTAAATCATATCTATGCAAACGTTCAATGTTAATATACATGCAATGTAAAATGTAAATATGCGTGCAAGTAGTAATGCAAATAAGGTTTCGGAATGTGCAAAATTAGTTAAAAATCCTGCGCGTTAGAAAGTGACCTTTTCTGTTAATTTTATCCTGCGCAGCAGATGATGTCATTAGTTACCACTATAAAAATATCTGCTTTAGCTTAAATATTTAAATAAAAAATAGAGCTGTATTATCATAAGGAACTTTAGCCCTTTGTGCACTTTTAATTACACATACATCTTTGAAGTGCCAGTTCACAGCAAAATGGTTAGTAACTGAGTGACTTACCTTATTCATATCAAAGGTGCCAAACACTTGCTCAATGTATTGGTTGGCCTCCAAATTCATTCCTTGCAGGCCAAGTAATCCTTTAAACTCATGCAAGCTGAGCTGTCCAGATGGACACTCTTTCATGAATTTTCCGTACCAGTGATGTATCTCCAGAGCATTAATATCATCTGCGGTTGAGCTACTTGAACCCATATTGTTTATTTCAGGAGTGTCTTTGTTTTGATTTCCATTGAGAGTGCACCACAGATTCATCCACTTGTCCCAGTGTTTCCCAAAACACTGCTCACATTGCAGTAAAGAGCTTTTTTAAACCCCTGAAAGCTTGTTACAGGAAAAGACTACATGTGTAAAAATAGAAACATGGTCAGATTAAGTGCATTGTCAAATGGTTGCCTTTGGAGGAGGATCAACATTTCTAGTAATGTTTATTTTTGTAAATGAATAAAAAATACAGTCACACAAGATTGTATATTTTGGGACTTGTTGATGATAAATTATATACAGTCCCTGGCATAGCATCCTAAACAGTCTAACTGGTTAGAATGTAAGCTATATGCTATGTCACTATTTTAAACAGCATGTGTGGCTCCCGATTAGGCTACATTAATGGCTTAACTGGTCTGCAGGTTGTATAATAATGGTAATACGTAATACACTTTTACTGCTGTTCTATAATGGATTCAATGTATTATTATTATTATTATTATTATTATTATTATTATTATTATTATTTTGTATCAAGATTGAAAATAAATGTAGTTATAATATTAGTAAATTTAGCTCAATAATGTGCTTCAATGAAAAATACTTTTTTTTCTGTGTCTATAACTGTTCTATAATGGATCCAGAGTGTATTCTAAAGAAGCAAATCAGAGAGTAGGTAATGTCTCCATTTACATAATTATTACTGCTAGGAAAATTTCTGTCTGACATAGAACCCATCCAGTAGGGGCGTAGCAAGACCTATGGTGGCCCCATAGCATATATTCACTGTGCAAAATATTTTGCAGCTTATCCATTTTGATTGTAAATGATCTAATATTTGCGTACTTAGCTGACATTCAGGATTAAATGAATGGTAATTAGCAAATAAGTAATATAAACAAATTAAATATATTTTCTAAAAAATGAAATTGAGGTACATGTACTAAACCTTGGAGAGATAAAGTTCCAACCAACCAGCTCCTAACTGTCATTTTTCAAACACAGCCTGTACAGTTAGAATTAGGAGCTGGGTACTGTATCTCTCTCCGCTTTATCTCTCTCCAAGTCTTACATCTCCACCTGGGGGTAAATTTACTAAGATTTGAGTCTGATCAAGTTTGTTTTCTTTAAACTCGATTTGCATCACCAAAACTCTGGTGATTTAGGGCTCCTGAAACTCACAATTTTACTAAGAAGTGAGTTTAGCTGAGAGTGTGTTTTCCGATAGTGAAGCAGATCGAGATATCTCCCACGAGTAGCAAGTGTTTTCTCTCTGCCAAACTCTCCCGAATAAGCAGCCGTCACATATCAGTGAGATATGTGACGGCTGCTTGTGTTGTACCTGTAGAAACATGGTTAAATGTTTTTTTAAAAATTACGTAGCGTCCCCTCCAAAAGCATTACCAGCCCCAGGCTACTCAGCCAGTCCTGGGTCCTAAAAATACAGCGAAAAAAATTAATAGGGTCCCCTTGTATTTTAGGAACCAGCACCTGGCTGCTGAGCCTGTCCTGGTTTTAAAAATAGGGGAAAAAAAATTATGTAGGGTTCCCCCTATATTTAAAACCAGCAACAGGCTCAAGTCCGGCTGGGGTGTAATGCCACAGCAAGGGGACCCTATCATTGGGTCACCCCAGCCAAAGCATTAGCACCCCAAGCCGGACAGCCCAAGCCAGGGATCTCACAGGAGGCGGGGGACCCCACAATAAAGGCATGCTTTCAGGCAGCAGCTACAGATGGCTGTAGCTGAGATTAGCTTTACGTCCAGATGCCATGCAGCAGCACTCTGGTGAGAATAGAAAAGCCTGGGCTCAGAAGACTGCAGTGTAAATCAGTGTATTGAGAGGTCCGAGTCCCAGAGGTCACCTGGCCCTGTAGAAGCCCTATTCTCTGCACCTACCATGGCTATGCCCTTGCCTTTGAAAGGCAGCTGGTCTGCCAAAGATTGGAAGACTGTGTACGGTGACACAATACTTTCAGTAGATTGTTTTAGCAAATGCAGATCTGAGATCTGCTGCACTGGTGGGTACTGGTGTGGAGGCATATATTGGGTGTTCACAGTGATATGTGAAAAACTGGTAAGCACTCTCAAAGTTATATTAGAGGGGAATGCTTTTGACGTGTTTGTACATACATATAATATACAAATAATATGTATGTGTATATATATATAAATGTACACGTATATTTTGACCATTAGCTGCTGACCTCTATCCTCTATGGTACAGGGATGTGGTCTATTGTTCTATACTAGACATATGATTGATCATTTGTTCATGATCTAACGATGTGGAATAGCAGTCTATGTATTATTTGTTTAATATAGTGAGTATAAAAGGGATTCAGTGTGTCAGCAATCAAAATCTGTTGAATCTGCTCAGCAAAATCTGTAGGCAGGGTGTTCAAAATATGTGCAGGATTTCAGAGTATAGCGAGTCTGCTCATCAATAACTGTGGGCAGGATGTTCAAATTATATATAGTCTTAAAGTTCCCAAATTGGCGTTCTTAACGTTCAGATAGGTGAAGCTGTTTAGCAGTGGTTTCGAACAGTTATAGATCGGATAAAAGTCCTTTGAACATCCTGCCCACCAGTAATTATATGACCCAGAGTGGGTGCTACTATTAGGTAGCAATAATTATTTTGGGGTGAGCGTTTGGGAGTGGGGCCCCTGGAGTTGCTCTGGCTGGGCCTTCTTCAGGGCATCACCACTTAATTCACATAGATACTTTTTCATCACCTTTCTATTTGTTTGTTTATTATTTACGTCATTTTAATTCTTCCTCATTTTATTAACACTAATTGATTATCTTTATACATCTATACTTTACACTTCACTATCACGTTTTTCCCCTTTCCGTTTGATGCCCTGGGGATGGTCCTTGGCTGGAATTTTTTTGGGTACCCTGCTCCTTGGATGTGAACCCCTTAATGTTAGGGACGCCAGTATAGAGGAGCCTTGACGTTAGCCTGGTGCTTATTCATATATTTGCAAATGTATGTAACTATTACCTCTGAATTTCTATTACCATGTAGGATTCAAGTATTTTTGTTGACATTGCTGCAGTGTGCTGGAGGGAATCTCCCCTTTTTTCTGTGATGTTTAAACATAACAGGGATCTATCCAGTTGGTACTGATGGAGCTTAAAATTTGGAGGCTTGGACTTAACGAATTTCCCGTCCAGCATTTTCCCCTTAAGTAATCCAAGAACCTCGGAGACATTTAATGGGAGTGGTGCTAAACCTATATTATGTTGTCCCTGAGGCACATGAGTGCAAACCCAACACTCAGTCTGGTTTAAAACCTTACCCACTAAGGAATGGTAATCCTCTAAAGGATGCTCGCCCAGATACAGGTTATTCTTGGACTGGCATCGCTGGATGCACTTTTCATCAATTAGAGATCCACAGTTTGCACACATACAGTATTCCTCAGACAATAGACCTTCACACTGACTCTGAGTTTCTAGAATGATAGATCTCTTAATTACTGTACTGAGTTTGGTCAGATACCACCCTTGTGACTGTATTGCTCCTTCTCCCAACTCCACTCCATCCATATCACCATCGACCTCTCCCTCCATCATCTGTCCACCGTTACAGAAACAGGACATCCCGAACCAATCAAGGACGATGAGAACTCTGGAAGAAAATAGGAACGCAACCCCAGCCCACCACTCAATTGCTGGAATAATGGGCTATAAATTTCCCTAGCTCAGGTATCTCACTGCAGTCTTCAACTCTCCCAGAACAAGCTCGCAATTGACAGGTCTGCGTTATCTGCCTTGACTCCACCTTGTATCTCCACCGGATAGTTGACCTTCCTGCAGTGAGTGGAATGGACCCAGGTATCTCTCTCTGCCACTTTCAAGGATGTCGTACTTGTCAGCAACACTTGATATGGACCTTCCCACCGATCTGTCAGACAACCTGAACATAAGAAATTTCTGATCATAACAAATTCTCCAGGTTCAACATCATGACAGTTTGTTTCTGGCATATCAGGTGACAACAATTTCAATTTCTGCTGCTGCTGTTTCAACTGTTTACTCATTGTTATAAGATACTTTACAGTAACCTCGTTGTTACTCTTCAAGTCTTTCTGTGGACTTACAATCAGATGAGGTTATCTCCCAAACAGTATCTCAAACGGGGACAAATTAAGAGGGGTCTAGGAGTTGTCATGATGCTATGAAGGACTAGCGGTAATGATTCTGGCCAACCTAATCCAGCTTCAGCCATGATCTTACGTGTTTTAATAGTACCATTCATCCTCTCCACCTTGGTGCTGGCTTGAGGTCGGTAAGGGGTATGAAACCTACTATTAATACCCATTAACTTACACATGTTCTGGAAGACGTCACCAGTGAAATGAGTACCCCTATCACTTTCTATAATTCTAGGGACACCGTACCTGCATACAAATTCCTGAATGATCTTTTTAGCAGTAAACGTAGCAGTATTAGCTGTACAAACTAATACATACTTGAGATTCCTGCAGGGTGGTAATTGGATTAAATCAATTTGTATTACCTGAAAAGGTCCGTCTGTCGGAGGGTTGTGAGATGGCTCAGTCGGTATTGTCTTCCCGACATTCTTCCTCAAGCAGGTCAGGCAGGACATTGCCCTTTTCTCAGTTTGAGAAGAAAAGCCTGGTGCACACCAATATGCTCTGACCAACTTGCACATACCTTGTTTACCTAGGTGAGTCAGACCATGCTCTGCCTCAGCCAAGCTTGGGTAGTATGCCTTGGGAGCCACCGGCATACCTTGTCCATCTCTCCAGAGTCCAGAGGACTCTTGCCCACATCCCTTGGATCTCCAGACTGCCTTTTCCTGAATGGAACACAAATTTTGCATCTCAAATAATTTCTGCATATCTATAGTTTGAAACATCACCATTTTATCAACTGGTATGTTAACTCTTAACCCTGCTGCCCATTTGGCAGCTTCGTTTGCTCTATTATTGCCCAGTGACACCGGATTGTCCTCACATGTATGGGCTTTACACTTAATGATGGCCACTGCCTTTGGTTTTTGAATTGCTGTCAATAGTCCTTTTATGTGGTGTGAGTGTGCGACTGGTGTGCCTGCTGCTGTCATAAAATTTCAGTGTCACGGCCAGGGTATTTCAGCATGGCGCTAGGCGGGTGTTACCTGTGAGGTCGTTGTGGCGCGGGCTGTCTGGTGGCGAGCTGGTGTCTGGCGGGGGGCTTTGGCTGCGCGCGTTGTTGTGCGGCCCTGTTGTCACACTGCACTGGTGAGGCCTGGCGGCGTCTCCGTTCCATTTGGCATGGGCGCCGCCATCTTGCCTTCTGGCCATGTGATGCGGCTGGCCAATCCTGGTGAGTCACATGTTCCCTCCAGCCAGTAACAGCAAGGCATGGGTTATTTAGGAAGGGTCAGTGCCTTCCTTCTTTGCCAGTGCAACGTGTATCTCAGCCTAGCTGAGAGGGAGTTCTCTGTGCTTTCCTGTTCCTGTGAATTCGCTGTCTGCCAGTCTGCCTGTCAGCTCCTAGCTCCCACTGGACTACCCCGCTTCCTCCATCACCCTTACCCATACCTGAGTGCCTGAGCCTGCTGACATCCTGCGCTTCAGTTCACTACCTGTATACCTGGCTTGTTTATTTTCAGTTCACTACCTGCAAACCTGGCTTGATTATTTTCAGTTTCACTACCTGTACACCTGGACAGCTCTAATTGTTTCTACTTGGACATTAACCCTTTTACTCCCACCACAGAACTCTTGTGCACATTATATATTCCTGGACTTTTATTTACTGCCATTATATGTCTACTCAAGCACTTATTAAAAATTCTAGTTTTATTTTTAAATCTGCTTCTGTGATCGCTCCTGCTACCACCCCGGGTCCACAAACAACCCAGAACATCACACTCAGACACCAAAGAGCTCCAAAATCGTGGACTACCCCGAAGGCATACCTGGAGTCAGTGTAGATGTTAGCTGAATTACCTTCTGCCAGTTCGCACGCTCTCCTTAATGCCACAAGTTCAGCCACCTGTGCTGAATGAGGTGGACCAAGTGGTTCGGCTTCTACAACATCCTCATCATTTACAACAGCATAACCTGTACATAACTCTCCAGTGTCAGTTTGTCTATGACAACTCCCATCCATTTAAAATGTCACATCTACATTTTCTAAAGGTGTATCACGTATGTCAGGTCTAGCAGTAAAGGTCTGATTCAAATATTCCATACAATCATGTGCATCAATATACCTGCAAAACTCACCTTCCATCAGCGACTCACCTCTCTCCACCCTTTGTGCATCTTGAGGTACATATGGTAAATACATTGCTGGGTTTAATGTACTGCACCATTTAATTGGGATATTTGCAGGTGCTACCTAGCTGAGGAAACATGTCTGGTTTGGGCAGAATTCAGCAAAGCAGATACAGCATGGGGTGTATAAACAATCATATCATGGCCTAATACTACATCCTCACTCTTACTGACCAAAAGAGCAGTTGCTGCTACACTTCTTAAACACGTTGGGAGTGATCTTGCCACAGTGTCCAATTGTGCACTGTAGTGTCGAAGCCGGATGATTGGCAGACAGGATTTGCGCAACGCCATCTTGCGAATGGCGACAAGACTGCATCTTAGAAATAGTGCACACAGCTCCATTTTGTCAAAACCACATAGTACACAAAACACAACGTGCACACTTACATAAAAGGTTCCATAGCTCCAAAGTGTAATATTCAAAGTTTACTAATTTATTACTATTGCTGTGAAATAGATACTATTTAGTATCTAAGGTCTAATACATGATAAGTAAATAGTGTTTGGTATTGTACTGATCTAGCCTTTCTCAACAGCTTTCCGGTATCATCGGGGTGAAGATCGCAACATGCATTCTCAACTTATGGACCGTAGACAGTTAAAACACCAAAATGTACCTTGTAAAATGTTAGCAGCTTAGTTATGCATGCAGTGGGGGAATAAGGAGACAACAAGCTTTTGGAGACTGATCTGTGTCCATTTGAAGTGACTTGTTTAGCATTTGTATCGCACTGTTGGGATAGGAGTTTCAAGGTGGGGTTTTGGGAGGCCCTTTTCACAGGTGAGGGGAGGAGTATGGCATTCTGAGAACACACAGGCCAGCAGACACACTTGGAGCAGGGAATTGGAGGAGAGAGGTTCTCTCTCTCACAAGACAACCAAAAGAATGGGATTCTGTACCCCGGGAACATGGCTAAGTATATTGTTGTTAAACTGTACAGTAGTTAGTCTATTTGGATATCTGAAGCGAGTTTTGTGTTAACCTGTTATTAGCTTATCTAGATTGTATGTACTAAGTTTGTAGTTTGGTAATGGAATTCATAAGTCTGTGTTAGCATACAGTGGATGATGTAATATGATCTAGTCTGTAATGTTATCATCTACACTGTAGTGTACAATAGTCTGTTCATACTGGTTGTTTTAGCAGCATGCAGGAAAGGGATTGATTATGAAGTTATTGTAATATTTGTAATGATTGATGCTGGTTGATGTAATTGTTTGAGATCCTCTGGTGAGCTGTGTTAGGGCCTTCCCATGTGCTTGAACAGTAGCACTGCTTGAGAGAGATAGGCTTAGTATGTGTTGTATACTCATGAATGTAATCATAGGCTGGTATCAGTGTTATATTATGGAAGTTTAATTAATAACAGCTTTGAATGGTACAAGTAATTACCGTGTGGAAGATTAATCTGCAGTTTGTTAAAGATGGCTACCTCCATGTGGCGTGAACAAAGGAAATTCCATGTGCTCCACGTTTCCCCATTGAATCATGTGTTTGATTCAATGGAAGTTGTGAATTGCTAGTCTTGTGGTTATAGTTATAATTCTACCCAGTTGTGGTGTTGTATAGGTCAGATAGGTATATTGTAATTATTATAATTGTGATCATTAATGGATATATGATTTACAGAGTTACAACTTAATGTGGGTTTTCTTACTTTCAAAATGGAATTTGTCTAGAGACCATGCGGTTTGGACAATAGGGCATGTATCATTCCCAAACCCCCACACACACACCATCACCAGCCATCTTGGACATGTGCTCTCAGCAGACATTGATATCTCTCTCATTGTATTTTGATCTGTCTGTCTCTCTGTGTGTCTCTCACTCTCTCTGTGTGTCTCTCTCTCTCTGTGTCTCTCTCTCTCTGTGTGTCTCTCTCTCTGTGTCTCTCTCTCTCTCTGCATCTCTCTCTGTGTCTCTCTGTGTCTCTCTCTCTCTGTGTCTCTCTCTCTCTGATTGTGCCTCTCTTTCTCTCTGTGTGCCTCTCTCTCTCTGTGTGTCTCTCTCTCTCTGTGTCTCTCTCTCTCTGTGTGTGTCTCTCTCTCTCTGTGTCTCTCTCTCTGTCTGTGTATCTCTCTCTGTCTGTGTCTCTCTCTCTCTCTCTCTGTGTCTCTCTCTCTGTGTGTGTCTCTCTCTGTCTGTGTCTCTCTCTCTCTCTCTCTGTGTCTCTCTTTCTCTGTGTCTCTCTGTCTCTCTCTCTCTGTCTCTCTCTGTCTCTCTCTCTCTCTCTGTGTCTCTCATTGTATTTTGAAGTTTAATCATGCATATGTATATCAACTGTACCTTGTGACTGTATGATTTATTTGCGCTTATTATATTAGATCATAGCTTGAGAGAGATAGGCTATCTGTACTTTTACCTTGATTAATAACTTTTGTGTTTTGGACCACAGTTCCTAAGCCTGAGAGCATTTATTATGGTGTGCGATTGATCACAGCGCTAATTAGCACCACCTAGTGGTTTAGAGGTTTTAAGCAGGATTGTCTTAGAGGTTTTAGGCAGGATTGTCTTAAAGGTTATATAGAAGGTCGTAATTACGATATCACAGTAGTATGCTACAGGTCTACTAGCATCACCATGTTTTTGTGTGAGGACACCTGCTGCACAGCCATTAGCCTCCGTACAATATATATCAAAAGGTTTTTCGTAATCTGGTATTCCCAATGCAGGTGCTCTTGTCAGACTATCCTAAATGTTAAGGAAAGCCTGCTCTATTTCCTCATTGTGTGTGACATGGTTGGGTTTTGAGGATGACACCAATTCCTGTAAAGGTAAGGCCAAAATAGAAAAAACCTGGGATCCACCTCCAGCAGTATCCACACATGTACAAGAAGGTACTGATTTGCTGTTGATTTTGCGGCAGTGTCATGGTCTGTATGGCCTGTATTTGGTCAGTTGTCAAATGTTGTAGGCCCTGGGTTAGACAGTGTCCCAAGTATTTAACCTCAGTCTGGCATGGCTGTAATTTGTCCTTAGCAATCTTGTGTCCTGTCTGTGAGAGATGAAGCAACAGTAGTTTAGTATCATTTAAACATGACATAAACGAATCAGAGCACAACAACTAATCTGCTACATATTGTATTAGAACAGATCCATTGGCAGGTTGAAAGGATTGTAAACAGTCGTGTAAGGCCTGGTAGAAGATACTGGGGCTGTCTATGAAGCCCTGGGGCAACCGTGTCCATGTGTATTGTACCCCCTTATATGTGAAGGTGAATAAATACTGACAGTCAGGATGAAGAGGGACAGAGATGAAGGCAGAACAGAGGTCAATAAAAGTAAAATGGGTTGCATTTGGTGGGATCTGCATGAGAAAGACAGCTGGATTTGGCACTACAGGGAATTGGCTCTCAACTACCTTATTAACCCCTCTAAGGTCGTGTACTAGCCTATAACCCCTCCCACCACTCTTCTTCACAGGAAAGATGGGATTGTTGGCTACTCTAGCAGTACGGACTAAAATCCCCTGCTGGAGCAATCTCTCAATTATGGGATACACCCCTACCTCCACCTCTGGTTTTAAAGGTACTGAGGGATTTTTGGAGCCTGTCTTCCCACCTTTAAGTTGATCATTACAGGAGCTACATTTGCCATTAATCCAGTGTCCTGTCCATCTTTGGTCCAAAGGGAACCCGGTATTTGAGATAACATCTCCTTTACCTGTAATGGACTTTGCTCTAGGATGGTAGAGTGAAGCATTAACCTTTGTGGAGTGTCCAATATATCCCTTACCTCATGCGCAACTCTCTCTGGGATATCTAAAAATATACCATCAGGGGTACAATATATGACACATCCCATATTACACAACAAATCCCTTCCCAGTAGGTTAGTAGGAGCCACCACTGCCAGGAGAAAGGAATGCCTGGTATGCAATGGCCCGATAGTAACCTCTGCAGATTTGGTTAAAGGGTAATGCTGCACTTTACCCATTACACCCTTTGCTGGTACTGTCTTGGAGGTCACCTGTAAATTGGATGGAGATTTTAACACTGATCTGGTCACCCCTGTAACTACAAGAAAAGTATGTTTAGTACCAGATACATCAACCGTCATTATAGGTTCTTCCCCAGTACTCCCAGTTAACCTGACTGGCTGTAGACTACAGGTGTTACCTGACCCCTAGAGCTGACTGTCCTGCTCCAATATAGCATTTACTGCCACTATGCGAGCAGGCGATTCCTGGAAGTTTCCTACATTCTGGGGATGTTTTGGAGTTCCCTAGTTAGGTCGTCCCTGTTTCCTTGCTTTACAGTCCCTAATTAGGTGTCCCTTCTGGTTGCAGTTATAATACCTTCATGGTGGGTATGGTTTGAAAGGTCATTGTTGTGTGGGTGGCGGAGTATGGAAAGATAATGGCTGAGGATGTGGATATGGGGGTTGTGGCTGTGTGTGGAATGTGTTCTGAGGCAAGGTAAGTTGATATGTGTTTTGTTGCCGAGTGTGATATGTGTGGTATGGCTGTGTAATTTGTGACTGCGCAGGATGATATGTATTGAGAACTTGTAGCTGCGCAGGTGAGTAGGTGTCTGGTGGCTGTGGATGCATTGTTTCAAGAGCTTGAATGCTAACAGCCATTAGCTTCTCACTCTGTGGACCTTATTCAGAGTCGGTCGTGAGCACTGAGCGCACGCAACCGACTCGATGTTGGTCCACAGGGCATGCGCACGACGGAGACGGATCTGTCGTGCGCATGCGCAAGTCCCCGCTAACGATGGATCACCCGTCGTTAGCGGGCTCGAAGCAGATGGAGCGAGCTGTCAATGTTGATTGACAGCTCGCTCCGTTTGCTGGGCGGGCAGGGGGCGTGCCCGGCCAAACAGAGGCATTCCTTTCGGAATGCTTGCCGTTTTGTAGGCGTCCCCACTGACATCATCAGTGATGTCAGTGGGGAGCTTCCTGCTCAAACAGAGCAGGAAGCTCCCTGGGGCTTAAGGTTGATGAGACCCTACCCTAGGGTCTCGTCGTAAGCCCCGATGGTCACGATGGTCTTGACCATCACGACCATCTCCCTTAGCGGTCATTAGAGCTCTGGGTGTTAACCCACAGCCTAATGATCGACATGGAGGCGGCCATTCAGGATGCAAGCGGCCGCCCTGTTTCTGAGCGACCGCTTGTATCCTACGACCGCCTCTGAATGAGGCCCTGTGTTTCACGCTTCCTGAGGATGTTTTCGTCATGTTCAATAGCAGTTTCCCTGAGGGTGTCTACTGTAATTCCCCTCCACCCAGGATGTGAGGTCTGAACCCTGGTCTTTAGATTGTCTTTAAGACCATCCATAAGTACCGTGATGACCATTTCCCTGTGGTGCGTGCTATCTTTTATGTCGTCTATCCCAGTGTACTGGGTAATAGTCACTCTGGTGACTTAGGGCCTGATTCAGACCCACTCGCGAGCGGCTGTCCACTCGCAAGTGGGTCGATGTTATGGACTGAGCATGCACACGACGGAGGGAGCTCCGTCGTGCGCATGCGCCAGACGCGACGAGCGAAGGAAAGTCCTTCGCTCGTTGTGTCCGATCAAAGGGGGCGTGCTGTCAATGTTGATTGACAGCACGCCCCCTTTGGTGGGCGTGCCGGGGGCGTGCCTCCCTGACGGGGGCGTTCCCACGGGAACGCCTCCCGTCAGAAGCCGGCCCACTGACATCACTAGTGATGTCAGTGGGAGTGATTTGGGCTCTGATAGAGCCAAAATCACTCCGGAGCTTGCGGTTGAAAACCTCAACCGCAGGCTCCGGCTCGCAAATTCGATTGTCGCGATGGTCTCGACCATCGCGACCATCACAATGCACACTCGTATAGCCTGTGGGTGGTGACCCACAGCTATACGAGTGTCCAGGAGGACGCTCCATGAAAATAGAGCCCGGCCCTCATTCAGAGCGTGCGCTCTGCTCAGAGCGTACGGCTCTGAATGAGGGCCTTAATCTTCTGCAGACTAACTCTCCTTCTGCTTAATTGTAAAAATTTTACTCCAATGAACTACCACTGGAAGATATACAGCCAATTCGGTGATTATGCGGGTTATGTTATCCTGATTACTTTCGTCAGTTAAGGGACTATCTCCATCCAATACACAAGCCGTGATAAACTTTTTCACGTTGGTATTGTGTGGAAGACATGCCCATAATACCACTCGCCAATCTTTGTTGGTTGGCTCATGAGCATAACCTAAATCCTTTATAAATCTCTGACACTTTGCTAACTCTTTTCTAGGGTCAGGGAAATCTGTCACTATGGAATGTAGCTCCGCTCTCATCCATAGACAATGCATTGCTACCTCCCTTGTAGGCACCACACCACCTGTGTCCGGATTCCCATTGGGAACTGTTATTGTCTGGACTGGATGCAGACCTACCACACCATTACTTTTGGCCTTGGTACTTGGGGGGTTCAGTCTATTACTGCAATGTATAATAGTATTTACACCAGCTTCTGCTATGGCTTCTGCGGGTGGTAGCACTTCTGCTACTACTATTGGTGAGGCCACTTCCTGTACCTGCTGTGGAGGAACATTTAACATTTGAACTGCATTGGAAATGGCTGACATTACAACAGGTTCATCATCTGCTTATGAACATTTTCCTTATAATTACTCAGGAGAGGGTACAATTTATTTGTTACATTTTTATCATTTTTGGTATGGGCTGTATCTTCACCTTCCTGCGCTACTGACCATACTTTCGGCAGTGCTACCTTGCCATGCATACGCACTCCCTTGTGGCGCACACACAATGCTATTTTGCACTGCGTGTGCGCTCCCTTGCATCGTGCGCGCAATGCTATTTTGCTCCGCGTGCACACTGCTAAGCCACATGTTTCCCTCATGCTGCCACGGGAAGCAATCGGGAAGCCGGCTGCCTAAATACCGGCAGCCGGCTTCCCGACTGTCATATCCCGGCAAGGGTGAAATGCCGGGCGTCTAGATGTAGACGCCTGCATTTCCCCGACGCCGGGAGACCAGCGCCCGGCATCACGATCGTAGTGATGCTGGGCGCCACCAGCGGACAGCCGCGGGGGGGAGGGTTAGGTTTAGGGCTCCCGGGGGAACTTAGGGTTAGGCACCCCCCTGGGAGGGTTAGGGTTAGGCTAGGGGGAGGGAGGGTTAGGGTTAGGCACCCCCGGGGGGGACTTAGGGTTAGGCACCCCCCCGGGGGACTTAGGTTTAGGCAGCGGGGAAGGGGGTGGTTAGGGTTAGGCACTTAGAGGGGGGATTAGGGTTAGGCACTTGGGGGGAAGTTAGGGTTAGGCACCCCTAAGGAGGGTTAGGGTTAGGGGGGTTAGGTTAGTAGATACTCACCTATCCACGATCGGGATTTCCAGCGCTGTCGGGCTTCCGCTGCTCGGAACTCTGCTGGCCGGCGGTATTTCATACCCATTCCTGCTGCCACAGCTGCAAGCAATCGTTATATTTTACTCTTTTCTTCAGAGATTTCACCACACAGATGCTATCTCTTACATTGTTCAATATTTCCACATCAAAACTGCCAATCTTCAGAAAAGGTTTTACACACTTCCTTGTCATCTTATTCCATACATCACAGTGTGTAGTTGCGTACGCTCTGTACTTTGTATGCATTATATGCCGTGCCGAACCTGTCGGTCCTTCCAAAAGCAGCGCATCGTCTAACATTTCCTCTGTTTGTTTAGCACCCATCTTGGGCCAAAATTATAAACTTTTCAATAGAGATTTAGACCGGTAGATGAATTCACAGGTTGCATCCACTCACCTTCACCCAATGTGTACAACCAACTCACTAATTGTTACAGTCAACCTACACAACAAGCAACAGAATGCCGCCTATACAATACCCTGCCTTCCGGATAGGGAACACACAGTACCCCTAACCAATGGGAACACACAGTACCCCAAACCAATGGGAACACACAGTACCCCAAACCAAATCCCTTTTCGAGTAACCCTTACCCTTTTCAGTGATTTCCTCCACCACAACTCAGTTCACAATCACGGTCTGCCCCAACCGTGTGGTTCAATCGCAATGCCCAAAGAACCTAACTGATCAATGGATTTTGCGATCACACTGAGAGCCGATTTTACCTCTAGGGAACACACAGGACCCCTAGTAATAGGGAACACACAGTACCCCTATTCTCATCACAAATATATGTCTATTATGCACCTTTTCTGCGCAGAAAAGAAATTAAACTTTTTCTCAGATATGGCAGTATGATTAAGAGACTCAAAACAATGTAATCACGCTATCAATACAACAATGCAATCTTAAACAATTTGGCCCTCATTCAGAGCCGTACGCTCTGAGCAGAGCGCACGCTCTGAATGAGGGCCGCCCTCCATAATTTTGGAGCATCCTCCTGGACGCTCGTATAGCTGTGGGTCACCACCCACAGCCTATACGAGCATGCAGTTTGATGGCCGCGATGGTCGTGACCATCGCGACCATCGCCACTGCGAGCTGGAGCCTGCGGTTGAGGTTTTCAACCGCAAGGCCCGGAGTGATTTTGGCTCTATCAGAGCCAAAATCACTCCCACTGACATCACTAGTGATGTCAGTGGGCCGGCTTCTGACGGTAGGCGTTCCCTTGGGAACGCCCTCGTCAGGGAGACACGCCCACCAAAGGGGGCGTGCTGTCAATCACCATCGACAGCACGCCCCCTTTGGTCAGACACAACGAGCGAAGGAAAGTCCTTCGCTCGTCGCGTCTGGCGCATGCGCACGACGGAGCTCCCTCCATCGTGCGCATGCTCAGTGCAGACCATCGACCCACTTGCGAGCGGACAGCCGCTCGCGAGTGGGTCTGAATCAGGCCCTTTGTTTGAACACGTGGCAGCAATACCAGAAACACGTATATGCTATTGTGCGCCTAGTCACATACACAATAATGCGACTGATACACAAAAGCGCGGAAATAAAAATTACGCTATTGTGCGACTAGTCGCATACACAATAATGCGACCAACACACAAAGCACGGACAGACAATAAAAGAAACAAACCTTTCTCTCTAGTCCCCAAGTTCCTAATCAGCGCTCCTTAAGATCACACAATAAAGGACATCGATTCCACAACACTGAATGGTAGCAGGGTTTCAAACACAGTGCGTTCTTGCCTGCTTATGGCTACTTCCACCTTTTGTCCGTTAGCTATCGTGCGAATCACGGTGGCGTGTTATCAACTGCAAGCCCCCAGCTATGAATACCCTTAAATTGCTGGAGTAAAATAATCGCTGTCCAGACAATAATTGTGGTTCCAACGCACAAATATTTCATATTGCAATAAAAGAAAGTTACACGCTTTCATCTAGCACAATTAGCGCAAAGACAATTAAATACAGAATATACGATACAGCCCAATACTTACGCGTGCGCACTGGTCCCAGCATAGTCATCAGTCCAGAAGCCTGTGGTCATCCAAGAAGAATGGCTGTTTACTAGAACCAGTACGCAAGCTATATACCCTCCCAGAACAAGGAAACTAGTTAACGGGTTTCCATTGGGTCTTGCTCGTGGACATTCTGGTACGATGCAGGTCATTGGACAGTTCATATAGCATCACTAGGGGTATGTCCCAGTTCCTCAGATGTTGCTTTCTTTGGTTTTCCTGCCGAAGAACTGGTTTAAACTAGTAAAAAACACTTCATACAGCTTCACATTCTAACCACTATTTTCATATAGTTCATATCTTGCGAATACATGATGCGATTCCTTGCGGGTCAAGCCGGAAATCTGCAAATAAACAGTGATTTAAAACATGATATGTCTACTAGCTTATGTACTATAAATATCGTATACATTACATTTCACAACATAAGTATTCACTAAAAAACCTCTAATATTAAGCTTTTAATGTGGAGGAATATTTTTATAAGTTTTTGTATATGTAAGTGTGGCAATATTGTGTAAAGTCACTAATATGCATGGTGCGTTTATGTGTAGTGCTTTGATAAACAGACTTTCAACAATATGCGGTAGCAATGCAGACGCACGACGCTAATAATTGCATATAGCATCGCACACAATGGTTTCATGCTGATGACACAAGATGGCGACAACACAAAATGGGACAACACAAAATGGCGTCGCCTGATATTAACTCAAGATCTGGTCTCAGCCAATCATCGGGCTTCGACAGATCCCATACACAAACTGGCTTTACATTACAAGTTGTCCTCATCCTCCCCATCAGTGTGTATATCCTCTCCTTTATACAATATTAATTTGTCCCCGCTGGAATCCACCATAGGTACCTCAGTAATTTTTTTATGTCATTGTTAGTAGAGGTCTTCCACGTGGAATTTGTAATTCATTTTAATGAACATCATCTTTTCCACATTTTGAGGAAGTATCCTCCTACACCGATCACTGGCAAGGTTGCCAGCTGCACTGAAAACTCCTTCGGAGTACACACTGGAGGGTGGGCAACTTAAGTAATGCAAAGCCAGTTTGTGTATGGGACTCCAAATTGCCTCTTTTTCCTGCCAGTACTGAAAGGGACTGTCTGACATGTCTATTAGGATGTTATCTCAGAAATGGTCCTCCACCATTCTGTGAATGGAAACCGTATCACACATAGTCACGGTAGAAGACATGTCACTAGAAGGCAGTTCTCTCAGGCCCGACCAGATGTAATTTTTTGGTGAACGATCTGCATGACCAGCAGGCATTCTATAAGGAAAATTGAGTTTTTTCCTGGCAGCTGTTGAAACTAAAGGAGATGATGGTGTTTCACATGCGGCTGCAGCTGACAATATTTTGACCAACAGCTCTTTGCATAGTTTTAGATTTTGGTCTGTTGGAAAAAAACTCAAAAGGTAGGACTTAAACCTAGGATCCAGGATGGTGGCCAAAATATATTTTTCAGATTTCAATAGATTGATGACTCTTGGATCCTAGTGGAGTGAATCAAGTGCTTGATCCACCAGTCTGACATACTTTGCGCAATCGCTCCATTTCAGCTCCTCAACAGCTGGCAGTGTCTGAACTAACTTCACGTGTGGCAAGTTCAAAGGGTTTGAGAACCTTGCACAACACGGAAATTAATCTTCACTGCACTTGTGTAAGGTGCATTCCCCCTCCACGACCTATGTCATAGTCCATTGTATAGGCATGGATGGCCTTTTGCTGTTCCTCCATCTGCTGAAGCATACAGAAGGTAGAATTCCACTGAGTTACTACCTCTTGCTTCAGCTGATGGAAGGGCAAATTTAACAGTACCTGCTGGTCATGCAATCTTCGACAAGCGGTCGCCAAATGTCTAAAATGTCCGGATATTTTGCAGGCCACCGAGAGCATCTCCTGCACGACCGTGTAACTTTTTAAAAAACGTTGCACCACCAAATTAATTGTGTGAGCAAAACATGGGACATGTTGGAATTCGCCCACATGTAATGCTCTAACAATATTGGTGGCATTGTCCGAAATCACAAATCCTGAGGAGAGTCCAAGTGGGGTAAGCCATTTAGCAATGAATTCCCTGAGTTTTTCTAAGAGGTTCTCAGCAGTATGCCTCTTAGTGAAACCAGTTATACGAAGAGTAGCCTGCCTCTGTATCAGCTGTCTTTTGGTAGATGTTGCTGCTGCTGTTGCTATTGTAGGCAATACACCTACCCAGTGGGCTGTCACAGTCATGGAATCCTTAGTTTGCCCTGTCCCACTTGTCCACATATCAGTGGTCAAGTGGACAGTGGGTACAACGGCATTTCTGAGGACATGAATAAGGTTTTTTTTAATGTCCTTGTACAGACTTGGAATTGCTGTCCTAGCGAAGTGGAATCTAGAAGGGATCTGGTAGCGAGGACACAGGACCTTAATTAACTGTTGAAAACCCACTGCAGTAATGGTGGATACTGGACGCACATCTAATACCAGCATAGCTGCTATGGCGTCACTAATCTGCTGTGCAAATGGGTGATTGCTGTCATACTTGTTTGCCCTTGCAAACGATTGTTAGACAGTTAATTGTTTTTTGGAGGATACACCACTAGTAGTCTTCTTCCTGGTCCCCTTCTTGGATGAAGATCCACTCACAGCAACAGCAGCAGCAACAGGCGTAGTCATCAAGGATCCTTCTGAGGAATCACGGATAGGAGAGGCGTCAATCATGCTTCGAATACCAACATTGGATGCAGTAGGACTACTTCCGATGACGAATGAGGATGTTGATGATGCAGGTGTTGGTGTTGGAGATCGAAGGCGCTTGGATCTCACAGAGAGGGAGCAGGTAGGTGACACTGGACTTGTTACGTTTTGAGTTTTGGAACTTGGCGATGTACACTTTGATATTTGATGAATGTGCTCCAAGTGACATAACAAGGAGGAGGTTCCTAGGTGGTTTAGGTCCCTCCCTCTACTCAATCTTGCATGGCAATGGGCACATATGGCTTGACAACTGTTGTCCGGATCGGGATGGAAATAATTCCACATGTGAGAAGTAGATTTTTTCTGTCTTTCGTCCCGGCATGACAACAATGGGCTTTGGTTTTTTCAAACCATGGGCAACAGCTGTTGCCTTACTTACACAAAGGACATCCTCGGCATCAACATCCGTATCACCAACATCTTCATCATCAACATCCTCATCATCCTTAGCGCTTTCAACTACCACAATATCCTCCTCCATGTGCATTTCCAGAGAAGCATCCTCAATGACTACGTGTGCAAGATGTTGACTGCCCTTCCCCACATTTACAGAGGGCACACAAATATTGGAACTTGGAGGATCCTCCAGTACACTAATATTTAGGTCGGGCTCACACATGGCAATCGCGGACAAACTTGCACTCTCCTCGGGTATTTGTGATTTCGATTTCTCAGGGCACACAGTTAGTTTTTCTGGAGCTGTCTTAACAACTTTCACATTTTTTATTGGACCACCACCACTACTACTACAAGCAGAAGGGCTATCAGAATCAGCGTTCTTCATAAAGAAAGGCCAAGGTCTTATCCTTTCCTTGCAACTTCGTGTAGTGAATGGCATATTGCCAATTTTTTGTTTATATAAAGGCAAATATCCTTTCAATTATTTTTTCTTAACTTCAGTAAAACTTGCTTTACCATATCGATGGCGTGACTTAAGCCCTGGGGCATGGGCCTTCATAGAGGATGAGGAAGTTGATGGCCTTGCACTGCTGGCGGCAGCTACAACATGTGGTTCTTGGCCTTGCTCTTCTGTCATGTGAGAGCCCTCCATATTTTCTACAGTCTTGAAGCAGTGTCACAATCACCAATAGTGTAGCCAAGGTGCGGTTACAAAATTCACACATGTGCAGTCGTGCGCACACACAAAAATATTAGAAAAAAAGACAAATGATGATTTTTATTTTTTGTCAGCTCCAGAAGAACTTGGCCCCAGAGCAACGATTGATCACGACTGGAGTCAGGCAGCACTAGGTTGCAACTTGCATTGCTGACTGGATCTTGTGTGCTACTGCAGTTAAGCCTAACACACACACACACACACACAGAAAAATATAAAAGACATTTTGATTTTTTTTTATTTCAGTACGACTGGAGTTGGGTTGGATCTTGTGCGGTTCTGCGGTTAAGCCTAACATGCGCACACACACACAGAAATATATAAATTACACTTTAATTTTTTTCGTTTTTAGTACGACTGGAGTTGGGCTGGATCTTGTGCGGTTCTGCGGTTAAGCCTAACATGCACACGCGCACACACAAACAGAAAAATATAAAAGACACTTTGATTTTTTTTTTTTTTTAGCATGACTGGAGTTGGGCTGGATCTTGTGCGTTACTGCGGCTAAGCCTAACCACGAGTTTTCGTCTCGATTTGAGAGATCTGAGTAAAGCGGGAACATCTGAGCCTGCTTCGATCCGACTCGGTTATGCTAAATTCGGGTGGGTTCGGATCTCTGTAAACCGAACCTGCTCATCTCTAAACCTAACCCCCCTAACCCTAACCCTCCTTTAGGGGTGCCTAACCCTAACATCCCTCCCTAGTGCCTAACCTTAACCCCCCTCTAAGTGCCTAAACCTAACCCCCCCTACCCCGCTGCCTAAACCTAACCCTCCCGGGGGGGGTGCCTAACCCTAACCCACCCCCGCCGGGGGTGCCTAACCCTAACCCTCCCGCTTACCTTCGATCGGTTGCCAGGCATCGGGCTCCCGGAGTAGGTAAAATGACAGGCGTTGGGATCTCGATGCCTGTCATAAGACCCCTTCCGGGATTAGACCGTTGGGAAGCCGGCGGTCGGCATTTCGACAGTCATCTTCCTGACTGCATCTCCACTAGACAAGGAGTTGCCCAGTGCACCTGGTCTGTTCACTCCGGTTCTAGTCCAGTATCCATGCATATCACAAGTCTGTGGTTCCTGCATTGTCACAAGTGTGCCTACTGCTGTAAGAACTCATAAGTCAAAGTATTATCAAGCCTCCATGTTTCCTATGCACATCCATCATACCTAAGTGTCACAAGCAGGGTCTACAGAATACTACAACCATGACACCACAGTTTCTAAATTAAAAAGATGTAAATAAAATGGAGGGAGGTGTCTAAAGGGATAAGAATGACAGGTCAAAATTAGTTATATAGTCCTTACCTGAAGATGTTACTCAGATTCTTTTTCTGAAGCTGTTGCAGTTCAGGACTTTATTGGAAGATGTAATCCAAAGTCCATCTCAGTAGTCGTTATCCAAAGTCACTTAAATAAGGCAGGAACTACTCAGTAAGCATCAGGGTAGGACAAAATTTCACAACAAAATGGCTGCCAGTAGCTGGGCATCATTTGTATAGGACTGTGAGCTGCATTGTGACATCACACTGCATGCAGGCAGCAGAGATGGTTTATAGCTTAGATCAGCTCTAGGCCCAGATGCCCTGCAGCAGAACTCTGGTTAGAATATAAAAGCCAGGGCTCAGGAGATGGCAGTGTAAATCAGTGTAGAGAGAGTTCGGGGCCACAGAGATGGCCTGGGTCCTGTAGCAGCCACATTCTCTACAGCTATTGTAGCTAAGCCCTTGCTTATAAGTGGCAGCTGGTCTGCCAAAGATTGGAAGAGTGTGTCTGGTGACCATGGGCGTACCTACCATAGGTGCAAAGGGTGCAGCTGCTATGGGGCCTAGAGCTGAGGGGGGCCATCTTCTTTGTCAAAGCTACATGTGCTATATAAATTTTTCAACATTGTGTGGTACATAAGGGCTCTTACAAACTTTTGCTATGGGGAATTCAAATACCTAGTTATGCCCCTGACAGTGACACAATCCTTGTCTCAACAGGTGCAGATCTGCAATCTGTTGCAAATTTGGACACGTGTGGAGGTATATATTGGGTGTTGAATCTGCATCAGATCTCCAGTAGGACTGTGTCAACAGTCTGGTCTGGAGTTGGATCCCGGAAAGATTAGACAAGTGTGTACAAATCTTATGTAATGCAGCGTCATATCAGATTAATAATTTGCTTTATCTATTGTTTCTAAATTAAAATCTGCAGCTAAAATTGAGGGAGGTGTCTGAAGGGGTAAGAATGACAGGCCAAAAATTTGGCCTGTCTAGTGTATGGGGACAGAGGGCCATTTTGGGAGAGAAACGGAAAGGTAAGCAGGAGATATCTGTGATAAGGAAGAAAATCACACGTGTGCAAAACAAGGTCTGGTGCAGGAAAAACAGCACACATGTGTCCAATACAAGATCTGGTGCAGGAAGAATACGTGTGCAGTAGAAGGTCTGCTGCAGGAAGAACAGCACATGTGCAGTACAAGGTCTGGTGGAGGAAGAACAGCACACATGTGCTATACAAGGTCTGGTGCAGGAAGAACAGCACACGTGTGCAATACAAGGTCTAGTGCAGGAAGAACAGCACACGTGTACAATACAAGGTTTGGAGCAGGAGGAACAGCACACATGTGCAATACAAGGTCTGGTGCAGGAGGAACAGCACACGTGTGCAATACAAGGTCTGGTGCAGGAAGAACAGCACATATGTGTGCAATACAAGGTATGGTGCAGGAAGAACAGCACACATGTGCAATACAAGCTCTGGCCCAGGAAGAAAAGCACATGTGTGCAATACAAGGTCTGGTGCAGGAAGAACAGCACACATGTGCAAAACAAGGTCTGATGCAGGAAAAACAGCACACATGTGTCCAATACAAGGTCTGGTGCAGGAAGAATACATGTGTGCAGTAGAAGGTCTGGTGGAGGAAGAACAGCACACATGTGCTATACAAGGTCTGGTGCAGGAAGAACAGCACATGTGCAGTACAAGGTCTGGTGGAGGAAGAACAGCACACATGTGCTATACAAGGTCTGGTGCAGGAAGAACAGCACACGTGCTATAGAAGGTCTGGTGCAGGAAGAACAGCGCACACATGCTATACAAGTTCTGGTGAAGGAAGAACAGCACACGTCTGCAATACAAGGTTTGGTGCAGGAGGAACAGCACACATGTGCAATACAAGGTCTGGGCAGGAAGAACAGCACACATGTGTGAAATACAAGGTCTGGTGCAGAAAGAACAACACACGTGTGCAATACAAGGTCTGGTGCTGGAAGAACAGCACACATGTGTGCAATACAAGGTCTGGTGCTGGAAGAACAGCACACGTGTGCAATACAAGGTCTGGTGCAGGAAGAACAGCACACATGTGTGAAATACAAGGTCTGGTGCAGAAAGAACAACACACGTGTGCAATACAAGGTCTGGTGCTGGAAGAACAGCACACGTGTGCAATACAAGGTCTGGTGCAGATAGAACAGCACACATGTGTGCAATACAAGGTCTGGTGCGGGAAGAACAGCACACATGTATGCAATACAAGGTCTGGTGCAGGAAGAACAGCACACATGTGTGCAACACAAGGTCTGGTGCAGTAAGAACAGCACACATGTGTGCAATACAAGGTCTGGTGCAGGAAGAACAACACACGTGTGCAATACAAGGTCTGGTGCAGGAAGAACAGCACACATGTGTGCAATACAAGGTCTAGTGCAGGAAGAACAGCACACATGTGTGCAATACAAGGTCTGGTGCAGGAAGAACAGCACACGTGTGCAATACAATGTCTGGTGCAGGAAGAACAGCACACATGTGTGCAATACAAGGTCTGGTGCAGGAAGAACAGCACACATGTATGCAATACAAGGTCTGCTGCAGGAAGAACAGCACAGATGTGTGCAACACAAGGTCTGGTGCAGGAAGAACAGTACACATGTGTGCAATACAAGGTCTGGTGCAGGAAGAACAGCACACATGTGCAAAACAAAAATGATCCCCGCTATTCTTATCTGGCAACTTTTAACTTTTATAGCTGAAATTGTTTCTCACCATTTTGATTCCCAAGAAGCTGAGTAAAGTGGTTACATCAAAGAGATTCTGAGTACACGGAATGCATTTTAAACAGTTTTGCAGAAAAACAGAATGTAGGCTATTCTCTCATGAATATAATGTGGAAAAAGGTTACGTTTTGAATGTCTAAGTACATTAAATGCATTAAAGTACAAAATCTTGACATCAGTAATATTTTTCTTTTATCTGTATTGTGCTGGTTGTATATATTTTTCATAAGTATTTATGGAAGATTTGTTTCCTTCTCATATATGGAATGTTATATAAATTTTATGAAAACACTGCTGAGTTCTCAGTGCCGAACATAACAGATTCTGAAGAGAGCAGTGTGCACATTTATGTTTACTCTGCAAAAACACAGACTGAGATCATGACTTAGGGTCATTATTGATGATCTGCGCATGCGCCTCAGTCGCACTGCACATGCGGCAAGTTTCACTGCCAATGTCGCTCTCACTGAGAATTTATTTGCAAAGTGATTGACAGGCATGTACCTTTTGTGGGCGGCAATGGGTAGGTGGCGACTGAAATGCATTAGTGTCGCCACCATTTTCTGGGCGTGCCTCTGCCTGCGACTGCTATCCAGGGGCATATCTATAATGGGTGCAGGATGTGCGGGGCACACGGGCCCCATAGTATTACATACCTCTCCGGAGTCCCATGGCCATTTTCCCGTCGTTTTGCGCACCTGCGCATACTCTATAGACTCTGGGTGCACTCTAGTGTCCAGAGTCTATAACTCCGCCGCTGTCTGCGCACAGCTCAGTGTGCTGCCGGCCGCCAGACAGAGAGGAGGGGGCCCGTGTCGGAGACTGAGACACGTGTCCCCTCCTCTCTAGAAACGCTCCTACTGCTATCCCGTATGTAGTCAAAATGGTTTAGGCTTTTCAGTTCTATCTGTTATTCTACACAACTGTATTATTAAACAGAAGGCCAATATGCGACCAAGCTGCGTCTTTGTATGCAGTCACTTGGATTTGCGAAGCCATCAGTGAGTGTCTCATTACAAATCCAGGCAACTGCGACATTTGCATATTTTTGCACAGCCCTTCGCAGGCATGGCGGCATTTTTGTCCTTCTCTGAATCAGGTGCTTAGTATGCTGTGTTTAGCACTTCATGTTGCAATTTTGTGGAAATGCTCATGTCAAGATGTTCTTAGTGCAATCTAATAAATTACTAAACCCCTCTCAGTGGATGTCTGTATCCAAAGCATGCAACTTAGATGTTGTGTACAATAATATATTATATATAACTTGAACACCACATAACTGAAATAAATACACAAAGGCATATATGTGTTAAAAAGAGTACATTTTATTTAAAGATGAACTAGTGGGCGAGAAAGCACAGGTAAGCAGCAAAGCATTATGTGCTACCCAAATGACAGGAGAGGGGTTGTAATCACTTTGTGCAACAAGGACGACACCCAGCGGCATACCAAGCATTTGGCATAAGGGGTAGTGAACATGGAAAAATAGACTTTCCAGGTGTTTCCCACATGACTGTTGACATGTAGTTTAATGGTTAAACACTTCTCTTAACTAAGTGTTATTGTGCATGACTCATCAGCAACAATAACATCACATGATTGTGTTATTGTGCATGACTCATCAGCCTCAATAAACATCATATGCTATTCACCAAACTTACAGGTCAGGCTGTCTAGACTACAGGTGCAACACTTGTTTACTTGGCTCTATTAAAGGGTCTGCATGTGCTCAAGCCTGTCACTGTGTTATTGGAGTGTCACAGTGCTGTACGGCTGTACAACTACTCTGGTTTGGAATCAACTTGTGGTCTAACCTCCTTTCTCACATCCACTATGCACCTACCAACTTGTAGGCATCTGCCAATAGGTTATAGGCCAAAAGCTGTGGTTGTGAAGGACAAGTTCAATGGGATTAAAAGGTTGTACTGAAGGTGAAAATTCACACTGCAGGTATGAGCTTTATAAAATTGATAGGCTCAGAGAACTACTCTACATAGAAACTCACTATAGAAATGCAGTTGAAGCATGAGAGGCTATGGAAGGTCACAATTGGTCCAGGAGACAACCCAAATTCAAAGAGGTGGATAGAGCAATTTGAACCATTGGCTTAGCTGTAGAGCACTGGAAATATATTATTATATTTTTCATATATATATATATATATATATATATATATATATATATATATATATATATATATATATATATATATATATATATATATGAATGACACAGGCATAACATTTTGTTATTAAATAAAGTATTTTTAATGAACCAATCAAATATTAGCCTTGCACATGTTCTGGGAACTAATCAGAAGCGATCCTAAAGTATAGACAGGAAGTGCTAGGCAAAAATGTGTTTCCTTGACAAAGTCCACTGGGGTAAAACGCATTGAAGCCTACTAAAAGCCATTACCCACATGTCTGTCACCTTACAAAGCATAGTGAAGCCAGACTGATGGAGAACAATTGCCGCCTAATAGATCATGCCTGAGTGAATTTATGTGGTTTTAACCATAATTTCTTAGTTTTAATAGCATTTTCAAACAGCAGTTTTTAATAGTATCTTGATTATTGTATTGCTGCTTATTTACACCCACCAGCCAAGGGTGCAGGGAACAGCCACGGGCTTCAGCGTAAGCCTGGGTTGCTCAGTAGAGGGGAGGTCCCCACCTCCCCTGAGACCCCGGCTTGGGCTGACTAGCTTGGGGTGTTAATGCTTTGGCCGGGGTGACCCGGTGAAAGGGTCCCCAGGCTGTGGCATTATACTCCGGCTAGAATTGAGTCCAGTGCTGGTTTTAAAAATAAAGGGTACACTTTTTCCCCCTATTTTTAAAACCAGGACTGGCTCAGGGAGCCCAATGCTGGTTCATAAAATATGGGGGAACCCTACTCGTTTTTTTCCCAGAAACAGGACTGGCTCAGGAGCCCGGGGCTGGCTATGCTTTTTGAAGGGGGACCCTATATCATTTTTTTTTACATAAACCATTTAGATCCTTAATACAGTCAGAATCATGCACAGGTCACACTGATCTGTGTATGTTTCTGCCAAACTCGCAGCTCAGGGGGTGGTCTATTTGAAACTTCTATTTAGGTCTGAGTTTGCTACAATTACACCCATGATTCTAATCACGGTACTTGGTAAATTCCCAAGTTGTATTCCTTGATAAGTACTTGCGAGTTTGGCCGATGGTGTATTGATTCTGTTTGCATGCTTACCCAAGATTTGCCGTTTCAATAGAGAAATCTCTCCCGAGTAAATTTCCGAGTTGTAAAAAATGGCAAAACACACCCAAGATTGCAGTCTCGAGAAAACATGATTCTTAGTAAATTTACCCCATTGAGTGTAAACCCATTGCATCTAAGTCGGAACAATTATAGTGAACCTAAAAATCAAAGGCAAAGCTATAGTGACAGATATTGAAGAAGTTTTATTTGTACCAAACCTTGGAACTGACAATAACTCCATGTTTAAGATACTGTAGCATAAGCAATTGGCACATTTAGTGTATGAGAAAGTACAAAAACTTCAAGAAAGGATGGTGACAGAAATTATTATAAGCAATCCTGATCATCCAGAGTGTGGCAGCTAAGGCACCACTATCATTGGTGCACACAGATGTATGTGGTCCTATGAACATGAATTGGTTAGTGGATTCAGGTATTTTATGACAATAATAGATGATTAGACACGGATGACCCATGCTTACTTCCTAAGAGCAAAAAGTGAAGTGATACATAAAATTGCGGACTATAAGAATTTAGTAGAAACTCAAACAAGTTACAAACTGAAAACTTGAATATCCGACAATGGAGGAGAGTACCAAATCAAAAGTTTTTCGGACTTCATGAGAATTATGGAATGAAGCATCAGCTAATCATGGCATATGCGCCAGAATTAAATGGTGTAGGTGAGAGTCCAAATCGTACTATAGTGGAAAGAACCCATGCAATGTTGAACAATGCTGGCCTTGAAAATAAATTTTGTACTGAGGCGGTTTATCTAAAAAACAATGCACGCACTGTTGCAGTGAAAGGGAAAACACAAATTGAAGCGTGGACTGGTTAAGAAACCTGACATAAGTCACTTACGAGTGTTTGGTTGCAAAGCTTAGCTGCACCGATGTTGAAGGAGCACATACCAAAGTCAGTCGGTGATGCAGCACTTGAAAATAGAATTAAATTGGCACTTGAAAAGGGGGGAAGAGACACTTTGCAGGAGCAAAGGTCCCCTAATTTAGGAATGGCAATTCAGAAAAAGGGCAGTAAGGCACACGCAGAGTGGCCCAACACCTCTTGGCCAAGTGATCTGTCTTGGATAGTGATCACTAAAGAATACCTGTGAATGTCAAACACCACCTATCTTTTTATGAGACTGTATACCTATTTGTATAGCATCTAAAGCCTGAGAGGAATGAAGAACAAACAGGAGTGTGAAGGGGCAAAATTCAGTAAGCGTGTATTCACAGAAATTCGGCCCTTGCATTTCAGCACATAATTGCATATACACCTGCTATGAAGTGTATCTTTTGCACCTACTATAGGGCAGGCGAAAGTACCCACTGGTGATGACTGGTAGTGAATAAGATGCATATGCTGCCAATACAGAGGTGGTCACATCTGGAAGCCCATCCCTTGTGGTATTTCTAGGATTTAAAAGTGCCGTGAATAGCTCAGAACCATCTCTGGAGCAGTGTTTAGCAGAGCCAGACCATTTGACTGTGAGTATCAGAAGCTGCTGGTCCAGTAATGTCCCATTGTTTTGTGAAGGTTTAAAAAACTGGTGACCATTAACTGTATGGCGCTGTCTTTGAGGATCTGCTACGGTATGCCCACACGCCATATGGCATCCTGAGGAATACATACCTACCCACAGGTGTCATGAATTAACATGGATGACTCCTTACCAAGGGTTATTTGCCAGAAGCCAACCTGCTTCACTGTGCTGTGCTGTGCGTGGCTGCATATTGTTTTTCTTATTTTTGGACCTGCGCCATCTTGCAAAGTGGTTACGTTTGCCACAAGCACTACAGTGTTCAGTAAATGCGGAACACTATTATTGCTTATATGAATGGCGACTCCCCCAGACCACCCAGGGTACTGTATATGAATGCCGTATAATCGCTAATGAAAAATGATTGCTTTCCAATCTAGTCGTGTGGTTCCAAAGCACAAAATGTAATTTTATGTAAAAAGTGTAACACGGTAGAAGTTTAACGATTAGAGTAAAAAGCAATAATTATACAATAAGTACAGCCGATACATACGCACGCGCACTGGTCCCAGTATACAGTCATTCAATCCTGAAGTCTGCGGTTGCAAAGAAGATGTCTACATACTGTAGCCAGTGCACAAGCCTATATATACGGTACAGGTTACAGAGATAACAAAGGAGACAAGTTGGCAGGTTTTCATTGGTTCTTGCTTCTGGTCAATCTGGTCAGTGGTCAGTTCATACGGTGTCATCAGGGGTATTTATCAGTCTTCCAACGGTCACATTGTGTATCTTCCCGCCGAAGAACTGGTTAAAACTGGCTACAACACTGCATACAAGAAATAGCATTCTACCCAATAACTCCCTATCATCCATAACTAGCGGACGCATGATGCGACTTGTTTGCCAATAGAAACGGATTTCTGCAAATAAAGAGCGATTAAGTATGATACCAAACATGACATGTCTATTGTATTCTGAACCTTAGATCTCTTTTACATACATCTTACATCATATTTATTAACACATAATACCTTTAATAACTCTAGTTATTATCTAGATTGTGTGGGAACCATTTTATATGTATGCATTCGCATTTGTGCATCTGTGTGTTAAATTCGCATAGGTGCGTCTGTGTATGTGTGTGTGTGCAATTCGCCCCGGCACGCAGTAGCATGCCAGTCACATTGCTATCAGACAAAGGATGATAGCATCGATAGATATTAATTGTCATACTGATCTCAACCAATCATCTGACTTCGACAGTCCACCCTTTGATAGTAAACATAACACTATCATATTCTATTCTTAGCCTATTTAGTCAGGCATAATAAATTATTATCTAATGTTCTATACGGTATGACACAATTCGGTCATTGAACCATCAATAGTGCGCCTCAGGAAAGGGTAAAACAAGCCTTATATAACTCAGCGGATCTATAGGGGACCATTGGTAGGATGTGGGACCTCATCTAATTTATAAAGGAAGTTTGGGGGAATTGAGACTACATTATCTATGATGTTTAATGTAACATTTACGATACATTTTATTATACATGACTAAGCCTATTCACATTTTATTATCTGATGGTACATTCAATTTCAGGATCATAATGCAGTTCTTTATCGACCTTATAACCTATACTACCACTACTCACCACCATCATGATTTCATTTTCACTGTTTACCTTGGTAGTACATTTTCCACACTTCAACACAGTGGGAACACATCTCACACATAAACCAATTACTAAAATGACAACAAGTATAAGAATAAGGAGCTTACCTACACTAACAATCATTTCCTGGGTCCACTGTCCTAGACCGAAGAACCATTTTATAGGGTTCAACCCTGAGAACCATTCCTCTACCTCTCCCTTCATTTCAGACAGAATTATGATTCTTCCGAAATTCCCATTTCAGTTGTAGGATTTCATCCATTCTCCCGTCAATCACTTCTCTGGGGTCATTAGTATTATTGGTGACGTATGTGCAACATTTGACACCAAATTGGGTGGCCAAAGTCACACAATATCCACCAGTAATAGATGTCAGGTAGTTTAACACTACTTTTTATAAGCCTGCAGCTCCTTACCCGTATACCTGAAAGTGTCATCATACATCTCGGTGATATTGTCTATTAATTTAGCCAGGTCTTGGATATATCTAAAATTTAAAGTTCCCCAAGTGATCCTGGTGGGATCTAATGCTACCAAAATTTGGAAGCCAGTCATTTCACTAATCAACTGTGTGGCTACATGTTCTTCAACAGGGATCATAGTTCTTTTGTCACGATGTTCATATTGCGTGTGTATGTATGGAGGTGGTGTGGTTTTATGGATACCAATCATTTTGTCATTTTGTCATTACCTTTGGAACCAATTTGCCTATAAAACATAAACCCTTGGAACTCGGAGATAACCAAGAATAAGCCCTTCTTCCACAAACATAGTATACATTATCTGGGAGGAAATAAGGTATATTATGATCCTGCACAATATCACATAAAGTTTTAACAAAACTACCTATGCCTATTGTCCCCATCTGCTCCAGACATGTTTCAGCCTGAATAACATTTTGACAATAACCCATAGGAAGTTTTCCAATAGATACCACATTCGGTCTGTTCCTATGACCTCGTCTTTGGGGCTCATCACTAGTGGTGTGGCGAGCCATTGTCTGATCCAATAAGTCTGCTTCCTAATTCTCCAGTCTTTCTATGTATGATATGTTTAAACACAGCAAAGACCGATCTATGGAGTATTGGTGGAGCTTTAAACTAGGGGACCTGGTGATGTTATACTTCCCATCTATGGACCTCCCTCCCCATAATTCAAGGACCTCAGAGAAATTTTATGGGAATGGTACTAATCCTACATTATGTTGTCCCTGAGGCACATGAGTGCACACCCAACTTTCAGCCTGGTTTAAGCCCTTACCCACTAAGGAATGGTAATCCTCTAAAGGATGCCCACCCAAATACAGATTACTCCTGGACTGGCATTGTTGAATGCATTTCTCATCAACTAGGGATCCACAGTACTCACAGATACAATATTCCTCAGACAATAGCCCCTCACACTGTCTCCGAGTTCCATGGCTAACAGATCTCTTAATAATCCCTGAACTGAGTTTGACAATGTGCTGCCCTGACCATTCTATTGCTCTCTTCTCCGACTTCTCTCTATTGACATTACTATCGGCCTCCCCATCTGTCATCTGTGCTCCTTCACAGAAATAGGAAATCCTGAAACAAATAAAAATGAGAAGAACCCTGGAACAAAAACAAAAAAAACAAATCGCCACTCCGTTGCTGGGATAGTAGTCTGTACACATCTCTGGCTCAGGTGTTTTCACTGCAGTCTCTAGTTCTCAATCGACCGGTCCACGTTGTCTGTCTTGACTTCACCTTGTACCTCCTTCGGGTGGTTGACTTTTCGGCAGTGAGTGGAATGGACCCAGGTATATCTTTCTGCTACTTTCAAAGATGTGGTACTTGTCATCAACACCTGGTAAGGATCTTCCCACCAGTCTGTTAAACAACCTGAGCGTAAGAAATTTGGGATCATAACATATTCTCCAGGTTCAAAATCATGACAGTTTGTTTCTGGCATACCAGTTAACAACATTTTCAGTTTCTTTTGCTGTTGTTTTAGCTGTCTGCTCATTTTCATAAGATATTGTACAATAACCTCATTATTACACTTCAAATCATCCTGTTGACCTATGATCAAATGATGTTGCCTTCCAAACAGTATCTCAAAGGGGGACAGATTAAGAGGAGGTCTGGGAGTGGTTCTGATGCTATGGAGGACGAGTGGTAAGGCTTCTGGCCATCCTAATCCAGTTTTAGCCATTATCTTACTCAGTTTATTCTTAATGGTACCATTCACTCTCTCCACTTTTGCACTGGCTTGTGGTCGGTAGGGGGTGTGAAGTCTACTATTGATTCCCATAAGTTTACACATGTTCTGGAAAACATCACCAGTGAAATGAGTACCCCTATCACTTTCTATGATTCTAGGGATACCGTATCTGCATACAAACTCCTGAACAATCTTCTTAGCAGTAAAAACAGCAGTTTTAGTGGCAGCTGGATATGCCTCTACCCAATTAGAAAATATATCAGTACAAACTAATACATACTTGAGATACCTGCACGGTGGTAATTGGATGAAGTCAATTTGTATTACCTGAAAAGGTCCAATCATCGGCGGAATATGGGATGGCTCGATTGGTATTGTCTTTCCGACATTTTTCCTCAAACAAATCAGACAGGACATTGCCCTTTTTCCAGCTTGAGAGGAAAAGCCTGGTGCACACCAATATGCTTGGACCAACTTGCACATACCTTCTTTTCCCAGGTAAGTCAGACCATGTGCTGCCTCAGCCAGGCTTGGGTAGTATGCCCTGGGAGCCACAGGCCTACCCTTGTACATCTCTCCAGAGTCCAGAGGACTCTTGACTACATCCCTATGATCTCCAGACCACCTTTTCCTGTAGGGAACACAAATCTTGCATTTCAATTAATTTCTGTGTGTCTATTGTCTGGAAGACCATCACTTTGTTAGTTGGTATGTTTACACGTAACCCTGCTGCCCATTTGGCAGCTTCATCTACTCTGTTATTGCCCATTGACACTGGGTCTTCTTTGCATGTGTGGGCTCTGCATATGATGACGGATACTGCCTTTGGTAACTGAATTGCTGTTAGAAGTCCTTTTATGTGTTGTGAATGTGCTACTGGTGTGCCTGCTGCTGTCATAAAGTTCCTAAGATGCCAAAGAGCCACAAAATCATGTACTACCCCAAAGGCATACCTAGAGTCAGTGTATATATTAGCTGATTTACCTTTTGCCAACTCACACGCTCTCCTTAATGCCACTAGTTCAGCCACCTGGGCTGAGTGAGGTGGACCAAGAGGTTCAGCTTCTATAACATCCTCGTCATCTACAACAGCATAACAGGTGCATAGTTCTCCTGTGTCTGTCTGTCTATGACAACTCCAATCCATGTAAAACATCAAATCTACATCTTCTAATGGTGGGTCACGTATGTCTGGTCTTGCAGTAAAGGTCTGGTTCAAATATTCCATACAATCAATTGTATCAGCATACCTGCAAAACTCAAGGCACATATGGTAAGTATGTTGCTGGATTTAACATATTGCACCTTTTAATGGTGATGTTTGCAGGTGCCATTAGAGCTAGTTCCCATTTTGTGAACCTTGCTGAAGAGACATGTCTGGTTTGGGCTGAATTCAACAAAGCAGATACTGCGTGTGGTGTATAGACAATTGTATCATGCCCTAATACTACGTCCTCGCTCTTATTTACCAGAAGGGCATTTGCAGCTACACTTCTTAAACATGTCAGGACTGATCTTGCCACAGTGTCTAATTGTACACTGTAGTATGCTACCGGTCTGCTAGTGTTTCTGTGTAAGGACACCTGCTGCGCAGCCATCAGCTTCTGTACAATATAATTCAAAGGGCTTTTCATAATCTGGTATTCCCAAGGCAGGTGCTCTCATCAGACTATCCTTGAGGTTAAGGAAAGCCTGCTCTGTCTCCTCAGTGTGTGTGACACGGTCGGGTTTTGAGGATGAGACTAAGTCCTGCAATGGTAATGCCAAAATAGAAAAACCTGGGATCCGTGTCCTGCAATATCCACACATCCCCAAAAAGGTAAGAATCTGCTGCTGGTTTTTGCGGCAGTGTCATGGTCTGTATGGCCTGAATTCTGTCCATTGTCAAGTGTCTTAGCCCCTGGGTTAGACAGTATCCCAAGTATTTGACCTTAGTCTGGCATGGCTGCAATTTGTCCTTTGCAACCTTGTGTCCTGTTTGTAAAAGATGAAGCAACAACAATTTAGTATCATTCAAACATGAGATAAACAAATCAGAGCACAACAACAAATCGTCTATGTATTGAATTAGGACAGACCCATTGCTTGATTGAAAAGATTGCAAACAGTCGTGTAAGGCCTGGAAGAAAATAGTGGGGCTATCTATGAAGCCCTGGGGAAATCATGTCCATGAGAGACAGAGAAAAAAGCAGAACATAAACATTGTCAGTGAAATGAGTAGCAGACGGTGGAATCTGCATAAGGATGACAGCTGGATTGGGCACTATGGGGAATTGGCTTTCAACAACTTTGTTAATTCCTCTAAGGTCCTGTACTAATCTATAGCCCCTCCCCCCACTCTTCTTCACTGGAAAAATGGGACTATTGGCTGACCTTGCTGTACGAATTAAAATCCCTTGTTGCAATAACCTCTCAATTACGGGATACACCCCTAACTCCATCTCTGGCTTTAATGGATACTGAGGGATTTTTGGAGCCTGTCTACCACTCTTCAAGTTATCCATCACGGGAGCTACATTTGCCATCAATCCAGTGTCCTGTCCATCTTTGGTCCAGAGGGAACCCGGAATTTGCAATAACATCTCTTTTACCTGAGATGGACTTTGTTCAAGAACAGCAGAGTGCAGCATTAACCTTTGTGGTGTGTCCAATATATCCTGTATCTCATGCACAACCTTCTCTGGTATATCTAGGAATATACCATCAGGGGTACAGTATATGACACATCCCATTTTACACAGCAAATCCCTTCCCAGCAGGTTAGTAGGAGCCACCGATGCCAGGAGAAAGGTATGCTTGGCATGCAGGGTTAAAGGGTAATGCTGCACTCTCCCCGCTACTCCCATTGATTATACGGTCTTGTTGGTAATCTGTAAATTAAAGGGAGAATTTATTACGAATTTATTACAGATCTAGTCACCCCTGTATCTACAAGAAAATTGTGTTTAGTACCAGATATATCAACTGTCATTGTAGGTTCTTCCCTAGTATTCTCAGTTAACCTGACTGGTTGTAGACTACAAGTATGACCTGACCCCTAGCACTGACTATCACTCTCCAGCAGAGTGTTTGCTGTCACTATGTGAGTGGGTAACTGTTGGAACTTTCCTGAATCTTGTGAGTACCCTCTCTGTGTGTAGCTATGTATTCCCTTCTTAGGTGGCCCACAGTTTCCTGCTTTACAGTGCTTTCTTATGTGTCCTTCTTTGTTGCAATTAAAACACCTTACTGTATACCTTCGTTGTTGGTATGTGCTGTAAGTTTGTGACTGTGTAGGTAATCCCTCTAGAGCCTGAATATTCACTGTCATTAACCTCTCACTCTGTGCCTCTTTCTTCCTGGATATATTTTTATCGTGTTCTAAGTGCATCTACAGTGATTGCTCTCCAATTATTTAGAGAGGTTTGTACCCTGGTCTTTAGGTTTTCTTTAAGACCATACATTAGTACCGTAACAGCTACTCCCTTGTGGTGCACATCATCCTTTATGTCTGGTATCCCTGTGTACTGAGTTATTGTTAGCAGTGCTCTGGCAAAATACTCTGCTGCAGGTTCACTATCTTTTTGTTTGATGGTAAAGATTTTACTCCAGTTCACTACCACTGGAAAGTATATGGCCAGCGGTGTGATTATTCGCTTTATATTTACTTGATTATCCTCATCCGTTAAGGATCCATCCTCTTCCAATATACAATCCACAATAAACTTTTGTACATTGGAAGGAAGACAGGCCCTTAACACCACTCGCCAATCTTTATTAGTTAGCTCATGAGCATTACCTAAATCTTTAATGAATTGCTGACATTTTGCCAACTCTTTCCTAGGATCTGGGAAATCTGACATAATTGAATGCAGTTCTGCTCTTGTCCATGGACAATGCATTGCTACATTTCTTATAGGAACTATACCATCTTTGTCCAGGTTTCCCATTGGGAACTGCTATTGTACGGACAGGATGTATACCTACCACATCACTATGTTCAGGATTAATTTCTGGATTTATTGTTTCGGTACCAGGGATGTTCCCTCTTCTACTATGTTCTCCACTACTCTCAACAATTTCAGCCGCTGCCCCTGCTGGTTGGATCGCTCCTTTTCCTTGTCTCTGTGGAACATCTAGCATATGAACAGCTTGGGCAATGGCTGAAATAACAATGGGTTCATTATCTTCTACAACAACATTTTCCTTAAGGTGACTTAATACAGGATATAAGTTACATGTTACAATTTTTTTGTTTTTGGTATCAGCTGTACTTTCACCTTGAGCCGCGTACGGCGGCGGAGGTGCACTTGCGCTCTCTCCTTTATGCATGGTAACGCTACCTTGAGTGTGGGTACACTACCTTGTGGTGCACTACCTTGCAGCATGAGTACACTACTATGTGGCGTGCTACTTTGCTACATGTTCCCCTCATGCTGCCACAGCTTTAAACAGTCATTGTATTTTACCTTTTCTTCAATGATTTGATAAAACATATGTTATCTCTAACATTACTTAATACCTCCAATCGAAACTGACAACCTTGGGAAATGGTCTCATACATCCTGTGGTCAACTTGACCCATATGTCGCAGTACTCCATAGCGTACGCACCATACTTTGCATACATTATATATCTTGCCGAACCAGTCGGCCCTTCCTTTAGCACCCATCTGGGCCAATGCTTAACTTTTCACTAGAGACTTCGACTGTGGACGAATTCACAAGCTGCTTCCACTCACTTCCTCCCGCTGTGCACAACTGACCGCTAAGCATGATTGTCAGCATACACAATGAGGAATAGAATAGCACCTATGCAATTATTCTGCTTTCCGGACAAATTCACAAGCTTCGTCCGCTAGCTTTCTACTTTGAGTATATTCTAACTGGTAGCATTTAAGTATTCCATTAACACTTAACCTTGTCAGCGATTTCCTCCCACACAACCCCAAGTCACAATCACAGTTATATACGCAACCATGCGGTGTGTATGCAACAGTGCGGTCCAATCGCCTTGCCTATAGATACTAACTACCAATAAGCTTTGCGATTACTATTGGGTGTGTCTGCTGAAAACTCCTTGTTTTTGTCGAAAACAAAGATCCTTGTTTTCACTGCCAGTATACCTGCTGTGTATACCTGCTCAGTAGCAGTTTGCCTCATCATTCACCTACCGAGTTTCCTTGTATCATTTCAACAGTAACATTTTTCACATCACAAGCACTAGTTCACATTCATATCCACCTTTGTTTTCTGCGCAGAAAAATTGCTTTCCCAAGTGACAATAACTATACAATAAAATCCGTACGCTATGCTCAATCTCCGGTAGCGTGATATCAGTCGCGAGCCCCCATCTATGAATGCCATATAGTCGCTAATGAAAAATTATTGCTTTCCAATCTAGTCGTGTGGTTCCAAAGCACAAAAAGTTATTTTATGTAAAAAGTGTAACACGGTAGAAGTTTAACAATTAGAGTAAAAAGCAATAAGTATACAATAAGTACAGCTGATATAAACGCATGCTCACTGGTCCCAGTATACAGTCATTCAGTCCTGAAGTCTGCGGTCACAAAGAAGATGTCTATATACTGCAGCCAGTGCACAAGCCTATATACGGTACAGATAACAGAGATAACAAAGGAGACAAGTTGGCAGGTTTTCATTGGTTCTTGCTTCTGGTCTATCTGGTCATTGGTCAGTTCATACGGTGTCATCAGGGGTATGGATCAGTCTTCCAACGGTCACATTGTGTATCTTCCCGCCGAAGAACTGGTTAAAACTGGCTACAACACTGCATGCAAGGAATAGCATTCTACTCAATAACTCCCTATCGTCCATAACTAGCGGACGCATGATGCAACTTGTTTGCCAATAGAAATGGATTTCTGCAAATAAAAAGCGATTAAGTATGATACCAAACATGACATGTCTATTGTATTCTGAACCTTAGATCTCTTTTACATACATCTTACATCATATTTATTAACACATAATACCTTTAATAACTCGAGTTATTATCTAGATTGTGTGGGAACCATTTTATATGTATGTGTTCGCATTTGTGCATCTGTGTGTTGAATTTGCATAGATGCGTCTGTGTATGTGTGTGTAATTTGCCCCGGCACGCCGTAGCATGCCAGTCACATTGCTATCAGACAAAGGATGATAGCATCGATAGATATTAATTGTCATACTGATCTCATCCAATCATCTGACTTCAACAGTCCACCCTTTGATAGCAAACATAACACTATCATATTCTATTCTTAGCCTATTTAGTCAGGCATAATAAATTATTATCTAATGTTCTATATGGTATGACACAATTTGGTAATTGAACCATCAATAGTGTGCCTCAGGAAAGGGTAAAACAACCCTTATATGCACTCAGCGGATCTATAGGGGACCATTGGTAGGATGTGGGACCTCATCTAACTTATAAAGGAAGTTTGGGGGAATTGAGACTACATTATCTATGATGTTTAATGTAACATTTACGATACATTTTATTATACATGACTAAGCCTATTCACATTTTATTATCTGATGGTACATTCAATTTCAAGATCATAATGCAGTAATTGCTAGGAATGATGTTGTAGATTGCAGATATTTCCTTCCCGATTAACTCCAGAAAGTTATTATTAGATGTTCATGTTGCATATGTGTACACAGTTTCCAATATTAATACTTTCTTGTGGAGTAAATGAGAGTGTGTTAATAATAATGAAACTAATAATATAAATAATGTTATATATATAACACTTTACTCCAGAAGGACTCAAGGCATACTTGCCTTCTCTCCCAGAAGTTGCAGAAGGTTTCTGGATTTTCAGTTAGCCCCTGGTACCCCCGAAAAAGTAACTGGATCTCCCGCATCCCACCTGCTTCCTAGTTTAGTGGGCAGAATGAGGGAGATAAAAACGATAATTGCCAGCCTGTATGGAGGGGGCGGGATGAAAATTATTCAACCCCCCCCCACATTTTGCACCTTTTGCCGTGTTGCGGGTGGGGTCTAATGAAGTTAGAGCCCGTCCCCCTGAAGTACAGTAGCATGCTGCATCTCCTCTCCAGGCTTCCCCCAGCCGGGATAAAATAAGTAGGTAAGTAGGACTCAAGGTACTTTACAGAAATCATGATACAATACAGAGGTTCAGATTTGCAGGAAATACAGAGACTATAAACATTAAACAGAGGATTAGATTTGCAGAAAATTCAGAAAACAATGACATAGTTAGGGTTGATGCAGCCATTTTGGATGATAAATTCCAAAGATTATATTTCCTACCCACCAAAGGTACAAGGCGAGGCAGCCATCTTTGGTGCGCTACATAAGTTACCTGGGTAGAATTGGCAATACCTAAAAGAGATGACAGATAGGACCTGATTCAGATGTGCGCACAGTGCTGATGCAGGCAGCCAATGGTTTCAGTCTGAGATGTCCTGCACGGAATGGGTATGAAATACCGCCTGCCGCATGGCCGGCGGTTCGATTCCCGTCAGCGGCAGCCTGACAAAAGCGAGAGTTAGAAGCAGCGGAAGCCCGACATCGCTGGAAACCCGATCGTGGATAGGTGAGTATATACTAACCTAACCTAACCCCCCTAACCCTCCTTAGGGGTGCCTAACCCTAACTTCCCCCCCAAGTGCCTAACCCTAATCCCCCCTCTAAGTGCCTAACCCTAACCACCCCCTTCCCCGCTGCCTAAACCTAAGTCCCCCGGTGGGTGCCTAACCCTAAGTTCCCCCCAGGGGTGCCTAACCCTAACCCACCCTCCCCCTAGCCTAACCCTAACCCTCCCGGGGGGGTGCCTAACCCTAAGTCCCCCCCGGGAGCCCTAAACCTAACCCTCCCCCCCACGGCTGTCCGCTCGCGGCGCCCGGCATCACTACGATCGAGATGCCGGGCGCCGGTCTCCCGGCATCTGGGAAATGTGGGCGTCTACATCTAGACGCCTGGCATTTCACCCTTGCCGGGAAATGACAGTCGGGAAGCCGGCTGCCGGTATTTAGGCAGTCGGCTTCCCGATTGCTTCCCGTCCTGATGGCTACCGCTCTAAAATCTAAAAAATCTAAATTGCAGGCAGAGATATAGATTTTCAGTGGGCGTTCCTGGGAGGTACCAGAGGGTTGGCTAACCAGACGCAGCTGTGGCAATGACTTAGAAGTCCATGTTCAGACGTATCTGCCATAGGGCTGGTGTAATCTTTGATGTTGCAGCTGTTGGTGTAACTATACACTGTCTTAGGGGCTGATTCAGAGCCGCTCGCAAGCGTACAGCGCTTGCAAGCAGCTCAATGTTACCCCACTGCACATGCGCCGCCTCCGGCATGCGCGAGACCCATCCAGAGACTGCAGCTCAGTCGCTACGGGTATCGCTACAAGACAGGGCGGCTGTCGATGGTGAGTGACAGCTCGCCCCGTTTTGTAGGCGGAGAGGAGGAGTGGCTGCACAAATGCAGGCGTTCCCTTAGTCAGTCAGTAGTGGACTTCCTGCTCTATTAGAGCATGCACTTCTATTAGAGCAGGAAGTCCACTCAGGCTTGCGGGGTCTCGCACAAGCTCGATGGTCACGATAATCGCGACAGAATCCAGGCCACTCGCACAAGCTGTGGGTGGTAGGAGAGGCAGGAGAAAAACAAAACAAAAACAAAACACGCTCTGATTCAGAGCGAGCACTCGCCAGCAGCGAGCGGCTCTGACTCAGTCCCTTAGTACGCGCCACGATGGAATAGTATTGCAGCCAGTGGGTGTCTCAGTAGGCTCAGAATTGGTTGCAGCATTAGCATAAATACACACACGTGGTTACAGAAAATGACATTGCCGCCATTCCTGCGTGCACCTCTCAATCAGCCCCAAAATGGGGAAGCTGAATAATACTAAAACAAGATGCAGGATCCTTATAAACTCAGCAGATCCATGCACTGTGCATCCTAGCCACTAGAGTACCATCTTGGGCACACCACATAGGTTACAATGTGTGAGATAAGCAATACATAGAAGTAAGACAAACATGGGTCACACCACATAGGTGACAGGATGAGCAATTAGTAGAAGTATAACATACAGAGGGGAATTATAGCAGAAAAAAATAATAATAGTGTAGATATCAACACAGGCAATGGTTGTGTCATTGTTATAACAGACAATTCTATCACTGAAGAGGTAGTGTGTGAGTGTGCCATAATCACATTTCATGGCCAGTAATTTGAGTTTGATTGTATATGACTGCATACACTCAGCTGGGCTTTATACTGCAGTATTGAAAGTAATATTTATAAGTGTATCTGCATCCTCATCACTCTCCCCTTCCGAATATACAAACTTATCTGCCTTGTCCACCACCTCAGAACCAGCAAGATATAAAAGAGTGTATGCCTGTACCCTTTTAGACTTGTCTGACAACCTGGCTTAGCAGTACATGTGTAATTCTTTCTTGGATTTCAGTCTTGTGTCCGTGATAGCCAGAGCTATCACAACCAGACTTCTGACACCATGTAGATTTGTCTGTTGTAGAAAGATACGATAGGACACTGGAACTCAGCAGAAGTGTGACTTTACTGGGAGCATGCACAAACTAACATGGCCGCCAAGAGAGTGATTGTCAGAGAGAACTGTTTCCCCACCAACAGCTATCATTTTTATAACACTGCCATATGTAGCCAGTGGTCGCTATGGCTTTTAGACTGTAAACTTGTATACATGTTGTTTTGTTTTAGCAGGTCCATCTTTACCATATGTTTCATGTCATTGCATGTAATTTGTGCCATGGCCCCCTCACTGTATAGGTTTTGTATAGAAGTATATTGTGTTACTAGTCCATTAAAGGTGTCCTCCATTTGTCACAAAAATATCTAATATGTATTCTCACATCACTGTCAATATTAATAGTAGTAGTAATAATAATAATAATAATAATAATAATAACAATAATAATAATAATGTAGATTTGGGAATGCCCTATAATGGTTAACATGTACAGATTTGTTTATACTGTGGAAAAATTGAAAGGCTCGGATTTACCAATCTGTCACCCTGCATCACATGGAGATTGCATGATGTTAGAAGCTTAATTTGGCCAATGCACTATTAGTCATGCCAGCTTCACGCTGGTATTGTGGTCTGTTGCAAAGAATATTTCTTCCAGGAAACTATAATAAAAACAATTTCAGGCATTTTCCCAATGTACCACTAGATGGCAAAATGACTTATTGCATGGGAAAGGTGTGGCTTTCTACATACTACAGATACAAACATTCACTTCGTCCATGTGGTAATGTCACATTTTCTAATCAGCTAAAATGTACATGACATTTAGTTCCATCTATTACTTACTTATATTTAAATTATGAATGTGTGCAATAAACCCATGCATATCTTGTTTTGTGTTATATAGAAGTACAGTTGTATACAATCTAACTCTGTACTGTTCAATATGGGATTCTGTTATTAGTTTGCTGTTTTAGTTACTGTCCAATGGTGACTGAGAGTAAACATCTGTCAGCATGTACAGTGTATATTTTGCACAATATACTATAGTGACAATTAGTTTTGTTAAATGATGTATAATCTTAGTAAGTCATTCTAGCTTCAATGAAAACTAACAGTCTGTCTTAGGGGATAGGGATAACTGTTAACATAGGGCCTGATTCAGCAGTGCATGCAAAATTATCGGGAATCTGGGCGTGTACAGGCCCCATTGTGCGCATGTTCAGAACGGGTCCTACGTGATCACATGCAGGTCCCTGTGTGCCTCTGTCTGATTGACTGACAGAGTTGTTTACGGGGCGTTAAGGGGCGGGCTGCGTTCCCAGAAACAAGTTTGTTGCCCCTGCTTTCCGGGAATGGCAATGCCAGGATCTGTGTCCATGTACGCAGATTCCTGGTCTCGCCTGTTGGCCATTCTGGTAAACTGAGGCTTACTCAGCTGGCCCACGCCATCCAGAATCATGACTGATGGTCACAATGGTGATCCCAGACTGTGTCCTCAGTCGCAGCGCTGGGATCACAGATGAATTTTAGCAAGGATGGAATTGCTTGTGTGCGGCTTTGCAATTATGTCCTCTGCTGAATCAGGCCCATAGATTATTTTCAAAATTGATAAACATAAATGAATAATACACCGGGGGTCATTTAAGCCAGGTATCATATACATGCACAGCATAGTATATATTTTCCAGATTAATGATTCTATGACATTTCTCAAGATTATAAATGTTTGCAACCAATTATTTAAATAAGATCTGTTATACATAGAAGCATGGCAATGTTTGTAAATGTTCATAGAACGTGGATCCATAAAGGGTTGTTTGGAGCAGTTGATTTTTGTTACAACTACAAAATACAATCATGATTACATAATTAATTATTAACTAAATATCACAGACATTTTAACATAGTAAATGCATTTCAAAATATATTGTACAGTAATTTTTTCATTAATTTAAATCCTTTACATACATTTTTTTTAACCTCCATAATAAACTCATGTCATGACTTTATAAATAATAATATGATTGGGAGTACAAATATAATAATATAAAAAATGTATCCAAATAACCCAGCTGCAAGTTTCATATGTGTTAACAAAAAAAAGAAAACAGTTGCAAGTTACTATATTGTTAAATAATAAAAGTTCTAAAACATTTATAAACACCAATTAACAATTAATATTGTCCATTTAATATAATGAATAAATAATATTGGTGTTTTAATAAAATTAAACAATAATATTCCCCCTATTGTATTAGTAAGACAGTATTTCCCCAATAATAGAATTGTCAATGTTACAGTAACTGCCTCCTTATTTAGTACAAAATGATTGTAATCATCATAAATATATTGTAAGTCCTCTCCTTCCTATTGACTAGATGCTTTTTGAGCTATCTCGCCTGTCACAACCACCTAATTTGTTTGGGTTGGTTTATGGCGTGTATTAAACTCATCACTTAGTAAATCTGGGGGGGTTTCTTCTAACAGGAAAAACATTGATGCTCAATTGTATTCTAAAATGTGGTGTCTCTGCAGTTTTGTTGTGAATTTGAGCTTAGTGAATCTGCGGGATACTATTTGCAGATATACTGCAGCAAGCCCGCCAGGATTTCAAACCCGACACTTAGTAAATAGACCCCTAAATCTCAAATTGTAGGCCCTTAGAAATAACCCCTTCCTCCCACTCTTCTAGCTAATATTTCTAGACTATGGGAGGAGATGTATGAAATTTTCTAAGATTGGATAAGTGCCCAAGTAAAGAAGTTACACATAGCAACCAATCAGCTTCTACCTATCATTTTATATAATGTACTTGATAAATGCTAACTATTAGCAGATTGGTTGTTATGGGAAACTTCTCCAATCTTTAGAAGATTTGATACACTTATGGTACACTTATCAAATGGAATTCTCAACAATTATTATCCAAAACATCTCTAATTCCTTTAGGAAGATTTGGGAGCAGTGGTCTTACCTTTACTCTCTATCTTTCCTTAAATCCTCCCCTCCCCATGTCCTCTCTGATTGCAGTCTGCCACACCGATATACCTATCCCTTCCTTTCCACCACTTTTGTAAAATTGATTCAGTATCTTATGCATAGTTGCCTACCTTTTGGCTTCTCCTCCCTGGGAGAAGCCTTGGTAGGAGAAGCAGGTGGGCTGTGATGGGAACGGGGCCTGACAGGCTGCGTCATTAAGCCACGCCCCATTCACAACAAATTACCGTGATTTTCTTAAATTTAAATAGGAGGCAGGGCTAAATGACGTGATTCACTGAGAATCGTCTAATTAAGCCCCACCCCCTACACGGGCACCCGCAATCACAGCGGAAATTCTCCCCATTCTGCCCACTTCACTAGGGAGTGGGCAGAATGCGGGAGAAGTGCATACCCTTCCGGGGGTGCGGGGGGGTTACCCGAAAAATCGGGAGCCTCCCGCAAAAACCAGGAGGATAGGCACTGACGCTGCACCCGGTGCCAGTGACCTCCATTCCTGGGGGTAATGGACGGACATGTGTGACATTTATAATCTTATGTATCATATGCTAATGTTGGATATTTTCTGCACCATTCATTAATAAGTCTGCTTGTTTATATTGACTATACCCATTATTTCTGTTACATTACATTCTGGACCATAAATAAAAAAAAATATTTTTATTTTTACATTTATCCAAATATATAATATTAGACTAGATACTAGATATGGGTCTGCATATAAAACTGGACACCAGATTTGGACCTGTACAATAGACTAGGTACCAAATTTTTGTCTGCATTTTAGTCTAGAAAGCAGATATAGTTCTTCATATTAAGCTGGGAACCAGATATGGGTCTGCATGTTATACATTGATGTCAGATATTATTTAGCATATTACACTTGGCACAGGATATGGATCAACTTTGTTTTGCTTGACAGCAGATATGCCTCAACTTTTTGTATTTGGCACAAGGTGTGACTCAGAAATTATACTTGGTGCCACATATAATTTAGCTTTATGTACTTGGCACCAAATAGTGTCCATTATCTTATATCTGGTTGCAAATATGGTTCAGCATAAAGGCAAAAATGACTTAATCCCATAGTTGGCACATGCCATTTTAGTTTACGCTAATGAAAGGAATGTACTGCAATGCTGCTAACATAATATAGATACACAGACATTATTCATATAGAATAGCAGATATAGACATTTTAAAATATCTGCTATTATTATAAATGGCCACCCATACCCTTGAATATATGGAATTTTGAAGGTACCAGTGGTAATATCAATGGTACATCAATAATACGTTAGTGGTGATATCAGTGATACCTCAGTGTTAACATAATGGTACATAGTAAAAATGGGTTAGTATATTTAATAAAAAAAATTCTCAGTAATGATAATGTAAACAATTTATCTTCGATGATGGTAGAATTAGTTCCAAACCTAGAAATCTGTGGGTATGGCTTTTTGCAACCATTTAAAGCCCAGACCATTAGCAAGTACAGAAGACAATAGATGACTCCAATAGCACTGAAAATACCATTAGGTGTTACTACTTCTATCTTGAACAGAAATATTAGGGTGTAAGGGCATTGTGTTTCAGCAAAATGATTTTCCAAAATCAAGCTATGCTTAATTGTCAATCATGCTTAATTAATAACCTCAACACAGGTTTAATAGTTACAGAAATAAAGAAATAAAAACAATCTAACCAACACTTTATTTTTGAACTCGTAAACCCAGGGTGGCCAACCCGGTCCTTTAGATACCCTAACAGTTCACATTTTTCAGACCGCCTAGCTGGTACACAGGTATAGTCATTACTAACTGTCACATTTTAAAACATGTGGTGCATTCATTCCTATTAGACACATACTACAGATCCACAGGTGGCCTGGAAAACATGAACTTACTAGGGGTCTTTGAGGACCGGTTTGGCCACCCCTGTCGTAAACCATCTAGAAAATTGTATATACATATTTAGTTCATGGTCCACAGAATGTCAGTCATGCTGTGGCTTGGGGGGGGTCTGCAAACAAGATTGCAGGACCCATTCTGTACATGCGTAGAACGGGTCCTGCATGTGCGTAGGACAGGTCCTGCACGTGCATAGAACGGGGTCCTGCACATATGTAGAAGGGGGTCCTGCACATGCGTAGAACAGGTCGTGCACATGCGTAGAACGGGATCCTACACATGCGTAGAACGGGTCAGATTAACAGTAAAGTTACAAAAGTCTACTTTGAATGATCTACTAAATATTTATATATTTGTTTCTGTACTTATTGCATGCCTGTGTTTGCCGTTATCATCCTGTAATACTTTCTAACCATAACATTTCAGTAGATTTGACTTTGGTTGGTTTTTCAGATCCAGCAACATGTAACTGTTCTTTTCCATTACCATCAAAGTGAGTTAATTGGCAAAAATGCCATTATGCGTCTGTCATAAGAATTGGAATAAGATGCCCCCTTTATAAGCCTTCCATTTAGTGAATCTTTAGTTTTAAGCATAAAAAGCAAGGATTTAATATTTTGACAATTGTCTACAGTGAAAGCAAGTAAGGTGTGATCTCTAAATTAGGTAAAATTGGTCATAGCTGCAAGCATTGCTGCAATGTTGTGTATAGCTACATCAGTAATTATGTTTCTAAAATAAGAATTATTCATTAGAATAAAATTGGATCTCAGTGCATTTAGTATATAGCAGGGGTCAGGGAACTTTTTTACGTTTTACCCCAAAACATATTTAGATACGCCGACATTACCCCCTTGATTTGAAGGGAAGAAAGTCATATAGTAGTGCCCCCATATAATGCCCCTGTAGTATTGCCCCCATAGTTATGCCCCTGTAGTAGTGCCCCCGTAGTAGTGCCCCCATAGTTATGCCCCTGTAGTAGTGCCCCCATATAAGGCCCCTGTAGTAGTGCCACCATATAGTGCCCCTGTAGTAGTGCCCCCATATAGGGCCCCTGAAGTAGTGCCCTCATGTAGGGCCCCTGTAGTAGTGCCCTCATATAGGGCCCCTGTAGTAGAGCCCCCATATAATGCCCCTGTAGCAGTGCCCCCGTATAATGCCCCTGTAGTAGTGCCCCCATATAGTGCCCCTGTAGTAGAGCCCCCATATAATGCCCCTGTAGCAGTGCTCCCATATAGTGCCCCTGTAGTAGTGCCCCTGTAGTAGAGCCCCCATATAATGCCCCTGTAGCAGTCCCCCCATAGTTATGCCCCTGTAGCAGTGCCCCCATATAATACCCCTTTAGTAGTGCCCCCATATAGTGCCCATGTAGTGCCGTTTGTACAAAACACTTACCTTAAGTGCAACTGCATTCGCCGCCATTCTGTCAGCCCTGCTGCTCCTCTGAACTATGGGAGAAACGTCATGATGTCTCTCTATAAGTGCACATGGGGAGAGCCGGAAGCTGGAGTTCAGAAGTGAACTCCAGTCTCCGGCTAATGCTGCGCTGCATGGAAGGCGCCGGGTGCCCCCTGGTAATAACATCTCAGCGGGCGACCGACTTAGAGCTTCCCTGCAGCGCCGAGCTGGAGGACACTGACGCTGCACCCGGTGCCAGTGACCTCCATTCCTGGGGTAATGGACGGACATGTGTGACATTTATAATCTTATGTATCATATGCTAATGTTGGATATTTTCTGCACCATTCATTAGTAAGTCTGCTTGTTTATATTGACTATACCCATTATTTCTGTTACATTACATCCTGGACCATAATGCGGCGCTGCATGGAAGGCGCCGGCCGCCCGCTGGTAATAACATTTCAGCGGGCGTCCAGCTTAGAGCCTCCCTGCGGCGCCGGGCTGGAGGACACTGGCGCCGCACCCGGTGCCAGTGACCTCCATTCCTGGGGGTAATGGACGGACATGTATAACATGTATGATCTTATGTATCATGTGCTAATGTTGGATATTTTCTGCACCATTCATTAGTAAGTCTGCTTGTTTATATTGACCTTACCCATTATTTCTGTTACATTACATTCTGGACCATAAATAAAAAAAAATAATTTTATTTGTTACATTTATCCAGCGGACAGCTGGGCATGCAATGATTAATATGCATGCCCGGCTGTCCGTCCATTACCCCCAGGAATTTCATTTTTACCCCTTTTGTAGTAATTTACCCGTGTTCCCCGAGTGGTATATAGGGTTACTGACACATAGAGCTTAGATAAAGTCCAAATGTATAACATATGAGGTAACTATATCAGTGTTCTGGTGCACTGAAAGGAAAGGCAACACTACAGGTTTTCAGACTCAATTCTCAAGGAGCACTAACAGTTCATAATTTCCCTGTCTCCTCAAACTCTGGGTCTCACTTATCAATTAGTTTTATCACTCCAGCCAATCAGCTCCAAACTGTCATTTTTTCAAACAGTTGACAGTTGGGAGTTGATTGGCTGGAGCTCCATTTATAATATGAAACGAGTTTTATCTCTCATTGTGAATGATAAAACTCCTTGATAAATGCGGCCTAGAATCACAAGTAAAATAATTAGCTCCACCTTTGGATCTTTTAAAATATGTTAGGGGGAGATTCAATAGATCTTGGAGAGATAAAATTGTGATAGATGAAGTACCAACGGATTATGGTGCAGTTGTCACTATTCTATAGAGAGTATGGTTTAGATGTATGAAACATTAATGTATGACAAAAGGGAGCCGAGCAGTGACTATTTTAGTGAAGCGAGTCAATGAGAAAACGGACGTCTGATCTAAGATATATCACAACGATGGACTTAATTTTATATCATGTAGAGATTGTTATGTATTGTCCAGTTTCTCCAAAAAAATTTATGTAAGCCCTGTGTACTAATACAAACTTTCAGTTTTCCCTTTTTTTACCATTCCTATTTAATTTATCTGAAAAACGATTCTTTAATTTCACGCAAGTCCAATTCCCGGTAAGAGTCTGCTTTGGCATGACAATAAATAAAGCACAGGAACAGACACTTAACGTGGCTGGAGGTGACCTAACTGGAGACTGTTTTTCTTATGGACAACTATATGTGGCCATTTCGCGTGTCACTTCAAAACTAAATCTTTACGTGTTGACTTCATGAGAAAGGTCTGTTACTTTTCTGAAACGTTGATGCTATACTGCAACCTAATATTGTCCTTTTGGAAAAAAAATGATAATGCATTAATTAACAAGTCTGCGGAGTGCCCTTGGAAATCACAGCCAGTGATTCACCTTGCGAGTATATATACAGTCAGGTGCATAAATATTGGGACATTGACAGAATTTTCATATTTTGGCCTCTATTCACCACCACAATGGTTTTGAAATGAAACAAACAAGATGTGCTTTAACTGCAGACTTTCAGATTTAATTTGAGGGTAATTACATCCAAATCAGGTGAACAGTGTAGGAATTACAACAGTTTCAATATGTGCCTCCCACTTTTTAAGGGGCCAAAAGTGATGGGACTATCAACTGAAAAGCTATTTCATGGACAGGTGTGGGCTAATCCCTCGTTATTTCATTATCAATTAAGCAGGTAAAAGGTCTGGAGTTGATTCCAGGTATGACATTTGCATTTGGAATCAGTTGCTCTCGACTCTCAATATGAGATCCAAAGAGCTGTCACTATCAGTGAAGCAAGCCATCATTAGGCTGAAAAATCAAAACAAACCCATCAGAGAGATAGCAAAAACATTAGGGGTGGCCAAATCAACTGTTTGGAACATTCTTAAAAAGAAAGAACGCATTGGAGAGCTGAGCAACACCAAAAGACCCGGAAGAACACGGAAAACAACTGTGGTGAATGACAGAAGAATTATTTCCCTGGTGAAGAAAAGCCCCTTCACAACAGTTGGTCAAATCAAGAACACTCTCCAGGAGGTAGGTGTATATGTGTCAAAGTCAACAATCAAGAGAAGACTTCACAAGAGTGAATATAGAGGGTTCACCACAAGATGTAAACCATTGGTGAGCCACAAAAGCAGGAAGACCAGAATACAGTTTGCCAAACAACATCTAAAAAAGCCATTACAGTTCTGGAACAACATCCTATTGACAGATGAGACAAAGATCAACTTGTACCAGAGTGATGGGAAGAGAAGAGTATGGAGAAGGAAAGGAACTGCTCATGATCCAAAACATACCACCTCATCAGTGAAGCATGGTGGTGGTAGTGTCATGGCGTGGGCATGTATGGCTGCCAATGGAACTGGTTCTCTTGTATTTATTGATGATGTGACTGCTGACAAAAGCAGCAGAATGAATTCTGAAGTGTTTTGGGCAATATTATATGCTCATATTCAGTCAAATGCTTCAGAACACATTGTACAGTGCTTCACAGTGCAGATGGACAATTACCCGAAGCATACTGCAAAAGCAACCAAAGAGTTTTTTAAGGCTAAAAAGTGGAATGTTATGCAATGGCCAAGTCAATCCCCTGACCTGAATCCGATTGAGCATGCATTTCACTTGATGAAGACAAAACTGAAGGGAAAATGCCCCAAGAACAAGCAGGAACTGAATACATTTGCAGTAGAGGCCTGGCAGAGCATCACCAGGGATGAAACCCAGTGTCTGGTGATGTCTATGCGTTCCAGACTTCAGGCTGTAATGCCTGCAAAGGATTTGCAACAAAGTATTAAAAAGTGAAAGTTAGATTTAGGATTGTTTAGTTTGTCCCATTAATTTTGGCTCCTTAAAAAGTGGGAGGCACATATAGAAACCGTTGTAATTCCTACACCGTTCACCTGATTTGGATGTAATTACCCCCAAATTAAATCTGAAAGTCTGCAGTTAAAGCAGATATTGTTTGTTTCATTTCAAAGCCATTGTGGTGGTGAATAGAGGCCAAAATCTGAAAATTCTGTCAATGTCCAAATATTTATGCACCTGACAGTATATATATATATATATATATATATATATATATACATTTACAGTAAATATATATATATATATATATATATTATGCATATATTAGATCCAGGCACATTATCCACAGCTCTGCCTACCTTTTCCCCATCCCCCTTTTGTATGTACCGGGCCCCATAATTTTCACAATTTCTGATAGCAGCCTTGCCCCTTCCTGTGGCTTTCCAATACAGCTGAATCAGAAGTTCTTGTGAGAGAGGCACCAAAAGCTGCTTGCCTTATTTCAAACTGGCTGACTAAAAGGAGCAAAGTGGATGTGATACCATTGGACTGTGTTAAAGGTCCAACATTTCATATAATTTCCCATCCATCTTCCAGTGATTTGGATTCAATAACAATAAGACACACAACGAGATGCCTGAAAATGGCCAAACCAGTCCATTTGCACATGAATATATTTAGTTCTCCAGCTCACAAGACACACACCTAAGCAGGGATGATTTATTAATTTAGTAGGCCTAGTGGCAGATCTAGATTTTACTTTTAAGAGGGGCAGTTTAAGAATTAATACTGACTCCTCCCCTTTCTACTCATTGCTCCTCCCACTTACAGTCCTGCCCCCAAAATGAGTTTCTGTGGTGCCTGAAATTCTAATACACAAAGGGGATACTTCAAATGTTTGTTGGTCGCCCATATTTGCATATCGCCCATCACTTTAGACAGGGAAATATGCAAATGTTTGTTCCGGCGCCATACTCTCATTACTTTTTGTGCTTATCAGGAGGGGGTGAACAGAAATAAAGGGTGTCCATGGCATGCATGTCTGATTAGAGCAACAAGTGAATTGCTGTGCAGGGCACTCAAAAAACATTTGAATCGTTCCAGAATCATTTACAGACTTTAGACTGTTATGTCATCAGTTTTGGTCTACCATTGGGAACTCTGGCAACCCGAGTAAGCTTGACCTGAGAAGTACTGCAACATTAATTGACACAGAAAACATGATTGTGCACTATTGCTCTGTTTCTTCATTTCTTCTACTCAGAAACCAGTACTGCCAGCCTAAGAATAACATCTCTGTAATACACATTACAAACTGCATATACAACCTAATCTGTCACAGGAGCCCCATACAACACACAGCTCTCTGATCCCAGAAATACAGTGACAGCCCATAAATTTATCCATGTAGTATATTGTGCCAAGTAAAGTATAGACATTGCGCTCATTTCCAGCAAACGCCACACTGAAGGATCCCCCCTTCCCCACACACACACACATACATACACACACACATACACACACACATACGTTCAAAAAAAACGAACTGATAGCATATTTTAAAACAGGAGCCTTTTATTTTAGCATCACCAATGGTATCTGACATACACATATGCATAGTCACACCAATGCTGATAACACTAAGCAAGTGATATATGCATTTCTGACCATAAGTCCTAGAGCAGCAGAGGGGTTAATTAGACTGGTAACTAAAAAAAAAACACTTTAACATCACATTTCAGACACCAAACCCTCTCACTGTTTTCGTGTACAGTCAGTGTGTGTATAATGCACTCATTCACTGAATCCAGAGTCTGTATGCAGACTCCCCTCACCCCCTGGATCAGCCACTGGGTGGTCCTACCTGGTGGCGGTGGGTCCTCCCTCTTCAAGTTGTAAGCGGTCTGCAATGTGTACCACCCAGTCCCAGTCCCAGCCCGGTCAGCATGTCACTCAGTATCATTTTATTCTCCCTAATCACATGCTGGTTCGCTCCAGCGGAGGCCAACTTTGTAAAGTATGCAATGACTTACGGGATTTGTAGTTTATCTTTTACTGCTCAGAGTCTGAGCAGTAAAAGAAAAACTACAAATCCCATGTCACTCCACTTCCTTCTCTGGCCGGCCGGGTGCCTGGACTGACAGCTGACTCGTGTCAGCAGCCCAAAATGGTCAGGTCCCAGCTGGGGCTCGCAGCTAGCCCAAGCCTCTGCTAGCTACAGGATCAGTAGGTGGGCAATGCTTGGGCTATGTGTGGTACGGAGGGCGATCGCCTTTATCGTCCCCCCTGGATCCGCCACTGAGTAGGCCTGTGTGCAAGAGATTGCTTGGGGACATTTGTAACATGCTCCCTCATCATTCTGCCTTTGTCAAGTGTTTCACAAAGGGCCTTGAAATTGCTTACCAATGCAATGCCTACAGGAAGATGGCTATAACCAGTTTGCACCACCACCACTGCCCCATGTGGGAGGGACATCAGAATGTGTGCAGAGTGCTGGTTACTCCCACTGATGTCACTGATGCTCTGCACAAACTGCTCACAGCATGGAGCAGTAGAGTGAGCTGTGTAGTACAGAACAGCCTTCTGAACCCTCCTATAAGAACAGCTGACAGGTGCAGATTGGGAGAGACATATGAATCGGAACATAACTCCAGGCTATCAATGCAGTTAGAAAGGTATTCCTGATTGTTAGAATTTAAAAACAAAAATCAATACTTTCTCACCAGAATCAGCACAGGAATCAGACAGAACTGCTGTCCCCATACACTAGAATGGGGACAGAATTCATCAAGCTCCAAAAATACAATATTTTCGGAGCTTGAGTGCGGGAGCATTTGCCATCTGCAGATGGCGAGTGTTCCCGCTCCGGGCTTGCAACCTGCTCTTTCCCTATGGGAAGGAGTCCAGGGTTGCAAAGAGGGATCCGCCGGCAAATACTGCTCCACATATATTGAAAATTCCGCTCTGAAGGGTACCCACAGAGATAAATTACCAATACCGAGGTAAGCCGCAGAGGGCTACTTATGCGGAGGATTTCTAATAAGTACGGAGGTGGCTATCTCGACACTATACAGGTGTAAAAGCACGACCAGCGAAGGCGTGTAGCCGCAGCAAGCTGAATGCTGGAAAGACCTCCAGTCTATCCCGGTAAAGAGGAGTTTATATAATTTTTATTGTTTTTTATATATATAACCCTCTTTATACATTACATGGCCATGTGGGATATGAAATTGAGAGTATAACTCACCATAATTAAGAGGAACTCCCTGACTGTGTTTATTTCCTAAAGGCCTATGAAGGAGATTGTGATTTAAATACACTGGTCAACAGCAGAGCAAAATCCTGCTGAAGGGATTAAACAAATTGTCTTAAAAGGACTATATATTAATTAAGACCGTTGAGGGTCTAAAACAGCTTTCATATTTCCTCTACAATTAAGGATATGTTTGAAATCAAGACTGAGGACAGTCTGAAATAATATACTGCCTAGTACCTACATTGGCAGAAAAAAAGGTTTATTATTGTGTATTAGTTTTTAGGTGTTTTTGCTGCAATTGTATTTAAATTGAGACTGCTGATAGTCTGAAACAACATACTGCCTAGAGAAATCTAGGAAGCAACAGATTTATTCACTATGTATCAATTTGATTTCTAGTTTATTATTGATCCAATTGTATCTATTTATTGAACAGTGGATGTTATGCTGCTGTAGGAATACTTACTACTTTCAGCATACTGAAAGGTTATGTGTATATCAAAAAATCTTTTATGCTAAAGTATAGAGAGATTGTGTGTCGTGGCCCCATTATTGTATGTTATATGTGGATTATTGATTTTATTGTAGGCTGGTGTATATTTTATACGGTTGCAAATATTTATTTTTTGTTTTTTTTAAAAAGAGAAAGGATTTTTTTTTTGGAACCAATAGAGGTATATTAAATATATTATTATTACTTAGCTGAATCAGTGCTTTCTTTTTTCTAATTTGCATCCTTTAGGATCCCTCTGCCCCTGTCCGGCTCCTTCCACCGGATGTCAGGGCTCTTGTGCGCATGTGTGACCTGTAGGTCATGCATGCGCACTTGTCTCACTGCTCCGAAAGGGGCAATGAAAAGATTCACTGCTCCGAAAGGAGCAGTGCAGCCGCTCGCAGGGACAGCTGATTTTTGGATCAGCTGTCTCCGCGCCACAGCAATGATAAATTGCTCCGGCGTCTGTGGCTAATTAGAATGTTAATTATTGGGGTTCGTTTGGACCCCGATACTTAACATCATGAATAGACCCCTTATTGAGATAACTATGTAGATAAAATATCTTCTAGGAATGTGGGGAAAATATAATTGTGTTTGTCAGTATGTAGTTAGATGCAGATAGTTCAAAGCATGCTACATTATACCCAAGCATTAAAGTGCATGTGCTCAGGATGAGGGAAGTCTTTTCCATCATGCATAGAAAGCAGCCATGATGAACAATGGGCATCGGGCTTTATATGTACAGTGTCGGTGTAAACCTTTTCATTTTATTCCAAACTGTACTGATATTGTACTAGTGAATGAATGGTACAATACCATTATGTGTATCAGGTTTTATATTGTTTCCATTTGTAAGTATTATTGGTAGTTTGTATATATTGGGTATGAGTCAGGGTTGCACACAATGCCAACGTTCACATAGCTGAGTGATTTTTTGCTACAGCGCATGGGGAAAAATCCCTAAAACTACTACAACATATGTGTTACACAGTATGTATGTACAAAGGCGTTCTTGTGATTGAGACGCATGGTATCAGAAATGGTCTTAAACCATCTTCATTTTACCTAATGACTCCTAATATTACACACAACACACACACTTAACATTAATATGACAAAATATAAATATCCTACACTAACCTGATCTACAGACATTAGTGCAGAAGACATTTAAGTCTACAGCGACCAAATGCGCTGAGGATTAGAAGGGCAGAGGGATGCACATGTAGTGGAGAGTGAAGAGAAACTGCAGTTGCATGACAAGGAATGTAAGAAATGGGGAAGAGAGGACCGAAGGGGGACCAGGACAGTTGGAGAGCCAGCCGGATTGAAGAGGAGGAGGAGCAGTCATACTTACACCATGGATCAAACACCTCCCCTAATTAGCTAGACTGACAGAAAGGCAGCTGTCCCATTCAGGACAAGGAGCTTATCCCAGCTGCAATTAGAAATGTATTCAATATAGTGGCTTGTCCCTGGGGACAGGGTTGTCTTAACAGCAGTGTGAGCCCTGTGCAAAGCAATGCACTGGAGCCCCTACCCACCCATTCACGGGGGGAAAAAATGATCAATAAAATTAAACCCTCCTGCATGCCCATCAGACCTCCCACACATGCAGAGACTGTCTGTCTGACTGGTCTGAAGCCAGCAGATGAAGTGAAACTGGGACTGAGGTGAGTACTTGTCACCAGTGGGGGAATGGGATGGGGGAGGGTAGATCAGAATACAGTGCACCGGCGGCCGGCTTATAAAAATATCACAAATTTACTAACTGGCTGCGGCTGAAGGGGGGCTGGTTGGCGGTCCCCTACAAGCTTCGGGCCCTTGGGCAACTGCCCAACAAGCCCTATGGAAGAGATGGTCCTGCCTGGGGAGGGGCCAGGCACCAGGTACCAAAATACAGTATCACTGCAAGCCAGACCAGATTGTCAGGAGATTTTATAGAGTTTGTTTTAATTCAATTAATAGATTGTCTTTCCTTTGATATACAATAGTACAGTAGTTTGTACATGGAGCTGTGGCTATATGTATAGTGTGTTGCAATAATGTGTTATGTTTGTTATTTGTGTTAATCATACTTGCCAACTTATAAGTCTTCCCCACCCAGGAGAGTTTCTGGAGGGGGGTAGATGCAGTTGATCAGTGTGCGGGGCAGGGATGGGTGTGCTTGTCATTAGGCCACACCTCCTCACAGCATAAATTCAGGAACCCCCAGATGTCCCAGGAGCGTGCAGCAATGGTGTTTATGTACTTTATCTGTTCCTATTTTTATATTGTGCTATATTTAATGGATGCATAGACATATGTATGGTGAACCGGTGTTTATAGATATGGTAGAAATATAATATGGTGTATAATACATCTGGATTGTATTAGCTTAGAAATAGTGGAGTAGGTTTACTGACTAAATATTGTTTAGCTAAGGGTTAACTGTACAAAGGTACAGCATACTGTAAAAGATGGTGTATTCCCTGCATTACATTACATTATGGATGTTGACTGCATGTGTCTGTAAGAAACAAGACAATGTCGCGACATTGTATCATTGATGTAACCACAAGATTAACCTCAATTAATCTTGTGGCTACGATGTAGCGGTTCTCACCATAGACGTCTATGGGGATTTCTCACCATAGACATCTATGGGACACACAGGCTGGCCGCATTCAGCTAATCAGGGAGCTGCTCCGACGGAGATGCTCTCTGATTGGCTGGCGGCCCCTTCACTGACGGGGCACACGTGTGCCCCGGTCATTTACGCGGAGCAAAGGTATGTGTACACACATACCTTTGCTCAGTCTGTATGGATCAGGTTTTTTTGCGTTTTTTTTTTTAACCCCTGGATTACCAGTGGACATGATCGACGCATAGGAGAGGTGAGTATGGATTTTTTTTTTCAAGCACACCCCTATGGATTACTTCGGATACTAGGTGAGTATGTGTGAGTGTGAGTGTGAGTGTGCATGTATGTTTTATTAAAATTATACTTTCACGGTATATGTTTGTTTATTTAAATATTTCTTTAGTTGTGGAACTACAAGTGCCAGCGGGCCCGTAATGCCCCGCATGCTGGTATTTGTGGTTCTCCAAATACCAGCATGCAGGGAAGGCTTGCTGGTACTTGTGGTTCTACAACTAAAGACAATATGGAAAATGTATTCTTACACTTTACACTATCAACCCGGCACCCACCGCCCTAGGGTGCCGGGGATAGCCCCGAGCTATCAGTCTAGGCCTGGGGTGCCCTGGAGAGGGGGACCCCTTTATTGGGGGGGTCCCCAACTCCCCAGGGATCCCCGGCCTGGACTGACTAGCAGTCAGGGATAATGCTTTGGCCGGGGAAACCGGTGAAAGGTTTTTCCTGGCTGTGGCATTATCCCCCTGCTAGAAAGAGTTCGGTGCTGGTTCTGGAATTTTCAGGGGACCCCTACTCGTTTTGTCCCCTGATTTTCCAGAACCAGGACCAGCTCAACAAAGCCCTGTGCTGGTTCTTAATATACAGGGGCCCCCTACGCATTTTGGCCCCTGTATTTTTAGAACCAGAACAGGCTTTATAAAGCCCGGGGCTGGTTATGCTTTTGGGGAGGGGGAGCACGTCATTTTTTTTTTCTTTTAAAACATTTAACATAAGTACACACAGAAACATGTACATATCTCATGGATATGTGCATGTTTCTGTGTTAATCTGACCTGCTCAGGATGTACTCGCTAGCCTGAAGCAGGTCTATTATTTGGGGACTTTTGGTAATCTTTTTTTTGCGAGTCTGAAACAGACACTCTATTACATCGGGCGAGTTGATTGTTTTCAATGTGAAAACATCTGGATGCGAGTTTGAGAATGGAGAGTTTTAGTAACTCTGAAAAATGCGGGTTTTAGTGAACAGACACCCTATTACATTGGAGAGTTGTGAAAAATTGCGAGTTTAGCACCAAACTCGCAATTTACCAAAACAGACTACCTATTACATTTGGCCCTATGTTCTGATACTATGCTGCAAAGAACTGATAGAAATACACTGAGCACAGATAAATTTCTCTCAACTGTTCTAACTAGGGTTATTCAATATGCCCAGCTTCTAAGAGTTTGGCACATCATTAACAGCCCTTGTTGCGTGTGCATGTGTTCCTGGATCCTTTTTGTACAGCTGTGCATGTGGGCAAGGTATGCAGTTGGGAAGCCAGCGGACCTAATCACGGCAGCCGGCTTCCCGACTGTCATATCCCAGCAAGGGTCTAAAGACAGGCGTGGATAAGCCGATGCCTGTCATTAGACATACGCCGGGAGCCCTACGCCCGGCATTCCAATCAAAGGGACGCCGGGCGCGGATAGCCGCGCGCGCGGGGGGGTAGGTTTAGGGTTCCCGGGGGGGATTTAAGGTTAGGTTTAGGTTAGGGGAATGGGGGTTAGGGTTAGGCACCCCCGGGGGGAGGTGAGGGTTAGGCAACCCCCCGGGGACTTAGGTTTAGGCAGCGGGAAGGGGGTTTAGGTTTAGGCACTTAGAGGGGGGATTAGGGTTAGGTACTGAGGGGGGAGGTTAGGGTTAGGCACCCCTAAGGGAGGGTTAGGGTTAGGGGGTAGAATTAGATTAGCTAATACTTACCTGAGGACGATCGGATTTCCACTGCTGCCGGGATGCTGGTGTCGGAATTCCAACTGCCGGACATGCGTCCGGACGTAAATCATGCTGATTCCATGGGCAAGAATTACTATTAAATAAAGAGTAAACTGTAGCATAAACTATATGATTAAAATCCATCCTTGCTTTTGTCTCGTATGGATTTTTAGAAGTGGAGATGTTGCCCATAGCAACTAATCAGATTTTAGCTATTATTTTCTAGAAGGTGCTAAATAAATGTTAAGTAGAATCTGATTGGTTGCTATGGGCAACATCTCCACTTCTATAAATCCGTACTTTAGTAAATAAATATGCCCCTAAATGTATTACGAAGGAAAGTAAGAAAGAACAGGTGATTTGTTTTTCTCCTTACAAACTCATTATATTAGGTAACTTCTGTCTAGAAAAACAACACTTTCTTTGTGTTTCAACTTGGTTTCTGAACATATTTAAATATTTATATATTTAATTTAGTACAATAGTTTAGTCATTGAATTGAAAAATCAATGAATATAAACCAGTCGCTGGAACAATTATAGACTCCTGAGCAATGCATGCGTTTTCTTAATTGGTTTCTTACTTGAGCTGGGCACCACAATTCTATAGAAGGACATTCAATAAGTCACTCCAATTTACTGATGGTCTGCTTAACATCTAGAAAATCAAAACAAGGCAATTAAAATGGACTTGTCCTTCTGAATTATGCTTTACTGATTGAATACAGCATCACAATTTGCCTATACATCGTTGTGATGAGACTCTTAGAAGTGGGTGGGAGCCCAGTATAATAAAATCTTAAAGCCTTGGATTGTACTGTCCTTTTCTTTAATATTTAGCAAAAGCTTTAAAACACCAAAGGGCATATGTATCAACGTGTGATAAACTACCATTATCATGTTTTTTATAGATTTTTATCGCATTTTTGGATGTATTATTTGTCTGCATTGCAATAATTTTCCAAAAGGTCTTGTTAACTTATCCCCATCTTCTAAATCATATTACTTCTATAATATAATATAAAGTATAATGCATGTTTGCATGTTTGCTAAGTGTGTATTGTCAAAGCTGGTTTAGTGGCTGAGACAGAATCAGTGTAAAATTAGCTTGGAACGACACCATCTTGCGAATGGCGACAAGACTCCATCTTAAAAATGAGATTTGCACAACGCCATTTTAAGTTACAACTCACGAGCTCAGTACATATGGCAATGTTTTAACAATCCTTTCAGAAACCATACCCTGATGTATCTTAGGACAACCTTGCATAAAAAAATACCATAACAAACACAGTATTTGCAGCAGAGTTTAGTAAAAACAGATTCCTGAGAAAAGTAATTAGAAAAACAATACACCAGGATACTATGGGTGTTTTTGCATGTAAATGGAGAGACCCCACATGTGGAACTTTTGAATTCACTGTCAGACGGGATGGCACCACAATTCAGTTGGGGGTCTCCACCCTGTTTGAGGGTGAAGCTCACTGCTCATAACCCTTGCATACTAGTTTTAAAATAAACATGTGTTGAAAGGGTATGGTATGTGTATATGTGTGTATATATATATATATATATATATGTGTTATCAATAATAGATAGACTTACACACTGCACACTCACATAAAAGGTTCCATAGCTTCAAAGTGTAATATTCTAAGTTTATTAATTTATTACTAATGTTGTGAAATAAAGACTATTTAATATCTAAGGTTTAGTACATAATAAGCAAACCGTGTTTGGTGTTGTACTGATCTACTCTGTCTCAACAGCTTTCCGGTATCATCAGTGAGAAGATCGCAACAAGCATTCTCAACTTATGGACTGTAGAGAGTTAAAATACTAAAATGTACTTTGTAATTAGAGCAGGTTAGATTTGCATGCAGGGGGAAAAATGAGACAAAAGGCCGTCGGAGGCTGAGCTGTGTCCATTTGAATTGACCTGTTAAATGTCATGTAACAGATACACCGTGATGGAGAACAAATGGGATCACAACAAACCTCGCTATTGTATTGCCTATTTCTGTAAGGGTAAGGGTATAAATATGTGTTCTGACCCCAATCTGGAGTCTTCTTGCTGATGCTGTTGATGGAGGTTTCTTGTTGATGCCGGTAACTGGTCCCAGTGCGCATGCGTATGTATAACTGTTCCTTGGGTCTGTATAATTTCTTTGTGCTAAATTGTCTTTAGATCACAGCATGTAACCTACTGTTTTTATGTTGAATAATATACTTTGTGCGTTGGAAACACATTTCAATGTCTGAAGGCTTTTATTTTACTGTATGACTGTGTACGCAAATAGCGTCAACTTAGAAGGTATAGGCAGGAGCGTATAAAGGTTTAGAAGGTATAGGCAGGATTGTACAAGGTTTAATTACGTTATAACAGTATACTGCCCTCTATTATTATTATTATTATTATTATTGGCAATAACACTCCTGCCAGTGTTAACTATTGCTACCTATTGAAGAATCTGCATACCCGAGACCCTGGGAGGGTTTTATAGAGAAATGGGGCTAAATTATCGGATCCTAGAAAGGGGATGGTCAATGGAAACATCAACAAAGGGTGAGTGGAACTTTGGGCTGGGTACACACTGGCAGATATATTGACCGATCAATTGATCAGCCAATATATTGTGTGTACGGCGGCCAGTGTGTACCAGCGATATGTCTGTGACCGATGTCTTTCACAGACATATCGCGACAGCTGTGCTGCACAGACAATGGCAGATATATCTGCAGATATATTGGGTCATCGTGCTGTGTGTAAGGGCAGTCAGCAAACTGCCCGTACACTTGCAGTAGAGGCTGCAGGGAGGGGGGCACGACAGCCAGTTGAGAGATGATGGTTGTTCAGTGTGTGTGAATAACCATCATCATCTACAGATATATATATATATATATATATATATAGTCGAAACTAGATTATTGGCTGAGACAAGATCAGTTTAAAATTGAATCGCAGCAACACCATCTTGCGACTGGCCGCAAGACGCCATTTTGCGAGATGGCCGCCTAAGTGCCATCTTAGATAAACTCACACTTTAGTACATGTGGCGATAATACTATTAGCAAGTTACGGCGATTCACCAGAAGCCTATTTCATGACTTTACGTATTATAAAGGATATATTTCAGAAATGACTTTACAGTATGCCAAAATTGATTGCATTAGCTGAATAAAGCAAATGACTACGTGACAACTAGGTTGTGTATATAAGCTTCCTTCCTGGACAGTGTTTGCCCTCACAACAGGTGGTCTGACTCGAATACACACCTACATTAGCAAGCTTCCTGCAATGACATGATTTCAAAGATTAGAGTGTCATCTTATGTCTGTCTCTTGTAGCTGGGTTATTTGCATTTCACACAAGAGACTGGAAGAATAAAAGAGTTTTTCTTTTGAAGTCTGGGACAGGTGGGGGGGACTGCTCACAGAGTTGGCATGTGGAACTACCTGGCTCAGCATGTCACACTGCTAAGATGTTCACTTAGTGAGAGTTAACTGCACCCTTCCTCATACACACATTAATACGTCTTTATACCAAACCCCAAATACTCACACATTACATATTCACATATAAGGTTTAATAAGCTTTAAAGTATATGATTTAAGTTGGTTCAGTTCGTTTAAATGCTGTGAAATAAAGATATTTGATAACTAAGGTTCTATACATGTTAAGACAGCAGTGTTTGGGTTCGTACTGATGCATACTCTTTCAACAGAATTCCGGTACTATCAGTGTGGAGATCGCATCATGCATTCTCAACTTATGGATCGCAGAGCCTACAAGCAACAAAATGTATATTTTAGGAACAACTGTTAGGATGCAGCATGGGGAGGCGGGAGGGAAAAGAACCTCAGTTGTTAGAGGCTGGGCGAGTCTATTTGAACCAGCCTGTTAAATGCACTGTAACATATGCTTCTCCCCTGGGAACCAATGGCATAAGCAAGAAACTTCTCTATTGTCCTGTCTATTCTGGGGGGTATAAACATGTGTGCTCAAGCACTGAGTCTTTAGTCTTCTTGCTGAATGCTGAATGACGACGGGGTCTCTTGCTGATGCCTATCACCGGGTCCGGAAGCGCAGTGTATGTATACTGTACTTGGGGGTCTGTATAATTCCTTTGCATCTAATTGTGTCTGGATCAATAGCGTGTAACTGACTGTACTTTTTACTTGAATAATACTTTGTGCTTTGGAACCACATGTTCTAAGTCTGGAGTCTCTATTTACTGTATGACTGCATACGCAAATTAAGCATCATCCTTAGAGGTTTATAGGTAGGATTTTAGAAGGTACAGGCAGGGGTATATAGAGGTTCAATTTTAATATCAACAGATGGGGGCTCGTCGAGTGAAGTCACTTACCTACTCACACGGCACATACGTCTAGCGATATCTCAGCAAAGGGTGGAGTGGCCACATACAGGGTTTTCCTGTAACCGCTTTGTGCTGAAATATCGCTATCTGTTTTTGTGTGAGCCAAGGAAGCTGACTAGAATCTAGGGACAAGAAAGGAAAAAGTTTGTTTTCCTTTGTTGATAGAACCTAACGCTTAGAGGGGTGCCACAGTATTGAGTATGCGGCTGAGATGCATTTTTGCGTACGCAGTTAAAAAAGTCATTATACGGTTGTGTGGTAGTCGCATTATTGTGTATGCGGCTGGTCGCTCAAAAGCGTATACGCACTTCTGGTTCTGCTGCCACGTGTTTTAACAAAGCAGTTGAGGTTTACCTTTTTCAATTATTACCAATATCTGGGTTAACTTTTATTTTTCTGCGCAGGAAAAAGTGTGTAACAGTGAGTGTATTGTTGGTAGGGGTAATTTGGTTCCCTACAGTTAAAGGTACCGTATGACCTTTAAGGGCTAAGTGCTAGCCGCTCGGTAAGCAGCTTACCGTTCAGTACACAGAGCAGGTGTATGGTTTGTTATTTTTGTTAGGGACCGGCTCTCAGTGTGACTGCAGTGTTCAATAATATTTGAGCATTTTAGTTGAGCCGCACTAGGTGTGATTGTGAGCTGAGAGATAAAAGGTGAGCGGGGCATCTAGAATTTCTTCCGTAGGTGAGCGGGGGCATCTAGAAATTTCTTCCATAGGTAAGTGAGAGTATCTTGATTGTCTTTCACCAGGCTAAATCTTTATTGAAAAGCATAGGATTTTGTCCCAGAATGGGAGCCATGCAAATGGAGGCGCCGATCGTATCGGCCCGTTATATTATGCATACTAAGTACGGTACTTATGCAATAAGGTATTGTGATTTATGGTTTAATATGACGAGGAAGAGTGTTAGACCGTTTCCCAGAATTGGTAGTTTTCATAAAAATGTGTTAGACAATGTCCTGGATCACATCAGTTTGATGCGCTCCCGAGAGAAAAAGGTTAAATATTTTGAATGTTTAAATCTGTGGCAGCATGAGGGGGATGCGTGGCTTAAAAATGTGCAAGCGACACAAACTAGCGTTGTGAGCACATTGCCAGAAAATACATCCACGACGCTAAATTGCAATACGGGCGAGCCGCAAAATGGCGCACACGTGCAGCAAGGTAGCGTCATGGAGAGTATTGCCAGCAGTTCACGCTCACCTCCCCCACCTTATGTGGATGGAGGTGCAAGTACAGTTACCAAAAATACCCATAAAAATTTAACAAGCAACTTGTACTCTTAAGCAACTATAAAGAACATGTTCATGATATGGATGATGAGCCTATTGTAATGTCTGCCATTTCCCATGCTGTGCAAATGATAGATGCTGCATCACCACAATCACGGGTGGTGCCGAAATCTCCAACGGTAACAGCAAGGGAAGTGTTAACACACTCTGCACCAGTAGAGGAAGTTGTTAATACCATACGTAGTAGCAGCAGATTAAACCCCCAGCCAGGTAACCAGGTCAGAGGTAGCAACGCTGCCGGTCTGCATCCTATTCGGACGATAACTGTTCCGAATGGAAATGCAGATGCGAACGGTGTAGTGCCCACGAGGGAAGTAGTAATGCATTGTCCATGGACAAGAGCAGAGCTAAATTCCATCATAAATGATTTCCCTGATCCCAAAAAGGAACTAGCCAAATGTCAAAGATTTTTGAGAAATTTGGGTAGTTCACATGAGCTCACTAATAAAGATTGGCGTGTGGTGTTAATGGCCTGTCTGCCACGCAATACCGATATGACAAAATTTATCACGGATTGTGTATTGGATGCTGACGTTCCCTTAACAGACCAAGTAAACCAAAGTAACATTTCCCGCATTGTAACTCAATTGGGTATATATTTTTCAGTAGTAGTTAACTGGAACAAAATTTTCACAATTAAGCAAAAGTAGAGTGAATCTGCAGATGATTACTGCGATCGGGCTCTGCAGGCTATCACCCAGTACACTGGGATAGAAGATATTAAAGATAGCACTCACCACAGGGGAATGATAGACACGGTACTCATGGACGGTCTAAGAGACGACTTAAAGACTCTGGCTCAGACCTCACAGCCTGGCTGGAGGGGACTTATAATAGATAACCTCATAGAGTCTGCTATAGAACATGCTAAAAATATCACAAAGAAGAGAGAGACCCAGGGCGAAAAACTAATGGCTGTCAGTATACAAGCTCTGGAAGGAATGACAATAACATCACAGCCAACCGACACACCTGCACCTGAACAATTACACGTCCTCACCAATCCCACACCACAGCAAACACATCCTTACCCCACATATCATACACAACCACAGGTCCCATACTCATATCCCCCACAATATCCTTACCCTCCCTATCCTTACCCATACCCACCACCTTTCCCTCTTGCTCAAATCCCAAAACAATCTTTTCATCCACCCCGTTCAAAATTATGTTTTAACTGTCACCAAGTGGGACACATAAGTAAGTACTGCAAAGTGAAGAACATCACACAGGAATGTTTCCCATGGGTTCATAGGTAACCCCAGTATCTTCTCCCAGGCCTTATATGACTGTTTACAATCTTTTCAACCTGCCAATGTATCTGTTCTAATGTAAAATGTGGACGATTTATTGTTGTATTTTAGGTCATGTTTAAATGATATTAAACTGTTGTGCTTTATCTCCCACTCATATGACGCAAGGTTGCTAAGGATAAATGGCAGCCATGCCAGGCTGAGGTCGACTACTCGGAATACTATCCAACCCAGTGGCACAGGCATTATTTAGAGCAGTAGCTATTAATAACAAGATTTAATTGCAGGAACCTGTATGCAGATACGATATCCCTAGAATTATTAAAAGTGATAGGGGGACATATTTTACAGGTGACGTTTCCAAGAACATGTGTAAGATGATGGGTAACAACACTAAGATTATCCCAGACTGTCTTTTCCTTTATTTGCCCCCCCTTTGAGATACTGTTCAAACAGGCAGCCTCATGTGAAAATATGATAATGAGGTTACTGTGCAGGGTCTCACGAAGATGAATGAGAATAACCGAAATTGAAAGTGTTATTAACTAACATGTCTAATGCAACCTGTCATGATGTCAAATGTGGAAGAATTTGTTATGATCCAAATTTTTTTTTAGCTCAGGTTGTTTGACTGATCGGTGGAAAGGTCCGTATCTGACGATACAACATCCTCAAAGGGTGGCCGGGGAAGATACGTGGGTCCATTCCACTCACTATAGGGAGGTTAACCAACCAGTGGAGATACAAGGCAGAGACAAGGCCGATAACGTGGACCTGTTGATTGCGAGCATGTGCCAGAAGGATTAAAAAGGTGACGGTGAGATATCTGAGCTAAAGAAATGTGTAGATCAGTGCTTCCAGCAATGGAGTGGTCTGCTGTGGTCATCCTAGTTCTTTTTCTTTCCAGAGTTTTGTCGTGATGATCTGTTTGGGGATACTCAGTGTCTGTGATGGAGGACCGATTGAGGAAATGGGAGCTGATGGCAGTGCTGATGGAGTGGAGTCAGGAGGAGTGCAATGCCAATCAGGGGAGTGTCTGACCAATTTTAGTATTGTAATTGTTATGTTATTTGGGAAAAATACTTCCAGAAGTTATGACCCTCACACATGTTGAAATGCTGGGTATACATAAAAACACACCGTCACCCTATCTTCACACACAATATGAACACAGAGGCAAAAGAAATATGATGCATCCAGTGTGTTCCTATTGTGTTGAAGTGTGGAAAATTTTAAAATAGAGTAAAACAAAAGAATGAAATTATGATAGTGGTCAGTATGAATACTGAGGTAAATACAGAACTGCATTACAACCCTGAGCTAGGAAATACCATCATTTAATGTATTATATTTAGATATGCATAGAATGTATTATTGAAATGTTATTTTTAAAACACCTCAGATAATGTAAAGTCTAAATTCCCCTTCAAGACTGCTTTTATAAGACTGGTGCATCCCCACACCTTTCACATGATCTTCCAAGATCCGCGGTGTGCGTATAATAGTAGTTTTATGTCCCCACTCAGAGACACATTATTGATGGATTAAGAACCACCTTGTGCCATCCCATAATGACACTAAATAATATGTAAATGTAAGCCTAAATTAAATTCTAATAGCAGATTGTGATAGCATGTTGTTCGCTATCAAAGGGTGGACTGTCGAAACTAGATTATTGGCTGAGACAAGATCAGTTTAAAATTGAATCGCAGCGACACCATCTTGCGACTGGCCGCAAGACGCCATTTTGCGAGATGGCCGCCTAAGCGCCATTTTAGATAAACTCACACTTTAGTACATGTGGCGATAATACTATTAGCAAGTTACGGCAATTCACCAGAAGCCTATTTCATGACTTTACGTATTATAAAGGATATATTTCAGAAATTACTTTACAGTATGCCAAAATTGATTGCATTAGCTGAATAAAGCAAATGACTACATGACAACTAGGTTGTGTAGATAAGCTTCCTTCCTGGACAGTGTTTGCCCTCACAACAGGTGGTCTGGCTCGAATACACACCTACATTAGCAAGCTTCCTGCAATGACATGATTTCAAAGACTAGAGTGTCATCTTATGTCTGTCTCTTGTAGCTGGGTTATTTGCATTTCACACAAGAGACTGGAAGAATAAAAGAGTTTTTCTTTTGAAGTCTGGGACAGGTGGGGGGACTGCTCACAGAGTGGGCATGTGGAACTACCAGGCTCAGCATGTCACACTGCTAAATTGTTCACTCAGTGAGAGTTAACTGCACCCCTTCCTCATACACACATTAATACGTCTTTATACCAAACCCCGAATACTCACACATTACATATTCACACATAAGGTTTGATAAGCTTTAAAGTATATGATTTAAGTTGGTTCAGTTCGTTTAAATGCTGTGAAATAAAGATATTTGATAACTAAGGTTCTATACATGTTAAGACAGCAGTGTTTGGGTTTGTACTGATGCATACTCTTTCAACAGAATTCCGGTACTATCAGTGTGGAGATCGCATCATGCATTCTCAACTTATGGATCGCAGAGCCTACAAGCAGCAAAATGTATATTTTAGGAACAACTGTTAGGATGCAGCATGGGGAGGCGGGAGGGAAAAGAACCTCAGTTGTTAGAGGCTGGGCGAGTCTATTTGAACCAGCCTGTTAAATGCACTGTAACATATGCTTCTCCCCTGGGAACCAATGGCATAAGCAAGAAACTTCTCTATTGTCCTGTCTATTCTGGGGGGGTATAAACATGTGTGCTCAAGCACTGAGTCTTTAGTCTTCTTGCTGAATGCTGAATGACGACGGGGTCTCTTGCTGATGCCTATCACCGGGTCCGGAAGCGCGGCGTATGTATACTGTACTTGGGGGTCTGTATAATTCTTTTGCGTCTAATTGTGTCTGGATCAATAGCGTGTAACTGACTGTACTTTTTACTTGAATAATACTTTGTGCTTTGGAACCACATGTTCTAAGTCTGGAGTCTCTATTTACTGTATGACTGCGTACGCAAATTAAGCGTCATCCTTAGAGGTTTATAGGTAGGATTTTAGAAGGTACAGGCAATGGTATATAGAGGTTCAATTTTAATATCAACAATATATATATATGTATATATATATATATATATATATATATACATACAGCTTTAGCCTATACAGGGAACAAGTTGTCTCATCTTGGAAGAAACATCTTAAGGCTCATACACACTTAACAATATTCTCCATGAGTGATATCATTAAGTGTTATCACCTGAACTGCTGGGCTCAATGTCAGGAATGACATTGAGCATACACACTGAATGATATCGTTAACGATATCGTTCAGTGACATCACCCTGCCACATCCCCGAACATGCAGAATCTGACGATATCGTCAGATTGGCCTGCAAGTTCAGGCGATGGAAAACTGTTAATGATCTGTGGGAGCACGCATTATTAACAATATCGTGCATACACACTGGGTGATACTGAACACTATGGATAGATAATGATATCGTGCATACACACTGGATAGAACACTATGGATAGATAATGATATCGTGCATACACACTGGATGATACTGAACACTATGGATAGATAATGATATCGTGCATACACACTGGATGATACTGAACACTGGGCAAATAATGATATCGTTATCGTCCATATCGTTCACTTTATCGTCTACTGTGTATGAGCCTTTAGAGTTGTGGAGCAAGGAGGAAGCTCCTGCACTTCTCTGGCTGCCATGATGCCCATCTAACTCCTGAGGAAATAGTGATCACAGAGATAAAGCTTGTGAGAAACAGAGAGAAAGACCTTTGTGAAACCACAAGGTGCGATTAAAGCATGAAGGCACTTGTAGTCCAGCGCCCCTTTCTGTGTACCCTGAACTGTCATTGTCTTTATGTCTTTCAGTTTATGGTTATTTGTTCTCTCAATTTGTTCATGTTATTTTATGCCATGCGTATTTATGTTAATTGTTCTATAAATTAGACAAATTATTCTTAAATTTGGTGTGTTTTATTCAGAGATAAGTTAAAGCAAAGTCATTGTGTGCTGGTGCCCAGGATTGGACTCCTAGGCACCTGCACAACAGGGAACCAACAGTCACAAACTGCCAGGGGGGGGAGGACACACACAGAGTTAAGACATCATTTTTCCCACCTGTCACAATCTGGCTACTGCCCTTAATCCCTCCACCACTAGCTCCAACATGGGGGGAATATTTAACAGGATATAATTATAGATGTGCACCGACCCTGTGTTTTGGTTTTGGATCTGGATCACCCCTGGTTTTGGATCTGAATCTGGTTTGGGATTATTTTCCTTGGTGTTTTGTTTTTTATTTTTGGTTTTGGATCTGTATTTTTTTCCAAAAAATTATATAAACAGCTAAAACCACATAATTTGGGCCTATTTTTGTACCTACAGTATTATTAACCTTGATAACAATAATTTTCAGGCATTCCCATGCATTTGTAACCACCTCACAACTCACAATATTGATTTCACTATTTTTCACCAATACAGGTCAAAGGCTGCAGCGAGCTGGCTGGCTAAAGTAAGTGACAGAGCAGCGGCACAAATGCACGGCAGTTAAATCAAATATAGAACATCTATGAAACATTGCCACACAGCAGTGGCAGACAGGATGGCAGTTTAATAAATTATAATAATGTCAGTCGGCATTGCCCCAAATTGTGCCAATGTAAAGGAAAGAGGTGCAAGATGGAATTATCCCTCCCACACACTTTTATGTGGCATATTAAAAAGGACATGCACAGTTTAACAAACCAAGCACTTTAGCCACTAGGACTGACACTTTCGTGGCTGGAGTTCTTGGTTTGTTTGGGCCCCCACAAAACATTTTTTGGATGGACTACCTTCAATTATTAAGGAGGAGGTTGATGATGAGGGTGTTGGTGGTGGAGATTGCATGTGCTTGTCCAAACTGCTGGTAGCTGATACTGGACTGCTTGTTATTAATTTACACATTATTATAATTTTGTTAAACAAATTGCATGAACTTGCTGCAAATGACGTAACAGGGAGGAGGTGCCTAGATGGTTAACGTCCCTTCCTCTGCTAACTTTGGCTTTACAAATGGAACAGATGCCTTAACAACTGTTGTCAGAATTTAAATTAAAATAATTCCACACCCAAGACATGGCTTTTCTGGCTTTCTTTTTATCATGAGCAAGAACTACTGCCACTGATGGCTGATTTACGCAAACATCCTCATCATCAACATCCCCATTAGCGTCAGATAGGACACAAATTTCCCCCTCATCCTCCTTTTGTACTTCCTTCACACTATCATCCTCATTTTCTATTATTTATCAATCTAATACTAGTACAGCCATCATGGCATCAGTGATCCGCTCTGAAACTGGGTGGCAGCTGTTATACTTACTTCCTCTTTCAAAAGACTGTTTAATAGTCAATTGTTTTTTTTAACTTACTACTAGTAGTAGACTTCTTGGTCCCTTTCTGGGATGAAGATCCACCCCAGCAGCAGCAACAGACATAGCACTCAAGGATCCTTCTGTGCAATCACAGATAGGAGAGGAGTCTGTCATGTTTTTGAAATTGGATGCAGGACTACTTCTGATCATGATTGAGGATGTTAATGATGATGCAGGTGTTGGTGGTGGAGATTGCAGGCACTTGGATCCATATAGAAAGGAGCAACTGGACTGATTGTTGGTAGTTTTTTTGTCCCAGAAGTTTCTGAATTTGAAACACCCTTTTCAATTTGATGAATGTGCTGCAAGTGACGTAACAGGGAGGAGGTTCCTAGATGGTTTCGGTCCTTACCTCTACTCACTGTTACTTGGCAATGGTTACAAATGGCTTGGAAAAGGTTGTCCGGATTTGGGTGGAAATGATTCCACACATGAGATGTGGATTTTTTTGGTCCTTTGCCCAGGCATGGCAACAATGGTATTTTTCCCACCATGGGTAACAACTATTGCCTGATTTACAGTTTTTACACAAACATCCTCGCCATCAACATCCTCATCCTCATCATCACCATCCTCATCATCCTTGTTGTTATCACCAACTAAATAAATATCCTCCTCATGCAATTACACAGAAGCATCCTCCATTTCTACGTCAGAAGGCACACAAATGGTGGAAGGAGGATCCTCTTCAAGTACAGTATTAGAAAGGTCAGGCTCACAAATGGCAACCGCGGACACACTTGAACTCTCCTCCGGGATTACTGATTTTTCCGAGCACACAGTTGGTACAGGTGTCTTACTCGTCTTAACAATTGTCATTTTTTTTGTACCTCTCCTACAAGCAGAGGGGCTTAAATTATCACTAGAACCATCAGTCATAAATACAGGCCAATGCCTTATCCTTTCCTTGCCAATTCGTGTAGTGAATGGCATATTGCCAATTTTTTGTTTCTCTAAAGCTAACTTAGTTTTACATTTTTTTGGCTTTAACAGGGTAAAAGTAGATTTTTTTAGCCTGACTTTTTGGCCTGACTTTAGCTCTGGTACATCGGCCTTTATAGATGACGTTGACTGCCTTGCATCATCATCATGACTGCTGCTGGCAGCTACAAGACTGGTATGTGGATCCTGCTCTCCGGTCATGTGACTGTCCTCCATACTCACTATGCACACAACCACACACAAAAAAATTGTTGGTTTTATTTTTATTTTTTGGGCAGCAGTCCTTGGCAGACTGGAGCACAGCACCAATGCAAACCTATGCCGATGACAGGTGTGGCTAACATGCACACAAATTTTTTAATTATTTTGGGCAGCAGCCCCTCGAGAGACAGCAGCACAGCACCCCTGCGCAGCTACACCGATGACAGGTGTGGCTAACATGCACACAAAAAAATTGTTGGTTTTATTTTTATTTTTTGGGAACACTGAGGGTGAACCCCTGAAAGAGGCAGCAGCCCCTTGACAGACAGCAGCACAGCACCCCTGCGCACCTACGCTGATGACAACCTCAAGTGTGGCTAACACGCACACAGAAAAAAATATATATATTTTGTTTTCCCACTGGGGGTGGGTGAAGACTCAGAGCACCCCTGAAGGACAGAGCACCACCTGTACACAGCACTACAGCCAGCCAGCTCCTATGGACAGGACAACAGCGAGTCCCTATGGACAGGACAACAGCCAGCCCAGCCCCTATATTGAGTTTATTGACAAGACAACAGTAGCCAGCCAGCCCCTATGGTCAGCCTCAGTCAGCAACAGATCCCAGCTCCCTCCCTGTGCACACTCCACAGCCAGAATGAAAAATGGCAGCGATCGCGGGACCTTTTATAGAATCAAAAACCCATGAGAATCCGACAGTGGGATGATGATGTTTTGCCTCATTTTCAGATATGAGCCAGGTGGGAAAACCCGAGCCAACTCGGATCTGACTCGGATCGGGTGGGTTCGGATCTCTGAGATCCGAACCCGCTGATCTCTAAATATAATCTATGTTTCTAACTGCATTGGTGTGTTCATAGATTGGTGATTAAGAACTGCAATTCCATCACTTGTGTATATTGTACCTGCAAAGAAGCACATCTGTCTGGTGATTATACTGTATATCCACATGTCTATATTGCCATCTATAAAATAAACAGTTTTTTGAAAACAACAATCTGCCTAGGTGATTTAAAAGAACTCACTAGAACGTGTGGTCCTCACAAGCTAGAAGTGTTCAGTGTGAGCAGCCCAGTGAGGTCTCTATCCTACAGTACCCCTGAGGGGGGTAAAAGCTGCAAGCATATATGTTGATGGATAGGGAGTCCCCAATGCATGAAAGCCCCCAGCAGCCATTAGAGAGGTTTAATGTTAGAGCAGTGTGGCTATGGAAGCTATCTCTGTAGGAGAGGGGTGGACTGAAGCTGAGAGTACACCCCTGATAGTGTTATAGCTGCATTGGATGAGTCTGTATATTGCTGGCCATTAGGGAGCAGAGAAAAATGTGAAAGTTAAATGACTGATAATGTGATAGTTGGTTGACTTTGAAGTAGGGGTGAGCGGGTTCGGATTTCTGAAATCCGAACCCCCCCGAGCCCCCCCGATCCGAGTCCGATCCGAGTCAGGCTCGACTTTTCCCGCCTGACTCGGATCTGAAATCGAGGCAAAACGTCATCATCCCGCCTTCCGAGTCTCGCGGGTTTTGGATCCTATATAAGGTACCCGCGTCGGCGTCATTTTCTCACTCGGCTGTGGACAGTGAAGAGGGAGGGTGGGAGTTAGGGCTGTGTAGTGTAGTGTAGTGTAGTGTAGTGCTGCTGTTGTCCACTACTTCAAAGTCCATAGGGGCTGGCTGTGTTGTGCTGTGCTGCTGTTGTTAATAGGGGCTGTGTCCACTACTTCAAAGTCCATAGGGGCTGGCTGGACTGTGTTGTGCAGTCAGTTCTCCATAGGGGCTGTGTCCACTCCAAAGTCCTGTGCAGTGTCCCAGTCCTAAAGGAGTGCTGTAGTGTTGTCCAGGGGGTGCTCTGTCCATCAGGGGTGCTCCCCCCAAGTGCTAAAAAAATAATATATTTTCTGTGTTTGTGAATTGTGTGCGCAGTAGCCGCACGTGCATCAACAAAGTAGTGCCAAGCGTGCGCCTGTGTCATAAGTAAAGGGCCGGCTGGCTTGACCGTTAAAGGGTGCTGTAACCCCCGAAAGTACACTCCAGTCCAAACCAAAAAAAAATTATTTTCTGTGTTTGTGAATTGTGTGCGCAGTAGCCGCACGTGCATCAACAAAGTAGTGCCAAGCGTGCGCCTGTGTCATAAGTAAAGGGCCGGCTGGCTTGACCGTTAAGGGTGCTGTAACCCCCGAAAGTACACTCCAGTCCAAACCAAAAAAAAAATTATTTTCTGTGTTTGTGAATTGTGTGCGCAGTAGCCGCACGTGCATCAACAAAGTAGTGCCAAGCGTGCGCCTGTGTCATAAGTAAAGGGCCGGCTGGCTTGACCGTTAAGGGTGCTGTAACCCCCGAAAGTACACTCCAGTCCAAACCAAAAAAAAAATTATTTTCTGTGTTTGTGAATTGTGTGCGCAGTAGCCGCACGTGCATCAACAAAGTAGTGCCAAGCGTGCACCTGTGTCATAAGTAAAGGGCCGGCTGGCTTGACCGTTAAGGGTGCTGTAACCCCCGAAAGTACACTCCAGTCCAAACCAAAAAAAAAATTATTTTCTGTGTTTGTGAATTGTGTGCGCAGTAGCCGCACGTGCATCAACAAAGTAGTGCCAAGCGTGCGCCTGTGTCATAAGTAAAGGGCCGGCTGGCTTGACCGTTAAAGGGTGCTGTAACCCCCAAAGTACACTCCAGTCCAAACCAAAAAAAAAATTATTTTCTGTGTTTGTGAATTGTGTGCGCAGTAGCCGCACGTGCATCAACAAAGTAGTGCCAAGCGTGCGCCTGTGTCATAAGTAAAGGGCCGGCTGGCTTGACCGTTAAAGGGTGCTGTAACCCCCGAAAGTACACTCCAGTCCAAACCAAAAAAAAATTATTTTCTGTGTTTGTGAATTGTGTGCGCAGTAGCCGCACGTGCATCAACAAAGTAGTGCCAAGCGTGCGCCTGTGTCATAAGTAAAGGGCCGGCTGGCTTGACCGTTAAAGGGTGCTGTAACCCCCAAAGTACACTCCAGTCCAAACCAAAAAAAAAATTATTTTCTGTGTTTGTGAATTGTGTGCGCAGTAGCCGCACGTGCATCAACAAAGTAGTGCCAAGCGTGCGCCTGTGTCATAAGTAAAGGGCCGGCTGGCTTGACCGTTAAAGGGTGCTGTAACCCCCGAAAGTACACTCCAGTCCAAACCAAAAAAAAATTATTTTCTGTGTTTGTGAATTGTGTGCGCAGTAGCCGCACGTGCATCAACAAAGTAGTGCCAAGCGTGCGCCTGTGTCATAAGTAAAGGGCCGGCTGGCTTGACTGTTAAAGGGTGCTGTAACCCCCAAAGTACACTCCAGTCCAAACCAAAAAAAAAATTATTTTCTGTGTTTGTGAATTGTGTGCGCAGTAGCCGCACGTGCATCAACAAAGTAGTGCCAAGCGTGCGCCTGTGTCATAAGTAAAGGGCCGGCTGGCTTGACCGTTAAAGGGTGCTGTAACCCCCGAAAGTACACTCCAGTCCAAACCAAAAAAAAATTATTTTCTGTGTTTGTGAATTGTGTGCGCAGTAGCCGCACGTGCATCAACAAAGTAGTGCCAAGCGTGCGCCTGTGTCATAAGTAAAGGGCCGGCTGGCTTGACCGTTAAGGGTGCTGTAACCCCCGAAAGTACACTCCAGTCCAAACCAAAAAAAAATTATTTTCTGTGTTTGTGAATTGTGTGCGCAGTAGCCGCACGTGCATCAACAAAGTAGTGCCAAGAGTGCGCCTGTGTCATAAGTAAAGGGCCGGCTGGCTTGACCGTTAAAGGGTGCTGTAACCCACAAAGTACACTCCAGTCCAAACCAAAAAAAAAATTATTTTCTGTGTTTAGCCGCACGTATATATCAAATCGATATAACATAAATGGAGGACCAAACTTTCTCCGATAAAAATAAAATAGAGAAAGATCAAGAACCACTTCCTCCTAGTGCTGAAGCTGCTGCCACTAGTCATGACATAGACGATAACATGCCATCAACGTCGTCTGCCAAGGCCGATGCCCAATGTCATAGTAGAGGGCACATACAATCCCAAATGGCAAAGTTCAGGAAAATGACCTTGAAAAAGACATTTAAATCAGCTGAAGAGAAACGTAAACTTGCCAATATGCCATTTACGACACGGAGTGGCAAGGAACGGCTAAGGTCGATCCCTAGTATGTTCATGACTAGTGGTTCAGCTTCACATGACGATGGAAGCCCTCCTCCCACTAAAAAAATCAAAAGAGTTAAGCTGGCAAAAGCACAGCGAAGAACTGTGCTTTCTAAGAAGATATCACAAATCCCCAAGGAGAGTCCAAGTGTGGTGGTGGTTGCGATGCCTGACCTTCCCAGCACTGGACGGGAAGAGGTGGCTCTTTCCACCATTTGCACGCCCCCTGCAAGTGCTGAAAGGAGCACCCACAGTCCACTTGCTGATATGCAAATTGAAGATGTCACTGTTGAAGTACAACAGGATGAGGATACTGGTGTAGCTGGCGCTGAGGAGGAAGTTGGCGAGGAGGATTCTGATGGTGATGTGGTTTGTTTAAATCAGGCTCCGGGGGAGACAGTTGTTGTCCGTGGGATGAAAAAGCCCATCACGGTCATGCCTGGGCAGAAGACCAAACATTCCACCTCTTTGGTCTGGCAATATTTCTATCCAAATCCGGACAACAACTGTCTTGCCATATGTACCATATGTAAAGGTGAAATAAGTAGGGGTAGGGACGTCAACCACCTAGGAACATCCTCCCTTATACGGCACCTGCAGCGCGTTCATAAAAAGTTACTGTCAAGTTCAGAAACTTTGGCTAAGACCGTAAGCAGTCCAGGGACACCTAAATCCCGTTGTCCTGTTGTATCCAAGCGCCTGCAAACCACACCGTCAACTCCCTCCTCGTCAATTTCCTCCTTAGTCAGGATCGGAAGTAGTCCTGCAGGCCATGTCACTGGCATGACTGACTCTCCTATCCGGGATTCCTCTGGAGGATCCTGCATTGCTACGCCTACTGCTGCCGCTGCTGCTGTTGCTGCTGCTGGGAGTCGTTCATCATCCCAGAGAGGAAGTAGGAACACCACTACTTTTACTAAACAATTGACCCTCCAACAGTCCTTAGCGAGGAGGATGAAGTACGACAGCAGTCATCCTGAAGCAAAACGTATAACTGAGGCCTTGACTGCTATGTTGGGGTTAGACGTGCGTCTGGTATCCGCCATTAGTGCAGTGGGATTTAGACAATTGATGGAGGTAGTGTGTCCCCGGTTCCAAATCCCGTCTAGATTCCACTTCACTAGGCAGGCGATACCGAGACTGTACAGAAACGTCAGAAAAAGTGTCCTCAGTGTCCTGAAAAATGCCGTTGTACACAATGTCCACTTAACCACGGACATGTGGACAAGTGGAACAGGGCAGACTAAGGACTATATGACTGTGACAGCCCACTGGGTAGATGTATCACCTTACGCAGCAACAGCAGCAGCATCACCAGTAGCAGCATCTCAGAAACGCCAGCTCGTTACAAGGCAGGCTACGCTGTGTATCACCGGTTTCAGTAAGAGGCACACCGCCGACAACCTCTTAGAGAAACTGAGGGAAATCATCGCCCAGTGGCTTACCCCACTTAGACTCTCCTGGGGATTTGTGATATCTGACAACACCACCAATATTGTGCGGGCATTACATCTGGGCAAATTCCAGCACGTCCCATGTTTTGCTCACACAATAAACTTGGTGGTGCAGAATTTTCTGAAAAGCGACAGGGGCGTGCAGGAGACGCTTTGGGTGGCCCGAAAAATTTCTGGCCACTTTCGCCATTCAGTGACTGCGTGCCGAAGACTGGAGCACCAGCAAACACTCTTGAACCTGCCCCGCCATCACCTGAAGCAAGAGGTTGTGACGCGGTGGAACTCAACCCTCTATATGCTTCAGAGGATGGAGGAGCAGCAAAAGGCCATACAAGCCTATACATCCACCTATGACATAGGCAAAGGAGGGGGTATGCACCTGACTCAAGCGCAGTGGAGAATGATTTCCGTGTTGTGCAAGGTTCTCCAGCCCTTCGAACTTGCCACACGTGAAGTCAGTTCAGACACAGCCAGCTTGAGTCAGGTCATTCCCCTCATCAGGCTTTTGCAGAAGCAGCTGGAGAAAGTGAAGGAGGAGCTAAGACGGAGCGATTCCGCTCGGCATGTGGGACTTGAGGATGAAGCCCTTCATTCGCTTTGCCAGGATTCCAGGGTGGTCAATCTGTTGAAATCAGACCACTACATTTTGGCCACCGTGCTTGATCCTAGGTTTAAAGCCTATGTGGTGTCTCTCTTTCCGGCCGACACAAGCCTGCAGAGGTGCAAAGACCTGCTGGTGAACACACTGTCAGCTGAAGCGGAACGTGACACGTCAACGGCTCCTTCTTCATTTTCTCCCGCAACTGGGGCTGCCAGGAAAAAACTTAGGTATCCTAAGCAACCCGCTGGCGGTGATGCAGGGCAGGCAGGACCAAGTTTGGACATCTGGTCCGGACTGAAGGACCTGGCAACAATTTCTGACATGTCTACTGTCACTGCATATGATACTGTCACCATTGACAGAATGGTGGAGGATTACATCGGTGACAGCATCCAAGTAGGCATGTCAGACAGTCCATACCTGTACTGGCAGGAAAAAGAGGCAATTTGGAGGCCCCTGTACAAGCTGGCTCTATTTTACCTGAGTTGCCCCCCCTCCAGTGTGTACTCCGAAAGCGTGTTTAGTGCAGCCGGGAACCTTGTCAGCGAAAGGCGTAGGAGGTTGCTTCCACAGAATGTGGAGAAGATGATGTTCATCAAAATGAATTATCAGCTCTTCCAGGGAGACCAGCCTCCAGAAGGTACAGAGGGACCTGTGGTGGTGGATTCAAGTGGGGACGAGTTAATACTTTGTGAGGATGAGGATGTACACACTGAAGAGGGTGAGGAATCGGTGGATGAGGAGGATGAGGATGACATCTTGCCTCCGTAGAGCCAGTTTGTGCAGGGACACATTAATTGCCAGCTTGTTTTGTGGGGGCCCAAACGAACCAATCATTTCAGCCACAGTTGTGTGGCAGACCCTGGCGCTGAAATGATTGATTTGTTAAAGTGTGCATGTCCTGTTTATACAACATAAGGGTGGGTGGGAGGGCCCAAGGACAATTCCATCTTGCACTTCTTTTTTTTCTTTGCATTATGTACAGTTTGGGGCCTAGTTTTTCTAACTGCCATCCTGTCTGCCACTGCAGTGTCACTCCTAGATGGGTCACGTGTTTGTGCCGCCCACTCGTGTCGCTTAGCATAGTCATCCAGCTACCTCGGTGCAACCTTTTGGACATGAAAACACTATTGTGAGGTGTGAGGTGTTCAGAATAGACTGGAAATGAGTGGAAATTAAGGTTATTGAGGTTAATAATAGCATAGGAGCAGAGAAACCAACAAATTCTGTGATTTTAGCTGTTTTTATGCTTTTTAAAAAAAAAATACAGATCCAAAACACAAAACCCAGAACCCAAAACACGGAAGGGTGGTTTTGGCAAAACCAATCCAGATCCAAAACACGAAGAAAGATCCAGATCCAAAACCAAAACACGAAACACGAAAAGTGGCCGGTGCACACCCCTACTTTGAAGTGAAGTTTTCACTCATTTCATTATCAGGTGGATCTGCAAGACAAACGGAATTAGATGTAAATCGATTTTGGCCAGCGAAAGCCTGTCGACAGCACATGGAGCTCTGCCATTGGGAGAGACCACAGTGGGGAGAGACTCAGATGGGAGGAGGAAGGAGGAGCACCTGTCGCCAAGCTCCTGCACTCTTTGGACAGGCATACGGCTGGCTACCACAGGCTCTGTTCCTCCCACCATACAGTCACATAGCCACCAGCAGGGAATCCATTTCTGAGTCCCCAAGGAAAGATTTTGCTGCAGCCCTGCCCGAACGAGCACTGGAGGAACCCAGCAGCTCCTTACCCCCCAGCGCTATGGTTGCTGGTGCAAATGGAGGGCCAGGGCCGCTTATAAGGGCAGGTTGGTATATGAGCTGCACTGAAGTCTCAACCTCATCGAGCATGGTAAGAGCACTGGGGAGTTGTAGTCATGACATACTAGGAGAGGGATGTGTGACAGGTTTATAGTGTTATATGTATGGTGGGAGCAGGTGTATAGTGCTATGCAGGGGCATTTTAAGCACTTAATGCCAGAATCTATAGCGCGTGCACTGGTCTCTGGAAAAATGGCACCCACAACTTTTTCTCGCCAATTTCCCTGTGAGAGAAGCACAGTTTGCGAAAGGTAACTATAACTAAATATGGGTGTAGGGTATGTGGTGTGGGCCACACCCTGCACCCATTATAAATATGCCCCTGGTGCTATGTGTACAAGGCATGGACAGGTGTATAGTGTTATATGTATAGTGGGGGCAGGTACAGTATATAGTTTTATATGATTATGGGGGACAGGGCATAGTGTGATACATATAAGGGGGCAGGTGTATAGTGCTATGTGTATAGGGGATTGGACAGGTGTATAGTGCTATGTGTATAGGGGATTGGACAGGTGTATAGTGTTATATGTATAGGGGATTGGAGAGGTGTATAGTGTTATATGTATAGGGGATTGGAGAGGTGTATAGTGTTATATGTATAGGGGATTGGAGAGGTGTATAGTGTTATATGTATGGGGAGCAGGTGTATAGTAATATGTGTACAGGGGATTGACAGGTATTTAATGTTATATATGTAGGGAGCAGCTGTATAGTGCTATGTGTATGGGGAAGCAGGTGTATAGTGCTATGTGTACAGGGGATTGGACAGGTATATAGTGTTATATGTATAGGAGATTGGACAGGTTTATAGTGTTATATGTATAGCAGGAGCAGGTATATAATGTTATATGATTAGGGGGGACAGGTGTATAGTGTTATACATATAGAGGGGCAGGTGTATAGTGCTATGTGTAAAGGGGATTGGACAAGTGTATAGTGTTATATGTATGGGGGAGCAGGTGTATGTATAGTGCTATCTGTACAGGGGTATTGGACAGGTGTATAGTGATATATGTATAGGGGATCGGACAGGTTTATAGTGTTATATGTATAGTGGGAGCAGGTATATAGTGTTATATGATTAGGGGGACAGGCAAGGCCGCCATCAGGGAGGACTGCCGGGCCCAGACACTTGGGGTGCCCATCCGCTCCTACCTCCTGCCACTGCTGGACACTCCGGGGCCCTGTCTGCTCCTAACCCCTGTCACTGCCGATGCACAAGCCCAGGGATGCCCTCCTGCTCCACCTTCCATATAGCAGTACAGCATACTGTTAAATACTTGGCAACCGGTACGCCATACCATCCGTCGCCATTATGCAGGAACTGCCACTGCGATAGTTCCTTCATCCTACTTGCAGGACTGCTGGGAGTGTGACACATTCGTGACATTTCGTCACGCTCCCTGCCAAAGAGAGGAGCCACCGGCCTCGTGGAAGAGCCAGACCAGCTAACAGAGTTCCATGCAAATGGTAAGAGAGGGGAACAAAGGCTGGAAAGACAAGGGGGCAGCAGGTTGGAAAGACAAGGGGGCAGAAAGTGGGCAGGTGGTGAGGCTGAAAAGACAAGGGGACAGAAGGCTGGTGGTGAGGCAGAAAGGGGACAAAAGGCTGGAAAGATAAGGGAACAGGGGGTTTGAATGATGGGGACTGGAGGCTGGAAAGACAAGGGTAAGAAGGCTGGAAAGACAAGGGGGCAGGAGACTGGAAAAACAAGGGGGCGGAAGGCTGGAAAGACAAGGGGGCAGAAGGCTGGAAAGACAAGGGGGCAGGTGGCTTGAAAGATGGGGACAGGAGGCTGGAAAGACAAGGGGGCAGAAAGTGGGCAGGTGGCGAGGCTGGAATGACAAGGGGCAGAAAGAGGACAGAAGGCTGGAAAGATAAGGGAACAGGTGGTTTGAAAGATGGAGACCGGAGTCTTGAAAGACAAGGGGCAAAATGCTGGAAAGACAAGGGGTGGAAGGCTGAAAAGAAAAGAGGACAGGTGGCTTAAAAGACAGGGGTGGAAAGGGGGCAGGAGGCTGGAATGACAAGGGAGCAAAAGGCTGGAAAGACAAGGGGACAGGTGGCTTGGAAGATGGGGGCAGGAGGCTTGAAAGACAAGGAGGCAAAAGGCTGGAAAGACAAGGGGGCAGGAGGCTGGAAAGACAAGGGGGCAGGTGGCTTGAAAGATGGGGGCAGGAGGCTGGAAAGACAAGGGGGCAGAAGGCTGAAAGAAAAGGGGGCAAGTTGCTTGAAAGACAGGGGTGGAAAGGGGGCAGGAGGCTTGGAAGATGGGGGCAGGTGGCTTGAAAGACAAGGAGGTAGGAGGCTGGAAGACAAGGGGGCAGGAGACTGGAAAGACAAGGGGCAGGAGACTGGAAAGACAAGGGGCAGGAGGCTGGAAAGACAAGGGGGCAGGTGGCTCGAAAGACAGGCTCAGGAGGCTGGAAAGACAAGGGGGCAGGTGGCTTGAAAGACGGGGCAGGAGGCTGGAAAGACAAGGGGGCAGGAGGCTGGAAAGACAAGGGGGCAGGAGGCTGGAAAGACAAGGGGGCAGAAGGCTGGAAAGACAAGGGGGCAGAAGGCTCGAAAGACAGGCACAGGAGGCTGGAAAGACAAGGGGCAGAAGGCTATAAAGACAATTGGGCAGGAGGCTGGAAAAACAAGGGGGCAGGTGGCTTGAAAGATGGGGCAGGAGGCTGGAAAGACAAGGGGCAGGAGGCTGGAAAGATAAGGGGCGGAAAACTGGAAAGATAAGGGGACAGGAGGCTGGAAAGAAAAGGGCAGGAGGCTGGAAAGACAAGGGGCAGAGGGCTGGAAAGACAAGAGAGCAGAAGGCTGGAGTGCCATAAAGCAGAAAGCTCAGGTGACATGGGGCAGGAAGTGACACAGGGAGCAGGAGACTAGAATAACACAGAGTATTAGGCTTGAATGACACAGCGAGCCGGAAGTGAAACAGAGCTGGAAGTGACACAGGGCAGGGGGCAGGAGAGATACAGGAGGCTAGAGGGGATGTGGGACAGGAGACTGGAGATGACACAGGAAGCAGGAGGTGACACAGGGAGCAGGAGGCTGAAAGATACACAAGGCAGGAAGCTGGAATGTTGCAGGGATCTGGAGGTGACACAGGGAGTAGGAGGTTGCAGGAAACATGGTGAAGGAAGCTGGAATGGTGCAGGGATCTGGAGGTGACAGGGCAGGAGGCTGGAATGATGCAGGGACCTGGAGGAGAGATGGCGCAGAAGGAAGTTGGAATGTTGCAGGGATCTGGAGGTGACACAGGGAGCAGGAGGCTAGAGATGACATGGGCAGGAGGCTGGAGGGGACACAGGTGGAAAGTTTGGTTGAACCTTTGTTGTATGATAATGACATTAGTTATATTTCTACACAAACAGGCATCTTCCAGACAATGGGATTTCCTACATGAATAGTGAATACTGACTGAAAGTCTGCCAAGGGAGGATCAATTTCTTCAGAGGTTCACCATCATTAGAATTGCACATTGTACATGTGCCAGGATTTTGGAATTGCAGAGAGAGAGTCCAATGAGATGCAAAACAAAAGCTGTGGAAAAGCAATTCCACAGATGACTTCTTTTGTGTTGCAGATCATTGCTCTGTTCTCTCTCTACAATTCCAAAACCCCAGCACATGTACCATGTGCAAATAGATTTAGCACAGGAACTATGCAAACAGTCCAGTCACAGTGATCCCCCTTCTCATCCTGTCCAGTGCCCCCCATCCAGCCCAGTGTCCCCCACCATCTCACTGACTCCCCCATCCCAGTGTCTACCCCCTTCCCTCCCCAACCAGCCCACTGCCACCATCTAACTGCCCCTCAGCAAGAACCCCCCCAGCCTGTCCAGTCACAGTGTCCCTCCATCATTCAGCCCAGTGTACCCCTTCTCTAGCCTAGTGTTCCCTTCTTCCACCACCCTCTCACTGCCCTCTTTCCATCCAGCCTATTGCCCCTATATTTATTTATTTTATTTATTAACAGTTTCTTACATAGCGCAGCAAATTCCGTTGCGCTTTACAATTGGAAACAATTATAGAACAAATCAGGATAATAACAGACAGACATAGAGATAAGAGGGCCCTGCTTCACCCAGTCACCTTCTGCCTTCCCCCTGCTTAACTATCTCCCCATCACCCTCTCTCTCCTGTCACTCACTACCTCTCAATCTCCCACTATTTCTAACAGTCACCTATCTCTCCTGCCAGCCACTGCCTCTCCCTGTCATCCACCACATCACCCACTGCCATCCCCTGGCGTCACCTTCTGACTACCCCAACGCCCATTCCCTGGCATCACCCACTACCCCTCTCCGTCACCCTCTGCCCATCACCCTCTGCTTCCCCCCTGTGTCACTATCTCCCCATCACCCTCTCTCTCCTGTCACCCTTTGTCTTCTACAAGGCATCCCCCTCTACTTGTAACCTTCTGCTTCTCCCTATCACCCACTGCCTCTTCCCGTCACCCACTCCCTCTTCCCGTCACCCTCTCCCTGTCACTTACTGCTTCTCCCCATCACTCTTTTCTGTCACCCACTGCCTCTCTGTCTCCCACTATCTCTACCTGTCACCCAGCTCTTCTGTCACCCACTGCCTCTCTGTCTCCCACTACCTCTACCTGTCACTCATCTCTTCTGTCACCCACTGCCTCTCTGTCTCCCACTATCTCCATCTCTCCTGTCACCCACTGCCTCTCCCTATCATCCTCTATGTTACCCACTGCCACACCCTGGTGTCACCATCTGACTCCCCCTGTCACTCATTCCCTGGCATCACCCACTGCCTCTCCCTGGAGTCACCCATTGCCTCTCCAACAAAGGCGTGGCTTGTGGATACAGCATTCCCTTTGAGGCCATGCCCCTTGTTGTGAGGCCACATCCACTTTCACAGGGGCACACGCAAAAAAGCCCTCTCCCCTTCCATCATGGAGCCTCCCATCATTTTGTGCTGGATCCGCCCCTGCTTACGGGTTACTGCTCACCCTAGCCACCCAGGGCCGCCCTTCTGCTCCACCGCCTACCTATGTCACACCTGTCCTGTACAATAAAGCGTTTCTTGTTAGCCGGTGTGACGGGACTTCATAACGTCACGCCACGCCACTGAATAAGAGAGGAGTCGCGGCATGTGAGGACTGGGGAGCAACTAGTACAGAATAAGAAGAGTGAGGTAACTAAGGTAAGTGTCTAAGGTTGTGGGGGGTCCTGCCTATTTTGGCAGTCCTGGGCCCCATTATTTCTGATGGCAGCCCTGGGGACAGGTGTAAAGTGTTATACATATAAGGGGACAGGTGTATAATGCTATCTGTAAAGGGGATTGGACAGGTGTATAGTGTTATATGTATAGCGGGGGCAGGTACTGTATATAATGTTATATGATAGGGGGACAGGTGTATAGTGTTATACATATAGGGGGCAGGTGTATAGTGCTATGTGTACAGAGAATTGGACAGGTGCATAGTGTGTTATGTATAGGGGATTAGACAGGTGTATAGTGTTATATGTATGGCGGAGCAGGTCACTATACATATAGGGGGCAGGTGTATAGTGCTATGTGTACAGGAGATTGGACAGGTGTATTGTGTTATGTGTAATGGGGAAGTTACAGATCTGTCAATCACTCACTGTACGTACTGGTTGGATGAGCGATGTGGTGCGGCAAAGTTAGACGACAAGTAGTGGCTCCATATTGAGAGTGGCACAAGCTTGAGCTGTCACCTTGACTCATCTGTCAGTCTACTCTACACTGGGTGACAGTGTGTACCTCAGATGGCCTGCAGCTGCCCAGCACACTTCCATATGCCAGAAGCAGCATGCCTGCTACACTGTAGGTGTTACCTCCTTCTCAGTTGTAGGGTGTGTGCAATAGCCCACATACTACCCCTCGGGCCCCAAACATACAGCCAAGGGAAATACACTATTCACCTTGCCCCCCAGCCCCAGGGACACACACTGCCCGGCCTTCCCTCCCAACCCCAAGGACATACATTGCCCACCCTACCACCCAGACCCCAGGGACGTACACTGCCTGCCCTACTACCCCAGCTCACCCTACTCCCCTGCCTCGAGAACATATTCTACCCACCCTTTTATTTTTTCTTGTGGGGGCTAATGTGTTTGTTTTTTCTCTGTGTCGGGGACCAAAGTGGTTTTGTCAATGTCGGGGGTGTGTTTTATTTTTTTTCTGTTGAGGCCAATGTGTTTGTACTGTATTTATTTATTATGGGGGACATTGTGTTTGTTTTTTCCTGAGGTGGCCAAGGTGTACGTTTGTTTTTCCTTTGTTTTTTTTTCTTGTGCAAAAGTTTTTTCGTCTGAGTTGCATTGCACATTATCCCGATTAGTACAGAGGGCCTGATTCAGAGTTGGGAATAGAGAGAGAGATAGCACTTAACTGTGTACCTGGGCACAGGGCCGTAGCTAGGGTAGTGTGGCCAGTGCCATCGCACAGGGCACCACAGGTCAGGGGGCGCTGTTTGGGCCTGTCAAATTTCTGTTTATTATCATTCTTGCTCTTATTTCATACCCAGCATCTCCTGGCCTCCCCTATCTCTTCCCTGGCCCTTCCCCATGAAGCCGTGGCCCTTTTTTTGTGCATTATGTCCCTTTGAAAGATGAGGGGGGCGCCAATGCTCTTTCTGGCACAGGGCACCAAAAAGTCTAGTTATGGCTCTGCCTGGGCAAACCATGTTGTAATGCAAGGGGTGTAAATACATAATTTTTTTTGCATGTAGTGTAAATACTGGCTGCTTTGGCATGTAGCCCACAAATACTGCACAGCTTTATTATTACACTGCACTTTAGATGTCAGTTTGGACACCTCCCTCCCAAATCTAAATCTCTCTGCACATTTTAAATCTGCCCCACCTGCAGTGCAGAATGGTTTCACCAAGATGTTCAGTTGAGAGATCTCTCTCTATTCCCAACTCTGAATCAGGCCCAGAGTTGCAGTACAGATTCAGACACATGCACCAAGAAGCGTATTAGAAATGTGTTGGGCGTTCCTGGTCGGTTACAGGGAGTTGGCTAAACAGACGCAGATATAACATGTAACATTGTATGGATGTGTTATTGGAGTGACATGAGCATGGTGATGAAAGTGGCTGTGTATAGAGACGCTGAATTGCTCACATTGGAAACCATACTCAGATGGATTATCTGCACCTAGCACTGGGATGATAAAAGTTTCCATGGTGCGACCAATGGTGGTGTCTAAAGATGCACAAAGTATGATTGCAGCGTCTGTAGACACTGAAATTGGGTGCCCACCATGTCTGCGGCAGTGGAGGTAGGGAGGGAGAGTGGGCACCGGGGGAGAGGATGTTGGGGGGGGAGAGCACACACCAGGGAAGAAGATGCAGGGAGGGAGCAGACTCCGGGGGAGAGAATGCGGGGAGGGAGAGCAGACACCGGGGGAGAGGAAGTAGGGAGGGACAGTAGACACCGGGGGGAGAGGATGCAGGGAGGGAGAGCACACATTGGGGCAGAGGATGCAGGGAGGGAAGGCAGACACAGAGGGAAATGATGCAGGGAGGGAGAGCAGACACCAGGGGAGAGGGTGCAGGAAGGGAGACCAGACACCTGGGGAGACGACGCATGGAGGGAGCAGACACCAAGTGAAGGGTTGCAGGGAAGGAGAGCAGACATTGGGGAAAGGATGCAGAGAGGGAGTTGACACTGGGGGAGAGGATCCAGTGAGGGAGAGTAGGCACTGGGTGAGAGGATGCAGGTAGGGAGTTGGAAGATTGGGAAGTGCTGTGACTGGAGTCACCGCCAGGGTGATCAATGTCATCTGGAGCCAGGAGAGAAGCAGCATCAGGGAGAACTTTCCCTGCAGACAGGGAACACATCGCCGCAACTCAGTGTCGGCTCATTGTAATGGAGCTCCGAAGAAGCAGGGAAAGTATCTCACACTTCCAAAAAACTGCCTCTGCAAAAAGAGCAGCTTTTCGGAAGTGATTATTAAGTAAAGGAGACATGATGAATGGGTTAGGCTGCAAAAGGGGACAGTTAAGGTTAGGCTTCCCGACTGTCATATCCCGGTGAGGGTGAAATGCCGGGCGTCTAGATGTAGACACCTGACATTTTCCCGACACCGGGAGACAGGCACCCGGCATACCAATCGAAGGGATGCCGGGCACCGCGAGCAGACAGCCACAGGGGGGGGTTAGGTTTAGGGCACCCAGGGGGGACTTAGGGTTAAGCACCCCCCCGGGAGGGTTAGGGTTGGGCTAGGGGGAGGGGGGGCTAGGGTTAGGCACCCCCGGGGGGGGCTTAGGGTTAGGCCCCCTTCCGGGGGACTTACGTTTAGGCAGCGGGGAAGAGGGGGTTAGGGTTAGGCACTTAGAGGGGGTTTAGGGATAGGCACTTGGGGGGAGAGGTTAGGGTTAGGCACCCCTAAGGAGGGTTAGGGTTAGGGGGTTAGGTTAGGTTAGTTTATAGTTACCTTAGGGACGATCGGGATTTCCAGCGCTGCTGGGCTTCTGCTGCCTGGAACTCTGCTTCTGTCGGCCTGCCGATGTCGGGAATCGAACCGCCGGCCATGCTGGCAGCGGTATTTCATACCGATTCCTGCCAAAGGGTACGGTTGGGGTTAGGCTGCCAAAGGGTATGGTTAGGGTTAGGCTGCAGAAGGGGTGGGTTAGGGTAAGGGTTAGAATGCATACCAACATTCATCAGGATTTTGACCGGCAGGATTCCGCTGCCAGTATTGTGACCATTGGTATGGTCAAAGGCGGAACTCAATACCCAACCCACCAAAGAGTGTATTTACTTTCTTTATTCATTCAAAGCATAAGAAAATAATGTGGTAACAGATAAACAGGAGCAAAATATTTTTCATTTTTTAAGCTAAGTTTCTTGTTAACATTTGTGAGTTTTTGTCCTCTTTCAACAAAACCTTACTGTATTCATCCTCATTTCATGTCTTTCGAAAATATAAACTAATGTGAAACAAATTGAAGCTATGACTTGTGTGATGGATATGTTATGTCAAAATTAGTTATTTTTATATTACACTCGATTTATCCTAAGTCTAATAATGCCGCCCATCACAAACGTAAAAAAGGGGAATCTAGTGAAGGTCAATTTTGAGAAAAAGACACAAAACCCTTTTTTTCTTTAGTGATTTTTGGATAATTTCCAAATACCATCACAAAATAGCCTTTCCATTTGGTGTTTGAGTTGCATCTGACCAAACATGGCTGTTATGATCAAGGAAAGCCAAGCCCACCAGGTTGCTATCTAAAATCAAGGTTGAAAAATGGCATAAGAGTATTTTGCAAGTATACTTATTTGTGACTTTAGATAAAATAAATACAGTTTGAAACACAAAAGCACGGCAGTTTAAAATAATATAGGACATCAATGAAACATTTGCCACACAGAAGTGGCAGACAGGATGGCAGTTTAACCACTTAACTGACAAATTTATTTTCCAAAAACCGCTCTGAAATTGTCGTGTTTTTTTATGATTAAATTAGGTCAAGAACAGCTTTTTAAAACTTATCCAACACGATTTTGTAAAAAAAATAATTTATTTTTAAACACTGTATACCATAAAAATAGCAATTTTTAAGGTATATAGTGGTAATGGCCATCGATAGAAACATTGATTGAGACCACAGTTGACGATGGTTCCTTAACATTGGTTGAGGGGTTGCAATCTACAGTATATATGCGTGTGTCTTATATATATATATGTGTGTGTGTATATAATATATATATATATATATATATATATATAGACAATAGTCCGGCACTCACATATATCCACAGTCCAAAAAAGTGCTCAGGTGCCTCCTAATAAACAAAAATATACTGTATTAAGAAGTGGCACTCTGAGACTTGAAGTGATGAATGATGTTTATTCCATAGACTGGAAAAGAGACCAACGTTTCGGGGCCACACCGCCCCTTTGTCAAGGTGAGTAATAAAGAATAACTAAAGAACGTACCTTAAATATCCAAGAAAGCCCGCTGAGAGAAGAAGCATGCCAGGAAGTTGTGTAGGTGCGCGGCTGCCGTGTCCCGGAATGATGACGTCATCCCGTCGATGACGCCCGGTAACCCGGGTAACCAAAGACGCGGACCAGCCTGTGTGGTGAATGGACGAAAGAAAGTGCTCAGTGACAGCTGCGGGGTCCATAATACACCCTGTGACACAATAGAACCAAAACAGAACTAGCACCAAGAGTTAAAAATGCATATACCTGAAAGGAAAAAGAGGGATAATAAAGACACTGAATTAAAGCCAACAGTTAAATGCCCCGTAGTGAAATAATCATAATAAGGGAAAAAGCTAAGTTTGCATACATGTGTGTACCTAGGCTGTAAATACAGCCTCAAAGTAAACACAATAAGCAAGGATACAAAATGCATTAATAGGGGCAGTGTATACTGAGAGCTATAAAGCCACAAACATATCTATGCATAACACAGTCGCTGAAACTGGTGGCCATAGAATAACGGAAAAATGGGGGAGTCCATAAGTAGAACAAATGGACCAATTCGGCTGAGGGTCCAGTATACGAGGTCCAGACAATCAGAACACACTCCACGTGATCCTTTCGTTCAACCCATGAGGCCTGATGGTGTTCAGATTGTACATCCATCTGGCTTCCATTTGGAGAAGCTTGTTAGCCCGGTCGCCACCTCTCAAGGACGGTGGCACATGATCAATAATCATATGTCTAAGTTGAAGCAAATCATGCTTGTTCTCCGCAAAGTGACGGGCTACTGGCTGATCTGTACTCTTCCCACTCAAGGCCGCTTTGATGGCCGAGCGGTGTAGTGCCATCCTCTCACGAAGGGAACTGATGGTCTTCCCTACATAGTGCTGACCGCAGGGACAAATGATGATGTATACAATATACGAAGAGGTACAGGTTAGCACATGCTTGATAGTGAACTGTTGTTCAGTATGAGGATGCTTAAAGGTGGAGCCAGAGATCATACTGCGACATGTAGTGCACCGTAGACACTTGTAGCAACCGTTCTCCTTAGAGAGGAAATTAAGAGATCCCGGAGCCTTTGCAAAGTTGGTAATGTTTGTATGGAAAATCATGTCCTTGATGTTCCTTCCGCGAGTAAAGCATGCCATAGGTCGTTTATTCTTAAAGCATTTTAAATCATTGTCTGTGGAGACTATAGGCCACAAAGCCCTCGTTGCCCTTGGTAAGACAGGACTGGAGGTGTTATATTTGCTGACCCACGGAATAATATCCTCTTTGGACCTCACTTGGGATAATAACTGTTGTGACCTGGGCATCGCCATAACTGATTCTTTTTGTTCAAGAAGGGTGTTTAATTTGTAGCCCCTGCATAAGAATCTGGTGATCACACTATCTAATTCATTTCCAAGTGACTCATGATCACTTGTAATACGTGCCACCCGGATCATTTGTGACTTAGGGAGTCCCTTAATCAAAGCACGTGGATGGTGACTATCAGCCCTTAGAAGTGTATTCTTGTCAGTCGCTTTGATAAACACTTTGGTGCCAATGGAACCGTTATTAATACTCACTTGAACGTCAAGATAGTTAATACTGAATCTCTGTGGTTGATGTATTCCATTAATTCGATAAATCGATCCCTACCTCCGGTCCACAGCATAAAGAGATCGTCGATGTAACGTGCAAAGGTAAGTATACACTTTGAGATCTCAGGCTGATCAAAAAACATGGATCTCTCCTCATTGAACATATAGATGTTCACGTAGGAAGGGGCCACATTACTCCCCATCGCGCATCCGTTAAGCTGGAGTAAAAAATCCCCATCAAAAAGAAAATAATTTCTTTTAAGGGTGAGATCCAACAGGCACAGGAATAATTCCAGATTAACTGATTCCATATTTTCTTTAATTAAGAATTCCCTCATAGCTGTAAGCCCCCCAGCATGGGGTATGCTGCTGTACAAGCTGCTGACATCCATTACACACAGCAGGGTTCCTCTGGGTACCTTGCCCACTTTGTTAAGGAGATTAAGGAAACATGTAGTGTCTTTAATAAAGGTTTTCTGTTTCATTACCAGAGGTTGTAAAATACTGTCTAGAAACTCAGATATTGGTTGGAAAAGGGAATACCTTGCCGAGATGATCGGGCGCCCGGGGGGATTCCTTATGTCCTTGTGAATTTTGGGGACCGTGAATAGAATTGGGACTACAGGATGTTCCTGCTGAAGTGCTATACCCAGCTCCTTAGTTAATTTACCTTGAGAAACTGCTTCCATTAGAATGGAATCCAGTTCTTTCTTGTATTTTGCCGTCGGGTCCGTGGATAGACGTTTGTACGTGTCTGATACCGCTAATTGACCACAGATCTCAGATCTATATGCACTCAAGTCCATAATCACGATCCCACCCCCCTTGTCTGCGGGGCGGATAATAATGTCCCTGTATGAACCCAAATCCCTTAATGCTTCTCTCTCTTTTTTAGACAAATTGTGATGTTTGATGGCTGCGGCGGCATTGTATCTAGCTACAGAGCTGTCAAGAAGACGTGTAAATGACTTAATTGATGCGTTGGTCGATTGAGGGTCAAATTTCGACTTGGATTTGGAATTAATGAAGCCTTGATGAATGGTAACAGGCATTGGAGGAGTAGTCTGGAAATGCTCCTGTAAACGCAACTTGCGTGAAAATTTATGTAGATCAATTTTCCAAGACAATTCGTTGTAATGATTGGTTGAAATGAAGGACAGTCCTTTATCCAGGACACCGAGTTCAGTAGAGCTCAGTTCTCTGGAAGACAAGTTATAAACTAAGTTCTCTTTGGTTCTAGGTCTTTGGAGCCTCGAGTTCTGGCCCCCCTGCGGTGGTCTGCCTCTGCCTTTTGGACCTTTTGTATTAACGGCTGGTGTCCCTAAAGGGACGTGTTATCTCCTGCGACCCATCTGAGTCCCGGGTGGCGAATTCACTGTCACTATTAGATGACATTGGATCCCTCGAGTGGGCCTCACGACGTTGTCTCCAGCTATGTTTGGATCTATAGTTGTAAGGCTTGTGGGCTCCCGGTTCACCCCCCATGAGCCACTTATAAACCCTGTTGGTATCGTAATCCTCTTTGACAATATTATGTTTGTTTCTTTTAAACTTAATGAGGTCTCGGCGATATTGATCACATTGTGATTGTAGTTTGCGGACCCAGTCCTGGGATTGATCTTGTTGCAAAAATTGAAGATACTCTGATTCAAATACTACAATTTTGTCTTTGGTTGATCTCAACTCCCGGCCTACCTCTTCCACTACCAGCAGCATTAGGTCCATGCTGCACTTGTTTAATATTCCGACCCATTTCCTACAAAACTCCGGATTAAATCGGCCGATGGTTGGAACATTTCTCACTCTGAAGCCTCTCGGAATCATTTTTTCCCTGTGGTAGTCAGAGAGGGAAATCCCGTGTAAAAGAAAGTCAATTTCTCTGCGCTTAAGTTTAAATAGCTGATGGTAGATATCCAATGGACCTTGCTGAATATCATGGACGGATAATTGCTCTTTAAATAATAGCCTTTCTGCATCATCATCCGTATAACTATGTGTGTCCCCAATGGTGATGTTATGGCTCCGACACCCTTGTATTTCCTCCAACGTCGAATGTGTATCCATGATAGTATTATGGTAAACAGATCCCTCCGAGTGCAATAAATCCAGGTGATGCACAACGTGAAAAAAATAAAGCACTCACAGCTTGTTCCCCAAAGGAGACTTGAAACGAAAATGGACAGGTGCCCTGACTCAGGAGGGAACAAAAAATCCCAAATTCATATATAGACAATAGTCCGGCACTCACATATATCCACAGTCCAAAAAAGTGCTCAGGAGCCTCCTAATAAAGAAAAATATACTGTACGAAGAAGTGGCACTCTGAGACTTGAAGTGACGAATGATGTTTATTCCATAGACTGGAAAAGAGACCAACGTTTCGGGGCCACACCTCCCCTTTGTCAAGGTGAGTAATAAAGAATAACTAAAGAACGTACCTTAAATATCCAAGAAAGCCCGCTGAGAGAAGAAGCATGCCAGGAAGTTGTGTAGGTGCGCGGCTGCCGTGTCCCGGAATGATGACATCATCCCGTCGATGACGCCCGGTAACCCGGGTAACCAAAGACGCGGACCAGCCTGTGTGGTGAATGGACGAAAGAAAGTGCTCAGTGACAGCTGCGGGGTCCATAATACACCACGTGACACAATAGAACCAAAACAGAACTAGCACCAAGAGTTAAAAATGCATATACCTGAAAGGAAAAAGAGGGATAATAAAGACACTGAATTAAAGCCAACAGTTAAATGCCCCATAGTGAAATAATCATAATAAGGGAAAAAGCTAAGTTTGCATACATGTGTGTACCTAGGCTGTAAATACAGCCTCGAAGTAAACACAATAAGCACGGATACAAAATGCATTAATAGGGGAGGTGTATACTGAGAGCTATAAAGCCACAAACATATCAATGCATAACACAGTCGCTGAAACTGGTGGCCATAGAATAACGGAAAAATGGGGGAGTCCATAAGTAGAACAAATGGACCAATTCAGCTGAGGGTCCCGTATATGAGGTCCGGACAATCAGAACACACTCCACGTGATCCTTTCGTTCAACCCATGAGGCCTGATGGTGTTCAGATTGTACATCCATCTGGCTTCCATTTTCAGAAGCTTGTTAGCCCGGTCGCCACCTCTCAAGGACGGTGGCACATGATCAATAATCATATGTCTAAGTTGAAGCAAATCATGCTTGTTCTCCGCAAAGTGACGGGCTACTGGCTGATCTGTACTCTTCCCACTCAAGGCCGCTTTGATGGCCGAGCGGTGTAGTGTATATACTGTATATATGTGTGTGTATATATATTTATATATATATACACAGACATATAAACAAACATATACTGTACACACATGCATATATTTATATATACACATATATACATACATACACACATATATATATATGCATACACACACATATATATATATATATATATATATGCATACACACAACATTGTGTTGACTCATCTGCATCACCAGTGGGTCTTTTTTTGGGAAAGTTTAGTTTTTTCCTGGCAGCCGAACTTGCTGGAGAAACTGAAGAAGGAGCCATCGCAGCATCATGTGCCAGAGCGTCCATCTCTGAATCAGGGCCTGAGTCCACTGGGAAGAAAGACATGACGTATGACTTAAACCTAGGATCCAGCACGGTCACCAAAATGTATTGATCCGATTGTAAAATCCTGACAACCCTTGGATCCTGGTGAAGCGAATAAAGGACTTGATCTACAAGTCCGACATGCTTAACGGAATCGCTTTGTTTTAGCTCCTCCTTCAGTATCTCAAGCTGCTTTTCCAACAATATAATTAGGGGAATTACGTGACTCAAGCTGGCAGTTTGTTTGGTTTAGAGCATTGAGTCTGGCATAGTAATATGCACACCATTCAGAGGCACAATATAGGTATTGGTTCATTTTTGGGGCGTGGGTCCCCCTGGATTGCTTTGGTTGATCTGTTTTAGGGTACCGCATTATAACACATTTTTCTTTTATAACACATTTTAACCCTTCACTGTTTGTTTATTATACATGTACTTCACTTTTTTATTTTCATTCTTTATATGCAGCTGTTGCTGCTCTTAACTATCTCTTTTATACTGCACTTTTCTTACTAAGGCGGTGCCCTGGGGCGGCTTAGCTGGGCCAGTTTAGAGGTGTCCTGCACTCTGGATTTGAACCTTAGTATGTTAGGGACCTACCCGACTGAGGTTACCCGGATATGGTGGGTAGGCCCATAACCTTGGCCAAGATTATGCCAAAAACCTCTATTCACTGCAAATAAGTATTTATTTATATATAATCAGTTAATTTGGAGTTGAGCACCTGTATTTCTTCTTCTCAAGCTTGCAGTGTCTGAACTCACTTCACAGGTGACTACTTGAGTAAGGTACATCCCCCTTCCTCTTCCTATGTATGCATATAAAGGGTCGAGTTCCACCTTTGTAACTACCTCTTGCTTCAGCTGGTGACAGGGCAAAATCAACATTTCTTGCAGGTGCTGCAATCTTCTACATGCACCTGCTGAATGGTGAAAATGACCAGAAATTTTGCGGGCCACAGAGAGCATTTCCTGCACAGCCCTGTCATTTTTTTTTTTAAATATTGCACCACCAAGTTGATTGTGTGAGCAAAACATGGGATGTGTTGTAATTCACCCCCCTGTAATGCTCTCACAATATTGGTGACATCAGAAAGCACAAATCCTGCGCAGAGCCCAAGCGGGGTCAAGCATTTTGCAATGACTTCCCTGAGTTTTTCTAAGAGGTTGTCAGTGGTATGCCTCTTAGTGAAACCGGTGATAGACAGAGTAGCCTGCCTTAGATGATGCTGCTGTTGTTGTTGGTTGCGCTGAAGGCAATACACCCACCCATTGGGTTGTTACAGTCTTGTAATGTTGCATTTGTCTTGTTCCACATATCTGTGGTTAAGTGGACAGTGGGTACAATGGCATTTTGGAGGACACTAATTAAGTTATTTTTAATGTCCCTGTACAGGCTGGGAATTGCTTTTCTTGTGAAGTGGAACCTAGATGGGATTTGGTAGTGGGGACACAGGAACACAATTAACTGTCTAAAACCCACTGCACTAATGGTGGATATCGAATGCGCATCTAATACCAGCATAGATGGTATAGCGTCAGTGATACGCTGTGCAACTGGGTGACTGCAGTCATACTTGCTCCCCCTTGCAAAGGATTGTGAAACAGTCAATTGTTTTTTAGAACTACTACTAGTAGTTTTCCTAGTCCCCTTCGGGGATGACGATCCACTCCCAGCAGCAGCAGGCATAGTGCTCAAGGATTCTTCTGAGGAATCCAGGATAGGGGAGGACTGAGTTAGCCTTATTAAATTGGATGCAGGACTACTTCCAATCATGATTGAGGATATTGTTGATGAAGGAGTTGGTGGTGAAGATGCTATATGCTTGGATCTAGCAGAAAGAAGGGAGCTAGCTGACGCTTGACTGCTTGTTGTTACTTTTTTAGCCAACACTTTTGATGGATGTGCTGTGGATGACGTAACAGGGAGGAGGTTCCTAGATGGTTAAGATCCCTACCTCTACTTACTCTGGCATGACAACAGGTACAGATTGCTTACCAAATGTTGTCCCGATTTGGATAGAAATGATTCCACACATAATAAGTGGATTTTTTTGTTTTATGCTCAGGCTTGACAATGGGCTTTTCCCTGTCATGGGCAACAACTGTTTCCACTGGAACCTGATTTACACAAGTAACATCCTCATCAACAACATCATCATCAGCATTCTCAAGTTGTGGAAGGAGGTTCCTCTTTGAGTACAGTTTTGGAAAGGTCAGGCTCACATGGCACCAGCCAATACACTTAGGGGTAAATTTACTAAAGTGAAAATTTTTAGAAGTGAGTTTTAGAAGTGATGTTGCCCATAGCAACCAATCAGATTCTACTTAACATTTAACTAGCACCTTCTAGAAGATAATAGCTAGAATCTGATTGGTTGCTATGGGCAACATCACTTTTAAAACTCACTTCTAAAAACTCACTTTAGTAAATTTACCCCTTATACCCCTTAGACTCTCCTCAGGGATTTGTGACATTTCTGAGTGCACAGTTGGTTCCTGTGCCGATTTTCATTTTTTTTTAAACGTCTACATGGAGAAGGGCTAAAATCATCATAAAAGGCAGAACCACCAGTAATAAATAAAGGCCAATGCCTTATTTTATGTCTTTCTTCAGCTAACTTTCCCTTTGATGCCCTGACTTAAACCCTGTATACCCTTGGGCATCGGCTTTAGTAGATGACGTAGATGGACTAGTATTGTCATAACTGGTGGCACTGGAATGAAGTGGGTTACACACACATCAAGTTGTACCAGTTCTATATATTACACTGCGGTATCAATGACCTACAGCATCACAAAATGTTTATGAAAAAGAAAAGAATAATACACTGTGCTACCACTTACAGTGTCACAAGATTTTTTATGAGTAAAACACTGCGCTACTACTTAGTGTCTCAAGATGTTTTATGAAAAAGAAAAGAATAACACACTGTGCTACCTCTTACAGTGTCACAATATTGTTTATGTATAAGAAAAGAATAACACACTGCGCTACAACTTACAGTGTCACAAGATTTTTTAAGAGTACTGTAAAACACTGCGCTACCACTTACAGTGTCACAGTATTTTTTATGAATAAAAAAAGAATAACACACTGCGCTATCACTTACAGTGTCACCAGTATTTTTTATGAGTAAAACACTGCGCTACCACTTACGGTGTCACAGTATTTGTTTTGAATAAGAATAACACACTGCGCTATGACTTATAGTGTCACAATACGCGGATCATAAACTGCGGTCTGGCCGGCAGTGTCACCGAACAATAACAGCACAGCTAAGTTGCACAATACACACAAAAAGAAAAAAAGATCTTTTTTTTATTTTTTGAGGAATGATAATTTTATAAATCACTTTTATTTTTTTTACACTGGGGAAAAGTACTATGGATGAGGCAACAGCCCCTTGATGATCAAAACAGCACTCCTTTATGGACAACAAAGCACCCCTGTGGAGCAGCGGAGTGCGGACAGACCACCTGCAGAGTCACAAATATGTGGATGATAAACTGTGGTCTGGCAGGTAGTGTCACCGAACAATAATAGCGTAACTAGTTACTAACTAGTAACTACCTGGCTAGCACACACACACAAAAAAAAAAAATTAAATGAGATTTCAATTTTAACTTTTATTTTTTATACACTGGGGAAGAGCACCCCTGGATTTACAGGGTACCCAGCTGGATGACACAGCACCCCTTTATGAACTGCAGCCCTAGCCCCTTGATGGACAACAGCAGCAGCCCTTCCCCTGCCCCTTGATTGACAGGCCAACAGTGAGCGATACAGCAGCACCCCCCACTTTATGTACTGCAGCCGCAGCCTGACAACACTGCACCCTTGAACAAATAGTGACAAATCACTGACAACAACACACAATGCACCCTAGAAGAACAGGGCAAGTCTGCTCTGTACACTCACCACAGCTGGAATGCAAATGGTGCCGATCACCAGTACCTTTATACAACCCAAAACCCGCAAGAACCATACAGCGGGATGATGACCTTTTGCCTCATTTTGGATTCTAAGTTAGGCGGAAAAAACCCAGAGCCGGACTCAGATCCTTCTCGGATCCCCTATGTTCAGTGGGGTTCAGTTCTTGGAAAACCGGACCCACTCATCTCATATAAATACATAAAACATACTTCTGTATTATGAGATTTCCCCTATTCCTACCTAATGAAATGCTGAACTGACCAGTCCTCTATATCTCAGATATCCCTCTAGCCATGAGTTTCAGATGCCCAGGGGTTTAACAAATATTGATGAAGCTTGTGGTTGGCCATCTCTGATGTGGCAGTGGCAGGTTATCTAGAGCACTGGCATCTTCACTTCAAAACCGGCTTACCAAGCAGACTGATCCCCAGTGTATAGAGATGTAAAGGGTTGCCGTTCTTCAATTGAAAGGACCTCTGGAAGCATTGTCGGCTCCAATTGGGAGGATGGAGTCAGACCCACCCTGTGGATCAGCCTGTCTACTCTGAATTCCACCTTCCAGGGTTGCAGAACCTAGAGCACACTGCACAGAGCGCCCAGAATGCACATCACCGGTGTTAATTGAAATGTGGGAGGCAAAGCCAGCAAGGCAGTATTCCTTGTCAGCAGACAGACCCTATCACTCACACTCACAAGTAGGCAGTAAATCATCACAGGAGCTCCTAAAGTCCAGACAGACTAGAGGGCTGAGGCACTAGATGGAAGTAATGGGTAGTGCTATTCTGAATGGCCAAGTTACAGAGCAATCACAGCCACAAGAATTGGTTCTGGGTTTCAGCAGCAGGAAAGCTGCAGGTAAAGATTTGGTCCATTATTTTCTGTAATATATTCCAGAATCACATTCCTCAGAAAATCTTCAATAATAGCACTGGTACAGTATGTACCTAGAAAATGGCAAATGACAGCTTCCCCAGTAAGGGCTGTCCTTTGTGATAGAGAGACTTCCGGGTTTATAACCCAGAAGTCTCTCTGGAATCCTTCTGCACATGTGCAGAAGGACGCACGCACTGCAGGGAGAGCTGGGATCCCTCTCTGGGGGCGTCCCAAAAAGCCCATAGGCTTCTATTGGATAACGCGTTACCTACTGGCACGAAGCACATATGAGAAGTGCAATAAAACCCTTGAAAACTACATTTTTGTGGGTTTTACAGCATTAGTGCCCTTAGTACACCCCCCCAAAAAAACATACCAACCAGTCAGCTACTAACTGTCATTTTTCAAACACAGCCTGTAAAGTGACAGGAGCTTATTAGTATACAGTTAGGAGCTGATTAGTTGGTACTTTATCTCTGTCTACTTTATCTCTCTCCAAGGCTTAGTACATAGACCCCTTATTCCCCTTTTCAAGATTGTTTGCGAATTATTGCACCTACTCATTTTGTTAGACAAATAATATGATCTTTTGCTAAACAACTTATTTCCCGTAATTTTCTTATTTTCTGTTTAAAGCCAAAAAACATATATAAAACATCACCTTTCTTTTTTTATCTTTCCAGGAATATTTTTTTACTGGTCAAATATTGTAATATATTATGTAGAAAACTGTGTTTCATTTTTCTGGGTGTCCATGTACTTGAACTGACTGTTTATGGCAATTAATTTTTTAGCTTTAATCTTTATTAATCTGAGTTTATTTTTACATATTTTATTTAATGTATTTATTTATTGACATTCTTGTAGTTCTAACACATGAAAATCTGCCTTGTTTTCTTTATCACCTCCAATATGTCCTAGTTAACCATATTGGTTGCCTTTTGGTTGCCATATGGTATGTTCTTGGAATGGTATTTATTGAAATAGTTCTAAACATTTCCTATTTAGGCCCGTATTCAATTTGAATCACACCCGTGATACTTTATCGCCTCCCGAACTTTCTGCCTACTTCGCCTGTTTTGCAGGCGGAAAAGTATCGGACGCGAAAACAGGACCCGGCGAAACTGAAACAAGTCCTGTCATATTTGGGGAAATCAGCCTAACACCCCCCAAAAGATGGTCTGACATGGGGGTTCACTATGGTTTCCCCCGATTTGGCTTGCTGAAGGTATTTGGTGTTTTTAAACGGGCTCAATAGGTGTTAAATAGCGTTTTTGTATAAGTGGTGAAGAATAGTATTTTGTAGAAAATAACTTAACCCAGCAAATTTGGGGTACTTGAAAATGGGGGCAGCATATTTTAAAGTTGCTGAAGTGAAGTTTTAAATAAAAGTAAAATATCCACCTGTCACAAGCACCTGCAAAGAAAAAAACACCTGAGGCATATTTGGGGACTCCCTGGAGTCTAGTTCGCTAGTTTTTAACTTTGTCCCACAACTTTTTTTTTTTATGCCCCCAAAATGAGTGATTGGACAACAAAGTGATTTTTTTTGGGTGTTCTTAAGTCTTTTTAAAAAAAATTTTGATGCAGTTTACCCTTGAGGGACTGTCTGAAGACTGCACAAGGGTTCCCGCAACGTTGCACCCCAAAACTACAATTCTGCACTTTTTTCCGCCTGCTATTCATAGGGGAAACTTTTTGCCTATTAAATTGCATTGACTTTCTGCCTAGGCGGAAAGTCTTTGAAATTGAATACGGCGATACTTTTCCACCTGGCGAAATGATGTCATCTGCGAAACTTTTTCGCCGATCTTGACTTTTCGCTCCAAATTGAATACTGGCCTTAGGGCCTAATTCAGACCCGGACGCTATGCTGCGCTCGCTTGCGTTTAGCGATTTTTCACAATCTGCGCATGCCTATGATTCGCAATGCACGTGCGCGAAACAGTCAATGCGATGGGAAAGTGCTCGCCAGTAGCCCGCAGTCGGGCCACTATTTTGAGTGACAGATAGTGCCGTTTGTGGGTGGTAACAGGGGAAGGTGCTTGTAACCGGGGTGTGAATGTGCGAACGCAGGCGTACCCGACCGCCAGAATGGAGTTTAATGGGTGTGCATAATTAGCAAAGTAGCATCATTACACACAAGACTGGGTTGTATTTTAGCCTGAACTGCTTGCAATGTTGTGGTGGGAAAAGGCTACCACAAGCACTGCGAGCAGCTGCGATGGCTCTCGATGTTCCCGATTAATCTTACAACTGCCAGAGATGATGTGTGTTGCGAGGGGCAAAGGGGCGTCTTTATACAGGTACGAGCGCATAGTGCGGCCGCTTGCTACTACTTAGTGGGCGGCTTTACCAGACGCTGTGCGAGCGCATGATTTAAATATCCGGCCCCTTTTAGCCAGCGAGCGGCCACAAATAGCGTCCGGGTCTGAATCAGGCCCTTAGTCTCCACGTTTTTATTTAACACTACACCTTCCCAATCTACAAGCTTTAATGCACCTCTGAGCTAAGTACATTTTGCCTTCTAAAGCTGATAGATTTTGTAGCTCCCATACACTGGGCCTGATTCAGAGGTCCACGCTGCTGCGTCCACTGGTGCGTCTGTTTCCGGAGTCACGTCTTTGATAATATGCTAGTATCAGCCCTTCCCTGGTGCACTAGCCTGCATTTAAATATGCAAGCACTACAACACCTACTTTCTGTGTCTCTGCACACTGTAACACCGACAGTGATTCTTGACATGCCACCACTGCGTGCACCATTGACACATGTACCAGCCTAACGGCAGGTGTCATTTCTCCCTCTGAGCATGGCCTCTGTGACTGCAGCTGCCACACTGATACGCCCCCGACACTCCCATAACACGCACATGAGACACACTTATTTTGCGATCACTTCAGGCCACCTCCCAGTCACCACCCAACTTATTACTTTGCCGACCCATTTCTGATTCCAGGTCTCCTGATTGCAACAGAAACTATGTGAGTACACTCTGTGTAACTCATGCACCGTAACCGTTTGCAAAACATATTGCGTGCACACTGAATCAGGTCCATAATGTTTTATTAAAACTCAAGTAAATAATGAAAGTGTTGTGATCCCTATATGCTAAATACCCCTCCCCTCGCCTGTATATTAGATGTTATATACCCTACCCCATTCTGTGTCACTTCTGTCTGTCTACCCATCCCTTAAAGAATGTACTTTCGAGGAGGGCCCTCTACCCTTTTGTGCTTCTCCCTACTGTAATTTAATTTATCTCTTACTCCCCACTAGGGCAACTAACACTTGGCTGCTTATGTGGGTGTAAAGGTCGCTAATATAGCAATGTTTATTATCCATGTCCTGTATTGTATTGTATTGTAATGTAAGTCACTGGTTACTTATTTGTCTATGTACTTTGTAAGGCGCTGCGGAACACTTGTGGCGCCATATAAATAAATTATAATAATAATATCTGTTTCATCACACAATACCAAGCTACCCCTTTAGTTTGATCTTCTACCACTTGTGTAAAGTTGTCTTTTAAAATACATTAAAATAGCTTTTCTTTGTCAGAACCAAAAATTTCACGTTCCAGAAAAAAATCTGACCACATTTCTGCTTTTGCTGCCCTTCCAATGTGCGCAAGTAAATGTCACCACAGTGCTGACGTTGGTGATGTCACTGACAAAGATATATAGCGTGCAATAGTTTGCTTTGATCACAAAAATAATACATCTTTGCAACTGCAAGAGAGCACTAAAACAACATATTCTATTGTAGCAGAGTTTCCATCAAATATTTTAAAAGCCAAAGTAATTAGAATTTGTTAAAACAACAACAGCAAAGAGTGACTGACTAGTTTATGCATTCACATGTAAACTACAGCACGGCTACAAACATTATACAAACAGATAAATAAAGCATTCTGGACTATTTGTCAATGAACAGATTGATTATGTGTCTATAAAGTGGAAGATATGCTTCAGGCGCCCATCAGCGAGCAGCCAAATCTTCCGAAATCTAGAAAGAAGACTCTTCCTAAGAAAAGGTTAAAGCAAGCGATAAAAGCAGACTGACTTCCAGTAAGTGTTTCTATGTTTCCTGCACATATGTTTCCTGCACACTCAGACTAATGTGGCACATTTTACATGGTGCAATAATAAATGCATCCATCATGACCAAGAACTACAGCAGCTACAGATGTACACATAAGCCTGCAGTGCTCAATTAATCTACTCTTGAAAATTAAGTACTGATGCTTAAAAAAAAAAAATAGAAAAATCTTTCAGCTCTTGTAAATTTCAGCTTTCCATGTTAAACCCAGACTAGATAGATAGATAGATAGATAGATAGATAGATAGATAGATAGATAGATAGATAGATATGAGATAGATAGATAGATAGATAGATAGATATGAGAAAGATAGATAGATATGAGATAGATAGATAGATATGAGATAGATAGATAGATAGATAGATAGATAGATAGATAGATAGATAGATAGATAGATAGATAGATATGAGATTGATATGAGATAGATATGAGATAGATAGATATATATGATAGATAGATAGATAGATAGATAGATAGATAGATAGATATGAGATAGATAGTTAGATAGATCGATAGAGAGACAGATAGGTAGATAGATAGATAGATAGATAGATAGATATGAGAAAGATAGATAGATATGAGATAGATAGATAGATAGATAGATAGATAGATAGATAGATAGATAGATAGATAGATAGATAGATAGATATGAGATAGATAGTTAGATAGATCGATAGAGAGACAGATAGGTAGATAGATAGATAGATAGATAGATAGATAGATAGATAGATAGATAGATAGATAGATAAGTGAGATATGTGCTTTTACATGTGCAAAGAAAAAGAAAGCTTCTTTCTCCTATGTTCCAAGATGTAGTCACGAGAGACCACTAAACCTCACCATACTTGTGATTACCAATTGATATTGGAAAGGACTGGTGTACGGTACCTTCTTATAAATAGGTGACATTTTGCCACTTCATACATAAATTGAAGTTCAGGGAGTGAAAACTTTTAATCTAAAATTATTGAAGTAATATGATTGGCTTCACTCGTATATCTTAGAAAGGGAAAACAGATATAAAAATAACATGGTGAAGCACGTTCTATAGTAGCCAAATCACCCTTAATGAAAACATTTTGTGTTTATCAGTTTGTGTCCTTTGTTTATCAATGTTTTTAATTTCATCAGTATTTATATATACTATGTTTAAGATGATATTTATGTTTAAGTAAATTGGATCCATTGCACTCTCTCTGTGCGCAATGTTCTATTACAGATATTGCGGTCAAACCTCTGAAAAAGAGCTGTCCTTTATTATTTGTATTCATGCATACCAGCGTTATTTGTATGCATACGATGAGTGGCAAGATGCATCCCGCCCTACCTGAGGTAATCTATTACTATCAGTATAACACAGCAATAATGTGCTCCAGCGCTTCCTCAATAAGCATGTGGAACAGTTAATAATCACTTCAATAGAGATTGTTCAGTTTTCTTTCTTTTTACATTTTTTAATTGGTGGATTCTTGTTGTGATTTTAAAGATTTATTTGGTGAAATTAAAAGAAATTGTTTTACACTCTGAGGAGCCCTATTATCTGTGCTTTACTTGGGAAATATTGAATACCAAAGGAAGTGGAGGATTTATGCTTGTAGGATAATTTTGTTAAATGCATTGATTCAAGAAATACATTTGTGAGTAGTTCCAGTAATTTTCTGCATATGTAATCAATAGAAGTCTACACATTGGATGTCCTCTGTTATGTATTTATAAGGTATCTGTGAAAGAAAACTGAGCAATCTCTATTGAAGTGATTATGACTGTTCCATATCCTGATTGTGGAAGCACTGGACCATATTATTGTTGTTTTATATGTGTTTTTAAGAGGACAGTGATGACCTTAGCGGTTTCCAGCAGCACCGAGAATAATGGCGCCGCATTCACATCCTGTTATATAGTTCATTCTGTTACTAGCAGTGTCAGACAATGGATTCATATATGTCAGAATTAAGACTCAATTCAATTAACCACGAAGGTGGCAAGTTGCCTTTGCAATGGCGTAGAAATGCTGGCAGCGGCACCGCAACCCACCCCTTTGTTGCCCATTCTCACCCCGGCCCCCTATGGGGCTGCGAACAAAGATCTGCGAATTCAGCTGTACCGTGAGTGAAGCATATAGCCACACTTGCTCGTGCCGCGAGGGGACTCGCTCCTAATTGGATTGAGCCCTTAAAGTCACAGAGGTCACAGAACATTTGGTACACTTTTTTGGAGTAAACTGTCTTACAAATATGGGCAATGTCATATGTTCCACTGGGGTTTTACACTCATTGGCTTTCTCCATGCATCCTGATATATTTGTATGCAGTGTTTATTCTTTTTGACTTCTTTTAACTCCCTTTTTTAACTATTTGAATATTGAAGTTGATCAACACTCTTTTAATTGGACCCACTGTGTATATTGCAATTTGTTTTACTTGTTTATATCATGAGTGTTCTTTAAGAAAGATATGGAAGAATACATTACCTTTATCTTTGTCTCTTGATGAACCATATATACAGGGACTTTTAACTATTGCTGAAGGAATCACACCATCTAACATGTAAGTACAGTATCTTATTAATCTCAATATATGGACAATCACTTTAGACACCTTTTTTGCATGAACAGAAGTGACTATATAAGTCCCCCTTATTACAACCAGGGGCGTATCTACCAATTTGCCAGGATGGCACTCGCCAGGGGCGCCGACCAAAGGGGGGGCCCGGTAGTGCCACCAGTAGCCAAGGGGTGGACAAGTCCCCTGGCCCCACCAGTGTAGGGCAGACCGCAGTGATAGCGATTTGCCCTACACAGTTTACAAACACACATCTGCCAGCGGCGTCTGTGTGTTTGTAATAGCAGCCAGCTAATGAGAGTCATACAGACTCTCATTTGCTACTGCGTCATTCGCGGAGGGAGCCGGCTGGAGCTCACAAATTAGCTCTGTGTGCCGGCTCCCCCCGCAGCATTTGATGGGAGAGACGTCATATGTCATGACGTCTCTCCCATCCAGGAAAAGAGCGGCCAGGACTCAGAGCGGACAGCGGCGGTCGCGTCAGGAGCAGGGATCAGGTAAGTTTAATTTTTTTTGGTTCATTGTGTGTGTGTGTAAGCCTGGCACTACAGGGGGGGGCATTGAAATAGGGGGTGGCCGCTACTGGGGGCACTTTATGGGGGGGTGCCCGCTACTGGGGGGCACTGTATAAGAGTGGCCACTACTGGGGGCAATTTATGGGGGTGGCCACTACTGGGAGCACTGTATAGGGATTGCCACTACTGTGGGCAATTTAGGGGGTGGGTGGATTGCTACTACTGGGGGCACTGTATTGGCGGGAACTACTACTGGGGTCTACTACTTGGGGGCACTGTATGTGGGGACTACTACTGGGGGCACTGTATAGGGGGGACTACTACTGGGGGCACTGTATTGGGGGGGACTACTACTGGGGTCTACTACTGGGGGGCACTGTATGGGGGGACTACTACTGGGGGCACTGTATAGGGGGGGGCTACTACTGAGGGCAATGCAGCATAGGGGGGATTACTACTGGGGGATTACTATTGGGGGCACTGCACGGGGGGGCGCCAGTCCATTACATTGCCAGGGGCGCTTGGATCACTAGATACACCCCTGCTTACAACTAATATTTAACAATGCCATTTTGGAACTTTATTTATTGTAAATAAAACCCAACAAGGAACTTTTGTCAAGTGTACATTATTATCCATGCTGCCCCTTCCCCCAGCAGTTAAGGATTGCAGCGACTGCACATCATTTTGTTTTCTTAGGCCACTGACCCAATATTATTTCAACACTTCCTGCAATAAATGTTTTCAGTATTTCTGTTGATGGCTAGTTAGTTACTTCCAGATTCCGGCTGCTCTAGTTAATCAATTAATACTCACCCCTGCTCTGAGCGTTGAGGCTTCCTGTTGAGTCTTCCAGTGACGTGCGGTGAGGTAAATGGCTGGGGAGCAGAGGCGGATTTAGACCTCCTGGAGCCCTAGCAAGAGACCGGTTTGGGGCCCCCTCCCTCAAATGGGATGCAGTCAGGACACCGGTGGACGATATCCCGACACTGCAAGCCCTACATGGGACTAAAGATAGGCGTTGAAATCCCGATGCCTATCATTGCCCCACTACAAAATCCCAACACCCTGCATACCGAACAAAGCAAAGCTGGGTGTTTTAGGGTCTAGCCGTGGGGGGGAGGGTTAGGGACATCAGGGGAACTTAGGGCTAGGCACCCCCCCGGGAGGGTTAGGGTTGGGAAAGGGGGAGTTAGGGTTAGGCACCACTAGGGGGGTTAAGGTTAGGCACCCCCCCCGGGAGAGCTAGGTTTAGAGTGCGGGGAGGGGGGGTTAGGTTTAGGCACTAAGGGGGGAGGTTAGGGTTAGGTACCACTAAGGGAGGGTTAGGGTTAGGCTAGGGAGAGAAGAGGGTTAGGGTACTTACCTGCTCCAGTCAGGATTTCGATCCGTCTGGCTGCTACTGTCAGTATTTGATTCGTCAGCTAAACAGCCGCCGGCATTACATACCGGTTCCCCCTCAGACAATCCATAGCATTATATACAATATTTTAAAGCTTAAACATTACAAACATTGCAAATATTAAAAAGGCACGTAAAAACACAGTGCAAATACAATACAAAATAATTTTTTAAAACTTTCAACACCTGATCATAGAAAGTGCAATCAATGTATGTAAAAATAGCCACCTTTAAAGAGCCGTGGCCCATAGCTATCTTATTCATTCTGCTGTTTCCAATATAGTAGAGCTAAAACACCAAGGATTCACATTTGTATTTATCATAGAAATGGACCAGGCTACACTATAAAGCCGGCCATACACGGTGCAAGTGCACCATGTGAGGCAACCAGGAGATCCGACGTCCGACATATCGGGCGGCCCGCACAAACGTGCGATCGGGTGGCCAGCCTCCCTCACCCACATAGCAATGCATAGGATCACACATCGCATCCCCTGATCGCCTGATCCTGTAGTAAGATCAGGGGATGCGAAGTACGACCCCACGGGAGCGCGCTTTGTAGGATATCATGGCCATACCCTGTGCTATATAGCAGCCGAATCGGACCAACCATCGGATCGGCTGTTTATCACACTGTGTATCAGCCGCATAAGATTCACAACTCATCAGAGCCAGGCTTCATGCAAATTGATCATTTACTTAGATAGGGATCGTGGCCCGCCTACATTAGGTTAGTATTCCGCGCTCAACTGCAGGCCTTCCCATTACTAAACCCCTCAATCATAGACTCTGTATTACTTTCCCCCTTCACTGACTGCACCATATCCCCATCCCTCTAATTCCCAATCTATCCCTTAATACTTATTATTATATATCAGTGCCCCCCCCTTCCTCACTGACTGTCAGGGCCGTCCCCAGGTCTACTAGCACCATGTGCAATAATTTTGGGGCACCCCTCTCCTCCACCCAAATCCAGCTATTTTCATAATTGGTGCTTTTATTAACCCAAAAAGATATTCCCTAGTTTTTAATTTAACAAATTATTCCACAGAAACCAAGTAAATAGATATCGAGAAGTCAAGCCATTGTCCGCCACAGAAAAAAAAAAACACATTGTCTTCCACAGAAAAGAAAAATACACAAATAGTCTGCACAGGAAATAAAAACAGACATATACACACACAGGGCCTGATTCAGCATGGAACGCAGATTGGTATGCACCGCACTGTACGTGTGCTGCGATCATTCATGCACATAGGAATCCATTGCAGAGTGCGTGACAGGCCGTAAGCGTTTGGAGGTGGTGACAGGGTAGTGGGCGTACAAATGCAGGCTTGCCTTTCTGTTTTAATGCTTTTGCATAAATTACCCTCAGCAACGTCATACGCATCTAGAGTACTCACTGAATGCGATGAGCCTTGCAATTTCTGAGACAGGTCAGAGCTGCTGTAATTGTGCGTGATGGGCCGATGTTACCGATGTGTACGCAGGACTGTGAGGTGTTACAGATGTGAGAAAGCAGTAGTGGGTGTCTCTATGCTGGCTGAGCTGTGGCTGATGTTACAGATGTATACACAGGACTGCGAGGTATTACAGATGTGAGAAAGCAGTAGTGGGTGTCTCTATGTTGGCTAAGCGGTTACAGACATTAGCATATTTACACAGCAGCACTGCATGCGATTACAGAGCTGCGATCACAATTCGTACTGAATCAGGCCCATTGTCCGCCATAGATAAAAAAACACATACACATTGTCCGCCAAAGGAAAAATTTATTGTCTCCACAGGAAAAAAAACCAAAACATACATTAATTCATTACCCCACAGGAAAAGAAAAAAAAACCTACATACTTATTGCCCCCACAGAAAAAAAAAATACATTAATTCTTTGTCCCCCATCCCTCCCAGAAAACTGAGTGACCCCCCATGCAGGGAAAGTTGCAGGAAAAGCTCCATAGTGACCCATAGGATCAGTGACAGGTCATCCGGTACCTCACTTGCCTTCAGCTCACCAGCACGCAGCAGCAGCCTCAGTAATAAGTCACTTGCTGCATCTGTACTGTGTGCGCGGGCTGGACAGCGTGTGGTAGTGTGACCTATGACGACATGCTGCCGCCTATAGATCACGGGTAGCCCGCGTCTGATCCACACAGAAGAGCCCAGGGCTGCCCAGGCAAGGAATTTGTATAATGGGAGGCTCAGACATGATGCCTGCAATGCGGTCACGAATTCTGGAGGACATGGAGGACTGAGCGTAGCAGTGGTCTACCAGATATGTCCCAGTAGCCGCACTGCGCACCTGTTCGACCGCTGCACAAGAACTACTCTCGAGCTGGCCATGCTGATTGTAGCAAGCAGTGGCACCCATCCCATAATACTTATTGTTACACCCACGGCCATTAGTGATCACTTTATATATCAATGTGTGTGTGTGTCCCTCACTGATTGTAGCACGCAACGGTCACTAATGGCCCCTGGGTGTAAAAATAAGTATTAAAGGATGGTTACTACTGCCTGACACCTCCCCCCATATAAAAGCAGGCCCTCATCTCTATACAATCAGTGGCACCCAGCCAGGGCCGGATTAAGGCTTGCGGAGTCCCCCGCGCAACTAAATTCTGGGGGCCCCTAACAATAAAATTTCCACGGCCCCCGCAGCCACTTTTATGCCCCTTACCTAGGGAGAGAGAAGGAAAAAGGAGGAAGAGAGCGGGGAAAGGGTAAAAGAGAGAGGGGGAGAGAGACAAAGAGAGGAATTAGAGAGAGAGACAAAAGGAGAGAGACAGAGAGCGAGACTGCGAGCAAACACACACACTACCTGCTTGGCTTGCTTGCTTCATCATGTTCCTGACAGGGGCGGTCATGTCACGGCATTAGGCCCTGCCCACTACCCGTACACCCGCGAATCGCGGCATTATCAGTCCCGGCTCCTCTCTCCGTGCATATGACGTCATACGCTCGTGCGTCATGAGGTCACATGCACAACGAAGCACAGGGACTAACTTGCACCCCAGAGCCGGCACCACGCAGGCTGTCAGTGCAGCAGCCAGAGTCTCTTTAGCCAGCCAGCGCGACGCGTCTGTTCACACTTTTCATTTGAGATCTGCCAGAAATGCCCTGCATACAGCCCTGGCCACGAGCCCCCTGTTACCCGCTGGTCCCTAGGTGAGTGCCTGTATTGCCTAGTGGGAAATCCGCCTCTGCTTGGGAGGCACTGGCTAGTATCATAGCCAGATTTACAGATACATATATGAACTCGAGGGTCAGGGCCAGATTAAGGCTTGTGGGGGCCCTAGGGCAACTAAATTGTGGGGGCCTCCACCAAGCTACACTGAGCCTACCCCTACCCCCCAAATTATTTGCCTTCTGTTAAACACACACACATATATATATATATATATATATATATGCAGCAAACTTGCAAACATATTTTATATATAACATACACACTAACACACATATACAGTATACACACACATGAACACATACAAACACACTAACACATATACATTTACATACACAGTATACACATTAACACATACATACACATATATACACACTAGCACACAGTATACACACACTAACACATACTGCATATACAATAACACATATATACACACTAACACATACATACACATAAAAACAGTACATATGCACACTTACATGCAGGAGCTGCTGGTTGCTCATGAGGGCGGTCACCTTACATAATTAGGCCCCTGTGATTCACAGGTAATATGGGGGCAGGGCTTGCTGTATTGGCTCTGCCCCCACTTTGATAGGTGCACAAGAAGTGGGGGCCCCTCTGTGTGTGGGGGCCCTGGGATGACTACGTTAATCCGGCCCTGCCGAGGGTTCATGTGGGCATTATACAAAGATGCAGCAATATATAGGGCTGGAAATTTGGTGTGTTTTGATGTACGGGAAAGGTAGACAGGGGAGGCAGTGCCTCACCTGCCATACACTTTCTTCTCCAGAGTTTTGACTATAACAATGATAGAATAATACAAAGAAGATATTTATAATATTTTGTTTTACATTTTTCTATTTTTATAGTAAATACCATGGACTATACTGAAGTATGACAGGAAAGGCTCTGCCTCACCTGCCTCACCTGACCACACATCACTGTTAAATGGACCAGTTAGCATGACCGTGAAAATGCTTGGCAATGGCTGTTACTGCCTGTGAGCCAAAGAGGGGAAATGGACGTGGCATTTACTGACACTGCTGTGATTACAAGTCTATTTTTGAATTGCCTTATAACCATAAATGGGAATAATTGACTTAACCAGAAATAAAGTGACCAGATGGAAGATCCTTAGGATATACTGTATATACTAGCATGTGTAGTCCTGAGTAATATACATATCTATATGCTCTCTATTTAAGGCTAACATGCTTTGAAATTTTTAATATTTTCCTTTAGAAGTCTTTGATGGACTATTTTATCATGTGTTTCCTGTAACTATTTGTTTTTATTCAAATTATTGCTGAAATGTTTCACCTTGGTATTATGTAATTAATGTAAAATTCTTGTGCAAGCCATTATTTCGTCTAGGTGGCCAGTGTCACATATACCTCATTTGGGAACCACCTGGAGAGAAACACTGTCTATATTTACTTACGTACCATACCATCATGAAAGATCCCCGAGGTGCCCTAGTGAAACAAAGTTATACATACAGTATATATTCAATTTCCCTTTGATATATATGTTAAAATGATAATTACAACCCTGATAAAGCTGGAAGGTGAAATCCAGAGCAAGTGTATTCCTTGTAACATTAGTCTGATATGTTAAGAGAAATGCTAAACTTTAAGTCAAGGGCTGTGTACTAGGTCCTTTTGAACTTATTTTTGCAAGTGCGATTTACCCTTGTCAGTGGTACCAACATTTTCCATATTATCCTGGAATATCTCTGAGAGGCAGTGACCACTGACGTATGTGTAATTTATAAGTGTGATCTGGGGAGAATGGGTGTCTAGGAACTTGTGATCATAAAAAGAAATTGGTAAAGTTCCTAACTACTGTCTTTTAGGCTGCCACTCATACAGTATATCAGAAGAGGCCACTGTTGTGTAAACCTTCAAATCTAGGACAATGAAAGAATAAAATATCCAAGTAGGCTCCTCAATAGTGTCCCATGTAAATAATCTTATAATGTCTGCAATTCATAAATGTTCAACTTGAAATCGAAGATGGTCCTCGTTGTGTCAAGGGGAGAAACAAATATTAAAACAATTGCATATGGATACCCTCTCACACAGGTGTAATAGGACGATGATATGAGAAAAAGAAAGGTGAGTGGCACCCAGCTAAAACATATACAGACATCATGATGGGTAATAAAGGGGGGACAATTCCCATTTGTGAATATGCTTACATTTTGCCTTGAAAAAGATGCGTCCCCCATTTAAACTTGCCGACTATGTGGCAACTGGCCCTGCACTTCCACGGATTGAGATTTTTGGGATCCACAGTTACGCTGACCCGGGCTTCATCTAAACTAACAATCTACTTTCTGCTAGGAAGTGCATCCAGCTGTTTGTTTACTTTGTTTTTATATAAGTCATACCGTTTAGATCTAATAAATGTTTTATATGATACACTATGACATTTTTTTCTTTATTCCATTACATGGTATACTGCACTCATGCCCTCATGTGGGAGTTTCTATGGATAAAACATTATTTCATATCTCAATGGTAATTGTCCCCACCTTGCGCAGTAACTATATGTTTTCTATGGACAAAGCTACTGAGAATAAAGATACCTCTACACGCATTGTAACAAGTAAAGTTGGGGTAAGCATATTTACAAAGGGAAGGTGCCTATTAGATACTCTTTACTCATCTTTCCATTTAGTAACCTGTTGGGTTCTATTCAGCACTACATTATCTATTCAACACCTGGGTGATATATTATCCTGGGAGATTACATTGTATCTTTTTTTGTCTTGTTTGCATAACTATCCGTAAAGGAGTGGATTGAATAAAAAGTCCGGAATAAAGAATACTATGGGGGTCATTCAGACCCGCTCGCGAGCAGCAGTACGCTCGCAAGTGGGTCGATGTTCCCCACTGCGCATGCGCACGATGGAGGGAGCTACGTCGTGCGCATGCGCGAGACCCGGCGAGCGACGGGCTTTCCATCGCTCGGGGTCTCGCACCAAAAGGGGGCGTGCTGTCGATGTTGATTGACAGCACGCCCCCTTTGGTGGGCGTGCCTGCCAGACGGAGGCGTTCCCATGGGAACGCCTACCATCTGAAGCCGGCCCCACTGACATCACTAGTGATGTCAGTGGGAGGGATTTTGGCTCTGATAGAGCCAAAATAACTCCAGGGCTTGTGGCTGGGAAACCCGACCGCAGGGTTTCCCTCGCAAGTCCGATGGTCGCGATGGTCAAGACCATCGCGACCATCTTTTTGGATGCTCGTATATGCTGTGGGTGGTGACCCACAGCTATACGAGCGTCCAGGAGGACGCTCCATTTTAATGGAGGAGGGCCCTGATTCAGAGCGAGCGCTCTGGTCAGAGCGTCCGGCTCTGAATCAGGCCCTATATATGCAGTTATGCAAATTAATTTAATGTAAGCATATTCACAAAGGGGAATTGCCCTCATTTATTACCTGTCATACTCCCTGTATATATATTTCGGCTGGGTTCCACTCTCCTTTTTTCTTCATTCCATCATCCTAACACACCTGGGTGTGATGATATCCACCTGAATTACACTATATATACTTTTTTTTTATCCCCTTGACACAGCAAGGGTCATTTTCAATTTAAAGTTGAACATTTATGGATTGCAGGCTAGATCAGACTATTTGCATGGGACACTATTGACGCACCAACTTGGATATTTCATTCTTTCGTTGTCTAGGAACTAGTAATCATGCACTAATTTTCTCTACCTGCTGTCTTTTCTTGGCTTTATCTTTTAAGATACATTAAATACATTTTAACAATGACAATTCCTTATTTCTGCACACTGACTAATGCAAATCACTAAGATTGTCATTATTTGTTATTGGTAATACTGTACATATTTAAAACAATGGATATGGATTCAATAAAAATGTTGATTTTTACTGTATGACCTTTAGGATTAGCATAGTACTTTCATGGTACTAAATTATTCACACATTCGTTTTTCTTTTATTAATAATAAATAATAATAATTAATACATTATTGCTGTGCATACAATGACACTGAAAAAGAAGAACACTTGTTTTGCAATAGACACTGAATGCTTCTGATTATCCAGCGTGGCATCCATGTAATCTCTGGTGTAAAGTGCAAGCGAGGCTTGGCAGCTTCAATGCAGATAATCTAGACCCATGTTAATCAGTATATAAACATAAATGTGCAGGCTCAAAGGTCACAGAAAGTAAGTTAAGGACAGAAAGTAAGAAAGAACCATAACCATAGGACTTCACTTTATTTATTGCATATTTTTAAACCATCAAATCTGTAGAATTATCAGCAAAATAACTTCAATGACAATGAGGCATTCAGTGATTATTGTTGTTTATCTTTTTCTCTTAATACAAGGTAAGACAAGAAATGTTTTTCTTTATATATTGCTTGGTATTTTAGTTATTCCCTGAGGAAATACACAGTAACACTTAATCCTGACAATGTAGAAAAAAAAAACGTTAGCTACACAACATGCTATTAATAAAAAAATATTATTTAAAATGATTGCATATTTATTTATTTATTTATATATAAACACATCAGTTGATTCTAAAATTGATAATTACACACAATTCAAGCGCAATTAAAATACATACAGGTTATTCATATCTACCGTGTGTAATATTTAAGTTCATTATGCAAAATAGTATATTATACAATGGAAAATATGAATATAAATCTATAAAAAATAAAGAATAAATATCTTAGCCCACTAAGAGATGAGATAGCCTTAAACTGTAATTTTTTTACCTCTTGTGTTGTTACAGGAAGTGATATATATATATATATATATATATATATTTCAAAATAAAAACCTAATTGTGCATGTTTCATTGATTTAGGTATTCTGGGGGCTCCATTTTTTTCAGAGGAAGCTACAAACCAATTTTTAAGGCTTAAAAGACAGGCATTCTCCAAACATTTTTGGGAACCAGATCCCTCAGAGGGTTCTTGGGGATCTACAGTTGCACAAGAGGTAACATTTGCTAAATATATATTTTATTTTTACTTGTTGGGATCTATTTATTTCTGTATCCTCCTGAAATTTATGAAACAAAGCATTTGATACGTATGTATTTTCTTTATTTTTATAATATATATTTTATATAAAATTATATATTAAAATGACATGTAGCAGTGCTTAAAGTGGTACTAGAGACATAGTGGAACTCTTCCCCCCATCGTCGGCACTATCTTAATAAAGGGACAGCGTGCGCCATAGACGAATGCCACAAAAAAGGGGCGTGATCTTAAAAAGTGGTCACACAATAGTATCCCGAATTCAAATTACGCCACACAGTAGCACAATCTTATTCACATTACACTGCACATGGTGCTCCTGATTCACATTACACCACATAGCAGTGTCCCTCACTCATGTTATGACACACAGTAGTGCCCCTTTTATGCAATGCCCACATTAGTGCCCTTTATACACAATGCCTACAGTAGTAATGCCCCTAATACACAATGCCCACAGTAGTAGTGCCCCTTATACAATACCCACAGCAGTAGTGCCCCTTATGCAGTGCCCCCAGTAGTGGTGCCCCTTATGCAGTGCCCACAGTGGTAGTGTCCCTTATGCAGAACCTGCAGTAGTGGTGCCCCTTATGCAGCACCCCTAGGAGTAGTGCCCCTTATGCAGTGCCCCTAGAAGTGGTACCCCTTATGCAGTGCTCTCAGTGGTAATGCCCCCATTAGTAGTGTCCCCAGTGGTAATGCCAACATTAGTAGTGCCCCCAGTAGTAATGCCACCTAGTGCCCCCAGCAGTAATGCCCCCTGTAGTAGTGCCCCCTTTTGTAATGCACCCAGTAGAAGTGCCCCTTACGCCCGCAAAAAACAGTAACACAATACTTACCTTATGCCCCTTTCCTTCGTCTGCTGCTGTCCGACTGGCCACTCCTCGGAACTATGGGAGAGACGTCATGATGTCATGACATTTCTCCCATAGTGCACACTGCGGGAGTCGGAAGCTGGAGCTCAGGGGTGGAACTCCAGCCTTCGGCTGCTGCTTACGGAAGGAGCCAGGTGCCCGCTAGTAACAACATCTCAGTGGGCGCCCGGCAACTCCCTGCAGTGCAGGGCTGACATGCCTGATTAGGTGGTTGGAGGAGGCGGAACTAGTTCCGTCTACAAATAGAACTGACGGAACGCAGTTCTGCCCCCTTCCGGCCCACTTTAACCCCTGTGTAGTAGGAGTATAAATTTATAATCATTCACATTTTAATGAGTTTTAAGCTATATGGAATCATTCTTATGACTCCCATTACCTGTTGAAAATTAAAAAGGTTATCCACACAAATAGTTAAAAAGGTATTTGAGAATCATTGCTATCACCTTCTTTGCAGCCTTCAAAAAATGTATTCATATTCAAGTGAAGTCATATGTATTTCAGATAGGTGAATAACACGGGCCACACGTAGCAATCATGTCTCTTATTCCAAGAGCAAAGCTAAAGCATCACTGTCCAAGTTGTCTATGTACGTGGAAACCTATGTGGATGACCAAATTGGATGAAATCACGTTATAGCATCCTTGGGGCCTTTTCGTGCAGCAGCAGGATGACCACAAACAATTTCAGATAATGCACATTTTCCAACACATTTAGCATTATTAATAGGATCATTATTGGGCATTGTGACATTAATCACTGTGGGCAATAATGGCTCATTTGCTCTATATCAAAGTTGCAGATTTTTGTACAGTAAGTAGCCCGATGTGTTCTGTGAACAAAAACCAGAGAGTCTACACTTAGTACAACATATAGCCACATTGACTGGGGTGGCAAGCCTAATTGAATCAACCTGTTAATATTGAAAGCAGGTAGTGTACGTATTAATCCTTAGTTTTCCTAATGAACAGTGATTAAATCTAAACTCACCTATTATTAAGTAAGGGTGTCAGAGCTCTTTGTACAGAAATTATTGATAGCAGTTTATCTATTTATTAGTATCATCATCAGTGTACATTTTAAAGAAATGCAATAATTACAATATATAGCGTATCATTTTACATCACATATTCAATTAGATGCGAAAAGTCCAGTACTTTTCGCATGCCAGACTTTTTGCCGACATCGCTGGTTTTTCATGCGAAAAGGTATCGCACGCGCCCCCGCTTATCCCCATATTCAATTAGTAATCGGCGAAAACGGGAACCGGCAAATTCAGACCTGACGAAAAGTGCTGTCAGATTTGGGGAAATCAGCCTGACACCCCCCAAAAGATGTACTGACATTGGGGAACACTATATAGATACCCCCGAATAGGTCTGCTGAAGGTATTTGGGGTACTTAAATGCTCTCAATAGCTGCTAATTAGCGTCTTTGCAGAAGTGGTGAAGAAAAGCATTTAGCAGGTTTTTTTGCAGAAAATAATTAGTCCCAGCAAATTTGGGGTATACGAAAATGGGTGCTAGCATATTTTAAAGTTGCTAAAGTGAATTTTTAAAAAATTTAAAAAATCCACCTGGCGCAACCACCTGCAAACTTAAAAACACCTGGGACATATTTGGGGACCCCCCTGGAGTCTATTTCGCTAGTTTTTAACTTTGTCCCCCAACTTTGGACTTTTTTGTCCCAAACGAAAGTACTTTTTGGGGTGATCTAAAGTATTTTTTAAACTTTTTGCCGCAGTTTTCCGAAGTTTGCACCCCAAAACGCCAATTCTGCATTAATTTTCCACACCTATTCATAGGCGAAACTTTTTCGGCGGTTCCGTTGCAAAGAGTTTCTGCACCGGCGAATAGTCTCCGGAATTGAATACAGAGGAAACTATGCGCTAGGCGAAATTACATCACTCCCGATACTTTATCGCCAAAAACGGCTTTTCGCACCTAATTGAGCATGGCCCACAGTGTTTGTGACAAGAGTTACTATTTTGTCCCAAAAAACAGGATTTATTATTGTGTTCCATTCTTTGTTTGGTCTTTTGGTTGTTTTTTTTTTTTTTTTAAATTCTTATTTTATTTTATAAGGCAAGTGAGACATGGAGGTCATTGATTAACTCTGCAAAATATTACCTGGAGCCAGCTCGTTCATCATACTATCCTTCTGCAATTGGGTAAGTTTAGTTGCCACTTTCTATAAGTCCCTCTACTTCCTTTTTCTCCCAATAATTGCTCTTTTGCTATTAATATATATATATATATATATATATATATATATATATATATATATATATATATATACATACATATATCTACAGTCAGGTCCATAAATATTGGGACATTGACAGAATTTTCAGATTTTGGCCTCTATTCACCACCACAATGGTTTTGAAATGTAACAAACAAGATGTGCTTTAACTGCAGACTTTCAGATTTAATTTGAGGGTAATTACATCCAAATCGGGTGAACGGTGTAGGAATTACAACAGTTTCAATATGTGCCTCCCACTTTTTAAGGGACCAAAAGTAATGGGACTATCAACTCAAAAGCTATTTCATGGACAGGTGTGAGCTATTCCCTCGTTATTTCATTATCAATTAAGCAGATAAAAGATCTGGAGTTGATTCTAGGTGTGACATTTGCATTTGGAATCAGTTGCTATCAACTCTCAATATGAGATCCAAAGAGCTGTCACTATCAGTGAAGCAAGCCATCATTAGGCTGAAAAATCAAAACAAACCCATCAGAGAGATAGCAAAAACATTAGGTGTGGCCAAATCAACTGTTTGGAACATTCTTAAAAAGAAAGAACACACGGGAGAGCTCAGCAACACCAAAAGACCCGGAAGACCACGGAAAACAACTGTGGTGGATGACAGAAGAATTATTTCCCTGGTGAAGAAAAACCCCTTCACAACAGTTGGCCAAATGGTTTTTAGAACCAGAACAGGCTTTATAAAGCCCGGGGCTGGTTATGCTTTTGGGGAGGGGTGCACGTTTTTTTTTGTTAAATTACATTTTTTTTTACATAAGTACACACAGAAACATGTACATATCTCATGGATATGTGAATGTTTCTGTGTTAATCTGACCTGCTCAGGATATACTCGCTAGCCTGAAGCAGGTCTATTATTCTGGGACTTTTGGTAATCTTTTTTTTGCGAGTCTGAAACAGACACTCTATTACATTGGGCGAGTTGATTGTTTTCAATGTGAAAACATCTGGATGCGAGTTTGAGAATGGGGAGTTTTAGTAACTCTGAGAAATGCGAGTTTTAGTGAACAGACACCCTATTACATTGGAGAGTTGTGAAAAATTGCGAGTTTAGCACCAAACTCGCAATTTACCAAGACAGACACCCTATTACATTTAGCCCTATAAATTGTTGTATACTATTTTGTGCTATATGGTGCATTGTAAGCATATCTCCCAATCAGTGACGGAACTAGTGAGTGATTGGCCCAGATGGAAAAAACTTAAGCTGGGTACACACTAAACGGCGTGTGTACCCAGTGATACGAGTGATGACCCCCCCCGTCCTCCCATCGACAGACCGACATATTGTACACATTAGACGATCCAGTGCCCGACCGCCCTATATGTTGGCCCCTGCCGCTTCCAGCAGCATGGGGTCGTCAGCCGCATCATCAGGTTGAGCTACATGTAGGGGCATCCTGATCATGCAACTGACGACCTCTTGGGGGCGCGCACTGCCCGACATAGTGGCTACACACTGCTCGATTTGAACGATTTGTCGTTCTGATCTGTGATAATCGGGGAAATCGTTCAAAATATTGCTAAGTGTGTACCCAGCTTTACAGTCGTTTGGTAAATACATTCCAATGATAAAGAAAGCTATTCTAGCTGAAACCTCCATATGCTTTTACTAAGTACAGTACATATGTGCACTATACCTGAAGATATAAGTTTTATACTGATCGTCAGAGGCAAATGCAAGGGGGGTTTCTGTCTGCCTGGAAACCCCCCTCCCCAGCCCACACCATGACCACAATAGAAATAGTAATATAATAGAATTTTACTAGTGCTGCAGGTTCTTCTCAGTATCATAAATGAAATAATTAGCACCACCTGTGGATCTTTTAACATGTATCAGCCAGTGACAAATAACCTGTGGACCAACTAGGAGATCTGGAAAACATGCACTGTTAGGGATGCACTGCTATAGAGCCCAATATGTAGATATATGTCCAGGGCAGTGCTAGGTTCTTCTGCTGCTCCTCCAGGCTCCTGGACTTGCTCCAATAGTCTGGGATTGTGCCCACATCTAAAATAAAAACACTCAGCTCTGGCAGGATGGCCCTACTGCCGCATATAATTGCTTACTGTGATAGCTGGTCCTGTATATGCTGGGATTATGATACACAATACACTTTGTATGACGCATACTAAAGCTGGTTAAGTACTATTTCTGCTCTTTTCATGGTCTGGCCACACTCACTCTAAAATCAAGCATTTGCAAATCCCCTTCTAGAAATCCTGTGTTTGCCACTGATCGTATATCTCTATTCCCCCTGTTCCTGGATGATTTGCATAATGTTTTGTATTGTGCTCCCCCTATCACACCTGTATGTTTGAAAGGGGTGATAAAGAACATAACACAGGACATGGTATGTCATGTGTTGAGTGTTACAGTATATCCCCATCCTAAACAGTGTGTCCTGTATTGTGCTCTTCCACTCTCCTGTAGCATGCACCCACCCAATTTGTGTTGCCCCCCCCCCATCTGTATAGTTTATATTGTGGTCCCTCCTCCTGGAGTCTCCATCCTATCCAGTGGATCTTACCTCCTTTTGCCCTATTGTGCTCCTCCAGTCCCCTGCATCTGCTCCAGCCTGCTGACACTCTGTAGTGCTCGTTCCTCCAGTCTTCTTGCTTTGTTCGGCAGCATAACAATTCTTTAGAATGTAAGCTTCCATGAGCAGGGCCCTCTTTACTCAGGTGTTTCTCCTTCCCTTACTAATACTATAATTTACTCCTAACTCCCCACAACTGCACCTAACACTTGGAAAGTTGTGATTATGGGCTCTATTTACTACAATCCGCATATTGAATGCGGATTGTAGTGTGATATTACCGAGTGAATTCGCATTGCGAATTCAGGCAATATCACAGGGATTTACAGAGCTTGTGATAAAGCTCTGTCCCTGCGGATCCCATCCGCACTGTAGTCGCGGTATTTTCGGAAAAAATACCGCGACTAAGGGCCTGCGCATGCGCCGACCCACCGTCGCTGCTACCCCCACCGACACTAAGCCCTGCCCCCCACGATCACGGACCCTCACGCCCCCCCCCTCCCTCCCGCGCCCCCCCCTCCCTTCATTACACTTACCTGCATCTTCCTGGCCTCCGGTGATCTTCTCCGGGCTTCCCGATCAGGTGATCTCCCATACTGCACTGGGGCCCGATCACCTGATGACCGGGCAGCAGTGCACTGTGGGAGACCAGCTGACCAGAGAGGAGCCATCACCGGAGGCCCAATCACCGGTCCCTGGAGTCAGGTAAGGAAAAAAAATATTTCATTTTTTTTTTTCTTTTTTTTACAGCAATCAGCTTGCGGTCTGTTTAGACCACACAGCTGATTACTGGTACTGGCTCCCGCCTCTGCGTTCCCCGTTAGAGCAGAGTGGGAGCCCGGTAACCGGGGGAGACCCTGGATAACGCCACCTCCAGGTGGCGTTATTATCACAGGGCTTCCCCCGGTATTTTTTTACAATTTATTTTTAGTAACTATGGATGGATCACATTTTCTATTACAATTATGGGAAATGCGATCTGCTTTACTAAAAATTAGGGGTGTGCACCGGCCACTTTTCGTGTTTTGTGTTTTGGTTTTTGATCTGGATCTTTCTTCGTGTTTTGGATCTGGATTGGTTTTGCCAAAACCACCCTTCCGTGTTTTGGGTTCTGGGTTTTGTGTTTTGGATCTGTATTTTATTAAAAAAAAGCATAAAAACAGCTAAAATCACAGAATTTGTGGGTTTTTCTGCTCCTATGCTATTATTAACCTCAATAACCTTAATTTCCACTCATTTCCAGTCTATTCTGAACACCTCACACTTCACAATAGTGTTTTTATATCAAAAAGGTTGCACCGAGGTAGCTGGATGACTATGCTAAGAGATACGAGTGGGCGGCACAAACACGTGGTCCATCTAGGAGTGACACTGCAGTGGCAGACAGGATGGCAGTTTGAAAAACTAGGCCCCAAACAGTACATAATTCAAAGAAAAAAAAGAGGTGCAAGATGGAATTGTCCTTGGGCCCTCCCACCCACCCTTATGTTGTATAAACAGGACATGCACACTTTAACAAACCAAACATTTCAGCGCCAGGGTCTGCCACACGACTGTGGCTGAAATGATTGGTTCGTTTGGGCCCCCACAAAACAAGCTGGCAATTAATCTGTCCCTGCACAAACTGGCTCTACGGAGGCAAGATGTCGTCCTCATCCTCCTCATCCACCGATTCCTCACCCTCTTCAGTGTTGTGTACATCCTCATCCTCACAGAGTATTAATTCGTCCCCGCTGGAATCCAAAACCACAGGTCCCTCTGTACGTTCAGGAGGCTGGTCTCCCTGGAAGAGTTGATAATTCATTTTATGAACATCATCTTCTCCACATTTTGTGGAAGCAACCTCCTACGCCTTTCGCTGACAAGGTTCCCGGCTGCACTAAACACTCTTTCGGAGTACACACTGGAGGGGGGGCAACTCAGGTAAAATAGAGCCAGTTTGTACAGTGACCTCCAAATTTCTTCTTTTTCCTGCCAGCACAGGTACGGACTGTCTGACATGCCTACTTGGATGTTGTCACCGATGTAATCCTTTAACAGACAGACACACGCTTGTCACTGCTGCTTTAAGGATGCAGGTGCAGCTACAGCCCACACATTTCACAAAGACAGAAAAAAAAAAGAATTTTTTTATTGTTTGTGGAGCGCACTTTGAGGGTTACACCACCCTTTAACAGACAGACGCACGCTTGTCGCTGCTGCTTTAAGGATGCATGTGCGGCTACATCCCACACATTTTACAAAGACAGAAAAAAAAAGAAGAATATTTTTATTGTTTGTGTAGCACACTTTGAGGGTGTCACCACCCTTTAACAGACAGACGCACGCTTGTCGCTGCTGCTTTAAGGATGCAGGTGCGGCTACAGCCCACACATTTCACAAAGACAGAAAAAAAAGAAGAATATTTTTATTGTTTGTGGAGCGCACTTTGAGGGTTACACCACCCTTTAACAGACAGACGCACGCTTGTCGCTGCTGCTTTGAGGATGCAGGTGGAATCTAGACGGGATTTGGAACCGGGGACACACTACCTCCATCAATTGTCTAAATCCCACTGCACTAATGGCGGATACCGGACGCACGTCTAACACCAACATATCAGTCAAGGCCTCAGTTATACGTTTTGCTTCAGGATGACTGCTGTCGTACTTCATCCTCATCGCTAGGGACTGTTGGAGGGTCAATTGTTTAGTAAAAGTAGTGGTGTTCCTACTTCCTCTCTGGGATGATGAACAACTCCCAGCAGCAGCAATAGGACTAGGAGGAAGTGGTTCTTGATCTTTCCCTATTTTATTTTTATCGGAGAAAGTTTGGTCCTCCATTTATGTTATATTGATATATACATGCGGCTAAGGCGCACACAAACACAGAAAATATTTTTTTATTTTTGCTGGAGAGTAGTGCACTTGTGGGTTACACCACCCTTTAAGAAATGAGCCAGCCGGCTCTTTACTTTGGGGGTTACAGCACCCTTTAACGGTCAAGCCAGCCGGCCCTTTACTTATGACACAGGCGCACACTTGGCGCTGCTCTTTTGTTGATGCACGTGCGGCTACTGCGCACACAATTCACAAACACAGAAAATATTTTTTTATTTGGTGTGGACTGGAGTGTACTTTGGGGGTTACAGCACCCTTTAACGGTCAAGCCAGCCGGCCCTTTACTTATGACACAGGCGCAGGCTTGGCACTACTTTGTTGATGCACGTGCGGCTACTGCGCACACAATTCACAAACACAGAAAATATTTTTTTATTTGGTTTGGAGTGTACTTTGGGGGTTACAGCACCCTTTAACGGTCAAGCCAGCCGGCCCTTTACTTATGACACAGGCGCAGGCTTGGCACTACTTTGTTGATGCACGTGCGGCTACTGCGCACACAATTCACAAACACAGAAAATATTTTTTTATTTGGTTTGGAGTGTACTTTGGGGGTTACAGCACCCTTTAACGGTCAAGCCAGCCGGCCCTTTACTTATGACACAGGCGCACGCTTGGCACTACTTTGTTGATGCACGTGCGGCTACTGCGCACACAATTCACAAACACAGAAAAAAATAATTTTTTTAGCACTTGGAGGGAGCACCCCTGATGGACAGAGCACCCCCTGGACAACACTACAGCACCCCTTTAGGACTGGGACACTGCACAGGACTTTGGAGTGGACACAGCCCCAATGGAGAACTGACTGCACAACACAGTCCAGCCAGCCCCTATGGACTTTGAAGTAGTGGACACAGCCCCATTTATAACAGCAGCACAGCACAACACAGCCAGCCCCTATGGACTTTGAAGTAGTGGACACAGCCCCTATGGACAACAGCAGCACAGCGCAGCACAGCACAGCACAACACTACTCTGCACTACACTACACAGCCCAGCCAGCCCTAACTCCCACCCTCCCTCTTCACTGTCCACAGCCGAGTGAGAAAATGGCGCCGACGCGGGTACCTTATATAGGATCCAAAACCTGCGAGACCCGGAAGGTGGGATGATGACTTTTGCCTCGATTTCAGATCTGAGTCAGGCAGGAAAAGTCGAGCCTGACTCGGATCTGCCTCGGATCGGGGGGGCTCGGGGGGGTTCGGATTTCAGAAATCCGAACCCGCACACCCCTACTAAAAATAAGTGATAATTAGGGGTTGGAGTAGAATTTTACTAATTCTACTCCAATTGTCCTGTAATAACTACAGGTGAAACTAAAATAATGTGAAAAGGGTGTGAAAACACCCTTTTTCACTTTATTTTAGTAAAAATAATGTTAATAAATAGAGCCCTATGTGTTAACTGGTTAAAGCTTGTCAAAACCAATTACTATACTGTTCATGAACTTAGATTTACCTACAAAATGAAACTGTGAAAGTTGTCCATAAGCTATTCTTATACTTCATCCTGTATTCTTTAAGATAATGGTTACATGTAACACGTGGCCATTTTTATTCTTTCAATATTTTTAATTAGTCACCAATATACGACCCTAAATACCCAATATGCCTATTGACAAATCTCAACATTACATCTCTGAAAGCTAGAAATATAGGGGTCTTACAATGTATTTGAGCTAAAATGGGCAAGCAACAATTGCAGTCATAATATGTGCTCTCAATGAGTTAAACCCAAAAAATATATTTGACAGATAATTTCAGAAATAGCTTTAGTCATTAAAAGGAAGCCCAGTATTTTAAATACTTCATATGCCATTTTAATTATTTGCCTTGTTGGAAAATCTAAATTATTTACGAGAGTTATCAGTTCCTATGAGCTAAGTGCATAAAATATGTAGATGCTATTTAATTTTCCTTCAGAACTTCCACATGCAGTTTCACTTTGATTCAAAGTATATGCCTTACTCAGTAATGATAAATAAGGAATTTAAATATACAATTAATTAAAAAGAAATTTTTTAAAAAATATTGTCACAAAAACATGTCTGTATTTACTTTATTTCATTTAAAACAATGACAGTAATTATCTAATTATTATTCATGTGTATATGACTCTTTTAAGTCAAGTAGGTTTTTTGGTCAATAACATTATTACATTATTTATATGGCGTCACAAGGGTTCATTAGCACCAAATATAGCAATAAAATGTATGTCAAATTGCACAGATATAAACAAGTTACAACAGTTACAGTGCCCAAATTACATGATTATCTAGAATACAAAGGGGGGAGGGCTCTGCTCATGAAAGCTTACAGTCTAGTCAAATTACATGTTGAAAATTATGTTCAAATAGCAAAATATATACACTCTGCAATGTAAACTGTATTGGTAAACAGTATATAGTAAGCAACTGCAACAGTGAAATTTAATTATTCGTTTGTGGAATGTAAATATAACTCCCATCTATGGTTGCAATCCATATTCTAATGAACTCTGTAACAGATGCTCATTTTGAATATAAATGAAGAGAATTGATAATAAATTGCAGAATAAAAATGCTCAATTTCATTCAGAAAGCTGCCATGTAGTGTGACATGATAGACATTTTTGAATACACCCATAATACGTGATAGAATTACATTATCACAAAAAAGTTATTGAATGGTAATTTTAATCTACGAAATAAATTAATAAATGTTTATTACCAGCTGAGCCCAGTGTTATGTACTAGGAAGGGTTAATATTAGGGCATCTCCCTGTTTATCAAATGTGGCTAACTAGTTCTGAAGATATCTTATAAACAGTGGAGCCAGAAATATACATATATTAAGCGTATAAAGCTGCTATGTGCAGACTAGTATTACATGTTGCTAATGCAGAAATGTCTTTGATTACACGTGCCACAATGCTGGATCCTTGCTGTTATTTGCTTGAATGCACAATAATTTGTCATGCTATCCCATTACTCACAGAGCACAATTAGAGATGAAAAGCTTATCTTGTCAGAAGAGATGGGTGTGGGATGCTGGCGGTCAGAATCTCGAAGCCAGCATCCCAACAGGGTTAGGATACCGACAACTGTTGTTAGGTATCCTAACCCTCACCCTCACCCTACCCTAACACTCCCCACCACCAGTGCTTGAACCTAACCTCCCCCCCACTGACCCTACTTAACCGCCCTCTCCCCGCACCCTAAACCTAACCCTCCCCCCTTAGTGTATAACCCTCCTCCTAGGGATTCCAGTAGCCGAGATGCCGGCACTGGGATTCTGACAGGTGACGGGATTTCGACGTCCTCATTCAGACCGCCAGAATCCCCACGGTTGGGATATTGACCACATCCCTGTCAGAATTTGATGCAATTAATCAGTGGGAAAGTTATTAAACGGTAGTTTATGAAAACCACTGAAAAAATGAACGTTTGGAAACCATTTGTATTAGAAATCGCTGCACCCATTTATCAATAGTAAAGAATAGAAACTACAGTTTTCAAACTGGCAAAAATCTGCCAAAAACTCCCAACAAACAAAAGAGGTGATTGTGACAGATGAGATGGCTGAAATCTCATCTGTACTTGAGCCATCTGGCCAATCAAGAAGACTCCCAATATACTTTTAGTCATGGAAAAAATGTATTCTTGAAGGAGTAACATCTCCTCAATGCGAGCAGTGGAATCCTGGGTGCCCACTGCGAGGGAGACAGGACAGTCTTGGTAGAGGAGGACCAGTCACTGGGGTGAGTATGGGAGCGGGGTGGGGGTCGGTGGAATAAAGCGTTGTGGAGGGAAAGCTGTTGGTTGGGATGTACAAGGGCAGAGCCATGGTGGGGTGGGGCCAGATAGATAGGGGACAGAGACTGAGGTGGAAGGAAGTAAATGTTCATGCATGATTAGCTTTGTATCATTTGAAATTTTTCTGCTTTAAAAGATGTTTAGGAATTCTTTGACCTCACTCATAATATTGTATTTTGTTTTACAATAAACCAGTGGATCTCAAACTTGGTCTTCAGGACCCCACACAGGTCACGTTTTCCAAGTCACCCAGCAGGTGCACAGGTGTATTCATAACTTACTGACACACTGTAATAGATTCACAGGTGGAACTAATTATTTAACTTGTGATTCTGTGAGGAGAATAACTATCAGATATGTGTACATATGGACATTTTGGTCTGATGTGGGACCCTCATTATGCATATCTATATGAAGTGGAATGAAATTGATTTCTACATGACTGCTATATATTTGTGATCATGCTTCAACTCCCTACCTGATTTGAACATAGGAATACTTAAATCTTGTGTTCCTTGATGGTGGACAAGGATGGAGTGAAATGCAACCATATCCATAAGATTCTCAAATACCATCTGACATGTCAAGTATTTGTTCTGGAGGGACAGGAGAAGATTTTTGTAGCCAAGGGTCTGATTCATGTAGCATGCAAACCCAATGGTTTGCATATTACTCCGATTGTGAGAGACCTGTGCATGCACAGGATTAGTACTGCACATGTGCAGGTCTCCCTCTGCGAGATTGCTGGCAGTTCCTCAAAGCCGCAGCTTGAGTGACATGCTGTGGTGTTTGGGGGTAGCGACTAGGACCATTCTACAAAATCGAGGCGTTGCCCCCATTTTGTAGGCGTGGCCAGGGCAGGATCTGTGCATTCTACCGCAGACTTCCTGGCCTTGTATACGAAGCTGCGAGGGACAATCTGAGTAACCTCAGATTGCCGATGATCTCGCATCCCGCCACTCATCACATGCATGCCGGCATCAACAACGCCGGTATGCATGAAGATTTGCAAGTAAAATCACAAAGGACAGCTTTCCAGATAAGAGCTATCCTATTCGGGATTATGATCCAGAAGTCCCTCTACGCATACGTCATATGATGCATGTGCCATGGGGGGTGCTGGGAGAGATCCAATTAGATCCCTTCCAGTTAGGAATTTGAAAAGAAGCCCATAGGCCTCTATTGGGCAACGCCATTTGAAGATAGCATTGCCCACTGGGTCCAAGTTGTGGAAAGTTTTGCTCTCCGAAACTTGGTGCATATAAGAAATCCGGTCTAACCTCCAAATTATTGATGATAGTGCATCCCACCCAAGGTCACACTCTCTTCCACAACAAGCTTCAGGGCTTGAAACAAAATACCTTATCACTGAAAGACACTGTCATCCATTGGCATCCTAAATAAAACATACGATGCATTCCGCCACTCTTCGCATGCATGCCTTGTTAGTTACGACGGTATGCATGAAGAAAATCACAAAGGACACCTCTGTTGGTAAGAGCTGACCTTTGTGAGTGAGGAACTTCTGGGTCTGTGACCTAGAAGTCTCTGGTGTCCTTGTGCAGATTCGCAGAAGGACACGCACGCCATGAGGGGTGCTGGAAGGGATCCAATTGGATCCCTCTCACATCTCTTTGCAATTAGAAGCCCAAAGACTTCTACAGGATAACAAAGCCACAGAATGCATCGTGTCCGGGCTTTGGTGCATATGAGAAATGGGGTTTTCTGGCTTCTCTTTCTCTGCAGCATCCCGCCCCTTATCTGGCTCTGCTGCATCCCGCCCCTTATATGGCTCTGCTGCATCCCGCCTCTTATCTGGCTCTGCTGCATCTCTCCCCTTATCTGGCTCTTCTGCATTCCGCCCCTTATCTGTCTCTTCTGCATCCCGCCCCTTATCTTGCTCTGCTGCATCCCGCCCCTTATCTGGCTCTGCTGCATCTCTCCCCTTATCTGGCTCTTCTGCATTCCACCCCTTATCTGTCTCTTCTGCATCCCGCCCCTTATCTGGCTCTGCTGCATCCCGCCCCTTATCTGGCTCTTCTGCATCCCGCCCCTTATCTGGCTCTGCTGCATCCCGCCCCTTATCTGGCTCTGCTGCAACCCGCCCCTTATCTGGCTCTTCTGCATTCCGCCCCTTATCTGGCTCTGCTGCATCCCGCCCCTTATCTTGCTCTGCTGCATCCCGCCCCTTATCTGGCTCTTCTGCATTCCGCCCCTTATCTGGCTCTTCTGCATCCCGCCCCTTATCTGGCTCTGCTGCATCCCGCCCCTTATCTGGCTCTGCTGCATCTCTCCCCTTATCTGGCTCTTCTGCATTCCGCCCCTTATCTGTCTCTTCTGCATCCCGCCCCTTATCTGGCTCTGCTGCATCCCGCCCCTTATCTGGCTCTGCTGCATCCCGCCCCTTATCTGGCTCTGCTGCATCCCACCCCTTATCTGGCTCTTCTGCATCCCGCCCCTTATCTGGCTCTGCTGCATCCCGCCCCTTATCTTGCTCTGCTGCATCCCGCCCCTTATCTGGCTCTTCTGCATTCCTCCCCTTATCTGGCTCTTCTGCATCCCGCCCCTTATCTGGCTCTTCTGCATCCCGCCCCTTATCTGGCTCTTCTGCATCCCGCCCCTTATCTGGCTCTTCTGCATTCCACCCCTTATCTGGCTCTTCTGCATCCCGCCCCTTATCTGGCTCTGCTGCATCCCACCCCTTATCTGGCTCTTCTGCATCCCGCCCCTTATCTGGCTCTTCTGCATCCCCCCCCTTATCTGGCTCTGCTGCATCCCGCCCCTTATCTGGCTCTTCTGCATTCCACCCCTTATCTGGCTCTTCTGCATCCCGACCCTTATCTGGCTCTGCGGCATCCCGCCCCTTATCTGGCTCTTCTGCATTCCACCCCTTATCTGGCTCTTCTGCATCCCGCCCCTTATCTGGCTCTTCTGCATCCCGCCCCTTTTCTGGCTCTTCTGCATCCCGCCCCTTATCTGGCTCTGCTGCATCCCGCCCCTTATCTGTCTCTTCTGCATTCCGCCCCTTATCTGGCTCCGCTGCATCCCGCCCCTTATCTGGCTCTTCTGCATTCCGCCCCTTATCTGGCTCTGCTGCATCCCGCCCCTTATCTGGCTCTTCTGCATCCTGCCCCTTATCTGGCTCTGCTGCATCCCGCCCCTTATCTGGCTCTGCTGCATCCCACCCCTTATCTGGCTCTGCTGCATCCCGCCCCTTATCTGGCTCTGCTGCATCCCGCCCCTTATCTGGCTCTTCTGCATCCCGCCCCTTATCTGGCTCTTCTGCATCCTGCCCCTTATCTGGCTCTGCTGCATCCCGCCCCTTATCTGGCTCTGCTGCATCCCGCCCCTTATCTGGCTCTTCTGCATCCCGCCCCTTATCTGGCTCTGCTGCATCCCGCCCCTTATCTGGCTCTTCTGCATCCCGCCCCTTATCTGGCTCTTCTGCATCCCGCCCCTTATCTGGCTCTTCTGCATTCCGCCCCTTATCTGGCTCTGCTGCATCCCGCCCCTTATCTGGCTCTTCTGCATCCCGCCCCTTATCTGGCTCTGCTGCATCCCGCCCCTTATCTGGCTTTTCTGCATTCCGCCCCTTATCTGGCTCTCATGCATCCCGCCCCTTATCTGGCTCTCATGCATCCCGCCCCTTATCTGGCTCTTCTGCATCCCGCCCCTTATCTGGCTCTGCTGCATCCCGCCCCTTATCTGGCTCTTCTGCGGCATCCCGCCCCTTATCTGCTCTGCTGCATCCCGCCCCTTATCTTGCTCTGCTGCATCCCGCCCCTTATCTGGCTCTTCTGCATTCCGCCCCTTATCTGGTTCTGCTGCATCCCGCCCCTTGTCTGGCTCTGCTGCATCCCGCCCCTTATCTGGCTCTGCTGCATCCCGCCCCTTATCTGGCTCTTCTGCATTCCGCCCCTTATCTGGCTCTTCTGCATCCTGCCCCTTATCTGGCTCTTCTGCATCCTGCCCCTTATCTGGCTCTTCTGCATTCCACCCCTTATCTGGCTCTGCTGCATCCCGCCCCTTATCTGGCTCTGCTGCATCCCGCCCCTTATCTGGCTCTTCTGCATTCCGCCCCTTATCTGGCTCTTCTGCATCCTGCCCCTTATCTGGCTCTTCTGCATCCTGCCCCTTATCTGCTCTGCTGCATCCCGCCCCTTAAAGCCATTTTGTGCTTTACAGGAGAACATTCTAGAAAGACTACATGTAATAAAGGTATACAACTTACTGTATAAATATAAGAACAGAAAAGTGCACTTTTAAACGACTTTGTTTCTGTAATTAATAAAGCCATCTAAATTCTACATTGTACTTTGTCTGTAGGAACCAACTGAGAGTTTACATCAGTGTGCTCTGGCCTTGGGAATCCAACGAACTGGATGAAGCATACACACAAAATTAAAGTATATGTATATGTAATTAATTGTTCATTATGTTTAATTGAGCAGTTCTTAGTGTGGTAAGTTATAATAAACAATATTATTGTGATATAATTAGTACAAATGTATGTAATGCATAATAATTGATTTATATATACTGCACACTGCCCTGTTTCAGTACCTGGGAGTATTCAGCCACCACCTTCCCTTCCTTATCCTTTCAACACTTATGGGCCTATTTATCAAATAATATTTGTGGGATATTCTCTGAACACAGCCATTTTCAGAGGATACCAGCAAATATTAAGTGCTCCCAGATGTACTATGGACTGGAGGAATAGCGATGATAGCTGCTGCGGTCCCTACATTTTCAACAGCAGCCACTGTCAGATTTACCAAGCTCCGGAATGCAAAGTATTCTGGAGCTTGGCCCGGTAGGATAACGCCATCTCCAGATGGCATTGTCCTATAGTAGCCTATGAGCTACTAACTTACTTATTTTATTGTAGTCTTCGGCTCCCTCTCCATCTCCACCAGGTGACACATGCAACGTTATACCATCACACTGCTTCCAGCTCTTCATCAGGAGAAGCCTTATCAGAGCCTGTCTCCTGGCAAGAGAACAATGGTAAATTCACTTTGCGAGTTTATCCAAAATATATTTATCATGAAAAATGCAAATTGTGATAAATATGCCCCTTATTCTCAGTTTCGCTAACAATCATGTTCTCTTCCCTCTCTTATACTACTTTTATACATAAATTCTGGGTCTGACCCGGAGGATGGAACAGGGAATTTAGCCGGCGCCGACCCAGGATATTCCCGAGTCGGCGGCGTTCACACCGGAGCTGGGTCTGCAGAGACCCGGCTTTTCCGGAGTTGAAGCGGACACTTGGAGATGATGTAATCTCCAAGCACCACTGAAGCCGGCCAATCAGGCGGCATGCGGCATAATCTAGGTCATCGTGACTCGGATCGCGCCGTTTACACTGCATGCTTTCACAGGTTATTCCCATGTAAAACCCTGCAAGTTACCTGGGTTGGATTGCTGAGTCACTCCACCCGGGAATCCAACCCAGTCCCCTTTTACACCAAGAAGCTACTCGGGTTAACCCTGCAGTAACCCAGGTTTTAGCTCTGGTGTAAAAGGGGTATATACTTATCTATAGTTAAGCCTCCCTTTAGCAGAACAGATTTGTGTGTTTTATAGATGATTACTGGGTGCAGGAGATGGTGATTACCTGGGAACAGATCTTACCTTAAAAGGGAACACTGTACACATTGGGGCTAATTAAAAGTAAGTCAAACGAGTGCGATTTCGCAGTTTGGTAAAACTATGTTGTACTGTAGTGGGGAAGACAGATTTAGCTAAATTCTTAATTGTTGTGTGGAAATAAACCTGCCTGTTATTGTGTACTACATGCAAAAGAGGGCAGAATTTGTCCTAAATGCAAAAGAAAACTGCAATTGCACCGCTTGTATGGCAACATGGTTTCTCCAGTTGCAATTTTGCCCCCTTTGGACATGGTGCAGAGCTGGAAATAAATGGATGTATGTTGCTCCAAATAAATGTGCGTGGAAATAATGGGTATGTTTGCTGGTATGCAGAGCTGTGCGCAGCTGAAGATGGACCTGACCCTAACTGCACAACTGGTTTGCTCATAGTAATCAGCAGCAGCAGTGCGAAAACATACAAGATACATTCTACAAACAAGCGTACTTTCACCTCTGCATAATCCCTTTTAACTGCATTTGCTCCTAGCTTTTAATGAGGTTCATTAATGAGAAATACTTAGCATCAGCACTGAGCTTTCAGAAAATTTTGAGTTTGCATGAAGAATTTTGAAGAATGTTTGACGTTTGGGGTGGTTTGTTATGTTATGGCCTTTAGAAGACAGAACACATTTAAATTGCTAGTTCTATTCGATACTCATTCATCAAATGCATTATACAGTATGTATGGTAAATAAAAAAGGAAGAAAATGACACTTGAGTTTTTATGGACCTACTGTATGAAGATTTTTCCTTCACAATTTGTGGCGAAGTATAAAAAAATTTTACCTACTGCAAGTGGCCTTAAATCCTTAAAAATGTGACATTGTTCTTATATTATTGAAATTATGTTAACCCTATACAGAAATGGATAAAATTAAAAAGCCTCACATGTGTGTTTTTACAGTTTGTTTAAAAAATTCTTTTGACACTTTTAGTTTTACATGTACACGTATAGGATCTATTATTCACAGTGTGTGATTAAGGTTTTCTAGAGACCAGTGGCGTAACTAGGGCATTTGGAGTCCATGCCAAATTTAAAAATTGAGCCCCCCCCCCTATCTGCTCACGGCAGAAAATGGGCATGGTCACAAGGGGCGTGGTCACTTCAAAATGGGGCATGTCAACATGACACATGTACCCCTTTCCAGTCACTCTGAACATTCATTTCCATTCAATGCACCTTTACCCTATACAGTCCCCTTATGGAGGCCCCTTATAGTGGTCCCTCTTATGCAGGCTAATGCAGGCCCCCAGCAGTGCCCCTTATACAGTACCCCTAATATGCAATGATCCCAGTAGAGGTCCCTCTTATGCAGGCCCCCCATAGTGCCCCTTGTACAGTACCCCCAGTATGCAATGTCCCCAGTAGTGGTGGCTCTTATGCAGGCCCCCAGTAGTGCCCCTTGTACAGTACCCCCAGTAGTGGTCCCCCTTATGCACGCCCCCTGTAGTACCCCCCATCCAGTTCCCCTTTAGTGGTCCCCCCTATCCAGTGCCCCCTGTAGTGGTCCTCCCCTTTTTTGGGAGATCCTCACCTCCCCTAAGATCCCTGGCTTGGCCTGACTGACTTGGGGTGAGAATAGTTTGGCCATGGAGACCTGGTAATAGGGTCTCCTGGCTGTGGTATTACAGCCCGGTCAGTTTGGGTCCAGTGCTGGTTTTAAATATAGAGGGACTCCTACGTAATTTTCCCCCCATATGCTTAAAACCAGCACTGGCCCTGCAGCCAGGTGCTGGTTCTTAAATTATGGTGGAACCCTACTTGTTTTGTTCCCCGCAATTTTAGGAACCAGGACTGGCTGACCAGTCCAGGGCTGGTTATGTGTTTTGGAGGTGACCCTACGTAATTTTTATTTTACATTAACACTTTACATAAAGACACATGCATAAACATACACAAATCACACTGATCTGTTTCTGCCAAACTCTCAGTAGGTGGACCCCTACACAATTTTTCCCCCATATATTTAAAACCAGCACTAGCCCTGCAGCCAGGTGCTGGTTTCTAAATTACGGTGGATCCCTACTCATTTTGTTCCCCGTAATTTTTGGAAGTAGGACCGGCTGACCAGACCAGCCCTGGTTATGGCTTTTTTTTTGGGGGGGAGGGGGGGGGCTACATCATTTTTAATAGAAATTAACCATTCTTTTACAGGTCTAACACACAAGCAGCCTTCACATATCTCACTGATATGTGCAGGCTGCCAGCTTGGGAGCAGCAATTATATGGTTGTTTTCAACTTTTAATTGATTTAATTCAGTGTAAGAGATTTCATACCAGCATATTTTCAAAGCATAGTTGGAAGCTTTTAATTTGTTATCCTTTAAAAATGTTATGAGGTGTCCAGTTTACTGTGGAAAAATGTTTTTAATATCCAAAATATGATAACAAGATTTAATGTCGTTGTCCCCAAAAAACTGAAGCAAAGGGGTAGATCTGACTAAAAAGAGCTTTTACGTGATTGCAAATGATGTGGATACAGAAGGCAGTTATCACTGATCAGTACCCTCCCATATGGTCATCTTTTCACATATATAAAATAGTGACAGTGTGTGAAGGCAGTGATAAATTATAATGTAGTGTCCTAATCACACTAAGAACAGGATTGTTTATGATCATTGATTATTATGTCATTTTTATTTTATAGACTTTAGGGTACAGACTGGAAAAAAGGGGTGGAGGGATGATACTACCTGTGTAAGACAGTTTCTCAACTTATGCAAACAAATAAGTAAAATACAGTTGTTAAGCTTACATGTTGCCTAATATAGTTTACAGGCTTGTATATGTGGTAGGACAGGAGTGTTAGATGTTCAGGTAAATACTATCTCCACCTGCAGTCATCATGTAGACAATAACTACAGTATATAGACAGTCATTAAGTCGACATCACAAACTTGAATTGTACCATTACAACATTGTTAAAATGTCAACATGCAACATGTCAACACCTCGTCGGCATGGCTAAAATGTCAACATATGACACATCTATATAGTCATAATGTCAAGAATAGAAATCTTAGGGACATGGTCAGGATTGGAATAGCGTTAGGGTTAAAGTTACGGTGAGTTGTCAACATTTGAAAATATCAATGTTATGATGCTCTGAACATGTTCTAAGACGACATTGTGTATGTCAACATTATGAACATGTCAACATGCAATCTGTCAATATGGAGTACCTGTCTACATTCTGGAGTATACATCATGATTGTTGATGTTATGCATACCAACCCCCTCCTGTCAGCTGTTGGACCCTGCCTAGGTTTTCTTGCTCTCTCTCTCTGTCTCTCTCAGCTTCCCCCTCTTTTTCTCTTCCTCCCTCTCCCCCTCTTGCTCCATTTCTGTTTCCCTATACTTCTCTCTTCCCACCTCTGTCTCTTTCTTTAAAACCCTTCTCCCCATTTCCACTTTTTCTATCCCCCTCTTTCTTTCTGTCTCGCTACACTGTTTCTCTCTTTCTTAACCCCTCCCCTGTCTTACTTTATCCCTACTCACGCTCTCCTGCCCCTTTTTGTCTGAGTCTGTGTTTCTGTCCTTCCCCTCTTCTCTCTGCTCTCTCTTGTTTTTTTAGATGTCAGTACCTTTAGCTAGGGGAAATGTTTGCTTACAGAAAATAATGTCTAAGTGTGAATTACAAATATGCCACAATCCATTGTATTGATAGTGTTATAATGGGTGGGTTGTAAGAGAAAAATTTGTTAAAAAAAAGTTTGGTCGTAACAAATAAATTGCTGGTTTAAACTAACATAAATGAATAAGTTGTACCCATCAAAGTACGTACATATATATACCCAGTGTGTGACATCTTGAATGTGAATAGTTTGTATGTGAATATGAGGTGAAATTCTAAGAAACCGTAAAACATACATTTTGGAATGGTAGTTTGTAGGCCGGGTACATACTAGATCGATATAGGCACGATTTGTTAAATTGGAATGACAAATCATGTTTATATCGTGTAGTGTGTATACACAATTGCATGCTCCTGTGCGACATATAAAATATCCTCTGGTTGGCCATGCTGCGTGGCCAATCAAAAGATATTGTGTATGAGGTGGTACAGTTTAATGAAGAATGAAAAGAGCAATTGTTTCGTTGTTCACTAAATTGCAGTGTGTACGGCAATCATGGATGATCCGGGACAAAGAGAATTCGTTCCGATTGTCGTCCCGATTTACCTTATTTTAATGTAACTGTATTAGTTCATACCAACTGTCATTTACTGTCAAATAATGTCATAATTATGAATGGACATTACACTACATTTTTCAGCAGCAAATTATTCAGAATGAGTATGATCCAAATCCCGACAGCGGCAGCCCGACAGGGGTGAAAATCCCGATCATCAAAAGGTAAGTATTCACTAATCTAATTCTACCCCCTAACCCTAACCCTCCCTTAGGGGTGCCTAACCCTAACCTCCCACCAAGTTCCTAACCCTAATCCCTCCCCTAAGTGCCTAGACCTAACCCCCCCCTTCCCCGCAGCCTAAACCTAAGTCCCCCCGGGGTCCCTAACCCTAATTCCCCCTTCCCCTAGCCTAAACCTAACCTCCCAGGGGGTGCCTAACCCTAAGTCCCCCCCGGGAGCCCCTAACCTAACCTTCCCCCCACCCGCGGCTGTCTGCGCCAGGCGCCCAACTTACCTTCGATTGGTAAACCGTGTGTCGGGCTCCTGGCATAGGTCTAATGACAGGCGTCTGGATTTCGATGCCTATCAATAGTGCCTTGCCGGGATTAGACAGTCGGGAAGCCTGGTGGTCGGGATTATGTCTGCTTCCCAATGACCCTACTGTACTAGTGAGTTTTTGGACTGTGGCAGGAAATTCACAGAAGCACAGAGATAGTGCCTTGGTCATAATCTACCCCATGGCCAATGTGCTAATGAACACACACTTCACCTACTCTGATTGGCCTGAAAGCAGTGCTCGAAGTGTGCTGGTATGTAACGGTATGACATACCGGCACTTCAAGCACAGAACATTTTTTTTTTTAAGTACGATTCATGCCTGCAGAGCTGAAATTGGAGGCGTGGCTTGAGTCTCACTCGAGCACACCCCGGAGCTCTGCTGTGCTGCTGCCCGGCCGCCGTCTCCCACTCCCCTGACTGCCTCAGTGACAAGACCCTCACCCTGTCGCCGCATTCAAGTGCGAAACTACCGAAAGTGTACTCTGCAATGGGTCCCGTGGGGAGTAAGTGGCCTGCTGTGCCCCCCCACCCGCTGGTCCTTGACTCCCGCTGCTCCTGTACGTGTAATCAGCGCAGTCCGGTAATCTATGAGGAGCTGAGACGGCTCTGCCTCCTGGTGAGTGTTAATCCTTTACTGCAGCAAGCGGTGAATCACTCGCTGCTGCTGCCACTTTGTAGTCTGTGTCCCGTAGCGCCAGACTAGCCCCGTAACCCACCGGTACATGTGTGGGGGACATCAGGCAGATCAAGTTGGTGACTGACTGCTGATTCTATACTGGCGCTGCAGAGAGCAACAGCGCCCCCGCCGCTGCATTGTCATCAGGGTCCTGGGAAGCCTACCTGACCACATCCCCTGGCTGCACATCATACAGTGCAGTAAGCTGGCTCTGGACACTGGTGACCTCCCAAAACCAAAGTTGTGAGCTATTATCCGATAACATCCCATTCCTCCCCTACTTTCTCATCCAACTCTGTTGTTTCCCCATTGTTTTTGTTTGTCACACACACTGCAGTATTGTCACCCTCTCTCCTCACCTTCTGTCTCTCCCTGTCTGTCACTTTCTGTTCATCTGCCTTTCCCAGTCACCATTTGCCTCTCCCTATCACCCTCTGCTCATCACCCTCTGACTTTCACCGTTACCCTCTGTTCATCACATTCTGCCACTGGCCATTAACCTCTGCCCATCACCCTCTGCTCTTCACCCTGTGCCTCTCTCATAACCCTCTGCTCAACACCTTCTTCTCATCACCCTCTACCTTTTGCCGTTACCCTCTTACTATCAAACTCTGCCTCTCCCCATCACCCTCTGCGTGTCACCCAATGCCTCTGCCTGTCAACCTCTGCCAGTGACCCATCTGTGGAGCATCAGAAAAGTGCTGAAATCAGATACTGCTCAGTTTAAAGGGGGCAACATATTATTAATTGATTAAAAGAAGCATAGATTATTAGTATTATTTGATTAAAGGGGGCACAGATTATTATTAGACACTGGGATGTTGTCTGGTATTCGGTTTGATTCACCGCCGGCCGAATTTTACCCCCTAACCCTAACCTTCCCCCCACCTTTTACTAACCCTAATCCCCCCTCTAAGTGCCTAAACCTAACCCCCCCTTCCCCGCCGCCTAAACCTAAGTCCCTCGGGGGGGTGCCTAACCCTAACCTCCCCCCGGGGGTGCCTAACGCCTCCTTCCCCTAGCCTCAACCTAACCTCCCGAGGGGGTGCCTAACCCTAAGTCCCCCCCGGGAGCTCTAAAACTAACCCTCCCCCGCGCGCTGCTGTCCACCCCTGCATCCCTTCGATAGGGATGTTGGGCACCAGTCTCCCGGCATCGGCAAAATGACAGGCGTCTAGATTTAGATGCCTGTCATTTAACCCTCGCCGGGATTAAGTAGTCTGGAAGCCAGCGGTCGGCATTGCATCCACCGGCTTCCTAAATGTATACCGTTGTCTGTACTATTTGGTGGTCACATGGCGCACTACCGTGTGGTATATTTAGCGTTTGGCCTAGAAGGGAGGGGCCCAGAGCATTTTTTGCACCTGGGCACTACCACTCACAACTTCCACCACTGGCCGCAGTTACTGTTTTTCGGCTGCCTGAGCCATATCTCACTCAGTCACGCTGCAGAGCCCTGTTGTATGCCACCACCTAGGTGCCTGTGTGTGACTTTACTGCCGCCCGTCCCCTGGTGACTGTGCGGCTGGCTGGAGCTCGTTCCTGCTGCTGGGGCCTCTTAATTGCTCCCATACTGCTCCCCTCCTCATCTCTACTCCTCCGGATTGATCCCTTTCCACTCCAACTTTACAAGTTAAGGTCCCTATAAACTAGATGATGTGCTCACGATGCAATATCGTGAGCGATTTCCCTTGAACTCTCCTCAGCAGCTCCCAGCCCCTCCAGGACACGATATGGTGCTAAAAAGTGTCCAATCTGACCAAAGATCTATATTGCACAAAATCTATCTATTGCACCAAATCGTGTATGAAAGTGGCAAATCTTACCTGCAGCAGGAAAGATCTGAAGATGCGATGTACGACCAGCGGGTACGTGCATCGGCATTGTGAGTGGACACTCACGATTTGAACATATTTTACACGATTTGTCGTTCCGATGCATCGAAATCGGGCGACTCGTGTAGTGTGTAGGCACCTTTAGACAGCCTCCTTCTCAGCTCTGTTATAGAAGCAACTGGTGAGTAATACCAGATTCCACAGTTATTATTCTATTATTCCTGTACCCCTGTGTCTCACACCTCCTATGTGTACCCCACCATCCCTGTGTGCCTCCACACCTTTATGTACCTCTTTTGTGTACCCATGTGACGCGTGGCCATGATCATATTTATACTGAGACATTGTTTGTATTTCAACCACTGCCACGTCTTCAAATTTTCCATACCCCCACTTCAAAATTCCCACTTCGACCACTGCCTGAAAGTATAAAACATGGCACTGATTGCTGTACACATTGCCGGTGCTCTAGTGTTGACAGTTGCATGGATCAGTAAAAAAAAGTAACCCTAGCTAGACACAGGACAGTGTATTTACTCTGAACTCACATTCAAAAAAGAGCTTCAAGATGGAGATTGTACAATTAGGATGCATTTCCACTTCAGCAGGTGGCCTCCACTCTCTTCACAAAATTACCATACTTCTTGACAACCTTGGAGACATCTGCCTCTTCTTCTGTTATGTATGTCAAAGCACATTTTTATAAGCACATATACCAATGTAATAAAAATATTGAAATGTAGACTAGTGAAACATGTAATAAAGACAGCCTTGATGCCCAATCATGAACAAGGTACAAACAAGTAGTATTTAAGAAAAAATTAATATTAATAGGTTGGACTTAAATTTTTTATTTGATTTTTGAAGGAATATATATTTAAGTGGAGTTTTAATAAAAATTTTACCAAATATTTACAAACGATAATATTCCAAATAATGATACATGCAAATAAGTTAAATTTTGAATAATGATTTAACACTTATAATACTGTCAAAAATGCAGTAATAATATTAATATATACACCATAATGCTGCAATAAAAGCAAGAAATTAAATGTTAAGGCTTCCAGTTGTATTTAATGCCAGAAACATTAATGAAATTACTTAGAATTTAAGGCGTATAAAAAGTACTATGAGTATAAAATATTAATAATTACCTTTGGGTTTCTGGAGTTATCTCCATACCAGCACATTTTGAGGTGTTATTGTAACTAAGATTCCCAATCAAGCAATTAATATTAGAGTGATGATTTCTCATAAAGACAGGTGATCAGTCATCCAATTACATTTAATGTGCATTTGAGCACATGCAACAATAATTTTATTGAGTTTGTTGTCCAACTATGGCAGATATTTATTGAGTATGGTGCTTATTATTCTACTAAGGGCACATGAAAGTTTTGCAAGTTTGCTGTGATATTACTACCAATTTTAATTGTCATAGTATTGTCAATGCAAAAGGGAGCATTTCAGCAGCCTGACTAGTTTCAGATAGAAGAGTATAACAATTAATATTGTTTTTATTTAATTTTTTTGCCAAGGTTTAATTCCTTAAATCACCATATGGCTCTTTTGCATGGCACAAAGTATATATGTTTCTTGTTATACTTCTGGTGAGCAAATAGGCACAATGACGTGTAGTTATATGTACTGCAGTGGCAAACGCAGGATATTTAAAGGAGGGTTTCCAAATAATTGATCACCGACCCAATGACAAAAACATCTAACCAGAATAAGCCTGCAACATACGGGGGGGAGATAATATTTATTAAGTGATGCCAGATGACTGCTGCATGGTGTAAGTGTGTGCAGGGGGGGGGGGAGATAATATTTATTAAGTGATGCCAGATGCATGTTGTAATTACAGTATGTGCAAAGGGGGGGAGAAAATATTTATGAAGTGATGCCAGATGACTGCCGCATGGTGTATGTATTTGCAGGAGGGGGGAGATAATATTTATTAAGTGATGCCAGATGCCTGCTGCATGGTGTATGTATTTGCAGGGGGGGAAGATAATATTTATTAAGTGATGCCAGATGACTGCCGCATGGTGTATGTATTTGCAGGGGGGGGGGAGATAATATTTATTAAGTGATGCCAGATGCCTGCTGCATGGTGTATGTATTTGCAGGGGGGGAAGATAATATTTATTAAGTGATGCCAGATGACTGCCGCATGGTGTATGTATTTGCAGGGGGGGGGGAGATAATATTTATTAAGTGATGCCAGATGACTGATGCAAGTTATAATTATGTGCAGGGGGGAGAGATAATATTTATTAAGTGATGCCAGATGACTGATGCATGGTGTATGTATTTGCAGAGGGGGGAGGGGTAGATAATATTTATTAAGTGATGCCAGATGACTGCCGCATGGTGTATGTATTTGCAGGAGGGGGGAGATAATATTTATTAAGTGATGCCAGATGGCTGCTGCATGGTGTATGTATTTGCAGGAGGGGGGAGATAATATTGATTAAGTGATGCCAGATGACTGCTGCATGGTGTATGTATTTGCAGGGGGGGGGGATAATATTTATTAAGTGATGCCAGATGACTTCCGCAAGGTGTATGTATTTGCAGGGGGGGAGATAATATTTATTAAGTGATGCCAGATGGCTGCTGCATGGTGTATGTATTTGCAGGAGGGGGGAGATAATATTGATTAAGTGATGCCAGATGACTGCTGCATGGTGTATGTATTTGCAGGGGGGGGGGATAATATTTATTAAGTGATGCCAGATGACTGCCGCATGGTGTATGTATTTGCAGGGGGGGAGATAATATTTAATAAGTGATGCCAGATGACTGCTGCATGGTGTAAGTGTGTGCAGAGGGGGGGGAGATAATATTTATAAAGTGATGCCAGATGCATGTTGTAATTACAGTATGTGCAGGGGGGGAGAAAATATTTATTAAGTGATGCCAGATGACTGCCGCATGGTGTATGTATTTGCAGGAGGGGGGAGATAATATTTATTAAGTGATGCCAGATGACTGCCGCATGGTGTATGTATTTGCAGGATGGGGATGATAATATTTATTAAGTGATGCCAGATGCCTGCTGCATGGTGTATGTATTTGCAGGGGGGGAAGATAATATTTATTAAGTGATGCCAGATGACTGCCGCATGGTGTATGTATTTGCAGGGGGGGGGAGATAATATTTATTAAGTGATGCCAGATGACTGCCGCATGGTGTATGTTTTTGCAGGAGGGGGATGATAATATTTATTAAGTGATGCCAGATGCCTGCTGCATGGTGTATGTATTTGCAGGGGGGGAAGATAATATTTATTAAGTGATGCCAGATGACTGCCGCATGGTGTATGTATTTGCAGGGGGGGGGAGATAATATTTATTAAGTGATGCCAGATGACTGATGCAAGTTATAATTATGTGCAGGGGGGAGAGATAATATTTATTAAGTGATGCCAGATGACTGATGCATGGTGTATGTATTTGCAGTGGGGGGAGGGGTAGATAATATTTATTAAGTGATGCCAGATGACTGCCGCATGGTGTATGTATTTGCAGGAGGGGGGAGATAATATTTATTAAGTGATGCCAGATGACTGCTGCATGGTGTATGTATTTGCAGGGGGGGAGATAATATTTATGAAGTGATGCCAGATGACTTCCGCATGGTGTATGTATTTGCAGGGGGGGGAGATAATATTTATTAAGTGATGCCAGATGGCTGCTGCATGGTGTATGTATTTGCAGGAGGTGGGAGATAATATTGATTAAGAGTGCCAGATGACTGCTGCATGGTGTATGTATTTGCAGGGGGGGGGGATAATATTTATTAAGTGATGCCAGATGACTGCCGCATGGTGTATGTAAATGCAGGGGGGGAGATAATATTTAATAAGTGATGCCAGATGACTGATGCATGTTATAATTATGTGCAGGGGGGGAGAGATAATATTTATTAAGTGATGCCAGATGACTGATGCATGGTGTATGTATTTGCAGTGGGGGGGGGGTAGATAATATTTATTATGTGATGCCAGATTGCTGCCGCATGGTGCAGGAGGGGGGAGATAATATTTATTAAGTGATGCCAGATGACTGCTGCATGGTGTATGTACTTGCAGGAGGGGGGAGATAATATTTATTAAGTGATGCCAGATGACTGCCGCATGGTGTATGTATTTGCAGGAGGGGGATGATAATATTTATTAAGTGATGCCAGATGCCTGCTGCATGGTGTATGTATTTGCAGTGGGGGGGGGGGGGGGTAGATAATATTTATTAAGTGATGCCAGATGGCTGCCGCATGGTGCAGGAGAGGGGAGATAATATTTATTAAGTGATGCCAGATGACTGCCGCATGGTGTATGTATTTGCAGGAGGGGGATGATAATATTTATTAAGTGATGCCAGATGCCTGCTGCATGGTGTATGTATTTGCAGGGGGGGAAGATAATATTTATTAAGTGATGCCAGATGGCTGCTGCATGGTGTATGTATTTGCAGGACGGGGGAGATAATATTTATTAAGTGATGCCAGATGACTGCTGCATGGTGTATGTACTTGCAGGAGGGGGGAGATAATATTTATTAAGTGATGCCAGATGACTGCTGCATGGTGTATGTATTTGCAGGGGGGGGAGATAATATTTATTAAGTGATGCCAGATGACTGCCGCATGGTGTATGTATTTGCAGGAGGGGGGAGATAATATTTATTAAGTGATGCCAGATGACTGCTGCATGGTGTATGTACTTGCAGGAGGGGGGAGATAATATTTATTAAGTGATGCCAGATGACTGCCGCATGGTGTATGTATTTGCAGGGGGGGGGAGATAATATTTATTAAGTGATGCCAGATGGCTGCTGCATGGTGTATGTATTTGCAGGAGGGGGGAGATAATATTTATTAAGTGATGCCAGATGGCTGCTGCATGGTGTATGTATATGCAGGAGGGGGGAGATAATATTTATTAAGTGATGCCAGATGACTGCCGCATGGTGTATGTATTTGCAGGGGGGGGAGATAATATTTATTAAGTGATGCCAGATGACTGATGCAAGTTATAATTATGTGCAGGGGGGGAGAGATAATATTTATTAAGTGATGCCAGATGACTGATGCATGGTGTATGTATTTGCAGTGGGGGGGGGGTAGATAATATTTATTAAGTGATGCCAGATGACTGCCGCATGGTGTATGTATTTGCAGGAGGGGGGGAGATAATATTTATTAAGTGATGCCAGATGACTGCTGCATGGTGTATGTATTTGCAGGGGGGGGAGATAATATTTATTAAGTGATGCCAGATGACTTCCGCCTGGTGTATGTATTTGCAGGGGGGGGGAGATAATATTTATTAAGTGATGCCAGATGACAGCCGCATGGTGTATGTATTTGCAGGGGGGAGATAATATTTAATAAGTAATGCCAGATGGCTGCTGCATGCTGTATGTATTTGCAGGAGGGGGGAGATAATATTTATTAAGTGATGCCAGATGGCTGCCGCATGGTGCAGGAGGGGGGAGATAATATTTATTAAGTGATGCCAGATGACTGATGCATGTTATAATTATGTGCAGGGGGGGAGAGATAATATTTATTAAGTGTTGCCAGATGACTGATGCATGGTGTATGTATTTGCAGTGGAGGGGGGGAGATAATATTTATTAAGTGATGCCAGATGACTTCCGCATGGTGTATGTATTTGCAGGAGGGGGGAGATAATATTTATTAAGTGATGCCAGATGACTTCCGCATGGTGTATGTATTTGCAGGGGGGGGGGAGATAATATTTATTAAGTGATGCCAGATGGCTGCCGCATGGTGCAGGAGGGGGGAGATAATATTTATTAAGTGATGCCAGATGGCTGCTGCATGGTGTATGTATTTGCAGGGGGGGGAAATAATATTTATTAAGTGATGCCAGATGACTGCCGCATAGTGTATGTATTTGCAGGGGGGGGAGATAATATTTATTAAGTGATGCCAGATGACTGCCACATAGTGTATGTATTTGCAGGGGGGGGAGATAATATTTATTAAGTGATGCCAGATGACTGATGCATGTTATAATTATGTGCAGGGGGGGAGAGATAATATTTATTAAGTGATGCCAGATGACTGATGCATGTTATAATTATGTGCAGGGGGGGAGAGATAATATTTATTAAGTGATGCCAGATGACTGATGCATGGTGTATGTATTTGCAGTGGGGGGGGGGGAGATAATATTTATTAAGTGATGCCAGATGACTTCCGCATGGTGTATGTATTTGCAGGGGGGGGGAGATAATATTTATTAAGTGATGCCAGATGGCTGCTGCATGGTGTATGTATTTGCAGGAGGGGGGAGATAATATTTATTAAGTGATGCCAGATGGCTGCTGCATGGTGTATGTATTTGCAGGAGGGGGGAGATAATATTTATTAAGTGATGCCAGATGACTGCCGCATGGTGTATGTATTTGCAGGGGGGGAGATAATATTTATTAAGTGATGCCAGATGACTGCCGCATAGTGTATGTATTTGCAGGGGGGGGAGATAATATTTATTAAGTGATGCCAGATGACTGATGCATGGTGTATGTATTTGCAGGAGGGGGGAGATAATATTTATTAAGTGATGCCAGATGACTGCCGCATGGTGTATGTATTTGCAGGGGGGGGAGATAATATTTATTAAGTGATGCCAGATGACTGATGCATGTTATCATTATGTGCAGGGGGGGAGAGATAATATTTATTAAGTGATGCCAGATGACTGATGCATGGTGTATGTATGTGCAGTGGGGGGGGGGGGGGGGTCAATAATATTTATTAAGTGATGCCAGATGGCTGCCGCATGGTGCAGGAGGGGGGAGATAATATTTATTAAGTGATGCCAGATGGCTGCCGCATGGTGTATGTATTTGCAGGAGGGGGGAGATAATATTTATTAAGTGATGCCAGATGACTGCTGCATGGTGTATGTATTTGCAGGGGGGGGATATAATATTTATTAAGTGATACCAGATGACTGCCGCATAGTGTATGTATTTGCAGGGGGGGGAGATAATATTTATTAAGTGATGCCAGATGACTGCCACATAGTGTATGTATTTGCAGGGGGGGAAGATAATATTTATTAAGTGATGCCAGATGACTGATGCAAGTTATAATTATGTGCAGGGGGGGATAGATAATATTTATTAAGTGATGCCAGATGACTGATGCATGTTATAATTATGTGCAGGGGGGGAGAGATAATATTTATTAAGTGATGCCAGATGACTGATGCATGGTGTATGTATTTGCAGTGGGGGGGGGGGGAGATAATATTTATTAAGTGATGCCAGATGGCTGCCGCATGGTGCAGGAGGGGGGGAGATAATATTTATTAAGTGATGCCAGATGGCTGCTGCATGGTGTATGTATTTGCAGGAGGGGGGAGATAATATTTATTAAGTGATGCCAGATGACTGCTGCATGGTGCATGTACTTGCAGGAGGGGGAGATAATATTTATTAAGTGATGCCAGATGACTGCCGCATGGTGTATGTATTTGCAGGGGGGGGGCATGCCCCCCTCTGCAAATACATACACCATGCAGCAGTCGTACGGCATCACGTAATAAATATTACCCCGCCCCGGCCGCAAATACATGCAGCAGTTATCTGGAATCATTTTAATAAACATTATGCTCGTCCACAGCCGCCACCCGACCCCCATCCACTGCCCCTTCCAGGCATATACATTGATACAGCACTGGTGGTCATCTGGCAAACATTATTCCCCCCGGCGGCTGCACCCCTGCCACCTACTTTGTGCTGCTCCATGCGGGACTCGTGGCCGCGCTGGCAGTGCGGCGACAGGTGCTCATTCACGTGCCCCTATGGGAACTGACTGGGAGGGGCTTGCGCATTGCAGCTCCCCCTACAGCCAGCCCAGGCAGTGTCAGACTCTGTACAAAAAAAGTTATAATATTGATCAGCTGCTTGCCGGTCACCAGCGGCGATGGAGCAACAGGCAGGGGGGGGGGTTTCTACTAGGGATGTGCGCCGGACCATTTTTGCCGGATTTGGATTTGGTTCTAATTCGTCGTCCGGCTTTGGATTTGGATTTGCCAAACTGCGGTGACTGGCTTTGGATTTTATTTACAAAAATTGACAAAAAAAAGCTAAAATCACATAAATTGTTCTTTTTTTTCTTCCTAGAGTATTATTAACCTCAATAACATTAATTTCCAGTCAATTTAGACCATATCACAGCTTATAATATTGTTTTCAACATTATTGGCCAAAGGTTGCAGTGAGCTGACTGGTTACTAAGCGACAAAGCAGCGGCACAATGACACAGACACCACAGTATAAAGCACATCTATGACACATTGCCACACAGCAGTGGCAGAAATGAAAAGTAGTGCACCCACCCAGTGGGTACGGCCAGCAGAGTCACAGTACTTGTTTACATAGTGGGCTACGGCCCAAAGAGTCACAGTGCACAATCTTATTCACATTACACCGCACATAGGGCCTGATTCACATTACACCATAAAGCAGTGTCTCTTATTTATGTTACGACACACAGTAGTGCCCCTTTTACACAATGCCCACAGTAGTGCCCCTTTTACACAATGCCCACAGTAGCGGTGTCCCTTACACAATGCCCCCAGCAGTGGTGCCCCCTATGCAGTCCCCTTAGTAGTAGGGTCCCCTATACAGTGCCCCCAGTAGTATGCCCCCCAGTAGTATGCCCCCCATTAGCATGCCACCCAGTAGTATGCCCCCCATTAGCAGGCCCCCCCAGTAGTATGCCCCCCATTAGCAGCCCCCCCAGTAGTATGCCCCCCATTAGCAGCCCCCCAGTAGTAGGCCCCCCCAGTAGTATGGCCCCCCCAGCAGTAGGCTGTCCCAGTAGCAGGCCCCCCTCAGTAGTAGGCTGCCCCAGTAGTAGCCCCCCTTTAGTATGGCCCCCCTGTTGTATGGCCCCCCAGTAGTAGTAAGCCCCCCCAGTAGTATGCCCCCACAGTAGTATGGCCCCCCAGTAGCAGGCCCCTCAGTAGTATGGCCCCCCCAGTAGCGGACCCCCCCAGTAGTATAGCCCCCCCAGTAGCAGGCCCCTCAGTAGTATGGACGCCCAGTAGCAGACCCCCCCAGTTGTATAGCCCCCCCAGTAGCAGACCCCCCAGTAGTATAGCCCCCCCAGTAGCTGGCCCCCCCAGTAGCAGACCCCCCCAGTAACAGACCCCCCCAGTAGCAGACCCCCCCCCAGTAGCGCCCCCGGCCCTTGCACAACTTTCACAAGTTAAAAAAAAAAAAAAACTTACCTGATTCCTGATTCCCCGCTCCCGCGCCGTCTGCTCTGCTGAGCCTGTCACACACTGCGGAGGGAGCCGGAAGACGGAGCTCATGTGTGAGCTCCAGCCGGCTCCCTCCGTGCAGCAGCCAATGAGAGTCTGTGTGACTCTCATTGGCTGCTGTAACAAACACACAGCTGCCGCTGGTGGCTGTGTGTTTGTATCTGTGTAGGGCAGAGCGCTATCACAGCGCTCTGCCCTGCACAATAGGAGACCTGATGTCGGATTCTCTAGTGAGAATCCGACATCAGGCGGCCGCCGTTCAGCCCCGAACGGGGATCCGAGTCAGGCGGTGAACACCCGAACAGGGTTCGGGTGGACTCGGATCCCCAATGTTCGGAGCGGTTCGGATTCCACAGAATCCGAACCGCTCATCTCTAGTTTCTACGTACTCGGAAACCCCCCCCCTGTGTGCGCAGGTGTGCTGTACAGCCAGATATGTCTAATTTCATCCACTTTATAATCTCTATATGCATAAAAGGAAACTTCCTGGGCCTGATGAGAGTTATCCATCTGCTTTACACCATACTTGCCTACTTGTGAAAAAGCATTTCAGGGAGATTGTGAAAGAGACAGCTATGAGCATGCGTTACAGTGGGCGTGTACTGCTACATCTAGGAGGCGTGTCATAACATTGACTTACATTCAAAAGTAAAAGAGCCCAAAAGCAGTTAGTAAGATCTACTTGTTCATGAAAACACACTAGTAATTCTCAGAAAATACATGTAGCCATAGGGATCATTGTGCCTTATACCCAATGCAGGGAAATGATACTAATGAACCCATTTGAATGTATATATCTCAGTTTTTTTTCTAATATAAAAGCTTCATAATGGGGGTAAGGTGCAATCAGGGAGGTTGGCAGACTCTTTAGGGAGACAGGCATATTGCTACTAGTTCAGGAAGTCTCCCTGACAATGAGGGAGAGTTGGCAAGTATGCTTTACACATTACAATAAATTAGATACTGTACTGTTTAAATTTTTTTACTTTTATACAATGGACTTAAGGTGGGCACACACCTGAAAGATATATCTGCAGATAAAGTGATCTGCAGATATATAGATGTTGGTCGTTCATACACACTGAACGGCCATCATCTCTCCGGCAGCCGCGGGTCCCGCTGGCAGGGAGGCGGGTCGGGGCCACCCCCCTCCCCGCAGCTGCCGCTTGTGTGTGTACGGGTGGTCTGCATTCATATCTGTCCATTGGCTGTGCGGCACAGCCAATGGAATACGTCTGTGAACGACGCGGTTTACAGACATATAGGCTGTACACACTGGCCGACGGCCAGCAGATATATTAGCTGATCAATTTATTGGCCAATATATTGGCCAGTGTGTACCCAGGCATTAGAACCACTCAGATGACTTTATGGCAGCTACACAAATTACAAGTCATTTGTTTAAGATCCACATCAGTAGAAACAATCAATCTACATTAGGAGATGTCTGCGGTATGGATTTTAGGTACAGGAATTTATTGAAATGATATGTTCTTTACCTTTCTAAATAACTATTGCTTCTTAACAAGGACACTGTAATAATTTAGGAATACATAATTGACTTTCACAGAGTGCTTTAATGTGTTTACAGAAAAAGCATGATTGACGGTGAAGTAAGTCTTTCCAATTAAAGAGAACTTGTCTCCAATGGGATGTTGGTATTTTTATATTGTGGTTTGTGCATTATGTATTTATATACACCCAGTGTCCTTCTATAGCTCCTATTATCAAGAGACTGCTTATGAAATAGCTACCCACACATGATAAGTCACTTGAACCAGTCTTTGCAATGCCTTCACCTATAGCAGTGATCTCAACTCGAGTCCTGAAGTACCATCAACAGGTGATGTTTTGTGAATTTCCTTAATCAAGCACAGATGATTTGATTTATTTTGCTAGTTCAGTAACTATCCTACCTATTTCCACAGACAAAATTCCAAAAACATGACCTGTTGGGGGTATTGGAGGTACTTGAGGATGGGTGATGAGAACCACTGACCTATAGCAACTCCGTTCCATACAACACTCTGGGGGTGATCCTGACGCAAAATGGCTGTATTTGAGTGATGACATGGAAGCCTGATTTACTAACTAAAGCTGGGTACACACTAAACGATGTGTGTACCCAGCGATATCGGACGCGGCAGACCTGGTGGTGGTGCCGGCATTGGTAAGTGCATACACACTTGCCTATGCAAGCAACGACAAGCGACGATGGGGGGGGCGGGGCCATGCTGCATTTGGCACCATGGCATCGCTATTGATATCCCAAGATTTTACTGCAAGTACAAACAACTGGGGATAGTCACCCAGCCAGCCCTGAATGGACACTGCTGTCAGCTCTGCACTGTGGGAACCCACAGCCAATGAGGGACAGGTTGGTCTAGAAAAATTTACATTTATTGATTATGTGGGAGCCAGTGTTATTTGTGTTTGGGGGGAGCAATGTGGTTTATATTTTGTTCTGTGTGGCCAGCAATGCGTTTTTTTGTTTTTTTTTAGTTTCTGTGGGGGCCAATGTATGTGTGTTTTATTTCTCTGGGGCCAATGTATGTGTTTTATTCCTGTGGGGGCCAATGTATGTGTGTTTTATTCCTGTGGGGGCCAATGTATGTGTGAGTTATTTCTTTGGGGCCAATGTATGTGCGTTTTATTTCTGTGGAGGCCAATGTGGTGTGTTTTATTCCTGTGGGGGCCAATGTATGTGTGAGTTATTTCTTTGGGGCCAATGTATGTGCGTTTTATTTCTGTGGAGGCCAATGTGGTGTGTTTTATTCCTGTGGAGGCCAATGGGTGTGTTTTATTCCTGTGGAGGCCAATGGGTGTGTTTTTTATGTGGGAACCAATATGTATGTTTTTTCATGTGCATGCCGCATCGCCGGATAGTGTCCCTTGGCAATTTTAAAATCTTGCGTAGTGTGCTTCGAGTTGAAAAAGGTTTAAAATCACTGGTCTAGTGTGTATGCAGCTTTATGCTAATGCAAGTCTCCATAGGATCTGTTCAACTTCAGAGGGGAAGCCGCTCTGCCTACTGTTATTTTTGTCTGCAACAGTCATCAGTAGTATCAGCACTTGCACCAGCCACATGCTACAGATGTGCCCAACTAGTTTGTTGCTCCATACGCTATGAAGCGCGCCATGCAAGGCGCGCCGCACACCACGCCATGAGTCGCGCCACACAAAGTTTCGTTATGTAGCGTAGTGTAACGCTGGAAAAAAATCAATGTGTAATACAACTTTTGCCCACCAGGTGTCACTTTTCCTAAATTACATAGAGCATGCTTCTGATTTCCAATGCATGTTCTGTATCACCGCCAGATGATTGGCTGACAGGAGCGGTGATTCACTACACTATACAGTAGTACAGCGTTTTCCACATGGAATCGGCACTGTCCCAGACTTAGACATTGTAGTGATTTCATTACTTTAGGAACTACAGTACTGTAGTAATGGGTGAAGCGTGTGGCCTAGCGGTGAAATGCCTGGTCTCACTACTTCTCCCATCTTCTTCTCCCGTGGGTTTGAGACCTTGAAAATATAGGATGTCTTTGTTTTATGTTTTTAAATCTTCACTTACAGTATTCAGTACATGTGGAGCACCTGCCCAGTGCTTCGGGAGTCAGACGCAGTGAAAGTGGGATGTCTGTATTACAGTACATACTTTAGAGAGCAAACTTGCATGACCAGCAACTGGTAGTGGGCTCTGTTTGAGAGAGAGCTCTCTGCATTACAAACTGACTGTGCGTTTAAAGTGCAAACTTGTGTCAATGTCAGCCCAGTTGGCGCTGTGGTTGTTGTCAGCCAGCTCTGAGGGGTTACAGATGGGATCTCTGGTGCATGCCCAGTGGAGGGGTTGCAATGGGATTTCTGGTGCATGCCCAGTGGAGATGCCCAGTGACAGTTACAATGACAATGGAATCTGTGGCGCATGCCCAGTGGAGCCAAGCCATACACCATGTATCGCTATGCCATGGCATATGGAAGATCATCACTGTGCATGCCCAGTTGTCTGTATTACTATGCGGTTGAATTTTCACACTTGCTACACTCTCTGCGCTGTCCCAGACTTGTACACAATAGTCATTTCATGACTTCAGAAACTGCTAGTGGGCTCTGTTTGAGAGAGAGGTCTCTGTATTACAAACTGACTGTGTGTTTAAAGCGCAAACTTGCATCAATTTCGATGCTGTCCCAGACTTGTACACTTTAGTGATTTCATGAGTTTAGTAACTGCTAGTGGGCTCTGTTGAGAGAGAGAGCTCTCTGCATTACAAAACTGACTGCGTTTAAAGCGCAAAATTGCGTCAATGTCAGCACGGTGGCCGCTGTGGCTGAGCGGCTCCACTGGGACAGCATCGACATTGATGCAAGTTTGCACTTTAAACGCACAATCAGTTTGTAATACAGAGACCTCTCTCTCAAACAGAGCCCACTCACTACCAGTTTCTGAAGTCATGAAATCACTATTGTGTCCAAGTCTGGGACAGTGCAGAGAGTGGCGCAAGAGTGCAAATTCAACCGCACAGTCAGTTTTTAACATACAGTACAGACGCATTCATAGCGGCACACTATTTGTCCTAGCAGATGGGGAATGGTGTCCTTGGCAATGGTCACCATTCATAGCCTTTTCAAGACACAAGGGCAGAGCTGACTGCTTACAGTAAATGGCTAACAGAGCGCCCTTTATTATGGTAATGCAAGTCTCTTGTTTGCTTTGGGGGAAGGGACCTGATGCATTGTGTGTGACTCCCGACCCACTGGGCATGCGCCAGAAATCCCATTGCAACCTGCATGCACCAGAGATGCAATTTATAACCCCTCGGAGCTGGCTGACAGCCACCACAGCGCCAACCGTGCTGACATTGATACAAGTTTGTGCTTTAAATGCACAGTCAGTTTGAAATGCAGAGACCTCTCTCTCATACAGAACCCACTACCAGTTACTGAACTCATGAAATCACTATAGTGTCCAAGTCTGGGACAGCATCGACATTGACGCAAGTTTGTGCTTTAAACGCAGAGTCAGTTTGTAATGTAGAGACCTCTCTCTCAAACAGAGCTCACTACCAGTGACTGAACTCATGAAATCACTAAAGTGTACAAGTATGTGACAGCATTGACATTGATGCAATTTTGCGCTCTAAATGCACAATCATTTTGTAATACAGAGACACCTCTAATTATATATATTTTAAAGGTCTCGAACCCGCAGGACAAGAAGATGGTAGAAGCAGTGAGGCTAGGCATTAGCCCCCTAGCCCACATGCCTCAACCCTATACTACAGTAGTTCCTAAAGTCATGGAATCACTACAATGTCTAAGTCCGGGACAGTGTCAACAGTACTGTACTTACATTACCGCAAGTGTGCACAGTCAACTGGGCATGCGCAGTGCTATGAGACTCAATACACCACAGCACAGCACGCTACTAGCAATGCACTACATGGCATATGGAGCAACAAACTACAGTAGCTGGGCACATCTACATATACAGTATAGAGTTTAGTAAGGGTTGGACAACAATACTGAACTACTGTAGTGAACATTTAAAAAAAATTAAATAAATAAATTATCAAGGTCTCGAACAGGCAGACAGGAAGTGTAAGCAGGGCGGTTCACCTAACCCCTTGCCCACAAGCCTGTCCTAGCAAGAATTGCATCTGTCGTGTATGTGATGTGATGGCTGCGAATTACCTACTGTACGTGTAGTGAGCCTCCTTTTACAGTAGCTCGACTTGTGTATGGAGTGGCTCCATTGTGTGTGACTCCCGACACACTGGGCATGCGCATTACTACTACAGTATATGAGCCTCCTTATGCCACAGATATGGAGCGGCTCCACTGGGCATGCGCCAGAAATCCCATTGCAACCCCTCCACTGGGCATGCACCAGAGATCCCATTTGTAACCCCTCAGAGCTGGCTGACAGCCACCACAGTGCCAACCGTGCAGACATTGACACAAGTTTGGACTTTAAATGCACAGTCAGTTTGTAATACAGAGCTCTCTCTCTCAAACAGAGCCCACTACTAGTTACCAAACTCATGAAATCACTATTGTGTACAAGTCTGGGACAGCATCGACATTGACGCAAGTTTGCGCTTTAAACACACAGTCAATTTGTATTACAGAAACTCTCTCAAACAGAGCCCACTAGCAGTTTCTGAAGTCATGAAATGACTATACAGTAGTGTCTGAGTCTGGGACAGTGCAGAGAGTGGCGCAAGTGTGAAAATTTAACCGCATACAGTAGTAATACAGACAACTGGGCATGCGCAGTGCAATGATCTTCTATATGCCATGGCATATATCGCTACATGGCATACGGCTTGCCTCCACTGGGCATGCACCACAGATCCAATTATAACCCCTCCACTGGGCATGCGCCAAAAATCTCATTGTAACCCCTCAGAGCTGACAGCCACCACAGAGCAGACATTGATGCAAGTTTGCCCTTTTAAGCGCACAATCAGTTTGTAATGCCTTACTTTTAAACAACCTTTTAAACAACAACACTACTACAGTAGTTTCACTATAGTGTCCAGAGCCGACAGTGCCAAAAAAATGTATTCTTTTCCAGGGCTCGAACTCGGGACCAGCATTGTTGCAAAGCAATCACCTAACCACTAGCCCACAAGCCAGCTATATTAAGAACCGCACATAGCAGTTTCATCCTTGTGCACTCCACCCAACCGCTGCTGTTTTTAATAATAAAAAAATTGTCTTACTTTCCAAATATTATACAGTACTAGAACATATATACACAGTACCCACCATTACAGAATAATTCATCCCATCTCAGTGAAAGCTGTGCGTGCATCTCATTAATCTACAGTATCGGTTATGCCATGATAACAACTCGGGCAACTTCACTACTGTACAGTTATGTACAGTATGTGAACTGATTTGCATCGCGTTCTAAGAGCTTACTGTATGTATGTGATATTAAAAATATTGGTTGTGCGAACATACAAATATTGTACAGTGTGTGAATGTGATATCCATCCAAATTAACACTATGGTATTCAGTACAAATTACAACAGTGGAGCACTAGCCACCCAGCGGTTAAGCGCTGTAGTACATGCCGTAGCGTATCCTTAGTTGAAGAATACCACAGTACGCCACAAGTCCAGCCATCACGTAACGTTCCATGGTGCGACTCAGAGCCCTCAATGGCGCGCCTTGAACAACAATCTAGCTGGGCACATTTGTACATGGATAAGATCCGTCAAAAACATGCTTACCATAACCATACATACGAATAGCACAGAATAATAGCTACAAGCCCGCAACACTCCTGTGACACTCCCACAAGACAAAACATGCAATCACATTGTCGCAACCCAGTTCACGCCATGAAATGCCCATTTGACAGATCCAGCAAAGATTTGCCCGATTCAGAATAGGACTGTCATGCGCAAAATTGTGTAAACTCGCATCTCGCTATTTGTGCACTTGCAAAGAGATCCATGATATATGATATATCGTAGAGTGGGGTCTATTCATATAGCAGCGAAAAAGTCTCGTTTAGCTGAAAACACGGCTTTTCACTGCTTTCAGCGATTCATAGAAGGGGCTACCGTGGAGAAGGTTCTTCCTTCTCTAGCGTCACCCACACTTAATTTATGTATCGCATCACCATACTGTACTTTTGTGTGGAGAGTGCAATTCATAAAGATTCGCCATCTGAAGAATGTGTAATCTGTACCGCAAGCCGAACAGAGCAGGAAAGTTACATACTTCCCTGCTGTCTGCCCGGCACTGGCTCTGCCCCCTTTTCCCAGCGTCCATTGCAGCACGTCTGACCTGACCTGCTGGTCTCAGACGCCGGCGCATGTGTAGTAAGAATACAGGCATATCGGGTGGAGCTTGGTGGAAGTGGGAGGATAATGGGGTGTGACAACGTGTCATTGTAGACCCATCCCTGTTATGCAATGCAGCGATTACCGAATTCAGTGCCTCAGCCTCCGAGAGATGAGACAATACAAAGTTCACCTATACCAATTTCAGTTGCCCTCGGGTCAGGCAGGTTAATTGGAAAGGGATACATTGTACAAAACATAAGACACAAAAGGCAAGGTTAAAGTAATGGCAGGTTCAGAAACAACTATTACATGCAGCACTAATTCAGAATCCAATAGCAACGTCAGAGTACAGTCAAGGTCTGCAACAACTGGGCAGTGGTAACACCCAAACAGTGTTTCAAAAGAGTAATCCAAAGATAAAGTCTGATAGGCAGGGTTGGCAGTCAAGCAGGGTTAAACACTACAGAATGATAAGTATTAGTGCATGCAGAAACTTAAACATAGCTACAGAAAAGCATGGGCCAGAGGTTCCCAAACGCGATCCTAAAGGCTCCACAACAGTTCAGGTTTTAGAGATATCCATGGTTGAGCATAGGTGGTTGAATCAAATTGACTGAGGTATTAATTAAGTCACCTGTGCTCAACCATGGCTATATCTAAAATCTGAACTGTTGGGGAACCTTGAGGATCTTGTTTGGGAACCAATGGCATAGGCTTTGGACTTATCTATCATTTTAAAAAGACCAATCAATCATAGCACTGGATGCAGAGCATGGAAGCCAGCAAGCAATCGGCAGGGATGGCATACTTGGCATACTGTACCTTAGAGACCAACCCTGCACAGACATTTTAGTCATTTTACAGCATGTGTGGTTAAAATCATCTTATAATGAATGTTATCAAAGTTGACTTTTGTGCTTGTGAACCTTTGAATGTATTACATATTTAGTCGTTGTAGTGTAAGTACTTTGTGAAATTTCTCAAATTTATTTAAAGTGATGGGTTGTGTTATGTATTGTTTTTTTTCATATTGTTATTGCCTTAATGTGACCCGAACACTTCTGCCCATTCAACCACATTTGTTCAAAGTTCACAGTCATTTAAAGTATCCGACATTGACATTCCCTTGGCAATATGACGTTAGCGTAGCATTGTTGTCATGACTGGAGGCTGGGAAACTGGTTGCCATGACAATGTAGAAGACATTGTCTAGGGTCTAGGACTGTACACCCTAATTTTAAACTTACTTAAGGTAGAGGTGCTACCATGCCGAGACTTGTAGTACCATGCAGGAAAAAGAAAATGCAGGAGCATACGCTAACACTAAGAAATAAGAATACTGATAATCACATTTTTTTTATAAACTCTACAATTAACATATTGTATAAGTGAGGTTCTTAGTACATTTAGCATAATGTTTATATGTTGCCATCAAAGCCTTGTGTATAGCTCTTCACTTGCATTGTCAATGCTGTCATCAGATACTTTATCCTGCTACAATAACTGTGCAATATGCTTTAGGCACCAATCACATTGTATTTAAGACAGCATTTGTGATAGGCATACTCCTTGAAAAAGGATTTATTCCTGACACATTGGTGTACCACATTGGTGTGCCTTTACCACTTTGTATCTTACCTACAGTATCTGTTATGCTATATTGCTTTGTTTTGTGTATGTTTCTTGATATTATGTTTGTATATATATTTGACTCTACTATGTTTTATAGTGTGTGCACATTGATGACTTTGGGTCTGATTCAGTAACGTACGCTAATACAATTGCAACTGCATTCTTTCATGGGTTGCAGTTGCTAAAGTAGGTTAATGTCTTCCAAAGCACAGCAGAGCATAGGGACGCCCTCTGCTGCCTTCTCATATCCGACCGATGACTTACAATAGCACAGACATCGGTAACAAAGATGCAGATCAGCCAGCCATGCAGCATATGCGGCAAGTCTGACCAGCCGAAAACACTACAGCTCTCATGACACACAGGGAGCTCTCATGCTGCAAAGGAGATCGCAATGGCTAATTTATGGACACCCATGAAAAGGCATTTAAACGGTCAGACACTCCTCCGTTTGCCTATCAAACCCCCGTTACCTCCCCCAAAAGGGTTTGGTACGGGCAGGGGCGCCCAGAGGGGGGGAGCAGGTACAGATTACCCGGGCCCGGGCTTCCTGAGGGGCCTGGCGGGGGCCCGGGTCTGACGCCACCCCCCCCTCCCTCACAGCAGCCCAGCACACAGCGTGTGCTGAGCTGCAGTTGGAGACTGCTCGTGGCTGCTGAGCAGCAGCCACAGCAGTCTCCTATGCCTGTGCGGGGGAGCGATCACACTGATCGCGCCCTCCCTGGCTTTGCGCCGGGCTGAGGGGGCTCAGAGTGCCCCCCTGCCCGCCGCGCAGCACCGCTTCGCGGCGCTGCAAATCTTTTTTTTTTTTTTCGGCAAGGGGGCGTGGCCACGCCTCCCGAGATTAGGCCACGCCCCCTATTACCGGGGCCCGCCTTGGCTCTTGGCGGCCCTGGGTACGGGATCCCGATGGCCAGGATGCAGGCAGTCAGGAAACTGACCGTGGCATCATGACAGTCAGAATCCCGACACAACTACATAAGTATACTAACACTAACCCCTAATCCTCCCTCCTGCAGCCTAACCTTAACCCTCACCCCCTCTGCAGCCTCACCGCCTAGTGCCTAACACCTAACTGGTTGTTGTTTATGTTTACCTTACTGTGTACAAGCCTTAAATGTTTTATTATTTTTATTATTTATTTCAGGTCTCTTTATAGACAGGTAAATGTATTATGCTCTGTTAGATTTTTTTTTACCTTAGTTTATTTATATAACTTCAATAATATTTTTACTACGTCTCATCTTGATTTAAGATTGTCTGCTTAGGAATGGACAAGAGTTTTGTATTAGATCATGACCACATGGTATTTGTCTTGATGCTAAAGAAAAGAATGCTAAATCATTGCATTGATATATGACTTCTATGCATACATGATTCAAACCCCCCAGTGATTATACAAGCTCAGAGTAGTGACAAATACAGCCATGTACGCTTGCCAAGAAAAACCTGCATGAGTTTAGATGGAGGGCAGAGCATGAAAATTACGTTGTTGCCTAAGGAGACACTTTTCACTATAGAAGCAAGTGGAGAATTCATAGTAAAATGCACACAGCCTTAGAAACTGGTACGAATCCAACAAGGAACTATTTTCTTCCTTGTGTATTTAAATAGGTAGTTTGTAGGGAGTTAAGAGATCCAACTGTGAAACAAGGTTAATCTATAGATGTTAAGGAATAGGTCCATTATACTACACAAATCACTTGTGCCAAGAAAGCTTTCCTTCCTTTGTTCATTATGCCTGTCAGACTATGATTGAGTGCAAGCACTGCTGTTCTAAATAGCTTTTCGAAATTAAAGACACAGGTTGAAATGCTTGTTAGAAATTCCTTAGCATGGTTTCTGAAGAAAATGTTAAGAAATCTAAATCACTAAAGAAAAGCTTATTAGCATGATTCACAGCTCATTTAAAATACATTGTTTACTCAAGTGACAAATGCTAGAGTTGTTTACCGTTCAGATATAGACAATATTCAGCACCAAAAAGAAAATTGTAAAATAATACACAGATCACAAATATATATTGTGAGGCCTGACATTAAAATTCCTGGACTGAACCCTAGAAGAAGGCTAATCCTGGTTTTCACCTTTAGCAATCCAATTTTCCTTACAGGGAAAGGTGCTCACTGATACCTGGCCAGTAATAGCAGGGGATTATTACACAAATGACAATTGCTGTAAGATATATTGGAGATTCCAGTCAAGAGATAGTGGCCCTCATTCAGAGCCGTACGCTCTGAGCAGAGCGCACGCTCTGCATGAGGGCCGGGCTCCTTTTTCATGGAGCGTCCTCCTGGACGCTCGTATAGCTGTGGGTCACCACCCACAGGCTATACGAGCGTGCATTTTGATGGCCGCGATGGTCGTGACCATCGCGACCATCGAATTTGCGAGCCGGAGCCTGCGGTTGAGGTTTTCAACCGCAAGCTCCGGAGTGATTTTGGCTCTATCAGAGCCAAAATCACTCCCACTGACATCACTAGTGATGTCAGTGGGCCGGCTTCTGACGGGAGGCGTTCCCGTGGGAACGCCCCCGTCAGGGAGGCACGCCCCCGGCACGCCCACCAAAGGGGGCGTGCTGTCAATCAACATTGACAGCACGCCCCCTTTGATCGGACACAACGAGCGAAGGAAAGTCCTTCGCTCGTCGTGTCTGGCGCATGCGCACGACGGAGCTCCCTCCGTCGTGCGCATGCTCAGTGCAGACCATCGACCCACTTGCGAGCGTACAGCCGCTCGCGAGTGGGTCTGAATCAGGCCCAGTGTACAGTGGACACTCCCACAGGCCAGATGCTATATCTGCTCAGACTTCAGGAAGCCTCCAAGGAATCAACAAAGTCCAATCCAGTAATCAGAGTGGACAGTGATCCTGAGAGTAGTTAGGTCCAAAGCAACATCAGGGCATGGAGCACACCAGAGAGTAATCCAAGTCCAAAGCAAAGGTCAGAACTAGAATCAAGACAATACACTGACAGCTGGTATTACACAGAAACATTTTAACTGTGCCTATAATGGGCACTGCAGTCAAGAGCGTCCTGCACTATGAAGTGCAGGGAGCCAATCAGAAAACTCTTTGCAAGTCACATTTCTTTTATAGCGTCTACACGGCCCACTCGGCTACACAGAGCCATTCATGGCAACTGAGCAGAAGGGAAAGACAGAGGAGAACTCATCTGCATTCATCGCTCATTACATATTCATATATTGAAAGTACAGCTACTTGTCTCCTCAACATTTAAACATGTATTGCCTTAATATTGATTGTTTTATAGGGGATCTTAACTTTAAATGTTTAATCTACTAATTTCCAGTCCCAATTATAAGAACTGCACATTTTTTGTTTTTGGGCTCACTTGTGTGTCTGACATTTGCATATATGTACAGAGAGAAATTTGAAAATGTTTGTTTGAGGCCTTGTGTCTTGTGATATATATATACACTACCGTTCAAAAATTTGGGGTCACCCAGACATTTTCGTGTTTTACATGAAAACTGACTATTTTGTATCAAATGAGTTGCAAAATGAATAGAACATATAGTCAAGACATTGGCAAGGTTAGAAATAATGATTTTTATTTGAAATAATAATTTTGTCCTTCAAACTTTGCAGTCATCCAAGAATGGTCCTTTTGCAGCAATTACAGCATTGCAGACCTTTGGCATTCTAGCTATTAATTTGTTGAGGTAATCTGAAGAAATTTCACCCAACGCTTCCATAAGCACTTCCCACAAGTTGGATTGGCTTGATGGGCACTTCTTGCGTACCATACGGTCAAGCTGCCCTACAACAGCTCAATGGGGTTGAGATCTGGTGACTGCGCTGGCCACTCCATTACAGACAAAATACCAGCTGCCTGCTTCTTCTCTAAATAGTTCTTGTATAATTTGTAGGTGTGCTTTGGTTCATTGTCCTGTTGGAGGAGGAAATTGGCTCCAATCAACCAATCAAGCGCTGTCCACGGGGTATGGCATGGCATTGCAAAATGGAGTGATAGCCTTCCTTATTCAAAATCCCTTTTACCTTGTACAAATCTCCCACTTTACCAGCACCAAAGCAGCCCCAGACCACCACATTACCGCCACCATGCTTGACAGATGGCGTCAGGCACTCTTCCAGCATCTTTTCACTTGTTCTGCGTGTCACAATTGTTCTTCTGTGTGATCCAAACTCCTCAAACTTTGATTTGTTTGTCCATAACACTTTTTTCCAATCTTCCTCTGTCCAATGTCTGTGTTCTTTTGCCCATATTAATATTTTCCTTTTATTGGCCAGTCTCAGATATGGCTTTTTCTTTGCCACCCTGCCTAGAAGGCCAGCATCCTGGACTCGCCACTTCACTGTAGATGTTGACACTGGCGTTTTGCGGGTACCATTTATTGAAGCTGCCAGTTGAGGACTTGTGAGGCGTCTATTTCTCAAACTAGAGACTCTAATGTACTTGTCTTCTTGCACAGTTGTGCACCGGGGCCTCCCACTTCTCTTTCTACTCTGGTTAGAGCCTGTTTGTGCTGTTCTCTGAAGGGAGTAGTACACACCATTGTAAGAAATGTTCAGTTTCTTGGCAATTTCTCGCATGGAATAGCCTTCATTTCTAAGAACAAGAATAGACTGTCGAGTTTCACATGAAAGTTCTCTTCTTCTGCCCATTTGGAGCGTATAATCGAACCCCGAAATGTGATGCTCCAGATACTCAACTAGCTCAAAGGAAGGCCAGTTTTATAGCTTCTCTAACGAGCAAACCCGTTTTCAGCTGTGCTAACATAATTGCACAAGGGTTGTCAAGGGTTTTCTAATCATCCATTAGTCTTCTAATGCACTAAGCAAACACAATGTACCATTAGAACACTGGAGTGATGGTTGCTGGAAATGGGCCCCTATACAAAGATATGCCTTTAAAAAACAGACGTTTGCAGCTAGTATAGTCATTTACCACATTAACAATGTATAGAGTGTATTTCTGATTAATTTAATGTTATCTTCATTGAAAAACACAGTGGTTTTCTTTCAAAACTAAGGAAATTTCTAAGTGACCCCAAACTTTTGAATGGTAGTGTATATATATTGAACTCACAAAGGGCGGGATGTACTAACAGTGGAGCTACTTACCGCCAGTCACCACATCCCTATGATCGCATATGTAATAACATATGCGATCAGTGCCGCAAAGAACAGCTCTTCCGATAAGAGCTGTCCTTTGCAAGCCACTTTTCGCCGTGGACTTCTGGGTTTATGACCCGGGAGTCCATTTGCGCATGCGCAGACCGATGCGGCGGCCGCGGGGCATGCTGGGAGGGATCCGTTCGGATCCCTCCTACCAGCGCGATGCGGTAGAAGCCCATAGGCTTCTATAGGGTAGTAACGCCAGCAAAATCTGGCGTTACCCTCCGCATCAGAGACCCTACGGCCAGGTGATGGTACATACGGAAAATGTGGTAAAACCCCGAGAACTGAGTTTTTACCACATTTTCCGTTTAGTACATCCCGGCCAAAGCAACCACATGTTTGTGATTATATACTACTTTGTGCTTTGGGTGCAGAAACTGCACCTGTCATGTACCCTTCAGATCAACCTAATCAACACAATACACTGTAGGGAATTTATGAGTGTGGCCATATGCTGTTTTTAGAACTGCTTTGCAATTCACTTTGAATGAAAATGCACATGGTAAAAAGATGAAAAACAGAATGTCAATGTTTAATCTTACATTCATTATTATAATGATGGAATATTGGGACAATCTTTACTGCATATTACTTTTTGTGTTTGAATTTTGGGTGAAAATGTTCCTAAAAATGTACTTCCCTGTATAAAGTGCAAGAGTCGTGCTGTTAAAAGGATAGGTGGATGCGTGATTTCCAGCACCTCCAATGTTGTGTAAAAAATAGCACCTTTTACAGGGACAAAAAGCTCTTCCCTACCATCTCATTAAGTAGTTGCTGAAACTAATTTCTGCATGTGGTGCACTGAAACATGCTGGATATTCAAGTTTGAGCGGTGGCCATGAAAGTATCTGTGCTATTTTAGCCTAACAGCCCATACAGGTGTGCATTGACATTATCAAAGATTGTCTAGTGTAATAGATGGTAATGTGTGCAGCCAAATATCATGGTGATTTCCGCCTGCACATGCCGTGGAATTGAATTCCCCCCTTAGGGAAGAATACCCAATCCATCCAGCTTCTGCTAACAGAAGATGTAATTAACGCGCAACTAAAGACACAACTTTATGGGGTAAATTTACTAAGATGGGAGTTCTATTAGGAAGTGATGTTGCCCATAGCAACCAATCGGATTCCAGGTATTATCTTCTAGAAGATGCTAGATAAATGAGAAGTAGAATCTGATTGGTTGCTATAGGCAACATCACTTCTTAAATTGAACTCCCATCTTAATAAATTTACCCCTATGTGAGAAATACGGGATCGGTATAAATGACCGCAGGACGAGAGGCCGGAGGTCGAATCCCGATGCCGGCAGGCCGAACAGTGTCGATTTTGATGAAGGTGAGTAAACTACCTAACCCACCACTCTCCCCCCCTAACCCTCCTTTAGGGGTGCCTAACCCTAACCTCCCCCCTTAGTGCCTAACCCCAACCTCCCCCCTGGGGTCCCTAAACCTAACCCCCCCTCCCCGCACCCTAAACCTAACCCTCCCGTGGGGGTGCCTAACCCTAACCTTCCTCAAGGAGTGCCTAACCCTAACCCCCCCTTCCCCTAGCCTAACCCTAACCCTCCCCGGGGGTGCCTAACCCTAAGTCCTCCCGGGGTGCTCTAAACCTAACCCTTGCCCACCCGCCAGGGCCGTCTCTTTCATTGGGCTTTATGGACACCTGCCCAAGGGACCGATGCTTCTGGGGGCCCGCCAACGCGACCTCCTGCAGCCATCTTTTAAAACAGAGCGGGTGTGTTCTGTGCAGGGCCGCCATCAGGGTGCGGGACTGGAGTCCCGGGCCTGGAAACAGGCTCCTACCACTACCAATAGGAGGAATGTTCCTGCTCCAACCGGAGAACCCCCCCACGCTTCTGATTCTCCTCTTCAATCGCTGATGATGACCACAATGAGGGCGGAGCCAATGCGACAAGCCCTGCCCCCATACACCCGCGAATTGCGGAATTATGGAGGGGGCAGAGCCTAATCATGCGAGGTGCATCTTGTCTTTGTGTTGTGTAAGTAATATGTATGTGTTTTAGCATGTCTTGTGTTAGTGTGTGTATGTATGTGTTAGAGTGTAATGTGTATGAATGTTCGTGTGTATAACTATAACATATATATAACTATATATATATATATATATATATATATATATATGTTAGTGTGGATGTATGTGTACGTTAGTGTGTATAAACTGTATGTATGTTTTATTGTGTATATATGTGTATGTATGTGTTAGTGTGTATATATGTGTATGTAGTGTGTATGTATGTGTTAAGGCGGGTATCCACTACTAGATATACAAATGAGAGCACGATTACGACATTGCATTTGTGCTCTCGTTTGTATATAAATCATCCCCGCACATGCTGAACCTGATGGGATCGTCAGGTTGACCGGCATGTACGGGCAATGATAGATGTCGAAAGCGACCAGCGGGCACACGCATCGCTGTTTGCTTCCGACCAAAACATGCCCGATGCATGCACGATTTGCAAGTGATTGCACGATAACGACGTTGTTATCATGCAATCGCTTGCAAATATCGCCTAGTGGATACCCCCCATTACTGTGTATGTATGTTAGTATGTATGTTTATTAGGGATGTGCGCCGGACCATTTTTGCCGGATTTGGATTTGGATTTGGTTCTAATTCGTCGTCCGGCTTTGGATTTGGATTTGGATTTGCCAAACTGCGGTGACTGGCTTTGGATTTGGATTTGGATTTGGATTTTTTTACAAAAATTGACAAAAAAAGCTAAAATCACATAAATTGGTCTTTTTTTTCTTCCTAGAGTATTATTAACCTCAATAACATTAATTTCCAGTCAATTTAGACCATATCACAGCTTATAATATTGTTTTCAACATTATTGGCCAAAGGTTGCAGTGAGCTGACTGGTTACTAAGCGACAAAGCAGCGGCACAACGACACAGACACCACAGTATAAAGCACATCTATGACACATTGCCACACAGCAGTGGCAGAAATGAAAAGTAGTGCACCCACCCAGTGGGGTACGGCCAGCAGAGTCACAGTACTTGTTTACAAAGTGGGCTACGGCCCTAGGAGTCACAGTGCACAATCTTATTAGCATTACACCGCACATAGGGCCTGATTCACATTACACCATAAAGTAGTGTCTCTTATTTATGTTACGACACACAGTAGTGCCCCTTTTACACAATGCCCACAGTAGTGACCCTTTTACTCAATGCCCACAGTAGCGGTGTCCCTTACACAATGTCCCCCAGCAGTGGTGCCCCCTATGCAGTCCCCTTAGTTGTAGGGTCCACTATGCAGTGCCCCCAGTAGAATGCCCCCCAGTAGTATGCCCCCCATTAGCAGGCCCCCCCCAGTAGTATGCCCCCCATTAGCAGGCCCCCCCAGTAGTATGCCCCCCATTAGCATGCCACCCAGTAGTATGCCCCCCCAGTAGTATGGCTCCCCAGTAGTAGGCTGCCCCAGTAGCAGGCCCCCCCAGTAGTAGGCTGCCCCAGTAGTAGCCCCCCCTGTAGTATGGGCCCCCCCTGTAGTATGGCCCCCCTATAGTAGGCTGCCCCAGTAGCCGCCCCCCCAGTAGTAGTAAGCCCCCCCAGTAGTATGGCCCCCCCAGTAGCAGGCCCCTCAGTAGCATGGCCCCCCCAGTAGCAGACCCCCCCAGTAGTATAGCCCCCCCAGTAGCAGGCCCCTCTGTAGTATGGCCCCCCAGTAGTATAGCCCCGCCCAGTAGCAGACCCCCCCCAGTAGTGCAGACCCCCCCAGTAGTATAGCCCCCCCCAGTAGCAGGCCCCTCTGTAGTATGGCCCCCCAATAGTGCAGATCCCCCCCAGTAGTATGGCCCCCCCAGTAGCAGACCCCCCCCAGTAGTATATCCCCCCCCAGTAGCAGGCCCCTCTGTAGTATGGCCCCCCCAGTAGTATTGCCCCCCCCAGTAGCAGACCCCCCCCAGTAGTGCAGACCCCCCCAGTAGTATAGCCCCCCCCAGTAGCAGGCCCCTCTGTAGTATGGCCCCCCCAGTAGTATAGCCCCCCCAGTAGCAGACCCCCCCAGTAGTGCAGACCCCCCCCCCAGTAGCGCCCCCGGACCTTTGACAAGTAAAAAAATAAAAAAAATAAAACTTACCTGATTCCCCGCTCCCGCGCCGTCCGCTCTGTCACACGCTGAGGAGGGAGCCGGAAGACGGAGCTCACGTGTGAGCTCCAGCCGGCTCCCTCCGTGCAGCAGCCAATGAGAGTCTGTGACTCTCATTGGCTGCTGTAACAAACACACAGCTGCCGCTGGCGGCTGTGTGTCTGTGTCTGTGTAGGGCAGAGCGCTATCACTGCGCTCTGCCCTACACACGAGGAGACCTGATGTTGGATTCTCTAGTGAGAATCCGACATCAGGCGGCCGCTGTTCGGCCCCGAACGGGGATCCGAGTCAGGCAGTGAACACCCGAACAGGGTTCGGGTGGACTCGGATCCCCAATGTTCGGAGCGGTTCGGATTCCACAGAATCCGAACCGCTCATCTCTAATGTTTATGTATGTTAGTGTGTAAATATGTGTATGTAGTATGTGTATATATGTGTATGTATGTGTTAGTGTGTATATATGTGTATGTAGTGTGTATATGTGTGTCTGTGTGTGTTCTGTGTATGTATGATAGTATGTATGTATGTATGTTTATGTATGTTAGTGTGTATATCCGGAATGTTGATATTCGGACGCTGGATTCCCGACGCCCGGCATAATGCTGACGACGATATCCCGAAGACATCAGGATACTGATGTCGGCATCCCGAGCCCCGCCATCCCGAAGGTAAGTATACGGGTAAGTATGATTCTTAGCCCAGGATGGGGGGGGGTTAGGTTTAGATACCCCTGGAGGGAGATTAGGGTTAAGCACCCCCCCCCCTGGAGAGGGTTAGGTTTAGGGTGCGGGAAGGGGGTGTTAGGGTTAGGCACCACAAAGGGAGGCTTAGGGAGAGAAGGGGAGGGTTAGGGTGCTTACCGCCCCTGTCGGGATTGTAGACGATTGGGCTTCTGGTGTTGGTATTTGAACCGGAGGCTATTCATACCGAACCTGTGTATGTATGTTAGTGTGTATATATGTGTTAGTGTGTATATATGTGTGTGTATGTATGTATGAATGGGTTAATGTGCATAATATGTGTGTTATATATATTATATACATGTTTTATATATATATAGATATATATATATATATTATATATGTCTGTGTGTTTATGTATGTATGTATGTATGTATATATATATATATATATTAGAACCCCTTTTTTTCTCTTTGCTGTCGGCGCGCGTGACTTCATGGCGTCACACCAAGCTGCTGGAAGGAAGAGGACCCGTGACGCGTGAGGAGCAGCGCCAGCCAGACCTGGAGGAGAAGAAGCCAGAAGGAGCATTCTTCAAGGCGATAAGGTAAGTCATGACTCCTGAGACTATGGTAGCATGAATGGGAGAGGGGTCCCAGGGGCCCTGCCTATTTTGTCAGTCCCGGGCTCCAAATTTATTGATGGCTGCCCTGGTTCTGTGAAAGGTTGCTGCAGACATAACAGACACAGCGCGTCCTGCAGGCCCGCTCTCTCAGCCATTCGCTGCCGGCAGCGTCTCTCAACCAATTGCCGCCGGCAGTGTATCATCCATCACTGACCAGAGACCACCTCAGAGCACCTCCTTCCCTCTCTGCCCGCCAACGTACTCAGTCCTTCCCGACATCGGCGGATCCCCGCGCTCCGTTCCAACTCACTACATGCAGGAGGCCACCCGGAGGAAGGAGATAACAATCCTAACTGCTATCTCTTAACCCCTTCCTCACCCAGTGCTGCCCCAGCTGTATCCTGACCCCCTCATAAGCCCTAGTACTGCCTCAGCTGCTACCCTGACCCCCCTCCATACCCCCAGCTCTGCTCCTAGTACTCCCTTCTTGCCCCACAGTACTACCATCTACCCTTACTACCTTCCTACCCCCAGTACTGCTTGCCCCTAGCAAAGGTAAGGGCTGAGCTGCGCAGCATGAATCAAATCACTGCGCAATCCTATAATTATACCTGAACAAAATCCCACTATGACGGGGCTTATTGCTGCAATAATACTATATCATGTGTGGGTAGGGGCCCCAGTGCATTGCTTTGCCCAGGGACCACACTGCTGTTAAGACAGCCCTGCCCCCCGAGGCTAGGACAATGTGTGGACCGCACTTATCTCATTCGGTCCCACGTCACTCTGGATTCTGGCATCGGGATTATAATAGGCTTCGGGATTTCAACGCCTATCAATAATCCCTAGCCAGCATTCGGCCATTGGGATTGTGACCGGTGGCTGCAATGCATCCCGAGAGATATGTGTGCCTTATCTAAAATCAGACACTTATGCACAAGTACAAGCACAAATGCCATTTGCAATTATCTTTATTGTAAAGACATAGGAACAGATTTAAATACTGCTGCAGTGATTCACAAATATGCAAAGACTGTGTTCCACTGCACTGTGGTTGGATATGGGTTGCCGGTGCACACATGACAGGGGGTCAGAATGCCGATGCCGGAATCCCGACTGGTTTGCAATACCAACACCTGCAGGTAAGTTGTCTAACCCTTTACCTAACCTTACCTCTACCCCTAACCCTCCCCCCATGCAGCCTAACCTTAACCCTAAGCACCCTAACTGTAAATCCCCCCCCTCCCCCGCAGCCTAACCTTAACCCTCCCCCTAGTGTCTAACCTTAAAGATGCGTAAACACTAGACGATGTGCTCAAGATGCGATATCCCTTGCATGCATCTGTCTGTAAAAAAATAAACACAGATGCAGAGATGGATCAGTGAGATCCGTCTGTGCTGCTGTGTTTAAAAAAAATAAAAATGAAAGCCTATGTGAAATTAAAAAAAAATGGTGCCCTCCTCCTCCCTAAAAGAGCAATCAGCCCCGGGGCTTTAGTGGCCCAGTGCTGGTTGTGCAAAATACGGGGCACAAACATCGTACGGGCCCCCTGTATTTAAGCACCAGGCTAGTCAGAACCAGCCCTGGTTGGCAAAATACAAGAGACAAATGACGTAGGGGTCACCCGTATTTTGTGCAACTAGCACAGGGCTCTGATCCGGTCCTGGTTCTGGAAATACAGGGGAATTTACCAGAACCAGCAACAAACTTTTTCTAGCGGGGGGGCTAATGCCACAACCAGGGGAACCCTATCACCGGGTCCCTTGGCCGAAGCATTAACCCTCACCACCAGTCAGCCCAGACTGGGGATCGCTGGGGACCCCTCAATAAAAGGGTCCCCCTCTCCAGGGCACCCCAGGCCTAGGCTGATAGACCGGGGCTATCCCCGGCACCCCTGGGCGGTGGGTGCCTGGTTATGTAAAGTGTAGTGCATTTGAAACTGTTGAAAATATTGTCTTTTGCTGTGGAACTGCAGGTCCCAGCAAGCCTCCCCTGCATGCTTGTACTTATAGTTCCACAGCAAAAGCAATATTAAAATAAACACAGGACACACACACCATACAAAGTAAAAGTTTATTAAACATACTTGCACACACACATGTACACACACTATCTCACATACTCACCTATGTATCCCTGTAGCCCATCAGTCCCCTTGTCCAGTAGAATCCATTCCATAGGGTACAGTACCTGTAAAAAAAATATCCATACTCACGTCTCCTATGCGAAGTTTGGGTCCTCTTCGTTTCATGTAGGCGATAGATAGAACCGCAAAAGTAACCTTAAGTTACCTTTGCGGTTCTCACCATTGAAGTCAATGGTAGGAACCGTTCATTGGCTGAGAGGTGGAAGGCTTGCCTCTTTCAGCCAATGAACGCTTAGCACCGGGGTTTCCATAGTGAAATCCAGCCGCTATGCTTTCATTCGGGAATTACCATCCTTAGAGGATGGTACTGTGTCTGGTGTCTCGCGTATTTGCATTTTTTTTTTTTTACCAAGACCCCATGGATTGCCTACATGGAACGAAGAGGACCCGAACTTCGCATAAGTGTACATGTGTGTGTGTGCATGTATGTTTAATACACTTTTACTTTGTATGGTGTGTGTGCCCTGTGTTTATTTTAATATTGCTCTTGCTGTGGAACTACAGGTACCAGCTGGCCCATAATGCTCCGCATGTTTGTACTTGTGGTTCTCCAAATATCAGCTTGCGAGGGAGGCTTGCTGGGACCTGCAGTTCCCCAGAAAAAGAACATATTTTCAACACTTTCAATTGCACTACATTACATAATTAGCCCAGCACCCACTGCCCAGGGGTGCCAGGGATAGCCCCGGGCTATCAGACTAGGCCTGGGGTGCCCTGGAGAGGGGGACCCCTTTATTGGGAGGGTCCCAAGCTCCCCAGGAATCCCTGGCCTGAGCTAACTAGTGGTGAGGGCTAATGCTTTGGCCGGGGGACCTGTGATAGGGTTCCCCTGGTTGTGGAATTAGACCCCCCCCGCTAGAAAAAGTTTGGTGCTGGTTCTGGTAAATACAGGGGGACCCTACTAATTTTTTCCACTGTATTTCCAGAACTAGGACCGGATCAGAGCCCGGTGCTGGTTGTGCAAAATACGGGGGACCCCTACGTTGTTTGTTCCCTGTATTTTGGCAACATGGGCTGGTCCTGACTAGCCCAATGCTGGTTGTGTGTAAATACGGGGGGACCCCTACGTCGTTTGTCCCCCGTATTTTGCACACCCAGCACTGGGCCACTAAAGCCCGTGTCTGGTTGATCTTTTGGGGGGGGGGGCACGTCGTCTTTTTTCTTTTTTCACAGGTTATTCATTATTTAGACACAGATGCACGGACGGAGATCCGTCCATGCATCTTAGTCTTCATGCTTGCATCACGGATCTCCCTGATCCGTGCTTGCAAGCATCATATGCGGATCCGAACGACATATCGTACAGGCATAAACACTGTACAATATGTCGCCGGATCGTGTATGAGATTGGTATAGCTTGCCTGCTGTAGGCAAGATCTGAAGATGCATTATACAACCCGTGGGGATGCACATGGGCATCGTGATCGTGAGTGGACATATTTTATACGATCTGTCGTTCCGATGCGTTGGAATCGGGCAAATTGTGTAAAATATCATCTAGTGTGACTGTGTACGCATTTTAACCCTCCCTCAAACCCTAATACTTACAGTCGCGATGCCAGCAGTCGGGATACCAGTGCCGGGATTCCGACCCCTGTTGGGATGCTGGCGCCGGCATTCTGAGCACTTGCATCCCGATTGGCGGGATGCCAACTACATCCCGCACTGTTACACCATTAGTGATTAATAGTGATTTTACAATATTATTCCTGCAAGGTCCTGGGTTATTGCTGGGTCTACCCGGGTCGCAGCTCAGTGTAAAAGGATACCTGAAAAATTACCCAGGTCGAGTGACCTGGCAATCTAACCCAGGTAGCTACCAGGGTCGGACCCAGGATGGACTTGGGTAATGGTGCAGTGTAAACGTCGCAACCCGAGTTATCTGACCTGGGTCATGCCTAAAATGAGCTGATTGGTGGCTGTGGAGCAGTCACCTCCCACTTTTTATGACCTTACAAGTTTAGCAGGGCAGACCCAGGTTCAGTGTGAACGGGGCTGACCTGAGAATAACCGAGATCGATGGTGCTGTGTAAACGGTGTCTGACCTGGGTTTGAACCATGTCTGAAAACCAAGATCAGACCTGGGTTTTTGGTGGAAAACAGGTATTACTTATTTTGTGGATAACTCATAATGGTATGGTATTAGGTATTAGGTATTTTGTGGATAACTCATAATGTTAGTAACTCCACATACTTTTTGAAAATGTTTCTATCAGAGGTAACTGATTCTGAAATCATTAATTGCCACACAATAGAGATCACTTTTAGAGCTGTAGCTGAATAACATTGCACTTTGAAATCTTCAATAAGAGGTCTTGAGAAACCAATTGTCTCAGAGGCAATCAAACCATTATTAAGTGTAATAATCATCTCTTTGTAGAACATGGATTGAAATTCATTCACTCCTTCCTTTCACATTGACTACTTACTGTAGATGACATAATTTCTTTCTTTTTTTTCTTCCTTCTTTAATAGCAAATGCTTGAGCCAAGTCAGACATATTTGATATACAGTATACTGGTTCATTGCTTAAGTAATCTTAATTGTAAATGTAAACTCCCAGAGTGCCGACATGGAAATCAGTTAGACAGGATATGGTTTGCTCAAAAAGGTATTATGATTTACAAGCTATCATTCTTCGGGGGAGGGCTAAAGCATTTATATACATTATTAAAAATAATAATTTGCTTCAGATAGACATTTTTCATTACCATTCACATTAGCTTCATGTAACTTATAGTTATATTATTTTATTATAATTACTTTGTATTTCACAATGTTGTGGATTCTACCCTATTCAAGTGGCGTCAAGTGGTGATAAGGTAAAAAATAAAAGTAAATGTAGAGGTTACATTGATTGCAATCTACAGGATTTATCTAATGCTACATGCAATTCTGAATCATGCATACAGGGAAGAGAAGCCAGTTTCTGCCAGATTTCTTGCACCTAGCTGGTATAAGTGCCAATACTAATAATAACGGTTGAGGCAGCTGGCAGTACGACTAAACGCTTGCATATGCAAAAAAACCCGCATTAGCCCTACATATTCTCACTTTAGTAAAAGGTAGTAAATAAGGCTTCTGCAACTACAACCACTTTGTGTGTGAGTCAGAATTTGTCCCCATATGTGAGCAGATTCGATATTTATCTTTTTATTTCTTGTATGTATATCTCCTTTGTTTATATAAATCTGTTTTGGAACATACTGTAATGCTGCCCATCCACTAGAAAACAGGCAAAAGACTGCACGATTATGACATTGTAATCGTGCAGTAGTTTGTCAGTCTGTGATGAGCCTGCACTGAATGAGCAGACGTTCAGTGTAGGCACATCAATCATCTGCAGACATGCTGAACCTGATGTTATCGTCAGGTTGCCGAGCGTGTTTGCCCGATGATAGGAGCGCGCATCGCTGGTCATTTTAGACATTTTTGCAAACGATTTGCAAACAATTGAATGATAACGTCTGGGCAGGCACTTTTAAAAACAGTCTTTATTCTTCAAAAATGGAATAACATCATAGTGCAGTTGATGTTTCAGCCATGATTTGGCCTTCCTAAGGACAAAGCACACATCAAATAAGGAGCAACAAAAATGGCACCCGACACAAGGGTCAATATCATCAGTGCTGCGGTCACCATCTTGGTCACGTGGGCCGGATCTCTGGCCCTAGGCGCCTACTACCATCAGAAAGGCAAGGCCATTGAAATAAATTATCAAGGTGTTCCGAGAGGCTGCAGGCACCTTCCAATTATTGGTGCCTAAAAACAATAAAATGCTCGCCATATTATGTCCAGGCACTCTACATAAAAAACTGAGCCTAAAGATACCAGAACTAACAATCATAGACAGCAACCACACCCACAGGCCCATCAATGAGGATGGAATGGCCTGCACTCAATCCTGTACTTATGAACTTTCAGTTTCTGGCCCTTGTCTGGACTGTGGCAGCTAGAAGCATGTGGAGATACTGTACAAGCACATGCCACTTCTACAGTATCTCTATGTTTTGTTGTGCCTAATGGTGAGGCTTTTGGGCATTTATCACTCAAACCTACTGAGTACCTTAGCTGGTTGATACTAGGATAAACATATGTTGGCCTCTTTCCTTCTTCCTTTATTGACCCCTACATATATGTAAATATATACGCCAACTCAATATAGGCTTTTAATATTTGTTAGGAGCACCCCATTTCTGATCATGCCCATGACACTTGTCTTGTTTGCCCATGCTCGTTATAGAAGCATATATTTTGGACTATTTCATCCCTACACCTCTTCAAGTTCTCCCAATTCTCTTCACCTTTTGGGCTCTATGTATTAACATTATTTTTTACTAAAATAAAGTGAAAAAGGGTGTTTTCACACCCTTTTCACATTATTTTAGTATCACCTAAAGTTACTACAGGGCAATTGTAGTAGAATTCGTAAAATTCTACTCCAAGCCCTAATTATCAGTTATTTTTAGTAAGCAGATCGTATTTCCCATAATTGTAATGGAAAATGTGATCTGGTCAAAGTTACTAAAAATAAAATGTGAAAAAATACCGGGGAAAGCCCTGATAATTATCCAGGGTCTCCCCCGGTTACCTGACTCCTGCTCCGCTTTAACGAGCAGAGCAGAGCCCGGAGCCGGCCCCAGTGATTAGCTGTGTGGTCTAAACAGACCACACGCTGATCACTGCTGAAAAAAAAAAAAAAAAAAAACTTACCTGATTCCAGGGACCTGTAATCGGGGCTCCCGTGAGTCACCTGACTGAGTCCCAGTGCAGTATGGGATGTCAGCTGACCGGAACCACGGAGGACATCACCGGAGCATCGATGACTGCAGGTAAGTGTAATTAAGGGAGGGGGGGTCGTGGGGGGTCCGCGATTGCTTAGTGCCAGGGGCTTGGTTTAGCAACGGTCGGTCAACGCATGCTAAAATACTGTGATAAGTGTGCAGAGGGGATTCGCAGGGACAGAGCTTTATCGCAAGCTCTGTTCCTGCAAGGGACTTGTAGTAAATACCTGTGATATTGCCTGAATTCGCAATGCGAATCCAGTCGGTAACATCACACTACAATCTGCATTACAAATGCGGATTGTAGTAAATAGAGCCCTTTATCCTCTTATACAGTATGCATTAATGTTTAATTCTTATTATATTGGATGTTAGTTTATTTTTTTTTTTAAACAGGTATTGTTGGCAGCTTTGGGGTGGTACCATTTTAACATGCAAGCTTCAGCTCCTATTAGGAATTCTACACAATTTGGAATCACACTATTTGGGGTACTTTTTTAAGTTATGCTCTCCTTTTTCATGATGAATATGATGTTAAGGGTCTCAGGGCCTGATTCAGACCCGCTCGCGAGCGCTGAGCACTCGCAAGCGGGTCGATGGTGCCCTAGTGCGCATGCGCACAACGGAGGGAGCTCCGTCGTGCGCATGCACGAGACCCGAATAGCGACGGCCAAGGGGGCGTGCTGTCGATGGTGAGTGACAGCACGCCCCCTTTGGTGGGTGTGCCGGGGGCGTTGCTGCCCAGACGGAGGTGTTCCCATAGCTATGCGAGCGGCCAGGAGGCCGCTCCAATAATAGGTAGGAGGGCACTGATTCAGAGCGAGCGCTCATGTCAGAGCGTCCGGCTCTGAATCAGGCCCTCAGTTTGTCATTGGTTAATTGCAAGCCTGGAGAGGCTACAGGGGAAAGGGGTTCCTTGAAGAAGCTCCCCATAGAATATGAGACAACAATCTATTACTTCAGTTTTATCCCTTTCACATCGCAAAAGTAACCCCGTATATTGCCGGGTCGACCCAGGTCGAGGTGCAGTGTGAACGCCAGCAGAAAAATTGCAGGGTCCGGCGACTCTGCATTTCATCCCTGCAATCGACCAGAATTGAACTCGGGAACAAGCCGGATTGATGTGCAGTGTGAACGCGCCCAACCCTGGACTCCGCAAACAACACTGTTTGGATGTTCCTGTTCACTTGATGTCAGCAGCGAGACACACAGACAGCACACTGCAGACAACAGCAGAGGCAGCATTCCGGCAGTCTGAAGGGGGTTATTACTACTACTGTCATTACAGTGAACGCTAAATGGAGTAATGCAGAAGTGAACTGTACACTATGCTGCCAGAAGCTGCATCATGCTCTCACTGGCTGAATCAAACAGCAATAAAGCACAAACACTCATGAACCCAGGGCCACACAGTGGTAATCCATCAGCCATGATTCCTGCAATACTTTGAGCAGTCCCCACCCCTCCCTTGTATTCCCTTTTGTTATCTTATCTTTGTGAGCCTGAAAAAGTAAATTTTTAATGACATCCATAGGGTTTTACAGTGCAGACCCGGGTTCAGTGTGAGCCCACCCAGGGGCCAACCCGGCTATAACCTAGGGATGTGCGCCGGACCATTTTTGCCGGATTTGGATTTGGTTCTAATTTGTCGTCCGGCTTTGGATTTGGATTTGGATTTGCCAAACTGCGGTGACTGGCTTTGGATTTGGATTTGGATTTTTTTACAAAAATTGACAAAAAAAGCTAAAATCACATAAATTGGTCTTTTTTTTCTTCCTAGAGTTATATTAACCTCAATAACATTAATTTCCAGTCAATTTAGACCATATCACAGCTTATAATATTGTTTTCAACATTATTGGCCAAAGGTTGCAGTGAGCTGACTGGTTACTAAGCGACAAAGCAGCGGCACAACGACACAGACACCACAGTATAAAGCACATCTATGACACATTGCCACACAGCAGTGGCAGAAATGAAAAGTAGTGCACCCACCCAGTGGGGTACGGCCAGCAGAGTCACAGTACTTGTTTACAAAGTGGGCTATGGCCCTAGGAGTCACAGTGCACAATCTTATTCGCATTACACCGCACATAGGGCCTGATTCACATTACACCATAAAGTAGTGTCTCTTATTTATGTTACGACACACAGTAGTGCCCCTTTTACACAATGCCCACAGTAGTGACCATTTTACACAATGCCCACAGTAGCGGTGTCCCTTACACAATGTCCCCCAGCAGTGGTGCCCCCTATGCAGTCCCCTTAGTAGTAGGGTCCACTATGCAGTGCCCCCAGTAGAATGCCCCCCAGTAGTATGCCCCCCATTAGCAGGCCCCCCCAGTAGTATGCCCCCCATTAGCATGCCACCCAGTAGTATGCCCCCCATTAGCAGCCCCCCCCAGTAGTATGCCCCCCATTAGCATGCCACCCAGTAGTATGCCCCCCCAGTAGTATGGCCCCCCCAGTAGTATGGCCCCCCCAGTAGTAGGCTGCCCCAGTAGCAGGCCCCCCCCTGTAGTATGGGCCCCCCCTGTAGTATGGGCCCCCCCTGTAGTATGGCCCCCCCTGTAGTAGGCTGCCCCAGTAGCAGCCCCCCCAGTAGTAGTAAGCCCCCCCAGTAGTATGGCCCCCCCCAGTAGCAGGCCCCTCAGTAGTATGGCCCCCCCAGTAGCAGACCCCCCCCAGTAGTATAGCCCCACCCAGTAGCAGACCCCCCCCAGTAGTGCAGACCCCCCCAGTAGTATGGCCCCCCCGCACCCCCAGTAGCAGACCCCCCCCCAGTAGCGCCCCCGGCCCTTGCACAAATAAAAAAATAAAAAATAAAAACTTACCTGTATCCCCGCTCCCGCGCCGTCCGCTCTGTCACACGCTGAGGAGGGAGCTGGAAGACGGAGCTCATGTGTGAGCTCCAGCCGGCTCCCTCCGTGCAGCAGCCAATGAGAGTCTGTGTGACTCTCATTGGCTGCTGTAACAAACACACAGCTGCCGCTGGCGGCTGTGTGTCTGTGTCTGTGTAGGGCAGAGCGCTATCACAGCGCTCTGCCCTACACGTGAGGAGACCTGATGTCGGATTCTCTAGTGAGAATCCGACATCAGGCGGCCGCTGTTCGGCCCCGAACGGGGATCCGAGTCAGGCGGTGAACACCCGAACAGGGTTCGGGTGGACTCGGATCCCCAATGTTCGGAGCGGTTCGGATTCCACAGAATCCGAACCGCTCATCTCTACTATAACCCAGGTCGAAAATGCAGTGTGAAACGGGTGGCAGCCAAATCTGACCTGGCTTCAAAATGATGAGTTAGAGCCGGGTTTGCGATGTGAAAGGGGTATTACATATCTCACTCTTTCAGGACTCATTTAATGCCACAATCAAAGGCAGGGCCGGATTAACGGGGGGGCGACAGGGGTTGTCGTCCCTGGGCCCCCACACTTAAAGGGCCCCCACACCCATCGGGATTAAAGTGGGCCGGAGGAGATGGAACCAGTTCCGCCTCCTCCGGCCCACCTCAACCCAGCGCCGCAGGGAGGCTCCATTTGCCAGGTGCCCGCTGAGATTTTGTTACCAGCGGGCGCCCCAGCTCCCTCCTCACAGTGGCAGCCGGAGCCGGAGGCTGGAGCTCACTCGTGCGCTCCGGCTTACGGCTTGAGCAGTGCACTATGGGAGAGATGCCATGACGTCTCTCCCATGGTGCAGGGGAGCAGCCGAGCGGACTGAACGGCAGCGGGAGCGGGGCTTAAGGTAAGTATTAGTTTTTGGGTTTTTTTGTGCAAGTGGCTTTACTACTGGGGGGCATTACTATTGGGGGCACTACTACTGGGGGGCGGGGCATTACTACTGGGGTACTACTACAGAGGGAGCATTACTATTGGGGGCACTAGTACAGAGGCATTACTACTGGGACATTTATACAGGGAGCATTACTATTGGGGGTACTACCACAGGGGGCATTACCACTGGGGTCATGACTACAGGGGGCATGACTGGGGGCACTACTATAGGGGATATTGCATAGGGTGCACTGCATAAAGGGCACCACTACTGTGGGCTCTACATACGGGGCACTGACACTACTGGGGGCACTGCATAAGGGGCACCACTACTGTGGGCTCTGCATAAGGTCCCCATTGCGCATATCCCCAGTTCATCCACATGTAATAGGGGCCCCCACATGTTTGTTGCCCAGGGGCCCCCACAGATCTTAATCCGGCCCTGATCAAAGGGGTGCCAGTAATTATACAACCCTCACTCCAACTCTTACTTATAAATAGTTAAATAATGTTGCTTGCAAAAAAGCAATGTAATTTCCTATATGACATTTTTTTTTCTTTTTGTTTGTGTATTCACAAATTCTTACTCTCCAGTTATTGTGAAGATGGAAACAATTATGTTAAAGGTATTTAGTACATGCGGGCTAATAATAACATTGCTAATACTGGGCAGATATGTTTTATTACCAGACTAGAGTCTATTTCCGTCTAAGGTAGCTTTTAATTAACATCAATATTTTACATGCATATTGTGATGCCAAAATTTGCCCTAGTAAATATCTGACAAATTTCCTAAATTGTCAATATCTCACTTTTTAATAATACCCCCTCACTTCCATTGTCGCTTGATTGACTCTTTTACATTCTGACGGTGATCACAATTGGTCCACACTTTACACTAAAGGACACACCAGAAGTATCCAAGTCTCTAGGAAGCCCATAAGGCTGCAAGTGGTCTGCAAGTGGTCTTTAAGATTAGATTGTGCATGTTAAGACGAAACATAGGCCCTCATTCAGAGCCGTACGCTCTGAGCAGAGCTCACGCTCTGAATGAGGGCCGCCCTCCTAAAAAATGGAGCGTCCTCCTGGACGCTCGTATAGCTGTGGGTCACCACCCACAGCCTATACGAGCGTGCAGTTTGATGGCCGCGATGGTCTTGACCATCGCGACCATCGAAACTGCGAGCCGGAGCCTGCGGTTGAGGTTTTCAACCGCAAGCTCCGGAGTGATTTTGGCTCTATCAGAGCCAAAATCACTCCCACTGACATCACTAGTGATGTCAGTGGGCCGGCTTCTGACGGGAGGCGTTCCCGTGGGAACGCCCCCGTCAGGGAGGCACGCCCCCGGCACGCCCACCAAAGGGGGCGTGCTGTCAATCAACATCGACAGCACGCCCCCTTTGATCAGACACAACGAGCGAAGGACTTTCCTTCGCTCGTCGCGTCTGGCGCATGCGCACGACGGAGCTCCCTCCGTCGTGCGCATGCTCAGTGCAGAACATCGACCCACTTGCGAGCGGACAGCCGCTCGCGAGTGGGTCTGAATCAGGGCCATACTCACTAAAGTTTAGAGTATTATGTGGTCCCCTTCGCTCCTTATCTTTGCCCCTTATACATATATTATGGTGGGTGGGAAACTGAAAGAATATTCTGATGTGTTGGTTTTGAATACCATCGTGCTGCCTTAAACAAGACTTATTCTCAGGTCTATAAACTTTTATGTAACAAGACTTATTCTCAGGACTATATACTTTTATGTAAGAACAAGACTTATTCTCGATCATTTGTTTTCAAACAATTTTCTTATGAACTACATGTTATTCATTTTACTTAATCAATTTATTTTCATTTTCATTTTTCATTATTCTACAATAAATTGTTTTATCACATATTTCTTCCCTGATAATGTACCTTCTTCTATACTCCTCCGTGTGCCATTTAAATCATATACTCACCAAAGTACAGAATTTACATCCAAGCTACATGTATTACAGTAGAACTGACAAATTAATTTTAAATTAGTCAACAGGGGGTCTAAATTTTAACTTATACCCCTTTTACACAGGAGCTAAAACCCGGGTTATTTCAGGGTTAACCCGGGCAGCTCCTTGGTGTAAAAGGGGTGTGGGTTGGATCGCTGGGTCGAGTGACCCGGCAATCCAACCTAGGTAAATAGCAGGGTTTAACACGGACGTAGCCCGTGAAACCCTGCTGTGTGTACGGCGCATTCTGGGTCTTGATGACCTGCAGTGCGCCGCAAGTCGGCTGATTGGTCCGGCTTCAGTGGCGCTTGGAGTTGACGTCATCTCCAAGAGTCCACTTTCATGGCGGAAAAGCCGGGTCTATGCAGACCCGACTGCGATGTGAGCTGCGCCGACTCGAGAATTTTCCGAGTCGGCGCCAGCTAAGTTCCGGGTCTGATCCAGATAGGAACCCTGTTCCAACCCCAGGTCAGACGCGGAATTTTGGTGGAAAAGGGGTATTAGAGTAAAGATCTGTGACGATGATCCTTCCCTCAATTATACACCCAGACCAAACAGGATTTGTCTGGGGTCACAAGTCTGTTACTAATATTAGGAAAGTTCTTGCATTGATGCAATCCCTAGATACTTCCATGGCAGTGGATCCCAGGTACCTCCTGTTCTTGGATGCTGAAAAAGCATTTCACATGGTCACCTGGGACCATTTATTTCAGACTCTCAAATGCTTTGTGTTCCCAGATGCATTTGTTTGCTTACTGGGTGCCCTGTACTCATGCCCTACCACACAAATCCTGACAAATAAATAATTTCACCCTATTTTGACATACAATGGGGTACACATCAAGGATGCCCACTTTTCTTCTCCTAATAAGCTCTCACGAAAGGTTGTTTTATGAGCTTGAAAGTGTACTTTCTGAATGATCACTTTGAATACTTTTCTGAAAACCTCGGAGCAATCGGAAAGATTTATCCAAGACATAAAGATGGAATGATGATAAAACTTGTTGCGTCTAATAAATGCTCCAGCCAATCAGCTCCCAACTGTCATCTGTTTGAAAAATCATTGTGAGTGATAAAACTCGTTTATAAATGAGGCCCGATTGGGAAAACACTGGGAACTTTTCTAAACGTCTTTCTTTCTTTGCATATATTGTCTTATAGTAAACAGTTAATAAAAATGTTACTTATTTTTAAACTTGACACAGCAAAAATGTTTATCTGACCTTAAAGCAGAGTTAGACTTTTCTCATGGTCAATTCATGCATTATTATCAAATTGCTGTCTATATTCATAGCTTTCAACCAAAACTTGGGAAATTTTCAGTTCTTGTATTCCTGTTTTTTTCCCTCGACTAAAAATAACACTCCTCCTAAGCAATAGATAGAAATGACAGCTTCACCCTCTTCAGCTAATAGCAAAAGTCTTGGAGGTGCCAAACATAGAGATGCTGACAATCTTCTTACTTGATAGAGTGGGCACCTTGCCTTGAATAGTCAGCTTAGTGGTCTTTCTTTAACCAGACTGGCAGTGCTTCAATCTATCTTTTATGCTCCCCCAGACTATCCATTTTACTGTGGTGCCTTTCCAGGCCCTGCATTGGCTGCCCTTATCCTTTATTGTTCTCTCCTACAAAGTCGTCTATAATGCTGCACCACCATACGCCTCTGTGCTCTATACAGTATAAAGTTATGTACCATCCTTCCGTATTAGCTATCCTCTCCTGCCTGCTGGATGTACTCACCTGACCTATTCATATACAGTACATGTTTAAGCATTCCCTGAAACAACTATCTTTCAGAGGAGCATAAAAATGTCATAAGAAACCTCTGTCCATCTTCTCTAGTTCACCTGTTTTGGATTTGACCCTGGTTTGTTTGCCTGTTCATGGTTGTCTGACTTGTCTTTTATCTGCGTGAAATTGTATAACTATTTGCACAAATGCTGCTGGTGACAGCTGAATACAAATAAGCCTGGATGCTCTAAAGCGGATTGGGGCTCCTAAAGATGAATATAGTGAGTGATCTAGACATACGAGTGTTGATGAAAAAGCAAAGTAAACCTGACATGGCATTATAACAGGTCTTTAAAATGTCTCTATTCCTAATTCTTGTGGCACATACACTAACTCTGGGCCTGATGCAGTCATACTCCACTTTGCAGAGCTTATATTGGGCCTGATTTAGAAGTGTCGATGTCGGACACAAGAGGCCGATGTTTACAGTCGGCCAATGCGTCCGTGTCTCTCTGCTCATGTGTCTCAATGGTTACCGCCAGGGAATGCAGAGCGAATTTGGACGAGAGAGGTGGAATTTCTGAGTGGTAACAGGGGGGTGGCTAACCAGACGAAGACATGTGGGTGTCCATCGAATTCCATTGCGTGCAGCATTAGCATAAAGATGCAATTGTGCTGTGTAAAAAGTCACAGTTGCGCGGAATTAGCATCCACCTCTGTATCAGGCCCCTTGTGTGACATCACTCTGTGTTTGGCAGAAAGCGAAGTATGCATAAGTGCCCAGGTAGATTTACATGACTCTGGCAATTGCGCTCATCTCTCCCAGGAAAAGCAGGATGAGAAAGAGAAGGGGTGTTCTAACAATGCTGAGTATAGTAATGGTGTGTTTTGTTTGCTCAATCCCAAGCACATGCATATTGAGACACAGATGCCAGTGCCGGTACCAGGTCTTATAGCACATTTACCCCCACAGGAAAAAAAAAACACACTTCGGCCCCCACAGGAAAGAAAAAAAAAACATGGGCCCCAGTAGGAAAAAAACAACACATTGCCCCCCATAAAAAAATATAGACACACATTGTCCACCACAGGAAAAAAGACAAACGCATTGGCCCCCACAAGAATAAAAAATGAAGTACATTGACTCAAATTCATTGCACCTCAGACCCGCAGCCTGAGTCAGCACTGCAGCCTGCCCTGCCGGGGAGAGGTGTATGGTGGCATGTGGGTATGTCACCTATGACGTCACTCTGCCGTGTCACTGTCTCTGGGTCAAGCAAGCCAGCGCTGACTGGGCCAGGCTACAAGGGTGCAACACGGTGAGAGCGGGCAGGGCTGCCATCAGAATTTGTGGGGCCCAGTACAAATTAAACAAATAGGCACCCCCAAGCAAAGGCAAACAGAGGGGGGTCAGGCAGATGCTCACAAAGGCTGGGTAGAAGCACATAAGAAACACATGGGGTTGGGGCAGAGGCAGACGTGGAGAGGGGGGGTATCAAATTTTACCAGTAGCAGACACATACATTGTGGTGAGGGGTCAAAGAGCTGCACAGACCAGCGGCGGGGAGGGAGGAGTGTGTTGTGGCCAGGCGGCGCTACATACTCACCAGGGCCTGGCAGCATGTGTGACAAGCAGACTAGCAGCAAATCAGATTATATTGCTGTCATGACAGTGCTGCAGCCACGCAGAGCTCTCAGTCTGCTCTGCAGTACTTCGTAGTGTTCATCGGTGAGGTGAGCAGTCTCGGGAGAATATCCTGATCTTGCAAGGCTGAGAGCTTCCCTACTCACCACACTTGATGTGCAGGCATAAATTTACAACAATGTGGTGTTAACTAGTTGCGCCAAATGGCAGCTTAGGTAGAAACACCTAACGGGAAAGGTATCCGACTTTCCCACTGTATAGCATAAACAAAAACAAAATAAGGTGTCCCTCCCTAGCGCCAATTAATCACAGCACAGCAGAACGGGTCCTCTGCCGCCGAGGGATACCACAGGACCTGACCAGAGCCGATGTGAGACGGATGAGGACTAATATCTGAGATTACACCCGGGTTTATTAACATCTTCTCAGCAATTATATGCATCTTTTGACCTGTTTCTGGTAGGAGGCCAGCTTTACCTGTGATGATGTACCTGGTTTATTCTTGAAGTTGCCCAATTTGTCATCTTGGGCATATTTTGATTCCTTGTATCGAATCAATATCTTTTATGATTTGTTATATGTGAAATAAATGTGGTATTTATTACCATTTATTATGCAGAAATTATTTTAAGGAAATACCTTATACTGTATGTTGAAGATATATGTAGTTCATATACCTGTGGTAATATTATTTATTTGTAAAACAATCTACACTAGATACCACTTTTTTTCTCTTTACATGTTGTTACATATTGTACTACACCCTTCTACAAGGACTAAAGATCAAGGAAAAAGATATTATCATTACACCTAAGATAAGTACCCGTTAGTGCTGTGATTAATTGGTGCTAGGGTGGGACACCTTCTTTTATTTTTGTTGATGTGCAGGCAGACTGAGAGCTCTGCGAGGCTGCTGCACTGCAATGACAGGTAGCCAATCGAATACACTGCTAGGCTGCCTGGCACATGTAACTGCTGCTGGTCCCTGTTGAGTTTAGGAAGCTGCCTCGTCTGGTTCAGGCACCAGCAGCGGGGCCACACAAGAACATATCTGATGGTGGCCATAGGTGCATCTCCCAGGGGCGGCTGCTGTGCGCCCACTATGGGGGGCACCTTTTTGCGGCCGCCCAGTTGGAACATGCTTCGAGTCAGCCCTGATAGATGCATATAAACCCGAGAATGCCAAGTTATTTGAGGGTGGTCAGGGAAAGGTGCAAACAGGGCTGCCATCAGAAACTGTGGGGCCCAGGACTGACAAAATAGCCAGGGCCCCACCCCCCTCCTCCCCCCCATTATTAAATCCAGTGCTCTGCCCAGCCATTTTATTCCCCACTTCACTCCCCCATCCCTGATTATTAAATCCAGTGCTTTGCCATGCTGTTATTCCCCACTTCACTCCCCCCCTGGTTATTAAATCCAGTTCTCTGCCCAGCTCATTTTGCCCACTTCACTCCTCCCCCCTCCCCGGTTATTAAATCCAGTGCTCTGCCCTGTGTACCCAGCTTTTTTTCAGAAATTTACTCCCCCCAACCCCCCACTAAATCCAGTGCACTGCCCAATTATTTTTCCCCACTTCACTCTGCCCCCTTTATTAGTGCTCTGCCAGTCTGCCCAGCTTTTTTTTCTCCCTGCCCTGTCCGCTGTGCACCGCTTTACCACTTACCTTGTTTCTTAGAAGAAGGCTCCGAGCTGTTCCCGCTGGCATCTTCTCCGCTTCTTCCTCAGCAGAAGCTGCTCCTCCTGTGCCAGGGCTCCTCCGAACTCTCCCTCCAGCGGCGCGGCATGACGTCACGCGCACCAATCCAGAAGAAACAAACTTTATTGAACATTTGGCCGGCGGATGTCCTGGCTGCTTCCTCCATTGGGGACTGGGTCAGCGGCGATGACGGGCGTTAGCAGCGGCCGTCCCCCTTTCTACTAGTCAAAGGGACAGTGCGCACTGCAGGCTTTACTGCGGCAGATGGTAGGAGCAGGTGGGCCCAAGCGGGCCTCACCCACATTCAGCCAGGGTCCGGGCCCGGGACTCCAGTCCCGGCAGTCCCCCCCTGATGGCGGCCCTGGGTGCAAATACCGGATTATGGTAATTACAATTTCAGCTGTAGTAAGCCACTTGTGAATGGTTGATTGTAAAAACACTCGGCTAACACAAATTAAATAACTCCTTCACTACATTACTTGGTTGTAAAACAATAAATGTTAAAGGAAAAATATCTACATCTCTCTCCACTCTTGCACAGTATTTGTGATATGATAATGAAAAGGAAAATATATACATCTCCTTGCTAGTGCCTGTCATTCCATATTCCTCTACTTTATTTATAAGGCTCTCACTAATTTACAGATGTTAGGAAAATACTCAACTCATATGCAGTTATTATAACTCCTCAAGTGTTACTTGGAGCAGCTTCTCACTCTCATTCTCAGCTTTCCTCATAGGGCTTTATATACACCCATCAGCCATAACATGAAAACCACTCACAGGTGAAGTGAATAATATTGATTAACTTATTACAATGGCACCTGTCAAGGGGTTGGATATAACAGGCTGCAAGTGAACAGTCAGTTGATGTTTTGTAAGCAGGAAATATGGGCAGGCCTAAGGATTTTAGAGAATTGACAAGTGCCAAATTGTGATGGCTAGTTGACTAGATCATAGCATCTCCAAAACGACTGGTCTTGTGGGGTGTTATTGGTATGCAGAGGTTAATATGTACCAAATGTAGTCCAAGGTTCATTGATGCACCAAAAGGCCAAAGGCTAGCCCGTCTGATCCGATCCCACAGAAAAGCTACAGTAGCACAAATTGCTGAAAATGTTAATGCTGACTATGATAGAAAGGTGTCAGAACACACAGTGCATTGCAGCTAGCTGCTTATGGGGCTGCTTAGTCGGAGACCGGTTAGTGTGCCAGTGCTGACCCCTGTCCACCACTGAAAGCACCTACTATGGGCACGTTAGTGTCAAAACTGGACTATGGAAGAAGGTGGCCTGATCTAATGAATCACATTTTCTATTACATCATGTGGATGGCCGGGAGAGATGACACCAGGATGCACTATGGGAAGAAGGCAAGCCGGCAATATGATGCTCTGGGCATCTTTCTCCTGGGAAACCTTTGACCCTGTCATTCATGTGGATGTTACTTTGACACATACCACTTACCTAAACATTGTTTCAGGTTAAGGACCTGATTCAGAGCCACTCGCTAGATGCGATCGCTCGCTCCCAGCGTATGCAAATTCGGCTCAGTGACGGCATGGCAGGCGATCGCTAAGGAAAAAGGCAAAAGCACACCCACTTTGTCTGTGCGAGCGATCGCTTTGTGTATGCAACACCCATTAGCGCACGTCATCTCCAGGAAGTGTATTAAAACATTGGTACATCGAGGACCATCGGAAGCGATCACAACACTTGTGCTGCCTTACCTTACCGCAAGCACTGTGAGGACTTCAGTGTAAAAAACAGGCATGTGACGTGTACTATGACGCTGCCTGTTAATTATGCACGTCTAACAAACGGCGTTGCAACACTCAGGCACGCCTGCGTTTTCACCGCCACTCCCCCGTTATTAGTGTCCTGCCCCTGTTACCACAAATGGACTCTCCTGTCTCTCATTACACTGGGCTGTCTTTGCTGGGCGAGCAAGCGGATTGCGATCGCACAGAGTAGTTCGCGCACGCATGGAACGAAGCATGCGCATGCGCGGTTGCTTACCATCGGCTGCGTACGAGTGAGCGGCCACTTGCGAGCGGCTCTGAATAAGGTCCTCAGTACATTCCTTCATGGCAATGGTATTCCCTGATGGCAGTGGCCTCATTTATCAGGATAATGCACCCTGCCACACTGCAAAAATAGTTCAGGAATGGTTTAATGAGTTCAAGGTGTTGGTTTGGCCAAAATAGTCCCCAGATCTCAATCCTTTTTGAGCATTGGTGGGATGGAATCGGTATAAATCACCGCCTATGGTGCAATTTCTTCATGAGAACATGGCCACATGGAACTTGTATCAGCAGGGCCGCCATCATGGGGGGACTGACGGGACTACTGTCAGAAAAAGGGGGCCCGGCTGGCTCCTACCACCCACCCGCTGCCGCTACTTTGGTTGAATGGAGCCACCTATCCCACCCCTGCTTCCTGGTCCCCAAGGTGAAAGGAGCCCGCTGTCCGCTGCGAACGAGGTGCCTGTCCACCCCTTCTGCCGATGTAACGTTATTCTACAACGGCAGAAGAGGCAGACAGGCTGCTCGTTCATGGCGGGCGGTGGGCTCCTTATCAGGCGCACGTGACGTCATTACGTCACCACGTCCTAATGAGAAAGAGAGCAGCTGCGCCATCACCAGCCTGTACCTGGAGCAAAGGCCCGGGGTAAGATTTACATGCTGCCTGGCTGGGGGAGAAGGGGGCTGCAAGAACACTGTGCAGGGCTGGAGAGACAGAGCATAACCAACAACCTATACATATATATGTATATATATATATATATATATACACATACAATATATATATATATATATATATATACTGTGTGTATATAAATATATTTATATATATATATATATATATACTGCCTCTGCAGTGACCCTTGCCTTTACTCTCAACAATTTAGGCACCTGGAGACCTCCTCTCCTCCAGGGGGTCCCAGATGAGACGTCCTCCTCTGTTCTTACTGACAGGAATCACCACAGTGGGGATAGCCATTGAACATCGATGATAAGCAATCATCAATAGTTTGCAATCAATGTTCAATGGTATTGCCATTGATGGCAGAGGTCCAATGCTCTCACTGCAATGTTTTTTCCCCTAGTTCATGATGCTTAGCCCCACCCACCCCCAACATGCAAAGCTTCACCCTACATGCGTTGCTTAACCCCACTCCCTTCTCTGATTGGCTCTGATTGTTCCTCCAAATCCACTTGTCCCAGCAAGTGATGCCCGTTTATAGTTGAAACCATTGATGGCTTTCTCTTTATGGTTTCCTGCCATAGATAGGAAGTGCCAATGGTACCATTGATGAAGAGTATTGAATGTGAACCATTCGATGAGCATCCCTACACCACGGCCCTGTATCTCACATCACTCTCTGACAGGACAAATCACACAGAGCTGTATCACTCTGCCGATTTCATCATGAACATATAACATGCAGGGCAATGTATCACTGAATTCTTTTTTCTTATACTCGTTTATTGAGCACATTTTAAAATACAACAAATTAGTAATGTAATGCATCGTTAATTGTCAGTACATAATAAATCTGGAAGGACATATAAATACATTCCAACAGAGAAAAAAAAATTACAACAGTTAGAAAATATAGGCCGATAAAAAAGAGCAAGAACAGCTATGTTTTAAGGCAACCATAGAGGGTCAAAGAAAATAACTATAGCAAATAGAGGTTGGAGAGGGGGTAATAGGGAGAGAGAAGGGGGGTGTAAGGGAGCGAGTTGGGGGAAGGAAGAAAAAAGAATTATGCTTATAGGGGAAATGTTCTGAGAAGTGTTAACAAAGACCTGGTAGGGGTTCATTATAATAAGAATACCAAGGGAATCTCCGTATAGCGTTATTCTGTAGACTAGTGATATAATCCATTTTCGATACAAACTATATTCTATTCAAAGGTTCCTGACGGCTTTCCAATTACGGGCTACCTGATACATAGCTGCGATCACTGCGAATTTTACTTAATTGTTTTTTGTTTGTTTTATTTTGTACACTAGGTAGATAGCTGTTTATGCCATACTACATAGTGTCATGAAGTTTTATTGATGCCAAATACTCAATTAGTATAATGCTAACAAAGCATTTTTTTATGAGTATGGACATATGTGAATGTGACGTATGCTTGGGGTAAACTGGCTGCAAAATGCATATGTGACTTGAATGTATCTTGCGATGCATACACCTTTTCATCTCAAAACCTATTACATAAGCCCAGGGCTGTAACTAGGGGTAACTAGTGAGCTGCCCCATGGTGTTTGCATGTGGCTTGCAGGGTGCCTGGGACTCCTTAGGACTCTGAGCAGTGCTCTGCTTACAAGAGCTGGTGGCAGAGCTTATAACCCTGCCCCCAGGTGTGACATCATGATGTCACATGTTTAGGGGGCGGGGACGGCACAGGGTAGCACAAATCCCTGTTCTGGCACTGCCTGTGTCTCTAATTAACATTTTCTTTTTAGATTTTAGAAAACCTACGAATCAAATATTTTAAAACGCTGAAATAAAAAATTATGGCCCTCATTCAGAGCCGCTCGCTATTTGCGGTCGTTCGTTCTAAAACAAGGGGTGGCTATTCAAATGAACCGTTCGCTAATTGCGGTCTGTTCACGCCTCTAAGTCTGAACGAGCGAGCAAAACTTGCGGTTGTAATTTTGAAAAATACGCCCCCTTGCCGCTCGCAGCATACGTCATGTCCGCTATTTATTAGATTAATCGAGTACATCGAACAGCGTATGAACTACTCGCTATTCTTGTGGCTGGTTTTTTCAACCGCTATTTTGCGAGCAGTTCTGAGTAAAAAAAAACAAGTGACGTGGTCAATGACGCTGCTGTATTAATTATGCACTCCCTTAAAACGCCCGTTTTGACCTTTAAGCACGCCTGCGTTCGAATTCCATACCCCCGTTTTCAAGCACCTTCCCCTGTTACCACCCACATACGCCTCCTTCTGTCACTCAAAATAGCAGGCATTCGCTATATAGCGAACAAACGATTTTCGTCCGCACTGACTGGTTCGCGCATGCGTATTAAAATCCGTACGCATGCGCAGATGTGCGAACATCGGTCAGAACGAACGAGCGGCCGCTTACGAGCGGCTCTGAATCAGGGCCTATATTTTAATGTAGTATTTGTGCTTACATTGTGTACTACACACAATCTCCTTTACTTCTCTCTTTCTTTCTGCTGAAGGTCCCCAAATGTATCAAAGATTAGTTAAATATTACATTTATATCACAAACATTTGTCTGTATAAATGCTGTATATTTACATATGTTAATAAATCGTAACTTCAAATTTGTAATTGATTGTTTAGGTTCAAGCCAAAGCTGTCAAGTTCTTTCAATGGCTGTGTAAATGACATTGAAAAATGAATAGGAAACCCCCATCAAAGACTAAATTTAATTAGGTTAAGAAGAGGAACAACAACTGAAGCTAAATATTTGTCCTCTCTGAAAAACTTAATGCTCAGTAGAAGGTAGAATAAAAAAACAAGCTTAAATAAAAGCTGTTATGGGGCTGGATTCTGCACTATACAATACAATACTTGTCACTTCTAATCTCAAACTGAAATGAAAGAGTCTTTCTAACCCTCACAAGAACCAGTGGTTAATAGTCAATTGACCCCTACCAGCAATCAGAAAGAAGCCAGGGTCATATAAATAGCTGCTAGCTGTATATCTACAATGGGGACCAGGTCATCTTTTTCTTTTAACTAATGTGCACAGTCACCTGGAAGTGCTGGATCAGTGGCACCAATGGCAGATTTCAGCCTACAGAATATTAGAGACAGTTTCAGTGTGGGTTTCCCTGTCATGGTCTCTCCAAATAAAGGCACTCCTTCACCGGAGACAATGGTGGCAAAGCAAAGCTGTTGTTCCTATAACCCATGCTAGTGTCTAAGCTCAAATAACAAATATAATAGTGAGGGAGCTAGTGAAGCGTAACACTTTAATATGCTTAAAATAAAATTCAATATAACATAAGAAATAAGGAATAGAAAAGCAAAAGACAAAAAAAGTGACGTAAACCGCAGAACTTTAGTGCAGTATACAAGACTTCCTGTGCAAGCTTTGGATTTTCAAACTCAACATGAGTCCGTAAATATGTAGACCTCTAAATAACAGTGTCTTTGATTAATAGGTACGTAAATGTTTTTAAAGCCATAAATATTGTGAAAACTTCAGTTTTCACAGGATTATGGCACAATTAAGTAACTATGTTATTTATTAAAGCTATATCGACAGTAAAATATTACAGATATCTCTGGTGTTTACAAAATGTTCCCTAACTACCACTGTTCCTATAGTTCTCTTTAGGGACGGTGATAAAGGACTATTTAATTTAACAAGCTCCAAAAAGCTTAGTTTTTCAGAGCTTGTCTACTTTAGATAATATCTAAAGATGTTGTTAGCCCACTTCCCCTATAGAGAAAGCTTGGCTGAAGAGGGATCTGTTGATCCCTCCCATCAGGCCTGGAGCTCCTTTCCTCCCCTCTCTCTTCACACAGTTTTAGCTATGCTCATGTGCAGTGACATGGCCAGGTACTAACTGCACAGTATAGTGACAGAGAAAGCAATCCATATACTGTTTTCTGTTCAGTGGATCAGCATTTTATCAGATGCTATGTCCCAGTTGAGCCAATGTCCTAAATCATGCAGAAAAATTATTTGTTATCACTGTGATATTTGTTAATATGTAGTTATATGGTTAATCGCTATATGCTGTCTCTTAACTGTGTGTTATTGCGCAATAACATCACATGTCTGAGTCACCCGATTTAAAGGTCAGATTGATTAGACACCAGATGCAAAACTTGTTTACATTGCTCTATAAAAAGATCTGCATGTGCACAAGAATGTCACTGTGTATTGGAGCCTAACAGTGCTGTACGGCTGTAGAGATACTGATCCTTTATCTTATTGACTGCATTTTGTCTTCTATCACGTGTATCCTGTTTTCTTCAAATAAACCTACTCTGGTGTGAAAATCAGTGTGTAGACTAACCTCCTTACTTACATCCACTACACACCTACCAACTTGTAGGCATTTACAAATAATAAGCAGTGATAAGAAATAATAGGTAATGGAGACATTTTAAGAAAATTGATAAATAGGCACTCATGCATTAAAAAAACCAGGGGGCCTGATTCAGCAAGGATCGCAACTGCTAATACGCATGCAATTGCCCGAATGTTGCGTACTGCGCATGCGCGAACCTGCCACAGCGATCGGGACTGCGATCACAGTGGCTATGCAAACTCATCGCAGAGTGATTGACAGGAAGTGCCGTTTGTGAGAGGTGACGGGGGTTGGTTGGCAAAACACAGGCGTGCCAGTTCGTTTGAACGCAGTTGCATGGGCGTGCATAAATTATCCACTGCAATGCCTTACGCAGCTTGAGTACTCATAATGTGCGATGAAGTTAGCAACTCCTGAGTAATGTCAAAGCTTGTGCAAGTGTGCATGAGGCTGCGATGGTACTCAATGTTACCGATGGTTTTGCAGTCTTGCTAAGGATTACTGATGTGTGTAAGGTAATATGGGCGTCCTTATGTTGTGCTGCAGTTGCATAGCGATCGCAATGGATTAGCAGTGAAACTGTGTGCATAATCTCTATTGCAATCAGAGTTGCTATCTGTAATGAATCAGGCCCAGGGTTTGCTTTTTTAAGTAAACATTAAGAAAATGTTACTAGGTTTGACATATTTGTTATATGGTCTTACATGTTCTTTCTAGTAACCTGTTTACATTGATAGAACTCTGCATCTTCAGAGTCCCCAAACATATAATAAAACCGAATGCTTTCAGGCACACAGCTATTGATAGATGTACACAACTAGTTGAACTTCATTCAGTAACACTGGCATTTGCTAACATTTTTATTAGGGGTGTGCACCGGCCACTTTTCGTGTTTTGTGTTTTGGTTTTGGATCTGGATCTTTCTTCGTGTTTTGGATCTGGATTGGTTTTGCCAAAACCACCCTTCCGTGTTTTGGGTTCTGGGTTTTGTGTTTTGGATCTGTATTTTTTTGAAAAACATAAAAACAGCTAAAATCACAGAATTTGTAGGTTTTTCTGCCCCTATGCTATTATTAACCTCAATAACCTTAATTTCCACTCATTTCCAGTCTATTCTGAACACCTCACACCTCACAATAGTGTTTTTATGTCCAAAAGGTTGCACCGAGGTAGCTGGATGACTATGCTAAGCGACACGAGTGGGCGGCACAAACACATGACCCATCTAGGCGTGATACTGCAGTGGCAGACAGGATGGCAGTTTGAAAAACTAGGCCCCAAACTGTACATAGTACAAAGAAAAAAAAGAGGTGCAAGATGGAATTGTCCTTGGGCCCTCCCACCCACCCTTATGTTGTATAAACAGGACATGCACACTTTAACAAACCAATCATTTCAGCGCCAGGGTCTGCCACACAACTGTGGCTGAAATGATTGGTTCGTTTGGGGCCCCACAAAACAAGCTGGCAATTAATGTGTCCCTGCACAAACTGGCTCTACGGAGGCAAGATGTCATCCCCATCCTCCTCATCCACCGATTCCTCACCCTCTTCAGTGTGTACATCCTCATCCTCACAAAGTATTAACTCATCCCCACTTGAATCCACCACCACAGGTCCCTCTGTATGTTCTGGAGGCTGGTCTCCCTGGAAGAGCTGATAATTCATTTTGATGAACATCATCTTCTCCACATTCTGTGGAAGCAACCTCCTACGCCTTTCGCTGACAAGGTTCCCGGCTGCACTAAACACTCTTTCGGAGTACACACTGGAGGGGGGGCAACTCAGGTAAAATAGAGCCAGTTTGTACAGGGGCCTCCAAATTGCCTCTTTTTCCTGCCAGTACAGGTATGGACTGTCTGACATGCCTACTTGGATGCTGTCACCGATGTAATCCTCCACCATTCTGTCAATGGTGACAGTATCATATGCAGTGACAGTAGACATGTCAGAAATTGTTGCCAGGTCCTTCAGTCCGGACCAGATGTCCAAACTTGATCCTGCCTGCCCTGCATCACCGCCAGCAGGTTGCTTAGGATACCTAAGTTTTTTCCTGGCAGCCCCAGTTGCGGGAGAAAATGAAGAAGGAGCTGTTGACGTGTCACGTTCCGCTTCTGCTGACAGTGTGTTCACCAGCAGGTCTTTGCACCTCTGCAGGCTTGTGTCGGCCGGAAAGAGAGACACCACATAGGCTTTAAACCTAGGATCGAGCACGGTGGCCAAAATGTAGTGGTCTGATTTCAACAGATTGACCACCCTGGAATCCTGGCAAAGCGAATGAAGGGCTTCATCCACAAGTCCCACATGCCGAGCGGAATAGCTCCGTCTTAGCTCCTCCTTCACTTTCTCCAGCTGCTTCTGCAAAAGCCTGATGAGGGGAATAACCTGACTCAAGCTGGCAGTGTCTGAACTGACTTCACGTGTGGCAAGTTCGAAGGGCTGGAGAACCTTGCACAACACGGAAATCATTCTCCACTGCGCTTGAGTCTGGTGCATACCCCCTCCTTTGCCTATGTCATAGGTGGATGTATAGGCTTGTATGGCCTTTTGCTGCTCCTCCATCCTCTGAAGCATATAGAGGGTTGAGTTCCACCGCATCACAACCTCTTGCTTCAGGTGATGGCGGGGCAGGTTCAAGAGTGTTTGCTGGCGCTCCAGTCTTTGGCACGCAGTCGCTGAATGGTGAAAGTGGCCTGAAATTTTTCGGGCCACCCAAAGCGTCTCCTGCACGCCCCTGTCGCTTTTCAGAAAATTCTGCACCACCAAGTTTATTGTGTGAGCAAAACATGGGACATGCTGGAATTTGCCCAGATGTAATGCCCGCACAATATTGGTGGCATTGTCAGATATCACAAATCCCCAGGAGAGTCTAAGTGGGGTAAGCCATGATTTCCCTCAGTTTCTCTAAGAGGTTGTCGGCGGTGTGCCTCTTACTGAAACTGGTGATACACAGCGTAGCCTGCCTTGGAACGAGCTGGCGTTTCTGAGATGCTGCGACTGGTGACGCTGCTGCTGTTGCTGCGTAAGGTGATACATCTACCCAGTGGGCTGTCACAGTCATATAGTCCTTAGTCTGCCCTGTTCCACTTGTCCACATGTCCGTGGTTAAGTGGACATTGGGTACAATGGCATTTTTCAGGACACTGAGGACACTTTTTCTGACGTTTCTGTACAGTCTCGGTATCGCCTGCCTAGTGAAGTGGAATCTAGACGGGATTTGAAACCGGGGACACACTACCTCCAGCAATTGTCTAAATCCCACTGCACTAATGGCGGATACCGGACGCACGTCTAACACCAACATAGCAGTCAAGGCCTCAGTTATACGTTTTGCTTCAGGATGACTGCTGTCGTACTTCATCCTCCTCGCTAAGGACTGTTGGAGGGTCAATTGTTTAGTAAAAGTAGTTGTGTTCCTACTTCCTCTCTGGGATGATGAACGACTCCCAGCAGCAGCAACAGCAGCAGCGGCAGCAGGAGGCGTAGCAATGCAGGATCCTCTGGAGGAATCCGGGATAGGAGAGTCAGTCATGCCAGTGACATGGCCTGCAGGACTACTTCCGATCCTGACTAAGGAGGAAATTGACGAGGAGGGAGTTGACGGTGTGGTTTGCAGGTGCTTGGATACAACAGGACAACGGGATTTAGGTGTCCCTGGACTGCTAACGGTCTTAGCCAAAGTTTCTGAACTTGACAGTAACTTATTATGAACGCGCTGCAGGTGCCGTATAAGGGAGGATGTTCCTAGGTGGTTAACGTCCCTACCCCTACTTATTCCACCTTTACATAAGGTACATATGGCAAGACAGTTGTTGTCCGGATTTGGATAGAAATATTGCCAGACCAAAGAGGTGGAATGTTTGGTCTTCTGCCCAGGCATGACCGTGATGGGCTTTTTCATCCCACGGACAACAACTGTCTCCCCCGGAGCCTGATTTAAACAAACCACATCACCATCAGAATCCTCCTTGCCAACTTCCTCCTCAGCGCCAGCTACACCAGTATCCTCATCCTGTTGTACTTCAACAGTGACATCTTCAATTTGCATATCAGCAAGTGGACTGTGGGTGCTCCTTTCAGCACTTGCAGGGGGCGTGCAAATGGTGGAAAGAGCCACCTCTTCCCGTCCAGTGCTGGGAAGGTCAGGCATCGCAACCACCACCACACTTGGACTCTCCTTGGGCATTTGTGATATCTTCTTAGAAAGCACAGTTCTTCGCTGTGCTTTTGCCAGCTTAACTCTTTTGATTTTTTTAGAGGGAGGAGGGCTTCCATCGTCATGTGAAGCTGAACCACTAGTCATGAACATACTAGGGATCGACCTTAGCCGTTCCTTGCCACTCCGTGTCGTAAATGGCATATTGGCAAGTTTACGTTTCTCTTCAGCTGATTTAAATGTTTTTTTCAAGGTCATTTTCCTGAACTTTGTCATTTGGGATTGTATGTGCCCTCTATTATGACATTGGGCATCGGCCTTGGCAGACGACGTTGATGGCATGTTATCGTCTATGTCATGACTAGTGGCAGCAGCTTCAGCATTAGGAGGAAGTGGTTCTTGATCTGTCTCTATTTTATTTTTATCAGAGAAAGTTTGGTCCTCCATTTATGTTATATCGATTTGATATATACGTGCAGCTAAACACAGAAAATATTTTTTTATTTTTGCTGGAGAGTAGTGCACTTTGTGGGTTACACCAGCCTTTAAGAAATGAGCCAGCCGGCTCTTTACATATGGGACACAGGCGCACGCTTGGCGCTGTTCCTTTGTTGATGCACGTGCGGCTACTGCGCACACAATTCACAAACACAGAAAATATATATTTTTTTGGTTTGGACTGGAGTGTACTTTGGGGGTTACAGCACCCTTTAACGGTCAAGCCAGCCGGACCTTTACTTATGACACAGGCGCACGCTTGGCACTACTTTGTTGATGCACGTGCGGCTACTGCGCACACAATTCACAAACACAGAAAATAATTTTTTTTTTGGTTTGGACTGGAGTGTACTTTGGGGGTTACAGCACCCTTTAACGGTCAAGCCAGCCGGCCTTATACTTATGACACAGGCGCACGCTTGGCACTACTTTGTTGATGTACGTGCGGCTACTGCGCACACAATTCACAAACACAGAAAATAATTATTTTTTTGGTTTGGACTGGAGTGTACTTTGGGGGTTACAGCACCCTTTAACGGTCAAGCCAGCCGGCCCTTTACTTATGACACAGGCGCACGCTTGGCACTAATTTGTTGATGCACGTGCGGCTACTGCGCACACAATTCACAAACACAGAAAATAATTTTTTTTTTGGTTTGGACTGGAGTGTACTTTGGGGGTTACAGCACCCTTTAACGGTCAAGCCAGACGGCTCTTTACTTATGACACAGGCGCACGCTTGGCACTACTTTGTTGATGCACGTGCGGCTACTGCGCACACAATTCACAAACACAGAAAATATTTTTTTTTTTGGTTTGAACTGGAGTGTACTTTGGGGATTACAGCACCCTTTAACGGTCAAGCCAGCCGGCCCTTTACTTATGACACAGGCGCACGCTTGGCACTACTTTGTTGATGCACGTGCGGCTACTGCGCACACAATTCACAAACACAGAAAATAATTTTTTTTTTGGTTTGGACTGGAGTGTACTTTGGGGGTTACAGCACCCTTTAACGGTCAAGCCAGCCGGCCCTTTACTTATGACACAGGCGCACGCTTGGCACTACTTTGTTGATGCACGTGTGGCTACTGCGCACACAATTCACAAACACAGAAAATAATTTTTTTTTTGGTTTGGACTGGAGTGTACTTTGGGGGTTACAGCACCCTTTAACGGTCAACCCAGCCGGCCCTTTACTTATGACACAGGCGCACGCTTGGCACTACTTTGTTGATGCACGTGCGGCTACTGCGCACACAATTCACAAACACAGAAAATATATTATTTTTTTAGCACTTGGGGGGAGCACCCCTGATGGACAGAGCACCCCCTGGACAACACTACAGCACCCCTTTAGGACTGGGACACTGCACAGGACTTTGGAGTGGACACAGCCCCTATGGAGAACTGACTGCACAACACAGTCCAGCCAGCCCCTATGGACTTTGAAGTATTGGACACAGCCCCTATTAACAACAGCAGCACAGCACAACACAGCCAGCCCCTATGGACTTTGAAGTAGTGGACAACAGCAGCACTACACTACACTACACTACACTACACAGCCCAGCCAGCCCTAACTCCCACCCTCCCTCTTCACTGTCCACAGCCGAGTGAGAAAATGGCGCCGACGCGGGTACCTTATATAGGATCCAAAACCCGCGAGACTCGGAAGGCGGGATGATGACGTTTTGCCTCGATTTCAGATCCGAGTCAGGCGGGAAAAGTCGAGCCTGACTCGGATCGGACTCGGATCGGGGGGGCTCGGGGGGGGTTCGGATTTCAGAAATCCGAACCCGCTCACCCCTAATTTTTATTCACGTTTAATAAGCATATGTGACATTTTAATTTTTCACATTGATCAACAAACACATTATACTGGGCATAATGACAGTTGCAAGATGAAAGTTCCACTTCGGTTACAGAATCCTTAATCAGAAGTTAGATAGTCTTCTATTTTTCCAGTTGAATTAAATTTTAAGTGTGAAGTGGCAAATGGGGCGGGTACTGCATATGCTAGCTGTATTCTAGTACATTCACTATGCTTCCGATGCAGTCTTTCTCTTTCTGTCTAGCTCTCTTTTTCTCCCCTTATTCTATCTTTCTCTCTTTGGGCCTGATTCAGCAAGGAAAGCAAGTGTGTGCACGCACGCACTCGGCCGCTCCGTGTATATGCTAATCAATGGATACGCACGGCAACCACAACATAAGATGCAGGCGTCCAGCACTACACAATGCCGCCCACTTCCCTTTACTCAAAACCTGAGTAGTCCGCAAGACGGCGGAAACATCGGTAACATCGAGAACCATCGGAACCATATGCACAATAGAGGTTGACCTGATCTCGTGCAGGATTTTGACCACTTCCTGCGTGCATTGAGTTGTCTGGCTGCATATACCGCCACACTGCCTTAATTATGCACGCCCCTATAACGTCGTCCCAATGCACAGGCACGCCTGCGTTGGCCCGACCATCCCCCGTCACCACCCACAAACGGCACTGCCAATCAATATTGGAAGGGTTTGCATACACTCTGCGTGTAGACTGTGTACCCTTACCCGCTCGCACTGGCCAGTTCGCACACGTGCAGTGAGATGCATATGCATGCGCAGTGCAAAAACATTGTCCGGGTGCGTGCGTATTCTCATCTGCGTTCCTTGCTGAATCAGACCTTTTCTCCATTTCTCTCTCATTCTATGGGGTATATTTACTAAAGTGAGAGTTTTTAGAAGTGTGGATGTTGCCCATAGCAACCAATCATATTCTAGCGATTATCTTCTAGAAGGTGCTAGATACATGTTAAGTAGAATCTAATTGGTTGCTATGGGCAACATCTCCATTTCTAAAAACTCTCACTTTAGTAAATATATCCATATGTGTTTTATGAGGAAAAATAAAATCTTCTTTTTTGATTCTATAGTACCTGTACAAAATGTATATTGCTGTTATTCAGGAACACATATGCTTTCTTCTGGTTCCATTAGTCTATGGGTATTGCACAGGGAAAAAAGGAGGCAGGTATAAAAAAATGCATACTTTTTGTGCTTTTTCCTTTGGTTATTTTCACAAAAATGGTTTGTAGAAGCAAGTCATTGGAATTTTCTGTAGATATAAACGCCATATGGGACCTGTAGGCCATTCTCTAGAGTAGTCATGTCTGCTTTAAAAGAGCGCCTGGCAGCAAGAGAACGTCAAACTTTTGAAATGTTGCTCTGGAGAGCAGCAGACGGGTCGTGGATGATGTTTGTGTTTATAACATTTCTTCCGTGAATTATTTCTAGGAAGAGCTGAATACAAGTTACACTTTATTGGTACAATTTACATAATGTGTTCAGAGATTTATATCTATAATGTACCAGGATGAACTTCATCTTAAAAGCACCTGCGCTTCAAAATACTGAAACAATCTTAACCAGTGTTAATAACTAGAGATGTGTGCCAACCCTTATGTTTTGGTTTTAGTTCTGATTGTTTTTTTTTTTAAGTTTAGTTTAATTCATATGAATAAAAAATGTATGAAGTCACCAGCACTAAAAGTGTCTCATATAGGCCTATAACAGATAGTGTAAAAGTGTAGAGATCAGGGTGGAGATCACTTGTTCCACGTGGAGAAATCTCTTTCTATTTCTTCCTGTTCTTTTGTCTGTTAAAAACCCGAATCACACTTACATATAGGTTCTAACTGGTGTACACATCAAGGTATCTTTCTCTTCTGACATTCAGGATAGCATGACATATACTCAAATTGAAAAGACACTTACATTCATGTCCTGTCTCGCATTCGTTTCAAGGTATCTCTCAGTCCCCATCCAGGTATTAAAATGATTCCACAGACGTCTTAGTAAAAATGTATTAAAAAACAAATCAATATCCATGCATAGGAGTAAAATTCCAATTCAAAAGTCCACATAAAAAATATATAAAAAAGTTCATCAGAGGCACATCAACCCAAATCCCAAACAGGTTGGAAGGAAAAACCTGCTCTGCTCCCCGTGTGGTGGTTCACAGCTGTATACACATTTCAAGCGGCTCAGTCAGGCTGGGCTGGGTTGTGTCCTCTCCACAATAGCAGCACTTCAACGCGTTTCGGAGAGTTCTCTCTCCTTTTTCAAGATAAGCTGCCTTCCTCCTGTGACCCAGTTTTTCATCTAAACACTGCCAATCACGTGATGTGTTTCCTCCAATTAAAACAGTTAAAATACGATCTAATGCGCCTGACTATTACCATCCCGAATCTTACTAACCGGGTGAAATATGCTGACAGAAACTAAATATACAAACATTCTGAAGCTAAAGGTATTTCTAGACACAATATGTACACAGTGTTAATGGGAATGTACAACATCGGTGCTGAATCCTCATTTGGCATGATGAATTGATAATGTACGGGACATACAAGAGGGGAGAGAGAGGGAAAATGAAGACAGATATTAGTAAGTCATATGGTGCATACACACGGTCAGATTTTTTGTCAGATCTGAACGATAACGATTTTAAAAATCGCTCAATCGTTCATATCTTATGTCAGAAAACGATATCTGACATCTGATGTGTTTGCAGTCAGATTTGGACGATTTCATTCATTTTAATACTGTCTGAAATTATTCAATAATTCAAATAGTTTGTAAAATTGTTCAAATCGTTGGTAAAAACCGTTCAATCATTCATCATTAATCGTTCATCTGACAGATCTGACTGTGGCCCTGATTCAGAGCCGCTCGCTGCCACTAGCCGCACGCTGGGATTGTGGACGTTATTGTTTTTTTTATCTCCGGCAGCTCGCAAAGCTGTGGGAGACCACCCACAGCTTGTGCGAGTGGCCAGGAGACCATTGCGATAATCACGACCATCGGCCTTGCGACAAGACTCTAATAGAGCAGGAAGTCCACTACTGACATCAGTGGTGATGTCAGTAAGACCTCCCTACAAATGCCATGCGTTCCTAAGGGAACACCTGCCTTTGTCCAGCCACCCCCCCTAACTGCCTACAAAACAGGACGAGCTGTCACTCACCATCGACAGCCGCCCCATCTTGTTGCGAGCCCCGTAGTGACTGAACTTCAGTCGCTTGGTGGGGCTCGCGCACGCGCACGTTGGACGCGGTGCATGCGCAGTGCCTAAACATTGCGCCACTTGTGAGCGGCTCTGAATCAGTGGCTATGTGTATGCACCAATGCAAAAAAATTTTTGCTGACATCAAATGTGTAACATAATATTATAAGAACCATTTAGACTCAAAATCAATATTTAGACCATCTGGTGTTAGTCTTCATTTGGTATATAGGACCTTATTCAGAGTCGGTCTCAAGCGCCGATGCGCTCGTAACCGACTCGATGGTTTGTCCTTCGCGTGCGCAGCGGCCGCACTGCGCGTGCGCAAGCCCCGGAGCGTCAGACAAACTCTGTCGCTCTGGAGCTCGCTACCAAAGGGGCGGCTGTCGATGTTGATCGACAGCTTGCCCCATTTGGTAGGTGGGCCGGGGGGTGGTTTCCAAAACGGAGGCGTCCCTTTACGAACGCCTACCATTTTGTGGGCAGCAGTGATGTCAGTGGGGAGCTTCCTGCTCCATCAGAGCAGAAAGCTCCCTGGGGCTTACGAGTGCCCAGACCCAACCTTAGGTTCTGGTCGTAAGCCCCGATGGTCGCGATGGTGATCACCATCGCGACCATCAACCTGGTCGGTCGTTAAGCTGTGGGTGATAACCCACAGCTTAACGATCGACAAGGAGGCGGCCGTTCAGGATACAAGCGGCCGCCCTGATTCAGGGCGACCGCTTGCAACTAACGACCGCCTCTGAATGAGGTCCATAGTCCTCATCTCTAATTTGGCTAGAGAAACCTCTGTGTCTTTAGTTTTCCAATTTCTTTTACACACTTTACTGCAGGAAAAACTTTTAAAATCTTTGGTATTGTAACAATGTTTATCCCTGAAGTGTAGAGATACATTGTGTTTGTCATATCCTTTTTTTATGTTTCTAAGATATTCAGCTGCACGTTCTTTTAACATTCTTCCTGTCCTACATATGTATTGAGCATCGCAGCTGCATTCTAACTGGTATACAACATTTTTGGTACTGCATGTTAAGTTTTTTATTGCATATGTCCTTAAGGTAGTAGTGGACTTATAATGTGTCATTTTACTATCCATGTTACAACTTTTACACATGCTGCATATACCACAGCGAAAAAAACCTTTTGAATTGACCCTCGTTAACCTTTTATCTACAGGTAAAGCACTTTTAACTAATAGATTTTTCAAGTGTTCTGCTCTTTTATAGATTATTTTAGGTTTATTGGTAATACAGCTTCTTAGTAAGGGATTTTTCATCAGGATGTTCCAATGTTTTCTGATAATTGTCTTTTCAATTTGAGTATATGTCATGCCATCCTGAATTTCAGAAGTGAAAGATACCTTGATGTGTACACCAGTTAGAACCTATATGTAAGTGTGATTCGGGTTTTTAACAGAAAAAAGAACAGGAAGAAATAGAAAGAGATTTCTCCACGTGGAACAAGTGATCTCCACCCTGATCTCTACACTTTTACACTATCTGTTATAGGCCTATATGAGACACTTTTAGCGCTGGTAACTTCATAAATTTTTATTCATATGACTTTCTGTGCTCTTTTTTGAAGTTCACTAGCAGCTGTATTTGTATGTAGAGGCACACAGTGAAATATTATACACCTTTAGTTTAATTCATCATAGTTGGGTTTTGGTTTTGAATGTATGAATGTAGTTGAAGACAGGGAAAGGAAGGAAGGATTGATTAGTTTGTAAATTGAATTAAATTTTTTGATTCCAAAGCAAATTTATGAGGGGGGTATTCGACGGGATACGAGCCCCGGCTCAGGTTCTCCCTCCAGGCTTTAATTCCAAATCGGGGCAAAACATCATCATTCCAACATCGGATTTTGTGGGTTTTGGATTCAATCTGCATCTGCTGAGAAGCTGCAGGAAATGGGGCCTATATGCCTGGATGAGAAGCTGGTGATGGTTGGCATTGCAAGATACAAAAGAACATGAATGCCCCAGTAAAGTACAATAATATACAGCATATTATATGCAATGTCATCGCCATTATCATCCTCACCCTCATCAGTGTGTAGAACATCTTCATACAATATTAATTAGTCCCCACTGGAATCCACCATTACAGGTGCCTCTGTACATTGACATAATTGGTGGTAAAGGTCTTTCTTGTGAAATTTGTAGTTCATGTTGATGAAAATCATCTGTTACACATTTTGAGGAAGTAGTCTCCTACATCGATCACTGACAAGGTTCCCGGCTGTGCTGAAAACTCTTTCAGAGTACACACTGGATAGTGGGCAGTTTAAGTAAAGCAAAGCCAGTTTGTGCAAGGGCCTCCAATTACCTTTTTTCCTCCCAGTACTCAAAGGGCCTGTCTGAAATGACTATTTGGATACTGTCATTAAAATAATCCACCATTCTTTGGATGGTGACCGTTTCAGATGGAGTCACGATAGAGATGTCACTAATTTTAGGCAATTCTTTTAGACCCGACCAGATGTCAAAATGTTGTGTTGACTCATCTGCATCAGCAGTGGGTCTCTTGAGAAAGCTGAGTTGTTCCTGGAAGCCACAGTTGCCAGAGAGACTGAAGGAAGAAACATTGCCGTGTCACGTGCTGCTTGAGCTAATAACTTGCTCGCCAAACAGCTCTTTGCATCTCTTCAGATCTGTGTCCTTTGGAATGAAAGACACGATGTACGACTTAAACCTAGGATGGTCGCCAAAATGTACTGATCCGATTTCAAGATGCTGACAACCTATGGATCCTTGTGAAGTGAATAAAGAACTTGAATTATAAGTCCGACATACACCTGACTCAAGCTGGCAGTATCTGAACTCCCCTCACAGGTGACTACTTTGAAGGGTTTCAGCACCTGGCACAACACGGTAAGTATTCTCCATTGCTATGGAGTAAGGTACATTCTACCTATGTCATTGCTCATTGTGTAGCTTTGGATATCTTTTTGCTGATCCTCCTGAAGCATTTAAATGGAGGAATTCTACCTTATTACTACCTCTTGCTTCAGCTGGAGGCAGGGCAAATTGAACTGTTCTTGCAGGTGCTGCAAACTTCTACATAAAGCTGCTGAATGCTGAAAATGTTCTGAAAATTTTTTGGCCCGCAGACAGCATCTGGTGCATGCCCCTGTCATTTTAAAAAAAATTCAACAACACCAAATTGATTGTGTCAGCAAAACATTGGACTTGTTTGAAATTACCCAACTGTAATGCTCTCACAATATTTGTGGCATTATCAGAAATCACAAACCCCGAGGAGAGTCCAAATGGGTAAGCCATTTTGCAATGACATCCCCCAGTTTATCTAAGAGTTTGACACCAGTATGCATCGTAATGAAGCCAGTGATACAGAGCATAGCCTACCTTTGAATGAGCTGCCATTTGTTAGATGCTGATGTTTGTGTTGCTGCATTCAATACACGCACCCGGTGGGCTATCACAGTCATGTAATCTTTAGTTCGCCTAGTTCCACTGGTCCACATATCTGTGGATAAGTGGACAGTTGGTATAGTGGCATTTTTTAGACTGATGATTCTGATTTTGCAAAAACTTCATGAACGCGCTGCAAATGATGTAATAGGGAGGAGGTTTCTAGATGGATAAAGTCCCTACCTCTACTTACTATAGCTTAACAAATACTACATATGGCAAAACAAATTGTTGTTGTCAGGATTTGGGTAAAAATAATTCCACACATAAGAGGTGGATTTTTTCATCTTATGCACAGACATGATAATGACCTTCTTATTATGGGCAAGAACTATTACAACTGTAGCCTCACTTACACAAATAACATCCTCACCATCAACATCCTCATCATCAACATTCTCATTAGCACCAGAGTCAGCTACATAAATATCCCCCTCATCCTGTTGCACTTCCACTGTATCATCCTCAATTTCTAGGTCAGCATTTACAGTACTTGACTTGTGCTGCTCATCCCCACATTGGCAGAGGGTGCAGAAATGGGTGAAGGATTCTTCTCTACGAGTACAGTATCAGAAAGTTTAGGCTCACACATATCACTCGTGTGACACACTTAGGGGTAAATTTACTAATAATCGTGTCTGATCGAGTTTTGCCATTAGAAACTCGATTTGCTTAGCTGAAACTGGATGATTTCAGGCTTCTGAAACACTCAAATTTACCAAGAAGCATGTTTAGCTGAGATCGTGTTTTTCAATGGTGTATGTGATCGAGTTTTCTCACCCAAGTTTTCAGTGACTGACCACAGCCAAACCCGCTTGAACAAGCAACCGGCACATATCACTGAGATATGTGAAGGCTGCTTGTTTGTCCCATAAGTTAAATAAAGAGTTACATTTAAAAAAAAAATTATGTAGGATTCCCCCCAAAAAGCATAACCATCCTGAGCAACTCAGCCAGTTCTGGGTCCAAAAATATGGGTGAAAAACGTACAGTGTTCCCCCGTATTTTAGGAACCAGCTGCTGAGATAGTCCTGGTTTTAAAATAGGGGGAAAATATTTGCATAGGATACCATCCAGTGGCGGGCTGGGCCGGGGGGCAGGGTGCCATGTGCCCCCCGGGCCACAGCATCATGCGGGCCGCGGTGCAGACTGTGTCACTGTGACACAGACTGCACTGCGTGTGTAGCGCTGACCGGACGGAGTTCGGTCAGCGCTACACAGCACAAACACACAGCTGCCGGCGCCAGCAGCTGTGTGTTTGCTTTAGCAGCTGATGAGAGTCAGACAGACTCTCATCGGCTGCTGCTCCCACTGGCAGAGCCGGACATCTTCCGGCTCCCGCAGTGGGTAATGGGAGTGACGGGTGTCAGGTAAGTGTGTTTTTTTTTTTATTATTATGTCTCTACTGCGGGGGGGGGACTACTGGGAGCACTACAAGGGGGGGACTAATGGGAGCACTACAGGGGGGGAATACTACTGGGGGCACTACAAGGGGGGGACTCCTGGGAGCACTACATGGGGGAAATACTACTGGGGGCACTACAAGGGGGGGACTACTGGGAGCACTACAGGGGGGGAATACTACTGGGGGCACTACAAGGGGGGGACTCCTGGGAGCACTGCAAGGGGGGAAATACTACTGGGGGCACTACAAGGGGGGGACTACTGGGAGCACTACAAGGGGGGGACTACTGGGAGCACTACAGGGGGGGAATACTACTGGGGGCACTACAAGGGGGGGACTCCTGGGAGCACTACATGGGGGGGACTACTGGGAGCACTACAGGGGGGGAATACTACTGGGGGCACTACAAGGGCAGGACTACTACTACTGGGGGCACTATAAGGGGTGACTACTACTGGGGGCACTACAAGGGGGGTACTACTACTGGGGGGGACTACTACTAGGGGCACTACAAGGGGAGGGGACTACTACTAGGGGTATTGCATAGGGGGAGGGGACTACTAGGGGCACTACATAGGGGGAGGGGCTACCACTGGGGGCACTCCATCGAGGGACCACTGCTGGAGGCTCTATATAAAGGGCAATAGTGGGGGTACTGCATAGGGGTAAGACTACAACTGGGGCCACTATTTAAGGGGCACTGCATAAGGGTTACCACTACTGGGGGCACTATACAAGGGGCTTACTACTGGGGGCACAAGGGGCACTGCATAGGGGGGATCACTACTGGGGGCACTACTCGAGGCCTGCATAAGGGTGTCCTCCTGTGGCACAGGGTGGCACTGCATATGGGCACTACGACAGGGGGCTGCCCCTAATCTTTATTTTTACCTTACATTAATCCCATATGGACCCGCCTCCTCCCTAGAACACTTGGGGGGGGGCGCCGTAGCACGCACGTTCTTTCGGGCACCCTGGCTACACGCTACTCCTCTGCTAGGGCCACATGCATGCATTTGCCCCCCAGGCTAAAAGTTGCCAGCCAGCCCCTGATACCATCTATTTTTAAAAGTAGCACCAGATTCAAATCCGGCCAGGGTGTAATGCCACAGCCAGCGGACCCTTTCACCGGGTCTTGCCAGCCAAAGCACTATCACCCCAAGCCAGTCAGCCCAAGCAGAGGATCTCAGGGGAGGTGGGGACCCCCCAATAAAGGGGTCCCCCCTCTCTCGAGCACCCCAGGCTTAAGATGAAGGCCAGGGCACTTCCCTGCACCCTATTTATTCATCATGATCCATATCAATACCTGTATCACGGGCTGAAGTTTCTTTTAACAAAAACACCCACTTTTTTTAACAAAAAACAAACTGCCCACCGACTGCGCCACACTGCGCAGATAATATTAGGGTGGTGGTCCTTGACCTACTGACCATTACTGTTAAAATCACAGTATCACGGACTGAAGTTTTTTTTAACAGAAAAAAAACACAATCAACAACTGTAATTATTTTGTTACTCTAATTACTAAAGACTATAATGATGTTCCTGCACTATAAAAAAAACACATAAAAACAAACACGATTTACTGACAGCCTATCCAAAAAACTAGCTTGGCCAGTATTACTCTAGGGACTGATGTGGGTGGCACTGCCTATCAAAGACAGTGTCACTGAACCTGAACTTAAACTGTCTGTCTTATTCTCTCCTCCTAATTAACCTAACTGTGGGCCTGTTTCATTACTGTATGCAACTGCATATGCAATAGAGATTACGCATGCAGTTCAACTGCGATAGTATGCTAATTCATTGCGATCACTATTCCCTGCAGCACTACACAAGGATGCCCACTTTACTTTCCACACATCCATAATGTTTATCAAGACTGCAAAACCATCGGTACAATCGAGTACCATCGCAACCTCACGCACACTTGCACAAGCCCTGACCTTACTCAGAAATTGCTAACAACTATGCATGCTTATGAGACCTCAGACTGCGTAGGCCATCGCAGTGGATAATTTATGCACGTTCCTGCAACACCATTGAAACGCACTGTCACGCCTGCGTTCACCCGACCACCCCCATATCACCACCCACAAACGGCACTTGCTATCAATCACGCTGCGATGGGTCTGCATAGTTACTGTGATCGCAGTCCTGATCGCAATAGCTAGTCTGGCATGCGCACTGCGCTGAATGCAACAATCGGCCGATTGCGTGCGTATTAGCAACTGCGTTCTTTGCTGAATCAGGCCCTAAGCTCCTTCCCCTCTGGCGGCCATGACAAATTACAGTGGGAGGGACTTATATTGTATCCAGAACACACAAGATCCGATGCTAGGAAGGTGATGTTTCACCTCGTTTTGCAATCCGAAAATTGCGGGGAGATCTGAGCAGTGGGTTGGCTGGGGTCGGTTAAGGTAAATTCGGGCAGGTTCAGTTTCCAGGAAACAACAACAAATGCTGGAAAGATGCTTTTAATTTAGTCTGCAACTTCTATTTACAGGGATACTAAATATATGTATTTCTTGGTTATTTACTTCATATTTAGGTCATAATAAAATATTGTATAAAAAATATTTGTGTGTTGATTCATTTTTTTTTTTTTAAAAGTTGTATTATTTTTTGAAACTTTGGGCCTGATTCAGAGCCGTACGCAAGTTGACGATCGCTCGTTCGACGAACGAGTGAGAAAATGTAAATTCAAGCGCTCGCTCGTAAGTTCGCTTGTGGCTAATCTTCCGCCCCAAAGTCTCCCAACCCCTCCTCTAGCTAACGAACAAGCAAAATTGCGACCGTCCATCTCCAAATTTGGTTGCAGGGAACGCTCGCACAAGTCCAAACCGGAAGTGGGCCTGTCAGATTTCGATTACCTGCTCGTTCATTCTGCATACATACTTTAATCGTATCATGCCAATCAATCTATTAATTAGCTTAATTGCTCTTCACGTGTTTGCAATCCATTTTGTTTTTTCATTTTCAATAAACTTTATTCTTGTCCGTGTGTGTCATTTTTCCCGCAGAATACGTACGGTTTCACCAATGGTTTACTTTTTCAAAACTACATGTTGTAACCAATGATCCTATTGTTTTCATGTGTTTGTGATAGGCATATTTTAGTTTATTCATTTCTTTATTTAAATTAGCTTACGCATGTCACTGCTTCAAGCCTATCATAACTCACATTATATTTTTTAGGCTGGAGGACACATGACTCATACAATAACCAATAGAATGGTTCCTGTTAATTTACCAAATACATTAGCCAATCAAATTTTTTCTCAGGCCTTTATTAAAACTGTTTGGTGTAAAAAAAATCATTGCCATCATGAGAGCCTCCGCGTTTACCAGGCGGGAGCTTTTGGTGCTACGGAGGTGATGGACCGGCGGATCACCAGCCAGCCTCCCCCCATCAGCAACCGCCAGAAGCGATCCGCCTATGCGGAGGTTAGCCGCCGCCTGCGCTCCTTTGGCTCACGCCGAAATATCGGTCAGCCAGAGTGCAGGTGGTCGGATCTGCGCTGCCACACGCCACGCTTGCTGGCCTGTTTTCGGCAGCGTATAGCTGAAAGTAAGTATTTGGTTATTTTCTTGCCTTTTTTTGCGGCCCTATCTGCGTGTGCGTGTTTTTAGTCTAGCCCTGTTTGTTTATTGTGGTCCTATCTGCGTGTGCATGTTTTCAGTCTAGCCCTGTTTGTTTATTGTGGTCCTATCTGCGTGTGCATGTTTTCAGTCTAGCCCTGTTTGGTTATTGTGGTCCTATCTGCGTGTGCATGTTTTCAGTCTAGCCCTGTTTGTTTATTGTGGTCCTATCTGCGTGTGCATGTTTTCAGTCTAGCCCTGTTTGTTTATTGTGGTCCTATCTGCGTGTGCATGTTTTCAGTCTAGCCCTGTTTGTTTATTGTGGTCCTATCTGCATGTGCATGTTTTCAGTCTAGCCCTGTTTGTTTATTGTGGTCCTATCTGCGTGTGCATGTTTTCAATTTTTAAAATGTTATAACATTTGTGGAGTTGCTAATTTGTGGCCAAACACCCCCCCCCCCAAAAAAAGACTAAACATTTTTCTAAACTCATTTAGGGGCTGAACGCAGAAGACGGCCTCGCCGCAGTCACAGACGCCAGGCTCGGCCCCTCAGTCCGACTCCCAGCACAGCATCAACTCCCCAACCTTCCCCCAATTCCCCCTCCACCCCTGACCGGCCACTACCTGAGGCCCCTCCCTCTGGAAATTTAACCCCCCAACAAAATTCACCCTCCACTCCACCCCCCCTTCTCTTTTCTTCACCCTCCCCTCCCCCCCCGGCGCTTTTCATCGCCATCCAGCAGCTCCGAGATCTCTCCTCCGTGTAGCCTACAGCACTGGCCCACCTCCGAGGAGGATGGAGGGCCTCCAAACACCCAAATCCCTATGACCGGTATGTTTCCCTTTAAAAAATTTTAGTGGTGACATTTTTATTTTGATAGACAATGTATTGGATTTTTACCAATGATACATATCACACATGTCCAAACACTCATACTTGGGTAGTTATTGTTTACCCTAACAAGGGTACTTCGTCCTTTTTGTGTTCGCCTTTTTGTGTGTTCATTTGTAATTTAGTATTTATCCCATCTTTGCATTTGCCAGTAGTTTGTTTTTTTCATCACAACTGGATCTTTGTTTACACTAGATTTATTTGTTGAGTTTGTTTTGTAAACTTATAATGTAAGGTGTTATTTTATTTTTATTTTTTTTTCCAACAGAGGACCAGAGGCGGATGCATTGTATGCAGGAGGGATTGGCCGCCTTGCGTGGGCACATGATAGCAATGCTAGTGGTCCTTGACCACATGGCGGCGGCCCTTCGGAGCTGATTTTTTTTTTTCCTTGTTTGTTTTAGTCAAATTATTTGTTTGAAATAAAAATTTCTTTGTATTTTAACGAGTCTCATTCCTTGTCTGAAACAATTACATTGTTTAACCTTCCATAAGTCCACTATTTGATCATGTTCTTTAAAGTAAGGTAAATTATATTGTACAAAGCGCTAGTAAGTATGTAAGCTGCCACATTAAACACATCACCATACCAATAGGTTATTAGAAATTCAAACATTTTCTGGTTTTTCTTTGGGTGAGTAATGTAAATTTTCTAAAAAAGCTGCTTAGGCCTAGTTTGGCAAACCTACTGAATCAACATAATACCTTTGATGTTTTTTGAAAACCACAAAGCATGTTCAAAGACTTAAACATTTCACACATTACAGGATTAGGCATTACGAAAGTTGGCCTTTTTTGTGCCAGGTTACACGTGATTCTAATTTTGAAAAAAACTGTCTTTTTAACGGCAAACAAAAATTTAATACACACCAAACACATACAAAAAGTGAATTGTGACAAGCAATTCACACAGTGAAAAGACACTCCAAAAAACAACCAACACCAAAAGCAAACAACAAAAGAAACAATCAAGAACTGATGAAATAAGTAGCAGGCCAACATGAATCCACAAATGAGGCGATGAAATAATTGATTCCAAAGTTAGATCCAATGTGGCCACATGTACACAATTTAGTGGAGCAGGTAGTTGGCAGCGTTTTTTCGAGGTTTGTAAAGGAAGACAAGAAAAATTATAAAAAAAATAAAAAATTAAAAAAGGCACATTACAATGGTACATGTCGACATTGTGTCAATTAAGTAAATGTTTGACAATAATTACCTGAAAAATCTGGCCACCACATCATCGCGTATGGCCCCCCACATACTGACCTCCGACCAACCTCGGGGGGGCCATCCTCAGGCAAGGCATCCTCTGGCTGCATTGGGACACCACTCCTTATGGCGATGTTGTGAAATATCCCACACAGGATCACTATTTTCAAAACCATATCCGGCAAATACATGAGCTCGCCACCAGAGCGGTGGAGGCATCTGAATCGGCCTTTTAAAAGGCCGATACAGCACTCCACCACCTGCCTGGTGGCTGTAAGTGCAGAATTATACTCACTTTGTGGCCCTGGTGTGGGAGCCAAATAAGGAGTGAGCAGCCAGGGCGTGCAAGGGTAACCACTGTCTCCTGTGACAAAACAAACACAAACATCAGGACCATTGTGTAACAAGCTTTGCATTGGTTGCCACGGAAGGTGTCAACTTACCCAGAAGCCACGCATCACCAGCTTGTAGGTTGTCTAATTTTTGCCAAATCCCTGATTGCCGGATGATGAAGGAATCATGTGCACTCCCGGGGAATTTGGCATTCAGGGACAGGATCTGGAGGGAGGCATCACATACCACCATTACATTCAGTGAATGAAAGTGTTTTCGGTTCCTATAAATAGCCTCCAACCTTGCTGGAGACTGAAGTGGTATGTGAGTGCCATCCACAACCCCTATGATGTGTGGGAAGCCAGCTATTTGGTAAAAATTGGACTTCGCCACACTAAGGGAACCCATATCTACTGGCATTAGAATAAAATTATGGAGGTGTTTAAAAAGGGCCTCCATCACTTGCCTCAGGATCCTTGAAAAGGAGGATTGGGAGATTCCCGCAACTATTCCCACCGTGGTTTGAAAGGATCCTGAGGCACAGAAATGTAACACCGACATTAATTGCGTAAGTGGTGGTATTGCTGTAGGACTGTCAATTTGTCGTTCAAGATCACTCTCTATTAATGAGAGAGTGTCTAGGATGATTTGTGGAGGAAGACGGTATCGTCTTAACACCTCATCATCTGGCATTCCAAAAAGGGTGACACGTGTTCTATATATCTTGGGCCTTGCACGCCTACGAGGCCTATGCCTGGGACGAAGTTGAGGTTGGTCAGGTTCGGGCAACATGCCCATGATAATACGACCAACATCAACCTGAAATGGTAAGCCAGGTAGTTATTGTTTGAGACAAATGTGAACATAAAAAACAACTTATCTTTTCCAATCAATCCAAAGATGCTTACAGGCCGGGGTATTGTCATGATGTCAAAATCCTACAATTTTAAAGATGAAAAAATTTGTCATTTATTTTTCAAATTAAAAATTATTCGCAAAACAATTTTAAAACCATAAATATATAGAAGGGAGCACACATTAGTTAAGAAATGCACGCTACATTTACAGTGGTATTCAATATGGGATAGATAAGTCCCTTTTTGCGTTAATTTTGCAATTCAGACGGCATTATCTCAGGGTTTACTTTTACACCGTAGTCAATATCAAAGACTTTTTGCATTTTTGTAAAGACGAAGTGATAAAACGGGGAGAAGTTTTCACCATTGAATAGGTGTGGCAAAAAAGTGCAGAATTGGGGTTTAGGGGTGCAGACTTGACAAAAATAGCCGGCACCCCTGAGATTGACATTTAACAAAGAACTGTGCAAACCAAAAAAATTACACAATAAATAGGGACACCACCCAAAAAAAAGTAAAAATTTGGGGTGAAAAAATAAAACATGCTAAAAATTTGCTAAATAAAATGCAAACATGTTCAGGGCTATTCTGCATGTATGCGGCAGGTGTTTTGAAGAATAGAATTATAGCGGCAGGTGCACAAATGCTGAATTTTCTAAACACTTACTTTAGGGACACCAAAATATGCTAGTACCCATTTTCATGTCCCCCAAATTTGATGTGACCACTTAAAATATTTTTAACAAATTCCAAAGTGCTCTTCTGCATCACTTGCTCAATGTTGGTAAAAAAACACCTGCTGTGTCAAATTAAATCCCCGACTTTCAATTAAAGGCTAAAATGGGGGTACCCACAGTGTGCCCCCATGTTTTCCCAACTTTAGGGGGGTCTTACAATTTTTTAAAGGAAAACTTTTTCGCTAATTTTATATTGAATAGGTGGATAAGCGGGAGCGCGCACCAGACTTAATGAAAAAAAAAATCCAATATGAAACGTTAACTTCGACAATGAAGTTAACGTTTCCTTTCGGAGTTTTATTAGCGGTAAGTCTGGTGCGCGCTCCCGCTTATCCACCTATTCAATATAAAATTAGCGAAAAAGGGAAACTCCTTAGTTTGATTTGCGTAAAATTAAGATGTTTTCCTTTTAAAAATTGTAAGACCCCCCTAAAGTTAGGAAAACATGGGGGCACACTGTGGGTACCCCCATTTTAGCCTTTAATTGAAAGTCAGGGATTTAATTTGACTCTGCAGGTGTTTTTTAACCGACATTGAGCAAGTGATGCAGAAGAGCACTTTGGAATTTGTCTAAAATATTTTAAGTGGTCACATCAAATTTGGGGGACATGAAAATGGGTACTAGCATATTTTGGTGTCCCTAAAGTAAGTGTTTAGAAAATTCAGCATTTGTGCACCTGCCGCTATAATACTATTCTTCAAAACACCTGCCGCATACATGCAGAATAGCCCTGAACAATTTGCCTATTGTTTTACATTTATTTTTTGTTGGGAACCCCAAATTTAAAAATAATTTTTTGAGGTATCCCTATTTTAAAACAAACCTTTTTTTAACACAGTGCTTTTTTAAAGGACATTCTCAGGGGTGCAGGCTATTTTTGTTAAAGCCTGCACCCCTAAACCCCAAATCTGCACTTTTTTAAGACACCTATTCAATGGTGATAACTTATCCCCGTTTTTTTACTTCGACTATTCAAAAATGGAAAAAGTCTTTGATATTGAATACAGTGTAAAAGTAAAAACAGTGATATTAACGCAAAAACTTAAAAAAGTGCGATATTAAGGCCAAAATATACTTAACGCACCCATATTGAATAACCCTGGTAGTGGTAAACCATGACTTGAAATTTGTTACAGGCAAAAAACATTAGTGAGCTAAATATTTCGCATTTTTTACTGGTTAAGAAGGAAACATTAGTGCGCTAAATATTTCGCATTTTTGACTGGTTAAGAAGGAAACATTAGTGTGCTAAATAGTACGCATTTTTGACTGGTTAAGATGGAAACATTAGTGCGCTAAATAGTACGCATTTTTGACTGGTTAAGAAGGAAACATTAGTGCGCTAAATAGTACGCATTTTTAAAAAATTTTAAAATGGAAATATATTTCGCAAAACAGTACGCTATATTTAGTGTTAATACATGATTTTTTTATTTAAAAATAAAACATTACTTAGCAAAACATATGCAAAGACCAACACATCAAAATTGTAAAATCATGAAACAATAAAAACTTACCGAAAAGCGACAAATAAGTCTCAGTCCAAAAACTTCAATGGGGCACTGCCTAAATAACTGTTTAAAAAAAAAAAAAAAATAAGTAAGAACATTTGGTTAGTAGATCCATTCATTTTTCAAAGAGTTTTTAAAAAGACTTACTCAAAAAATAACCAGAAAAAAAAAAGCGAACGTAATATCCAAAAATCAAACACAAAACACCAACTCCAACAAACCGCCTCAAACCACTAATCACGCCAACAATCCACTCCTCCAAGCTAAACCTCCAACATTCATCACCCGCCACCTCGACTCGAGTCGCAACAAGCCATAAATAGTCTTTATTTTCCCGCTCAAATTAAGGACGGATCATAGGAGCGCACAATCAATGATGCGGACGAATAATGAGGACGCATGTATAAATACGTCACGGAAAGTCACAAACGGTCTGCTGTAGTTCAAGTTGAGGTGCTCATAATGGCTACAGAACAGCAAAACAATGGCCAAGAGGCGCCCGGTAAGTATTTGTCTCTTTTGTATTCAAGGACTATTTAGAACCCTAATTTATAGAAAAATTGACATAAAAATTTAAAAAATATTTTTTAAAAAAGGTGTTGAGGATGCCATGGAAGAGGCTGCTGGGCCGAGTAGGCCAACAAAACCAACCTAAAATAAAGGCAGCCACAATTCACAAGAAAGGAGATGGAGGTTTTGGTCCAAATGGACCTGGCTGACAGGGCTAGGCATGCAAGGGGGACAGGTAGGGGTCCCACCCCTGTGTCATTGGAGCTGAATGACTTGGAAGAGCTGGCACAGGGGTTTGTGCAGGAAGAGGAGGTGTTTGGCGTGTCCAACATGGATACGGATATGCCAGACTTTGCGGCTCCTCATGTTGTCCCAGGTAAATGTTGTTATGTTACCAACTCTGAAATGTGTTTGTGACAAAATGTAGATTCTAAAGTTCCTCTTTTCTCTTTTTTCTCACAGAGACACAGGCGGATGAGTCTGCTCCAGAGGGGAGCCTTGGCCGCAGAATTTCTGCTGGCTCTGCAGGGGAGGAAGCAGTAGATCTGGCTGGGAACCCTGCAGAAGCCAGTCCAGGGCAATCCCCCTCGCAGGCAGTGGCCCTCCTCACAGATCTCAATTTTAAATTGGATCACCACACGGAGATTCTGCTGAGGATGGACGCCAGACTGCTACGGGTGGCTGAGGCCATGGAGCAAAATGCTGTGGCCAATGTGACCATTGCTCAGGCCCTGGCCGAAAATACCGGGGCCAACATCCGAATTGCCAATGCCCTGGAGCAGCTCGTTCGCCAGCACATGGTGGAGCCGGCCTCCCTTCCTGCCGGAACATCAGGATCCTCCATCTCTGGCACAGCAACAGCCATCCCTCCAAATGTGCCTAGCCCTCTGCCTAGTCTAGAGGCCACAACATCTGCCTCTGGACAGGCCAGCCAAAGGACATCCCGGACCCGGTCAGGCTCCCACCCTATCCCGGCCAAGCGGGGCAAAAAGTGATGACAGCACTGGCTAATTTTCCCACAATCCTTCTGTGCTTGCCCCATATTCCTTAAGGGCCAAAACTTCCCTCTCCTTTCTTGTGAACTGTTTTTAATGTGTGTTATTTTCTTTTGGGCAAATGCCACTATTGTTGTGTTTGTAATTTTAATTTCAAATTTTTTTACGTTAGCCAGAACTGAAAACTGGCAAATGCACATGAAAAAATAAAAATGTGTCTAAAAAATAAAAACATTTCAAAATCTGCTCCATTGTATTGTGACATTATTCTAAAAATGGTTTATAGGTAATCCCGGCCAAAAAAAAAAAAAAAACATTAATTTTAATTCAGATTCCAAAGGGTTAAAAACCATTTAGGAGTTTTAAGGAACACTTTGCCAAAACAAAATGGATGCCAATTTTCCTGGCCCATTAAAAATGTTGCTAAAACACAAACATGATGACAATATTGTTGCAATAACACAAAACCAAAAAAAAATGCAAAAAATATATAAAAAAAAAAAAATGGTACGCTAATTGATTGTCTAATCCAGAAATTAGCAGCTGAGTATTTCACCTGCGTACGGTTTTGTGCTACTAAAAAAAAACTATTTGCTAAACACATTACAAGCTTGTTTTCAATTCTAAGTTGATTGCTTTTCGGGCAAGAAATGATAAATCGATTAAACATCGAAGAGGCACGGGAAGGAGGACGAGACCATCGTCATTGTGGTACAGTATACCAGACCACAAGCTGTGCGAGCAGTTTGAACGGAAAGTGGATCAGACAGTGACGTATGACTTGTTCCGATCACATTGGCCTGAGATAATTTATGTACGCCCAAAAAATGCCTCGACACGCCTGCGTTTTCCCATCTCCACCCCCGTCCACGCCCAAAAACGGCCTGTTCTGTCAATCACATTTGACATGTCACTTCCTGTTCGCTATTCGAAGAACGACTAAAAAAAAGATCGCAATCAGCCGTACGCACATGCGCAGTGTAACACCGGCGCATGCGTGGTTTCACAACATCGGAACGCTACGAGCGTACTGCCGCTTACGAGCGGCTCTGAATGAGGGCCTTTATCTTTGTGTAATATTTTACAATATGTGTTCTACCACTAAGGGCCGAATTCAATTAGATGCGAAAAGCCGAGATACGTGGAAAAGTATCGCCGATCACGGCTTTTCGCGTGGAGGAAACGTATCCCCGTATTCAATTCCAGACGGTTTCGCATACGCAGAAATCAATGCAATGTTATAGGCGAAAAAGATTTGCCTCTGAAAAGCAGAGGAAAGAAGTGCAACATTTTTATTTTGGGGTGCAAAGGTGGGGAAACCACAGAACCCTTGGAACAGCCCCCCAAAGGACAACAGTGTCAATAAATCCAGGAAAAAATCTTAAGAACACCCCAAAAAAGAACTTTCATTTTGGGGGCGAAAAAGTGAAAAGTGGGGGGACAAGCATAAATACTAGCGAAATAAACTTTTTGGGGTCTGCAAGGATGGGTCAGGTGTTTTTATGATTGCATGTGCATGCAACAGGTGCGTTTTTCACGTTTTTATAAACATCACTTTAGAGACTTTAAAATATACTAGCACCTATTTTCAAGTACCCCAAATTTGACAGGACTTTTTATTTTCACCAAAAAATACTGCTTAATGCCATTCTTCACCACTTGTGCAAAGACGCTAATAAGAAGCTATTGAAACAACTTAAGTATCCCAAATACTTTTATTAGGGCTATTTGGGCACATCTACATTGATCCCCAATGTTAGTGCATCTTTTTGGGGGGTTCAGGCTGATTTCCCCATTTCTGACAGTACTTTCCGCCTGTTTCACATTCGCCGGGTCCCATTTTCACATGGTTTGTAATTGAATATGGCGAATAGCGGGGGCGTGCACGATAAGTTTCCTCGTTCAAAACACGCGATGTCGGCGGAATGTCGGTCAGGCGAAACTTTATCATGGACACAAATCTAATTGAATATGGGCCCAAGTGTTATATGTTAAATATTATCAGGTTCTCATCATCTCTTTCAAGTCCGTCACCATGACGTTGTTATGATGCATACGGTAGAGAGCATAAATAGATCGCCTTTCCCATGTGTCTATCTAGCTACTGGATTACATCAGGATGCCCATTTCCTATTTAAGTGTGAGCTGGATGTCCCCTGCTCACTGACATTCACTGCTGGCCACAGCTTCGAATACTTTTTTTTTTTTTTTTAAATAAAATGTTATTGACTTTCACAAAATAAGATACAACCTATTTGAAGATAACCATGTATGGCAGTGCACAATAAAAAATAATCATATATACAGTAGTGTCAATAGTAAAGCAAAAAAACAAAAGGATAGATTCCCATACCAATGTTCACAACAAGAAGAAAACATTATTCAAACTTTTGCTAAAACATAATAGTGCTACAAATGTGCAAAAAGGAAAAAAAATAAAATAAAATGAGGAGCTGACTGTTGTACCCATAGAACAGATGACAAAAAGTGACAGAAAATGGGAGAAGAGAGAAAAATATTCAATACATAAAGAGAGAGAACAGCTTAGGATGGGGGAAACAACACAAGGCAAATGACACAATAGGTGAGGAGAGGAAAGGGATATTGGAGAGGAACCTATAATTAGCCTCTCCTAGACCAGATCAAAGATACAATATACAACCAGCATAAATGTAAAAATACAGTAGGCAGGAGTAACAGAATATAAAGAGACTGTAATCTTAGCTACCTATGTGGAAGATGAGAGTCGTCTTAGGAAATACCAATTAGTATTTTCAAAAAGCTTAATTATGTGCTCTTGAGATGATAATTCTAAAGTGTCGATAAATGTTTCCCATTTCTGATAAAAATTTTCCACTCCATTATTAATGTCAGGCATAGTTAAGCGAGGATCATAGTAAAGGAGTTGTACATTTTTTTGTTTAACTTCTGAAAAGGATGGAGAGAATTTAGTGGTCCGATGTATTCGTCGTTTTGTCTGGACCTAGGTCCCGGGATTTAAAGTTTCAACAAATAGAAGCTAACGTGTTGGGCATTATATGAACGGAGAACATAGTATTAATAAAGTGAACCACCTTACACCAACATTTCTTCACTTTTCCACATTCCCATATGCAATGAAAAAATAACATTTTGGGCAAACACCTGTTTCCAAATCTATCATATGTCTTCGTTGAGCTGGGGAAATGTAAGGCCTGTAAATTGTACAAATATGAACTTCTTGTAGATATGCCGATTGTAAGTACTTAAGAGAGGAGTCAAAATGGGTGAGAAGTTCAGGTAGTGTATTTAAGTTGGGAATATAAGTTTTCCATGCGTTAAATAAGGAAATCCAAGGAGTAGCCAAACAGTTATCTATTAAATGCACATAGAGCATTTTAATTGTATAAGGGAGTGTAGCTATTAATCTCACAAGTGAATGTAGTGGGTTAGGGGTCGTCTCTTCATCTGAAAATGTGTGTAAAAAGGAAAATGTAATGCCTGGTGTATATAAAAATTATGTCTCGGCAGCTGATATGTTTGTTGCAGCTTTTCAAAAGTCATTAGTTGCAGTGGCGCCACAAGGGGGGTGCGGACCGCACCCGGGTGTCACCCACCGATGGGTGACACCAAGGTGCCAGCTCCCCCGGCCCTCAGTGACAGAAGCCGGGTGCTGCACTGTAGCATTAAGTGCAGCACTTGGCTCCTGTCACAGTGAGGGGGCCGGCACTGCACACAGGGCAGTACACACCTCCAGCAAACCCCCCAAGTGATAACGCTGGACTGGGGTTCTGTCGTGAGGCCACGCCCCCTGCCAATGAGGCAACGCCACCTGCCAATGAGGCCACACCCCTTTTTTGTTGGCACGTGCACTCTATCCCTCCCCACACTGGGCGTCAGTGCGGGGAGGGATGCCATAGATTAGTCCACCTAGATCAAACACTTTAGAGGTAATCGTTAACCTTTCTCTTTCCATCAAAGTTAATTACAAAGAATAAATTTAGAGAAAGTACCATAGGGCTCTCTTCTCTCATGTACTGTTCCTGTCCCTATTTTTGCAATTAACTCATACCCCCCATCATTACAGCAGCAGAACCAGTTGTCAGCTCTAGCAGCTGAGTGCAGGTATGTGCCTTGTGGCACATCAGGGCAGGGAGAGAGTAGAATGTGCTGCTGTATGCTTGGCTGGGGAGAGTGGCCGCTACCGCTGAACAGCAGCAGTCTTTGCTCTCTCCCTGCCCTGATGTACCGCACACCAGTGCTGACAGCTGTGGGCAGGAGGGAAGTGTTACAAGGGGGGGTGGGGGGAGGATCACCGTGCAGTCAGGGGAAGCAGAGCCTCCTCTATCATACTCCCGAGAGTTGATATAAAAAGGATTAGAATAACAGAAAGAAGATATTTGGATATAACTTATAAACATGTTCTTTGTTTATTGTAATCATTTTTATAGTTAACACTCACCAGTTTGTGGAGCTCCCTGGGGAGATGAAAGATGAGGCAGAAACAGCTCAGCCTCGCTTCTGTATAGTCAGACACTGCTCGCAGAGCTGGGGGCGGGTCCACACCACGGGCTGTAAGCTGCACAGAAAGAAAGCTAATAGAGCACAGGTTCTCAAACTCGGTCCTCGGGACCCCAAACAGTGCATGTTTTCCAGATCTCCTCACAAAATTGCAAGTGAAATCATTAGCTTCACCTGTGGATCTTTTAAAATGTGTCAGTGAGTAATGAATACACCTGTGCACCTGCTAGGTGACCTGGAAAACATGACCTGCTCAGAAACTACTGTAGGGTACAGGTTTCAGCCAGTGCTGATTTTGTTATTATGATTGTTCATAAATTGTCTAACTTATGTTTTGATTTTGTTTGTATCATAATGTTATGCACTTTATATCCTGTTATTTTTGCACTATTTCTGTACATACTGTAAGGCACTGGTGTACACTTTGTGGTGCCCTATAAATAAAGGATAATAATAAAAATTCTACATCAGCAGTGTACTAATGTACAATTTATATTGAAGGCAAAAAAGGACATTCACACTGCAAAGCGAAATGTCAACATCCATCTGCTTAAATTGTCCTAAAGAATTTGTATATGATGGCAAATAATGAAATGTACAGTACATTTAATATACAGATTTTATTCTTCAAATGTCATACTTACTTCAACCTTATTCAGCTATTCTACCATTTAAGCTATAAAAGGACGGTAAAGCTGCATTTCTTTTAAGTGTTATTTTTATGGATATTTTATTTCAAATACATTAGTTATTGTATGTCATTAATTACTTTTCCGTATCTATGTACTTGCTTGTCTCATGTACCTGGAATGAATAAATAACATTTCATTGAAAATATAAAATAAGTAGTATATATTAAAAATGATTAACTCGTACTTACATGCCATCATCATCATTAGCATCCTATGATAAAAGACTTGTTAGTAGTAAGAGGAGTAGTGGTGCACTTTTTAGGTTTTGGTATAACAGAAAAACAAGGAAAAGCAAAGTACATTTGGGAAAATACCTTAGAATTTAACTCCTCCAGAAAGTGTAGTCATGTTAGAGGGAGCGACCTAGGTGTGGAACTCAGACAGTTGGTGGAATATGGGATGTTGGCTAAAAATTTAATTTTAAGCACATCCATTCAAGACCCAGATCCTACTGAAAAGAATATGTGGAGTTTATGTGTGAAAGACGTACCCCAGTGATTTGTCTGAAGGCGTATTTTATTGCTAAACCAGTAGGATATAACATATAGAGAATTCCATAGGAGCCTTTAGGTGTATGAATTATCTCACAATTGATTTGAAATTAGTGGGAACTTTTTTCATCCTATTTCTTGTGTGTAATGGTCTGTACTAACTAGAGATGAGCAGGTCCGGTTCTCCGAAAACCGGATCCACCCGAACTTTGCAATCCGGGCCGGGATCCGAATCCGGCTCAGGCTTTCCCTCCTAACTCGGATCGCAAAATGAGGCAAAACGTCATCATCCTGCTGTCAGAGTCTCGCGGGTTTTGGATTGTATAAAGGTCCTGTTGATCGGCGCCTTTTTCAGAGAGTATACAGAACAGACATGCTCTGTGCTGTTCTGTCTGTGCATGTGTTCTCTCTCTTGTTGTTCAAGAGTGCAGTGTTGTCAGGCGGGGGTTGCAGTACATAAAGGGGGGGCTGTAGTACATAAAGGGGTGCTGCTGCGTCACTGTTGTCCTGCCAATCAAGGGGCTAGGGCTGCAGTACCATCAAGGGGCTGGAGCTGCATTATATAAAGGGCTGCTGCTGTGTTATCCATAAAAAGGCTGCAGAACAAACAGGGGGCTGCAGTACATAAAGGGGGGCTGCAGTACATAAAGGGGTGCTACTGTGTTGTCCTGTCCATTAAGGGGCTAGGACTGCAGTACATAAAGGGGTGCTGTATCGTCCAGGAGTGCTCTGTCAATCCAGGGGTGCACTTCCCCAGTGTAAAAATAATGAAAGTTAAATAAAATGATAATTCCATAAAAAATAAAAGGCCTTTTTTTAAGGTTTTTTTTGCGAGTGATAGCTACGCTATTATTGTTCGGTGACACTGCTGGCCAGACCGCAGTTTATCATCCATGTATTTGTGACTCTGCAGGTGGTCTGTCCACACTCCGCAGGGGTGCTTTGTTGTCATAAAGGGGTGCTGTGTTGCTCATCAAGGGCCTGCTGCCTCGTCCAGGGGTGCTCTTCCTCCTGTGTAAAAAAAATGAAAGTTAAATAAAGTTATCATTCCTCGAAATATAAAAAAAAAAATCTTTATTTAAGTTTTATTTGTGTGTGATAGCTACGCTATTATTGTTCAATGACACTGCTGACCAGACTGCAGTTTATCATCCATGTATTTGTGACTCTGCAGGTGGTCCATCCACACTCCGCAGGGGTGCTTTGTTGTCCATAAAAGGGTGCTGTGTTGTTCATCAAGAGGCTGCTGCCTCGTCAAGGGGTGCTCTTCCTCAGTGTAAATAAAATAAAAGTTAAATAAAATTATCATTCCACAGAAAATAAAAAATATTTTTTTTTCATTTTTTTGTGTGTGTGTTAGCTACGTTATTATTGCCGTCCAGACCACAGTGTAAGTTTGTTGATATGGAGGTTGATCAAATAAAAGAGGAGAGCAGGAACCACATACTAGAGCTGCAGCTCTTCCAGCAGTTATGATGACGATACAAGTCTGTCAACGTCATCTACGAAGGCCGATGCCCTTTATTTATGGTGGTTCTTATGACAATGTAAGCCCTTCTACCTGTAGATGGATTAAAAAGATGAAAATAGTTAAGGCACAGGAACCAACTGTGTGCTCAGAAATGTCACAAATCCCTCAGAAGAATCTAAGCGAGTGCCATGTGTGAGCCTGGCCTTTCCAAAACTGTACTTGAAGAGGAGCCTCCTTCCACCACTTGTGCATCCTCTGCAAATGTGGGGATGAGCAGCACAAGTCAACATGCTGACATAGAAATCGAGGATGTTTCTGTGGAAGTGCACCAGGATGGGGAGAATTTTTGTATAGCTGATGCTAATAAGGATGTTGATGATGAGGATGCTGTTGATGAGGATGTTGTTTGTGTATATCAGGCACGAGTGGAAACAGTTGTTGCCCATGATAAGGGAAAGCCCATTGTCATGCCTTCGCATAAGACAAAAAAATTCCACTTCTTATGTGTGGAATCATTTCTACCCAAATCCAGACAACAATTATCAAGCATTTGTACCCATTGTAAAGCCAGAAGAAGTAGAGGTAAGGACCTTAACCATCTAGGAACCATCCTAGATGGTTAACCATCCTTTATATGCTTCAACGGATGGAGGAACAGCAAAAAGCCATCCAAAGCTAGGAAGAGGAGGGGAAATAGGAAGAGGAGGGGAAATGTACCTTACTCAAGCTCAGTGGGAAATACTTTCCATGTTGTGCAAAGTGCTGAAACCCTTGAAAGTAGTCACCTGTGAAGTGAGTTCAGACACTGTCAGCTTGAGTCAGGTAATTCCCCTCATTAGACTGTTGGAAAAGCAGCTTGAGAAACTGAAGAAGCTGAAACAAAGCGATTCTGCTAAATATGTTGGACTTGTAGATCAAGTCCTTTATTCGCTTCGCCAGGATCCAAGAGTTGTCAAGATTTTCCAATCGGAGCAATACATTTTGGTGTACGTGCTCGATCCTAGGTTTAAGTCAAATGTCATGTATTTCCTCCCAATGGATACAGATCTGAAGATAGGCAAAGAGCTGTTTGTAAGAATATTGTCATCACAAGCGGCATGTGATGCAGTGATGGCTCCTCCTTCAGTTTCTCCAGCAAGTGCGGCTGCCAGACAAAAACTGAACTTTCCCAAAAGACCCACTGATGATGCAGATGAGTCAAGTTTTGCCATCTGGTTGGGTCTAAAAGAATATCCTACCATTAATGAGGCTTCTACCATGACTCCATCTGATACAGTCACCATTCAAAGAATGGTTGAGGACTTATTTAATAATAACATCCAAATAGGCATGTCACACAGTCCATTTGACTACTGGCAGGTAAAAAAGGCAGTTTGGAGTCCCTTGCACAAACTGGCTTTGCTTTACTTGAGCTGCCCACCCTTCAGTGTGTACTCAGAAGAGTTTTCAGCACAGTCGGGAACCTTGTCAGCGATCGGCGTAAGAGGCTACTTCTTCAAGATGATGTTCATCAAAATGAACTACAAATTCCATGCGGAAGACCTTTACCGCGAACTACTGTACATCCAAAAATGACAGAGGCACCTGAGGCTGTAATGGTGGATTCAAGCAGGGACTAATTAATATTGTGTGAAGATGATGTACACACTGATGGGGGTGAGGAATCATATGATGATAGTGACAACATCTTGCCTATGTAAAGCCAGTTTGTGCATGGAGAGATCATTGCCAGCAATGTCAGCTGCCTATTGGTAGCTTGTTTTGTGGGGGCCCAAACAGACCAATTGCTTCAGCCACAATTGGCAGTCCCTGTATCTGAAGTGATTGGTTTGTTAAACTGTGCATGTCCTGTATACAACATAAGAGTGTGTGGAAAGGCCCAAGGACAATTCCATCTTGCACCTCTCTTCTTTGCATTATGTGCTGTTTGGGGCATTGCTGCCTGACATTTTTTATTTTATAGTTTATGAATGTCCAGAAATTGTCATGGCCACAGACAGAATCTCATGTATACTCCTTTCATGTTTTTAAAAAATTCTGATCCACCAAGTTGATGGGGTGGGCAAAACATGGTAGATTTTCAAATGTACCCAATTTTTTTAATTGCTCCCCCCCAACCCCAACCATTTTTCCCAGGACCCTGGTGAATTGGTAGGCTGCTATAAATAATGGTTCAGCTCAATAAACGCCTGCCCCTACTATATGTAGGTGACTCTAAGCAGAATAACTGGATAATGTAAATGGTGGGTGTCATGAGAGAGACCAAAAATATGAGCAGCAGCAGCACAGAGCATCTTCCTGCCAGGATGTGTGCAATAAAGTACAAATACATTTAATACAAAAATGACTTGTGTAAATTGGTTACTCACATTACATACGTATTTACATGGTACATACAGTGCGTAAAGCAGGCTGAGGTAACCTGACGCACGCCACCTGTTGCTGACAAATAACTTCCAGTAGGCCCAGCAAACATCACAGATGCTGGGAGTTGTAGTTCAGCCAGAGAGCTACAAGCTGTTTTCCTTTGATGTAAACCACAAGTCTTGGTCCCATTATCCCTAACAATCTCCCTGAGCACAAATTAAATGTCGGTCTACAGTGTGTACTAGCAGCACCTCTACAAGCAAGGCCACCGCATTTCTATTAGATGTATAAAAAAACCTCCTCCAGATCAAAAATGTCTTTCATAAACTGAAGAACTTGATCCTACATTGATCTTCCCTCATAATTTTTTTTTTATTATTCAAACAAGAATTTATTTACTGTTAAAAGGACTTGCGTGATGCAAGTCACATGCATGTGCACAATAGCACAGTATTTAAACATCACTAAATTAAAAACTAGAAGAGTAGAATAAAAACACACAAAACAGAAGATATTGATAATCGCTGTGTCCTCTTGAACCCCCCCCCATAATTTCCCATGTGTCCATCCACCACCTTATTCAGTGGCAAAAGCCTGTACAATGTCCTGAATGTGATTGGGGAGTGTCTCCAACTTTGCCTTGCGGCTCAGAATCTCATACACGCAATCACCACTGCAGCACCCCGATACAATGAGAGAGGTCTCGTCTATCTCAAACTGTAAAGCATCTCTGAAGAATTGGTAAGCACCGTGATTGTGTTTGAACACTGTAAGGACGACTTTCTTCATCTGTGTGCTATTTGTCATCAATTGTAAGATTTATACCAGGAATTTCCCCACTCCTTTCCTGTGGACATGGATCTCCAACTGCACCTCATAACAATAAATGACCTCATCCCCGCACTCCACGTCAAATCTGAAGTGCACAAAAGCAACAGGCACAGAAAGCTCATCTCTGCCAATAAGGTACTAGGCACGTTCATCTGTCAGCTCTTTGCACTTTTCCTGTTCCTTCCATCCCCACTCGCTCTGTTCATATAGCAGCTGCATATTTGTCTTTGTGAGTTCAAATACACAGTCCAGAGTCTTCTGGTCCACATCTGTTACTCTGCAGCACTCTATAGACAGATTCAACCAATTTCTGTCAAACTTCTTATTCTTAAAGACTGGAAAGGCTCCTAAAAGGTCACCCTGTGGATTGGCCACTTGCACCTTGGCACACACAGCTGCCATTGCAGCATGTTCCTATTGGCATTTTTGTTTTTTTTCTTTTGTCTGTACAGACTTCCTCCCCATGATGTAGCTGATGATGTAATACTCTGAAGCCCGGTTCTTTTCAGTGCTGGAGGGGGAGAATAAGCTCATACATTTTATTAAGAATCAAAACATTAAAATAAATAAATTAAAAACTAATCAATCCTTCCGTCTTTTCCCTGTCTTCATTCCATAAACATATTCCAACTCCCTTGGGCCTCTGACCTAGTTCTTGATTAATGAAAACATTCTTGGTTTTTAAACTTCCTAGGGGTCGTATAGTTTATTAAACTGCCATCCTGTCTACCACTGCAGTTCCACTCTGTGCCATTTTGGAAGCTGAACTGCCACATGTTAGTGCCACCCACTGCTATTGCTTAGCTTAGTCAGTTAGCTTGCTAGCTGGATGCAACCTTTTGGCCTAAACTGGATGAAATCAATATTGTGAGCTGTGAGGTGGTCAAAACTGACTGGAAATGACTGGAAATAAATGTTATTGAGGTAAATAATACTGTAGGTACAAAAACAGGCCCAAATTATGTGATTTTTTTTTTAGAGAAAATACAGATCCAAAACCAAAACCCGCAAGGGCGGTTTTGGTAAAAACAAATCCAGATCCAATACACAAAGGATATATAGATCCAAAAACCAAAACATGGGGGTCAGCGCACACCCTTAGTACTTACCTGGTACTGTGTTTTGGCCACCTGCATAATTTGTCATCTATCTCTAGGAAACACAAGGGTAAAACTTTAAATTGATTTATATCACACTATGAAGTGCTTTGTATTTTTAATATATGAAAATTAATAAAGGAATGAATATCCAGTAAAATTCAGTGAAGAGAAGATTATTTTGTGCATAATTTTGTGTTAAACCTCTTTTTATTATTTTGTAGTTTATAAACCCCAACATATTGTCAGAGATTTTCTTCTCCAACCCATAGGACTTACTATCCAGTGTTTTGGAGGGAGAACACCCAAACTCGCTGGTGGTTTTAAAACCTCTAAATGAAATGCAGTTTACGGCAATCTGCCTGGAACAAAAATGTGGGAGTTTTTGTTAAAAAAGAAAAGAAAATAATTGTGCCCCTTTAGTGTAGTAACAATTAAACAGTGTTCTATTAATATAATATATAGAAATGGATCCTTCTTTGAATAAAAAAAAGGACCTGTCCCTTTAAGGAAAACAGGAATATATGTCCCTTTATATATATAAAGACCACATGGTTATATAGTGGGGTTGGGTATGAAATCCCGGCTGTCCGGATGCCGCTGTTCAGAATACCGACAGCCATAATCCCGACATGCATAGGAACTTATATTTTCCGATAAGAGCTGTCCTTTGTGGTGTGCAGATTTCCGGGCTTATGACCAGGAGTCCAACTGCACATGCGCGGCCGCAGGGCCAATTGGATTCCTTTCAGGAAATTATGCAGTAAGAAGCCCATAGGCTTCTATGAGGCAACGCCATCTATAGATGATGTCGCCTATGGAGTACAAGTTCCGGAAAGCTTTGCTTTCTTGAGCTTGGTGCACATATGGAATGCAGTCAGAAAACATCATTTTTCTGAGTTTTGACTGCATTTTGGGCTTAGCGCATCTTGGGCAGCTATATAGTGATTAAGTTACATTATGCTGATACAAGAAATATAGGTATACAGTTTGTCCTGGACCAATTTGCTTTACCTGACCCAATGTACTATTCAAAAGAGATGCAAATGCACCCACTTCTCAGCACACAGGATGCAGATCTGCTTTACACTTTTCCTTTTGCTTATGTACAAAGAGAAACAGATTGATACTGCACTGCTTTTAAAATCACAACTTAATTTCAAAGGAGTCCAGTAAATGAAGGTGCTAATGAAGCTAAAAAGACACAGCAGGGGACTAATAAACAAATGTACAGTAATTCCATTACTAGGCTTAGGCCATCCTTGCCTACTCCCCCTGAAACGACCAGGTGGTGCCTGAGTCTTGGATGCTGCTCCCGGCTGCCTATAATAGCATTTAAATCTCCTGGTGTTGCACCACCAAGTAAATTGGGCGGTCCAAGCGTCCTATGACGCAATTCGTGCTGAATCTCGTCATCGTAACCACACCCCCTACATTACAATGCCATAATCTCTACATTGTATAGCGGGGCCGGGGCCATGTTGATACAATTAGTCTGCCATGCTCCCTGTGCCACCCACCTACACAGAGCCAAGCCCACCTCTGTGCTGACCTGGCTGCCCCCTCCCGAATGTCGGCAAGTATGGCATAGGCAAATGCCAGTGGCTCGAATCATGACCACAATAACAGTAGTATATCACCACATCATGGCGTATAAGGGACAAAGCAGAACTGCTGTGGATGCCCAGTGGCGTCAGATTCTCCTCTCAGGTCTGCTGTGTGTGTGGATCTGAGCATTTAATCAGCATTCAAGACCAGAGAGCAACATAAGACAGACGTCTTAACATGAGATGGGAAAACGTGTATTCAAAAAGCTCAGAAATGTCTCCTACTGGTTATACTATACTTTCCCTGACCAATGATGTTGTTTATATACATACTTACCTACTTTGTTGTCGGCAGAAAGGTTACAGAGGAAGAATAACGACCAACCTAGTTCAGTTCTGACTTGCCAAATAAGATATGCAGATAAATTACTTGATAAAAATCTGCTAGGTAAAACATATTAAACATACAGTACATATTTGTATTTATAATGGGTGAAGGGTGTGCGAAGCACATGGTCCCCTGGGTCCATTGGGGCCCCTCCCTGCACCCATAGCATACTTACCTTGTGCTGGCAAGTGGGTCCCCCCTCCTCTGAAGGACATCTTCAGGAAGATGGCGTAGTGAAAGCAAATACACTGGTACTCTCCCAGGACTGTCGGGAACCTCCCGAAAATCGGGTGCCGCACCCGACACCCCGCAAAAGTAGGCAAGTCCCCCGCTTCGTCCGCCGGCCCCCCACATCCGCATGAGAACGTGGGCGGTTCGGGGGGCGATTCGCACTGAATTGCATCATCGTAGCCCCACCCCCTGCTTTGTAATGCTGGTAATATCGATGACGCGATCACGCGGACATGCCCCCGCTCCGCCCACTTCAGCCATCCCCATCCTCCCTGCTGCACCGACCTGGCAGCCCAGAAAGTCTGTAAGTATGGGGGCTGCCAGAAAGTCGGTAAGTATGTGGGAAGACCCTCTTGCTGACACAAGGTAAGATGTGAAGCTTGCGGGTGGGAGGAGCTGTTTAAAGGAGGTGCCCCTCTGACTTTAATTTGCCCCTAATACAGCATTATACTATTATAATACCTGTGACCTATAATAACTGAGCATCATATGCATGACAGAATTTCACTCCCAACACCATAGCAGCAGTTTTGATAGGTTTTTAGATTTTCTATACTCTATTTAAGTAAAATATATTTATATATTTACTAAATGATTTTAAGAAAGTTAGCAGCTCTCTCAATTGTCTCCCTACCGTTCTTTGTATTGATTGTAGGAAGTCGCTGAAGTACGGTATTCCTTAAAATCAGGAGATTTTAATCACAGCCTGATTCAGAGATGGGCGCTAATGTAATCTCAGCTGCGAATTCGCAAGGAACATAGCAGCGAAAAAATGCTAATAGTTCTAAAGCTTACCAGAGTATAAGGATGCCCACTGCTGCCTTCTCATCTGCGTATGACGTTGCGTACCAGTGTAAATATCGGTAACATCGACGCACACTGACCAGCAAAGCAGGTCTTGTGGTAGATCTAACCTGTCTCAAATACAGCGACTCTACTGACACATAGAGAGCTCTCATGCTGCCGATATAATCGCAATAGCTAATATATGCACGGCACGCTCATATAACGACGTTTAAATGATAAGACACACTCGCCATTTTCTGACCACCCCCCCTTAATTCTCTTGCATGCTGACTACCTGTCACTCATTTTGTGACTGGGTTACCTGTACATGCGGAATCGCAAGACAATCATGGCTTATACTCATGCGCACTGGTAAACAATTGCTTGATCTGCATAAAAATCACCATTGCGTACATCTCTGGATCAGGCCCATAGTTATTATATTTAATTCACTATCTTTATTATTGTTGATAGAAATAGCTGATTTTTTTAGTTTACTCCCATAGTAAACTACCCAGAAATGCCTTAGCTAGAACAAAAGGCCTCAGTAAATACAGTGTGTTTTGTCAGAAAACCTGAAGGTGTCATCATATCTAACCCTGACAAAATCAGAGTAAGTTATAAATGCTATTATGAGGATACTTACTCTGCTGGTGCTACCATGGAGCCAGAAGGGATTGGAGCCTATGTGGAATCCTACTGCCTTCCTGTTTTAAGAGAAACAGCTGTGAATTTCTTAACCACTAATATCACAGCAGATGATATATTGAATTACAGTCAGCATTTTTAATCTGGTGACAACCTGAAACCAGATACTGAAATGTGAAATTTGGGGATCTCCTAACTCCCCACCTGATCTCCCTGCAATCCTGCTTGAAATAAACTTGGCCAAAAGAACTACACTCCCTCTTCAACATGGATAATAAGATAAAGGATTCTATTTATCTGAGTAGGTTGAATAAAATCCTGGGATCTCTAAAACTCTGCAGTCAGGTGGGTTTCTTCCCAAATAGACAGGTTTCAGATAATGGGATTCATTTAGAGCTGGTTGTATGTACATACGTTTTACATATTATGCACATATCCGAACTGTTCATGGTACCGAAAATACAAATGGATAAGTCCATATATAGTTTTTTTTTGTGGATCCATAAATTGTAACTCAGGACCTATGGGCAGAGCAGAGGTGGGTCAGTGTATATGATTCACAATTACACATGGATATAGTCACATATATGTCTTTTTGGAGATATATCTCTTATGGGAGCTGAAGTGCTGGGAAACAGTACGCAAGCTGATGGTAGCTACCAGCAATAGTATTTAGCCAATTCTGATTGGCTTATAGTGTAATTGCCCCCCCCCCCTCAATATATTATATGAAATTGCAGCTGTCATTTTGCACAATTTAATTGATATTTCTATTAGGGTTACTGCAAGAAAGAAGATTCCCATTGGATGTTTGTACTTAATTTAACTTTGTGTTTGTGCTCAATTAATTGCTATTTTGTTAATGCAACTTCTGCACTAATTTCCCTGTGAAGGCATTATAGTCTCTTGACACTTTATTACATTATTATATTATGTACAAGTAGGTTAATATGATTTTACACTGCTAAGCAACATCTCTGTGCTATTTCCATCCTATTGTGGGGAATAAATATATACACTTATTATGCCTGGCAGCCTGGCACAAATACTCTTTTTTGAGCTGGACACATCTTGAGATGGGCATCATAGTGGCATGTTGGATAACACTGCTGCCTTACAATGCTGGTATCGTAGGTTTGGTTCCAACAATGGCCCTATCTCTGCTGCATTTGTATGTTTTCCCTGAGTCTGCTCTGGGATGCATTGGTGTTCTCCTACACTCCAAAACTTATATTTTGGTTAATAAGCTCCTGACAAAATTAACCTAAGTGTGTATTCATATGGAAGGGAATATAGAATGTAAGCTCCACTGGCACAGCCCTAAGTGCCTGAATAAATAAAAAAAGAGCTGCGTAATATGGCTTTGTGAATTTAAAAGGTCTGAGTTGGCTATTCTTGCATTCAGTTTCCCAGATCCTACATGATACATTAAGCACTTTTTACAGGACCCTCAGGCTATTTTCAAACTGACAGGTTCAAGCTTTACTTCCTTCTTTATAGGTCATTGTATGAGACAGGAGCGCCTTCTGGCTGCAGAACTCTTTGGCCTTGTTGTGGAGATATAGTTTAGATATTTCTGAATTTAGAATGACCAGGAATATAACTGTTGTCTCAGATGGGGATTTAATAAAGCTTGGAGAGAGATAAAATTGGAGATAAATACCACCAACCAATCAGCTCCTAACTGTCATTTTTGAAACACAGCCTGTAAAGTGACAGTTAGGAGCTGATTGGTTGGTGCCAATTTTATCTCTCTCCAAGCTTTATTAAATCTCCCCCTTAGTATGTAACCTTCTACTAAAAAATTTTTAAGAATCTTGTCTATTGTGAGTCTACCCAACTTAGTTTCTGAGCTGCACAAGTTTGGGGAACTTTTGGGGTTTAAAGTTAATACTGATAAATCTAAGAATCTCGAAAGTCGTGTTAATTTGGTTACTACAAATGTCTCTCACAAGAGTTCAGGTATCACTCTCCGATCTTTTATTAGTCCATGCTGATTTGGTTCTCTATATACTTTCAACTGCTGCTCATCACACAGTCATCACCCCTTGGACATTTATAGCAGCCTATAGTGGACTTTGAGATACTATCTCCAGAAGCATGCATTTAATTGGTGTTCACTTCAATGAGAAAACATTGATAATGTTTAGACCAATACATGTAAGTCTATGGAATGGGATACTGAGAAGTACTTGGTTTCTATTACAAGGAATACTTTCACCTTATTCCAATACACTATTATTATGCTACAGCTGTAGAAAAGTTTCATTGACCTTTGGATAAAGTTTGAGACTATTTGCAACTCACTCTTTACCAAGGGCATGAATACCCCATAAAAAATACCTTTAGACTGAAAAAACTAATATAATCTATAAAATATAAGATTAGTGGCACTAATCTTATTTCATTTAGCGCTCATTTATCCATTTTAGTGACCAATTTTATTGAGCTGCTTCATAATCACACCATAGCACGGTGAGACATTTGATATTTAATCAATGAAATATAAAAATATGGTCTCCCTGGATGGACCACTTTGAGGCCGAACCACCTCTAACTACCATTTAGCTTCAAATTCTCATATTACTAATTCATCGGCTTTGGCGGCTCAAACTGACTGGTTCCCCCACCCCTTTATATTTCTCTTCTTCTCCCCTCTCTAGCTCCTACATATTTCATTCAGATATGTGATCTGTGTTATTTAGTACCTTAGAGTTGATCATCTATTGATTGTATTATCTAATCTGAAGACTAATGCTTATTTTTGTTCGATTATTTGATTGTTAATTTTTCATGATCATTTCCTCATTTCTATGTCCGTCACTTTATATTCAATTGTATATCTGTATTTTCTGTAAACTCTTGAAAATCTCCAATTATTAAAAAAAAAAAATAGCAAGCACTATTCAAAAAAAAAAAATTAGCTCTGCTTTTGTAGCTTTGGGACACACCCGTCTGCTCACCAACATATTCAATTTATGGACAAGGCCACTAGGATATGACTCACTTCCCAAGGGAAGAATCTGCATCATTTGGAGAAATTCACATATATTACTCTTTTGAATCTTGCTTTTTTTCTGGTATGGCTTATAGTGATTATATTGTATGGCGCTGAGGGAAGATCCACTTTTGTCTCCATGCTTTATTTAGAGAGATTCAGGGAATACCATACATCACCCTGACTGCAGAACATGAATAGAAAAACAAAAGAAATAAATGTTTACTTAAGCACTTTGGTCGCAGGCTAGCAATTAATTAAAGAAAATAACAACAAACCTGTCAGTTGAGAGCAATTCAAAAATCTTATTATCATATGGCTAGTAAACTCCAATAATCTAAGAATTAGGAGAATACCAGGATACATTTCTGACAAACATGTTCAATGAAATATTAGTCCAAGAACCGGACAATCACATTGTGTTTCATTGGGTACATGGGACCATCTGCAATCAATCAGATGGACCACATAAACTCATTTATGGACTACATTATTATACCGTCAAACAATAGAGATTTAAAAGAACCAGACAGTTACAAGGAATAGATTTTGATATTAAGGCACAGGAGCCCTCAGAACATTCTTCTTATGGTGCATACACAAGGTCAGATTTTCCTTCAGATTTGAACAATAACGATTTTAAAACTGTTCAATCGTTCATATCTGAAAGAAAATCTGACGTGTCCCTGCAAAGATGAACGATGCGTGTTTCCGCTTGTGATGGCGATATCTGACATCTGATGTGTTTGCAGTCAGATTTGGACGATTCCATTCATTTTAATACAGTCAAAAATTATTACAATCATCCAATCGTTCATCTGACATATCTGAACGTGTGTATGCACCATTAGAGCCAATTCTCTACAAAGTATAAACCAGAAACTTTATAAAGTATTGCCCACTAAACCATCCATAATCTCACTTAATGTCATCACAACTTGTTAAACTAAAATATATTTCACTTAATGCTAATTGACTAAATCAGACAGATATCTATTACAAATATATTATGCAAAAAAAGATTTTGCCTTTGTTTAAGCTAAATCTTGACACTAAATGAAAAAAAGTGGCCAATACCCACATCATTTTACAATAATTACTCCAAAGTAAAACTATAGATAGGTCACAATTTTAACCTACAGATGTATTTCATTGTAAAATATAACAAACAAATCCTTTGGGAGAGGACACAGGCTCATTAGCCAAGGGTATATTATTAACCGTTATTATATAAGCTTCCAACCAGGGTTAATAGGTGTTCTGAACCCAGGTGTTACAACAGATTACATTGTTCAAAGGAAGAGGCCTGATAACAGCCAGAAACGGATAATTGTGAAATGGACTTGAAGGAGGGGTGCAATGCAGTGGATATATGTCGAAAATGCCCCCTCTCTTCACTTACCTTTATAATCTACAGTCCAAGTATTCACTGGATACACACTGTGAAGCATTGAAGGCTTGTTCTCCAGGGAGAGCTCTACATGTCAGTCGATGATGTCCATTTTAAGAGACAAAGGAATCACTCTCCCTTATTCGGTATAAGTAATGGTCTTACTTAAGATAAAACATTTAATACAAAGGTTGGGTTCAGAATTTGATCTAGAAAGGGGGATTTATCCTTTTGATTGAATGGGCACTGTCTCTCAAGATCCTAAACATTGTATATTTTCTATTTATACATTTATCCTTGAGTGTACATAAAGGTCAATGCTAACATTTATTATAGCTTGGGATAGGGACTTGGGGAAACCTCCAGCATTGACGCACTGGCTCATAATCTTTACATTGTCAAATGCCTGTGTATTTGTAATTGCTACTCAATACAAAGTTTTTCTAGATGGTACAGATGTCTTAGGGGTACTAAGCCTTGGAGAGAGATAAAGTGCATGGAGATAAAGTACCAACCAATCAGCTTCTAACTGTCACTTTATGGGCTGTGTTTGAGAAATTACAGCAGCTGATTGGTTGGCACTTTATCTCCATCCACTTTATTTTTCTCCGAGGCTTAGTACATAGGGGTCTATTCATGGAGCAGAGAAAAGTCCTGTTTTGCAGTAAACAGGGCTTTTCTCTGCTAAGTGCTATTCACAGAGAGGGTTACCGTGGAGAAATTCATTACTTCTCCAGCTGCACCCCCGCTCCGTGGCTGAAATCACAAGAATTTAAACAACAGCTAACCCAGCTTTTGGCTCTTTACCCATACCAAAAATCAAGCTTTCTATCTATAAAAAATAACTTATAAAACACTTACAGAATAAAGTTATGGTACGTCATTGGAGATTTACTGATCCTCAACCTATAGTAGAGTGGTTTATAAGGAGTCGGACTGATCTTTATATGAGTATAAAGGATATCATGCTCTGAAAAGATAACCATTATAATATTATATATATATATACACACATATATATATATATATATATATATATATATATACTCGTGGACATACATGAGGACAGTGCCAGTTGTTGGCACAGAAACGTTACTGTTTGTGATGTTGGATTAAATCACTATTTCAAGTACCGCGACTCCATGCTAAGTATATATATATATATATATATTTATATATTTTTATATATATATTTTATTATAATCATTATTACAGTTGTCATCAAGACCACTAATTTAGTCAAAACAGTAAAGGTGCCTACACACTAGACGATATTTTACATGATTCGATGCATCAAAATGACAAATCATGTAAAATATGTCCAAATCGCGTCAACTCACGATCACGATGCCAATGCACGTACCCGCTGGCCGTACATTGCATCTTCAGATCTTGCCAGCGGCAGGTAAGATTTGCCAACCTCATACACAATTTGGTGTAATAGATTTTGTGCAAGATAGATTGTGAGCACATCGTCTAGTGTGTAAGCACCTTAAGGGGTCAATTAAATTAGCCACGAGTCCCCTCACAGCACAAGTAAGTGCTGCTATATGGCAGAAAATCCACAAGTCAAGGGTAAGATCGGGCCATGAGGGGGTTGAGTTAAGGTGCCGTTGGTGGCATTTTCATGCCGTTACAATGGCAACTCACCCCTCTTTTGGCTAATTGATTTGAGCCCTAAGATTCATTGCCAACATATTACTAAACTGCTGCTTTCGTTTCATGCATCCAAGTTTCTATAAAACAGTTCTAGTTTTTATCTTATAAATCTTTTATTAAGATTATTTTATTCTGGGATTCAGGCTACCAATGCACCAGTAGAAAGTTTGGATATGTTTACATTTTGCGTTTGTGCTTTGAAACTAGATTCAAGGTGAATTTAGTAGAGAACAAGGAGGCTATGGACATCCCTTCAACTCCTTATTTTTCGAAGCACAGTACATATATTATTATGTACTAAAATTTGAGAAGTACTTTTTTTATGAAAAATTGTTAAAAAAAAGAAGGTACCAGTATTCATCTATTTCAAGTCGGTACAAAATTTATAGTATCTATCACACTCTAAAAAAGTCTTTAGATGCTTATTTTTTCATTTCTGACATTATTTTACTTATTTATACCTGTTTCTCAAACTAGTTTTAAGAATTAAAAATTATACCAAAAAAAGTTGCTGGTACCTCGTACTGTTGAGCATCATCAGAAAAAAGTACTGATGCTGAGGACTACTAGGGGGAATCCAGAAATCCTGCCCTCTCCCCTACTATTTTAGTGGCTTGTATCAGGGGCATATCTATAATAGGTGCACGGTGTGCGCTGTACACAGGCCCCTATTTCAGCGAGGCCCACACGGCACATCCTGCGCCTATTTATTAAATACTTACCTCTCTGGAGTCCCGCATCAGTAGTACCATTCCTCTACAAATCGCCTGGAAAATGGCTGCAACACCCTTTTCACTTTATCTTAGTAAAAATAATGTTAACAAATGGAGCCCTTAGACACAAATGTAAATATGTATTTATATGGTTTAGTTATCTCCCTCTATTGATCAATTTGACATAGTTATGGTGTGATATGTGTTTACCAGCAATATCCTTACATGGAACTGATGCTCACTGTGCACATTATCTGCTGTACAGTTTGGGTTGCTATATAGATCAAGCTCCTAAAAATAAAATCTGTAGCAGATTATTTATGGTTACCAGAAAATTCTCTTCTGCCACCTACTGGTGAGTTTTACCATGATAGGATCAATAACCTATTTCAAAAAGCAATAAAACCACTGTAGCTAAACCAGTTAAATGGAAAATGAATAAACTTCATTTATGAGTAGAAAGTCTCATCTTTCCCCTTCTGCCCTTTTCATCTCTCACTGTGTAATGAAGGACTGTCTGTACCAAGTATAATAGAAGTAGCTGGGAAGTTTATACTTAATGATGATGTCAAAGTAACATGCAGAGAAGTTGAATAGGATAGTATGTATTTCTGTATTACATCTGTTTTTTTCTGGGGTGTTTTAAGTGTGTTCATACAGGTGTTTTAGATAAAACTAATGAGGTGAGCATGTAAGAAGATGCAGCCTGTCTCCCCGAACCTAGATGTACTCATATCAGTGACAAGTGAAACTATGGAGATTGAGCTAAATTACCTCCTATTGCCTCATCATCCACCTCACCTCTTAAGACAATGGTAGCCCTATATTATAACTAATCTATATCCCTACTAACATATAAAAATAAAACGTTGTATGTTTGTCGCTCAATCACGCCTATTCGGCATCTGCAAGAATGAAACATTAACTTAGTTTAAACACATCATGCTTAACCAACAGGGTGGCATCAGCTGATAGGATTCATTTTTAACAAATCTGGAAACAAATGAATAACCTTTAAGCATTTTGTCTTCTAATACATGGTACAACTGCATAGCTATAAGAACTTGACTTTATGTAATATTTTCTAATAAATGTATTTATAGATGAAAGGGATTGGACTTATAATAAAGACAGTCATCATGTGTTTGGTATGTATTTATATAAATGTCAGAGGCACAAAACTTGAAGCTCTAGGTCTCGCCCCAACCATGAACCAACCTCTTTTACAAAGCACTCTTTTTTGCTTGATCAATCGCAGAACATAGCATATTATAGTGACACCATCCCAATCTCAGGTAAACACCAAAGTACATGTTTATTGTTAAATAAATAATTTATTATTATTTATTATTATTATTATTATTATTATTATTATTATTATTATTATCATTATTCTGTCAGCTACTATTATTGTCATAAGATTTTGAATAAAAATAAATAGTATAACAAATGTTGCCTGCATTAATATGCTATTTTTTAAATATTTTTAAATATTTGATTTTGTTACTATATATTGTGATAGGATTTGCAGACACTGTCTGTTTTCCAGGACAAAAGTTGGGTGTTGTCTGTTTATATTATACTCATCAAACAGTTCATGAATGTTAATATATAACCAACTCGTGTTATTCTTTTTACACTGTTATTATTGCTTGTTGGTCAAATAAAGGCGCAAGCTTCACACAATTCATAAACATTCCTAGTCTTGACACAGGGTAAAAACAGGCACAATAATAGCAAAAAAATCATGTTCCAAGTAGGGCTTAAATTCTGCTCTGGTTTTACTCTTTAAATTAAATATTATAATTATTAATATTAATTCATTTTTATATTTAATTTTATTTTATTTTTAGATTTACAACAAATCATTTCTGAAAGTAAAATGATAGTTGAATTGGAACTTTCTTTTCTATTCTTGCCCATTGCAAAATCCACTGGAGATATCTATGATCAAAGATATAAAAGTTCTTAATCCTTAATATATGCAATCCAAATAACTTCCCAAATCCTCACTCTGTGATCTACATTGGGAGTTGTGTAGAAAAGAGGGTTCTCATTAAAATGACAGAGGGAAAACACATACAAAGTACTTTGTAAAAAAAAAAAATACTTTCGGAGTGATTTTGATTGAAATTTTTTTAATATCATTTGTTTAAGCACTTGCAGTTATAATATGTTGTGCCTTATGTTTCTTTGTTCTAGAAGTTAAAAATAGTACAAACACTAATAAATACCTTGTAAATGTTAGATTAGGAAACAAAAGAGACAAATAGCTGCAAAATGGACATTGGATATTCAAAAGGTATCCTGGCATCTACTTGAATCTGTGTTAAATAATTGTAATGATAATCCAGCTGCCAGTCTTAAGCAAAAAAGTGGGGTTGCCAATCTCCACACAAAAATGACCAAACAGAGATTAATGCAGTGGCACTTAGAGCATCATATAATACACATGTTAAATTTTAAACTCTTATATGAATTTAGTAAAAGATTATATATAAATAAACTATAAGGTCCCGGGAGTAAAATATAAACAAAATCACATTACAGACATTATAAATTGAGAGCAAATGTACTTCAGTTCAAAATATAAAGAGAATACAATCTTAATATTCGACAGTGTCTCTAAAGTCCCGTACACACTGGACGATAACTTTGAACGATATGAATGATAATGACATCTTTGATCGATATATCGTTCATATCGTCCAGTGTGTATGCACTATGTGATGAACGTTGCATGCTCCCACGGGTCGTTAATGATATTCCCAGTCGTCTGTACATGCAGCTCAATCAGGGGATATCATTAGCGATGCCATGCTGCCGAATGCAGCATGGCCCCGCTCCTCCCAGCCGTTGTTCGTCATTGCTGGCAATGGCAAGTGTGTATGGAATTACCGATTCCGGCACCCCCGCCGAGCCCTCATTGTCCGACATCGCTCAGTACACACATTGCCCAGTGTGTACGGGGTTTAAGTTATAATCAGTGGTGGATTTTGCTAGGGCCCCCCAGTAAAATCTGCCACCTCAGTGTAGTCAGTGCAGTCCGTGACTGCACTCTCTACACTGTGACTGGCAGTGGCTTCCTATTGGAAGCGCCATCTGCCAGTCAGATACACAACAGGCAGTCTCAAGGGGAGGTGTCTCCTCCCCTTGGGACTGCCAGTCTGGGCTGCTATTGCAGAGGGCGGCTTCCAGGAGGAAGGAGGAGGCCGCTATTCTGTCTTTTAGCCAGCCCTGCCCGGCTCCTAGGGGCTGCAGACAATGCAGCCCTTTGGAAGCCAGTGAAAATGCGCATGCGTAGGTCCCAGCACCTGTCGATTTTTCAGGTGCTGGGACCCAGCCAGTAGCTCCAGCGGTGACTGGTGAGTCCCCTTCGGGGTTAGTCTTCTCGGCGGTGGCAGCCCCCCTCCTCTAAGAGGGTAGGAGCCGCCGCTGGTTGTAATAAACAGATTTTCCAATAATGAGCACAAAGTACAGCCACAATCTAGAATGGCAATTAAAAGCTCAGTCCTTATGAACCAGGAAAGGTAAAAGATAAATGGTCACCAGCAATTATGAGCGTGCAGAGTAGCAGTTCAACTGAACAAATGCCCATAAGATAGCTCAATTCATATAGGCTGGAAATAATTGCAGGAGAGTTTCCTTAATAATACTCACTAACAGCGTCCTCCTTAATCAGCTCCTGTTTAGTATTCAGCAGGAGCTCCAATGCTTTACTGCTGTCGGTGGTTAACACATACCGGGCTGTACGTACTGTAGTTGGAGGGCGGGGGGAGCTGGTCTCAAGCAGTCACTCCGATATACCACGGTTGGTATCCCAAGTGAGTGTGGCCACACTGGCCTCCCGTGCAGCTGTATAAGTATAGCTCTGGCGTGGCTTGAATTGCCGGACTGCTCAGAACTGGAGGTGACTTCAGTATTATGCAGTGCTCCAAACAGAGAAACACCTGTAGACTTCAACTTGGTTCTCCATATTGAACGGCTTTCTCAAGAAGCAGGTGTACCTGGAAAATCTATAAAATTCCCACTTTGAATAATGGGTACAATATAATTTTAAAGTATTGGTACAATTTAATAAAATATTTCTATCAATGATTTTGATTGAAATATATGTCTTTGAAATATATTTCTTATATACGGGTGAGGATAAGAGCCCAGGAACATCAGGATAATTGTAAAATAATGTTTTATAAAAAAAAATTGTAGTGCTAGTATCCTTACAATATAGGTAATATTAACAAACACCAATGATATGCATATGGATTTGCTAGATATCAGGTGAACTGGAAACCCATATAATCTAACCTGCAAGTAAGAGTGATCATAAATGGATAAACAATTATTTAGCGGAATTTGAATCCCTATGCTCGAGTCAGTACCACAACTTACTGATGTTTTAAATAGATCCTCTACTTTAAATTGACAGTAGACAGCAGACATTTGTTACTGTAGATAAATTGTGAATGACTAACACTCCTTGGTAACATCTGTAAAACTAGAACAGCCATGGCATTCCACTGTCTGTTTTCATTCTTTGATGTTAATAAGGAGTGGTAGTTATTACAACTGCTAACTTTGGATAGAAGACCTATTTTAAGTATCAGAGGTTATCCTAATGACAATATCCCACTCTCATTATCTTCAGCAGGCCCATTGTACGATTAGAGAATAGTGCTGCATGGCATTATTACAACTGTGGGGAACCCTGGCGGATCCAGCAAATGGTATAACCAAGGCATATGTAAGACTACTGTTTTAGTATTTAAGAGCAAAGGTGTTTTATAATTTATAGTATGAACAGTAACACCCCACCTGCAGAGCAATGAAAATTCTGCCATTATCAATGAAACCCAAACTGACAAATATAATAATGCACTTGGCATTTTTAATGATTTATATGATATATGATTAAGTTCTATGTGCATATAATGTATATTATTGTCAGATACCAAAACTAAAATACAATGTTATTAGTCTTATTTTGCATAATAGAGAAAAAATGCATTATACGCTAAAAGAAATGATTTCAGATACAGATTTGATATTTATGTGACAATGCTTATGTTTGTTAAAAATGTCATTCAGTAGATGACAGTGTCCTTGAAAACACTGTAGAATGTTACATTAGTTATGCGACAGACATCAAAATCAAATGGGCAGCAGCAGTGTTTCTTGTTACCTGGCAACAGTTGTATTCACTTGGCAACGTAAAAAAAAAAGAAACATTTGAAGGGTAAGCCTGTATATGTTACAGCTCAAACTAATATTTTCCAACGCTGCTAAAACAGAATTTTGTAAATTGTTAAAAATGTTTTAGCTTTCACATACAAATGAATGTTTCAGGCACACAATTGTCCTTCTTAATAATGATATATTGATAAAAGAAGTAATTGTGAGGCCGAAACATCAACCTCTATTTATATGCATCTATTAAGCCCTATAAGTGCCTGCTCCTCACCCTTTTTGTATTTCTTATACTATAATATAACTGTATCCAGGCCAGATAAGGACTACTAAAACATGAGTACAATCCTACACCATTGTAAAAAAGAAAAGGAATAGTACAGAGAAGAAATATCGCTTAGCTGCCGATATACAAATTGTCTGGCTCTAGCAGTTTGTTTTCTGTATTAAAACAAAATAAGTACAGCAAGTGAGGTCTGGGTATTAAGGTGGTGGGGATAGTGTTGTGTTCTCCAGCCAGGCCTTACATTGGAGTAGTCTCTTGCAGTAGTTGTATCTTGCAGGGTGATTGGGTATACTGTAGCGCCTTCCCTGCCTTTTTGATGAATGTGTTCTCTCTCTGCTCTGTGTCTATATTCCCTGCCCCTATGAGCAACAGCTGTAGCAAGTTCCCAATAGCTTCCATTAACATAAAAGTCTGTTATTACATTGCAAGTTACAGGAGCATTTTGTGACTGCTGACTACTGTATGTACAGCCCTGCTTGGGATATTTTTGATTTATTCTTGCTGAAACCTTGTCTTAGCAAAACCTTTCAACATTGCGTTCGGCTGGTTTGATACAGGTTCAGGGACATGTCCATGTCATGAGGGGGTGTGTCCACATCATGGAGTGGGTGTAGCCATGCAGGTCATAAATAGCAGTGAAAAGCACTAGGCCGCACCTTTGCTCACTACTGTCCCATGCAGTCACCTCTTTACTATGCACGTCTTACACAGATTCAGACTAATGGCCTCATTTATCAACAAGTTTTATCATTCACAGAGAGTGATAAAATTTGTTGCATATGATAATGGTGCTCCAGCCAATTAGCTCCCAACTGTCATCTGTTTGAAATATGACAGTTGGGAGCTGATTGGCTGGAGCATCATTTGTCATACACAATGAGTTTTACCACTCTCTGTGAGTGATATAACTCGTTGATAAATGAGGCCGTTAGTCACACACAGATGTACAAATGTCACACATCACAGTAGTCAGTGTAATCTAGCAATGTAGATTTGCCGATTCCAGTTGTTTTATTTATGTAAATAAGACACATATTTTGAGTGAGAAAGATGCTCGGTGCAGCCTAATCACCCGGGACCTGTTGCCGCAACTTGAGCAACAGTGTATGGGGACACATCTGTGCCTCCCAACTGCCAAATAGACCTTGACAATGCAGTCAAAATTAAGACGATTTAATTTTGGAGGAGGTATGCAGCATCAGATTTGGGCATGAAGGACACACTAGGCGAATGCCATCATGGGGGCACAGAAAAATTCAGTGTTGCCAATCACCAGAAGCTGTGTCCAAACACCAGAGAGGAGTTGACAGACATTAGCACATTCAGCCCAACAATGGAAATGATTAGCGCCATTGTAATTCTAAAAGGTATCACTGAGTGAAGGCAAACTACCTATTGGCTTGTATTCTGGGTGATCTACTTCACCTCTGTAGCTTCTCTGGAGCACTGTAGGTGAGCGAAGTCCATGCATGTGGGAAGCTAGTGTTGCTACAGAAAGTAAAGCTATAGTCTTAGGCTATAGCTTTATGTATCCAGTTTCTGTCTCTCTTTCAGTCCTAACAGTATCTGAATATTCTGTGACTGCCATATTCTGTATTATTGCTGACCTTCCCTTGTTTATTTGTCCTATCCCTGTTCTGCTATAGTTCTGAAATTAATTTTTTTCTATGCAAGTACTGTGTATATGAGCTATTAGTTAAAACTGCCCAAGAGTAGAAAAATAACAGTAATTACGTTAGTTCTTCAATAGTGGTTTGAGTATCAAGCATTTCCACTGCCAAGCATTGCCTCAATCTTGTCCTGACTAGCCCAGTTTGCCTAACTATTAAATGTCCACTGTGCATTAACTATGTGAGCTAAACAATATGTATAATTACTAGACAATAAAAACTATGTCACTTTATTTTACCATTTTGTGTGTTTTAGAATTTCCATATTTGATTTCCCTTCCATTCTAATTATTTTTACATTTCTTCCCAGATAAATTTGGTGATGGGAAAATACATTTGGGGGTCTATTTACTAAGCCTTGGATGGAGATAAAGTTTACAGAGATAAAGTCCCAGCCAATCAGCTCCTAACTGTCATTTTTCAAACACAGCCTGTGACATGGCAGTTAGTAACTGATTGACTGGGACTTTATCTCTGTTCACTTTATCTCCATTCAAGGCTTAGTAAATAGACCCCTTGGTGTTTACAGCTGTGATGGACAGGATGCTGGAAAGCCAGACATGATGCAGAAAGTAACAGTGGCATACCTATCTCTGGAGCCCCTTGGCAGACTTTTGGAGTTGGCTGGCTGCATCAAATGTTTGGCCCAAACATAAAGGAGGGTATCATTGAATACAGTCCATTAGGCAGGGCTAAATTTAGAGATAGAAGAGAAATACAAGTTATGGTCATTTCTATTAATAGAGTTCCATATATTATACAACTAAAGAGTAACAGATACAGAAGAGTGTTGTCAGTAGCTGGGGAAGGGAATGCAGGTGCTGAAAGACCAACTTGCTAAATCATCTGGAGATGACAGTATCAGCAATAGAGAGAGCTGGGAAGAGCTTCTCTAGGAGTACACGTTGCTGGTTGAAACAAAGAGAGAGAATAGGTGATTCTGCTCCTCTATCATGTGAGAGTGTGATCTCATATGGTATTATTTAGTGGAGGATAAGGGAGTATATAAAGCTAGACCTGTAATTCAATGCTTTCATTTCTTCATAGTCCAATCTTGTGGACCAGGCAGACAGTACAAGTTGACAAACAAAAAGAGTGTACTCAAATGGATGGTACATTTTTTGAGATAAAAAAGCAGATGATGTATTTCTGAGTGCTGGGGAACTGATGATTATGGGTTCCATTACTATTTGTATTAACATATGATCTATGCTTTAATAGCTTTGGGCATTTGGAAAAGAATACTGTCTGTCCAGCTATTATTATTACAGCAGTCAGACTATGTAATTTCACAGGATCATGTCTATTTATGAGCCTTTCTGTTGAAGACCTACCCTTACAATAGTGCTGTTTTGCTAAAGGTTTAGACAATTGTTTGTGAATTTGGGACAAATACTTGATTTACAATAATCTGTACATATAACAACAGCAATAATTTACCAAATGTACAGTTTAAAATGTTTCAATATACTGTGGTACTGTTAAAAAAAAATTCATAATGTAATGCTATGTAATGTAAAGCAAAGTAACGATACTAACTGTATCTGTTCCATGCCGTAATGTATATACAAGGGCTCATTTAGAAGTTGACACATTTGCACTCTGAACATGTCAGAAAAGAAACACGTAAAACATAACATTCAGTATATGTCCAGTCATCTCTTTTTGACTGCATAGATACAGAGACACTGACAAATACAGAAAGGCAAGAGGCACCACTATAAAGGGCTGGCGCTGGAGACACTGAACCTTGCAGGAAACACAGGAGCACTAGAAAGCTGGAGACTCCTGAGTACCAGGAGCCATGAGACTATTCCAAGGGGAAAAAAATGAAGTTTTGGCAAAGATTGAGGGTTTAAACGGGCTGCCCAAGCCAGGAATACATATGATTGGTCAGATCCAGTCACATTACCAGTGCAGAGAAAACAGGGCATTGGTTGACGTTTGCCTGGAGCAGATTCAAAAAGGCTTTAGACCTTTTTCTCAGAAGTTACTATGTATACTGAAGTAAAATGGAGGAGATCCATTAGTAATCACCTCCATATTGTACCATGTTGTCAGCCCATCCACCTTCCTAACATGATCCCTAGTAGATACCGGCAAAGTGGTTTTTACTATTCTTTTAGCTATTATTGTATTTAATAATGTTATTTATTGCAAATTTATTTACTAGCTTTATGTAAACGTTTCTACTTAGCACCTCTACAACTCGACATTCTGTATTGTCAAAAAAACAATTATCAATAATAACATGATGCGGAGGCATTTGCTGAGGGAGGACATCAAAAGATAACCTTGAATTACTTTGATAATCTTCCCATCTCGCAGCACTACGCCAATAATGTTGTTTTGTAACTATTTAATATTTTCCAGAAAAAAAATCTTTTCTATCATCTTTTAATTGTCAGACTTAAGGGAATTCATAATTCTATGAAGCAGTATTCTATAAAGGTGGAGTAGGAAGTTAGATTTTCTAGAATTGTGTTAGATTAATGCCATATTCTATAGAAAAACAACCTCATATTTTTCTCCACAATATTCTTTCAAATGCATTTTATCTAGTCCAATTTTCCCACTTTTCTGCATAATTTTCACCATTCAGTTGTTTATTTACTTTATATTCCTTGAATATGCCCTGACTATGTTTGTGTAAGTCTCTCTGCATCCAAATTGCAATGTTCTAGCTAGTAATGTTCTCCCAGACTACAGATTTTATGAAGGTGGAATTCTGAACAGCAGTGATTCAATGTCAATTAAACATCCAATTGCAACTTCTCAGAATATTTTATTGTTCAATAACAAAAATAGACTACTACTTACTTGATTTTAAAATTATGGGGCATATGTACTAAAAATCACGCAAGTGCGCCAATTTTATTCATTGTACATTGTAGCTGGAATAATAATTTTATGCATGATTGTCTCCACTATATACTAAACATAACTCACAGGGACAGCGGAAATGATAACTGCTGTCCCTGCGAGTTACATCCCTGGCATATTTGAGGAGTCTTTCACATTTGCACACAGTTTCAGACTCAGGAGCCTGCCAGTGGCTGTGGCACTATCCCTCTCCTGTGAATTTACCTCCCTTGGTATAAAGCAGAGTTTAGCACATAGGGTTCAGACTGCAGTTCTTATTGACATTAATGGGGACTGTGATCTGCAGCAGTAGTTAGCCTTGTGCAGATGATTTCTGTGAAATTTCCTGTATTAGGTTGTTGTTACGTAACTGGGATACATAAAATGACATAAAATTATGCAATTTGCAAAATTCTGTGGAAAACTAGTTTGATAAATAGGTCCCTTAGCCTTTACCAATAATTAAAGTGACCCAGGTAATAGTCTATTTTGTGACATTAATTAGCCGCAGCTTTCACTGAAGGAATGACGTTTCTAAAGCTAAAGTTGAATACATTAGGTGAAATGAGGGTAAGACATTTAATCTTGGACACCCAATGCTGACAATGAGTCAGTGCTGTGGTATTTATGTTAAGCATATCCAAGGAGAATAGCTTTGTGAATCAATGAACTGGAAATTATTGTACCGAAACCAGCATTCAGCTACACCAGTGGGACAACAATTCACCTGTTCTTCTATTTTATTATTATACAAAGAACTAATTTGCATAGAATTGCCTTTATTTCTTAAAGGCTTGGATGTAACGTGACTGCAGGATAACACATGTCTACTAGATGGAATCCTCCCTGTGCTTTAGTTACTCATGGCATAGGTTGAGGAACCCTGCTGTAGACTATCAACAATTTAAAACTTTAATATATCTCTCCAATTATTTCACCCTCATTAGTCTGCAGATTTGCTTGTAAGTGAAACGAATTATAAATCGTTCTTACAGTTTATTATGTATATAAATAGTACATACATTTGTAACAATAAAACATTATCAGTTAAAAAGCAAATAAAAAGAATATGAAGGCAAACGGGGTTTAAATGGAGGATTTGACTATATTATTATGGGATCAGAGCAGAGGGCCTGATTCAGACCCGCTCACAAGCGCATAGCGCTCCCAAGTGGGTCGATGGCCAGGCATCACGAGTGATGTCAGTAGTGAGCTTACTGGGGCTTGCGGCAGACGAGACCCTACCACAATGGTTGCGACCATCGTGACCATCACCTGGCCGCTCGCAAAAGTTGTGGGTGGTCACCCACAGCTTAGCAAGCGGCCAGAGGGCCAGACTCAAAAAAAACTGCCATTAGGACCTGCGAGCTGCCTCCGGCAGCGAGCAGGTCTGAATCAGGGCCAGAGCCTTTCTATAAATTCCATTCCATCATTCCTTCTTGTCAAATGCCATACCAGATTTTTGCTATATATATTTCATGCATATAATATATAACTTAGTAGGGCTATAGTATATAAGAGTTGTTTATTAGAGCAAAAAGAAGCAACAGTTTAGATTCAACTGATCCTTTATAAAGCAGTTAATGAAAGTGAATAAATAGTTCTGAAGTTTAGCTTTTGTTTGTTTGCTTATTTATTATTATTATTAGTAGTAGTAGTAGTAGTAGTAGTAATAGTAGCAGTAATAGTAGTAGTAGTAGTAGTACTAATAGTAGTAGTTGTAGTAGTAGTAGTAGTAATAGTAGCAGTAATAGTAGTAGTAGTAGTAGTAGTAGTAGTAGTAGTAATAATAGTAGTAGTTGTAGTTGTAGTAGTAGTAGTAGTAATAATAGTAGTAGTAGTAGTAGTAGTAGTAGTAGTAGTAGTAATAGTAGCAGTAATAGTAGTAGTAGTAGTAGTAGTAGTAGTAGTAGTAGTAATAATAGTAGTAGTTGTAGTAGTAGTAGTAGTAATAGTAGCAGTAATAGTAGTAGTAGTAGTAGTAGTAGTAATAATAGTAGTAGTTGTAGTAGTAGTAGTAGTAGTAGTAGTAGTAATAATAGCAGATGTAGTAGTAGTAGTAGTAGTAGTAGTAGTAATAATAGTAGTAGTTGTAGTAGTAGTAGTAGTAGATGTGCAATCAATAAATGAAAGATGTCTGATAAAAAAAAGTACACAGATTTATGCTACAAATAAGTCACACTACCACAGTGACCTCATCCTTCTTAAATTGTCACCACCACATACTAGTATGCTACCAGTTGCTTTTTACATAACCCCAAATATTGGTATGCTAGCTAATACACTTTCCTTTAATCGTGAATGGGAAAGGATCCAGCAGTGGTGATTGGATATGTATAGGGCCAATATTGGGGACTAGTATCCATCTATAGGAAAAAAAGGGTGGCGTAGGGAATCTGCTTTCACTATAATGTGAGGTATCCATTTAAATATTATGAAAATTCCTGCCAATGATAGACTTGAATTCCACTCCCACAAACCCTAGAAAAGATAAATGTATTACTGTATGTCCAGCACAAAATGCTATTAATGAAATGATCAGAAATATTTGAATGTTTAATTAAATCAGGTCTGATTGCTTGCACAATGTATTGCATTGTGTAATGTGTGTAATATGAATTACATGTGGTGTGCCCTTATGATACAGAAGAGTACCAAATATAATAAAGAAATAGAGTTTAATAAATTATATGTATAAAAAAAAATTATATGACTATAAAATAAAAATATTTATACAATCAGAAAAATATAAAAGCAAACAGTGTTACTTTGGATGAAACAGTGAACAATTTGTTATGGGCAATAAGTGGCTATACAAAACATAAAAGCACACTATAGAGATGAATAAATAAGTCCAATGATAGAATGTTAAAATATATAAAAGATAAAGTAGAACAAAATAATATAAAATTAAAATATCATTCTCTATGCACAAGTATCATCCTGTACATACACTAATAGCTAATAAACGGAAACATGTTCAAAAGTGTTGAATACTCCAGCCCTCTCAAAAACTCAGTTTGAACACAGCACTCTGAATAAGTGCTGTAAAAATCTTGCTAGTTCAGACTAGGGGCATCCAATTAGTCGCTGTAAATTACTGCGGCTAATTACCTCGCTCGGGGCTATCCAATTAGCCCCGAAGTCGACCTGACGCCAGCACTTATTGGGGGTGGGGGGGTTTCGGGACCTGTTGTGTCCCAAAAAATAATCCACAATAATTGCCGTTTCTGAAAAAGGCAAAAACACTTAGGTCCGTGAGCTTATCGCAGCACCTGTGTGTTTTCGGGAGAACTATCGTATTATTTCAACTGTAGTAATAGGATAGGGTGAAAAAAAACATCAGCGAAAATCAGGAATAATCCCCATTTTTCGCCAATTGTGGGGGTCAATTAGCGCCCGAACAATGATCGGGGCTAATTGGATACCGCTCTACGAGGAAAAAAGAAAATGAATAGGACAATTAAATAAAATCAACATAAGACATTTTATTATATTCCCTGAGCTGTGTTATTATTATTAGTATCCTTTATTTATATGGCGCCACAAGTGTTCCACAGCGCCTTACATAGTACATAGAACTAATAAGTGAACAAGAAACAAGTAACTTACAGTACATTACAGTGCAGGACAAAGACACAATTTATATACATTGCTGCAATACCGATTAAAGCACTCACAATAAGCACCCAAGAGTTGGCAGTCACGTGGTAGGTACCATTATGGGGAGTAAAGAGTAGAAGAAAATGTAAAGAGAAGCACATGAGGGAAGAGGTCCCTGCTCATGGGAGCTTACATTCTAAAGGGGAGGTGCAAACAGACAGGCGTGACACAGAAGGGGAAGATAGGGAGGAAAGAGCATGAGGTGGGTTAGGATGAGAGCTGGAAGGCCTTGATGAAGTAGTGGGTCTTGAGAGCCCGTTTGAAGATTTGTAGAGAGGAGGAGAGTCTGATAGGGAGAGGGAGAGCATTCCAAAGGTAGGGAGTAGCACTGGCAAAATCTTGGATGCGGGAGTGGGAGGAAGTAATCAGTTGGCAAGAGAGACGGCATGCATTTGTTAAGCGAAGTGGGCGGGCGGCAGTGTGAAGAGAAAGAAGGTCAGAAATGTATGTGGGAGAGGATTTGGTGATGGCTTTGTAGGCAAGTGTAAGAACCTTGAATTGGTATCTGAAGGGGAAGGGGAGCCAGTGTAGGGCTTGAAGGAGAGGGGAATGAACTATGGACCTCATTCAGAGCCGCTCTCAAAAAGCTAGCGCTTGCTCTGAATGAGGGCGGACGCTTTTTTTTTTTTTTAGCCGGCCTCCTGGCCGGTCGCTAAGCTGTGAATGACCACCCACAGCTTTTGCGAGCAGCCAGGTGATGGTCGCAATGGTCGCGACCATCGGGCTTGCGACGAGACCCTTGTGGTAGGGTCTCATCTACCGCAAGCCCCAGTGAGCTTCCTGCTCTAATAGAGCAGGAAGCTCACTACTGACATCACTCGTGATGTCAGTAGGGCCACCCACAAACGGCAGGCGTTCCTTAAGTAACGCCTCCATTTGTCCAGTCACCTACAAAATAGGGTGAGTTGTCGATCAACATCGACAGCCGCCCCGTTTGTAGCGAGCCCCGGAGCAAGTGAATTTCTCAGTCACTCCAGGGCTTGCGCATGCTCGCAGCACGTGCGGCGCGTGTGCAGTGCCCCACCATCGACCCGCTTGCGAGCGGGTCTGATTGAGGGCCTATGTGTGGAGGTTCCTATTCAGAAAGATTTTAAATATTTAGGGGGAGATGTATCAAACCTTGTAAAGAGGGGTAAATTTACTAAGAATCGAGTTTGGTCGAGATGACAATCTGGTTAATTTAGGCATGTTTTTCATCTTGCAAATATACTAAAGACAAACTGGTGAGTTTGGGAGAGATTTCTCTCTTCTCACTCGTAAAACTGGGGTAAGATCGCAAACTGAAAACAACTCACCATCGGGCAAACTCGAAGTACTTTTCATAAAAAAGATGCAACTGGGTAATTTACCAAGAATCAAGATTGCAATCTCGGGTGAGATTGGAGCAAACTCGCAGAGAAATTGTAGTTTCAAACACTCCACCTCCTGAGCTGAGAGTTTTGCAGAAACATGCACAGATCAGTGTGATTTGTGTATGTTTCTGCATGTGTACCTAATTTAAAGTGTTTTTATAAAAAAAAATTATGTAGGGTCCCCCCAGAAGCATAACCGGCCCTGGACTGCTCAGCCAGTCCTGGTTCCTAAAATTACGGGGAACAAAACGTTCCCCCGTAATTTAGGAACCAGCACTTGGCAGCAGGGCCAGTGCTGGTTTTAAATATAGGGGGGAAAAATATGTAGGGGTCCCCCTATAATTAAAACCAGCACCGGACCCAAACTGACCAGGGTGTAATGCCACAGCCAGGAGATCCTATCGCCGGGTCTCCAGGGACAAAGCATTAACACCCCAAGTCGGTCAACCCAAGCCGGGGATCTCAGGAGAGGTGGGGACCCCTAAAAAAGGGGTCCCCCCTATCCCAAAACCCCAGGCTTAGGCTGAAGCCCGGGGCTCTTCCCCACACCCCTGGAGTGGTGGGTATGAAGGTAATAATGTGGTATAAAGTTCTAAACTTTGCAATTTACAGTGGAACTACAAGTGACAGCAGGCGGCCAGCACCCGTATCCCCACTGTAAATTAATTAAATAAATAAAAAATGAAGCTAAATGCTACTTCTTTAAAGACGCATTAAAGTACCGGTCGCTGCTGTTTAAAAACCCCAAATACATTTAGCAGGTCAAATTGGGGGTTCTCATAGTGATCCCCCATGTCAGACCATCTTTTGGGCGTTGACAGGCTGATTTCTCCAAAAGTGATAGGATTTTTCGATACTTACTATTCCGCCGGGTCCCATTTTCGCTGAATCCTAATTGAATACGGGGATACGCGGGCACGCGCCCGATACTTTAACCCCAGAAAAACCTGCGATGATGGCGAAAAGTCCGACCTCCGACTTTTCGCCTCTAAGTGAATATGGCCCATAGTCTGTAAAGTGGCAGTTACTTTATCTCTCTCCACTTTATCTATCTCCAAGATTTGATACATCTCACCCTGTGTCCCAAATGTTACTTTATTGATTGACATAATCAGCAGCGTCCAGGTGTAGCTAGTAAAATGATAATCAGAAGGCAAGGCAGTTACTTGATACTGTACTCTTACATTCTTTCTTCAATACCATGCTAAAAGCTTTTTAAATCAATTGCCCAACTCTATTAATTTGCATTGTAAACAAAATTACAGGCTGTCACTTAGGCTCTGTATAACTCGACCAACTGGTTGGTCTAAAGAAGTGCTTTATGTTGACAATACATTTTATTAGTTTTTCTTCACGGTTTTACAGTTGGTTTACTTATGCTGGCCGTACACTAGTACGACCAGCATAAGATGCGATTTAGTATACGAGCTCCCTGGCAGTCTTGGCCGCACGATTTGGTGCTTTTTTGACACACGATGTACATACAATCTCACGTACGATCATGCGCCCCTATACGATGGGTCATGATACAATCAGTCATGTGCCTCACTAAAAACATGCGATCATCTTATACTCGTACATTTGGCCTTAATTTAAATAGAGGGCTGGGCTTCACTGGGGGGTATAAAAAGTGACAGCCATTTTAGCTCTGCGCACTTCTGTTTGCTCTGTGACTAGTGAGGCTTTTTTTTTACCCTGCTGAACGCTCCACATTGCTAGCTACTGTGCATTGCTTTGTAATGCCTGGCTTTACAAAGTGGTTTATCCTGCTCTATTTCCTGTGCTCTATCCTGCTTTTTGTGGTGATGGATCCCTATCGTTATAGAGCTCTGCTGTCCTATGCTGTGGCCAAGCAGAGTTAAGAGAGGGAGAGGGCCCAGCATAGGAGGAGGAGGAGGTCCTGCTGGACGAAGGATTGGTTGCTGGAGAGGGAGAGTCGATCCTGCATGCCCCTGCTGACGGAGATGAAGGAGAACAATCCGGACGACGACCAGGAATTGCTGTGTCTGGTGACCCCCTATATCCGGAAGCAGGATACCAAATTTCGGATGGCCATCACGGCCGAAGAGAGGCTCGTGGCTACGCTGAGGTACCTGGCTATGGGACGCTCCTTTGAAGACCTCAAGTTTGGGACCCGCATCTCGGCTCAAGCTTTGGGATGCATTATCCCTGAGACCTGCAAGGCTATTGTGAAGGTGCTGCAGTTCCATTATTGTAAGGTAAGATAAAACACACACCACACTTTTTTATAGTTAAACAAGAAAAATATTTTATTAAAACTTTATATAGTTCATTATTTATATGTAATATTAAAGACTCAATAAAACTTTTTTTTTGTTGTTACTGTGTTTTTGTGGCCAACATGGCCTATAAAATGTATAAAACATAAATACTTATTTTAAATATATATATATATATATATATATATATATATATAAAAAATAAAAACAGAAAACCCAGCACTCACCATGTTTAAACACCCACAATGATGTATAAATAAGTAAATAAATAATGGGGATTTGGTTCATGGATTGATCAATGCATTTAAGCCCGCAGCCCACATCATGGGACCCCACTTTCTGCAGGTCCTACACTATCCGCAACACTGATGGAAACCTGGTAGATGCTATCACATAGTTTAGACTGAAAATTTTTTACCTGTTTTAAAGCTCACCTGCCAGCTAATGGCTTTTAAAGGTAAGGCAGTCATCTGACATAGCTTCTATCACACTACCAAAAAGACAGCTGACACAGGTTAATATAAACGAGTTTGCACATGGGGTGCATGAGAAAGCTATGATAACACAAGGTTAATAAAAATTAACCGCATAAACAAAGTCAGAAATCCACTGCACTCGCCACTCCTCCTATACTGTATATATATATATATATATATTTATATATAGTGACACAGTCAGGATAGAGGTCCCTCTCCTGGGGTAGATGGACTCCCTCTTTACACACACACAGCAGCTGTAGAAACAGGATACAAGTTAGGGAATCTCGTACAAACTGGTCGGCACCAGTCTTTATTGTGCCAAATTAATATAAACATAAACAAAACATAAACATAAGTCCTAGCCCGGCTAGGCACTAGCTACACAGCAGATTCCCTCTCTATAACAATGGTAGGGCCTATTGCCCTCACCATCAGCAAAACACGTGCACAGTACTTACTAGGATTATCACCAAGTGTCTCTGAACAGGCTAGTCTGCCTGCTTTCCCAGGTGTGAGACACTCAGCCACAAACAAACCCAGCTTATCTTAGCCATTACCAGCTGCAAGCCCTAATGAGCCTGTTGCCAGGCTGAAAAGCCCAAAACCTGTAGTGGCCTGTGGATGGAGCCCTCCCTCTCCTCACATCCACACCCCCAGGACCCAAACTGGCTTTTCTCTAAAGCCTAGGACAAATGTACGTGCCATTGACCACTTTACCAGTGCATCTATCACATATCCCCCCCTTTGTTTCGACCCGTGGGGCGGAACAACCGCAGCCCCCAAACAATAGACATGTGACAAAGCATCTGCATTGGCCAGCTGACTTCCTGGCCTGTGCTCTACCATAAATTTAAAGGTTTGTAATGTCAAGAACCATCTCGTTATTCTCGCATTACTGTCCTTGTTTTCTGACATCCACTTCAGAGAGGCATGGTCAGTGATCAATCTGAACTTTCTTCCCACCAAGTAGTACCTGGGGATCTCTAACGCCCACTTTATGGCCAATGCTTCTTTCGCGACCGTAGCATAGTTTCTTTCATATACATTTAATTTCCGGCTTAAGAAGAAAATCGGGTGTTCTTCGCCCTCTTTTCTTTGGGACAGGACTACTCCGATGCCTACATCTGACGCATCGCTTTGTACAATAAACTCTCTGTCAAAATCAGGGGTCATCAAAACTGGTTGGGTACATAACGCTATTTTTAACTCTTGGAAAGCCTTCTCTGCTTCAGGACCCCATTCCACCATGACTTTCTGTTTGCCTTTGGTAAGGTCAGTCAGTGGGACTGCAATGGTAGCAAATTGGGCATAAACCTCCTATAATACCCAGTGATCCCTAAGAAGGCTCTCACCTGCTTTTTATTCAGGGGTCGTGGCCAGTTTTGGATTGCCTCAATCTTATTGAACTGTGGCTTTATCAAACCTCTGCCAATGGTGTACCCAAGATATTTTACTTCTTCCACCCCCAGACAACACTTTTTTGGGTTGGCTGTCAAACCTGCCTTATAGATGAAGTTCAACACTGCTTGTACTCTGGGCAAGTGAGACTGCCAATCAGGACTATGAAAGACCACATTATCCAGATAAGCAGCAGCATACTGTCTATGTGGCCTTACAATCCTATCCATCATTCTTTGAAAGGTAGCAGGTGCCCCATGTAGCCCAAAGGGCAACATTTTGTATTGAAACAACCCCTCTGGTGCAGAAAAAGCTGTCTTTTCTTTGGCGTTCTCAGTTAATGGCACTTGCCAATACCCTTTGGTTAAGTCAAGAGCAGTTAAATATCTGGCTGTCCCTAGCCTTTCAATTAGTTCGTCCACCCTAGGCATAGGTTAGGCATCGAACTTTGACACACTGTTCAATTTCCGGAAGTCATTGCAGAATCACACACTCCCGTCGTGGTTTGGAATGAGCACAATGGGACTTGACCACTCACTATGCGATTCTTCAATTACACCCAACTCTAACATTTTTTTTATTTAATTCGACACTGATTCTCTTTGGGCTTCTGGTAACCTATAGGGCTTTAGGTTACCCTTAACCCCTGGGTCAGTGATTATGTCATGTTTGATGACCGTGGTTTTCCCTGGTAGATCAGAAAACAGTACCCTATTTCTGACCAGAAATTCCTTAACTTCCTGCTGTTGACTGGCTGACAGGATTTTTTCCACTGTCACTTCGGGTACCATGGGCCCTGGGTTTACTGGAGGGGCTCGGACGGCTGACAATGCTGCTCTATCCTTCCAGGGTTTTATAAGATTTACATGGTATATCTGTTCTGGATTTCTTTTCCCCGGCTGGTAAACTTTATAATTGACCTGCCCCACTTTTCCTAAGATTTCAAAGGGTCCTTGCCAATTTAGCCAAAAGTTTACTTTATACTGTGGGAACCAACACCAACACTCTGCTGTGCCTGTTGGGCCTGTTCCAAGTGCTCTCTTACTATCGGCACCACAGCAGCAATTTTTTCTTGCATTTGAGAAACATGCTCAATAATTGTTTTATACAGACTGGACTGCCCCTCCCATGTCTCTTTGGCAATGTTAAGTAACCCCCTTGGATGTCTCCCGTATAATAAATCAAAAGGGGAAAACCCTGTGGAGGATTGGGGAACCTCTCTTATGACCAACAGCAAATAAGGTAACAAGTAATCCCAATCTCTACCATCTTTGTCCACTACTTTCCTTAGCATGTGTTTTAAAGTATTATTATACCTCTCCACTAGCCCATCGGTCTTGAGATGGTACACAGAGGTTCTTATTTGGTCAATTTTAAACAGGCGGCATAACTCCTTCATGATTTTTTTGCACAAATGGGTTACCTTGGTCAGTCAGGATCTCCTTAGGTATTCCCAACCTGCTAAAGACATGGACTAAGTCTCTAGCAATGGTCTTGGTTGACGTATTGCGCAATGGTATCGCTTCCGGGTACCTGGTAGCGTAATCCATTATCACCAGAATATATTGATGGCCCCGGGCAGATTTTATTAATGGCCCAACCAAATCCATAGCTATTCTTTCAAATGGAACCTCAATAATGGGTAACGGTACCTGGGGACTTTTGAAATGTGGCCTTGGAGCATGATATTGACATTTAGGGCAGGACACACAATAGTCAGATACCTCTTTATGGACCCCGGTCCAAAAAAAACTCTGCACAATTCGATCAGTAGTTTTCTCTACCCCTAGGTGGCCTGCCATTATCTGACCATGGGCCAGATCTAACACTGTTCTTCTGTATGCTTTGGGAACTATTAATTGTTCCACAATATCTTCCCCCTTCTTAGTCACCTGATACAACAAATCCTGACATACTGCCATGTGAGGATATGACAAAGGACTGTCAGGGTCTATATTTACCATTAATCACCTTCACATTCTCCCTGGCTTTTACCAGAGTAGGGTCATTCAACTGCTGCACGGCAAAGACCTCTCTCCTGACCACAAGATCAGGCAGGCGGTCCACAGGCTCAATAACACTCCCCACCTCAGTGGGAGGCACACCACTTGGCGAGCCACCATCAGGCTCCACATTCTCTAGTTTGCCAATCATACTAGAAAAAGGGAACATCTCTGACTCTGCTACTACGTCAGTTACCCTCTCAGTCGAGTCAGGGTGTTTTACCTCTGTGCAAAATCAGCTTTCCCACAACTTCCAGAAGTGAGTAAAGTCCCTGCCCAATATTGCATCATACATTAAGCCCTGTACCAAACCCACAGAGACTATCGCGGTACCACATGGTGTGTCTATGTTCACTTCTGCTGTATCATAATACTGGGTATCCCCATGTATGCAGGTCACACCAACAGTTTTCCCCTTATGCTTCAAGGGGTTCACCAGTTCAGCTTTCATAAATGTAACCAGGCTACCAGAATCTAACAGAGCTTCTACTCGGTTGCCTTCTACAGTGAGTATACACATGTGCTTATCTGTCTCAACCTGCCGGTCAGCAGTACAGGCTGGTTGTGCAAAGAAAGACATCCTGTGGTCGACATGAGCAGTATCACATTACATAGGTTCAGAGGTAAGCGAACAATTAGCCACAATATGGCCGAAACCACCACATCGGAAACATTGAATTACATTAATATCTAGTCTTTTATGGGGTTGGAACCTTCCTGGCCTGGCTGGCCCTTCTCCAGGTTCGACACCCCCAGTCTTGAGTACATTCCACCACCCAGCACCCTTCTCACCTGGAACAGTCTTACCAGTGTCAGTGGGAGTTCACCGACGTGCCATCGGGGCTCGGTGGGGCACACTCATCAGCTCCTCAGCCGCCATGTACCTATCCACCAGTTCGACCACTTGCGCAGAGATGCAGGTAGCGATCGCAGATACCGGTCCATCACGACTCTTTCCACAATCTGTGGTCCTGTCAGCGTCTCAGGCTGTAGCCATTTTGTGGTTAGATAGACGAGATCGTGCATCTGTGAGCGTGGAGGCTTTTCCATTTGGAATTTCCAGCGGTGGACTCGTTGGGCATGAACAAATGAGGTGACCCCCAAGCGAGTTAGGATCTCCCATTTTAGCTTTTCATAGTCCTTTGCATCAGCCAGGCACAAATCATAGTAGGCCTTTTGTGGTTCTCCAGACAGGAAGGGTGCCACAAGACTTGCCCACTGTTCCTTGGGCCAACTCTCCCTTTCTGCGGTTCTCTCAAAGGCCGTAAGATATGCTTCCACATCATCACCCTCGGTCATCTTTTGCAGAAAGTGACTGGCCCGTATGGAGTGAGGGTTTTTTGGAAGTCCAGAGGAAGCACCTTCAGACCAGACTACTAACTGTTGTACCACGTCTTTTAAGGCCTGGCGGGTTTCCTCTATGTCAACTTGTTGTTGCCTCAGGGCTTCCTCCATGGTGACTTGTTGTTGCCTCTGGGCTGCCTAAATCGCCATTAGTTGCACTTTTCTTGTAAAGCTTTGTTAGTTTCCTGCTGAGTTTTGTTAGCTTGGAGCAAGGCCTTAACAATGTCCTCCATTTTGTCCTGGGGTGTAGGTTGGAAGTAGAATCTGGCTTCCCTAAGCATCCGCGGACGCCACCTCTATAGACTTCAAAGGACACAACTCTATATCCACCCTGACAAATTGGTGTCTGTCCCTTTAAATTTTAAACAAAAATTTTTCCTTGCTGCAAACTTCAGTGTGTGATTGCCCGCATTCTCCACCAAATGTGACACAGTCAGGATAGGGGTCCCTCTCCTGGGGTAGATGGACTCCCTCTTTACACACACAGCAGCTGTAGAAACAGGATACAAGTTAGGAATTCTCGTACAAACTGGTCGGCACCAGTCTTTATTGTGCCAAATTAATATAAACATAAACAAAACATAAACATAAGTCCTAGCCTAGCTGGGCACTAGCTACACAGCAGATTCCCCCTCTATAATAATGGTAGGGCCTATTGCCCTCACCATCAGCAAAACACTTGCACAGTACTTACTAGGATTATCACCAAGTGTCTCTGAACAGGCTAGTCTGCCGCTTTCCCAGGTGTGAGACACTCAGCCACAAACAAGCCCAGCTTATCTTAGCCATTACCAGCTGCAAGCCCTAATGAGCCTGTTACCAGGCTGAAAGGACCAAAACCTGGAGTGGCCTGTGGATGGAGCCCTCCCTCTCCTCACATCCACACCCCCAGGACCCAAGCCAGCTTTTCTTTAAAGCCGACATTTTGGCCTGCTTACAAAACAGACTTCTCCTGGGTATGGTGCGGTATGGTGTGGTATGAGCTATGGTGTTTGTGCCACATATTTCAGGGTTACAAACATGTTGCAAGTGCAAAATCAGTGGTCTTGGCCCCACTCAGATGCACTTCCAGCATGTGTTCATGAACCTGCCTGAGTCTGTGTCACAAACACCATGCCACATACAGCACCATACTTATCAGGGAGTATGAAACTTCCTCAGTTCCTCATTACAGAGGGGACCCACTTCACAATTGTCTGAAATCAAAACCAAAGGGGGCGTGCTCTCGATGTTGAGTGACAGCACGCCCCCTTTGGTGAGCGGGCCTGGGGAGTGGCTTCCCAAACTGAGGCGTTCCCATGGGAACGCCTACCGTCTGGGGCCGGCCCCACTGACATCACGAGTGATGTCAGTGGGAGAAATTTTGGCTCTGTTAGAGCCGAAATCTCTCTGGGGCAACGAGACCCTTGTGATTTAGACCCGGTGGCAAGCGCTGAGCGCTCGCAACCGGGTCGATGGTGGCCCAGAGTCTATGCGCACAACGGAGCCGGCTCCGTCGTGCGCATGCACGAGACCCGGAGAGTGACGGGCAATCCATCGCTCCGGGTCTCGTACCATAGGGGGCGTGCTGTCATTGTTGAGTGACAGCACGCCCCCTTTGGTGAGCGGGCCGGGGGGGTAGCTGCCCAAACGGAGGCGTTCCCATGTGGGGCCGGCCCCACTGACATCACTCGTGATGTCAGTGGGAGAGATTTCGGCTCTGTTAGAGCCGAAATCTCTCTGGGGCTTGCGGCAACGAGACCTTACCACAAGGGTCTCATCGCAAGCCCGATGGTCGCGATGGTCTTGACCATCGCGACCATCTTCCTGGCCGCTCGCTATAGCTGTGGGTGGTCACCCACAGCTATGCGAGCGGCCAGGAGGCCGCTCTAAAAAACAAGAAGGCCGGCCCTGATTCAGAGCGAGCGCTCTGTCAGAGTGTCCGGCTCTGAATCAGGGCCTGAATCCTTTGCTCTGGGACATTGCTCTCAGAGCTGTGCTCACATAGGCAGCAAAGTGGTTGAATTCATCTGGTGGTTTTAATAGGGCCTCTCTGGTCTGTCTTTTTTACAATTCTTTACTCACCATTATTTTTTTTTCCTCTTTTTTTTTGTTAGGGCTTATTTTCGGGGTAGTGCTTATTTTGGACTGTTTTTCAAAAGAAAGGGTAGGGCTTATTTTCGGGGTAGGTCTTATTATCGGGAAACACGGTAGTAGTGGGTCCTCCTCCTCCTGTGTATTCTTTGTTTTTCTGCGCTGCTTTTTGGATATGGGGGGGAGAAGTGTTGTAGTCACCACAATTGTTTCATCTCAGCTGGCAAACTGGTCTGGGATGCTGAGGATGTCAGGAGTCTGTTAACAGAGAAAAATAAAACCAATTTCATATAGTAATTGTTTTTTCTATCCTTTTACAGTTCCCTGCAAGCTGTCAGGGTTCAGCCTAGGATCGGCTATCTCTTACTGCTAGTGTTCTAGTTGAGTTCTGTTCCAAGTTCCCTTGGATTCTAAGCCTTAGTTCCAGTGGTGCCAAAGTGCATCAGCATGCCTCTCCTTGTGTTTCCCTCGTGTGCCACCCCGCAGTACAAAGTGCGTCCACGCGCCATTTCCCTGTGTATCCCTTGTGAGTTAACCTGTGGTGCTAAAGTGCGTCTGCACAGCATTACTTGTTTATCCTTCTAGTGCTATTCCCTGTGACAAGAGGGCATCCACACGTCACTCCCTGAGTCTTTTCAAGTGCTATCCAGTTGTGCAAAAGTGTGTCAATACTTTATTTCTGGAATACTCTCAAGTATTAACTCTCAGTGTACTCCTAGTGTAACAGTGCCTTTGATAGGCACTTCCCTTGGGCCATCAATATCTTGAGCTTCCATTCCCAAGGATACCTGGTCAAAGGATCACAACCTGCCTGCAGGGTGCAGCTAAGCCCATATCCCGCTTGGGGGTTCACTGGTGAACACCTCCCTGCAGGTTAGACTCCGCACCATTGACCAGATCTCGCCAACATCCAAGATCTGTGGATGAGGAGTTCTTGTATCCAGGCCTTTTACCCCAAATCCTTCCAAAACTAGATCACAACCCCTCAGTTGGGGATTCTACCCCTGCAAACTTGACACAAGCACGGAAGAGTGGATAGCCATTGGTGATGAATTTGAGAGCCGTTGGCAGTTCCCTAGCTGCAGGGGAGCTATTGATGGCAAGCATATTCGGATTACCCCAACTGCCAACAGCGAGTCATACTACTATAACTACAAGGGGTACTTCAGTGTTGTTCTGATGGCGGTGGTGAACGCCAACTATTAGTTCCTGTTCGTAGATGTGGGGAAGAATGGCCGTGCTTCCGACGGTGGCTCCTTTAAGAACACGGCATTCTAACAAAAGGCTCACCACAAAGACCCTGCATTTGCTGTCCAGAAAGGCAACAAAACACAGCCTGAACTTTGAATTAATTGCTGACAAGGCTTTCGCCCTTCATAAGAATGTTATGAAGCCATTCCCACAGAGGGCACTCAATCATGAAAAGCGGGTCTTCAATTACTGGGTATCTCAGGCAAGGTGTATTGTAGAGAACAACCGATTCCGGATTTTCCATACCCCACTTAATTTAAAGGTGGAAAAGATTGACTGGGTGGTCACCGCTTGCTGTGTCCTGCACAACTTCCTGTGCAAGAAAGCCACCCAGCAAAGGATATTGGGCACAGCTGCAGTGGAAGACCTAGACCATTGGGAAGATGTTGCTCAGTTCCCCTCAGTGGCGGTCCCACCAGTGATGGAAACTGGGAGTGCTCTGGCCAAAGAGGTCAGAGAGGTATATATGGCCTACTTTAACGGGTACAGTGCGGTACCGTGGTAGGAGGAGTATATCTGAAAAAGTGGTGGGGACTCAGTATTTGTAATTTCTGACATTCGAGATTGCTGGGTCTCTACTTACCGAAGATGCTTCTGCTAATTCCCCCACATCCTCTTTCTCCACTTTGCACTGCTGTGTCTCTGCCATAACCTGCACAGATGGACGGACAGGATCCTGCTGCACCAAGAACATGAGCTGGTCATAAGCCTGCTTTTATAGATGGTGTCGGCCCTGGCTCCCGATTGCTTGGAATTTTTCACCTTTTTATATTCCTTGATGAAGGCAGTCCGAAGATTTTGTATCTTACTGCGGACCCAATCTATGGCTGCAGCATCATGGTATGGTTTGCTGTAGTCAGCCAGCGCTGCATACGCCTGGTTCAGTTTCTGTTTGTTACTGTACAGTTTGCACTTTGTGTGCCACAGGCATTCATGGTGCCTGTATAGCTCCACGAAGCCAGTAATAAATTCCGGCTCACGATCCAGAGACATTTTTATTAGAAAAGAGAAATATGGACATTTTAATAAAATGGACTTATTCAGCCACCCCCAACAGTGGGGGTGGCTGTTGAACTGCATGATTGTGGCCCCCAACTAACGTGTGCCTTACTGGACTCTTATTCACTTGTTCAAATGTTCACTTGTTTTTAATAAAGTTGAAATGGGTACACACGTGTCACTTATTTTAGATGCATATAATTGGCTATGTATAGGATTGGGGAAAAAAATGTAATTGACACAATGGCCTTTTCTTTATTTAATTAAAAAACATTATACGATTACATTTTTTATATAAAAGACCATTGTGTGAAGGAAATTCAAACTTAGGCCCTGATTCAGACCCACTCGCGAGCGGCTGTCCGCTCGCAAGTGGGTCGATGTTCTGCACTGAGCATGCGCACGACGGAGGGAGCTCCGTCGTGCGCATGCGCCAGACGCGACGAGCGAAGGAAAGTCCTTCGCTCATTGTGTCTGATCAAAGGGGGCGTGCTGTCGATGTCGATTGACAGCACGCCCCCTTTGGTGGGCGTGCCTGGGGCGTGCCTCCCTGACGGGGGCGTTCCCACGGGAACCTCAACCGCAGGCTCCGGCTCGCAGTTTCGATGGTCGCGATGGTCACGACCATCGCGGCCATCAAAATGCACGCTCGTATAGGCTGTGGGTGGTGACCCACAGCTATACGAGCGTCCAGGAGGACACTCCATTTTTATGGAGGGTGGCCCTCATTCAGAGCGTGCGCTCTGCTCAGAGCGTACGGCTCTGAATGAGGGCCTTAATAGCATATAGTACACAATTACAGCATTATTTTTGGGTACACTGGGTGGTAAATCACATTTGCACAGCATTAGGCTTTAAAAACACATTATAACAGATCTGCTTCTTCCCACATAGGCGTTACAGGTAAACAACCACATTTGTACATAGCACATAAACAGGGTTAATATCAGTAAAAAACACCATATTTGTAAAACAGAGGTATCACTTTAAAAAACAAATCCATAAACAACCACATTTACACTTTTGAATATTTGCACACAGCATATATTCCCTGAGGACACTCTATGCATATAGAAAAACACTGGTGACCAGTGGGCATTGCTGGCCAAGCATTGGTGGACAGTGGGCATTACTGGGCAAACTATGGAGGACAGTGTGTTTGTGCAAACATTGGTGATCAGTGTCTGCAGGGCCAAAAAAACACATCTCTACGCATATAGAGAAACATTGTTGGGCAGTGTGTTTGTGCAAATATTAGTGATCAGTGTCTGCAGGACCCCCCAAAAAAACCACTATGCATTTAAAAAACATTGGTGGCCAGTGGGCATTGCTGGGCAAACATTGGTGGCCAGTGGGCACTGGTGGGCAGCAATCTGATCTAAAGTTGATGAGATCCTGTCAGAAATTATGAAATTGTTACATCCAACATGACCCATTCTGCCACTAAGCAAAACCCCTGCTCCTAGACTTCTCATTTAATTTATTATTGCAGTCATCCAGTGGCGTGTTATCACCCAAGGGGGTCCTTGTGCAACTGGGCCCTCTCCTCTGAGCAGCACCCCCCCCAAGTCCTGCATCTCACATTATGCCAGCAAGCATGTCCCCCTGCTTATGTGGTGCGATCTTCCCAGTGATATTCGGGAAAATGGAGCATGTGCACAATTGAGCAAAGGCGTTGGCGCAGTGCCAGAATCTTTGCTTTCACTGCGTGGTGCCGTCTTCCTGAAGATGTCACTTGGAAGATGGAGCCGCTGGGGAGGAGGTACCTGCTTGCTGGCACAAGGTAAGTATACTCTGGATGCAGGGTGTGCAGTGCAGTGTCTATTGGCAACTTCTCCACTTGTCCACTTCTTCATTCTTTAGAAGGTTTAAACATAACCACAAGTTGCACATATAGAAAAGTTATATACAACATATATATTGGTATGTGTCTCAAATTATGTCACACACTTATCCCGATGCGTTTTGCCCTCCTATGGGTTTTCCTCAAAGCAAGGTTGCCTTGAGGAAGACCCATAGGAGGTCGAAATGCGTCAGCGGTGAGTGTGAGATATCATTTGATAAGCATACCAAAAAGGACATACAGTATACATTGGGGTCCACTCTTCCATCCCCTTGAATGATTTCCAAAGATCCCAGGGTCCGGTGGTCAAGGGGTCCTGGTGCCCAACTTTTATATAACCATCTTTTGAAGTTTCACAATATATGTTTATGACTTCCCCTTTTTAAGGGTGAAATATAGATCCCCGTTTTATAGGGTAATATATAATTTTATATAGTGCTCCACCAAACCCCACAGTCTGCCCAGGAGAACTTCTCTGCCGCAATGGGTACATGCCCAAATCTTACACGTTGCTAAGTGTTGTTCCTGGCAATCTGCAAGACAAATGCAGGTGCTGTGGGATTGGGGGTAGGCACTAGGGATAGGGTTAGGGTTAGGCTCTAGGGGGGGTTAGGTTAAGGGTGCAGGAAGGTTAGGTTTAGGCACTAGGGGGGAGGTTAGGTTCGAGCACCAGGGAGGAAGGGTTAGGATTAGAGTAGGGAGAGGAGGGAGAGTTAGGAGACCTACTGAGAGGTGTCGGTATCCTAATCTTGTCGAGATGCCGGCATCAAGATTCTGACTGCCAGGATCCAGAGTGCCTGCATCCCGTACTCATCCTGTTTTAGACACCTCTCTTGCAAAAGTTTCAGAGGTGGCCCAACCTCACTAAGAGAATGAATTCAGGTGTTCTGTTGTAATAAAAACCTAGACAGGCTGACTTGTTTACATTGGAAAAAGGTTGCCTTAGAAATTACCTAATCAGAAAATATAATTATATCCAAGGACAATACAATAATTTGTTCAATAAACATTTCATACCCAAACAATATTAAGGTGACTGATCCTGGAAATGATTCTGAATCCTGCTGTGAGGAGAAATTTGCAGTATCTGTGTAACAACATCTATAAGGGTAGGATGTAGGTGCTGGCCCCGATGACTAGTAAGCAAGTGTGCACTAGTAAAAGGAGTGCACTCAGGGAACCTTCCCCCAGAAGTAATTGCTGCATAGAGTCATGGCTGTCAAGTGCAGTGGGGAGCCTCACTGGATTACATTTCCCAGCAGCCTCCACGGTAGGTCCAGTGTTTACTTTGTGTGCAGCATCGCACTCCCTCGGAGTTGCCTATACCATGCCTGATCCGTAAAGAAGAAAAAACCCTCACCAGTTCACCTCACCCTGGGTTTTATAATACACTCCCTAACCTGCCCAGGGCAGTGTGATCAGGAGGAAGGAATTAGAAGATCTTGCGATCCTACAGGAGATAACTAAATTAAATGTTCCATATAATCAAGATATGATCTCCCTGCAGCAGGCCCATGCAGAACTACTACTACTAACTCTGCTAATAATGGCAGATGGGAGTGGGACATGCTAAAGAATATCCAGTACTAATTGAGTGGATCTTAGTTTGATATTTACATAAAAGACCTAAACTCATCCATCATTAGATTTTGAAAGAAAGGCGTCTTTAAAGATATATAAAAAGTCATTGTAAACTGGGACATAATGGGAGTAAATTTTCCCATACATTTAATTCAAACATACTTTATAAAAGGAGAAGACCTGAAGTGTATATACATATCACACAAATGCGTAATACCATTCAAAAGAAAAAAACACAGGCTAAAACCAATAATTTCTCATTTTCTTAATTCTATCTGGGTGACAAAACACACCTATTCCCAATATGTAATGAGTCTATAAAAGGATAACATTCCTATGTATGGAACCAGTTAACTCTTGTTGCCTTTGATGTAGGGCTTAATTCTTGTGCTATTGCTTGGAGGAATTAAAATAGTGTATTTGCTAAACAACTTCTATAGTTTAGTGTATGACAGAAGAAGCAGTGATAGGTTTAGAGATGGAGTTACAATTATGTTTAGAGATCATTTAGAGTAATGGCTTGGTTAAAGCTTCGCAGAAGAATGGGGTAAGGTTTCCAGGTGGAAAATAAAGATGATACTGGGAGGTGATGAGGTGCTGTCAGCAGGCATTTGTTTTCTGCAGTACGCTCTGCTAGGAGCAGTTGACATAAAGGCCAGAGGAGGTGGGGGATGGAACAGAAGTGGCTGGTTCTGAGATCAGCTAACTGTTCTGAAGCTTTACAGGCAATTCTAGGTGAGCAAGTTTTTCCTTGATCTTATGACCGATGATCAAATGACTGTAATCAATTATCTGGAAACCTTTTAGCAAAATCTCTGTTATGCACTTTATGCACTGAAAACCTAATACAGATGCCAACAGAACCTGCAAAATAAAATGTTTATGAAGACTCACCTGTCAATATCAAGCTGCCTGTCTTTTTTTAGTGTATTTTGTGTTACAAATTTACCATGGAGTACAAATACATAAAGTTTGCACCACAAAACTTCTAAGCAAAGTTAACATGTGAATGTCACAAGTAAAAAAATACATAGCGCTCTCTCTCTCTATGCTGATATATCTATTACACTATTAGGTGCTTTCTCCTGTCCACTGTTTTCTGATTTTCTACAGTAGAGTGAGTGGCAGCCCAAACATTATCAGCTATCATTAATATATAGCAACATCATAAAATAAAATAAAAAATAAATAAATGACATCTAGCTTCCTCCTTGGTCCCTGCAGAGATTGCATGTCTATATACTTATTTGTATGCACCTGCTGACAATGGGTGTAGCTGAAATGGCCAAACACACTAATTACAAAGGATCAGTGGTGGATCTGCATTTTTGGGGTCCTGAAGCTTGAACTGTTATGGGGACCCCTTTGCAACCAGCAACAATAGGGCAACATCCAACAGGGTATAAAGGGCCTTGCTGCCCTTGCAAGGACCTTGATGCCCAAATGGCGGAGATGTAGAAATCCCCCCAGAGAGTGAGAGACTGTAGATAGATAGATGTAGAAACCCCCCAGAAATAGATAGATAGATGTAGAAACCCCCCAGAGAGTGAGAGTCTGTAAATAGATAGATGTAGAAACTCCCCAGAGAGTGAGAGACTGTAGATAGATAGATAGATAGATAGATAGATAGATGTAGAAACCCCCCAGAGAGAGAGAGAGACTGTAGATAGATAGATAGATAGATAGATAGATAGATAGATAGATAGATAGATAGATAGATAGATAGATAGATAGATGCTCTACAATCCTTCAAACGGGCTCTCAAGACCCACTACTTCATCAAAGCCTTCCAGCTCTCATCTTAACTTGCTGCTACATGCTCCTTCCTCCCTGCCTACCCCATCTGTGTCACACCTGTTTATCTGCCCCTCCCCTTTAGAATGTAAGCTCTTACGAGCAGGGCCCTCTACCCTAGTTAGATATAGAAACCCCTCAGAGAGAGATAGAGAGAGACTGTAGATAGATTAGAACAAAAACAAAACTTACTCACTTCCTCTGTAGGATCGTAGGATCCCAGTTATAGATCCTCTTGAGTGGGATCTCTTGAATCCTCCTTACTCAAGTCTCACCCCCACTCTACATGCTCCCGCCTCTGAGCTGCATGCCATCCTCAGTCAGCTTGGCTGTCAGTTTGTGGTCAACACTGCAGGGCTGACTTCTGGCAGATGGGATAGTACAAATGGAGATTGGAGCATCTAGTGGTACCTGGCAGTACTGCACTCAGCAGTGACACTAACAGCAGCTCTCTATTCTGCGCATAGCTGACACATAAGAGCCATCCTCTGGTCGGAGCTGTAGATAGTGTCTGTCGGCCAGTATTGATTAGGGGGGTTTCTTGGTATTCAGAACCCCCTCCCCACATGCACTACTGTAGAGCATATTCTAAGATCAATATTAAGTACTTCAACCCATTGGCTAATGATTCTATCATTAAAGTAACCTTACTTTAATAACACACACTCAAAAAACTCCATTGCTTTGGTTGAAAAATGCACTCGTTAAAAAAAAATTGCTTCAGGGCCCCTCCGGGGTTAGGTCCGGGGTTAGGTCCTTCATTAGTTTCACGGTAGATCTGCCTCTGCAAAGGGTGTCCACAAACTCTTACGTAGTTAAAACTAGTTTACATTTTAAAAGTTTCTATTGTCAAGAACATCCATTTTATACATGTGTAGCTCCCACAAAATGTATGACCAGCTTATCCCTCAAACACATTACCAATTATGTTAGAAACATAGAATTTGACGGCAGATAAGAACCACTTGGCCCATCTAGTCTGCCCTTTTTTACCTTTGGTAACCTCAACCCTATGTGATCCTCAGTTCTTTGTAAGGATATTTTTATGCCTATCCCAAGCATGTTTAAATTGTTCTACTGTCTTAGCCTCTACCACCTCTGATGGGAGGCTATTCCACTTATCTACTACCCTTTCTGTGAAGTAATTTTTCCTCAAATTTCCTTTGAATCTACCTACCTCAAGTCTCAGTGCATGTCCTCATGTTTTAGTACTTCTCTTCTTTTGAAGAATGTCTCCCTCCTGCACCTTGTTAAAATCATGATATATTTGAAAGTTTCTATCATGTCCCCCCTTTCCCTTCTCTGTTCCAGACTATACATATTGAGATCTCTTAGTCTTTCCTGATAAGTTTTGTGATGTAGGCCATGCACCATTTTAGTTGCCCTTCTTTGTACAGTCTCTAATGTATTTATATCTTTCTGGAGACGTGGCCTCCAGAACTGAACACAGTATTCTAGATGAAGCCGTACCAATGATCTATACAGTGGCATTATTACTCCCCCTATGCAACCTAGCATCTCTCATCTTGCCTTTCTCATTGCTTTGTTACAATGCTTACCTGCCTTTAAATCACCTAAAATAGTGACTCCTAGATCCCTTTACTCCTCTGTAATTTCCATTAGATTACCCTCAATACTATATTTAGCTTTCGGGTTCTTGAGACCCAAGTGCATCATTTTACATTTTTTAGCATTAAACTGTAGTTTCCATGTTCTTGACCACTCCTCTAGTCTAGCTAGATCCTCCATCATTTGTCTTACCCCTCCAGGTGTGTCTACCCTGTTGCATATTTTTGTGTCATCTGCAAAAAGGCATAGTTTTCCTTTAATACCATTTGCAATGTCACCAACAAATATATTAAAAAGCACTGGTCCAAGTACAGAACCTTGGGGTACATTACTTGTCACAATTCCTTCCTGAGACTGCACTCTATTTACTACAACTCTCTGGCCCTGATTCAGAGCCGGACGCTCTTTCAGAGCGCTCGCTCTGAATCAGGGCATTTTTTTTTTTTGGACCCGGCCTCCTGGCTGCTTGCTATGCTGTAGGTGATGGTCGCGATGGTCGCAACCATTGCGACCATCAGGCTTGCGACGAGACCCTTGTGGTAGGGTCTTGTTCCCGCAAGCCCCAGTGAGCTTCCTGCTCTAATAGAGAAGGAAGCTCAACTACTGACATCACGAGTGATGTCAGTAGGGCCGCCCTCAAATGGCAGGCGTTCCTTCGGGAACACCTCCGTTTGGCCAGCCACCCCCCCTCCCCGCAAACAAAACGGGGCGAGCTGTCGATGAACATTGACAGCCGCCCCGTTTTGTTGCGAGCCCTGGAGCAAGTGATTTTTTGCTCGCTCCATGGCTCGCGCAAGCGCAGTGCGCACGCGGCGCGTGCGCACTGCCCGCCCATCGACCCGCTTGCGAGCACATAGCGCTTGTGAGTGGGTCTTAATCAGGCCCTCTGTTTGGGATCCTGTAAATTGTTGGATTTGAGATGTTCCACAAGTCTTTCTTTTAATAGTTATTCCATTACTTTCCTTACTACTGATGTAAGGCTCACTGGTCGGTAGTTACTTGCCATTTCTTTGCTTCCACTTTTGTGCAGTGGGATTACATTTGCTCTTTTCCAGTCCTCTGGAATTACTCCTGTAGCTAGAGACTGGTTGAATAATTAAATTAATTGTGTTACCAGCACCCCTTTAAGCTTTTTTAGTATCCATGGATGTATCCCATCTTGCCCAATTGATTTGTCCACTTTTAGTTTTGTCAGTTCTGTTAGGACCTTTTCCTCTGTAAATATACTTGTATCTACCTCATGTATATCCTTGCAACTTAACTGTGGCCCCTTTCCCTTTCCTTCTTTCGAATACCGAGCAAAAATAACCATTTAGATGATCTGCTATGGCCTTGTCTCCCTCCACAAGACTCTCACTGTCTGTCTTCATTCTTATTATTCCACCATTTGATTTTCTTCTTTCATTTATACACTTAAAAAAAGTTTTGGCCCCTTTACTTACTAACTGGGCCATTTTCTCTTCAGCCTGTGTCTTTGCACATCTGATCACCTTCTTGGTCTCCTTCCTACTGACAAGATACACCTCTTTGTCTTCATTATTCTGAGTCTGCTTATATTTCCTAAATGCCCTCTTTTTTGCTTTCACACTAGCTGATACTACTTTTGTAAACCATACTGGCTTCCTTTTCCATCTGCCTTTCCTAACCTTTTAGATATAAAGATCTGTTGCTTTCTCTATTGCACTTTTAATTCTTCCCACCTCTCCTGCACTCCTTCCAAGCTCCTCCAATCTGCCAATGAATTGCTTACACATCTCCCCATCTCTGCAAAATCAGCCTTTGTTTTTGTGTGGCATGAGTCGCATCCTGTCTTTATAGTAATCCATACTGCTTGATGGTCACTGAATCCTAGGTTCTCTCCAACACTTACATCTGATATCCTATTGCCATTTGTGAGTATGATGTCTAGTATAGCATCTTTGCGAGTGGGCTCCCTCACCAATTGCTTGAGGGATGCTCCCTGCAAGGCACTTAGAAAGTCCTCACTTCTAGTGGAACTTGCAAAAGAGCCCTCCCAATTTACATCTGGTAGATTAAAGTCTCCTATGATAATTACCTCTCCTTTTAAAGTCATTTTAGTGACGTCTTGCAAAAGGTTCCTGTCCAGTTCCTACCCCTGGCCTGGTGGTCTGTAAATCACCCCTGTGCGAATAATGTCTTTCTCCCCTGTTTCTATGGTTACCCAAAGGGCCTCAGTTTTTTCTGCAATATTTTGCATTGAAGTAGTTTTTATGTTGTTTTTCACATAAATTGCTACCCCTCCTCCAATCTTTCCTATTCTGTCTTTTCTATATAAAGTATATCCCGGTATAGCTATGTCCCAGTCATGTTTTTCATTGCACCATGACTCCGTAATAGCTTTAATATCCAGATCATCCCTAGTCACTACTGCTATTAGCTCTGAGATTTTATCTCATAAGCTCCTAGCATTTGCACACATAGCTCTAAGGGTTTTGTTTGTGCCTCTCTTAGTTTAGGCATGGCTTTTTTTTATTTTACCTGGTTGTAGATGTTGTTCAATGTTTGTTCAACTGTTTTTTTTTGTTTTGTTTTTTACAATGTGAGATAAAATGTCTGTCAGACTGACAAGCTGATGTCATCAGATATTGTAGGCATACACTGCGAGATATGTCACAGTGTATGGCCACAAAGTATCTGCGTTCTTCCCCAAAGGAGGAAACATTTCCCCAATTTCTCCCTTGGACTGGGGAAATGTCGGATGTTTGGTCATGGCAGTGCATACAGTGCAAGATGCAGCGGACCAATTATCGGATCTATTGGACATGCTGGACGATTTTGCATTGCCGACAGACTGATAGTTACTGATTGGTCGCAGCAATACATTGTTTGATTATCGGGCCTGTCACGGTCCTGCGGGCAGACCCTTCAGATACACCAATCTGAGAATCGCCGCCCATGGCTTTTACAGGTTATCTCAGCACGTGTGGTTAACTAAACCCGGTAACTGCCACCAGCAAAGGGGAACTTTAATGTTAAAACACAGGGTAAGCCTTTGCTCTTACCTGCCACACAAGTATGCACACTTAGTAAAAATAGGTAACATGAGCCATTCGAGGCCTTGGGTCATAAAAACACAGATCCAGAACTAGAATTAATATTTCATTCAAGAATATCTTCAAAGCTTATTTACAAAAAGTTGCAAGAATATAATAATGGTAAAAGGAATCACAGTTTACTTACAATTTCCAATACTAAAAGAAAAAAAGAAAATGGAGAAACAAACCACTTAGTTGGATTGACTGGTTTTGGGATGAGGCCGTCCCAATGGCGAACTCTGGAACATCTGTATCCTTCGATAGCCTCACGCAGAATGAACAACAAACTAGGGTTGAGTTACCTACTTATGCCTGCTTCTCCAGGCATCCCCCTCACCCCCCTCCCTGGGGTGATTTTAACCCTTGTCAGCTCAGAGTGGATTGTCCAGCTGGCTGAAGCTTCAGGGTTTCCCGTCCATCTGAGCAGTATTATACCTTCAGCTCTCTATGAAGTTTGGAAACCTAGGCTTAGGTCAAAAAATGTGCCCACTGATTAGTTGAGGGAATATACACATCTGTAGACTGAATGTCTCTCAGTATAAACAACCATTCTTTGAACCCTGACCCTACACAGAACACAGGGCTCTTAATCACTGTTTTAGCAAGGGCCTGGCCAGATGTCCTAAAAATTTCCATGGACATTCTGCTTATATGCCATATACATTTGGACATAATTATGGCTGATGCAGGAAACAGACCTTCTTACAACCTCTAATGCTCATCTTCAAAGGGGACTAGTCCAGAGGAGTAGTTTTGTCACCTATCCACATCCAAAGGATGCTATATACCAATTTACAAGGGAAAGTTACATGTTTATACCAACAGAGTTCTGTCATCTATCAACATACAAAGGATGCTACATACCAAATTACAAGGGAAAGTTACATGTCTACACCAACATCATGTGCAGTTATGCCCATCCTGAGGCAAAATCAGCTTTTCCGCTACAGGGCCAATCAAATGATTGTCGGCTGATCGAGCCAATGTAGTGTATGACAGTATACAGCGGCGTAACTAAGTATATGAAGGCCTCATAGCAAATGTTTGTAAGGGCCCCTATGTACCACCCAATGGTGCAAAAATGTATATAACACATATAACTTTGACAAGGAAGATGGGCCCCCCTCAGCTCTGGGCCCCATAGCAGCTGCACCCCTTGCACCTATGGTAGTTACGCCCATGACAGTATATGTCCAGCATTACATGTAAAATGTGTGGTTCAAACAGTTGTGCACACCTTAAAATTGAATTTGTCACTTGGGGAAAATGTCATTGAAGGTGGTGATATCAGTTCCATTAGTTAACCATAGTAACTAATGGGGCATAGCTGAGTCCTTGTTTCATGCAACTGAATGGAAGGTATCATTTGATGATATGATTGGAAATGACCAATCACTTGAGGCATCGCAGGCCTCTTCAAATAGAGTCAGCACCTGGCGTGTGCCTCAGGGATTTTTTTCTTCAAGAAGATTATTACAGATAATCATCTATATACCCAAGACAGCCTTACACACTATGATATTATGGGGCAAGTATAAGTGATTGGAGAAAGGCATTCAAAAGCCCAGGGATTCTCCCAAAGCCATTTATATATGCTATCTAGCAGATATCACCTCTGCAAATGAGTGATTACAGACAGGATTAGCTCTGGAAAAAATGTTGGAGAAGGGGCATCTATTAAATGTTTAAAAGAGTATTCCACTTTTAGACCGTTCCCCCAATGTGACAAAAAGGCGGCAGGAATCATAGCCAAATCATTGAGTGGGCAACATACAGTAGGGATATAGATTACTTTGTGTTTAGTGTTTTTGCAAAGTGTAAAGTAAAAAGGGGACCCAAACTTGAATCCTGTCTAGGGCCTCATGGGGTTTTTAATAGGACCTGACATGGAATCCTCCATGCCAGGGGCTGGCTGGAAACTTTTAGTCTGGGGGGCAGACACAAGTAAGTGGCCCAGTTTTCTACCAGCGCATTGCAATAAGCAAAGACACGTGATAATAACCTCTGTAGGTATGGTATGTATAAGGTGGGAGTGCTTTAAATAGTCCATTAAATGTTGAAAATTGTTATGTCAAAGCAGAGACCATTCTAGTGACCCCTACAAAATGCACACAGCACTCTAGTGATGGATGTACAACACAGGAACCATTCTAGTGACCAATATACAATACAGGGACCATTCTAGTGACCAATATAGAATACAGAAACGATTCTTGTAAACCAATCTATAATACAGGGACCATTCTCATGACCGATCTACAATGCAGGGACCATTCTAGTTACTGTTATACAATATAGGGGACATTCTAGTGACATTCTAGTAACCGGTATAGAATATAAGGACCATTTTCGTAACAGGTATTTAATACTGAGACTATTCTAGTGACTGGTATAAAATTGCAGGGACCATTCTGGTAATCAGTATACAAGGAGTTTGCGAAAGTCACCCAACTACGACAGCCAGCAAGAAATGTATTTAATTTCCAATCAATGGCTGGATCCCTCTCACCTTAGCAGGTAGTGTGGGAGTAGATTGGCTACAGAGGTTCAGGCAGGGGTGTAGTAATGCGCTACTCAGGAGTGGTTTGTGATGCAAAAGTAGGGGGTGTGTTTCTTGTTAGGTTTGTGCTGCAGCCACAAGACACTACTGTGCTCCCCATTCACATGTCGAAGCTGGATAATTGGCTGAGAGAGAATTTGTTCGAATTAAAATCTGCACGACGCCATTTTGCGAATGGCAACAAGATGCCATTTTGCGAATGGCCGCCCAGCGCCATTTTAGCGAATCTCACACATTAACAGTACATACAGCGATGCTATTTTTTAGCGTCGTGCGATTTCCACACAATAGAACAATGTTAAAAGTCCTCATTATATAAATACATACATTTACTAAAACATATAATATGAACGACCCTGCAAAACACGTACCACGGTGTACTTCACAAACACGTAGATGCACAACACTAACTAGCGGCTTTTCTTAATATCCTTACACTTACACACTGCACACTTACATAAAAAGGTTCCCTAGCATTAAGGTTTATATTCAAGGTTTATTCATTATTAAGTATGTAATAAAGCAACTGTATTTAAGATCTCAGGTTTAGTACATGATAAGCAGACCATGTTTGGTGCTATTCTAAACCACTGTTTATTTGCAGACTTCCAGTTCCATCGGCAAGGAAATCGCAACATGCGTCTGGGAATTATGGATCATGGAGAGATCGGCGGGAAAATGGACACAAAGAAGTTGTTGGAGGCTGAACTATTACAATACAAACTGACCTATGAACTGCATCGTAACAGGAGAACCAGGAAGAAGAACCAATGGGATTATGCCAACTTGTTCTATTGTATTGCCTATCTCTGCAAGGGTTTATATGCAAGCACCCTGAATCTGCTAGTCAGACATCTTTTCTTTGCTGTTGACGGAGGTTTCATAGTTGATGCCAGGAATCTGGATTCAGAGCGCATGCATATGTATTCGACTGTACCTAGTGATTGTATAATCTGTTTGCGCTAATTGTATTTAGATCACAGAGTGTGACTATCTGCTTTTTGGTGAATAATATCTTTTTGTGCTTTGGAAACACAATCAAAGTCTGGAAAGCAATTATTTCTTGTGCAACTTATAACACTAAATAGCGACATTTAGAGTGTATAGATAGGTAGGAATCGAAACACACCAATATGAAATGTACATTAAACATGGGCGTGTGTCTATGAATGGCACAACATTAGGGATGAAGCTAGGCTTTCTCTCACCCTTCCCTCCCTGTAGATAGTAGTCATCCTTGGCTAGCTTTGATACAGCTGTCAAAATTGTTAAGATTTAAAAGTGTTAGGATGAGGGAACACAACATTTTTAGTCCCATTACATTAAGATGTCAGCACCTGCTTCATTTCCTCTGTGGTTCTGGGGTATCTACACTTAGTTTAATGGAGCTTGCTTACTCTACTGTCTCTAGACTCAATGGCTAAGCATTGTTGCCTGTACTACACTACCTCAACCCCACAGAGCACTGTAGTGACCACCATATAATTCAGTGAGCAACAGTGACCACCAGATAGCATTTCAAGGAATGCATATAATGCAGAGAGCATAGCAGGGAATGCATATAATGCAGAGTGCAGAGCAGGGACCTCATATAAATCAGAGCATAGCAGAGATTGCCATTTAATGCAGAGAGCATCACAGAGACAGCATATAATGCAAAGTGTGTCACAGTGACCTCCATATAATGCAGTGTGTCACAGTGACTGTCATATAATGCACAGAGCATTGCAATGACCACCATATAATGTAGAGAACACATGGCAGCTGGAGGAGGTGATGAAGGTGGTAATAGTAGGGGGGGCTGAGTAAGGGTAGATACACACATACATACTGTCATCACATAGTCTCACATATACATACAGTACATACATACAGTCACATACACATAGTCACATACATACATACAGTCATTACATAGTCACATATACATACTGTACATACATACAGTCACATACACATAGTCACATACATGTATACATACATACATACAGTCATCACATAGTCACACATACATACAGTCATCACACATACATACTGTACATACATACAGTCACATACACATAGTCACATACAAGCATACAGTCATCATATAGTCACACATACATACATACAGTCACACACTTGTCACATACAGTATATACATTGAGACATTAGTGTCCTCCCTCCCACTTACATTATGCTGGCCATACACATAGCGATATTTTACCCGATCTGGCCGATTCCAACACATTGGAATGACAGATCGTGTAAAATATGATCAAATCCTGAGTAAATCGTGATTCCCCACTCACGCTCACGATGCAATGCGCGTCCCCGCTGGTCGCACATCGCATCGTCAGATCTGCCGTGCAGTAGGGCAGGTCTGACAATCTAGGAGGCGATGCACTGTGAAAGTCTGGATGCAGGAGAGATCGTATGAAGATTGGACACCAAATCGCGTGCAGATCGTGTGGAGATCGTGTGCAGAGCTGCCGAGGAGAGTTTCAAGGGAAATCATACACAAATCGTACACATCGGCTGATCGTGTGCAGATCACCATGTGTGTGGCCAGCTTTAAACTCTGCCACTGTGACTTGACTGGCTTCTTGACTGGCTGCAGCTACAGCTCCTCCATACTCTCTCCCATCTATGTTGCTGCTCTCCTTGCCCCGACTTCAAACAGTGCTCTGTAGCCCTGCCCCCTACCAGGACTCTGCCTCCAAAATTCCTCTTTTCAGTTTTTCTCAGATCACGATCGAAGGCTGGGGGGGGGAATGGGTGTGCTTCTGAGAAAGGGAGGGCACCGGGGAACTTACCACCTACCCACAATGCCCCCTTCCTTAATCCGGCTCTGGCTCCATACTGTATGTGTACACAAATGGAGTGGCCCAGCAGCATCCTCTGCCTGTCTCCAGTCACCAGGAATTCATGCAGCGTTCGGCTGCAGACAGATGCCGGCCCTCCAGCACTGAAATAGTACCGGCCCGGGGGGCAGATGGCACCCTGCCCCCCGGCCCAGCCCGCCACTGCTCCATGCCATTCAATATGTTAACAGATATGTGCTAAAAAGCTTAGGCAACTTCCTACCTGGGGTAAGTCGTGTAAAGAGATAAAGAAGAGAAAGATAAAATACCAAACAATCAGCTCCTAAAGGAGCATACACACGGTCAGATTTGTCAGATCTGTCAGATGAACGATTGAACGATTTGAATGATTTTACCAAAGATTTGAACGATTTGAACGATTGAACGATTTTTGACTGCATCAAAATTAATGGAATCGTCCAAGTCTGACTGCAAACACATCAGATGTCAGATATCGTTATCTGACCATCGGGAACGCGCATCGTTCATCTGACAGATCTGACAGATATTTCAGATATGTCAGATTTTCCTTCCTATATGAACGATTGAACGATTTTTTTAAATCATTATCGTTCAGATCTGAAGAAAAATCTGACCGTGTGTATGCACCATAACTGTGATTTTCCAAATACATACTGTAAAGTGACAGTTAGAAGCTGATTGGTTGGTTCTTTATCTCCCTCCACTTTATTTATCTCCAAGGCTTAGTACATTTCCCCCAAAGTTGTCAAATAATTATTTCCAGTTTAACCAACAAAGAAAAAAATGGTAAAATGAGACCTGATCAGAAGGTATTAAATATTCCTGATCCTAAGGTTGTTGTGTTCTATTTACAACGGTGCTTTTAATAGCAGGTGTATATATTATATTGTTGTTCAATGCAGATATTCACAATGTGGTTACGTAACTCAATAAACATCAGCACAATCCATCATTTTGTAAAGTGCTGCATTGTTTTACCCGCAAGTAAGAACAGACAGTGCACTTATCAGTTGGTTGCTTTCAGGGTGCACTATTCCTACAAAACCTCCCATTTATTATTATATACTTATCCAGTGGTCAAAGTGGTCCTGTTTAGCGCCGCTTGTACTGCTTCACTTGTAATACTATTAAATTCCATTCAAAAATGTTTTTCCAAACCACTTCTAAATTTCCACTTCAGTCACTGTGCTTAAATATATATCTCCACTTTTTCTCTATTGGTGTATAAATAGAGACCAATCTGTGCACTAATGTACCTGCCCCAGGGAGTTTCTAATACCACTTTTATAATAAAGTCTAGGGTTTGACCCGGGATTTGGAACATGGTTCCAAACTGAGTCAGACCCGGGACAGCCCCTTTAACACTGTGGCACCGACCCGGGTTATTCCCTGGTTAGCGCCATTCACACTGCACCTGTGTGCAGTGGAACTCCTCAGGCGGCGCTTGGAGATGACATAATCTCTAAGTGCCGATCTCCCCATATGTGATAACCATTTCCACTGAGCCCTACCCGAGTCTTTCCTGGGTAAAATCCTGCTAGCTACCAGGCTTTGATTCCCGGGACACTGGATCCGAGTTGACCCATTTCCACTGACAAAAATCCGGGGTTCATGCGTGCTCAGGTGCAATAACCCGGGATTTTGAGGTTAGTGGAAAAGGGGTATAATTATCCTAAAACAAGTGCACAAGCACACATCCATATCAGGTCCAGTTTAGGCAAAGAACTATTAAACTAAAAGAATATTTGTTGGACTCTGGGAAAAAATGTGAGAAACCCACTTGAACACAATGAAATAATCCAAACTCTGTGCACTGTGCTTAAAATCTAATCAACACCTCCAGGGCTGTGTGGCAGGGGTTGGGTATCGCTTGCTGGCAGTCGGGATCCTGGCAGTCAGAATCCCGACCCCAGGATCCCGACAGGGTTAACATACCGACACTTATTGGTCGGTATGCTAACCCTCCCCCTCTCCCTACCCTAACCCTCCCTTCCTGGTGCCTGAACCTAACCCCCCTTCCCGCACCCTAAACCTTACCCTCCCCCCTCGGTACCTAACCCTCCCCCTAGTGCCTAACCCTAACCCCGCACCCTAACCCTCCCCATAACCCCTGATACTTACCTTCGAGATGCTGACAGTCGGTATTCTGGAGCCGAGATTCAAACTGCTGTCGGGATTTAGACCGTCTGCATCCTACATCCCGTGTGGCAGTAGTACTAATACTGTGGCACACATGTGTAGTACATATTATTTAACACAGTCAGTGTGTGTATACACAAAGTACTAAAACATGTACACCGTCACCTTTCAATCATTCAACATTGTAAAATTGGAGAGGTAGGTTACATTGAAGCTACATGTATATTTTTATTGTAATTGTATAGAGTTGCTGCATACCTAACCAGAACACCATAGCTCTTTATGTAAACCCCACCCTGAATGAATCAACAGTAATTTGTAAAATGTTTTCACTTGGCCTAGCGCCATATTTCAAGCAGTTAAACAAAAGAGAATTCCAGGCTGTGTGTACCATATGCACAACCAAAATGTAACTATCTTATGTCATCTAGCTGACACCAGTCCTCTACGATTTTTTTCTGTACACTCTCATTAGATGTATAATCCCTTCATTAAAGAAGGAATTAAGTGATGCGGAGCTTCTAGGGAAATCAATTAAGAATTGATTAATCAATGGGAAGACAGCTGCGCTATAAAAGACAAACAAAGGAGTTTTAAAGTAATTCAGCATCAAATCAACAGCAGGTATATAATATAAATAAAGGGTGCCATATAAATGAATAAAGTTACACAATGAATAAAAAACACAGTGAATGTACATGAACCATGTTTAGTAAGTAACACTGTTTATTAAATTATTCCAGAGTTTGAGGAACTTACTCAACTGCGAAATGTGAATAAGTGGTGTTTGGTGCATTCACTCCCAAAATGAATATGAACAATGAAGGTAAAATACGTACACTTTTCAATGTTAATCCAATATTTCACTGCAGCCATATTAAAAAGTATTATTTCCACACTCCATTACTCACAGATATAGGAGCAACTACAAATATAGGACAGTGTCCTAATGTGATACAGGTCCAAAGTCTGAAACTTTAACCTGTGTAATATCACTGTGTATGAATCTACCAATCAGGGCTGGACTGGCCATCAGGCTCTTCTGGCAAATGCCAGAACGGCCGATCTGGATTGAAACCCTGGCCAAGCAGCTCCGCCTCCCACCGCACTGCTCAGCCAGGATACTGAGAGACGATGTGTGGTGAGACCACGCTCCCGTCCACTGAGGCCATGCCCCTTTGCATGCCATCAGGAATTCATGCCAGGGCTGTTTTGCAGTCCCAGTCCGTCCCTGCTACCAATACACACTGGGCAGAGCAAGTTTGAAAGCCTGTCATTAAAAACTACCTGCTCAGTGAGAAAAGTACCTATTTCCTAAAGGCTTTCATACACTGTGCAATTATTGGTCTGATCAGCCAACTATCAGGTGATTGGGCTGTTAATTGCATAGTGAATGGCCATGACCAAGCAGCAATTTTGCTCTGGTGGGCATGGTAAATCTTCCAGCATGCCCGACAGATACAATAATGTGTGATCCTTCCTGTCAGTGGATATACTCACCATCAGCCAGACAGACAAACTGACCAATTATGTGACAGTGTATGGCAATGTCAGATAATTGGTCTGTCTGTCTGATGGTGAGTTTGGTCTCACAGGGCATGGCCACCATACCATGGCAACTTAATAAAAGTAGATCAACAAGAACATGATAGACTTGCATAGTTATTAGTATGAACACTTAATTTTCTTGATGTATATTATTCAGCTCATACACAGCCTTTGATATATTGTAATGTCAAGCAGAGACTTTACCTTTCTATTTTGTATTGAATTTGCATTGAATGTACTAGAAGTAAAATAATCTAAAATAAAATACAACAAGCTCATTGTTTCAAATAAGTTTGGTCTTGGATTGTCAGGCGCTAAACTGTCATTTTGTAAATGGAGAAAGGTCGATGCCAGAGATAAGAATGCATGCTTCAGGAGATCCAAGTCGTCTATTACTTTGCAAATTGCATATCAAATGCATTTATTGCAGAACATTTAAACATAGCACATTTGTTCTGTAACAGTGCACCAAATTAGACATTTCATGTTGAAAACCCATTAACTTGAAAAAATGGGTGACAAAAAGGAATTCTATATTACATATATTGCAACTGACAATCAAACTTCTCCCCAAACCTGACATACTGATAGTATTGCTATATCAAGAAGCTGTAAGTTAGCACGAAGCCTAACATGAAGGAGATGACTAAGTGCCCTCATGCCGTGTTGTCTCCTCTCTGTGTCACTCAGCACTGACGTGCCTTCCTAGCATTGATGTAGCGCTAATAGCAAGGTGCTAAGCATTAGTGATCTCTTGCTATGCCCTGGCTGCAGAAAGGGGCAATAGACAAAGAGGAAATATCTTTCTTTGTTCTGGTGTGGAAAGATGCCTCAGACGATGCGCACAGGTGATCACTTCAAATCATAGAAAGCTGCGGAAGTGCAACACAATGTTCATTTGTGTCTGAATTGTGATGTCATGGTCTGTTTTAAACAAAAATGATCCTTGTTATTGTGGTATTATTTCATAAAGAATGAGAGGGACAGGTTTGAATGAGAGGGACAGGTTTTTCTCTGAAGGGGAAGGTAGTCCAGGACATGAGTCCATTCCAAAATGAAACTGCATGTTTGGAGATTAATAGTAGTCTGAAGAACCTTTTTAGAAGAGCACAAAAGCCAAATATTTACTTCACTACAGTGGTGGTGGTAACAGCTCCTCATCCCATACTTTCAACGAATTGCATTTTACCCAACGTAGGGGAAATGCTTTAATATTTAAAAAGAATATAGCTAAATTAAAAGTATAAAGTTGTGACACTTGAGACAGATCCTATTTGCAAGACACTGGACTTCCCTACACCCTGGGAAATCACAGATTCACTCTTGTGATGTAGATAAATAAACATCTAAGAACCAAAGAGCAGTCAGACTTAAGGGGTCCTATTTCTAGAGGAGAGCGGTGAAGGGTGCTGTTTGTAAATCCCAACACTCTGTTATTTATGTGAAACCTGAATACTGACCCACAATCTGTCAAGTAACATTTCTCTGTGAGCAAGATCCTGGCCATCACAGAGCCCAAGTTAAAGCATTCAAACATTTTTTGAACTGAAGTTTCTGGTACATTGTTCCATTTCACACCTGAAATAACCTGACACTGAAATATTTCACTTGGGGTAAATGTCCATATTAAAAAAAAAAAAAAAACTTCACAAGATTCCCCCTGATGTTTGTGCCCTGGATATCTTTACCAAGAGCCATGAGGCACCTCTTGGTTAGGATATGTGGGCTACATTTGTATATTTTGTACAATATAAATTGTATAATGAGTCTCCCATATTGCTTCATTTGTCTAGGACATATTTTGAATCATTAGCTTGTGTGTGCAGTGTTTACTTAAGATTGATGAAAATGGAGTTTCCACTTTGATTCTATTCGTATTTTACCTAACGTAAAACTTACAACCTAATTTATCCTATTTAAAAGGGAGTGCCATTTTTTCTCACACATGTAGACAATAGCCATCGCCGTAATAGAACGCAAGTGCGCCCTGTTCTGGCCTGCCCAATAAATCTGGGCACCTGTCTCTGGGAAGTACAGCACAATGGCCTAAGCCCACTCTGGGCAGCTCTATAGGCTGCAGGGTGCCTGCTGGAGCATTTTCTGGATGCTCTGGACGGCTCTGCAATAGCGCTACTGGCTGCAGGGTGCTGTTCCAGTTACCCTGGTAACTACATGCTGGAGTCATGAGGCAGTGATGATGCCACCCCCAGGGTCCTGCATTCTGTATGACAGCATAAGTTGAATACCCCTAGTTACATCACTAATAATAGCATCACATGGTTGCTGCAGATTTGTCAGCTGCACATTCATGCTACAAATCTCTCATTCCACCACATCCCAAAAGGCGCTCCATTGGATTGGCATCTGGTGACTATGGAGGCCATTGGGGTACATTAAACTCATTGTCGTGCTCGTGGAACCAGCTTGAGGAGACAAGCTTTGTGACACATCATATTTTGCTACTGGAAGTAGCCATGACATAATGGGTAGTCTGTGGTCATAAAGCAGACCCGTAGGAAAAGGTGTGTGTGTGGTTCCGTTGCCCAGAATGCAGGGCCCTTTGGGCAGTACAGATGGTGCCCCTTACCTCTGCATCTAGCTAGCAGGGTTCCTGGAATGGCACCCTGTGGCCAGTGCTGCTGCTGCAGTGATGCTCAGACCATCCAAGGGATGCTCCAGGCATGCACCCTGCAGTGTGTAGAGCCACCAGGAGCATTCGGGCAGCTCTATGCTTTCTTCTGCCGGTGGCCTACTCCCTCGAGTGATGTCATGTGTTGGGGCGGGGCTAGTGAGCCCTGCTCCGACACTGCCATAAAGCAATGCACAGGGTCATTAACAATACTCAATGCTGTTGCACTTTCACAAAGTTCAGTTTTAAGGAGCCTAATGTTTGCCATAAAATATTTCTCACACCACTACACCATCACCAGCAGCCTGAACCATTATCAAAAAGCAGGATGGACACCAAATTTTGACACAACCATCTTTCATCATAGAAGAAATCAAGATTTGCCAGAGCATACAACGTTGTTCCAATCTTCATCTGTCCAGTTATGGTGAGTCTGTGCCACTGTGCACTAGCTTTTTATATTAACTTACAGCAGTGGAACCCAACGTTGTTTTCTGCTGCTGTAGCTCATTCACTTCAAGGCTCCATGTACTGTGCTTTCAGAGATACTCTTCTGCATTGCACTGTTGTTGTAACACATGGTTATTTGAGTTACTATTGCCATCCTGTCAGCTTGAACCAGCCATGCTATTCTCCTCTGATCTCTCTCTTTGACAAAACCTTTTTGCCCACAGCAATCCCATTCACCGGATTTTTTTTGTGTGCAGCATTCTCTGTAAACTGTGGAAACTATTGTGCGTGAAATGAGCAGTTTCTGAGATACTGAAGCCAAACAGTTTGGTGCAAAACTGTTATGTGGTCTGAACAACAACAAAACCACTTGACCGCTTGACCATGTCCTGCAATTTTCATACATTGAGTTGTTACAACATGGTTGGCTGAGCAGATATATTAGTGTATTATACAAGAGTTAATTCCACACTGCATACTATACAAGTAGATTTATTCACTTAAGGGCAGATGCACCTTGTCCTATGCACCGTATCCTGACCTTACTTTACAGAATTACATTTATTCAGGCAGCAATATTCTACCCCTTCCATATTCAGCACTTGTGTTCTTAATTCCTCTTTATATATCATGTAAATTAGTATATTTACAGAGATGGGTGTGGACCCCCGTGTTGTGGTTTTGGAAAAACTACACTCAAGTATTTTGGTGTAGATTGGATTTTTTGTTTTGTATTACTTTAAAATGTAAAAAAATGCTAAAGTCATGTAATTTTAACCCGTTTACATTCAATCCAAAACCAAGATTCATTTTTTAAATTTCTGTTCCAAACCTCCAGCAGGCCCGAGCCGGGACTCGGTTCTACTCAGAACCCCAAAAGTGATCCGAGCTCAATTCATCTCGGAACCCTAAAGTTTGGGTGTGTTCGGTTTTCAAGAAAATCGAACCGTACATCTCTAATATTTACCCCTTGCACTTGTGCTGATAAACCTAGTCTGTTAATGGCCATGATTACCAACCTCAGTTTATATTTATAATACAGTATATGTCAATTTATAAACTGGATAAAGCAACGTTTCAGTTAGAGCCAAAACACACATACTTATGCAAAATACTAAATGTGAATTTGGACATCTTCCAACACTTGTGGCAATACTTTATAGGCATGCACTAAGTATCATGTCATTAATGTGAATATCTTCCAATGGCAGTACCTAAAATCAAAAGCATGTGGTTTAAGACAGCATGATATCAGTCACCCTACAGGTCTACAGCTGATGCTGGATCACATTACTTTTCTCCTATGGACAAAAGACCTTCTTAATAGCTATAGTCTTAAAGGCATCCACAAATAGTACAGATTGTTACTCTGGCTGCTAGAAAGACAATTAGACTATACTGGCTGAAACATTATCCTCTTTCTCTGACATCAGGCAAAACAGTATTATATGACAAGCTTTGGTAGAAAGAAATTCTGCTTTTATTAATAGGAGAACATGTGCATAGGAACAATTGAACAGATGAATGTGCTACTCGCTGTTGGTTTAAGGAAAACAATTATTATGTTCTTTTCAATAAAATAAGCAGTTTCTGGTCAGCCCAGTGAAGTCAGAGCAGGCAATTCACATCCTAGAGTATGATTTAAAAAAATATGGACACCAGGCTAAATACTGTAGATCAATTTCAGATGCTTTGGTATTTATTTAAAAAGTGACACTGCTTCCCGACGGGTTGCTGTTGGTGTAAATGTAAAACGGCACCCACAGTCAGTGTAAAGCCCGGCGTGCATTACGCTAATTGCGGGTGCTATTTTACATTTTCACCTGCTACCCGTTAGGAAGCAGGGGCTTACAAAAGCCGCGGCTACGTAACTTTGTTCCTATATCCATAAACTGATAGTCTAGAATTTATACATATTTTCAATTATGTACCTATTTCGTATTATAATGTATGAAATAAAGATCATGAAGACCTACATGAAGACCTGCAGGATACTGTACTGACTCCTATATTATGAGGACTTTATTTGCAGTGAGAGAGATTGTCCTATGTTTAACAATAGGCTTCTTGACTTTGTATAAAATTTATCAGAAATGATTTCAGCAATCAACCATAACATGTGCTTGCTTTGCAAATACCCTCTGAAGTGTAACAGCACAGGAACATTTCTGAAGTACGTACATTACTGCAACCAAATGGACTAACTGCCGCAACTATTGGCCATGTGAACAGTAAGGTTGACACATGCAAAATGAGACTGAAGGTTTTACAATAAACATGGAGAATAATCCCTGATTGCCGGCATTGCTTCTTTAATGTGCTGGTGATGTTTCCCCTTTAAGATTTTATAATTGAGTTATGGATGTTCCTGTCCTATAGCATTGGTTAGGGAGAGGAGTGTTTGGATTTTAGTTGCTGCGAGGCAATTTAACTACCTCTATTTTGTCAGTTGAGTTGTGTGTGTGACGGTAAAGAACAGTTCGTGGCTTGTTAAAGTTTAGTTTAGGTTAATGGGTCCTTCTCATGATGTGATAGATAGTAGGCCAATTGTCCTGACTGGGAAATGGCTACACCATCTGAACGGGTGGGTAATCTTATTGGTAAAGTTGAACACCAATGTTTGATTGTGTGGTTTATTGTGGTGTCATGTCAGTTCTTTAAGCCCTCTATGCCCTGAGGCGTTAGATCCTTACACAGATGTTATTGTCTTAATTGACCTTAATGAAGACACGGACAACTGTAGTGGAATCAAAAATTGAACAAATATTTATTAAAATACACATCTCTTTGGTGGCGAATAAAAGCATTGCTTTCCGAGCTCTAGCCCACGAATAAACTATAAATGAGGCTACCTGAAGGCCTCTGACGCAACCTGAGTTACGACAGGCTACACCCCCTTTCATTTGGCTTAGTACTACTGAGCCCCACCTCTAGGAAGAAGCCCAGGTCCCCCCTTAAGGGCAGAGACAACTTGCCCTGGGAAAGGCAGAGGCCCCGCAACTACCACTTGCGCCCTGTTGGGCCGCTGAGAAGCAATGCTTTTCCGCCTCACAATATAGCTGAAAGAAGATAAATAACAAAAAAAACAATGCATCAACAATTGGGTAGGGACGGGTGGGAATTTGCAAGTCACAAAGAGGAAGTAACCCTGCTTCCCCCCTTTTAAGTATGTGAGCTAAGGCCCTCCCCACCAGAACTTGTGATAGGCTGTTTTAACCAGCCTAGACCTGTCAATCATAAGGCAGATTGACACGAAAAAACACCCAATGAGCTTCTCTAACCCCCATATACAGAGTTTTATGTAGCATCAGGCAAATGCTGCCTTCAGCTACCTTAAGCCCTCTATGCCCTGAGGCGTTAGATCCTTACACAGATGTTATTGTCTTAATTGACCTTAATGAAGACACGGACAACTGTAGTGGAATCAAAAATTGAACAAATATTTATTAAAATACACATCTCTTTGGTGGCGAATAAAAGCATTGCTTTCCGAGCTGTAGCCCTCCAATAAACTATAAATGAGGCTACCTGAAGGCCTCTGACGCAACCTAAGTTACGATAGGCTACACCCCCTTTCATTTGGCTTAGTACTACTGAGCCCCACCTCTAGGAAGAAGCCCAGGTCCCCCCTTAAGGGCAGAGACAACTTGCCCTGGGAAAGGCAGGCGCCCCGCAACTACCACTTGCGCCCTCTGTTGGGCCGCTGAGAAGCAATGCTTTTCCGCCAACGCTAGGTCTAAAAGAACCGCAGCACGCCACCAAAACTACAATTCCATCCCAAATGCGGAGAAAAGGCTACGCAAAAACAGAGTCATGCCCGCTTCATTAAGGTGCACACCGTCAGGACGAAACAAACTGGGGTCATCATATTTGACATAAGGGTGTTTAATGACAGAACCCCCTCTTGCTGTAACGAAGTTACCAACAGAAGCATTGACTTTCTTCCTCGTTCGGTCTAAGACCGCTGCTCTGTAAGGGCATTGCCACACTTGATGTTGGGTGATGTCAGACCATATTATTCTAATGGGACCCCACCGAGACTGCACCTCTTCTAAATCAGCTTTAATACGACGTATAAGGCTGATACCTGTCCCTCTCCCCAGATCGTTACCACCGGCATGCAAAACCAAGCACCCGGGTGGCCCCCATTTTGCGATGGACTCAGTGACAAGTGGGATGATTCCTTCCCACCTAAGCCCCCTGACACCTAACCACCTAACCTCCCAACCGCCCAATAGACCTGCTACCCTGGTGGATAAATGAGATTGCCCCGCCCAGTAAATGAAGGAATGCCCGATAAACAAAATAGGCGATCCGTCTTGAGATGCGTCTGTAATCAGATTAATCCCAAAACAGTCAATGCTAATCCGTTAACAAGGACATACAGGCAAATACAACAGTTTCAAACAAACATCACCAATATGAAACAAAATTGGGCAGCAGAGGGAAGGGAGGGAGGAAAGGAGGGGTAGCGCAATAATGAGGAAAGGAGCAGGCGACCCAGGCGAAGGTAAAACCATCTAAAAAAACCCTCGGGGATATAAATTCTTTGTCATTTCTTTGTGTTTTCTTTTTTGTTTTTTTTATATATTTCCTTCTTTATTCATTCATTTATTTTGTTTCATTTCTTTCTCTATTAATTAATTTAGTTTTCATTTCTTTCTTTCTTTCCCTCGAGGTAAAAAAATAGCTTTCGGCCAAATCCCTTCACACCCCCACAATGGTGACGAGTAAAAGTCTGGGTCAACCCCGCAGGGAGCGCATTCCTAGCTGCTGGTGTTAGGCCGGATGTACCGCTTGTAAGCGGACGATTTCCAGCGGCCAAGCAACTGAATGCTGCTAACTGACATGCCCTCCTCCGCAGCGCAAGTAGCAGCCCCTATCCTGAAACAATGAGTGCCGTACACAGACGTATCCAAATTTAAAGCCAGTAAACAACGCTTAAAGACAGCTGAAAATTGGAATTTTGTGAGGGAAGAGGCATTAGCGTGCGCCAGCCAGTGTGAACAGCCTTCGGGGCGTAAACTGGCGAACTTAACTGCCAACGCAATGGGGCACGCTGCTGACTGAGGCTGCTCCTTGAGGGTGATCCATCGTCCCCGGCCCAGCTGATCGGTTTTTGAGCGGTGAATTTTTTACAACAGGGAATCTGCCTTAAGGACTACTTTCTCAGCTAACATACCAGAATCCAACGATCCTTTGGATGACGCAACCAGCTCGCAAATTCTAAAGGCCCCGTAAAAAGCCATAGAAAAAGCAACCTGGAACAGGGCTGCCTCGTGTGGGTCCGCAGCTACCGTCGGGACTATTTCAACTAGCGAACACAACAACGAAAGGTCAATGGGCCGCCTCCTATCCTCCTTGGGCTTGTCGCAACGAGCCCATCCTTTCATGGCTTTAGAAACTAAAAAGGATTTAGTTGGATCTGCTTTGCCATATAATTTCGAAAAATAAGCAATCCCAGCTAGGGCCGTGCTAGTGGACGGCCTGGATCTGCCTCCTTCGTAACAGCCCCAGACAAAAGCGCTAAGACATTGCTCTTCTGTCTTACCTGATGCAACCTCTGACCCGAGGAAGTGCTCCCAATCCCTCCAGGCCGCAAGGTATGCGTGACGCGTAGACCGTGCTAAAGCCATGGTCGCCAGTCCTTCTATGCCGGCTCGACAATCTGCCACACAGAAGAAGGAGAAATTAAACCTTGCAAACTCGCATTCGGAGCTAAGCTCCTAAACCTCACCCACTGGAAATGTGACAATGCATCTGCTATACAGTTGTCAGTCCCCGGGACGTGGCACGCCCTAAAACCGATATTCGCCTCTAAACAACGGAGGACCAAATGCCGGACTAAGAGCAAAGCAGGCATGAAAGATGACTTTTGATTATTAATGGCTTGCACAACCCCCAAATTGTCGCACCAGAACACAATGTTCCGATTACTCAATTTGTGGGTCCAGAGCTCAACAGCAACAATTATTGGAAAAAGCTCCAATAAAAGCATATTTGCCGTCAAACCCGAGGCATGCCAAGCCTCCGGCCAAGGCTCAGCGCACCAATCGCCATCAAAATAAGCGCCAAAACCGAATGCCCCGGACGCATCTGTGAACAGCTGGAGACACTTGCTATCGATGGGCGGGGAAGACCAAATCCTAACTCCATTGAACTTGTCCAAGAACGACAACCACAAAGTCAGATCGTCCTTGATTTTCCTAGGCAGACGCAATTTGTGATGGGGTAAATATATGCCCGAAGTGGCCCTCTCCAGCTTCCTACAAAAAACTTTTCCAATTGGTATCACACGGCATGAAAAATTTAACAATCCTAACAAGGATTGCACTTCCCATAAAGAAACCTTATTTGCCGCTATGCAATGACTAATCTGCTCTCTCAACCGCTGAACCTTGTCCTCAGGCAAGCAACAACAACCGGCCGATGTGTCTATCTGTATGCCCAAGTAGGATAAGCATGTCGCTGGGCCTTCTGTTTTCTCATGCGCGATGGGCACCCCAAGGGTATGGAACAATGAGTTAACTGAAAAAAGCACCTTGCCGCACGTGGTCTGACCTGCTGGTCCCACAACTAAAAAATCATCCAGGTAATGTGTAATACCTGCATGACCGGAACCCGTCTGAATGCACCATTGAAGAAAAGTACTAAACTTCTCGAAGAACGCGCAAGAGACTGCACAGCCCATAGGCAAACAGCGATCCACATAATAAGAACCGTCAAACTTAAAACCCAACAGCCGGAAAGATTTGGGGTGTAATGGCAACAAACGGAAGGCCGACTCCATATCCACCTTCGCCATTAGTGCCCCGAGCCCAAAACTTCTAACCAGCCGTAGTGCATCGTCAAAAGATTGGTAACTCACGCTACAAATGTTAGGCTCGATGGCATCGTTAACAGACCGGCCGACAGGGTACGATAAGTGTTGTATGAGCCTGAACTTACCCGTGACCTTTTTGGGGAGTACACCCAGTGGCGATACGCACAAATTGGGAATGGGAGGTTCAGAAAAAGGACCGACCATGCGACCCAAGCTCAGCTCTGCACCCACTTTTGCTCTGACCACATCGAGGTGCATTCGGGCCGAGCGCAGGTTGCGAGAAGCTATAGCTGCAACAGGTGCTACAACCGGGATGCGAAAACCGAATGAAAAACCGTGAAATAGAAACTCCGCAGATGCCCTATCCGGGTAAAAACTTAACCATCTGTTCAACGCCGGCAAACGAATCGGGGAAGGAGCTAAATCCAGACTACTTTGCGTTGTCGCCGCGAGGGGTGCCTGAAGACCCGACTGTCTTGGTGCAATCTTTGCCGGAGTGGTTTCCGCTGCAGCTAGTACAGAAGTGCCGAAAACGACACTTCGTACCCCTGTCGCATTGTCCACTGTTAAAGGCAAAGCATTTCCCTTTAATGAAAGGAATGGCCTGGGATTTGCCTGTGACCGGATTCTTACGCTTTGGGGCGCTGTCACCCGCAAATTTTCGTTGCTGCGTAACGTCGATCCATACTTCGACGTCCTTGAAACCCAAAGCCATGGTTTTTTTACCGTCCTGCTTCCTACGAAAATCTTCATCGTAGGAACGCCAGGTGGTACCGCGGGCCTTAACCTGCATGTCATGAATGAGATGAATGTACCTGAGTACATTCATGTTCTCCGCCGGCCTTGTCTCTAGGTAACAAGCACCGAAAACCAGCATGCCAGTCATCCAATTGTCATAAGAACGGTACGCTTCCTCGCCCATTCCCCCCGTGGCTTTAGCTGACGCTAAGACTTGCCTGCCTAACTCCGTAATCGTAAAGATGTCCACATAGCGACCTTTGTTAATCTTCTCCTTAATACGCTTCCTAACACCTTTAGTGATAGCCGTATTGGAGCAATGTACTAAATCAGCCTCAGAAGCCGCAGAGACTGCTGGCGCCCTGGCTGGCTTAACCCCTACTCCCGTGTCCTTTCCTTTAAAGTGCCACTCTAGCATGCGCATGAGCTTGCGCGGCCTCTTAGGCGAACCCGATGCAGAACTAGAATCGCTGGTGGTTGAGCTGTCACTGCCATCTACAATATCATCAGAACCCTCCTCACCAACGACGGCAACCGTGGTCGTAGCTCTTCCATCTTTGTCTGCTGCCGGTGTCTGTAGGGTCTGTGGGGTCCCGAGCGTGTTCTCCACTCTGTTCTCTGGATTTTCGGAAGGGGCTGTAAAAGAAAGAGGAGCAGCAGTATCAACAGGCCCAACACTGTGTGTCGTATTAGCAACAGGAACTGTCCCCACAGGTTGTGGTTGTTTAATCATGGTTAACAACCCGCCCTCTGAAGCAGGGTGTAGGCCAACGAGAGGGGGTTGGTTAGAACTTGGCGGCGTATTAGACCCCCAACCTGGAGGAGCACAATAAGGGTAAGGACCCGTCGCAGCAGACCCTTGCGCCAAAGGCTGGTAAAATGTGGGCCAATAAGGAAACATTGTGTGTTGCGGTGCGTGCAAAAAGGAGGCTGGCACGGGTGCATGCATCCATGGGGATGTGACATGTGAAGCGTGCGGAACACCTGACCCACTAAGGCCAGGATGAGCCCCAGCGCCTACTGCATGCGAAAATGCGGGATCATTAGGGACGAAAGCCGGGTGTGCGGTTGCGGCAGGTGCAGCCGGCGCGAAGCCAATATTAGGGTAACTGACCTGCGCCAGTGCAGGAGCCTGCACCGTGGCCAGACCAGGATGGGCAGGGAAAATGTACGCCTGCAGGAGGGGCTGCGGATCAGGGCTGGGGAGCAGCGAGTAATGGGAGCTGCCATCCTGTGGTCTGAGCTGTGGGGGGGCCTGATAGAGGACAGCCGCCAGGCAGTCTCCCTCATCATCTGTGGAGACTGCCTGGTGTGAGGGGGGGGGGCTGCGAGGAGGGAGCCTGTGCCTGGACCTGGGCGCCTGAAATAGTAGCTGGAGGGGGGGGGCGCAGCCCGCTGGAAGAGGAGCCGGGGACCGGCATGGCTGAGGTGGGGTCATGTGACCCGCGAGCCGTGAGAGCAGGGGCAGTCTGGCCGGGAGTGAATGAGGCGGCCGTCAGCACGCGCGGCCGCGCGGCTGGCGGGGGAGGAGGAGAGGGAGCCGGCTGGCCGCGCGCGCCCGAGCCGCTGGGGGGAACGCCTGGGAAAAGACATGGTGAGGGATGGAAAGAAGAAAAGAGGCACAGGGAAGAAGGTGGTGAAGAGGGAGAGATAACAAGAAGATTGTAGTGGTGAGTGTCAGGGATGAATAAAGGGAATATAAAGAATAGAAGTAATGAGAGTCTGAAAAACAAGATGGCCGACAGAGAAAGATGCTGAATGCACTTAACTTCCAATTTGCAAGTCACAAAGAGGAAGTAACCCTGCTTCCCCCCTTTTTAGTATGTGAGCTAAGGCCCTCCCCACCAGAACTTGTGATAGGCTGTTTTAACCAGCCTAGACCTGTCAATCATAAGGCAGATTGACACGAAAAAAAACCCAATGAGCTTCTCTAACCCCCATATACAGAGTCTTATGTAGCATCAGGCATATGCTGCCTTCAGCTACCTTAATGGTGCCTCCAATTTCATTATGAATTAGTCAATAACATTTTACATTATTTTAAAAGGCCAGCACTGTTGTCTGTGTATTTATTATTATTATTATTATTATTATTATTATTATTATTATTATTATTACATTTTGGTTAATATGTTTAGCATAAGAAACATGGGGGACAATGCATGGAATATATCGTTAGTGAGTTTATTTACACCAATATTTAAGGAGGGCTGATTCTTTTTATAAGAGCACAAAGTGTGGATGTGTATCTAAAGTTGGCCATATACCTTACAATTATCTATCCAACCATGCAACTAGTTGAATGGTTGGGCAGATAGGGAGAGATTTATTAAAGCTTGTATAGAGATAAAGTGGAGAGAAGTACCAAATCAATCAGCTCCTAACTTTCGTTTTCCAAACAGACAATCTTAAGGTGTATGCCAGCTTTAGTGTATTTATGTAAACATCCTATATATTGTTTTACTCTAGTTATCAAAACTTTTGCAATGTAAACTAGCTTTTTATGAGAAATATCTTAATATGTTTACTTTTCGCTATTATATTTCTTTTCACAAGAAGTGAAATTCAACTGAACACATATTTTAATAAAAAAGCTGAACTTAAAAATAATATTTATCCATAATGGGACACATGTAGAGTGTGACCTATGTCTGAGTTTTCCCCATAAAATATACATATCAGTACTGCACATGCAGGGATGCCGAGGGGGGCAGGTACAAATTAGGGAGCCAGAAGTGCAGGAGAGTGCCACACCCTGCTGTGAGTGCATCATTATGTCACAATGGTGGGCACCACAGATATGTACACAAGGAGGGTGTGTGGTCACGCGCCATTCAGTGGCCATGCTCCCAGCACCCAGGTCTGCCCAAAGACTTGGCGACATTGTATTCATGCGCATTACAAAAGCACACACACACTACCATTTATAGATTTGGTCGCATCTTACTCTTTCGACTTCTTCGCTTGGAGAGACGGAATGAGAGGGGAATTGGCGGGTAAGTGTAGGTGGAGTGCGGTAAGTAAGGTGACACAGTTAGGTTAGGGGGTCCCTCTCCTGGGTAGAGGACTCCTTCCTTACACACACACACACAGCAGCAGGGAAGCAGCACACCAGTCTGGATGCAAGTACAAGCTGGTCGGCGCCAGTCTTTATTGTACAATGTCAGAAATATAAAGAAAACATAAATATAAATCCTAGCCCTGTCGGGGCACTAACTTCACAGGTAGTTCCCTCACTACCAGAACCTGGCAGGGCCTAATGCCCTCGCCAGCAACAAAAGCACAGCACAACACTCATAGTTAGGTTTCCAAGAGTCTCTGAGCAAACTCCCTGCCTGCTCTCCCAGGTGAGACACTCAGCCTTATCCAAACTAGGCTTATATTGGCCACTCTCAGGTGGAAACCCTAACAAGCCTGTTACCAGGCTGCGAGAACCAAAACCTGGAGTGGCCGTGGGTGGAGCCCTCTCTCTCCTCTCACCCACAACCCCCAGGTCCCAAACCGGCTTTTCAAAAAGCCGAAACTCAAGCCTGCTATACTGCAGACTTTCTCCTGGGGGTTTAAAACACATAAGACAGGAATCTGGGACAAATGTACCTGCCACAGACCACTTTACCAATGATCCTATCACATATCCCCCCCCTTTGTTTCGACCTGTGGGGCGGAACAACTGAAGCCCCCAAACAATGAATGCGTGACAACGCGTCAGCATTGGCCAGCTGGCTTCCTGGCCTGTGTTCCACTGAAAATTTAAAAGTTTGTAACGCCATGAACCATCTCGTAATTCTCGCATTACTGTCCTTATTTTCGGACATCCACTTCAAAGGGGCATGGTCAGAGATCAATTTGAACTTTCTTCCGACCAAGTAGTACCTGAGAGCCTCTAACGCCCACTTTATGGCCAACGCCTCCTTCTCCACTGTGGCATAGTTTCTCTCATGTACATTCAACTTTCTACTTAGATAGAAAATAGGGTGTTCCTCACCCTCCTTGTTCTGGGACAGGACCGCTCCTATACCTACTTCTGATGCATCGGTTTGTACTATGAATTCCCTTTCAAAATTAGGAGTCATCAGGACTGGTTGGGAACACAACGCTACTTTCAACTCCTGAAAAGCTTTCTCTGCTTCAGGACTCCATTCTACCATGACTTTTTGTTCTGGGTTTACAGTCAAGGGAGCTGAGTGCCATGCCAGGCCAGGGTGATGGGGGCATGACCTAATTGAGGACCCCTTTTTGGTTTTGGATCTGGATACATCTTTGTGTTTTGGTTTTGGATCTGTTTTTTTTCGTGATGGACCGGTACCTGCGATCATTACCTGTGACTCTGCGCAAGTGGGTGAGCCATGCAGACCCTAAGTCCGCGGACCAGTTGGTCGAGCTGGTGGAGAGGTACGTGGTGGCTGAGGAGCTGATGAGTATGCCCCACCGAGTCCCGATGGCGCACCGGCGAACTCCCACAGACACTGGTAAGACTGTTCCAGGGGAGAAGGGTGCTGGGCGGTGGAATGTACCTAAGACTGAGGGTGTAGAACCTGGAGACAGGCCTGCCAGGCCAGGAAGGTTCTTGCCCCGTAAACGACTAGACATTAATATGACTCAGTGTTTCCGATGTGGTGGCTTCGGCCATATTGCCGCTAATTGTTCACTTACAACTGAACCTATGCAATGTGATACTGCTCATGTCTACCGCAGGGGGTCTTTCTTTGCACAGACAGCCTGTACAGCCGACCGGCAGGCTGAGACTGATAAGCACATGTGTGTACTCACTGTAGATGGCAACCGAGTAGAGGCACTGTTAGACTCTGGTAGCTTGGTGACACTTATAAAAGCTGAGCTGGTGAACACCTTGAGGCATACAGGGAAAACTGTTGATGTGACCTGCATACATGGGGATACTCGATATTATGTTACGGCCGAGGTGAACATTGAGACACCATGTGGCTCTGCTATAGTTTCTGTGGGTTTGGTGCATGGTCTGGTGTATGATGCAATATTGGGGAGAGACTTTGCTCACTTCTGGAAGTTGTGGGAAAGCCGTTTTGTTCCAGAGGTGAACAACCCCGATCCATTTGAGAAGGTTGTCGATGTAGTGGAGGAGGGAGTTTCTTCTGAGTCAGAGTTATTCCCTTTTTCTACTATGGTTGGCGAACTAGAGAATGCGGAACGTGACAGTGGCCCGCCTCCCATTGAGGTGGGAAGTGTTGTTGGGCCAGGTGATCATCTGCCTGATTTAGAGGTCAGAAGAGAGGTCTTTGCCGTGAAGCAGTTGAATGACCCTACTTTGGTAAAAACCAGGGAGAATGTAAAGGTAGTTGATGGTAAACCCGTAGACCCTGATAGTCCTTTGTCCTATCCCCACATGGCAATGTGTCAGGATTTGTTATATCAGGTGACTAAGAAGGGGGAAGATATTGTGGAACAACTAATAGTTCCCAAAGCCTACAGAAAAACAGTGTTGGATCTGGCCCATGGTCATATAATGGCAGGCCATCTAGGAGTAGAAAAAAACACTGAGCGAATAATGCAGAGGTTTTTCTGGCCCGGGCTTCATAAAGAGGTGTCTGACTTTTGCGCATCCTGCCCTGAGTGTCAGTATCATGCTCCCAGGCCACATTTTAGGGGCCCACTAGTTCCATTGCCTATCATAGAGGTGCCGTTTGAAAGAATAGCGATGGATTTGGTGGGACCCTTAATGAAGTCTGCCAGGGGACACCAGTATATTCTGGTCATAATGGATTACGCTACCAGGTACCTGGAAGCGATCCCGTTGCTCAATACGTCAACCAAGACCATTGCCAGAGAGCTAGTTCATGTCTTTAGCAGGCTGGGTATACCCAAGGAGATACTAACTGACCAGGGTACACCGTTTATGTCAAAAGTCATGAAAGAGTTATGCCGCCTGTTCAAAATACATATTCACACAAATGCGTAATGGCCAGGGGTTTAGGGAGGGTGGTTCCGGCGGAGTGCAAGCTGAGTGGGAACATCATGGAGAGGGAGCACTTCCTGGTGGAGGATAGGTGGCCACCTGCAGGTTCAGCGTATGGATGGACATTGGTATCAGGTTTCTAGGCGCCCATGGCCGTTCTGTGCAGCACTGCCATACCACTTACCTCCCTCACTGCCTCCCCCTGGGTGTATACCCAATAAAGTCAGTGGGTGGGTAGGAATTTTCAGAGCCAAGCCATGGTAAGTTCAGACCCTTTAGGTTATGGCGCTCCAGGCGACAGCCCTGCTAGCCCGTGCCTTGAGCTGCCACTGTTACTAACCATTGATGTTTTTGTTCTGATGGTAGTGTTTTTATCATTTGATGGTGGTGGTCCGATGTTTGCCCCCAATCGGAAGGAAATCATTCAATGGTGTTCTGATGGTTTTTTTTTTTTTAATTCTTGATAGCTCAGCCTCCCCTGGCTAAGTCCTGGCTACTGTGCCTGCACCAGGGCATCTTCATGGGTTCATTGAAGGTTGTCTCTCACTCTCTGTATGCCTCAGACGTGACCCTGTTCAGCCCCTGACTCCCAACCCTCTCTAGGCTGCTGCTAAACAACAGGGCACATTGCTATTTCTGATTGGCTCTCACTGTCTCTTGCTGTTTAAGTACCTTGGCCAGCTCCTATACAGCAGCTGGGTGAAAAATTTGTCTCTGTGACTTTGCTTCACTAAAATCATCACTGCTTGGCTCCCATTTGTCACAAATAAATGGTTCATACACCTAAGCCTTCATCGACCAATACTGTATAGAATAGTGATGTCACAACCAGATTTGTTGTACCTGGTGAGTTGCGGTCTCTGCCTGTGTGGGTGCTTTGGCGCCGTCCTACCAGTGGGGGTGCTGGTGCCTGGAGGTTGCGCGAGGTGTGTGTGGATGTTTGAGGGGTACAAGCCATGCGGTGAAAGGTAAGACTGGCAGCGCTGCCATGCTGGGGATTGCTGGGCACCGCCATCTTGGTTTTGGGCATGTGACCTGAATGGGCCAATCAGGTTGGAGCATCTTGTGTTTACTCTCAGCAGTCTATCATGCACTTTCCCATGGTACTTAAGGGTGTTCAGCATGCCCTCTAGTTGCCAGTGCAATGTATACACAGCGCAAGCTGTGTGAGAGTTCTCTGTGCTCCTTAGCTCGATATGATTATTGCAGTCACAGCAGTGCTCCGTTTCCTGCTCTGTCTCTATCACAGGCTGTTCCTGGATACCCGCATCTACCCTGCTATACCCCGTTGCTCACCCCACGGTTTGTGTACTCTCCAGCACTCCGGACTCAGAACCCACTCCAGTACTTCAGACCTCTGTTCCTCAGTCACTCCTCCATTGGACTTTGGACCTCATTCAGAGGCGGTCGCAAGAAGTGATCACTCTCTCTGAATGAGGGTGGCCGCTTCTTGTTTTTTGGTTCGGCCTCCTGGTCGCAAGCTAAGCTGTGGGTTACCACCCACAGCTTAGCTAGCGACCAGGGTGATGGTCATGATGGTGATCACCATCGTGACCATCGGGGCTTGTGACCAGACCCTAAGGTTGGGTCTGATGATGTCAGTGCGGCCGCCCACAAAATGGTAGGCGTTCCTTAAGGAACGCCTCCGCTTTGGAAACCACCTCCCGGCCTCGCCTACAAAATGGGGCGAGCTGTCGATCAATATTGACAGCCGACCCTTTTGTAGCGAGCTCTGAAGCGAGAAAGTTCTCTCTCGCTGATGGGCTTGCGCACGCGCAGTGCCGCCGCTGCACATGCACAGGGCTGCCCATCAACCAGGTTGCGAGCACATCGGTGCTTGCGACCGGGTCTGAATGACCCCCTTTGTTTTTTCTGTCTGACATCTGTTTCCAGCCTCATTAATTGGACTTTGTTTCCCTGCCAGACATTTGTTTTCAGCCTCACTTCACTTGGACTTCTTTATTTTCTGTCAGTTTATATATTTATTACCACTTCATGAATATTAATACTCCTATTAAACCTGCTGCATTCCAATACTACAAACCCATTCCTGTTTCTTCTCCTGCATCCACACCGGGTTCAAAAAATAATCCAGACCTGACTAGTGAAAACCCTTTCAAAATCCATCCAGTGGTTCAAAAGATTAGCCCGAATGAACAGGCAGACACCTAAACCAGGGAATGTATTATTTAGATTCTAGAATCTGCTTATAAAGGAATGACTCTTCACACTGCTTGGCTTAGTCAGATGGCTTCTTTACTCATCACAAATGTTATGACAACACATTTGTATACATGTTATGGCTTCCTGACACTAGCTATGCTATCATTCGGCTGCGAGTCAGCATCAGAAAACTCTGCACACTGGATCCCACAATCCTTTTATTATTTACACACTCCAGAGCAATCACATCCATGTACCGCAGCTGTGTGTGAAACTGTTCCTGTAGGTGACAGCAGGATCTTTAACCCTGTCTTCCCCTTGTACCGTCATTGCCACTATATATGATCCAGTAACACAGGAATGTTGGCCAAAGGTCAGGAGCATGTGAAAGTGAAAAAAGAATATGTGTGAAGTTATGTGTGAAGGTGTGTACTCACTAGATGATTTTTTTAAACGATATTGACAATAACAACACATCATTACGACAATTTCTTTTAATCGTCTAATGTGTATATGTGTATACACTACAGTATATCATTAACGATGCATGCTCCCGCAGGTCGTTAATAATGTCCCCAGTCGTCTGTATTTGCAGTACAATCTGGGCTTATCGTTAGCAATGCCATGTTGCCGAATGCAGCATGGCCCCGCTCCCCCCCCACCGCCATCGTTATCTGTTGCTGGCATCAGCAAGTGTGTATGCACTTACCGATGATGGCACTCCTTCCGGGTCCCACCACTGCTAATATCGCTGAATGCACACATTGGGTCTCATTCAGACCCGTTCGCAAGCGCTGAGCGCTTGCAACCAGGTCGATGTCAAGGCCTTGCGCACGCGCAGTGCCGCACTGCGCGTGCGCAAACCCCGGAGCGAGAGAGAAATTCTACAAAAGGGGCGGCTGTCGATGTTGATTGACAGCTCGCCCTGTTTTGTAGGCGGGGCGGGGGGGTGGCTACACAAACGCCTGCCGTTTTGTGGGCAGCCGCACTGACATCAGCAGTGATGTCAGTAGGGAGCTTCCTGCTCGATCAGAGCAGGAAGCTCCCTGGGGCTTGCAGTTGCCGAGACCCAACCTTAGGGTCTCGTCGCAAGCCCCGATGGTCGCGATGGTCTTGACCATTGCGACCATCACCCTGGTCGGTCGCTGAAGCTGTGGGTGCTAACTGAATGAGGGGATCTGAATGAGGGCCATTGTCTAGTTTGCATGCACCTTAAGAGGGGATGTACTAAGATAGGGAAGCTCAGAAGGTGATGTGTAGGCGGTTCTGGAATCTGATCAGCTTGCCTGAAGAGGTGAGTTTTCAGGGAACGTTTGAAGGTTTGGAGTCTTGTTGTGCATGGGAGGGCGTTCTACAGAGTGGGTGCAGCCCAAAAAAAGTCCTGTAACCATGAATGAGAGTAAGTAATGCGTGTGGATGAGAGACGCAGATCTTGTGCAGAGCGGAGAGGTCGGGTTGGGAAATATTTTGAGGTAAGTGAAGAGATTTATGTTGGTGTTGTTTGGTTAATAGACTTATGTGTAAGTAAAAGTATATTGTATTGAATACGGTAGAAAACCAGTAGCCAATGGAGGGACTGACAGAGCAGCAGACGATGAGCACTTGGCGAGGAAGATCAGCCTTGCAGCTGCATTCAAAATGGATAGTGGAGAAAGCCTGTTTTTGGGAAGACTAGTAAGAAGACTATTGCAATAGTCAATGCGGGAAATAATGAGTGCATATAGTACAGTTTTTGCAATGTCTTGTGTAAGATACAATCGAATTTTAGACATGTTTTTTAGATCTATGTAACATGATTTTGAGACAGATTGAATGTGGGGAACAAAGGATGGTTGTCAAGGATGAAACATAGGCAGCGACCTTGTGTGGTAGGGTTGATTGTCGAAAGATGAGTTTGGTAACTACTATTGGCTGGTGGAAATATAATTACTTCTGTTTTGGAAATATTAAGGGCCTCATTTATCAACGAGTTTTATCATATGCAACAAGTGATTAAACTCATTGCATATGATAAATGGTGCTCAAGCCAATCAGCTCCCAACTGTCATTATCATACGCAACGAGTTTTATCACTCATTATGTATGTTAAAACTCATTGATAACTGAGGCCCTAATTTTGTGGTGGCAAGATAACATCCAAGATGAAATGGCAGAAAGACAATCAGAGACACGGACCAATACAGATGGTGACAGATCTGGGGAGGATAGGTAGATTTGAGTATCATCCACATACAGATGATACTGAAATCCAAAAGAGCTGATTAGTTTGCAAAGAGAGGTGGTATATATTGAGAAAAGCAGCGGATCTAAGGCATGCCTGAGTGTTTCAATGCCGTTTCAGAGGCATGCATAATTAACAGGCAGCGTCATAGTACACGTCACCTGGTTGAATTTTACACTGAAGTGCTCGCAGTGCTTGCGGTAAGGTATAGTCAACCACAAGCGCTGCAGTCAGTTCCGATAGAACCCGATGGTTCGATGGTCGTTTATACTTCCTGGAGATGACGTTCACTAGTGGGCGGCTAAAGACAGGCTTGTGGCATCTGTAAACACAAAGTGATCGCTCGCCAAGACATAGTGGGCGTGCTTATGCCTTGCCATGCGAGCGCCTGCCTTAACGTCACTTAGATGAACTTCTATATGCTGGGAGCGAGTGGCCGCATCTTGCGAGCAGTCTGAATCAGGCCCTGTGTCCTTACGAACTAAGGATTGTAGTGATTGTATGAGAAGAGAGTGGTCAACAGTGTCAAAAGCAACAGAGAGATCTAGAAGAATACTAAGAGAATAATGGCATTTACACTTTGCAGCAACCAGATTAGTCAGTGCTGTCTCATGTGGCGTGTTGAAGTGTATATGTAGATCTGTATCTATCTATCTATCTATCTATCTATCTATCTATCTATCTATCTGCTTGTAGTAATATGACTATAGACATGCAATAAACAATACTATGACACGTTAGGTACCACATGAACAAGTAGATTTGTGCTCCCAGGCCTTGTTATTATTATATGTCCTATTTAACATAATCTTTCCTACATTGCATATTCTGGATACACCTACTGTGGGTTATAAGAATTGGTGCAGCTAGAATCCAATACTTTTATGTTACATTGGTGTCCTCGTTTACTTCTAATATTGATAGTTCTAATTACAAAACGTATTTTTTAGAGTTTTGGCTGCATTTTCAGCTTTAGTATATTACACCCAAGCAGAGAAGACATAGATGAGTGTATATTAATATATGTGTGATTTCTGGCGATTCATGAGTTGCCTGCAAGTTGAATGGGATGCAGTCAGGAAGTCGACGGTCGAAATGCTGACCGCCGGCTTCCCGACAGTCAAACCCCGGCAAGGTACTAATGACGGGCGTCGAAATCCCGATGCCTGTCATTAGACCTATGCCGGGAGCCCGATGCCCAGCATAACGAACGAAGGTAAGCCAGATGCGGACAGCCACGGAGGGGGAGGATTAGGTTTTAGGGCTCCCGGGGGGATTTAGGGTTAAGCACCCTCGGGGGGAAGTTCCCCCCCCCGGGAAACTTAGGTTTAGGCTGCGGGGAAGGGGTGGTTAGGTTTAGGCACTCGGGGAGAGGTTAGGGTTAGGCACCCCTAAGGGAGGGTTACATACCAAGCGGCCGGCGGTATTGCATACTGATTCCAGTTGAACGTCCCAGTAAAATATGTAAGTTTGCTGGTGCTGCCGGGAGAGCTGTGAGGTGAACATTGAAGGGGGAGGAAGAGGAGTGCTGTGAGGTGGATATTGAAAGGGGGGAAAGGGGAGGTGGACATTGAAGGGGGCAGGGAAGTGCTGTGAGGTAGACATTGAAGGGGGGGAAGGGGAGGGCTGTGAGGTGGACATTGATGGGGGGGAAGGGGAGTGCTGCGAGGTGGACATTGAAGGGGGGAAGGGGAGTGCTGTGAGGTGGACATTGAAGGGGGGAAGGGGAGTGCTGTGAGGTAGACATTGAAGGGGGTGAAGAGGAGTGCTGTGAGGTGGACATTGAAGGGGGAAGGGGATTGCTGTGAGGTGGACATTGAAAGGGGAAGAGGAGGGCTGTGAGGTGGACAGTGAAGGGGGGAAGGGCAGTGCTGTGAGGTGACAATTAATTGGAGAAGGAGAGTGCTGTAAGGTTGACATTGAAGGGGGAAGGGGAGTGCTGTGAGGTGGACATTGAAAGGGGAAGGGGAGAGCTGTGAGGTGGACATTGAAGGAGGGGAAGGGGAGTGCTGTCAGGTGGACATTGAAAGGGGAAGAGGAGTGCTGTGAGGTGGACAGTGAAGGGGGAAGGGGAGTTCTGTGAGGTAAACATTGAAGGGGGGGAAGGTGAGTGCTGTGAGGTGGACATTGAAGGGGGAAGGGGAGTGCTGTGAGGTGGACAATGAAAGGGGAAGGGGAGTGCTGTGAGGTGGACAATGAAAGGGGAAGGAGAGTGCTGTGAGGTGGACATTGAAGGGGGAAGGGGAGTGCTGTGAGGTGGACAATGAAAGGGGAAGGGGAGTGCTGTGAGGTGGACATTGAAAGGGGAAGAGGAGGGCTGTGAGGTGGACAGTGAAGGGGGGGAAGGGGAGTACTGTGAGGTGACAAGGGGGGAAGGGGAGTGCTGTGAGGTGGACATTGAAGGGGGGAAGGGGAGTGCTCTGAGGTGGACATTGAAAGGGGAAGGGGAGTGCTGTGAGGTGAACATTGAAAGGGAAAGAGGAGGGATGTGAGGTGGACATTGAAGGGGGGAAGGAGAGGGCTGTGAGGTGGACATTGAAGGGGAGGAAGTGGAGCGCTGTGAGGTGGACATTGAAGGGGGAGAAGGGGAGTGGTGTAAGGAGGACATTGAAGGGGGAGAAGGGGAGTGCTGTAAGGTGGACATTAAAGGGGGAGAAGGGGAGTGCTGTAAGGAGGACATTGAAGGGAGGGAAGGGGAGTGCTGCAAGGTGGACATTGAAGGGGGAGAATGGGAGTGCAGTAAAGTGGACATTGAAGGGGGAGAAGGGAAGAGCTGTAAGGTGGACATTGAAGCAGGAGTGCTGTGAGGTGGACATTGAAGGGGGGTGCTGTGAGGTGGCCATTGAAGGGGGAATGGGAGTGCTGTGAGGTGGACATTGAATGGGGGGAAGGGTAGTACTGTGAGGTGGACATTGAAGGGGGGAAGGGGAGTGCTGTGAGGTGGACTTTAAACGGGGGAAGAGGAGTGCTGTGAGGTAGACATTGAATGGGGGGAAGGGTAGTGCTATGAGGTGGACATTGAAGGGGGAGAAGGGGAGTGCTGTGAGGTGTACATTAAAGGGGGGAAGGGGAGTGCTGTGAGGTGGACATTGAAGGGGGAAAGGGAGTGCTGTGAGGTGAACATTGAAGGGGTGGAAGGGGAGTGCTGTGTGGTGGATATTGAATGGGGAAAGGGAGTGCTGTGAGGTAGACATTGAAGGGGGGGAAGAGGAGTGCTGTGAGGTGGACATTGAAGGGGGAAGGGGAGTGCTGTGAGGCGAACAGTGAAGGGGGGAAGGGGAGGGCTGTGAGGTAGACATTGAAGGGGGGAAAGAGGAGTGCTGTGAGGTGGACATTGAAAGGGGAAGGGGAGTGCTGTGAGGTGGACATTGAAAGGGGTGGAAGGGGAATGCTTTGTGGTGGATATTGAAAGGTGGAAGGGGAGTGCTGTGAGGTAGACATTGAAGGGGGAGAAGGGGAGTGCGGTAAAGTGGACATTGAAGGAGGGAAGGGGAGTGCTGTAAGGTGGACAATGAAGGGGGAGAAGGGGAGTGCTGTAAGGTGGACATTGAAGGGGGAGAAGGGGAGTGCTGTAAGGTGGACATTGAAGGGGGAGTGCTGTGAGGTGGACATTGAAGGGGGGTGCTGTGAGGTCGCCATTGAAGGGGTAATGGCAGTGCTGTGAGGTGGACATTGAATGGGGGGGAAGGGTAGTGCTGTGAGGTGGACATTGAAGGGGGGAAGGGGAGTGCTGTGAGGTGGACATTAAAGGGGGGAAGGGGAGTGCTGTGAGGTGGACATTGAATGTGGGGAAGGGTAGTGCTGTGAGGTGGACATTGAAGGGGGAATGGGAGTGCTGTGAGGTGGACATTAAAGGGGGGAAGGGGAGTGCTGTGAGGTGGACATTGAATGGGGGAAAGGGTAGTGCTGTGAGGTGGACATTGAAGGGGGAGAAGGGGAGTGCTGTGTAGTGTACATTAAAGGTGGGAAGGGGAGTGCTGTCAGGTGGACATTGAAGGGGGAAAGGGAATGCTGTGAGGTGAACATTGACGGGGTGGAAGGGGAATGCTGTGTGGTGGATATTGAAAGGTGGAAGGGGAGTGCAGTGAGGTAGACATTGAAGGAGGGGAAGAGGAGTGCTGTGAGGTGGACATTGAAGGGGGAAGGGGCGTGCTGTGAGGTGGATATTGAAAGGGGAAGAGGAGTGCTGTGAGGTGGACTTTGAAGGGTGGAAGGGGAGTGCTGTGAGGTGGACATTGAAAGGGGAAGAGGAGTGCTGTGAGGTGGACATTAAAGGGGGGAAGGGGAGTGCTGTCAGGTGTACATTGAAGGGGGAAGGGGAGTGCTGAGAGGTGGACACTGAAGGGGGAAAGGGAGTGAGGTGAGGTGAACATTGAAGGGGTGGAAGGGGAGTGGTGTGAGGTGGATATTGAAGGGGGAAGGGGAGTGCTGTGAGGTGGACATTGAAAGGGGAAGGGGAGTGCTGTGAGGTGGACATTGAAGGGGGGAAGGGGAGTACTGTGAGGTGGACATTGAATGGGGGAAGTGGAGTACTGTGAGGTGGACATTGAAGGAGGGGAAGGGGAGTGCTGTGAGGTGGACTTTGAAGGGTGGAAGGGGAGTGCTGTGAGGTGGACATTGAAGGGGGAAAGGGGAGTGCTGTGAGGTGGACATTGAAAGGAGAAGGGGAGTGCTGTGAGGTGGATATTGAAGGTGGGAAGGGAGTACTGTGAGGTGGACATTGAAGGGGGAGAAGGGGAGTGCTGTACAGTGGACATTGAAGGGGTAGAAGGGGAGTGCTATAAGGTGGACATTGAAGGGGTAATGGCAGTGCTGTGAGATGGACATTGAATGGGGGGGAAGGGTAGTGCTGTGAGGTGGACATTGAAGGGTGGGTGCTGTGAGGTGGCCATTGAAGGGGGAATGGGAGTGCTGTGAGGTGGACATTGAATGGGGGGAAGGGTAGTGCTGTGAGGTGGACGTTGAAGGGGGGAAGGGGAGTGCTGTGAGGTGGACATTAAAGGGGGGAAGGGGAGTGCTGTGAGGTGGACATTGAAGGGGGAGAAGGGGAGTGCTGTGAGGTGTACATTAAAGGGGGGAAGGGGAGTGCTGTGAGGTGTACATTGAAGGGGGGAAGGGGAGTGCTGTGAGGTGGACACTGAAGGGGGGAAAGGGAGTGCTGTGAGGTGAACATTGAAGGGGTGGAAGGGGAGTGCTGTGTGCTGGATATTGAAGGGGGGAAGGGGAGTGCTGTGAGGTAGACATTGAAGGGGAGGAAAAAGAGAGCTGTGAGGTGGACATTGAAGGGGGGAAGGGGAGTGCTGTGAGGTGGACATTGAAAGGGGAAGAGGAGGGCTGTGAGGTGGACAGTGAAGGGGGAAGGGGAGTGCTGTGAGGTGGACATTGAAGGGGGGAAGGGGAGTGCTGTGAGGTGGATATTGAAGGGGGGAAGGGGAGTGCTGTGAGGTGGACATTGAAAGGGGAAGGGGAGTGCTGTGAGGTGGACATTGAAGGGGGGAAGGGGAGTACTGTGAGGTGGACATTGAATGGGGGAAGGGGAGTACTGTGAGGTGGACATTGAAGGAGGGGAAGGGGAGTGCTGTGAGTTGGACTTTGAAGGGGGGAAGGGGAGTGCTGTGAGGTGGACATTGAAGGGGGGAAGGGGAGTGCTGTGAGGTGGACATTGAAAGGAGAAGGGGAGTGCTGTGAGGTGGACATTGAAGGTGGGAAGGGGAGTACTGTGAGGTGGACATTGAAGGGGGGAAGGGGAGTACTGAGTACTGTGAGGTGGACATTGAAGGAGGGGAAGGGGAGTGCTGTGAAGTGGACATTGAAGGGGGGAAGGGGAGTGCTGTGAGGTGGACATTGAAGGGGGGAAGGTGAGTGCTGTGAGGTGGACATTGAATGAGGGGAAGGGGAGTGCTGTGAGGTGGACATTGAAGGGGGGATAGGGAGTGCTGTGAGTTGGACATTGAAGGGGGGGAAAGGGAGTGCTGTGAGGTGGACATTGAAGGAGGTGAAGGGGGTGCTGTGATGTGGACTTTGAAGGGGGGAAGGGGAGTGCTTTGAGGTGGACATTGAAGGGGGGAATGGGAGTGCTGTGAGGTGGACATTGAAGGAGGGGAAGGGGAGTGCTGTGAGGTGGACATTGAAGGAGGGGAAGGGGAGTGCTGTGAGGTGGACATTGAAGGGGGGATTGCTGTGAAGGGCACAGTGAAGGAGGTGGCTGTAAGGTGGACAGTGAAAGGGACAGTGAGGTTTGTAAATGTCAGTGCTGTGAGGTAGTCAATGAGGACTGTGAGGTGAATGAGTCAGTGTGTGCTGCGGGGATTGGGCAGTGAGTGAGATGTGAGGGGTCAGTGATTGCTGTTAGAGGTGCATCCTGTGCTATGCAGGGCTTGCTCGATGAGACAGCAGTGGAGGGGCAATCAAGAACAGGAAGATATGTAAGGACGGTTCTCTGGAGGGGGCAATCAATAAGATATGCAGGTAGGGTTCTCTGGAGGGGGCAACTCTGGGACTTCCAGGTTTGGGCGCAGTGTGCCTGACAGGGGCCTGTTATAAAATCGTCATTAGCACCTAATTAACTCAATTCTAACATTCTTAAAGTGATCAGTGACCTTCATTAGGATGTACAAAGAGAGAATATATGGAAATCTGATTTAGAAAACCACATTTATTAACCTTTAAGCAAGTAAAACAAAAAACACTAAATGTTAAGAGGCGCAGTGTGCCTAAGAGGCCACCCTGGACAAAGCTACATTTTTCCGCAAAATACCCACAACCTTTGTCATTTTCATTCATAAAATGAGCAAAATACACAAAATTGTGAGAAAATAAAAAGAAATACGTACCTTCAAAAGTCAGACGAGTTCGGGCACAATGAGCCTGAGAGGCCAGGAAGGTCACTACTGCACTACACGCAGGCGGCAGGAAAACTGACTAGGGGCTTTTCAAACAGCATCTAGAGATAGGAAGGTACTAGGAGGGGCAGGTACCTGCGCCCCCTTGTGGCGGAGAGGTGAGCAAGAACAGCTTTATGGCGCCTGTCAGGCCAGCTGCGACTGACGCAGGGTTAAAGGCAAAAAACTGACCCTTGAAACCAACAGAAATAAGTGACAGCACCAGTGCTCATAGCATCAATGTAAATAGCAAATTACTAAATACGAAGGTGTTGAGAAATGCGAGGGTGGTTCATTAAATAAGGCAGATCATGGAGTGATTGCAAACTTCCTTGAGAAAGACAACAAACAGTTGAAATGCATTGGAGGTTGCGGATGTAAGCACACTGAACTTTTCCCGGCATTCCCGTCAGTGACGCCGGGCACCCGGTGTTTGCGACACCCGCCATTACCCACCACAGTGAGTTTCCCTCACTACGACCTGAACACCAGCACCTCCGTGCCAGCGTTTGAAGACACACTGAAGGACGGAGCACCGATCCCGGCGCACCTGCACTGTACACTGCTGTATCGTATAACATCACGGCACATTAAAAACAGGAGACGGACGGAGAGAAACTACACGGGTAGGGTAAGACAGGGAGCCAGCAAGTATGGGACTTTTTTATTAACTCCAGGAAGAGTAAAATTGTCTGGCCACTGTGCTTTCTCATGTTATCATTCAGCTTGTTCTTTTCAATTTGTTCATTTTTTTTTATCTTTATTTTGTTTTCATTTTAATTTATTAGTTTTATTCATTTTATTATTTTCATGTAGTTTATTTGATTATTTTTATTATTTTCATAGAGATATACTCTTTTTCTCAAATTGATACGTACTTGTGCTGTTGTTCATTATACTGCATTGATACAATATACATACATATATAGCGCTTTCTCATTCATTCCTAATTATTAGAAAAATAAGGGAGCGCTGGTGTTACAATTTGTATTTAAGTAAGGTAACAAGACCTCTCACATGTGTAATTTTCTCTCTTTCAGTCTAATTTCCCGCCAGGCCAGAGCAGATAGACCACTGCTTCCCCTCATGTCCCAACATCAGTTGTAAGATAGTGTGGCTAGAGGAAACGTGGTCAAACATTGTGGTGTGTTGTGTGATCACATTTCTGCATCTAAAGGGCACATCTGCATCTGAAATTCATCGCCAACTTGTTTAGTTGTAGAGTGAAAAAATCATATTACTTAAACAGGTTTGGGTTTGGTTCACTGCCTTTGATAACGTCAGGACAGACGTTCCTCATCATGTGACACCGCAGATGAATCAAGCATCCATGACATGGAAACACGCATCATCCCTACTTTCAAAACAACTCCATCAGCAAAGAAGGTTATGATGACTGTGTTTTGGGACCACAAGGGTGTGCTTCTTGTTGATTTCCCCACCAAGGGAGATACTGAGAATACTGTCTGCTATTGTGACATGTTGAGTTGGTTCCAGAAGGTAATTAGTCGAAAACAACCTGGGTTGCTGCGAACAGGATTCGTACTGCTGCACAATAATGCTAGGCCACACTCAGCCAACAGCACATGTGAGTTGTTACGGCACTATCATTGGTCCTGGACCATCCTCCCTACAGCCCTGACAAGTCACAGAGTGATTTCCATCTCTTTGGAACATTGATAGCACCTGGGTAGAAGGCAATTAACAACAGGCGGTGAAGTTCAGTAAACCGTCATGTCCTGGATTCAGGCGCTTGACACTGATTTCTTCTGTGCCGGGAGAGATGCTTAAACTAGTATGAGGACTATATGAAAAAATAATTTGACCAAGGCCATACTATTGATTATACATGAGTTAAGTTTATGCAATGAGAGGTTGTTAACTTATTTATTGAGCCACCCTTATAGAAGTTCCAAACAGCAACATAATAAATAAATAAATTATTATTATTATTATTATTATTACTAGCAGGTATGCCCGGCATTGCTCGGGTAGAAGACTGGACCCTGAAGTACACCTGCAGCCTTTATTTGTTAACATTGTCCTCGTCTATAACTCTATTCCATTGATCCAGACCCCACTGTTTGCTAACATGCTTGCAAACAGTTCCGTAACTACCATGGGTGCAAGGGGTGAGGATGCTATAGTGCTGCCTCTGTGGCCCGCTGCTCCCCATGCTCCCAGTAACGCTCAAAAGGTGGGCCGGTCCAGTCAGGGCCACCGAGGGGTCCCAGGGGGCAGCGGTGTTGATTTGGTGCCGGCCCGCCAGCTGATTACAGCTTGCACACCGACAGGCAGACATGGAGAGACAGCGTCGCTGGTTTCGAGTCAATCAGAGCTCGTGGACCGGTAGCCAATCAGCAGTGGCGGCTCTTGATTGGCTGCTGGTATGCGAGCTCTGATTGGCTCGCTACCTGCTGTAGATTCAAATTGCACCAGAGCTGTCTATTTATGTCTGCTGTTGCCTGCCGATGCACCAGCTGTAATTACAGGTGGCAGCCCGGCCCAAAATCCACACCTGCTGGCTGCTAATGGTACACAGGTGGAGGTGAGAGGCTGCTGGAAGGAGACGTGGTGGTGAGTTGCTGGGGGGGGGGCATAATGTGTAAAGGGCATTACTGTGTGGCATAATGTATAAGGGGCACTACTACTGAGTGTCATAATGTGTATAAGGGGTACTACTGTGTGGACTAGCCTGAATGGGCTCTGTGTGGGAGCAAATGTATGTGTTTTTTTAAATCTGGGGGGGCCCTTTTAAGATCTTGCTATGTGGCCCCCAAAGTTCTAGTTATGCCCTTGCATGCAAACACAGAGGGCTGACTAATATATACAGTATGGTCAATTTAAAAAGAACTAACTCTGGATTTAATGTGAACTTATATGACTCAAAGTTGTACACTTGCTCAGACTGTGAGGTAAAAAGGATACTTTTGTAGCTTGCACTAGGGTTTTTGGGAGACTGCTAATTTCCACTGGAGCCAGCCCTGGTACCTGTGTAATTTTAGAGGGTCCCCATTTTTAGAGATTGTGGGACAGTGTGTGGCCCTGATGGAGTTCAAACATAGGTTAAAAACCTAATCCTGGTCAAACTACACCACCCTGGCAAATCTGGTGGAACTAGGCCCAAAACTCTAGCCATGCTTAAAGGACAAACGGACAGACAGACACACTTTCTCACTTATTATATAGATTATTTTTGTTATTAATAATAATAAAGTTTTATTATGTATTTAGTTTGTTGCAGTTTGGAGCTTCTATATCTCAACACATTCATATTTTATAATCTATTATTTACATTATTGCTTTGTAGCATTGGAGCTTTCACTTTTTCTCAGTTAGATATGCAGGGAGGGTTTGAAGAGACAGCTATGGAGGATACAACCAGGGAGATATACATGGAGGGATTGATGAGACAGCTATGGAGTTGGGCATTCATGGAGATATGCAGGGAGGGTTCAATGAGACAGCTACGGAGGGGCAGTCAGAGAGCTATGCAAGGAGCAATAAGATGGTAACTGAGTGGGCAATCAGAAAGCTATGCAAGGGCAATCAGATGGCAATGGAGGGGGCAATCAGTGATATATGCAGGGGGGCAGGGAGGGGGCAATGAGACAGGTATAGAGAATGCAGTCCTTACATATCTTTGCTATAATCATGCTAAAAAGTCCCTCTTAGCCAGCCAGGTTCTATGAGACTCTGCTAGCGTCAGGCATCTTTTTTGCGTCTTTTTTTTTGCCCCGAATGCGTCTAAGTCGCAATGCGATGTGACTATGATGCACTAGCAGACTGTGCTGATAAATTTGTTATGAGACACTTGTATAACTGTGTGCAACTCAGTCTCTGAATCTGTATACAAAGTGCTATAATGTAGTGGCCGCAGCTTTTATCATTCTAAGCTCCGTTGTGCTTCATATACAGACTCAGGTGCACATGATACACAAGTGTTACATTTCACATTAGTCAGTCTGCTGGATCAGATACATTTTCAGCAAAAAAAGATGTCTGGCGCTAATAGGCCCTGACGGCTCACTCACACATGGTAAGTTGCGCTGCGTGGTGCATTGAGTCTAGATTTATGAGGACACATCTTTATGCAGGGAGGTGTCAGTGAGAGAGCTATGAAGGGAGCAATAAAATAGATATGGGCAGTGAGAGATATTGAGGGGGGAGAGGGCAATAAGAGATCCATGCAAACTAAAGGCAGTTGCAGATTCAGGGGTAGAGATCGAAATTATTTGGCACTTTTTAACTGCAGATACTTATTACCTATCTCTTTTCCATACAGGTCCAAAACTTTCTGAGATTTAGATAAGAACCAATGGAACTTTAAACACCAGCTGTCAGCTGCAGTAAGCTATCAAGGGAGGAGGGCATAACATGTCTTGACCTTATTGTACATTTTAATGATGGAGGTTGCTTAGTGGGAGGGGTCTATAATGTTTATTCATTCACTACTTTCCCCCAGCAAAATGAAGAGCCGTCAAGGACTTTTACGTTGTGGCGGCCTAGCCCTATACCACCAAAAGGGGCTGTTCCAAATCCTATGCCTCTATAAAGTTTGGGCTGCTTCTTGCACACCGAGTCTCCAAACACACCATATATTCTGTGGTTTTTCCTATGGGATTTAAAAGGGCAACATTAACTGCAAAACCATTCATTTTTCATTTTATTGCTATTTTAAATCCCAGGAGCAAAACAGTTTGAAACCTCCCATTTAGTAACAATAGCCCTATAATGTCAAATTGTTCATTTTCCTCTTGAAGAATGGAGAACTGGCTCCATGTTAGGCCACATGCCCACTGCTTTCACGGAAGTGTCTGTTACAGGACGCCAGACTCTCACAAGTGGACCCCAGCAGTGTAAGGAAAAGATCTACCATTGTGGAGTGTTTAAGAAGAACTCAAACATTTGCCAGATTAACTGGTGGTAATTCCGCTACCCTAGACTCCACCTATAATCCGGAATTATAAAAATTTATATTATGGGCATTGTTACTAAAGGGACACTGTAATCCTGGCAAGGGATTTAACATAGGCGTCGAAATACAACGCCTATGTTAATCCCGACGCCGTAACACTGAGAGGACGCCTGATAGATCGTTCCCTGCCGGGGGTGAATATACACTTAGCCAGGGATGGGTTTTAAGGACCCCTCTGGGGAAGGTTAGGGTTAGACTAGGGGAAGGGGGGGTTAGGTTTAGGCACTAGGTAGGGAGGTTAGTGGTAGGCACCCCCCCGGAGGGTAAGGTTTAGGGTGCTTGGAGGGGGGGTTAGGTTTAGGCACTAATGGGGGGAGGTTAGAGTTAGACACTAAGGGGGAGATTAGGGTTAGGCACCCCTAAAGGACGGTTAGGGTTAGGGGGGGAGAGGGGAAGGGCTGTCGGGATTTTCACCCATCGGGCTGCCGACGTCGGGATTTGAACTGCCGGGCTGACATACAGTGGTCATTTATACTGATTCCATTACTAATAGGGGTGTTGAAACGATTTTATGTTTGGGGCAACATAAAAGTTTTCTGGCGTGTGTCCCCTTTCCGCTCCCCTCTTCCCCATCCCCTCCCTCCTACCTGAGTACGCACGATGAACAGGTACTGGAGCGGCGTCCAGAGATGGTCAGGGGCTTTGCTTTATAGCAATAGACTGCACAGCCCCTGCACTGCAGAGAGGAAGAGGTGTAATGTGCGGTGTTTTAACTTAAATACATTAGACATTACAACTCCTCTTCCTCTATCCTGGGCTGCCGCATCTTACGAATATTTGGGTTGGCTGAGTCGCCCCCTTTCCCCTCCCCCACCCGTTCTGATGCCCGTGGTTACTAATCGAAATTTACACTACAGATGACATGCATACTAACAAAATTGTGACTTGTACTTTCTAATCTGCTATTCTGCAGTTTTGGATGCACAAATATAATTTTAGAGACGATAATCTATTTTTGTAAAATTAACTATAAAGTTACTTAAAGACCTTCAATATGTTTGTGAAATCAAAGTCCAATGAATTGTTGTGTGAATGCACAGTGGTATTAAGCTTTTATATAGATTATAAATGGAGTCTTAAATATACAGTATTCTGCCTATAATTGTATTATTTCTATATATTTTACATTTATATTCCGCATAATATAAACTTTTTGAACTTTTTCCAATTTTTATTTGTCAAGATCGAGGCAATACCCGGTGTGAAGTGGCAATACCCGATGTGAAGTGGCAAAACCCAATGTGAAGTGGCAATACCCGATGTGAAGTGGCAAAACCCGATATGAAGTGGCAATACTTCACTGAATAGCTGTATTGAATGTTGTTGTGTTTGTAAATTTTAAGCTAGTATAATATTCTATCACATACATTTGTATGACATGATTTTCTAACATATTCGAAGATCAGTTAAGTAATGTAAATGCAAAAAATAGATCATGATGCATTCCAAAAACTGAAACACTGTTGAATGTGAATGGAATTCTAGTAAAACCACAAGTTGGCATGGTGACACTAGAAACAATGGCTTCTAGTTTCAGACCCGTTTAGATGTTTTTTCCATAACATTGAATAGCTAGTTAAATGCATGTAATAAACAGCAGTAGATATGAATCCTCACATCATCAAGCAGGCATGCTGGAGACACAAGGGGCCTGATTAGGGAATCCAATCCCGGCATCCTGGCTGGTTTCAGGTGCCCAAATTCCCTAGGACTTTCAGCACCAAATCCAATGTATTAATAGGATTCTAACTGTCACTGGGACTGTATTCAGTCTAAAGATGCATACACACGGTCAGATCAGACAACAATAACGATATCCTTGTCTGATCGTCCTGCATGTGCTGGATGATCGATATCGATCATCCAGCACACCACCAACCCCCAAACTACTAAACAACATCATTGATCGCGGGTCCCTATAGTAACCTGGTCGATATTGACCAAGTTGGACTGCATGCATGGGTGATGGTCGTTATCGTTATCGACTATCTGTGCCCGCGCATCGTCCGTCATTTGGGGGTTGAAAGGGGCCATAAAATGTACAATATTAATGATATAACGATAAATGATATCATTATTGTTAATATCTTCCTACATAATCTGACCATGTGTATGCACCATAAGTGACCATATCCATAAGCGGCACATTCCTGGATGAATGTGTGTGTGTGACTCACACAATGCCCTGCTGCCGCTATTACTTATTGAAGGGGGTGGGGATGGACTTAAGTCAGTTGGAAAGGAGTGAGTGACATGCTTAGTAGTATATAAAGCATGACACCTCCTTCTGCTGTGTCTTCTTAGTTATCTAGCTGACCAAAACACGCCCACGTCCGGCTAGCCATCCCCTGTTACCACTCAGAAATGCAGAATAAAATTGCCTCTCTCTGCATGTAAATTTGCCCTGTGGCTCATGGCGGTAACCATCGGAACATATGCGCAGTGAGACTCGGTAGCATGTGCAGACTGAAAACATTGGCCGCTTGCGTGTGGCATTGACACTGCATCTGAATCAAGCCCAAGGTGAGCGATTTCTGATTGCACCACATATAAAGCAAGTAAAAAAATAATAAGTTCCTAAACCCACAAAGTGATTCTTCACCCATTATCAACTCTGCAGTCAGGCCAGTCAGACTACTGACTGTAAACTGATACCAGGACATGTGGGAGATGAGTTTGGTTTTGTTGTGTCACTAGGCAGCGCATCTGTCAGTGGTGAAGTGTTTGGGAAGAGTGTAGCTTGTAAAATAAAGTAATAAACATGGTTATTGTAAATAACGGTGAGATAGATTAATAATTATTAATGAAAGAAATGAGAGCTTTGGATTGCTATCAATTTTGATCGATTTGTTTGTACATTTTATTCTGAGCAGGTTGCAGATATATAGATAACTTTGCTGATGGAATTAAGATTAAATGATTGTACCTGTGAGATTTATTTGATAACATTGTTCAATTAGCTTAAAAAAGATAACGTCTACAGCACTGATTCGGATATTGGCCCTGATTCAGAGCCGCTCGTAAGCGGCCGCTCGTTCGTTCTGACCGATGTTCGCACAACTGCGCATGCGTACAGATTTTAATACGCATGCGCGAACCAGTCAGTGCGGCCAAAAATCGTTTGTTCGCTATATTGCGAATGCCTGCTATTTTGAGTGACAGAAGGAGGCGTATGTGGGTGGTAACAGGGGAAGGTGCTTGAAAACGGGGGTGTGGAATTCGAACGCAGGCGTGCTTAAAGGTCAAAACGGGCGTTTTAAGGGAGGGCATAATTAATACAGCAGCGTCATTGATCACGTCACTTGTTTTTCTTTTACTCAGAACTGCTCGCAAAATAGCGGTTGAAAAAACCAGCCACAAGAGTAGCGAGCAGTTCATACGCTGTTCGATGTACTCGATTAATCTAATAAATAGCGGACATGACATATGGTGCAAGCGGCAAGGGAGCGTATTTTTCAAAATTACAACCGCAAGTTTTGCTCGCTCGTTCAGACTTAGAGGCGTGAACAGACCGTAATTAGCGAACGGTTCATTTGAATAGCCACCCCTTGTTTTAGAACAAACGACCGCAAATAGCGAGCGGCTCTGAATGAGGGCCATTGTCTTAGACCATCCAGGCCAGGTTATATTATGTTGGAAATGATTAGTGTGCAGGTGTTGATATTGCAGAGTTATGTAGGCACACACCAGCAGATGACTCAAACTATGAATAGACCAGTTATTTAACCAGTGGAGTTGTTTTATTGAAATATAAGAGGTACAGCTGTACTCACTGTAACATGTACACTGGTAATGAAGCAAAGCTTCAGCGAAATGGGTCCTGTACAGCCGACCAGACGGAGGATGTGTGCTGCTTGCAAGTAGAGGTGCAGGGATGCTGGAACAGACGTATGCAGGTATACACTGGGGTTTATGAGAATCTATTATTCAATGATAAGCCCCGCCCCTATTTAAATATATGCACTATTTGCAGAATTTTTCCTGCAAGCAGGCGGAGCTTAATGATGCAAATAGTCCGGCCATGTCCCCATCAACACAGATTCCCTTCGCCTCTCCGGGATTCTCCAGGATAGCACAATAATAAAGTAGGCAAGTATTACTTGTATGCATAAAAATGTGCTTTCCTTTATAAAACTGACTAGGCTAGGGGGTACATATGGTTATCTTTTGAATGTACAGTACACAATGTTCTTTTTGCAGGAACAAAAGTAGAAGCTTTGCATACTATAGATCCTTCTATCACCAACCCAGACACGCCCCCATAAATCTAAACTAATATGAGGCAAATTCCCCTGACAAGCTAGTAGAGCCAGTACTTGTTGAGGAGCAGTGCACTCTAAGGGCTCTATTTATTAACATTATTTTTACTAAAAAAAAGTGAAAAAGGGTGTTTTCACACCCTTTTCACATTATTTTAGTATCACCTATAGTTATTACAGGGCAATTGGAGTAGAATTAGTTAAATTCTACTCCAACCCCTAGTATCACTTATTTTTAGTAAAGCAGATCGCATTTCCCATAATTGTAATGGGAAATGTGATCCGACCAGAGTTACTAAAAATAAATTGTAAAAAAATACCTGGGGAAGCCCTGTGATAATAACGCCACCTGGAGGTGGCATTATCCAAGGTCTCCCCCGGTTACCGGGCTCCCACTCTGCTCTAATGGGGAGAGCAGAGGCGGGAGCCGGTACCAGTAATCAGCTATGTAAACAGACCGCAAGCTGATTGCTGTAAAAAAAATAAAAATAAAAATTGAAACATTGATCGGGCCTCCGGTGATGGCTCCTCTCCGGTCAGCAGGTCTCCTATAGTGCACTGCGGCCCGGTCATCAGGTGATCGGGTCCCAGTGCAGTATGGGAGATCACCTGATCGGGAAGCCCGGAGAAGATCACCGGAGGCCAGGAGGATGCAGGTAAGTGTAATGAAGGGAGGGGGGGTCGCGGGGGTCTGTGATCGCGGGGGGCGGGGCTTAGCGTCGGTGGGGGGTAGCAGCGACAGTGTGTCGGCGCATGCGCGGTCTCTTAGTTGCGGTATTTTTTCCAAAAATACCGCGACTAGAGTGCGGATGGGATCCGCAGGGACAGAGCTTTATCACAAGCTCTGTCCCTGCAAGGGATTTATAGCAAATCCCTGTGATATTGCCTGAATTCGCTATGCGAATTCACTCAGTAATATCACACTACAATCCGCATTCAATATGCGGATTGTAGTAAATAGAGCCCTAAAGGAGATAGCATTTCTAACCTTGCAGTTGCTGCCATGTTGACAGTCCCAGCAATCTATACACATCAAAGTTATGATTGTTTGCTACAGTTTATGTAGCATACTTACACAAATGTTTAAATACATGCATTTTCTATGGCACAGCTTTTTAACAAGTTGGGTACGGGAAGCCAGCACTTGGGATCCCGCCGGTCAGAATCCCAGTGCTGGCATCCCAACATAGGATACCAAAACCTGTCGGTAAGTATCCTAAATCTACCCCAAGCACTAAATATAGCCCTCCTCCCCACAGCCTAAACCTAACCACCCCTCCCGCAGCCTAAACTTACCCCCCCCCTCAGCCTAAACCTAACCCTCCCCTTAGTGCCTAACCCTCACCCCTAACACTAACCCCACTACTTACCGTCAGGATACCAGCGGTAGGGATTCCGGCATTGGCATCCCGACAGCTGGGATTTAAATGACATCCCTTTGTAACCAGTAGTAAACCCAGTAAGACCACAGACACATTCTAAGGCTTTTTCAATCTGTTAAATGAAACTTGAACTAACTGTCCTATGTTATTAAGAAAAAAAACTAAATATACATAAAAATCAGAGGTATTTCTCCATGGACCCAAAAAGTCCTGCTTACCTTGTTCAGGTTGTTATAAACACTTTTTCTGCTGGAGATTTCAAAACTGGGATATTATTGTACACAGATTTGCAATTTTGGAAGAGACTTCTATTTGCAATACTGATCTTGTTATACAGTAGATATAATTTAGGAATATAAAATTCACAAAAATTAACATTCACTTGAAAAAACTATACATAATAGTTTACATAAATATTTATAAACAAAATGTGGTGTTATAGGATGTCATTAGGGGAACCTACATTAAAATAACAGAAAACACTTATTTTAAATCTGTTTTATAAACTCAGTCTTAACTTACTTGGTGCTGTAATGATGAGATATTATATGGTACTGTTCCTTACTGTAAAAATGGAAATGTTTCCCTTGCTGTCAATTTTTGTGAAAGTGTTTTATGTAGAGAAAATGTGTTGTACACTGATTATGTTAAAAGTACAAGTTTTCAAAACTGTTTGTTTTTTTAGAAAGTCTATTATGTAATAAGCAGAGTCAAAGGTTACTGAATCAGGAAAACTATTCGGACAGTTACTACATAATGAACTAGTATTTTCTGGACTTCAGAAGTCAGCACAGGTCTCAAGAAAGAATAGTTGGACAAAGGCTTTTTGTCATAGATCATAGCACCATTGCTTAGATGTCAGAGGTGTAGATCTTTCAAAAGAAGCCTTTTCAGAGATAAAAGATTGTCGGAAGAGAAAAGAGAATTTGCCTACAGGCGTCACAATACCTTTCTCAGCAAATCATAGGACAGAGACTCCCTAAAGTTAAGAACTCCTTGTTTTGAGCTGGCTGCTGTTGCTGTTCTGAACTGTTAGCAGTGCATCCAGTTTATGAAAACTGCTAGAGATCAGCGGTTCGACTCAGAAATTTAGGGTTCCGAGTCAAACTGAGTTCCTGCTTGAATCACTTTGTAGTTCCAAGGAGAATAGAGGGCCTGATTCAGAGCCGCTCGTAAGCGGCCGCTCGTTCGCTCCGAGCGATGTTCGCACAACTGCGCATGCGTATGGGTCGTAATGCGCATGCGCCAACCAATCATTGCGGTCAGAAATCGAGCGCTCGCAAAATAGCGAGTGCCTGCTAATTTGAGTGACAGGATGAGGCGCTTGTGGGTGGTAACAGGGGAAGGTGCTTGAAAACGGGGAGTGGAGATCCGAACGCAGGCGTGCCAAACGGTCAAAACGGGCGTTTTAAGGGTGTGCATAATTAACAAAGCAGCGTCATCGGCCACGTCACTTGGTTGTTTCTTAGCCTGAACTGTTCGCATGATTGCGGTAGGAAAATCCAACCACAAGCACTGCGAACAGTTCAGACGCCTTTCAAAGTACTCGATTACTCGATGACGTAGGATGCGAGCGGCCAGGGGGCGTCTTTACAAAATAGCGAGCGCATGTTTCGTTCGCTCGCTCAGACATAGAGGCGTCAACAGAAAGCAAAGAGCAAGCGCTCAATTTAAATAGCCGGCCCCTTTTTCTGACCGAGCGAGCGCAAATAGCGTCTGGCTCTGAATCAGGCCCAGAGTCCCAACTCGGATCTTCTCGCAAGTTCAGAACTTTGATCTAAAACCCGGATCTCGTGAATTTTTAATTGCACTTTAATCCCTCCCTAGTGATATTACGTGCTGTAAGGTGGTAAAAATTGGTTGGAAATGACTAGAAAATAATGTTATTGATATTAATAATACTATAGCAACAAAAACAGGTTGGAGTTAGATGATTTTAGCTGTTTTTATAAATTTTCAAAGAAATACAAGACCACAACATGATGATGATTTAGAACCACAACCAATACACGGGGGTCTGCGCACATCTCTGAAAACTGTTCTTTTTTACATCCAGAAGCACAATAAAGTACTGCATTTTGTAGTTGGTGAAATTCACACTACAACTCACAATTAAGAAATGAATTTGACCTACATTCTAGCATACCATCTGTCACTGTTGAACTGTATATGGTTCAATTTTCTTTAAAATTTTTATTTTATTTGAATTATTTTTATTTTGGACAACAAAATTCTATAATTAAAAATTTGTTTTCCTTAGCAATAAGAATTAACTCAAGAATGAGTGTCATGCAAAACAATGCTAATTAAAAATGAATTACACTGATTTTATTAGTTTGCATTATACAATCGATTTGCATAAAAGAAAAGATAATAGAAAACCATTGGCATGATAAACCATATGTTGAGAAGCCCTGTACTTTTCACCTATCATGGTAACTTTGTTGAGCCCTGAAACTGGAGTTTCTATAAGCATCCAAAAGGGCTATCTCACCTTCTGTTTCAAATTATGCTGATCTTTTGTTCTCAAGGTCAAAGGCTTTCAGTACACTGATGCACTACTAAGCACAAAGTCTCTGGAACTTGAAGACAGGTAAAACACTCTGAAGACAGGTAAAACAAGCCAAGTATCATTTTAACAGTGTGATAACAGTGTTCAGACAAATGCTACACTAAATAGTAGAGATGAGCGATTCGGTTTTACTCGGTTATGTTCGGATCTCAAAAATTGCATCACATTGGCTATCCGGCTCTCACATATTTTGGATAGCCGAACTAATCTGAAATTATGCTAATTTGTCGAAAAGAACCGAGTCAAAACCAAACTCATCTCTACTAAATAAAAAACATATTCCAGGAAAATGGAAGAATAGGCATTTGGGTTTTCATAATTCTGTGGATGCTGTTGCCTACAAACTTAAAGTTCTAGGTTCATAAGACAGGTAATTATATTATAGATCCCTGGAGCGCTGGACCTGTAAGCAGTGGTGAATTTCTCAATAGGCATGTAACGCATGTGTCTATATGCCTAGGGGAGCCAGCTGCTGGGGGCTGAGTCACTGATCCCAGGGCCGGCTCGGGGGCCATTCCAGTGAGGGAGCTGGACCGATCAAGACTGGTGATCTTGCCTGCAACCACAGCACCAGCCGGACCACCAGTTCAAATTTCGGCCCGGGCAGTACTGGGCTCTTCCAGGTGGCTCAGATGCGGCCCTGGCCATGACCTATGGAGATGGGGTGGCATGACATAGGTTATACAGCCACATGCCCTGTCACCATCCCGCATGCACAGTGCTCTGTCTCTAATCAGTGACTTAGCCACGGAGGCTGCAGTCACTACTGGGTGTCGGTGACACCCACGGCTGATGTACAGGTAGGCACTGGGAGATCCTCTCTCTCCTTTGCTAACATCATGTCAGGTAAGTCTTCTGTGGGGGGCTGGGGCAATAATTAATGTGTTCTTTTTTTTTGTTGGGTGGGGGTCAATGTGTTTTGTTTTTTGTGGGGGGCGTGGACAATGTGTTTGTTTGTTTGTTTGTTTTTTTCAGAAGGGGAAAATGTGTTTGTTTTATTTATGTGGGGGCCAGTAGCTTTGTTTTTTTATCTGTGGGGGCCATTGTGTTTTTTTTTTTCCTGTAAGGGCCAATGTGTGTGTTTTCTTCCCTTTGGGGGCCAATGTGTGTGTTTTTTTCCTGTATGGGATCAATGTGTTTAATATTTTTCCTGTAGGGGGTAATGTGGGTTATATTTTCCCTCTGTGTGTGTGTGGGGGGGGTGGTTGGGGGCTATTCATTTCCGTTGGGGTGATAGTCAGAGCTATTAAAGTAAAGATGGGATGAGGGTGGTGGCTAGTTATTGCTAGGATGATGGTAGAAGCTAATTTAATGTTGAGGGCTATTTATTGGATGGCCTGTTGAATTAAGTTGTGGTTATAAGACTATAATTTGGGGTGGCCGTTAATTGAATGTGGTGCTGAGTTGGAGACAATTATTAATTCAGTAAGTGGCTGAGCTTGTAGAAGGAACCCTATGTATTTAATGTGAGTGCTATTATTTTACTTTAATTAAACAAGTTGGGCTTGTTGAGTTGAAATAGATCTATTTATTAAATAATGTAATTCATTTAATATCAGTGCTGGTTGGGGGAAAGGAGGCCTAGAGTGTTCACTTATTGTTTGGCTTTCCAGGTGGGACTAATATATATCCCTTTTCCAAAAAGGGCCCCATCATTCCAGGATTCGACAAAGCAGCAAATGAGCTTAAGACACCACAATATTATTATAACTATCCTTCAGTTATACAGAGCCATAAGAGGTCTGCAATTACTTAAAAAGTACATAATCAGCAACCGTTCAAACATGACTAGAGAGATATTTACAGTACAAAACATTGCAAAACATGGGATATGATATATAAGCTATATAACCATTGCTGCATATGCAGTCATAATACTCACCAAAGCAGAACTGGATGAACACAAAGGGTCATGGAAACTGTTGGCAATAGGGAGGAGATGATGGTAAAAGTGAGGGACTGAAAAGCTCATGAGTGAACATGGTCCTGCTCAAGAAAGCTTTAAATCTACAGTGGAAGGTCAGAGAGAAAGGAGTGACACAGAGGGTAGAGACAGTCGGGGTCAGGATAAAAACTGGTAGGCTTTACTAAAGAAGTTGGTATTGAGAGCCTGAATAAAACTTTAGAAAGAGGCGGAGAGTCTGATAAGGAGAGGAAGAGATTTCTAGGTGGGTAGGGTCCTGGGAAAAACTTTTAGGCAGAAGTAGAAGGAAGTAATCAGTTGAGAGGAGAGGTGGCAGCCTTTGGCAGGGCAATGTGCGCAGGTGGGAGTGTGGAGGGAGATAAGGCTGGAGATATATGGGGGAGAGGAATGGTTGAGGACTTTACAGGTGAGGAGTTTAAATTGAGTCCTGAAGTTAATTGGGAGCCAGTGTAGGGCTGGTAGAGGCAGAAGCAGTTCATTTGGAGAGGATATGAGTCAACCATCAGCATTGTGGATAGATTGGAGTGGAGAAAGGCGGAGTCAGGGAGGCCAGATGAGAGGATACAGTAGCCCAGTCTAGAGATAACCAGACTTAGCCATGTTAAGTTTAAGAAAGTGCTGGGACATGCCGAAAGAAGTAGTAGAGAGACATCTGGAGACATATGTGAGGAGAGATGGGGAAGGGACAGGGGAGGAGTGGTAGCTCTGGGTATCATCAACATAGAGATGATATTGAGGGCCAAAAGAGCTGAGGAGCTCACCTAAGGAGAAAGTATAAAGGGAGAATAGAAAGGGACCAAGAACAGAACCTTAGAAGACACAACTGTTAAAGTGGGAGAAATTTAATTATGAACAGAGAGAAAGAGAGTGTTTAGGGAGATAGGAGGACAGCCATGAGAGGTCAGTGTCACACAGTTGCAGGAGAAGAGTGTGGTCCTCTGTGTCAAAAGCAAAGAAGTGCTCAAGAGGAATGAGCAGAAAGTAATGGCCCTTGGATTTGGCAGCAAAAAGGTTATTACTGTCTTTATTGAGGAGAGTTTCTGTATAGAGAAGAGGACAAAAGCCGCACTGTAGTAGAAAGGCAGTAAGGCAGTTGTAGACAATCCTTTCAAGGAGTTTGGAGACAAAGGGGCAAAAATAATTTGGGTGGTTATTAGAGAGAGTGTAAAGGTCAAGGGTGGGTTTTTTAAGAATGGGAAAGACAAGGGTATGCTTGAATGCACGGTCTCTGATTAGAGAGACAGTTTGAACAGATGGGAGAGCAGGAGGGGATAGGATCAGGGTGGGAGGTAGAAGGAAAGGAGGATTGGATAAGCGTCATGACTTCTTCTCCAGAAACTAGGGAGAAAGCATTCAGAGTTGGTAGGCTGGAGGAAAAAGGAGTGGATGAGGGTGGATGGGAAGGGAGAGGGTGGGGCAATGTAGGGCATAGTGATTGGATGGATTCAACTTTGGATGAGAATTGGTTGGAGAATTAAGGGCAGAAAATGAGGAGGGGAGGCTTGAAGGTGGCAGATGAGAGAGTTGAAGATAGCAAAGAGGCAACTTTGAAATTATACTGTTTTAAGAGGCGAGAGGGCAGCACTGCAGGAAGAGCATAAATTTTAAATAAAGTAAGTCCGTAGGGCAGCTCAATTTCGTCCAGTGTTACTCTGTGGTTGTTTGAGAACGCTTTTTCAGGTATCTAACGCATTTGAAATGCCGTGATTGAGGCATGGATCTGCAAAGGTGAGTAGTGACAGCTGGAGTAACAGAGTCCTGAGAAGAAGTAAGTGTGCTATTAAAGAGGGAAACAGCTTGTTCAGTGCAGGAGAGTTTGACAAAATATGAGATAAGTGAGTTGAGCAGGGAGGAGAAGGAAATTGGGGCAATTGTCTCAATTATAGTAGTCTTGGAAAGGAAAGGTGGAGAAGAGGTGAGGGATAGGTTAAAGAAAAGAAGATGATGATCTGAGAGAGGGAATGAGGAATCAGTAAATTCAGATATATGACAATGGTGAGTGAAGAGCAGATCAGGGGAGTACCCACCCAGGTAAGTGATGCCTCTGGTTCCCCCCTGAGCAGTATTGGACTGATCTTTGCAAGCGCAGAGATCGGCTGCAGCAGGGAGGAAAGATCATTAGTCTCCCCTGACACATGCTCCGCTGCACTCTGCATGTGGAGGAGGAGGGGTAATGCCCATGGGGGTGGGGGGGGCGTAACCCCTGAGAGGGATCTGCTATCAGTGAGGGTGGGCAAAATTAAGTAATATAATGATGCAGGGGGGAATAATCATTTTAAAAAATGACATTAGACACAGGGGAGGATGAGATGGGGGGTGGAAAAAAGGGGGCTCTTTACAGAGGAGGGGAGGGGTTAGTTTATAATATAGGGATTCTTTCACTACAAAGGGTGTGTGGGGGAGTACTGTAATTAAGATTTATGACCACTGGTGGTCTTTTGCAATGGGTGGTGGGAAGTGATTTTATAATGGGGTCTATGGACACAGGTGGTGGAAGGCAACCCCAAAGGCATATATATATATATTTATTTTTTAATTAAATATTGAAATATATTTTTAAAAATACTCTATAAACTATATTAAATTTAAAAAAAAACTATTTGTGACCGGTTTTGCCAGAATAAAATCGTCAGTTAGGTGGTTAACAAATGTTGCAGAGAAAAATAATGTTAATATTGCGATTATTTTTTGTATTACATTGGAAATCTGGCAAATCTGGAGGCCTTTAAATGTAGTCATATAGAACAGCTTGCACAGATTTATAAACCATTTTTTAACAAAACATCTGACAGATCTCACAGATATGATGAAGCTGTTATTTAACAAGCTATCACAATTAGAAGAGTTAGGGAGCTTTACAAGCACTGCTTCCTAGGGATAAAATGCAAATAATACCCCTTTCAGACATACAACCCGGGAAATTTCCTGCTCAGACCCGGGAATTTCTCCTGTGCAAATTCCCGGGTATTTGGTCGAGACCCCCCTTTCACACTGCAGTATCTACCTGGGAAATTCCCAGGTAGACCCCTTTCAGACATAAGCCAGGTTTTTTAGTTTTAAATATTACCTGCCTCTCCTCTGCTCTTCCTAACCTATCCCCTCTCCGGCTGATGATGATGATGTCATCATCATGCAGCAGGCAGCCATCCAAAGTGCAGCCTCTATTAAATAGTTAATAAAATAACTCTTATCTATAATATAATAACTCCTATCTACCCTGGTGGTCCAGCGGGAGTGCGGGCGGCCCGCTGTGGCTGCAAACCACCGGCGGTCTCCAGCGCCGGTGTGAGGACCTGGCCATGGTCGCTGACTCGCCAGGAGTGTCCTTCGGACGCTGCAGACGGTCACGCCGCTGCCCTTACAGCTCCCCCATTGCTGTAATCACCGGCGATTGTGGCCCCGCCCTGTGTAACATGGCTGGAGGGAGCGTGGCTTGCACCGGGCCTGTGAATAATGTTATATATAAAAAAAAGACCCTCAGCAGAAAAAAGGTTTCCCGCCCCTGCTTTTGGCTATCACAGTTACACTAAATACTCTGCAACTTGTGTTACAGAGAGTTAGGTTTCACAGAGTACTTAGGCCCTCATTCAGAGCCGTTCGCTATTTGCGTTCGTTCAAAAACAAGGGGTGGCTATGCAAATGATCCGTTCGCACATTGCAGTCTGTTCACACCTCTAAGTCTGAACGAGCGAGCAAAACATACGCTCGTTTATTTGATAAAAACGCCCCCTGGCCGCTCGCACCATACGTCATGTCCGCTATTTATTAGATTAATCGAGTACATCGAACAGGATATGAACTGCTCGCTATTCTTGTGGTTGGTTTTTTCAACCGCTATTTTGCGAGCAGTTCTGAGTTAAAAAAAACCAAGTGACGTGGTCATTGACGCTGCTGTATTAATTATACACACCCATAAAACGCCCGTTTTGACCTTTAAGCACACCTGCGATCAGATCTCCACTCCCCGTTTTCAAGCACCTTCCCCTGTTACCACCCACATACGCCTCATTCTGTCACTCAAAATAGCAGGCACTCGCTATATTGCGTACAAATGATTTTCGGCCGCACTGACTGGTTCGCTCATGCGTACTAAAAACCGTACGCATGCGCAGATGTGCGAACATCGCTCGGAACGAGCGTACTGCCGCTAGCGAGTGGCTCTGAATGAGGGCCTTAATGCGGCATTCCAAAACACCAGTGAATCATAGACACCATCCTTAGGAACTAGCTGCTGACTTTGTGGTACTTCCTTCCAGGAGAGGGAAGTCCCAGGTGCAACTGACAGGACGTGGTCCCAGGTACGAGTGGAAGCGGCCTGTCATATGTGACAGGGCTCTGTTAAGAGCAGTAGCAATTTTTTTGTGTCGGGATGCCTACATGGTCAAAAGAGAATGTGACCCCTTCACATTGTGACTATTAAATTGGTGAGTGAAGGCTGTGTGAGTTTATTTAATAAAATACATACCCATTTAGTTTCCGTGTCCTATCTTTTGTGTAATATTTTTTTACAGGTAGACCACAGATACCAGCTTAATGTCCCATGCTGGCACTTGTGGTTCAACAAGTGCCATCATGCCAGGGCAGGGGTGCTGGAACCTGTAGATCACCTGTAAGAAAACAACATCATTTAACTAATTCATTACTATTACCTCCACACCCAAAGCCCAGAAGAACTTTAGGCTTTCAGCCCAGGACTGGTTGATCTTTTTAGAGGATCCACATTTCCATAGGGAATTCAGCCCTGGGATAACCAGTTCGATGTGTGTGTCCCTACTATATTGTCAGACTGGTTCAGCTTGGTGCTGGTTATTGTGAAAATAGGGTGAACCCCACTCCATTTAATTCCACTATTTTCCAATACCAGTCTAGCCTCAGCCACCTGGGGCTAGTCATGTATTTAAAGGGGCACACTTTTTTTATTTTAACCATTTACACACATTTTAAGTTAATGATCTGTGCAGGGCTATCACTAAACACCAGATTTAATAATTGTTGGTTTGCAAACCAACCAAAAAATAGACTACTTACTGACAGGTGTTTTTGAGTTATAAAAAACATTCAATTAGACAAACCTTTATCATGATGCCTATAAAAAGAGACACAACCATGTGGCGTACTCTGCCTATAGGAGTTATGGCCTTTCAAGAGTACTGCGTATGCTCAGCATTTACTTGAGATATGCAGCACAAAATCACCTCACTGAGAGGACCCAGGATGCAGAAACAAAGGACAAACAGGTACCACAGTCAAAGATAAGCTTGAGCCAGACACTGCACGGTCATGTGTCGTATCAGGCCTGTAAAAGTTGCTGTGTGCTTTGCATTTATTTGCCACTGACTCCTTCTAGTCAGTCATCTCTAAATTGCTGGGCATATAACAGCCAACTTTCAGTCACTATCTCACCCAGGTCATGGCAGCCCTGAAGACCCTCTCCCAACATAAACTAAAGGTAGCTTTCTATAGTCTCTTAGACATGCCTAATGTCCTGGGAGATATAGGCTGCACACACATTGGAATAGTTGAAAAAATAGGGCAGAGATTTTCATCAGTAGGCATCACCCCTATTCCATAAATGTGTGATGCAAAAAATTATGAGTATTGAAGCTGGTTATCCTGGTTAGGGCTACAATAATTTTATCCTTAGACATTCAATGCCTGAGCAGTGGTTGCTGGATATTTTGGCTATGACTGCTGTTCCTAGCTACTGACTCTACTGTCACTTCTGCAGATTCCTGCTGAACATAAGTATAATGAGGCATATGAATTCACTAGATCAGTGATAGAACATACTTTTGGACAAACGACTCAATGGTCTGGATAAATTTGGTAGCATTTTGCTATATCATTTGAGCAAAGTATCTAATATTGTACTCTGCAATTATCATTATTTGTCTATATTGGCAGGCATTTATAAAATGTGTGAAAGGATTAAACTGGTCTTGCAGCTTCTCTGCTGCCAAGCCCCCTAAGAACTAATTATATCACAAAGTATGGCTTATATTCATGAGCTGTGACTTAGGGGCCACCTGGACCCCGATAAAGAACGTTCTCTCTTACCGTGAGCACTCGAGCAATAAATCATTGCTCCGGTGCCAAGACAGGTGATCTGAAAATCAGCAGTCTCCACAAATCCTTTCACTGCTACGATAATAGCAGTGCAATTAGCATTGCCGAGTGCTAGTGTGCCTGCATGAATTAGGGTTCCTGCAGGCGCACAAAGTCCTGACATCCAGCGGAAGGAGCTGGACAGTGGCGGAGGAATAATCCTGCAACCCAAGACTCGTTCATATAGGGAAGGAGCAGGGTGTGGGGACAAATGCCATCTGAAGATGGTGAATGTTCCCCAAGTCAAGCTCGGAAAACATGGGCGTAACTACAATAGGTGCAACAGGTGCAGCTGCTATGGGGCCTAGAGCTGAAGGGGGCCCATCTTCCCTTTTCAAATTACATTTGTTAGATAAATTTTTTCACCATTGGGTGGTTCATAGGGGCCTTTACAAACTTTTACTATGGGGCATTCAAATACCTAGTTACGCCCCTGTCCGTAAATATAGCAGCTTCGGAGCTTGATGAATTTAGTTCCACATACTAGTGTTTGGGGATAGTGGACAAGATTGGGCTGAAAGGTATGCAGGAGATATCAGTGATATCTAGTAATATCTCTTGCGTTACCTTTATGATGAATGGCCCAATACTTAATACAAAAGTAGGTGAAAATGTTACTCTTCACCTGTTTTTGTATCATTTAAGTCATGATGAATAGACCCCTAAAAGTGCAGATGGAGTTGTCTCCTTATACATCAAGAATCATCACTAATATTTAATTAGTACTACAATTAATATTGGACAGTACTCAATGTACTCTGACTGTACTAGGTAACTGAACAATACAGTAGCTGGCACAGTTAGTATCCATAGTTACCAAAGATGTAGTTGTATGCCATTACAGAGATGGAACATTTAATGATAACCCTGGAGTTATGCATTGAGAAGCCAAACTTTGGCACTGTGATCTATTGCAGTCTATATTTAAATGGTCAAATATATCACTAATTTAAGAAAGTATTTTTTAAAGCAGTATAAAAATCATTAAGGAAATTCCTCCCATTCCAACACAACATACATTATTTTGCAAACAGCTCACTAGGATATGATAAAAATAGATATCTACTACCTTTGCTGTTACTCCAATCTGTTGGTTCCCTGGTTAACAACACCAATCCCAGATTGCTGATCCCCTCTAAGAGACATTCTAGATGGGAAAGTGGCATCAAAAGTAAATAAAACTGTATTTTTATCATGTATGTTAATAATCTTTCCATAAAACTACATTCTATCTATAGAGTGATGTTAGCCTTTATTGTAGTGTTCATAGTACCTGCAAAGTTAAACTAAAATTCTATTCAAAATCGATTTTATAGTGTTTGCTCTCGATTTTTATCGCCATTTTTTTTATTAGCATACCTTCCTATACAAAAGTCACGAAAACATACTGTAGGTGCTATGCTATATTTGCATTAATTTTGCTAAATACACTTTAATTAGAGATGAGCGGGTTCGGATTTCAGAGATCCGAACCCACCCGAATTTAGCAGATCCAAGTCGGATCCAAGCAGGCTCGGGGTTTCCCGCCTGACTCAGATCTCAAAACCGAGGCAAAACCATAGAGTCGGAAATCTCGCGGTTCGCGAACTTACATCTCTATGATCAATGTAGTATATAGGGACCACGCGGCGAATGCCATTTCACTCCTGCTGTGGAGACTGAACAGGGAGGGTGGGTAGTCTAGGGTTGGGAGAGTTGCTGGTGTTGTTTGGTGTTGTGCTGTCTGCTGTCTGTTGTGTACTGGGCTGGTGCACTGCTGATCCATTCTGGGCTGGTGCTGTCTGCTGTATCCTGGGCTGGTGGTGCTGTGCTGTCTGCTGTGTCCTGGGCTGGTGCTGCTGATCCATTCTGGGCTGGTGCTGTCTGCTGGGTCCTGGGCTGTTGGTGCTGTGTTGTCTGCTGTGTCCTGGGCTGGTGCTGCTGATCCATTCTGGGCTGTGCTGTCTACTGTGTCCATCTGGGTTGGTGCAGAATACATCTGGGCTCTGCTGCGTCCATCTGGGCCCAAGTTCTGGACTCAAATAAAAAAATAGTCAAAAAAAAAAACAATAAAAGTGTCTTTTTGTGTAATATTTTGAGTGTGCATGCGTGTTAGGCTCAACCGCACAAGATCCAGTCAGCAAAGCAAGTTGCAACCTAGTGCTGCCCAACTCCAGTCATGATCAATCTGTGCTCTGGGCCCAAGTTCTGGAGCTTAAAAAAAAAAGATAGTCTTTTTTTTGTCAATTTTTTTTTGTGTGCATTTCAGCCACACCTGGCTGTCACTGTCATCGGCATAGGTGCGCAGGAGTGCTGTGCCCCTGTCTGTCAAAGGTCTGCTGCCCAAAATAATAAACAATGTTTATTGTGTGCATGTCAGCCACACCTGGCTGTCACTGTCATCGGTGTAGGTGCGCAGTGGTGCTGTGCTCCTGTCTGTTGAGGGGCTGCTGCCCAAAATAATAAATTGTGTGTGTGTCAGCCACACCTGTCATTGGCATAGCTGCACAGGGGTGCTGTGCTGCTGTCTGTCAAGGGGCTGCATGAATATTGCAATGAAAACTTTTTTTAAAAAATTATTGGGTTACAAAAAGTTGTTTTCTTTAATCTTAAACATAGCAGAAATGTTACCCTAACAGCTTATAAAGTTATATGCTCTAAAAAAAACTAAAGCCTATATTTATTTACAAACCTATATAGAATAGACAGCCTAAATTCTAAAACTGTGTTATTCAAAAACGTAAACAAAAGCAAAGATTATAAGTCTAGTGTGTTATAGTGTGTTATTAGAACAAGCGGAACAGAGCATTAAATCCAACATTTCATTTTAAGGTTTAAGTTTTACGTTGTGTCTGGAGATCATTTAGAAAGCAGAAAAAGAGCTCCACCACAAATGGCAGATGACTAAACTCACACACAAAGGTTCAATAGAAATAGATACAACACCAGATCAGATGTTTACCCTGCAGGATCTGTCTGATTCATCATGGTGCCCCCAAGACCAAGATTGTGCAAATTCTGCCAAAAGAGAGACTGACACAATGGCTAAACATAAGAGTCACCTTCTGGATGTGAATTGTCTCATTTGCATGGGGAAAACCCAACCCTCAGATGAGATGGATCTCAGCCAGTGGACAACATTGAAATCACCATTAAAAAGTCACAATGGAAGACTACAGTGTGGATAATCTTTCTTCACAGTAAGGAGAGGCCTCAGAGAACATGAAAAAAGATACTCTAGGTGCTGATTTCTCCATCATGTTCTGCAGTGTGGAAATGTTTCATTCACATGTTTTCTATAAAGCAGTTCAAAGTTACAGCCTTCAAAGTGTCTGGCTATAACACCCACCTTTGCCAGGAATTACTAAAGATTATTACCAGCAAAGGATTCATCTGTCCGGGATCTGTCTGGGAATTCATGGATCATATTTGGCCTGAATGCACTAAGACATCCAGTGATTCTGTCACTGTGTTCTGTAGCCGACTTTATTCCTACCTGAATCGCAAACTGAAATACGGAATAGTAAGCACAGACAACATGGAGGCCTTTGTTATTCAGCTGCCTGCATGCCAACCAATACCTCCAAGACTACACCCACTGGGGGGACCAGGTCTTGATCTGTTGCTAGGCCTTCATCTTCCAAACCATCCATCCTGGACTTCCTGTCCAAAAAGGGTGAGCAGTGTACAGTAAGAGGAGCTAGATGTCCCCAATGACATTTTTTTTCATCTATAATAGATGATGTGGAGAGATAAGAGCTTCAGATGTTGGAACAGGGGCTCACACCTATTTGGCTTCCCTCCAGAGAATAGAGCTCTGTTCCTCAGGAAGTGTCTATGCCTGAGCTGATAGGTAGACTCTGTATGTTGGTAAACACCCTTCAGGAGATGGCAACCCAAAATAACAACAACTATAATAATAATAATAATAATGTGTCCACTGATAATGATAACCAGCCTGATCCCTTAACAGCAACATACCCCATATGGCCAACTCATAACATGACACCCAGTTTGCAGCCTCCTCTTCCTTATGACACTAATCCAGTTGCCATGTTTGATCAATCAGCCATGTGTGGTCCACCCAATTTTTGGCCTTCTACATTCTAACATATTCACATATCTAAGAAGTGGACAGTGGGAACAATGGCAATTTGAAGGCCACTAACTATCTGTTTTTTTTAATGTCCCTGTACAGGTTGGGAAATTCCTTTACAGAACAGAAGGTTTGCAAAGGATTATTAAAGTCAATTGTTTTTTGGGAGCATTCTTCATGGTCCCCTTCTGGGATGAAAATCCACTCCAAGCCGCAGAAGCAGGCACAGGATTCTCAAGAAAGACACAATGTAAGGCCTTAAATCAGGGGCAGCCAACCTTGGTCCTCGAGAGCTCACATTTTCCAGACAACCTAGCTGATACACAGGTGTATTCATTACTCACCAAAACATTTAGAAAGATCCACAGGTGGAGTTAATTATTATAGTTTTGATTCTGTGAGGAGACCTGGAAAACATACACTGTTGGTATCTCTCGAGGACCAGGGTTGGCTACCCCTGCCCTTAAATCATAGATCTTACACATGTCCACATATCTGTGCTGGTTAAGTGGCACTTTGAGGCCACTAACTACCTATGTTTTTTATTATGTCCCTGTTCAGGTTGGGAAATGCCTTTATAGAAGGTTTGCAAAGCATTATTAAAGTCATTTGTTTATTTTTTTTGGAAAGCACTCTTCCTGGTCCCATTCTGGGATGAGAAAATCAACTCCCAGCAGCAGCAGCCATGCTCAAGGATTCTTCTGTGGCAAGGACTGATGTAAATGTACTGTATCACATTTTTTTCATAAATGCCTCCTCCCCTCCCCTCCCCTCCCCTCCCCTTCTCCCTCATAAATTTTCTTTTGAATAAAAAAATTAAATTAAATTTACTACCAATCAACCCTTCATATCCCTACCTTCAACTACATACATACTCCAACTCCCTCAGGCCTCTCTTGAATAATAAAAGTGTTTACTGATGTGCCATGTTTGAAGTTGAACTGCCATGTGTTTGTGCCACCCACTGCTGCAGCTTAGCTTAGTCGGCAAGCTATCTTGGTGCAAATTTTGGGCCTAAACAATCTGAACAAATAAATATTGTGAGGTGGTCAAAATTCACTGGAAACAAGTGGAAATAAATGTTATTGAGGTAATTAATACTGTAGGAACAAGAAAAGGCCCCTTTTATGTGAGTTTAGCTGTTTTTTTTATTTTTTAAGAAAAAATCCAGATCCAAAACCAAAACACTAAAACAAAACATGGAGGTGAGGTTTTGGCAAAACCAATCCAGATCCAAAACCAGGGGAGATCCAGACCCAAAACCAAAACACGGGGTCAGCACAAATCTCTAACTTTAATTATTATGCTTGGTAGCTTTCATCATTAAATGGTACCTTCACTTTTACCTCTACTGACCTCTATCTAGTCTGTCAATTTCTTATCTACCTTGCAAAATCTCTGTATCACTCAGCCCAGCATTCTTTACACCTTGCTTTTCAGCGACTTTTGGTGTTTGGGGTCACTTATTAGGTGTTTTACAATTACTGTCATCTGTTAAAACATTTCTGTATTTTCACACTTGTTTCCTTCACCCATTATTCTTATATATGTGTGATTCTAGAGTATCATGCAATAAGAGCAATTATACACCATTGGTTTTAAAATATGCAGAATTTTCTCTTAATACTGACATTTATATTGTTATATAAGATTTATGTTATACAGTAAAGTTATTTCAAGGTCATTTTGTTTAGACAGTTTCTAACTAATACCGAGGGGGGTGGGGGAGGGGAGAGAGAGAGAGAGACATTTTAATCAATATAAATGTACATGTAGTAAATGTGTGATTTAGCAACAGAAACACATCATGTGAGTGTCAGCAATCAAAAATTTCCTCTCTATGTACAGTAGGTTAACGACAATGGCCCTCATTCAGAGCCGCTCGTTAGCGGCAGTACGCTCGTTCCGAGCGATGTTTGCACATCTGCGCATGCGTACGGATTTTAGTACGCATGCGCGAACCAGTCAGTGCGGCCGAAAATCGTTGGTACGCAATATAGCGAGGGCCTGCTATTTTGAGTGACAGAATGAGGCGTATGTGGGTGGTAACAGGGGTAGGTGCTTGAAAATGGGGAGTGGAGATCCGAACGCAGGCGTGCTTAAAGGTCAAAACGGGCGTATTATGGGTGTGCATAATTAATACAGCAGCGTCATTGACCACGTCACTGGGTTATTTTATAGCCAGAACTGCTCGCAAATTTGTGGTAGCAAAAACCAACCACAAGAATAGCGAGCAGTTCATACGCTGGTCGATGTACTCGATTAATCTAATAAATAGCGGACAAGACGTATGGTGCGAGCGGCCAGGGGGCGTTTTTAGCAAATAAACGAGCGTATGTTTTGCTCGCTCGTTCAGACTTAGAGGTGTGAACAGACTGCAATGTGCGTACGGATCATTTGAATAGCCACCCCTTGTTTTTGAACGAACGACCGCAAATAGCGAACGGCTCTGAATCAGGCCCAATGTACAGTAGGTTAACAGGTTCAAAAGTTTGACACTTTTTTGTTAGTGTTAGGTTCTAGGAGGGACAGTTAGGGTTAGGCACATACCTTGATAGTTAGGGCTAGGCATTAGAAGGGAATTGGTATGAAATACCGCCGGCCGCATGGCCGGCGGTTCGATTTCCGTCAGCGGCAGCCCGACAGGAGCACAGTGCGACGCAGCGGAAGCCCGACAGCGCTGGAAATCCCGATCGTGGATAGGTAAGTATCCACTAACCTAACCTAACCCCCATAACCCTAACCCTCCTTAGGGGTGCCTAACCCTAACTTCCCCCCCAAGTGCCTAACCCTAATCCCCCCTCTAAGTGCCTAACCCTAACTACCCCCTTCCCCGCTGCCTAAACCTAAGTCCCCCGGGGGGGTGCCAAACCCTAAGTCCCCCCCGGGGGTGCCTAACCCTAACCCTCGCTCCCCCTAGCCTAACCCTAACCCTCCCGGGGGGCTGCCTATCCCAAAGTCCCCCCCGGGAGCCCTGAACCTAACCCTCCCCCTCACAGCTGTCCGCTCGCGGCGCCCGGCATCACTACGATCGTGATGCCAGGCGCCGGTCTCCCGGCGTCGGGGAAATGCGGGCGTCTACATCTAGATGCCCGGCATTTCACCCTTGCCGGGATAAGACAGTCGGGAAGCCGGCTGCCGATATTTAGGCAGTCGGCTTCCCGATTGCCTCCCATTAGAAGGGATGGTTAGGGTTAGGCACATACCTTGATAGTTAGGGTTAGGCACAAGGAGGGATGGTTAGTGTAAAGCACTTACCGGAGGGTTAGGGTTAGGCACCAGGAGGGACAGTTAGGGTAAGGCACTTACCCTGATGGTTAGGGTTAGGCACCAGGAGGAAGGGTTAGGGTTAGGCACCAAGGGGAGGGTCACTGGTAGGGTGAAGATTAGGGTTAGAAAACAAAAAAACATGTGTTGACCATGTTTTTGTTGACCCTTTGACCATGTCAACCTTTTGTACTTGTCGACATTTACTGTGTTGACCTTTTGTCCATGTCGACCTATTGCCAGTCTAATATCTGTTGTCTATCTAGACATTGTCTATCTTTTTCTTGTAGATCATTTATACCAAACCCTGCTGGCTCGCGCACACACTATTTTATTGTCAAATACAAATGTTTTACTTATGATAGTACTTAAAACATTAGCATTGTGGCCACCTTTTTACATTACTTACTTTAAGATTATTGCAGAACTGAATCACATTTGAGTGTTACTATTTAGATTAATTTGTATTTTGTGTTTGTGTGCTAATATATGCCATGTAGAAGATGTGATTTTTATGGGTATGGTTTGATATGTTTACATTCATAATGTCAACATGGTAATAACGTCGACAATGACCATGTCGACATTCATCGTGGAGGCACTAATGAAATGTTGACATGTTAGAATGTCGACATATCATCCTTGGTGGCTCAGCAGTCACTTGCCTGATCCCGACAGAGCAGTATTATATTGCCTACAATTTGTCACAACCTGGGTCTGTTTCCCCTGCCACCAAGTCACTTACCGATTCTGCCAGCATTCTCTATCACATCCCAGACGCACAGGCTTCAGTGTTTTTCGGCCTGCTAGGCCTCAAGCAAGATCTAAGCCTGCTACAGAGTACTGCAGTGATAAGTCCCGATCACCTGTTTGCAACAGCCAATCAAGTGATAGCCTGAGCCTCACCGTACCACCTGTCTCTGCTCAGCCTATCCCAGGTAACCCAAGGGTATATATCCCAGCTGCTGACTCTACCTAATTGCCAGTACAATGTTTAATCTCAGTGCCTACTGAGTGAGCTATACTGAGCTCCTGTTGCTTACTTGTACCCTGTTTGTGCAGTTTTGCTTCCTTCTGCTACACAGACTCCGGCAAGTGATCTACACCTGGTGCAGCTATTCCACTGGCTGCACAGAGAATCTCAGCCTGTTCCTGATATCTGAACCTGCCACTCGCCTGTGTATACCATTCTCATTGCATTGTATACCAGCTGTCGAAGCCGGATAATTGGCTGAGACAGGATCAGTTAAAAATTAGATCGGAGCGATGCCATCTTGCGAATGGCGACAAGACTCCATCTTAAAAATTAGATCTGCACGATGCCATTTTGCGAATGGCTGCCCAGCGCCATTTTAGCGAAACTCACACTTAAATACATACGGCAATGCTATTATTAGCATCGTGCAACCGCATATCTCATCATGCCCCATATACACATTAAATATGCACAGTTGCACTGTTAACACCATATGCACATTAGCGACTGCATAATACCCCGTGTATGAATGCTGTTTATTAGTTAAATGCGTACGCAGCGGCCCCAAGTTAAAAGTCCTCACTACATACATACAGACAGTCACTAAAACATACAAAGGGATCAACCCTGCAAAACACGAACTCTAACTAGCGTCTTTTCCCAAACCCTTAATACTTACACACTGCACACTTACATAAAAGGTTCCATAGCTTAAAAGTGAAATATTCAAGGTTTATTCATTTATTACTAATGTTGTGAAATAAAGATTATTTGATATCTAAAGTTTAGTACATGATAAGCAGACTATGTTTGGTGTTGTACTGATCTACTCTGTCTCAACAGCTTCCTGGTGTTATCGGTGAGAAGATCGCAACATGCGTCGGCAACTTATGGACTGTAGAGAGTTAAAACACTAAAATGTACTATGTAATGTTAGCAGCTTAGATTTGCATGCAGTGGGAGAAAGGAGACAAAAGGCTGTCGGAGGCTGACCTGTGTCCATTTGAATTGACCTGTTAACTGTCCTGTAACAGAAGCATCGTGACGGAGAACCAATGGAATCATGCCAAACTTGCCTAATGTATTGCCTATCCCTGTAAGAGTATATATGTGCGCTCTCTGACCCCAATCGGGAGTCTTCTTGCTGATGCTGTTGACAGAGGTTTCTTGCTGATGCCGGTATCTGGTCCCAGAGCGCGTGCATATGTAATAACTGTACCTTGGGTCTGTATGATATATTTGCGCTAATTGTCTTTAGATCACAGCGTGTAACCTACTGTTTTTATGCTGAATAATAACCTTTTGTGCGTTGGAAACACATTCAAAGTCTGAAGGCATTTATTTACTGTATGACTCATTACACTAATAGCGATAATTTTAGAAAGTATAGGCAGGATCGTATAAAGGTGTAGAAGGTATAGGCAGGATCGTACAGAGGATTTTACCAGGTATTGATAGTTGGGGGCTCGCAGTGTTAATCACGCAACCAGTCGGTAACACTCGGCATTGAACTCTCAGCAAAAGGGTGGAGGCGCCTGGCAGGAGAACGCATAGTGCATTCGGAATCTGTTGCCACCGTTGTTGCTGAGAGTACGCTACCTGTTACTGTGACTTTAGGAGCGTTGATTGAGGATCCAGGGACGGGGTTGAAAAATTTGTTTTCCTTCGTCGATAGGTTTATTTACGTTTTTGTTTTGTGTGTTAAAAAAAAAGGGGAAATCGCATTATTGCGTACACAGCTAAGTCGCATTATTGCATACGCAGCTAAATCGCAGTATAGTGTAAGAGTCATAATACGTGTTGTGTAGTAGTCACATTATTGTGTATGCGACTAGTCGCACAATAGCGTATACATATTTCCGGTCTTGCTGCCAAGTGTTTTAAACAAAGCCATTGAGATTACATTATCAATTGTTGCTAATAACTGGGTTAACGTGTATTTTTTTGCGCAGAAAAAAAGTGTGTAACAGTGAGTATTTGTTTAGGGTTTAACATGGTTCCTAAATGTTAAGGGTATCGTAGGACCCTTAAGTGCTAGGCGTAATGAGCGGCCTTTTGACTCGGTAGCAGCTTACCATTTACTTTACACAAGGCAGGTGTATGGGTTGTTATTTTTGTTAGGGTTCAGCTCTCAGTGTGATTACAGTATTCAGTAATCGGTTAGGCTTATTTGAGCACTGTAATTGAACCTCATAGTTTTTGGGTAAACTGTGATTGTGAACTGATGAGAGGGTGGACGAAATCAACTGGAAAACAAAGGGTATTTATTGCCCCCTAGCGGTTGAAAGGTAGTCAAAAAGGGATTTCTGCGTGGGAGCAGCTTTTCTTCCATAGGTGAGTGGAGGCATCTAGAGGTCTTCCATAGGGTTTGTGGATTCACCATTTTTCAAAAACGTCCACAGGTAAGTGAAAGTATCTTGACTGTCTTTCATCAGTTTAAATCTTTATTGAAAAACGTTGGGGTTGTCCCAGGATGGGAGCCACGTAAACAGTAGAGATGTTAGACAATGATGTGCTGCTAATGGAAGCGCCGCTTGGATCGGCACGCCATATTATGCATACTAAGTACGGTGCTTATGCAATTAGGTACTGTGATGTATGGTTTAAGATGACGATAAAGAGTGTTAGAACGTTTCCCAGAATTGGTAGCTTTGATAAGGATGTATTGAACAATGTCCGAGATCACATCAGTCTGGTTCGTTCTAGAGTGAAAAAGGTAAAATATAACAAATGTTTAAAATTATGGCAGCATGAAGAGGATGTGTGGCTTAAAGGTGTCCAAGCAACGCAAACTAGCGTCGCAAGCACGTTACCAGAAAGTACACCCGCAGCGCTAAATTGCAATGCGTGCGAGCCACGAAATGGCGCGCACATGCAGTAAGGTAGCATTGTGGAAGGTACTGCCAGTGGTTCACGCGCACCACCACCGCCCTATGCTGATGGAGGTGCAGGTACAGTTGTTGAAAAAGCCCATAAAAATGTAACAAGTAATTTGTACCCTCTCTTAAGTAACCATAAGGAAAATGTTTATGATGTGGATGGTGAGCCTATTTTTATGTCTGCCATTTCCCATGCTGTAGACATGTCAGATGCTCCACCACGGCAATCACAAGTGGTGCCGCCATCTCCATCAGTGATAGTACAGGAAGTGTTAACATCCACTGCACCCATAGAGGAAGTTGTTAACCTTATACGTAGCAGTAATAGACTAAACCTCCAGCCAGGTAATAAGGTCAATTGCAGCAGTGCGGCCAGTCTGCATCCCATCTGGGCAATAACTGTTCCGAATGGGAATGTGGATGCGAACGGTGTAGTGCTCACAAGGGAAGTAGCAATGCATTGTCCTTGGACAAGAGTGCAGCTAAATTCCATAATGAATGATTTCCCCAAACCCAAAAAGGAATTAGCCAAATGTCAAAGATTTTTGAAAAATTTGGGTAGTTCTCACGAGCCAACCAATAAAGATTGACAATTGGTGTTAAGGGCTGGTCTTCCATGCAATACCGATGTGACAAAATTTATCACGGATTGTGTATTGGATGGAGATGTTCCCTTAACAGACGAAATTACCCAAGATAACATTTCCCGCATTGTAACTCAATTAGGTGTATATTTTCCAGTAGTAGTTAACTGGAGCAAAATTTTCACCATAAAACAAAAAGAGAGTGAATCTGCAGAAGATTATTGTAACCGGGCTCTGCAGGCTATCACCCAGTACACTGGGTTAGAAGATATTCAAGATAGCACTCACCACAGGGGAATGATTGTCACTGTTCTCATGGATGATCTTAAAGAGAACCTAAAGACCCGGGTTCAGACCTCACAGCCTGGCTGGAGGGGAGTCACTGTAGACACCCTCATAGAATCCACAATTGAACATGACAAGAGCATCTCAAAAAAAAGAGAGACCCATAGCGAGAAACTAATGGCTGTTAGTATCCAAGCTCTAGAAGGAATGACTGTAACATCACAGCCAGCAGACACACCTGCACCTGCACCTGAACAGTTACACGTCCTCACTAATCCTACACCACCACAAACACAGCCCTACCCCACTTATCACACACAACCACAATTCCCGTACTATCCACAAACCCCATATCTTACTCAGTATCCTCTCCCTCAATATCCTTACCCATACCCACCACCTTTCCCTCCTGCTCAACCCACACAACCATCCTTTCATCCACCCCACCCACAAAAGTGTTTTAATTGCAACTAGCCAGGACATGTAAGTAAGAACTGTACAGCAAAGAGGGTAGGACCCCCGAACCAGGGAACACCTGGATATCCCCATAAAGGATATACACAGAGACCAGCAAATGTCCAGCAGGCACCAGCTCCAATTGTGGCTGTTAATGCTTTATTGGAGAGTGGGAGCCAACACTAGGGGTCAGGTCATACCTGTAGTCTACAGATAGTCAGGTTAACGGGAAGTACTAGGGAAGAACCGGTAATGATGGTTGATGTAGCTGGTACTAAATAGCCTTTTCTTGTAGACACAGGGGTGACCAGGTCAGTGATAAAATCTCCCGTTAATTTACAGGTAACCAACGAGACAGTACCATCAATGGGCATAACGGGTAAAGTGCAACAGTATCCTTTAAGAAAATCCACAGAGGTCACTATCGGGCCATTGCATACCAGGCATTAATTTCTCCTGGCAGCAGCTGCCCCTACTAACCTACTGGGAACGGATTTGTTATGTAAAATGAGATGTGTCTTATACTGTACCCCTGATGGTGTATTTTTAGATATCCCAGAGAGAGTTGCGTATGAGGTCAGGGATATATTGGACACTCCCCAAAGGATAATGTATCACTCTACTGGTTTAAGTGAAAATCCATCTCAGGTAGATCAAATGTTATCCCAAATTCCAGATTCACTTTGGACCAAGGATGGACAGGACACTGGATTAATGGCAAACGTAAGTACCGTAATGGTAAATTAAAAAAGCGGTAGGCAAGCTCCAAAAATTCCCCAATATCCATTAAAACAGGAGGTAGAATTAGGGGTATAATTGAGAAATTGTTACAGCAGGGAATTTTAGTTCGTACAGCTAGTGTAGCCAACAGTCCCATCTTTCCGGTAAAGAAGAGTGGTGGGAGGGGTTATAGGCTGGTAAAAGACCTTAGAGGTGTTAATAAGGTGGTAGAGAGCCAATTTCCCCTAGTGCCATAGGTCTGTCATTCTCATGCAGATCCCACCAAATGCCAAACATTTCACTGTCATTGACCTCTGTTCTGCTTTCTTCTCTGTGCCTCTTCATCCTGACTGTCAGTACCTATTCGCTTTCACATACAGGGGTGTACAATATACATGGACACGATTGCCCCAGGGTTTCATAGACAGCCCCATTAACTTTTCCCAGGCCTTACACGACTGTTTACAATCTTTTCAACCTGCCAATGGATCTGTTCTAATACAATATGTGGACTATTTATTGTTTGGTACTGATTCGTTTATGTCATGTTTAAATGATACTAAACTTTTGTTTCTTCATCTCTCGCAAACAGGACACAAGGTTGCCAAGGACAAACTACAGCCATGCCTGTCCAGGGTTAAATATTTGGGACACTGCCTAACTCAGGGGTTATGACATCTCACAAATGACAGAATCCAGGCCATACAAAACATGACACTGCCGCAGAACCAACAGCAAATTTGTACTTTCTTGGGAATGTGTGGATACTGCAGAATGTGGATCCCAGGTTTTTCTATTTTGGCCTTGCCATTACAGGACTTAGGGCCTGATTCAGAGCCGGATGCTCTTTCAGAGCGCTCGCTCTTAATCAGTGCCCTCACTCACTTTTTTTAGAGCGGCCTCCTGGCCGCTCGCATAGCTGTGGGTGACCACCATCACCATATCTTCACACACAGTATGAACACAGAGGCAAAAGAAATATGATACCTGGTGATGTGTATAAAGCCACACAGTTAATTAGTGAGACAACTGGCTTTCAAGTTTTAGTAGCACTGGATCCCACTAGGATCGCTTGGGGTACATTAAATTTTAGATATATCCAAGACCTTGATAAATTGATAGATAATATCACCGAGATGTATGATGACACATTCAGGTATACAGGTAGAGAGTTGCAAGCGCAGAAGAAAGAATTGGTGCAACACAGACTAGTGTTAAATTATTTAACAGCTGTCACTGAAGGGTACTGCGTAACTTTGGCCACCCAATTTGGAATAAAGTGTTGCACTTATGTCACAAATGATACCAGTGACCCCAAGGAGGTGATAGACCGGAAGATGGATGAAATTCTGCAGCTAAAATGGGAATTCCCGAAAGAACCATAAAGCTTCAGTGGCTGAAGTAGAGGAGAAGGTAGAGGAATGGGTTTCATGTTTGAACCCAGTGAAATGGTTCTCAGGCCCATGAGAGTGAGTCCAGGAAATGATCGCAAGCATAGGTAAACTCCTGATCCTCATACTGGTTGTCATCATAGTAATCGGCATATGTGTCAAATGTGTTCCTACTGTGTTGAAGTGTGGAAAATGTAAAGATAAGGTAAATCGGAAGAACAAATTATGATGGTGGTCAGTAATGACAATGGCCCTCATTCAGAGCCGCTCGTAAGCGGCCGCTCGTTCGTTATGAGCGATGTTCGCACAACTGCGCATGCGTATGGATTTTAATACGCATGCGCGAACCAGTCAGTGCGGCCAAAAATCGTGTGCTCTCAAAATAGCGAATGCCTGCTACTTTGAGTGACAGGAGGAGGCGTATGTGGGTGGTAACGGGAAGGTGCTTGAAAACGGGGAGTGGAATTCAGAATGCAGGCGTGCTTAAAGGTCAAAACGGGCATTTTAAGGGAGTGCATAATTAATCCAGCAGCGTCATTGACCACGTCACTTGTTTTTGTTTAACTCAGAACTGCTCGCAAAATAGCGGTTGAAAAAACCAACCACAAGAATAGCGAGCAGTTCATATGCTGTTCGATGTACTCGATTAATCTAATAAATAGCGGACATGACATATGGTGCGAGCGGCCAGGGGGCGTATTTTTCAAAATTACAACCACAAGTTTTGCTCGCTCGTTCAGACTTAGAGGCGTGAACAGACCGCAAAGTGCGAACGGTTCATTTGAATAGCCACCCCTTTTTATAAAACGAACGACCGCAAATAGCGAGCGGCTCTGAATCAGGCCCAATATGAATACTGAGGTAAAAGTAGAACTGCATTACAACCCTGAACTAGTAAATACCATCATATAATGTATTATATTTAGACATGCACAAAATGAATTATTAAAATGTTATTTTAAAACACCTCAAATAATGTAAGTCCCTATCTCCCCCTCAAGACTTCCTTTATAGGATAGGTGCATCCCCACATCTTTCCCATGATCTTCCAGGATCCGCGGTGTGCGTATAAGGGTAGTTTTATGTCCCCTCCTAGAGACCCATTATTGATGGATTAAGAAGCATCTTGTGCCATCTCATAATAACATTAAATAATATGTCATAATGTAAGCCTAAAAAAAATAATTAATTTTAAGATCAGTGTATGATAGCATGTTGGTTGCTATCAAAGGATGGACTGTCGAAGCTGGATAATTGGCTGAGACAGGATCAGTTAAAAATTAGATCGGAGCAATGCTATCTTGCGAATGGCGACAAGACTCCATCTTAAAAATTAGATCTGCACGACGCCATTTTGCGAATGGCCGCCCAGCGCCATTTTAGCGAAACTCACACTTAAGTACATACGGCAATGCTATTATTAGCATCGTGCGACCGCATATCTCATCATACCCCATATACACATTAAATACGCACAGTTGCGCTGTTAACATCATACGCACATTAGCGACTGCATAATACCCCGCGTACGAATGCTGTTTATTAGTTACATGCATACGCAACAGCCCCAAGTTAAAAGTCCTCACTACATAAATACAGACAGTCACTAAAACATACAAAGAGATCAACCCTGCAAAACACGAACTCTAACTAGCGTCTTTTCCCAAACCCTTAATACTTACACACTGCACACTTACATAAAAGGTTCCATAGCTTAAAAGTGAAATATTCAAGGTTTATTCATTTATTACTAATGTTGTGAAATAAAGATTATTTGATATCTAAAGTTTAGTACATGATAAGCAGACCATGTTTGGTGTTGTACTGATCTACTCTGTCTCAACAGCTTCCTGGTGTCATCGGTGAGAAGATCGCAACATGCGTCTGCAACTTTTGGACTGTAGAGAGTTAAAACTCTAAAATGTATTATGTAATATTAGCAGCCTAGATTTGCATGCAGTGGGAAAAAGGAGACAAAAGGCGGTCGGAGGCTGACCTGTGTCCATTTGAATTGACCTGTTAACTGTCCTGTAACAGAAGCATCGTAACGGAGAACCAATGGAATCAGGCCAAACTTGCCTATTGTATTGCCTATCCCTGTAAGAGTATATATGTGCGCTCTCTGACCCCAATCGAGAGTCTTCTTGCTGATGCTGTTGACGGAGGTTTCTTGCTGATGCTGGTATCTGGTCCCAGAGCGCGTGCGTATGTAACAACTGTACCTTGGGTCTGTATGATATATTTGCGCTAATTGTCTTTAGATCACAGCATGTAACCTACTGTTTTTATGTTGAATAATAACCTTTTGTGCGTTGGCAACACATTCAAAGTCTGAAGGCATTTATTTACTGTATGACTCATTACGCTAATAGCGATAATTTTAGAAGGTATAGGCAGGATCGTATAAAGGTGTAGAAGGTATAGGCAGGATCATACAGAGGTTTTTACGAGGTATCGATACAGTGTTCCTGGTTCCTGCACCATTGATTCCGTCCCTGGTATCATCATCCACTATCCATTCCGATGTCCGGTCTGAATCTGGTTCTGTCTATGCTTGAGGCAGCTATCCCACTAGTTGCACAGTGAATACCTACCTGATCCTGTTATCCGAACCTACAACTCACCTGTGTATACCATTCTCACTACATGGTAAGTGTTCCTGGTTCCTGCTCCATTTGATGCCCTTCCTGATATCACCACCTACTACCCATTCCGGTGTTTTGTCTGCATCCGGTCCTGCTACCATCTGAGTGCTCCTGGATCTTGGACTACAGCGACAACCCAGTTTCAGCCTGGTGAATACGTTGCCAAGAACTACCACTCCAGCATTCTGGTTACAGTAAGAAGAGTGTTTTTATTATATATCTACAGTACTAATCCAGTATCAGCCTGGTCAATCTACTGCCACACTCTCCTCTCATTGGACATAACAACTTGTCTTCAACACCGACATCCCTGTGTGATGTTCTGGGTTGTTTGTGGACCCGGGGTGGTAGCAGGAGTGATCACAGAAGCAGATTTAAAAATAAAACTAGAATTTTTAATAAGTGCTTGAGTAGACAGATAATGGCAATAAATAAAAGTCCAGGAATATATAATGTGCACAAGAGTTCTGTGGTGGGAGTAAAAGGGTTAATGTCCAAGTAGATACAATTAAAGCTGTCCAGGTGTGCAGGTAGTGAAACTGAAAATAATCAAGCCAGGTTTGTAGTGAGCTGAAAATAAACAAGCCAGGTATACAAGTAGTGAACTGAAGCGCAGGATGTCAGCAGGCTCAGGCACTCAGGTATGGGCAAGGGTGATGGAGGAAGCGGGGTAGTCCAGTGGGAGCTAGGAGCTGACAGGCAGACTGGCAGACAGCGAATTCACAGGAACAGGTAAGCACAGAGAACTCCCTCTCAGCTAGGCTGAGATACACGTTGCACTGGCAAAGAAGGAAGGCACTGACCCTTCCTAAATACCCCATGCCGTGCTGTTACTGGCCGGAGGGAACATGTGACTCACCAGGATTGGCCAGCCGCATCACATGGCCAGAAGGCAAGATTGCGGCGCCCATGCAAAACGGAATGGAGACGCCGCCAGGCCTTACCAGCGCAGAGTGACAACAGGCCCGCACAACAATGCGCGCAGCCAAAGCCCCCCGCCAGACACCAGCTCCGCCACCAGACAGCCCACGCCACAATGACCTCACAGGTAACACTCGCCTAGCGACATGCTGAAATACCCTGGCCGTGACACCCTGGTGGTCTAGTGGGCACGATCTGGCGTCTCTCCGCCGAGACCCGGGTTCGATTCCTGGTCAGGGAAGTGTTCTTCACTACATGCCACGAGGTTTCCTTAGGCCTGCCAGCTTTCTGTACACATTTCCAGACACGAACACAGACGAATATCAGACATCGGGTTCACAAACAAATACTAGTCTGACACAACTAAGGTAATCCAATTGTCTAATTTATACTAACAGTGTCAAGCCACATCGCTGTGCTTTCTCCACTCCACTGTCAGGCTTAAGTAAACACATTTGTTAAGGGGCCCATACATCTACAATGTATTGCCCCAATTCTCCGTTCTGCTGATGCCGGAGTCGGGAAATCGGGGAAATCCAACATGTTGGAAATCCTCAATTCACCAATCCCGTGATTGGTGAGTCAGAGATTTTTAACATGTAGTTTTTCCCTGATATGCTATCAGATTGCTGATCATGGAAGTCTGCATTTTGTTTTTTTTAAATCTCTTTATTTATAAAGATAGTAAACAGACATAAAGCCTTTTCAAAGAAAATTCAAAACAATACATAAAAAAACAGTAAAAGAAAACAGTAAGAAACAAAAGCATGTAGCAATTGGCACAAAAATAGAATTACCAAAGGCGACATAGAATAATGCGAACGATATCAAAACAAATAGTTCTGTCAATCAAAATAAAATTTGTCAAACTACCATTGTTATATATAATTCTATATGTATACAAATAAAAAATGTGCAATATGACACAGGTGGGTGGGAACAAAGTAAGAGGGAAGGGGAGGGAGATACTAGGCAACAGCCAATCACAAATGTTTTATGCATAAAAGAAGAGAAAAAAGAGAAATAAAAATGCAGAAAAAACCCATCTACATACAGTACGTGGCCTAAGAAGAGGTTCAAGCCAGGCCTGGCAGATCTTGGTTATAATGTGAAAACTTAAGGTGCATACACACGATTTTGTAACCAATGATTACCTGTCAGATTATCTGTCAGATTTTCCCTTGAAAAGTGAAAGATTTTTTGAAGTGTGATTAACGATTTTTACAACTATGAACGAAAAATGTTCCTTCCCTTAATGAAAATCGTTATGTTGGACAGTCTGAAATGAACTACAAACGGGAGCGCGCTTGAACAATTTTCGTTCATTGTTATAACTCAGAAACGGAACGATTTTTTGAATGATAACGACGTCGTTATAGTTAAATCATTCAAAAAATCGTTACATGTGTACGCACCTTTAGGAGCCTAAATTTCGTGAAACTTGGGTAACTTCTCATGAAGAAGAGCAGTAATGTCTTTAATGGAAGCAGTGTACCAAACAGTGGCGTAACTAGGGGGGGTTGGGCAGGGTGCGTGCCCTGGGCGCCGTGGGACCGGCGGCCGGCCCGCCCTAGTTAGCCACCAGTGTAGCGCCGACCGCAATGAGTGCAGTCAGTGCTACACATTTACACAGGACCGGCGCTAGGCTTCCAGCGCCGGTCCTGTGCTGCACACCTGAGCCCGTTCCCTCCCCCTGAGCGCTTGCCCAATAGCGCCAGGAGGCGGGCTCAGGCTGTGCACAACACACGCATCGCCGCCAGCGCTGGCGGCGATGGGTGTGTTAAACAGCAGCCAATGAGAGTCAGATAGACTCTCATTGACTGCTGCAGCACCCACTGTAAGAGCCGGACTTCTGTCCGGCTCCTGCAGTGGGTAATGGGACAGACGTCATGATGTCATGACGTCTGTCCCATTATGCTGAGCGCGCCAGCCCGGGAGGACTGGCGGGCAGCGGCGGGAGCGGCATCGCGGACTGGAGGAGCAGCAGCAGCGTGGATTCAAGTAAGTATGTTTTTATATATATAATTTTAAAAACCTGTCAGCACTACTGGGGCCACAACGGGGGTGGCTACCACTGGGGGGACCTCTACTGGGGTGGGGGCACAACGGAGGGGGTGGCTACTACTGGAGGCACCATTACTAGGAGGACCTCTACTGGGGGGGCTATTACTGGGGGCACCATTATTGGGAGGACCTCTACTGGGGGGGCAATTACTGGGGGCACCATTATTAGGAGGACCTCTACTGGGGGGGCTATTACTAGGGGCACCATTATTAGGAGGACCTCTACTGGGGTGGGGCTATTACAGGGGGCACTTAATCGGGAGGGGGAACCTCAACTGGGGATCACTACTTGGTGGGGGGACTACTACTGGGGGCATTATAAAAGGGGCCTACTACTAGGGGAACTGCACTGGGGGGACCACAACTGGGGGCAATAACAGGAAGGACCACTACAGGGACCACTGGATAGGGGGGGTCACTATTGGGAGCCTGCATCAGGGGGACCACTACTGGGGGCACTGCATGGGAGGGGGTGGACTACTGCTGGGGGCACTATACAAGGGGCTTACTGCTAGGGGCACTGCGGGAACCACTACAGGGGGCACTAGATAGGGGGGATCACTACTGGGTGCCTGCATAAGGGGGACCACTACTGGGAAACCTGCATGGGGGGGACTACTGCTGGGGGCACTATATAAAAGGCACTGCATAGGGGGGGACTACTACTGGGGGCACTATATAGAGAGCACTGCATAAGGGGATACCACTACTGGGTGCACTGCAATGTGGGGACTGCTACTGGGGGCACTGCATAAGGGAGAACACTACATAGGGCACTGCAGTTGGGGGGACCACTACTGGGGGCACTGAGTAAGGGGAACTAATTGGGGGCTGTATAAGGGGGACCACTACTGGGGATACTGTATAAGGGGCACTACTATGGGCCTGCATAAGAGGGACCACAACTGCATACTGGGGGTACTGTATAAGAGGTACTACTGGGGTTAAGGTGCATATGGATAGGAATGTTCAGCTTGAAAATACAGGGGTGTGTCATGTTGACACGCCCCATTTTTAAGTGACCACGCCCATTTTTTCTGCGCGCACCTAAGGCGCACGCACATATCGGGATGTTGGGGGGGGCTCCCTTTTCAAATTTGCCCTGGGCTCCAAATATCCTAGTTACGCCACTGGTACCATACCCTACTCAATAAAGAGTTAATGGAGGGCGCAGCAAACTGCTTCCAATGTAAAGCAATGAGGATGTGTCCACACTGTTTGTTAGATTGTTTTAGAACGCTGTGAATTGGTGTACATATCAATACATATAGGGTATCAAACCACCCACCAAAAACAGAACTTCACTCCAGTATTTGGATATTAATGGGCAATGGGAAATCACGACGACCATTGCATGATTGCCCGTCAATCTGATGTGTACCCAGTCATAGCCACCCATTGACAGATATCTGACCATTTCTCATCATTTAAACTCCTCCCTAAATCTTTTTCCCATGTCAATTCAAAAGGTTCATTGTCCTCAGTAGATGGATCTGCTAACATAGAATACAAGATAGAGATGGCTCCTCTGGCCCGGGTCATAAGCATAAAATCGCTCAAACTAGTAAAGTGCTCTAGGTGACTTACTGAGGGAGTGAATAAAACTGGTAACCTGTAGATATTCAAAGTCGTGTTTAGTCTGCAACTCATATTTTTCACACAGTTCACCAAAGGTCCAAGGAGCAAAATCTCCGGAAATATGCAAAAGTCTGGTGGTCGCCACTGTAGCCCAGGGGCGCATATATGACCCTGCACAATCTAAAGGGAATGTTTGTTCAATCTGTCTCACACCTCCAAAGTAGCCCTAACACAGGGAACTGTATTCACCAAGGCTGGTCTCATGTGTGGGAAGAGCCAAGGGAGAAATCCCACCCTTTGGTTCCCAATCAGGGCACTCTCAATATCCACCCATTTCTTACCTCCCGGGTCTGTGTGCCGTGACATAATATGGCTCAACTGCGTGGCGTGATAATATCGTTCAAAAAAAGAAACACCTTAGCCCCATTAATTGTAGACATAGCCAGACAGGTTTTATGAGTACAAGACTTTTTACATTGCCATATTAAAGTACTACATAGCAATTGAATTGTGCGAAGGAAAGATGTAGGCACACTAATTGGAATTGTTTGGAACAGATAGAGCAACCTGGGCAAAATATTTATTTTAACAGAATTAAAACTTCGAGTACAGGAAATACAGAGGGGAGTCTATCTAGTCAGATCCATTTTAATAGTCTGCAGGAGAGGAATAAAATTGGCAGCATACAATTGGTCATAATCTTTCTTAATTTGAATACCAAGGCATTTGAGGGATTATGGGCGCCAGAGATATGAAGTTCCAAAAGTTTCAAGACGTAAGGAGAGAGGTGGAACGCCAATACCTCAGACTTTGCCCCATTAACCTTATACCCAAAATACCTACTATAGAAGGCCAGCTCAGCCTCTAAATTGGGGAGTGAGGACAAAGGAGAGGACAGTTAACAACACATCATCTGCAAACGGTGACAATTTGTATTCTGACCTAAAAACAAAGATACCCTTACTATCAGGGTTATCCTGTATCTTAGCCATCAGGGGCTCAATACTTAGTGTGTAAAGTAAAGGTGAAAGCGGCTAGCCTTGTCTAGTCCCGTTGCTCAGACTAAATGGTAGTGAAGAAAGCCTGTTAGTTGACACAGTTGCCGTAGGGTTGCAATACAGTGGTTGTATTGCAGATAGGAATGATGAGAAGGAGGAATGAGAAGGAGGAATGAGGTGGAGGGGCTCTACCATGGTATATGTTTATAAGGGGCTATACCATGGCATAAGTGTATAAGGGGCACTAACATGGCATAATGTCTTTTGTGTATAAGGGTCTCTACTGTGGCGTAATATGTATAAGTGGCTCTACTGTGGTGTATCGTGTATAAGGGATCTCTACTGTGGTGTAACATGTATAAGGGGCTCTACAATGGCATGTGTAAAAGGGCTCTACTGTGGTGTTACATGTATAAGCAGCTCTACTGTGGCATAATGTGTTTAAGGGGCTCTACTGTGTGGCGTAACATTTTTAAGAGGTACTACTGTGTGTCATAAAGTGTTATAAGGGGCATTACGTAGTGTGGCATAATGAGAAAGGGGCATTACTGTCATGAAACCACACCACCTGTTCAGAAAAATGCCCTCTTTGTTTATTTTTTTAGGGGTGGGTGGGCGCCAAATTACTGCCTTGCCCTGGGTGACCAAAATCCTAGATACGACCCTGCGGGGAATCTGCAGCCTCAGGGTGATCGGTGGTTGAAGGTACCGGTAGCCCACAATGATGATCCTCTCAGTGGTGCGGGCCTTGTTTGGAATACGTATTACCTGATTGGAGGAGTCTGGTAAAGGCTTTCAAGGTTCAGCAGCAGCAGTGAGTGATCACAGAGCTATTCCCATGCTATGGAGTCTCTGGTACATGGCCGGGGTGTAACGGGCCACTGCTGTAAGGGTCTAGGTCTACTCCAGCTGCTTCCTGCCGAAGAGGAGACAGCAGGGGTTTGTTGTCATCGAGTAGATATATGGGAGACTGGTGCCTACTCTTTACCCTATTGATTATAGCAGAGTGTACAGGTCCTGTGTGTCTATTCTACACTATAACATAGCGACCTGTAGCCATTTGCTGTCCTCCACAAGCCTGGCTGCAATGTCTGGACCTTTGAAGCCTCCTCTCTTGCTTGCTATTACAAATATTGTTATTTTTGGTGAGAGTTATCTTAAGTACCATTTTCCAGTCTTCTTTGTTATTGTTCCATTTTGTATATGTAAGCATCTGTGGCCAGAATCATGCTTGGTCATCCATCTCACCATTAAGGCATGCACATATTATCCTATGGTTGAATATCATTGAGGGCCTGATTCAGACCCGCTCACTAGATGCGTTCGCATGCAGCCGTCAGCTGCCAAAGTATGCAAATCCTGCGATCACACGGCATGCACTATGTCTTGGTGTCCGATCGCGGTATGTATTTAGACGGCCACCAGCCTGACACAAGACGCCCACTTTCCCTTAGTAACACGTCATCTCCAGGAAGTGTATGAAACAATCGGTAACATTGAGTAACACTGGACCCATATGCAGCAGTTGTGGCTGACCATACCCTACCGCAAGCACTGCAAGTGCTGCTGTGTGTAATTTAGCCATGTGACATGTATGCTGACGCTGCGTCTTAATTATGTACGCCCCTGAAACAGCATTCAGACTCACAGACACACCTGCGTTCGCACCACCACACCCCCGTTTCCATCGACCATCCCCTGTCACCACCCACAAACGGCTCGTCCTGTCACTCATTCTAGTGAGGCGTCTGTGTACAAGGGGCGATCGCTTCGCGATCTCAGTGACTGGTTCGCGCATGCGCACTGCATCTTATACACATGCGCAGATTGCAAAAATCGGCAGGTTACATGCAAACGCATCCTAGCAAGTGGGTCTGAATCAGGCCCTGATTTCCCAAAAGAGTGATTTTCTTAATGCCTGGTTCAAAATTGTGATTCTACTCCCGTGTTTGTCTTTATTAAATTGCCATCCTGTCTGCCACTGCTGTGCCTCAATGCTTCATAGATGTGCTATTTTCTTTTAAACTGCCATGTGTTTGTACTACCACTGCTCTGTCACTTAGTTTAGTCAGTCAGCTCGCTGCAGCCTTTGGCCAATATTGGTGAAAACAATATTGTGAGCTATTAATGTTATTGAGGTTAATAATACTGTAGGAAACAGGACCAAATAAAATAATTTTAGCTGTTTTTATCTATTTTTTTCTTTGTAAATACAGATCCAAAACACGTGAGGGTGGTTTTGGCAAAACCAAAACATGTTTGTGATTTTAGAACCAAAACCAAAACCAAAGCATGTGGGTCAGCACACATCTCTACTATTGGCCAATATTTTTGCAAATAGCTAAATATCCGCATTGATCAAAGATATCGGTCTGTAATTGGTACAGCAGGTAGGCTCTTTCGGTGCCTGGGGTATCACAGTAACAACTGGTCTCAGTATATCAATGTGGAATAGTTCCCACTGCATGACTTTGTTAAAACTATTTAAGACAACAGAACACCTGAAAAAAATGCAGGGAGGCCTTATGGACCTGGGGCCTTAAAGGGTTTTTGTGATTTTAAAGCTGCGTCCATCTCTTTAATCATAATTGGTGATGAAGTTTAGAGATGAAGGAGCGACTCAATTTAGAGAGGTTGCTTGTATAGCTGAAAATAGCCAAAGGTTGTGGCACTGGTGCTGAACCACCCTCCTGAAGATTGTACAACGATTTGTAAACTGTGTAAAAAGAGTTATTAACTACAGGGTCATAGTTTAGAATGCCTTGTTTATTCCGAAGGGCCAGAATGGTTTTGGAAGCTTGTGTAGTCCTCAGCCAAGTGGCCAAGAGTGTCAGACTTTTTCATAAAATCTCTGGTGTAACCACCAAAGAGATTTTTCTGTTCATTCAGCTAGCAGAGATTAGAGCTCCCATGGATCTGTTTATAGATTGATGGAGATTGTGTAGTTTTATGGGTGTGCTCAAGCTAGCCCTGCACCACCGCCTTATATGCTTCCCAGATCATGGGAAATTGGACATCACAAGAAACCTTAAAATGAAAATAATCCTCGATCTGAGATCGGAGATATTCTTATAGTTAGGAATTCAAAGAAGAACTTTGTTTAGTCTCCAGGAAGGTCGATCTCGAGGTGTGTGTATGGGGGTCAAACATTACCATCACAATAGAATGATCTGAACAAATAGTAGAAACTATATCTACTTTTGTCATTCAATACCGCGATACAACCCATAAGCAGGAATACGAACCAATGGGGTGCAAATAGAAGGTGTAATCCCGGGAGGTCAGGTGACAAGCCCACCATGTGTCAAAGAGACCAGTCTAGGCCAAGTGCCTACAAAGAGACCCTGAGTGGTTTCCCAGAGGGAAGGTGTGTCCAGGCCCGCCAAAAGCCGTGCCGGGTCCCGGTAAAAAAAGGGGGTGTGACCTAATTACCGGAAGCGTGGCCACACCCCCTTAAGTAAAAAAAAAGAGATAAAAGTTTTGCTGCACGCTGGCAAGGAGTGCGCAGTGAGCCCCCTCAGCCTGGCGCATGAACAGTGGGGGGTGCGTACAGCTTGATCACTCTACCCACAGGCATAGGAGACTGCTGTGGCTGCTTCTTAGCAGGGGGTGAGTGTTGCCGGGCCCCTCCAGCAAGCCTGGATAATTAGTAACCGCTTCCTCCCCCCTCTCGGAGCCCCTGGGTGTGTCTGGGACCAGATCTATCAAGATAAGGGGTTAAAATATTATAAAAATATTCCTTCAACACCACCATACCCTTACGCAACTTTAGTAAATCAGTAACAAGTGAGCAGAAGAACCCTGCCTGACCTGTATTATGGGTGTAGAAATTAACTAAGGTCATAATTTGTTGACCAATATAATATATTTCCTTTCAGTTCCAATTTTAGTTTGAGAGAATAGGAAAGGGTACAGAGGAATGGACCAATATAGCCATTCCATTTTTTTAGAGGAGTGGGAGAAGTATTCTGCAATAGGGAATCTGCCAATAAAAGGTGAGAACCTTTTTTAAAATGGGTCTCCTGTAAAAAGATAAGGGCATTAATTGTATTATACATGAGCGACCGCTTACATAGCTTTTACATTAAGTGAAAGCACAGTAAGGGGCATAGCAAAAAAATAAAAAAGAGAGATCGTCGTTTTTGTACAACAACCGGCAGATCGGCGTTGGCAGAACAGGGAATCGGTCCGTAGATGTATGGCCGGCGGTTCAAACCCCGACAGCGGCAGCCCGACATGGGTGAAATTCCTGAATGATGACTAAGGTAAGTAACCCTAATCATTCCTCCCCCTAACCTAACCCTTCCTTAGGGGTGCCTAACCCTAACTTCGCCCCCCAGTGCCTAACCCTAACCCCCCCTTCCCATAGCCTAAACCTAACCCTTCCGGGGGGGGTGCCGGCACCCGGCTTACCTTCGATCAGGGTGCTGGGCTTAGGGCTCCCGGCATAGGTAAAATGATAGGCGTCTGGATTTCGACGCATGACATTTAACCCTTGCCGGGATTAGACAGTCGGGAAGCCAGTGGTCGGGATTCTGTCCGTCGGCTTCCCGACTGCTTCCCGTCTGACGTATGTCTGGTTCATATACTATTGTTTTGGTGATGCTACAGTGGGTGTACTGAGCATAAAAAGACAATCCAGCTGTTACTATGAACAGTAAATTAGGTGCAAATGATATGACATTAAAGAACATATATTAAAAACATCATTATGTATGTCGAACAGATACCTGACTGACAAAATATGCTAAAGGTTGATTAAAAGTCCATTTTTCAATTGAGTCAAGTTGCTATAAATCATCAAATTAAAAACAGGAATTGTCACAACTCAGTTCCATAATAAAAAGGTGATTTCAACAGTGATATTTAAAAAGAAATAAAAATCTGCGCTTTTCCCATTAATTCAGTGATGTTCCACCCTGGGGAAATAAATGGGAAAAGGTGCATTTAGGAATTTTCCCCAACTGGGTAAATAGATCAGTAATGTAATATTCTGATATCTGGAATCATTTTGTAAATTGCCCGGCGAATATCCACAAGTTTAGCAATCCCAGCAGCACTAATTGAGTGTCACCTGCCTAATATTATCATACTAAAACTATTTTTTAATCATTATTTTTTGCCTCAATCTAGATAATAATTCTAAAAGGCCTGTCCCGAATCATATGCAGTGGAACATAGAGGGCACCCACCCTCTGTTGGCTCCCATTGCAGAGACGAGATACACTAGAGCAGTGGTTCCCAAGCTTTCTTGAATCACGGTGCCCGTGAATATCAGCATTTTTATCACAGCCAGAAGCTTATTAAGAAATTCAGCAAAGAAAATTAAAGTAAATAGCGCTTACCTGACATCCTTAGGTTCAGTTATGTGGTGGACATGCGTGGTGCTTCTGTTTGTCCACATATTTTATGGTAGCCACCAGCACTGGTTTTGCCTATAACATTTACCATAAATAATTTGATTTGGTCCTGGCCCACCAACCCGTGGCACCTCTGTAAGTGCCCCGCGGTACCCCAGGGTGCCATGGCTTGCAGTTTGGGAACTTCTGCACTAGAATATTACAGCAGTCCAGGTGGGGCTGCGTTCTCCCCACATATGCCAGGTCCATATTACTAGTAGAAACATAAGGCGACACATCGATCTATTTTTGTCAGTGGATAATGCTTAATTTTTACCAAGACAAAACCGGGATTAGAATAGCAATTCCACTCTTTAATAATTGCATGTTTGCTCATATATAATTGTATCTATAGAACATAATTCATTCCCAATTTTATTAAAAACATTTGAGAAAAAAAATCAAGATATACTTATATTAACCCTTTCCACAAATCCCAGCACACAGGACTTGATTTTGAGGCCAAGTAAGACCTGTCCAAGGATCAAGAAGTGAATGTATGGCTTGAAATGCACATCAACATTTTTCACGGTTCATAAATTACCTAATGTGTAGACTGAAGATGTGCTGACCATAGAGAAATCAATGATCTCTATGATTACATCTATTTAAGCTGCACTCATGGTGTGATTAATGCATTGGAGAATAAATGCAAGTGAATAAGTCAAGCAGGGCCGTAGCTAGGGTAGTGCGGCCGGTGCCATCGCACAGGGCACCACAGGGCAGTGGGTGCTGTTTGGGCCTGTCAAATTTCTGTTTATTATCATTCTCACATAACTTCCTCTTATTTCATCCCCAGCATCTCCTGGCCTCCCCTATCTATTCCCTGGCCCTTCCCCATGAGGCAATTCCCCTTTTTTGGGTGCATCATGTCCCTTTGAAAAATGAGGGGGGCGCCAATGCTCTTTATGGCACAGGGCACCAAAAAGTCTAGTTACGGCTCTGAAGTCAAGTGTATATGTATTCTAAGATGGGTAGGACTTGATCCAGTGCCTGATTCACTACATCGCAATAATGTGTATACACAGAGTTCAACTGCGATAGCAAGCCAAACCACTGCAATCGCAATGCAAACTCAGCACCACATAAGGACACCCACTTTACCATCCGTAATACTTAGCAGAATAGCGATACAATCATGTACCATCGGATCCATACGCACACTTGCACAAATCCTGATCTTACTCAGAAATTGCTAACAGCCACGCACGCTATGAGACCTCACACTGCATAGGGCTTTGCAGTGGATAGTTTATGTACGCCCCTGAAACTGCGTGCGAACGCACTGGCACGCCTGCGTTTGGCCCACCACCCCCCCATCACCACCCACAAATGGCACTTCCTGTCAATCACTCTGTGATGGATCTGCGTAGCCGCTGCGATCGCAGTCCCGATCGCAGTGTCCGGTTCGTGCACTGCGATATGTGCGCATGTGCAGAACGCAACAATTGGCCGATTGCGTGCGTATTAGCAACTGCAACTGCGATTCAAACTGAAGCAGGCCCTCAGTCCCCTGATTCCTAATCACTGGCCACAGCACACTAAGGACCTGATTCAGACCCGCTCGCTAGGATGCGTTCACTCGTAGTCAGCCGATTTTCACATTGTGTGCATGCGTACGCATTGCAGTGCGCGTGGGCGAACCAGTGTGAGAGATCGGTAAGCTTTCACTCGCTGCGCATAGACAGCCCAACAGAGTGAGTGACAGGAGAAGCCGTTTGTGGGTGGTGACAGGGGCTGGGCATTAAAAAATGGGGGAGTGGAGGTGCGAACGCAGGCATGGCTGAGCGTCTCAACGCCATTTCAGAGGCGTACATAATTTAGAGACAGTACATAGTACATGTCACCTGGCTGGTTTAAACACTGAAGTGCTCGCAGTGCTTGTGGTGGGGTATGGTCAGCCACAAGCGATGCGATCGCATCAGATGGTACCGATGGTTGCATACACTTCCTGGAGATTACGTGCGCAAGTGGGCGTCTTAAGACAGGGTGGTGGGCGTCTGCATACAGAAAGTGATCGCACGCCAAGACATAGTGGGCATGCTAATGCCTTGCTGTGCGATTGCCTGCCTTCCCAAATTTGCTTACACATAGAGCGAGCGAACACATCTAGCGAGCGGGTCTGAATGAGGTCCTAAATGCAGAAGATCTGCTTGCTTTTCAAATAACTACAAGGAAAAAATTGTTAGCATCATAATGATGTCACCAGGGAGATCCTCACTAAAGCAGGGTACACACTCAAACGATATCTGTCCCATTTGTCATTTCCGGGCAAAATGGAATGACTAATCAGACATATCGTTAAGTCTGTATCCCCGATTTGTGCGCTCCCGTGGTCGTAAGCAATATCTTCTAGTTGGCCGTGCTGCATGGTCAATCAGAAGATATTGCAGAAGATATTGTGTATGATGCCATGTTGCCAAATGCAGCATGGCATTCTACATCATGCCTTCGCTCCCTGCAATGTACAAATGTGTAAGCACTTGCTGATGCAGGGTCCTGTCGCATGCCGGATCAGACGGTTACACATCGGTCTGATTTGAAGCCGGCTTAAGAGCCTGATTCTGAGTCAGGGACTGCAGGGTCTGTGTGTGTGTCTTTTGCTGCTATTGCTCCTGTGACTCTATGCAAATACTGTGACATGTATTTCCATGATCTTCTTAATCCGTGCATCTGCATGAGCAAGGACTGAGTCACTCACTTTAGACGTTAAAATACCACCTCGTGTATCTTTAGATGCAACCATTGGTCACACCATGAAGAATGGTGTGACCCCATGCTAAGTGCAGATTGTCCATCCTAGTATAGCCTCCAATGTGATGTGAAAGATTATGCGCCTGAGTTTACAACCACATGCCTGTAACACTGCTATAACACTCCCATAATATGGACCATCTCTATGCGTCCACATAGCCACTTCCCTGTCACCGCCCAGGAACGCCCAGTATATTTTCAAGACGTTTCTGAGACCGTGCTTTTCAATCGCAACTGTGACTCTGTGCGCCCTGACTCTGGACACATATGCAGTACAACTTACATGCATGTGCAGAAGAGAAATATCACTCAACTGTGTCCGACATTAACATCGCATCCGACTCAAAATCAACCCCTAAGGGCCTTAATCATTATTGGATACAAGCATAATTGCAAAAAGACCTGCGATGTAAAAAGATGTGCATATACTGTAAGCTGGATGCAGTAACCAGGTCCAACCAGTACTCCTCTGGCAGTAGATAGTAATGAGTAGCTAAGTAAGCGACAGTGTAAATATGTCAAGTTAATGGAATGCAGAATTTAGTACCAGTAAGTAATGCTGTGCCAGTATAGAGAATTATTTGTGATAATTGAACAACTGGTAGGAAACTAGAAATAGGCAAAAAAAGGATCAGGAAAAGCAGCACTATTAGGCCAGATGGCATTTCAGAACAATACCATGCATGGTAATTGCTAAGCGGTAATCTAAGATGTATACAATATATTGAACTACGCAATCCTATGAATGGAACAAATGGCAGTGCAACAAACTTGTAGGTTACAAGCATAAATTGGTCCAGACAGAAAATAAGTTGGGGCTACAGGCAAAGGTCTGGTTCTGACAATAAACAGAATAGTCAGGATCACAAGCAAATATCTGGTACAAGTAGCAAACAGGATGGTTGAGATACAAGCAGGAGTTAAGGTGGATACACACCTGACAGATATATCTGCAGATGATGGTCGTTCATACACACTGAGCGACCATCATCTGCATGCTACAGCGGGTCCGGGCGGCCTGGTAGAGGACGTGGCCACGCCCCCTTAAAAAAAAAAATTTGCGTCGCTGGGGATGGGGGAGCTGTGTGCCCCTCAGCCAAACGCACAGCCAATCGCTCCCCCCTTTGGCATAGGAGACTGCTCGGGCTGCTGCTTCAGCAGACTCGGACAGTCTCCCAGTGCAGCCCAGCACACAGCAGCGTGTGCAGGGCTGCTGTGGTTGGGGAACTGTGCATGAGCCGGGTAAGTAGTACCCGCTCGCGGCTCCCCCCCCCCTCTCTGCACCCCTGTGTATGGGTGATCAGTTGATCGCCCGTTTACACTTGCCGATGGACAGATATGTCTGCAGACATATCTGTTCATTGGCTGTGCAGCACAGCCAATGCGATATGTCTGTGAACGACGTTGTTCACAGACATATCATCTGTACACACTGGCCGACGGGGGCACGATATATTGTCCGATCAATTGATCGGCCAATATATCGGCCAGTGTGTACCCAGCATTAGATACCAGGTAGCAGACAAGATAAAAAGCAGCCCAAGGCAGGAGCACAGAATGCTACCATGTGAACGCTATGGCTGACCAGCTCTGTTAAACAGGTGGCTATTTAAAGCAGCTGGTACCAGTGAGAATCAGGTAAATCGCATCCAAAAATGATAGAATAAACATGTGACCAATCTCAAATATCTGCACATATAGGCAATTACCTCCTATAAATCTTTGAGGCAAAGTAGCTCTACACCACCTCTTAAGGCTGGTTGCAAGCACATGTGTATAAGCAATAAAATAATAAGGGGTCTATTTATTAAGCCTTGGATGGAGACAAAGTCGACGGAGATAAGGTGCTAGCCAATCAGCTCCTGTCATTTTTCAAACACAGCCTATGACATGGCAGTTAGGAGCTGATTGGCTGGTACCTTATCTCTGTTCACTTTATCTCCATCCAAGGCTTAGTAAATAGACTCCTAAGTGTCTATTTATCTTGCTTGCAGCAAGGACTGAATGGCTTTCTGGATAAGCAGGACCCTGCTCAGGTTTGATGGATAGATAACAAAAAGGTGTTTTCCACAAAAAAATGCATGTATTAAAAAACCTGTTTCTCTCTCTAACCTAATGTATTATTGTTTTATTTATATAATGCACATATATTACACAGGGTTTTACAGAGAATATTTCAGTCATTCAGGTCAGTCCCTGTCCCAGTGTGGTTTACAATCTATATTCCCTACCACACAGTAATATTGATTGGGTCACATATATATGGTTAGGGTATATGGCACAGGTGTACACACTAAACGATGGGTGACCCCTGCGATCCAATGGGCGACCCCCCCGCCAGTGGGCCTACTTATCGGGCAGCCGGTACACATTAGACGATCCGGCGCCTGACCGCCCAATATGTGAGCCCCTGCCGCATCACACTGCATGGGGTCATCAGCGGCATCGTCAGGTTGGGCTGCATGTAGGGCCAACCCGATAGTGGGTACACACTGCACGATTTAAATGATTTCTCCTTCTGATCCGTCGGAATTGGGCAAATCGTTCAAAATATCTCTGAAGCTGCACACACACACAACGATTATAGTAAATGAACGATTTTAGTAAACGATTTTCATTCATTTTTTCAAGGGAAAAATGAACGAAAATCTTTTACTAAAATCGTTCATATACTAAATGTAATGAACGATGTTTTGAACTACAAACAATTTTTGCATATTCCCTTACTGAAAATCATTGAATTTGTCAGTCTGACTGAACTACAAACGTGAACGCGCATGAACGATAATCGTTCATCGTTTTAACTCAGAAAGTGAATGATTTTCAACGATTGAACGATAAACGATATTGTTAATGATAATCGTTCAAAAAATCGTTGTGTGTGTATGCAACTTAAGTGTGTACCCAGATTGATCTCCTAGTGTGGGTGATAGTCTGACCCACTCTTGTCAGTACCTTCAGCTCACAGTATCCTTGCAGCTATTCCTAAGGGCCTCTGATCCTGCTCACAGTGGGCCTGATTCAGACCCGGTCGCATGTGCTGAGCCCTCGCAACCGGGTCGATGTTTGCCCACTGGGCATGCGCACAACGGAGCCAGGCTGCTCCGTCGCTCTGGGTCTTGCACCAAAGGAGGCGAGCTGTCGATGGTGATTGACAGATCGCCCGGTTTGGTAGGTGTGGCCGGGGGGTGGCTTCACAAACGGAGGCGCTCCCGAGCGAACACCTGCCGTTTGTGGGCGGCCCCGTGATGTCAGGGGGAGAGCTTCCGGCTCTACCACAAGGGTCTCGTCGCAAGCCCGATGGCTGCGATGGTCTTGACCATCGCGACCATCATCCTGGCCACTCGCAATAGCTGTGGGCGGTCACCCACAGCTATGCGAGCGGCCAGGAAGCTGCGCAATAAAAAAAAAAAACACCCAGATTCAGAGTGAGTGCTCTTTCAGAGCGTCCGGCTCTGAATCAGGGCCAGAATCTGTAGTCGTCATTTCCAAAGTGGCTCTGCTCACAGCATCCTTGCAGCATTATCCTATATGTGAGTAGGACCAAGTAAAAGGATTTCTATCAACATATTTAGGAGTCTACAGTATATTTTTTTCTCTTTTATTCAAGGAAAAAAGAAAAAGAACACCTCTTGGAATTATTGTACAAAGGAACTATTTGGAATAATGGCCCTCATTCAGAGCCGTACGCTCTGAGTAGAGCGCACACTCTGAATGAGGGCCGTCCTCCATAACTATGGAGCGTCCTCCTGGACGCTCGTGTAGCTGTGGGTCACCCGCTGTGGCGGGTATTCACTGTCCACCGCTCTCTCGACTCCTGTAATATGTCATCTAAATTTTTTACATTACGCGTTCCTTGTTTGGACTTTCACTTGCTTCTCTATTCTATGCTTCTTACTTGAGTGTGAGGTTCTGAATTTGTTGTGGACCCAGGGTGGTGATAGCAGACACAAAAGCAGACTTAAATGAGGTTTTTAATAGGTGACTTAGAAGACATGGGAATGGCAAATGAAAAGTCCAGGTATAGCACTAAAGTGCTCTTGATAACTGTAGTGGGGGTTAATGGGAAATGTCCAGATAGTGACAGGCAGGAACAGTCCAGTAAACAAGTATGGTGAGCTGAAACAGAATGCAGATATGATGAGCTGTAACTGAATGCAGGAATGATGAGCTGTAACGAATGCAGGTATGGTGAGCTGTAACAAATACAGGCTGAGGTAATTCAGTCCAGCTGGGAGTGAAGAGAAGCAAGGTGCAGGGAACAGCAGGTTCAGGTACTCAGGCAGGTGAAAGGTATATGGAGGGTGCAGGGTAAATCCAGCAGGTTGGAGCAGGCAAGGTTCAGGCTAGTAGCGAAACAGACAGGCAGGCAGGTAAGGCACAGGTACTCTCTCTCAGCCGCAGCTAAGAAACACGTTGCACTGGCCAAGGAAGGAAGGCTCTGGACCTTCCTAAATACTCAGTGCCACGCTGTGACTGGCTGGAATGAGCACATGACCTACCAGGATTGGACAGCCGGAATCACATGGCCGCAGGCACCGCCAGACCTCACCAGGCCTAGTGACAATGTGCCCGCACAGAACCACACGCAGAAAAAACCCCTCGCCAAACACCAGCACCGCTGCCAGAAACCCCCCCGCCATAACGACCTCACAGGTAATACCCAGTGACTACCATGCCAAGAAACCCTGGCCGTGACATTGAGCATGTATTATATTACTATATGATAGTGAAGCATTCCCAAACAATTCAATGTTTTATGCTTAGTGGGATATATAGATCTTACTGCTGTTAGGAGCTGCTTTTACGAAATATTAAATGTGATTGTATTATTAATTTGTCTTATGCGCCTGAATTGTATATGGTTATATATATATATTGGTTTATTTAATTTATCCTTTTTGATCTATTGTTGATTTGGACTGCAATCAATTATGACTTCATTCAGGAATGCAGAAGATAGGATGTCTAGAAGAAATCATTTAATTAGACAGGATAATGAGGACAACACTAGAGCAGAGGCCTCTACAAGCCTTGATATGTCTAAATTGTTTTATAGATTGGAAACCCTTATTAAAGTGGAAACACAACATTGGTGGAACCAGGTTACTCTACAAAAGTATCTGGATAATGACATGATACCGAGAGACCTTAGGATTCTAAAATCATGTAGAGTTAACCAAAAGGTGGAATGACATATAGGATGGTTGTTCCAAATCACAAATTAAGTTACTTTTTACATATAGGGAATCTAAAATTGACAAAATAGCAGGGGAAATTGAAAAAATACAGGAACAACTAAAACACTTTGAGAAAGACAAAGATTTTAAAGATAAAGACTTGATGGTTAATAAGAAAATTGAGGAATATGAAATCTCTCTTGTCTCTAATAAGAACAAAAAGTTTAAAAGGGATCAATATGATTATGATCAATTTGGTGAGGACCTACAATAGAGGTGACCGGAGTTACTCCAGGATTTACCCCATAACTACGTATAACAAGGACCTTAGGCCAATTCAAAATTATGCCCCAAGATCACATTTCCCATCACAACATATTGGGGGAAGAAATAGTCTTATCCAAAATAATGCATCTAAAAGAAATCTAAATCTAAAGAAAACAGACATATATCCTCTCCACGTAGGGACTATTCGGATAGATGTCCGTCTACTGAAATATACCTCAATGGGGACAGGGATCATATAATTAGAGGAGCAAGACCTAAACAAAGTTTTTCCTTTAATCATAGACCCAGTACATCAGCTCCACATGAGCATAATTTTTAGGGAAACAACATTCACTAACTGTGAGAAATTGGAATCGTTACAGTGTACTGGACCCCTGCATAGGGATAAGAGACAGAGAGGAAGATACAGGGGAAGAAGAGGAGGGCACAAAATATTCTGCCAAAAATATAAGGCACAATTGAGGAATAAGGGTATATTCAACTTATCCTCAAGAGTTCTTACAGAACATGAAAAATCAGCCCTAAGTAAAGCACTTAAGTTTGCCCCCTCCTCCAAACCTGACCTTTTTGCTCTGTTTGTTGACCTTAATAAATATACAAGGGATTTATGCAGAAAACTTTATTTTGCTAATAAAAGTTTGAAAAAGAATAATATCAAAGGGAGTTCTATCATTCTTAATGATTTGGATAAAAAAAGGCCTAGATATGTTGACTGATTTACTCAGAGAAAATGGGACAGAGTATGAAGAAGCTCAGGTTGTCTTCAATGTAAATAGCTCCACAGGTAATAAAAGACTCTCTAGAAAATCGCATTTCTATCCCTCCAGCATAAAAGCCCCTTCATTGAAGCTTTTTACAACACTACTTTGAAGGACTTTAGGAGTCTCTGTGTGAGGGAAAATAAGGCTAATAAATACAAACAGAACCTGGGGAGACAGGAAAAACAAGCTTTGTGCAATTTAATGGAGGATGAAACAATTATCATCAAAAGTGCAGATAAAGGGGGTGGCACAGTAATACAAAACAAAGTGGACTATCTTGCTGAGGGATGTAGATGATTGTCCAATTCTAAATTCTACACACAACTACAAAATAACCCCACTCAACAATATCTAGGTGAATCTAGCAGTTAGAGAGGGAGCGATATCCAAGAAGGAATTTGTTTTTTTACTTAATATGTATCCAATTATCCCTACTTATTACCTAAGATACATAAGTCCCTTATTTTACCACCAGGGCGTCCAATCATAGCTGGCGTTGGATCTCTGACCACAAGTATGTCCGAATTTGTGGATGCACATTTACAGGTTCACGTAACCTTTCTTCCTGCATACATTAGGGATACTAAATATTTTCTCAATATGATTAAAGATATTCAATGGAGTGATAATTACCATCTAGTCACCTGTAATGTAGAATCACTATATACTAATATCCTGCATTCAGGTGGTATTGAAGCAGCAGGAAATTATTTATCCAGAGATAGCAACCTTGAAGAGAGGAGACGTGACTTTATTTTGGAATCTATGTGTTTTATTCTGTCTCGTAATTATTTTCTGTTTGAAGTATTATTTACAACTGCACGGGACTGCCATGGGCACCAAGTTTGCCCCAAGTTGGGCAAACCTTTATATGGGACGTTTTGAAGATCTCCACTTTTGGAATGGCCTTTTTGGGGCAAACTTGGTGCTCTATGGCAGATATATAGACGATTTATTTATTATTTGGGATGGGGATTCAATTAACAAGTTTGTCAATCATCTTAATTCCAACTCTTTTGGTCTTAGTTTCACCAGTACTTTCAGCATAGTATAGATTTTTTGTATATCGCTCTCTCTGTGAAGGATGGTTTCATTAGGACTGGTACATATATCAAAAGGAAGTAGACACAAACAATTTTTTTAATTTCTCTAGGTGTCACCATATGAGATGGAAGCAGAATATACCAAAGGGCCAATACATCAGAATTAAAAGGAATTGTTCAGAGGTCAATACTTACTATAAACAGGCAGATGAACTTACACTAGCATTTTTGGATCAGGGTTATCCTATCTTCTGAATAAACGTAGAGAGGAAATGAATGCAATGTACAGAGATACTACTAACAACTAATAAAAGTATTGGTCAAGCAAGGACTATGACTATGGAAAGTCCTATTCTGCCCTTCGTGACGGAATTTAATGTCTGTAGTGATAAGATACACAAAAAAACCTCTCTCTTGAATTTTGATAAAATACTAGCACCTTGTTTGGAACTACAGGCTAGGGTGGTCTTCAGAAAAACCAAAAATCTGAAGAATAAATTGGCCCCAAGCTTCTTCCATCACGAGAACAAAAGTGTTTGGAAAAAAGCAATTGTGAGTAGTAAGTCGAGTGATATGTGGCTACCTATAAGACTAAAAGGTTGTTACAAATGTGGTAGGAGTAACTGTATCACATGTAATTACATTAGTCACAAACAACAGACCTTTATATCACATACTTTAAATCAGGAGCTTAGCATCGAACATTTTAATTGTTTTTCCACTTATGTGGTATATGTGATATTGTGTATTTGTGGAATCCAATATGTGGGTCGTACCACATTGAGTCTTAACATTCATTTCCTGGAACACAGGAGGAATGTTAAGAAAGGCCTGTTGACACATAGCCTTTCTAGAAACATGTGAAATGAACTCAAAGGGGATGATAGTGTCCTTGAGATCATTGGAATTGAACATATTACAGTTACAGATAGAGGTGACAGGTACTGTATGCAACACTGTAAATGTGAGGCTTTGTTCTAGGAACCCAACACTCTGTATACTGGATCTTTGCTCTAGGAACCCTCCCCCCCCCCCCCATTTTCTCTTTCCTCGATTCTTTTTTTTGTCCTGGATTTTTGTTTTCTGGATTTTTTCAGTTGTTCTTAGGCTCCAAGGTGGAAGGTTTAAAGTGGGCCTTATTTATTTATTTTTTAGTTTGTATATATTAGGTGGCTACAAACATATAATTACTTCTTATTCCTCTTGTTTATATATTTTTCTATTTATTTTAGTAGCTACATTAGAATTCTAAAACAACTGAAATGAGTCATCCACTAAGGAGCATTCTGGATTTGAACCTAGTTCTGTAGGTTGCCAGGTAGGAGCTCTGTCACTGAGCTATCTTTTAGCTCTTTGACTAATGTGGGAATAGAGAGTGATGGTATTTTTAGCAATAATAGTAACATAAAATTTTTTTCTGTTAATGAGCCACTGGGATTCAAACCTACATCTGCAGATTGCCAGGTGGGAGCTCTACCACCAAGCTATTTCTTAGTTTAACATGAGACACTGGAATAGTGAGTGATGTTACTTATAGTAACAATTAGAATTTCATGAAATAGTGTGTCAATCTATACTGCATTATTTCCTGAATGAAGCCAATATATAGTGATTTCCTTTAAGATAATGGGAAAGGTTTATGTATTATGTTAGTTTTGTTTATAACTAACTGTTATTTGAATCTTAATGGTTTGTGGATACATTTATACACCTCCATGCACACAAACACAGGTGATTCACATTTAGCTTATTACCAAAGAAATAAGCTAAGTCCCCCTGGATCCACCAATGGGGGATTGGTGGATCCAGGTTTAAAAGGAGTACACTGAGACATACCCTCTGACGAAACTGCTGGTTCATGGAGCAGAGAAACACGTAAGGGTCTCTATACCTGTTAAACTGATGACATATTACAGGAGTCTGGAGTGCGGTGGACAGTGCCGGTTTATTCCTTCCGAAGCGGGTGTTGTCTAGAACATCAGCAACGTTAAGTATCCAGCTTTTACCTCATAATGCTGGCAAGCTGTGTTCTTTGGAACTTACAGACTGTTGTTAATTTCCTTCTAGCTGGCCGGCGATAAGGTGCTCACTGCTTAGTTCGAACTTGTTATTATTAGGTCTACTGTTCCACACACATACATGGAATCAGCTCATAGAGATCTGGAGTGTTATGCAACTGATTTATGCTCTATTAGACCTTATGTTTGGACTGTGAGGACTATAGATATTGTGCTTTGTGGCATTAAACAGCAGACAAGGAGTGACTTACAGTGAATATTTCTCCAAATTTGATCCAGCACTTACTAAACCCCGACTCAGACCACAATATCGGAGAAACCTACTGCAGAGGTGATCTCCTCTAGGGAAAAAGACACTTTTGGAATCAACTATATTTATTTTTCATCAGTTTGATGTTCATTATGTGTAATGTGTATTATTATTATGTTTTATCTGTATCAAAATTAGATTTTTAAATGTTTTACATTAAGTGCTCCTTGTTTTGCCTTCACTTGCTCCACTATTCTATGCTTCTTATTTGATCATGTATTATATTACTATATGATAGTGAAGCATTTCCAAACAATTCAAGGTTCTATGCTTAGTGGGATATATAGATCTTACTGCTGTTGGGAGCTGCTTTTATGAAATATTAAATGTGATTGTGTTATTAATTTGTCTTATGCACCTGAATTGTATATGGTTAGACATATATTGGTATACAGGAATTGTAGGTGAGTATTTGTGAGTTTAATAAAGTTGTACTTTCACAGTGTGTGTCTTGTGTCTTTTAATATTTCTTTTGCAGGTGAACTAAAGGTACCAGCGGACTTTTAATGCCCCACATGCTGATACTTGTGGTTCTCCAAATACCAGCATGTGGGGGAGACTTTGTGGGACCTCTAGTTCTCCTGTAAAAGACAATGTTATGTGTTCTAATTTTATACACAATCAACTCAGCACCCACAGGTTAGGGGTTAGCCCTGGGCTATCAGGCCAGGCCTGGGGTGCCCTGAAGAGTGGAAGCCCATTTTTTGGGTGGGGTTTTCCTATCGGTCAGCTATAATGCTTTGGCCAGGGGACCAGGTGAAATGGTACCCCTTGCTGTGGCATTACACCCCTGCTAGAAAGAGTCCGGTGCTGGTTTTGGAAAATACGAGGGACCCCTATGTCTGTTAACACTTTACAACCTTATTACACACAAGCATACACGGATCTCACTGATCTGTGCATGCATCTTTGTAATTCACACCTGCTCATGCTAAAAGTTACAGCATGAAGCAGGTCTATTATTTTGGGGATTTGCAGTTCGATTTGGACAAGAAATCACAATTCAAAATCGAACAAAATGTAATTCTATTTAGAAAAGGCTTCTAAAATCGAATTTTAGTAAATGAGGGATTTTGACAGGGATTTCTACATTCGATTAGATTCGAATTCAGGTGAGCTAAATCGAACATAAAATTGAATGAAAATCGAACTTTGATAAATATACCCCCAGGTCTGCTTTTATTTTGTGCAAAATCTTCCATAACATGGCCAGAGAAGATCAACGAGGATTAACTGGGATATCTGGGGGTATATTTACTAAAGATTCTAAAATAGATAAGTGGTGATGTTGCCCATAGCAACCAGATTATGTGTATCATTTTCTAGAATGCAATAGAGAAATTATAGCTAGAATCTGATTGGTTGCTATGGGCAACATCACCACTTGTCTGCTTTAGAGATTTAGTAATACCACTTTCACATCCTAATTGGCAGGTTGCACCTGGGATTTTGTACACGCATTGATCCCGGGTGCGACCTGCCTGAGACCCCTTTTAGACTGGCGGCCTAACAGCAATAATGCCAAGTCGAGTACATCATCGCCATTGCTGCTGAGCCAGCGCTTGGAGATGAGATCATCTCCAAGCACCAGCTCTCCCTATGTAACTCGACCCGGGTTATTTCAACTGGTCCCTTTCACACTGCACAGTAACCCGGGTTGCTGTGCATTCATGTGCAGTAACCCGGGTTATTTGATGGCAGTGTGAAAGGGGTATAAATCTACCCCTGGTCTGCTTTTATTTGGTGCAATATCTTCACCAGACAAGCAGGTGGTGAAATGGCATATGGGAAAATAAGGTCTGACCATGGGAAATACATTATGCTCCCTTTTTCCACACTCTGGACACAAAGGTGGGAATGTGAGCTTTGGAAAGAAAGTGCAGAAAGATCTATTCTAGGAATCCTCAAGGTTTGAACCACAGTCAAATGTTGTTTATGGAGAATTGTCCAATTTTTTTAGTTCTCCTAGACTGTATACTGCTGTTAGATTAATAGCCTGTTTCCAAATCCCTATCGCTTCTGTGCACATTGACAGAGAACAAATGTTCAGGTAGGTTTTGTCCAGACAAATTAGATCTGCAAATTCCTGAAGATGGCTGGAAACTAAAGCTGTGAGGGCTAACACAGCCGGCCTTACCGTGAGAAGATTGACTCCATTGTGTAGCTTCTGTCTTTCACTGCCTAGTAATGAGTAAATGCTTCCCATCCTTTCAGAAAAGTATGTCTTAATAGGTTCTATAATTGTCTGTAGTGTAGGAGGACATGAAGTTGATCTATGAGTGAAATGTAATTCTGACAACTCCTCTGGAGGATTTATCAGAGAGAAAGAAGGGACATCTCGTGAATCCCTTCCCCAAAAAAGTTATGTTCTGTCAGCTAGCCAGGGCAGATTTGAGCTCATTTTTGGATAAGCCAAGCTTGTCCAGAGTAAAGAGTTAAACCTTGGTGGCAGATATGCATCCCGGCACTCTTTGCATGCATCCCACCGTTATACCCCGATATACAAGAGCAAAAAGGCAAAGGAAAGCTCTCTTGGTAAGAGCTGTCCTTTCAGAGTGAGGGACTTCCAGGTCTATGACCCAAAAGTCACTCTGGTGTCATTCTGTGAATGACACCAGGGGGGGTGCTGTGCTGGGAAGGATCTGCGAAGAGGAGCACATAGGCTTCTATAGGGTAACACTCTCAGAAGCCATCGTATTCATGTATATGAAATCTGGTGATATTTACCAGATTGGATATGTCAAGTGTCCTTGGGCTATGGGCCTAATTCAGAGATGGATGGTATTGCACAGCCACACACAGGCGGCTGTGCAATACCATCTATCTAAAATGCTAATGCTACAGGAGGCGTCTGAAGAGGAGACGCCTCCTGTCAGCATTTGCAATCCCAGCGCTGCGACCGAGGTCGCAGCCTGGCATCACCATCACGACCATAGGCTGGCTGCTTGCAAGGCCAGGAAGTCTGCATCCATGGATGCAGACCCTGGCCTTAGCACTCCCAGAAAAACAGGACGACACACCCTTGCTTTCAGGAAGGCAGGGCGTCCCCGCCCCCAAATGCTCTTACCTGTCAATCAGGCAGAGGCTTGGGGGAACTGTGTGCAAGATCACAAGACCTGTTCTGCACATGCGCAGAAAATGTCTTGTGCAAGTGCAGACACCCAAACATCGGAGATGTGCGCTAACCATCAGTTTTCTGATTTATGCAGAACAAAAAGTAAAGGACTAGAAGTATCAGTTATTTGTAGACTGAATTTGCCTTAACACTTGGTCCATGTGTAATACTTAAGTAAGCAGGATCGTCGCACACAGAAAATATTACAATATCTAATAACCTTCACCACAATAATGTTTTATACAATTTATTTAACTGGAAATTTTACTGGGTAGACTTGTTTTGCTTTTTAATATTACACTTATGCGGTTGTTAAATCCCTATAATAAAACACTTCTATAGCAAAATAAACTTCTTATACTTACAACCAATTTAAAGCATTACTCAATAACAGATCACAGTGTCAACAATATTTTATTTAGAATAAGGCAGTTAATATATTAACTTTAACCTTGGGGCCCCATAAAGTGAGATAAATCAGTTCAGTATGATGGAGCTCGGTGGTGCACTCGCCAGAACGTATTTCCTCCTTCTGGACTCTTTATCAGAGTTATGGAGCCTGCGATTTATATATGTTAACAGCACATACTGTGTTTGCTAAACTGTACTGAAGTAAGGACTAAAGTGTCTTCGTTTTGCATAGAAATAGTTGCAACACACTGATGTGATCTCAGTTGTTACTTTGTAAACATCCCAGCATTAGCAACATAGTTTCATTAGTACTGTGCTCCAGAAAGTCTCTGAGAATATTATTACTGGAAAGTTTGATGGCTCAAAATATGTTAATAAGATTCTGGTGCTGTTCCTTGGTCAGGGCTGAACACTATGGGCCTGATTCAGACCCACTAGCGAGCGGCTGTCCGCTCGCAAGTGGGTCGATGTTATGCATTGAGCATGCGCACGACGGAGGGAGCTCCGTCGTGCGCATGCGCCAGACGCGACGAGCGAAGGAAAGTCCTTCGCTCGTTGTGTCTGATCAAAGGGGGCGTGCTGTCGATGTTGATTGACAGCACGCCCCCTTTGGTGGGCGTGCCTCCCTGACGGGGGCGTTCCCACGGGAACGCCTCCCGTCAGAAGCCGGCCCACTGACATCACTAGTGATGTCAGTGGGAGTGATTTTGGCTCTGATAGAGCCAAAATCACTCCGGAGCTTGCGGTTGAAAACCTCAACCGCAGGCTCCGGCTCGCAGCTTCGATGGTCGCGATGGTCACGACCATCGCGGCCATCAAAATGCATGCTCGTATAGGCTGTGGGTGGTGACCCACAGCTATACGAGCGTCCAGGAGGACGCTCCATTTTCATGGAGGGCGGCCCTCATTCAGAGCGTGCGCTCTGCTCAGAGCGTACGGCTCTGAATGAGGGCCTATATCCTCTCTGTACTGACTGGGTACTTTCATTACACTGCCCGGTCCTGGCTCCTCCTATAAGGCGGAGCTATTAGCTCTGTGCGATCAGCTGACTCTCTATGGTCTTTTCTGGCACTCTCAGAGGAAGTGTCTGTTACATTATGGCAGTAACTCCTCACTCTGTGGTATTAACAGCACTGTTATGGGAAGTGGCAAATAGTTGGGACTATGCTTTGTTCAGCTAAAGGGTTATACTGTCTCTGGCGTTGTCCCTCTCTAATATGGACTTGGGCTGTGTGTGGATAGTAATGCAGGACTACCGACCTGTCCCATACACTAACGCTGGCTCCAGCTGATAACTGAGGGCTGACAAGATGTCCTCTTTATCTGTAGCCATTGCTCTCCCCAACTGATTGGATACCTTCTTCTGCAGCCCACCGAGTGCCTGTCAAGGAAGAAGCCCTCCGGTCACTGGGAAATACCACTGGGAATCATGTGAATCAAACACAACGTGCAGCTTTGCCATCACTGGCAGTTACTTCACCACAGTGCAGCCACCAACTGCCGTTTTTCTCTAGTTCAAATCCTTGAGCCAGCCACAGTACTCACTGGTCCCCTAACGTCCACCACCACTGAAGGGGCAGTGCAAAAAGTCCCTGAACCTTAATGAAACCAGTTAAATCATGCCCTATATTAGACAATGGCAGGAGTTACATTAATACTTTACATTTTCATAAGGGCACATCAGCGTGGGTAGGAATACAGGGTATTGGTGGGGTGCCACACATGGGCCTGGCCTGAGACTTTTTACCCACATGTGAACATAAATACGAGTTAACTGGGGGAAAATAGTGCTGGTACATAGAGCCAGATTTGGGCCCCCATCTCTCAGTCCCCACCACCCGGAGCAAATTGCAGCACTGTGCAGTGCCGTGTATTTTATAAGGACCATCCGACAAGTGGGAGTGGGAGGGGGGGGGTTGGAGGAGTGGGGACAAGTCCATCCTGTCTTAAGTGCCCCAGGCCCCCCAATTGCTTAATCCAGCCCTGCGGTGATGTCTGTAAGCCCTGTATGACTCCTTAAAACCCATTTGTCTTCTTTGACTAGGGTTGCTTTGAAGGGAATCGGTATGAAATACCGGCGGCCGCATGGCCGGCGGTTCGATTCCCAGCACCGCCTGGCCGACCAAAGCAGAGCAGGGTTGCCTACCCTCCCGATTTGGGCGGGAGCCTCCTGATAATCGGGTGCAGCTCCCGCCCCCTGGAAAGGCAGGCAAGCCTCCCGGCGGCCGCCGATCCCCCGACATCCCCCCGCAATTTACACCTAACCCCCGCTGCGAGGGCAGCCAGTGACGCGATTCGCATAATTTTGGCCCCACCCTCTGCCTCACAATGCCTGATTATCGGCATTGTGTAGCGGGGGCGGGGCCAAAATGACGCGATCGCGTGACCCCGCCCCCGTGACGCTTACAAATGCCAGGCACCCGTCCAGACACGCCCCCTTTTTTGGCCACACCCCCCGCTGCCCTGCCGATCTGGCTGCTCCCTCCCGGAAGAAGCAGCCAGAAAGTCGGCAACTATGAAGCAGAGTTCCCGGCAGCGGAAGCCCGACAGCGCTGGAAATCCCGATCGTCGATAGGTAGGTACTGACTAACCTAATCTAACCCCCTAACCCTCCTTAGGGGTGCCTAACCCTAACCTCCCCCCCAAGTGCCTAACCCTAATCCCCCCTCTAAGTATAAAAAAAATCACTACCAGCAGGTAGAGACCACTTTATTTCTATATCTTGAACAGAGGACAGCGGTGTCTTTTGGCAGTGACTTTTACCTCTGACTCTGAGATAAAAAGCAAAAATACATTCATTACATTTACTTGATTTTTAAAAAAATCATAAATCGGATACTAAAGGGAATATGTATCAAGCCTTGGAGAGAGATAAAATGGAGTTGTTCAAAGCCACCAATCAGCTTCTGTCATTTATATAGCAGTTTAAATGGCAGTTAGAAGCTGATTGGTTGCTAAGGGCAACTTCTCCATTTGATCTCTCTCAAAGGTTTGATACACCTCCCCCCAATTAATAATAAAAAAATTATTATGCACTGTCTAGTGGTTCTCCTGTCACATTATTGCAAGGCAATGGAGGACAGCTGTAAGTATTCTGTCAGAGAAATAAACTCAGGTTCCTCCCATGTCTGCACTGTAGAAAAGTCTGGCTGACAGCTTGAGCAGGCAGCAGGGCCATATCTACGGGTGTGCGACCACTGCAACTGCTTATGGCTTGCAGGGGCCTAGAACAGCACCCTGCAGCAAGTAGTGCCAATGCAGTGCCGCCCGAAGCATCCAAGGGACCCTGCAGCCTGTAAAGGTGCCCACACACATAGCGATATTTTACACAATTTGGCCGATTCCGACGAATCGTGACGACAGATCGTGTAAAATATGGCCAAATCGTGAGTCCTAACTCACGATCACGATGCGCGTCCCCGCTGGTCGCACATCGCATCGTCAGATCTGCCGTGCAGTAGGGCAGATCTGACAATCTGGGACAAAATGCACTGGGAAAAAAAAAAGTTAAGATGCACGATAGCTCTTAATGCTTTTTACTCCAAATCGTGTGTAGGAGCTGCCGGGGGAGAGTTCAGAGGAAATCGCACACATTGTGGGATCGTGTGCAGATCGGTATGTGTGTTGGTACCTTAAAGCCGCCCGAAGAGTCTTTAGAATGCTCCGGGCAGTGGTCTACTTCCCAGAGCTGGCAGCCCGCGCCCTATGCATGACATCATTGGTTTAGGGGGCAGTGCTGGCACAGGAGGCACTGCTGGCTACATGAGTATAGGTTCAGAAGCACAAGACAGTTTATATTTTTATCGTTACCTTCACTTTAATGGGGAGGCTTGCTCATCCACCCACCAGCTGTTGCTAGCCGAACAGACTGAGCTCTCAGGATGAGTGATGAGAGACAAAGAAAATAAAAACTCCAGGCAATGCTGGGCACAACTTCTAGTGATCTATAAAACTGTAGGCCTGAAATGTATGGCATATTTTATATTATGATTACCATGTTATCTTTTAGATAAAACTGTATGGATACAGTGGTATTAAATTGGTGAGTGACAAATTATAATTTTACTATATGGCCCTAACATAGGAAGGGAAGCAATCAGGAAGCCGACTGCCTAAATATCGGTAGCCGGCTTCCCGACTGTCTTATCCCGGCATGGGTGAAATGCCGGGCGTCTAGATGTAGACGCCCGCATTTCCCCGACCCCGGGAGACCGGCATCACGTTCGTAGTTAAGCCGGGCACCGTGAGCGGACAGCCGTGGGGGGGAGGGTTAGGTTTAGGGCTCACGGGAGGGTTAGGCTAGGGGGAGGGAGGGTTAGGCACCCCCGGGGGGAACTTAGGGTTAGGCACCCCCCCGGGGTTTAGGCAGCGGGGAAGGGGGTGGTTAGGCACTTAGAGGGGGGATAAGGGTTAGGCACTTGGGGGGGAAGTTAGGGTTCGCCACCCCTAAGGAGGGTTAGGTTAGTCTATACTTACCTATCCAAGATCGGGATTTCCAGCACTGTCGGGCTTCCGCTGCTTCGAACTCTGCTCCTGTCGGGCTGCCGCTGACGGGAATCCCGGCGGTATATCATACCCATTCCCATAGGAAAGTTATGCTGCCTGAAAACAGATTTTGGTGAATAGAATGATCCCCAATTGTGAAGCTGGCGCTATATAAATGTTAATAATATACACAAGCAGTAAGTACTCACTGTAAGAAAAACATTTATGCTTTAAAAAAAAAAAAAGTATCTACTGGAACCCCATCCCCAAATAAAAAATGCAAACATTGGCATCAGGCTTCGAAAAAATAGTTTCTTTGGTACAGCTCCACACATTGTTTGATGAACTAGGTAAAGTTAATTATGGGAGGACTGAGGGGGTCATTCAGACCCGCTCGCGAGCGCAGGACGCTCGCAAGTGGGTCGATGGTGCCCTACTGCGCATGACGGAGGGAGCTCCGTCATGCGCATGTGCGAGACCCGGCTAGCGACGGGCTCTCCGTCGCTCCGGGTCTCGCAACAAAGGGGGCGTGCTATCGATGTTGATTGACAGCATGCCCCCTTTGATGGGCGTGCTGGGGGCATGGCTGCCAGACGGAGGTGTTCCCATGGGAACGCCTACCGTCTGAAGCCGGCCCCACTGACATCACAGTGGGAGTGATTTTGGCTCAAAATCACTCCTGGGCTTGCAGCAGCGAGACCCTACCACAGGGTCTCCGTCGCAAGCCCGATGGTCGAGATGGTCTTGACCATCGCGACCATCATCATGGACGCTTGCATAAGCTGTGGGTGGTAACCCACAGCTATGCAAGCGTCCATAAGGCCGCTCCATTTTCATGTAGGAGGGCCCTGATTCAGAGCGAGCGCTCTGGTCAGAGCGTCCGGCTCTGAATCAGGCCCGAAGTTTAGCCTATACTCCTTGACCACACCAGGCTGGGCTTTCCCTGACATGGTCGCATCTGATGCGGAGACGGATCAACAGTCTCCCCTGACACACGTTCCGCTGTGCTCTGCATGTGCGTGGCTGGCATAATGTCTATGGGCAAGGTGCGGGGGGTGAAATAAATATGATGCTGGGTGGGATAACAATTTAAAAAATACATTGTTCACAGGAGGAGGAGGGGAAGGTGTAAAAGACAGGGGGAGTGGGATGTGATTTTGAGTGGTGTGAGAGGAATCGGTATGAAATACCGCCGGCCACATCAGAGTTCCCGGCAGTGGAAGCCCGACAGTGCTGGAAATCCCAATCGTTGATAGGTATTTGCTAACCTAACCCCCTAACCCTCCTTAGGGGTGCCTAACCCTAACCTCCCCCCAAGTGCCTAACCCTAATCCCCCCTCTAAGTGCCTAACCCTAACCCCCCCTTTCCCGCTGCATAAACCTAAGTCCCCCCCAGGGGTGCCTAACCCTCCCACTAGCCTAACCCTCCCTGGGGATGCCTAACCCTAAGTCCTCCTGGGTGCCCTAAACCGAACCCTCCCCCCAGCGGCTGTCCGCCGGCGTCGGGGAAATGTCACGCGTCTACATCTAGACGCCCGGCATTTCACCCTCGCCGGGATATGACAGTCAGGAAGCCGGCAGCCGGTATTAAGGCAGCTGGCTTCCCAATTGTATACCCTGTGAGACACCCCTACGCATATTTGTTTTCAATAAAATATTTAAATATATTTTTTAAAATTATATTTAAACTGTATTACATTTTTAAAAAACTAGACAATTTTTGACCGGTTTTGCCGGCACAAATCGTCAGTAAAGTGGTTAAATGATATTTGTAAAATAAAATAAATCTATTACAATATGCTACATATTGAAAATAAATATTTGCCAGCCTCAATCCTGCTGTTTCAATCTGACTTCCACTTTCCGCTTATATGTATGTCATATTCTAACATTTGTCTTGTATAGTGCTGTACAGTTTTTGGGTGATAACTAGAACAATATGCAGAGAAAGAGGTTAGTTTATTTATAGAAAGTAACTGCAAATAATGTCTTTATAAGCAGGATATATTTTCCCTTAAATGGCAATACCTGGTTAAAATATATTTATTTTTGCTGCTGAACTGTTACATTGGTCTATTCAATGCACGCGGCGACCTTCAGTGGGAGTACTGTATTGTTCTCATGAAAGCAGTGCTCAAAAGCAACCTATTAACCAGTACATATCTCAACTCCACCAGATGGTATTGATATTCTGGATTATAACTATTGTGGAAATGTTCAGTATAACTCAATTAGCCAGAGCTATGCAAACACCAAGGCTTTGCACCTAGGGGTAGACGCAATACATGCAAGCTACCGCCGGAAACTTGCATTATGCTTCTAAGGGCCTGAGTCAGGCCCGGATGCTAAGTTGCGCTCGCTCTGAGCGATGGTCGCCAGTCTGCGCATGCGTATAAGTTGCAGTGCGCAAACTAGTACGAGCGATCCGATTTTGCTCGCTCGACCTGAAAAGACTGCCCAGTGGAATGAGTAACAGATGGCGCCATTTGTGGGTGGTAACAGGGGAAGGTGCTTGAGTGGTGCTGCGAACGCAGGCGTGTCTAACCGTCAGAACGGAGTTTAATGGGTGTGCATAATTAGCAAAGTAGTGTCATTGAACAAGTCACTTGGTTGTTTTTTACCCTGAGGTGCTTGCGGGAGGGTAAGGTCTACCTGAAGCGCTGCGAGCAGCTCCGATGGCTCTCGATGTTACCGATTAATCCTTCAAATACCGGAGATGACATGTGTTGCGAGTGGTAAGGGGGCTTCTTTATACACTACCGAGCGCTTATTGCCGGGACTCGCTAAGACATAGAGGGCGTCCTTACGAGATGCAGTGCGAGTGCTTAATTTAAATATCCGGCTCCTTTTTGCCAGCGAGCTGCCGCAATTTGCGAACGGGTCTGAATAAGGCCCTAAGTACGGTATGGTAGGCTCACCTTCATAGGTTTCAAGCTCAAATCAGCCACTGATGAGATATCCTGCAAAGACGGAACACTTTCCAGCTGTACTCGAGGGTAATTGAATTATCCAGCAAATTTGAAGATGCACACTAAAGCTGGGTACACACTGTGCCGATGGGCGGATCCACCGTCACAGCGGCTGATCAGGTAAACTATACAGACTTACCGATTGGCCGCAGGGCATTTGAATTTGCCCACCCAGTTGAGCTGTCCATCACCGGAGGTCCCTGCAGCAATTGTACGGACTGTTGGCTGACCACCCTTACAGACATCCAGATGTGCAGATATACCTGCAGGGAATCGGTATGATTTACCACCGGACCCATGCCCGTCGGTTGGAATGCAGACAGCGGCATCCCGGCAAAGGAAATCCCGGTCATCAAAGGTAAGTATATACTAACCTATTTCTACCCCCTAACCCTCGTTTAGGGGTGCCTAACCCTAACCCCCCCAACCTAAGTGCCTAAACTTTACCCCCCTTCCCCGCCGTCTACCCACCTTCCTCCAGCCTAAACCTAACCTTCTGGGGGGGTGCCGAACCCTATGTCCCCCCTGGGAACCCAAAACCTAACCCTCCCCCCCTGCGCGGCTATCCGCGCTCGGCGCCCCTTCGATCGGGATGCCGGTCGTCAGGCTCCCAGCTTATATGTAATGACAGGCGTCGGCATATCGACGCCTGTCTTTAGACCCATGCCGGGATATGACAGTCGGGAAGCCGGCTTTCGGGATTAGGTCCGCCGGCTTCCCGACTGCATACCATCTACAGACGTTTGTCCATTTAGTATGCAAGTGACCATAAATTTCTATTGCATAAGAAAATTAGATAACATTCAGATGGTGAAATCTCTAGATCAAGGCAACAAAATAGGGAACCTCTATGGCACTCAACGGAAACATAAAGGTTTCATTGGGCAGGGTGGCTCGATCAAATGGCCTTCATTGTCATGCCTCTATTCATCAGTCAACGCATACATCTGGTGATCTCACACAGAACCTTTAAATCCACCTTTATTCCCAAAGTAAGTCTATCCGGTTGAATGCATCATAAAAAAAGAGGTATTCAAATGATACAAAAATAAAGTTTATTAGCTAGACAACAACCAAAAACCATACTGATTAAATGCAGCAGCAATCCACATATAAAAACATTCCATAAGGCCTAAAAATAGTAAAAACAAAGAAAAATACGAGGGCAATGAAACCCCTGACTGAGGGACCCACACCAAAAATATTATAGGGACAACCACCAATAATAAATGATTAAATACAGCAGCAATCCACATATAAACACATTCCATAAGGCATAGTAAAACAAAGAAAAAAACAAGGGCAATGACACCCCCGACTGAGGGACCCACACCAAAAATGTTATAGGGACAACCACCAATAATAAATGATTAAATACAGCAGCAATCCACATATAAACACATTCCATAAGGCATAGTAAAACAAAGAAAAAAACAAGGGCAATGACACCCCCGACTAAGGGACCCACACCAAAAATGTTATAGGGACACAAACAGAAAAGTGGTTCAAGCATGTCCCATAGAGCAACAGGGTATCCACCGGACTGCTAGATGTAATTCATCCCAGCTTGGCAATAGGGGGGTCTCCAATCAGCTCTCCACAGTTCCGTGACATGTTTCGGATTGAAATCCTTTCTCAAAGTGACACTTGGTTGTGGTGCTTTGAAGAAACTTGATCTAGAGATCTCACCATCTGAAGGTTTTCTTATTTCCTTGTACATTGGAAACACAGGGAAGGACAAAGCCAGAAAAAAAAAGAAGACATTTTTGGTCCCTTACATCAGTAAAAGGACAAACATAAGGGGGGCAACGCCTTTTAGCCTTTCCATTTTTTACATTTGGTACTGTGTAATAGTGTGACTCAGGAAAGGACTGGGCGGCTGTTCTTCGTGCAAGTTATGAACTTTGTTGATTTTTATATCTGCGGATATATCGACCATCTGCTGTGTCTGCGACGTCGTTCACAGACATATCGCGGGTACACACCCGCCGACGTGCTTGCGATATATTGGCCGTTCGATTGAATGGCCGATATATTGTCCACTGTGTTCCCAACTTTAGTCTCTGGAGATGCCTACACAAACTAGAACTCTGTCTAGATTAGGAGCACTGTGTTAAAATGTTAAAGCATCACAAAATGCAATCCTCTACCACTTCAGAACCACCCCTTTCATGAAGTTAAACTTTAGAGGTTTTTCAAATTTTTTAGCTTTGTCAGAACAAAAGGGTGTGTATACTGCATCGCTGGGTGTGTACAGCAGATATGTCTGTGAATGATGTTGTTAACAGACATATCTGATCTGCTGTGTTACACAGCAAATGGCCGACATATCTGAAAATATCGTCCATCTGCTGGTGTGTACTGGCGACCTGCCGATCGCCCGTACACATGCTGCAGCACCAGCGGTGATTGACAGCTTAACTGGGTGGGCGATTTAAATGCCCGCCCATTTGAGCTGTCAAGCCCAGCACATCGGGCAGACAAATTGGTAAGTGTCAGATAGGTCGGCGGGTTGACCTAGTGTGTACCCAGCTTAAAGTGGAAATTCATGACAGGCGTAATGAAATGATTAAGGTGTAATATGCACATCGTAACATCATTTTACAGTTATACTTTTTAGCAGCAGGAAGGGCTGGTAATCTACTCTGGATCCATGAGAAGATGAATATATAAATTATTATTATTGTTAATTTGGACACCACTGCCATATTCCACAGCACTTCCCAGAGAAGAGTAAATCATTCACATCAGCCTCTTATCTATTGGAGCTTACAGTCTAACTGCACACACATGGTCATTTTGTCAGAAGCCAATTACCCCACCAGTTTGTTTCTGTCTGTAGAAACGGAGAAGTGTCCAGAGAAGACTTATGCACATAGAGGGAGAACAACCAAATACTGGATACATTCTACCCTTTAAACTAAACCAGTGGCTGAAATTTCTCATTGAATACGTAAAACTGAAGTGGCAAAGCATAAAGTAATATATCTATATTGGTTGAAATCAAGTAGGCAAAAATAATTATGCTTACAAACACTCTGCCCAGCCACACTCCTCCACATCAGTGCTCTATGCTCTAGGGCCATTGTGGTGTTCTGGGAGCACTGATCTAATGGAAGTGTGTTCACATAGTGCTGGGTACACACTGGCTGACATATCGGCCATTCAAATGAACGGCCAATATATTGTGTGCCCATCAACCAGTGTGTACAGACGAAATGTCTGTGAACGACGTCGTTCACAGACATATCGAGTCGGCTGTGCAGCATGGCCAATAAATATATCTGCTCATCGTGCTGTGTGTACGGGCAGTCAGTCGACCGCCCGTACACTTACTGCAGAGGCCGACGATAAGGGGGTCATGACGCGACCCCTGGACAGCAGATGATGGTTGTTCAGTGAGTATAAACAACCATCATCTGCACATATATGTTCAGAACATTTGATCTGCAGATATATCTGTCAGGTGTGTACCCACCTTAAGGCTCTAGTCTAGTGGTCTACAACCTGTAGCTCGCGGTCTTAATTTTGATAGCTCATCTAGCTGCAGTACTGCCGAGTCAACTAGGAGGAAGTGACCTCGGATGTGTGCTCCCCCATGGCAGAGACGCCATGGTCTGAGTCACAGGGAAGTACGTCAGGTGATTGCTGCTGCCTCTACAGCAATCACCTGATGTGCTTCCCCGTGGTTCCACCCATGGCGTCTATGCTACGGCGGAGCAAGTGACTCCCGCACAGCCCTGCCAGAAAATCACACAGCAGCCCTACCTATATCTTTTGCTCCTCTACTGCACGTACCTCCTTGGAGCCAGTAATGTGGTGCCTGTTCTTACATTTTATTTACAAACGACAACAATATCACTGTATTAATTAAATGCATTGTTATTTTCTATAAAACTTTTTTTTTTAGTATTTTCATTAAATGACCTTCAGTTGTTCAGTTATTAGCCAGATTTTTTTTCTACAATGTTAGGAGAGCTCTTCAGGAGGTTTCACTTTTATAAAGTAGCTCACACCTCAATTAAGGTTGGCGACCACTGCTCTAGTCAACATGACTATTGTGTGATTAGCATATAGCCATATCTCTTCTTAACATCTGCACTCATAATATAAATCATGAAGTAGAAGTAGTGGGACAGACGACATAATAAGTGTAAGTGATTTATCAAAAAACCAGTAAGAAATATTGAATAAACTATAATGCACCATACGCAGGGGAATGTGATTCCTAGTTTAGTGGTTTATAGCACCGTTCTTACTAACCTTTTCGCAAAGCGCGTCTGATGCCACTTTGTTACAGTGATGTGGCACTAGAGCAGTGACAAATGGTAGGACGTGTGCAATCACCATGGTAGCAACATGAGAACATTCCAACTAACTTCCCTGTTTGTTTTATATATATTAAAGTGCAAAACTGTTTATCCAGTATATTAATCCCATAATAGAAAATACACTACAGAAATACAGGAAAGCGCAATTTAAATCGGTAAGATCCATTGTTGTCATGGGGATGAATATATCCACAGGAAATGTGTTGTTGCTATGGCGATAGAAGTTGATCTGTAAAATAAAGAATATAAAAATGTAATAGGTGCACTGAGTGATTTAGAAGTTCCATTTATATGATTATTACTTATATCATAACGTTTCAGTCATTCATCTTCTTGCCTGTCCAATTCTCCTGACAATTAAGGTAAATATAAGAGGAGACAGATTCTCTAGGTCTAATGGTGTAAAAGCCATAATAAAGTTACAGTAAAGAGCAATAAAAGTAATTTGTAAGTAAATAGCAACTACAAAAATTAATTTCTAGTTTTTTATTTTAGCATGCAGTGAACTGGATGTATATTTAAATTGGTGTTTGAAAACACTGTGTCAGGATTCGACCTAGGATTGGACATTACTCACCCCAGCACCGGCTTCCCCTGTCTTCTCGTGCGGTCAGACATCAGGTGCGTCGGGTGAAGCTTGAGGATTTTGCCTTAAGTGCCCCTGAACTTCCATGTGCGGCTCTGTAACTTGGTTACTGAGGTTGCCATCATGGGCGCAGCCATGATACTCTTCATCACCTGACAATGGTAGCATTGTCTTGGTCAGCTGACACTGAACTCCTATGAACTGCTACCTTAGGGTATATAAGTAGGCTCTGGACACCAGGAAGTTGCCTGTGCAACGTCGTCACTTCCAGTGTATGCTAGTTGTCATTCCGTTCCAGTTCTTTGCTCTCACGTTGTTTCTTTTACCATCTCGGTACCACTCTCCGGTGCATTGGGATTCACGCCATGCACTCAGTACACATCAACTGCTGGACCACTCTCCGGTGCGTCTGGATTCGCACGTTGTGTACTCAGTACACACTATTGAATACAATTGCTGGACCACTCTCCAGTGCGCCTGAATTTGCACGTTGTGTACTCAGTACACACTATTGAATCCAATTGCTGAACCACTCTCCGGGGGGTCTGGATTCACACACCGTGTTTTCTGTACATCTCCATTCTAGCAATATCTTTTGAGTTCACCTCCTGTATCAATGGTGCTCCTGTATCCGCACTCCGTGCAGCCACGCTTTCCCAGTCAGCTCAATCACCACCCTCCTCCAGTGCCGGCAGAACGTCCTACTCCTCTGTGGATCTTTCCTCTGGTCTCCCATTGTACCACTTCAGGAATCAATTTCCCTTTGTGCCTACTCTGTACTTGTAGGTAAAGAAACCGTACTCCCAGTGGGCCGTAGCGGTATACTTTTCTCCATTTCCCGCTCGCATCGGATACCTGACCAAAGGACTGCGACCTGCTTGTCGGGAGCAGCTGAAATCAATATCCTGCTTGGAGGGGTCACTGGTGAACACCTCCCGGCAGGTTAGATTCCGCACCCTTGGTCAGATCTCGTCAACGTCCGATACTTGTGGATGAGGAAAACATACATCCAGGCCCCTCGCCTCCGATTTCTCCCTCAGCCCAGGATCACAACTTTCAGCACCTCAAGCGTGACACACTGATGGTATTGTTAAAAACTCCTAGCAAGGGCTAATAATGGTGCATACACAAGGTACAACCTGCACAACCAATGATATCGCTGATAGATTTCCCTCCAACTTTCTGTAGTGAAGGGCAAACGATTTTGGGTAGACTAGATATCTATGATAGATATTTCTGTGAAGTCATGTCTTTCCAGGCAAATCTTGAGAAAATCGTCAAAGTTGGCCCGCATGTACGGTCGACCATAGCTATCGTTATCGTTCATGTGGGAACGTGCATCGTTGGTCGATCGTTCACTGTATAAAAATGAACGATTTATCGTTATCGTTCATGAAAATCGTCCCGTGTGCATGCAGCATAACTTGCACAAAGACTCCAGAAGTTTGTTGGATCTAACCCTAACTTCAACACAGCTTTCTGGTCTTCCTACAGCAAATCTGAGAAAGCTTGATGAAATTAAACAAGGATTTGGGTGAATGTCTATGTATTAAAGGCAACTAAACATAAACCGTGGTAAAAAAAAAAGAGCAATTCAATCTGTTCCATGGTTGAATTTCTCTTATCATTGTAGGCCACACTTTGTTTGGTTAGATGTATTCACCTTACCAACGCTAGTATTCAGATTTCCAAAATGGTTTTTCAATGTTCAAACTGAAAGTAAAAAATTAAAGAAAAGAGCAAAACTATCATTTTATAAAAAAAAAGAGATAATCTTACCTGAGTAAGGAATCGGTATGAAATCCCGGCACTCGGGATGCCTGCTGTCAATATACCAACAGCTGCATCCCGATGTTCAGGATCCCGACAAGGGTCCGGTAAGTATGTTAACCGTCCCCCCTTCTCCCCCTAAGCCTCCTTTTCTGTATTCTAACACAAACCCTCCCTGTTAGTGCCTAAACCTTATCCTCCCCCCTTGGTGCCTAAACCTAACCCTCCCCACTTAGTGCCTAACCCTAACCCCCCTTACTCCCCCCAATGTTGCCTAACCCTAAACCACCCCCGGGGGTACCTAACCCCCCGTGATGCCTAAACCTAACCCCCCCCCACCCCACCGCAGATAAGACCTAACAAGTCTGGCTATAATTACAATCGGCATCCCGGCTGTTGGGATTCCAGCATTGGGATGTCCACTACTGTTGGTATTCCGGCGCCAGTCTTTTAGCTGGTTAGTGGCATTCCGGCGCCGTGGTTTCGTCAGCCGGCATGCCGGTTGTAGGTATGTTAACTACATCCCCTGAGTAGATAGTAATTATAAACTTAACAGTATCAAACCAGCTGTAACACTGAGACAAGCATACTCTGTATATATGTATGAAGAAATTGTAAAAATCATTCTATATAAACAATACTTATAGGTAGCATTTGCATTATTTCTTCGCCTACAAGCTTACAGCACAGATATCAATAAGCATTCGTCTACCTTAAGGTCTGTTTTTCATTTTATACTTTTTATATTGAAATCGTATTAAAATCGCAAGCAATTTCCATCCATTTTCTATTTCCATTAAAGAGAAAAATGTGCAGCCTTGCACCAAAATCACTTTCAGAAAAGTGCACTAAAACATAGCTATTTGCTTGGGTATGAACACGAGAGACAAAATTTACTAAGTGGCAGGTTTGGTGTGATCACTATGATCTGTGCAGGCTTCGATATTTTAAAAGTATAGAAATAGTCAATTTAAAAATAAAATATGTGGCGTCCCCCCACACCCAAGTAAATAACCAGTCCAGCCCTCTTAGCCTAGGCTGGTATTGAAAAATAGGTGAAAAACAGCGTGGAGATTACCGTATCTTCCAATAACCAGCACCAGCCAGGGGGATAACGCTATAGCAGAGAGTCACACAGAGTAGGGTCCCCCTGCCATAATGCTAACCAGCCCCAAACTGGTCAGCCCAGGGTTGGAATACCTCTGAATTTCGGCCCACAAAAAATGGGGTCCGCCCTCCCGAGGGACAACTGGCCTTGGGCTGAAAGCCAGCCCTGGCATGATGGCACTTTTAGAAGCAGACGTGCCAGCATTCCCGGACATTAAGGGCCTGCTGGCGCTCGTAGTCCATCTGTAAAACAAATATTAAAATAAAGACAAGATACACACACCGATTGTTGTAATTAAAAAAAAACACTCATCCACACATTACTCTTTCTCCAATGTACTGCTCACCATATCCTGTGATGAGGTCCTCTTTGATCCATGGGGGTCTATGTACTAAGTAGAGATGTGAGGGTTCGGTTCCCTGAGAACTGACAACAACCGAATTTAGGAGTTTTGAGTCGAACGTAGTCCGAGTTCGGACTCACTTTGGGCTACCGAGTCGAACAGAGTCCTGATTCTGATCTTCCCGCAGCTCAAAACTACATCACTTTAGCTGTTTTTTTATTTTAAAAATACAGATCCAAAACCAAAACACGTGAGGGTGCTTTTGCAAATCCAAAACACGAAGACGAATCCGGATCCAAAGCCAAAACAGGGGAGTCGGTGCACATCTCTAGTACTAGGCTTGGAGAGAGATTGGTTGATACTTTACCTCCATCAACTATATCTCTCTCGAAGGCTTGGTACATCTACCCCATGGTCTTTGCGCCGATTGGCTAGGCTGGTTGTCCCTCATGAGGGGGGACATTTTATATTTTGGGGGTCACAACATTCTGAGGGATTCCAGCCCTGGGCTGTCCAGTTTGGGGCTGATTAACATTATTGCAGGGGGACCCTCCGCTGTTTGGCTTCCTGGTGCCAGTTATTGTAAAATATGGGGAACCCCATGCCATTTCCTCCCCTATTTTCCAATGCCAGCATAGGCTCAAAGGTCTGGCGCTGGTAACCGATTTATTTGTGTGTGTATGTGTGGGGGCTCACTTTTTTTTTTTTTAATTAACTATTTCTATACTTTTAAACATAACAAAGCTTGCAGTGCCTCACTCAAAGTCGTCTGCCACAGGCAGGTCTATTGTTTGGGTGGGTTTGCTGGAAGTTTTCAATACCCCGTCTTCATAAATCAGGAGATTCTATTCTACTCTATGGTCTGTAGCATTGATGGTGCTTTAATATTCAATTGTATTGTAAAGCACACTTTCTCTGCGGTTTTGGCCTTAGTAAAATCACCACAAAGCGGCCGGGATTTAGAACCCGACCAAGTAAATTTAGCCCGAGCTCTAGCTTTCTTGCAATTTTCATAGGATTGCAGTGCTAGTAAAATTGCTGAGATGTTGAAAACCCACAGGTAATGCTTTGTGTATACTTTGTTCAAGTACTACCAATGTAACCTTGTTTTCATACAAATCTAGCAGCAATGCTTTAGTTATTATTTCTATTTTCACGTGTAGTAAAAAGGATATTCTACAGCTGTATATAGGCTTATGTGTGTTCAAACAAAAGCATGATAAAAGTTTGGATGAACATTAGCAGTTATTCTGCCTGGTACCAAAGCATGTGAGGTGAGGAGCTTCTTCATGCAGAACAACCTATGGACGATCAGTGCTTCGGTTACATAATAAATGATATGAATATAATAATAACCTCTGTGGCAATTGATCAGGGGCCATCTTAATCTACAGGACGGTGTGAGAAATTAGAACCCAGACAACTGCAACTATTCTGAGCAGCAGCGGCGACCGGAGGGGAGGGGGTGACTTCATAGTCACACAACAACCACAAATATTTTGCTTCTTATGGGAAATGAAGGCACGGGCTATGGTGGGGAAGTCCATGCTGGCACAGAGACGTGTTGGGAATACGTAACCAGCGCTGGCTGTACTGGAGGATACATCTCTCAGCTCCTCTCAGTCACTTTGGACTCTGATCGCAGTGATTACACGCCGCCTCCTGGCTGCTGCACAGGGCTTGGAGGGGAAGGGTCTCTCGTTGATCCTGAGCGTCCTCGCACATCCCCGGGATGCGACCAGTTGGTGTGGCAGGTCAGGGGATGACACATGGTCCTTGCTGGGATTGGGGACCTGCCTCCGCCACTACCAGTACCAGGCTCTCCGGTGACCTCTGAGTAGATCTGTCTGGCCTGGCCCCTCCCAGTCGGCTCGGGTTCTGCTGCGGCGCATCCCAGCCACCACCCCCTTCCATGCTCCCTCCGAGCAGTGTGAGCCGCCTTGTGTTACATTACGGCAGCTGCTCCTGTGAGCCGGGGAGAGGAGGCAGTAGCGGTCCTTGCACACACAGGCATGGCGTGGAGGAGGAGGTGGAGAAGGTCCCTTGCCTGCGACCAGGATCCGGTCCTGCGATCCCCCTGTGCCCTCGCCGTGCTGCTGCTGCTGTGCAGGGTGTGCGGTGAGTGTTGGGGAGGGGGCGGGGTTGCTGTTGCTGTGTGTGAGGAGGGGAATCTCTGATCTTTAATAACTGCTAGGTTTTGCTGCCAGTTATTATCTTCCACAACTTTTTGTTGCACAGTCATATTAACCACAGTTTGTACCCCAACCCCACCCTGTGCCATCTCCCCGGGCTGAGAAAGCAATAGGTGCTGCTGTTCCTCGCTGCTATTCTGGTTCTCACTTGTCGCTGTGTTAAAACCGTTACTTGCTGGTTACTTGTAGCCTGGTGCTGTGTATGAGTATGTATGTGTGTTACCCTCCTGTGTGCAGGAAGTACATGTCTTTAGTACATAGCCCACTGTAAACATTCCTTTGCAAATAGTCACTGCTACTCTCGGCTGCAGGCTGGTTTAATAAAGCCCCTTCCCATCAATATAGCAGTGTCCCCTGAGCACCTCTTTCTCTCCATGTTTAATTTCATAAATTCATTTCATTCTGGCTTTTGAACTTTGTAGTCTGACCGGGTTCTTGTGTAGAGCCCCCTTCTTCTACCCCTCCCCCCCTTGCAGTCAATTGTCTGAGTTCGGTATGGGCTGAACCTCCTTTAAAAAGCCATGTTATGTGGGCCTGTAGTCTCTTCTACAAGTCCTCATTGCCTGGGACTAGTGTGTATGTATTGGTGCTGCTGCTCTGTGGTGGGGACTGGCTACTCACTGTTTGTGACCTGGGAGACCACAGCTTGTGCTGATGTCACTGGGAGCTGGAGGAGGCGTCTCACTTGTATGGAGTCACAGTGGAGTGTCATGTTGTGTGACAATAGGGATTAACCTTCGCTTTGGTTACCACCTGTGCTTGCAGAAGTATTGTCAAGGCTTTCTATTTTCTTTTGGTCACTGTGTGGACTAGAGATATGGTCAGGATTACAATGCCTGTAATATAAAACCTACTAAAGTGTTTCAAAATAAATATTTTATATTGTTAGTACTCAGTAGATTAACCAGCTGGGCTGGTATTTCCTTCAAGTATGTGACAGGAAGGCATTGTGCACAATCAGGCTTATTTAATGAGGTATATAGTCCTACCCCTCAAACTTTCCTTTATTGGACCAAAATTCTGCTCTCTCCTTATTATTCCTAATCATTATCTATTTGTGGTACGATACATGCATAAAAAAACTCCTCAGTTGTCCCTGAAAAGTGACAGTTTGAATCCTAAATGTATAAAGGCAGACAACGAACCCTACATATTATTACTTGTTTTAATGCTGTGTGTACAGTGTACATAATATTCTTACTTTATATATAAATAGATAAGCAGATAATGATAATTCTATCAGAATTGTATACTTTTTACATTTTAACTATATCTGATATCTTTAGTGTCATGTCCAAAGTACAAACTACTAGCTCTTTTGCAGTAATGCTTGTCAGGTGTTTTCTTCCGCCTCCAAACATCGTCCTTCTGTACCTAGGGCAATAATCTGTATTGAATTGATGTTTAAACATACCCGTTCACTGAATAAAATCAACCCAGGTAGCTGTGTGGAGGGGTGCATTGGACACTCTCATATATCCTAACCTTGTTCACCCTTTGCATTTGGATCTGCAGTATAAATTGTGCCTTATGTTTGACCCTCAGTAACATATTAAACATGTCATGTTAAGAAGTGTTAACATTGATGTCTTTGCAAATATTGAAATATCAATAACAGTACTATTGTTAATAGTTATGTGTATATGTCCTACGTATTATGCAGGACTTTTCAAGGCATATTTAATTATTCACATCAGTACCTGCATCAGTGCAGTTTATATTCCCTACCACATGGACACACACGCTTGTGCAATCTCCATATTTGTTACATGATTTGTAATATCTGTTAATAACAAAATAATTGTTTTTCCGAAATCAGTGAAGCTTAAAATTGTAAGAGTTCACATATAAGGGACACCCCTATCTGCCCAAATCTTCCCGTATTCCAGTATAAACAAATTGCAATACTTGTTAATTATATGGGTGGTGCACTCGAAATTGAGGAACTGCTCAGACCTGGACCCATTCCAACCTGTCAGTGCAGGGATTCAGTTATCCGCTTTATGGGCGAGTTGGCAGACTTAATTTGGCTGTGGGGGGAAAAAACTAAAAACACCGAAAGCAGCAGGGGACACAAGGCATATCTAACTTGGAGCCTGTACAATTAACAAGTATCTAAATTACCTTTCACAAAAGAAGGTTGTCATTTTATACAAATTAATCTGCTGTGCTATAAAATCTTGTGTGACTGGCACAAAAGCAGTCATGAATGTATGATGTATACATCGTCACACTAATGGTGCATACACATGGCCAGATTTTGTGTCAGATCTGAACGATAACGATTTAAAAATTTGTTCAGTCGTTTATATCTGATGTCAGATAACGATATCTGACATCTGATGTGTTTTGGAGTCAGATTTGGATGATTTCATTCATTTTAATACTACTGTCTGAAATCGTTCAAATCGTTTGTAAAATCGTTGGTAAAAATCGTTCATCGTTCCTCTGACAGATCTGACCGTGTGTATGCACCATTACTGTTCAGAGAAAACAAAGATGTTATGACATTTAATAACAATAAACATTTCTCCAAATTACAGCATGTTGGAATAATTTGCTGTAGTTTAGTTTCAATTTGAACAATGAGATGTCTATTATTATGTTTTATCTTTTATGTACCATTTAGTGTACACAGTGCTGTGGGTTAGATCTAAAAAAGCTAACAAAATAAACAACATAAATGACATTGAACCATCACATACTTGAGTTAAGGTGCCTACACACTTGGCGATGTGCTCAAGATGTAGGATTTCCCTTGAACTCTACCCCGGCAGCTTCCCGGCGGTCCTGCACACTATTTGGAGTAAAAAATTTCCAATCTGACTTGATCTCTCGTGCATCCAGTGCATTGTGTCCCAGATTGGCAAATCTGCCCTACAGCACGGCACACCTGACGATGCCATGTGCGACCAGCGGGGACGCGCATCGTGATCGTGAGTGGGAACTCACGATTTGGGCATTTTTTTATACGATCTGCCGTTCCGATGCGTCGGAATCGGCCAGATCGTGTAAAAAATTGGCAAGTGTATAGGCACCTTTAGTGTATGAGGACACACATGTAAGAACATTGCATGAATACAAAACCGTATAGTAAAATCACGTACAGGTAGTGTTGTTGAGTACAAGGTAGAGGTAGTGCAGCTCACTGTAGCTGATTGGTGCAGGCAGTGCTGAGTCACAGGGGAAGGCATAACAGCTCTCAATGATCCCTTCATATGGGTGAACAAACAGTATCAAAGTTGCTGAAGGGGATGAGGAGATAAAAGACAAGGAGCAAGGATAGTGCGAAAGGGAAGAGGGCTCTGTCCAAGAGCTTACATTGAAAATGGTGGGAATGGACATTGGAGAGAGTGACAATGGAAGGAGACAAGGTGGAGGGAGAGAGAGTGAGGTGTTAAGAGGAGGGTTTTTAGGCTTTAGTGAAAAAGTGTGTTTTTGTGCTTGTTTAAAGCTGGTGACTCTGGTAGAAAGTGTTGAACAACACCCGCCAATATAATCCATTGTAACTGAATATAATGCTGTGCTCCCCAACATCCCAAGAGCTGCTTGCAGCATTTTGAAGGTGGAATGCTGTGGTATCACAAACGAACATGGTGTCTTATTACGTTTTGAGATATTCTGATTGCATCTCACTTACAATACTACACTTTCCTATTCAGAAAACCGCGGCGCTATAAATTGCTGTCTGACCTTGCGATTAGTAAGGTAATGGGAGAGTCAGAAGCAGAGCATTTTGTACTATGTGTCATACTGGATAGTGATGTGGAACTGATCGGACAAGTTACGTTTTACCATCATTTCTTTTAACATTTTTACAAACCACTACCATTGAAACACAACAATATTTTCTTTATAGGTCTATGCGGGTGTGCCAGTAGGACAGATCTTGTTAGCCTGGTTAATCATAAACATTAGTGTGTTTGAACTGAGATTAGCCATTGTAGCAAATCTGTGCTCTGGATTGCAATACAAGTCATTTTAAAACTTGTGTTTTTGTATCCAGGAGTCCTAGAAACAATTACTAATATTACTCTTAAGTACATATTGAGACTATATATACTCCATAAGCAGCACTGCGGGTAGTAATGCTGAGTCACTGGATCTATGGTTTCTATTCTGAGCACTGTACTATTTGTATGGTGTTTGTATGTTCTCCTCCTATATATGTGTGTTTCTTCCTACCGTCCTAAAGTATATTGGTTAGTTAATGTTAGTGTGCATGTTTGTGTGGTAGAGAATTTAATGGCCTAATTTATCAATGAGTTTTATCATTCACAGCGAGTGATATAACTCGTTGCGTATGATAATGGTGCTCCAGCCAATCAGCTTCTAACTATCATCTATTTGAAAAGTGACAGTTGTTGAGAGCTGATTGGCTTGAGCACCATTTATCATACGCAACCAGTTTTATAATTAGTTGTGAATTATAAAACTCATTAGACTGTAACTTCCGCTGAGGAACTGTTTTAAATGTAGTGTTCACTCTAGCACCCTGCATCTGTCACAACCCGTGCAGTTCCTCTTTCCTGTCTGGGGTGTCACTCTCTGCGCTGGTGGTTCTAGCACACTCTGGTCTGTATCAGCAGTTTGTTGCATCAGCTGTGTGTGGTAGAAGCACCAGAGTAGAGAACGACAGCCCAGGCAGGAAAGAGGAACTGCATGGGTTGTGACAGATGCAGGATGCTAGAATGAACACTAGTAAACAGTTATTCTCTATAAAGCTGCTATATAAATAAAGCGTAATAATAATAGTACTAATTGAGTTTGTCATCATGCTGCTTGCTCATGAGGTTTTTCAAATTGAATCTCCCCCTACTTGTTGGTGTTTTTCTGTTTAGAAAACTTGCTCTATAACTATGTGCTGAAAATTGATTGGCTATCTGTCAGCTGCAATCCTTTAGGGAGCACCTTTTCTAAATATACCAGTAGGTGACTGGTATACTACTCAATAATATAGATTACTGTACTGATATCGGGTAACTCTTTGAGGGAGCACCTTTAAATCACATAAGTTTGTGCTATGCACTATATTTAGTGTTTTTTTTTTTTTTTTTAAACTGTAAAAAGTAATAAATATTTTGTGTTTTTAAAAGGCTCCCAAACTTATTGGAGACCATCCACAACACTACTACCATCCACACGGTGAAAAAGAAACGCCTATTGCCAAGATTATAGCTCTCTTCTGCCCCCTCCTGCTGGAGGATGCATACGGCACATTGCCTGACAGCTGTTCCATCAAAGGGGGGAATTCAAGTAGCTGCAGAGTTTACCCCTCGGCTACCCGAGGGGTAAACTCTGTGGGGAAATGTTATTCAATTAAATAGCATTTTACCTGCACAGCAAAGCAGGGGTTAACGTGCGCTAATCCGATGATTCCACGTAAACGGCAGAGTCAATGGGTCTTCCCTACGCTTTAAGCCCAGAGGGTACCTTATCTTGCTGACTCTTTCTTGCAGCTCACGAAGCTAATTGAATCTCTTGCGAATTGAATATGTCGGTGTAGTTAATAGGATTCCCCCCAAAGAGTTACATGATATCCATATTGGTGTCACCAGTATTAGTGGGTGTCCTGCAGGCCCCTACTGTTATACTTGGGTGCTCTCTGAAGGATTATGGGTGGGATGCATCAAGCATCGCATTTTTTGATGTGATGCATCCGGCCAATCATCACATGCATGCCAGCGTTTAGTAACGCCGTTGCATGGTGATTGAAGCAAAGGATTGCTCTCCTGATGAGAGCTATCCTTTGCGGCGTGAGGGACTTCTGGGTTTAAAGATGGCGTTGCCTAACTGGACCAAGCTCTGGAAAGTTTAGCTTTCTGGAGTTTGGTGCATATGCGGGCAAATCCCTGAAAACATTTTCGGAGATTTGACCGCATTTTTTATTATAGTGCATCCTACCCTATGTTTCTACTTTTTATTTTCTATAATTCTCTTCTTTACTTGTATGGCTAGTAAACAAATCATTCCAACACTTACCTGTTTATAGTCATAACACCACATACTGAACCGCATCAGGTTAGCGCCATAACACCCCTATCTCTATACACAAATTCCAGAGGGTGGACCCCCTTTGTGACAGCAACTCCCAAGACGTAGTTGTATACCTGGAATATTTTACCAACTTTTACTTTCATTTGTACATTCTTTTCTCTTTCTTTTTTTCTTCAGTCAGGAATAATGATAGACAATTGGCTTCTGAGAATATCTCTGGAAAGAGTGTATGTTTCTGTTGCATGCATTGTGTCGCTTATATGATCTTTGAAAAGTTTAGAGTAGGTGTAGCCATGGAACAAGGTAGAGGGGTTAAAGTAGTTCTTGGTTTTTAGAAAACGGTTACACACTGTCCACTGCATTGCTTCTGTAGAGAGAAACCTATTACAGTAGTGTTTTTCTTTTTCCTAATGGCTTTTGTCTTTTATCCACAAGTCATCAACATCATCTAATTAAGTATTTTCCTTGCCTAATTTGGTGTTACTCTCTATAGCTGGTCTTTGTATGCTAAGGATTTAGTTTTCCCTAACTATGCAGTAAAACTCTTAGAGATTGTAGAGCGTATACTGTAGCTTGTGTGCTGATTTTTATTTAACCACCTCATAATCAGCCCACATTTTTGTATTCCTTTGGACAAGGGGTCACTTTTTCTTAAGCTGCATACACACGGAACGATATTGTGAATGATATGAACGATAACGTTATCGTTCATACCGTTTAATATCGTTCCGTGTGTATGCAAGACATCGTTAACGATGCTGGCCAATCTGACGATTTTGTCAGATCCTGCAAGTCCGGGGATGCAGCCAGTGACGTCAGTGAAGGATATCGTTAACGACATTGAGCCCAGCAGGTGAGGGACAACACTGAACGATATAGCTCACGGAGCATATTGTTCCATGTGTACCCGGCTTTAGTCTTTCATGGTGTACTTATTATTGTGGGATGGAGAGAGCTTTCATTTGGCAGCATATAAATTACTATAGTCTAATTTTTTTTTAATCAGTTGCACACACAAAATAACAAATTCTTTCCTATTTATCTTGGTTAGAAATGCCAAATCTGTGTGCTTCAATAACTGACCACATTATATGTTCTACAAACAAAGGAGTATATATTAGCTTTCAAAGTTGAATTACTGTATGATGTGACCACAAAGGGTTTTGACAGAACCCCTAAAATACACACCCTACTGCAATACTATATGGACATTTAAAACGGCTCATTTTTTTTTTTTTTATTGCTCCGTCTTTTTTCTTATATAAAAAAACCTGTTCCCATTGCAATATTTTGTTGTCATGATAAATACACAAATGACACACACCCCAAAATAAGTTTTTTACTACATCTCCTATGTGCACTTAACCCTCTAAATCAGGGATGGGGAATCTCAGACCCGGTGGCCGTATAAGGCCCGCGGAAGCATTTGGTCTGGCCCTCGGAGCTGTTTTCTGCTAACCTCATCTGGCTAGAAGGGTGTCTAGAATGGCACCCTGCAGCCAGAATCTATGCAGCAGTGCAGCCTGGAGCGTTCTTAGGATGCTTCAGATGGTCACACCGCTGCCCTTCTAGCTCCCTGGAGCATCCTCAGGATGCTCCGGGCATTGCTGTAATCACCGGCTATTGTGGCCCCGCCCAGTGTGACGTCACATGGAGTGGGCGTAGCCAGGCCCACAAATAATATTGTGTGTATATATATATATATATATATATATATATATATATATATATATACAATCTCAAAATGGCCCTCGGCAGTAAAAAGGTTCCCCATCCCTGTTCTAATGGACACATTATATGGTCCAGAAATGATGGTGCACATTAGGCTTCCATAGATAATATTTTCGCATAATACTGTCCTTGCAGTGCCTGAACATTAGTTAGGAACACCTACAAATTAATGTGATCTAGAAACCCACCACCACCAAAGTATTTATTATTATATTGCGCATTTTGAGGCAGATTTAATAAACACAACTATAATGCGGATTATCAGGAAACATAACAATTGTTTTTGCTTGCACCTCTTATGCTGGCCATACACGTTGCAATTATCGGGACGATCCGCCCGATATCGCCAGATCACCGCGATAATTGTAGCGTGGGGGGGGCGACCGAGGGTTAAATATTGCTCGGTCGGGCATGCTGGATTGTCCAGCATGCCCGTCCGATGCAATATTTACCCGGTAACTGTCGGCCGCATCAGGCAGTGTATGCCCAGCGCGGCCGACAGATAGACATTTCCTGTGTTCCTTCCTACGGAAGGAACAGGGAAATGTCTCCTCCCCCGGGGGCGGAGCGCAGATGTCGGGCTATACACTGTGAGATTTCTCTCACAGTGTATGCCGCGGACATCTGCGGCTGGCAGCCGGCCAGATAAAATGTCTGTCGGTCTGACAGACATTTTATCTTGCCGTGTATACCCAGCATTAGAAGGAGAGGACATAGCTAGCAAGTCAGGTCAGTAAATAGAAAAAAACCCACGGTGGATAAGGGCATAAATGGGCTAGTAGGGGAAATGCAATGGTTAGGGTCCATAAAGAGACATGACTAGCCACCAGAGTCAGTGTGTCCAGCCCAGAAAGGCTAGCCAGCATTTTTGCAACTACAATGCATGGGGCCAAATGTAGTAGGATTACAGTTTAGACCAGTGATTCCCAAACTTTTTGGACTTGCGGTGCCCTAGTGCATCAGAATTGTTTTCACGGCGCCCCTAAGCCAAAAGTTTGTTATTGAGAAATTCAGAAAAAAATGTAGTGCAGTAGTAAAGTTAAGTGAATTGTGCTGACCTGTCATCCTTAGGTTCATTTACTGTATGTAATGGGTGACAGGTTTGTGCTTCTGTTTGTTTACATTACATTGACCATAATTAATTTGATTTGGTGCTGGACCACCAACTTGAGGCACCCCTGCAAGAGTCCCGAGGCACCTCAGGGTGCCGCGGCGCACAGTTTGGGAACCACTGATTTAGACAATGTAAGAGTTTAGCAGTAATTTCTCACACTATTACATTGGTCGAGTTGTATCTTCAATATGGGAAAACATCTTGAGTTTGCATGAGCGTTGAGTTTTTTGGGCGTGAAAACCATGGGAGTTTGCATGTTTTTCAGACAAAAAAAAAAAAAAAAAGACTCTTTACATTGGCCGAGTTTAAAAAGTGTGAGAAAACTCTCACCCTATTAAATTTGGCCCATGGTCTGGGCTTATCCTCCTGTGACTGACTGTCAAATATTAGTTTAGGGGCAAGCACCGGCCCATAGTATAAGAGCAGTCGCCCATTTCTTAAAGTGGTTTTAGGTACCATGGATATGGTAGAAATTCCACATTAATTGTATCATATGGCACGCTGCTTACCAGTGCAACCTATGGCTTTCCAGTTATTTTGGAAGTTCCATCTTGCCCTCGGCAGGACATGCTGTGCTTTGTAATTCCACATCACAGAAGAGCAAAAGACACTGATACAATAAAAGTGTAATTGATTGAAGGCCACTTGCCTTGTATTCTGGCTGAACTGCTTCACCTCTAGCTTCTCTGGAGCAATGCAGGATAGCTGATTCCATCCATGTGGAAGCATGTATTGCTATACAAAGTCTGATATTTTAAGGTCTTGCGTTATACACAAAAAAAAAAAAAAACTTTTATTGCCACAATTAATTAATTTTAAAATATTACTGGGGCTGCTCAACGATTATTCAACTGCCCGAAGTGTTGAGGATATAGGGGCTTAGGTATCAAGCAATGAAAAGCGTTGAGGGGTGGACCAGTGGAGAAGTTGCCGATGGCAACCAATCTGCTTGAAATAGCATTTATCAAGTACAGTCTGTAAAATAATAGGCAAGAGCTGATTAGTTGCTATGGGCATTAGTTGCTATGGGCAGTGGCGGAACTCCCGGAGACAATGGAGTTATTTGCCGCCAGGCGTCAGCCCTGAAGGGGGCACCTGGCTCCATTGTCCCCGGGAGCTGCATGGAGAAGGAGCGCCGCTGCTCGGCGCTCCACCTCCATTGGCGTAACTACGGGCGGTGCAAGGGGTGCGGTCGCACCCCCTGCACCCTCCATTTGCCGGGCGCCCGCTGAGTGTGTTACCAGCAGGCACCCGGCTCCTATTCAAACCCCGGCGGCAGCCAGAGGACGGAGCTCCCTCCGTCTTCCGGGTCCCACAGTGTACTATGGGAGTGACATCATAACGTCACTCCCATAGTGCCGAGGAGCGGACGCCGGGGACGGAGCTCAGGAGCACTACATGTGTATATATAAAATATAAATGTACTAGTTGCAGGGGGCAACTACCGGGGGGCTCACTGCTGGGGAGCAATACATAGGCGGGCACTGCATAGGGGGACCACTACTGGGGGCATTATAGAAAAGGAACTGCATAAGGGGGGCGGCGGCAGCTGGGGCTGGCATAGGTGCTGGGGGTTGGTACATTATAGTTTGGGGGGGGCACCAACATTTATCTTGCCTCCGGGCACCTGGGATGAAGTTACGCCACTGGCTATGGGCGACTTCTCCACTGGTCCACTTCTCCACGCTATTCACTGCTTGATACATAAACCCCTAAACTACCACATCATGTGTTTCTTTGAGCCAACTTGCCACATTTGCCCTTTCATTTCCACTTCAGTGGAAAATGTTTTTTTATATAATGTTTAAAATTAGAATTTATTTTAAAAAAATGTTGTAAAATATATTTAGACTTTAAATAGATAAAAAAATGCTTTATTCAAGGTACAATTAAAAAAAAAAAAAAAAACAGATTTAATCTATTAACTGGAATAGGTAGTGTGGAAGCCATCTAACCTTACCATAGTTAGGGTTTTTGCTAGCTTTAGTAAAAATGATTAAAATCAGAATATTGCACTTACCTGACCTTCCCCAGGTTCATCCACAGGGGCTCTGATTGACAGCCAACAGAACTCCAGCAGAAGATGGAGGAGAGGAGCAAAGTGGGAAAAAGTGACAGAAGGGGGTGGCGGAACAATGCAAGTGATAATAATGTGTTGTGATAGGGTGGAGGGAAAAAAAGACAGCGGAGTTATATAAACATGCATATGGCGTGGGGGGGGGGAGTGGACTTTGCTAATGAGTGATTGAAGCAGGAGGGGGGGGCAGATGGGCTCAAGAACTGAGCATCCACCAGAGGAGGTGCAACTGGAAGTGTGGGAGGGGAGGAGCAGTGGTCAGGGGGCACATCTTGTGTACAGGAAGTACTGCGCTCCCTCTGGAAATAATAGCTGCATGTAGCTAGCTGTACGTTCTGGTTGAGAGTGTCCCATCACTTCATTTCATCATTAAATCTTTTAATAACTGTGCTGGTTAATTGCTAATCTTCTGCGGTCAGTACCCCTCATCATTGTTGGCATCGCGAGCATGAGCTACACCCGATCTGCCCACACAACTCTCCTAAGGGGAAATTCAATTGACTTATTGCAGCCGCAGCTCCTGTCTATAGTGGCAGGAGGTATTTAATTGTTTTTGTATGCCCATCACTTATCGCAGATCCAAAATTAATGATTTTATAATAACTAGGAGCGCAGATATTCATATGGTCTAATATTTAATAAAAATGTACATACATACGCTTAAAATGTATTAACAATCCAAGTGTGTATATAATACCATAAATGTATTTCCATTAGTTTCCAAATATAATTGAAATGCAGAAAACAAGTCCACCTTCCTTAGACCTGATTAGGAACAGCCGATTTGCATTCTTGTCCTTAAAGAATTCACTCTAAAGTTCAAGATATGCCTTTGTCTCCAAGGTATATAGCCAGGTATTATCACTCATCTCCAACCTCCCAATCTTGTTACAAGATAGACAGGTTAGGCAAATAAAAGGTCCTTGCAGACGGCTGTAGGTAGGGGGAATATCCCCGTTTCTTTACGCGTTTCTCCGCTCTTAAGGGTAATGGTTTCTTCAGTAGGTAAAAAAGGTATAAAAACTTATTGCAGATGTCGCACCCAGAATGCAGGGGATTAGACGGGTAAAGCGGCTTCTCCTGTCTAAAATGACAGTTAAGGTACCCAAAAGCCGCGTGTGCTGCAGTCAAAGCGCCTAAAAGCCCTACTTATTGCAGATTTCTGCTCGCACCTCAGGAGGGGTGAGCAGAAATCCACGGTAAGCGAAAACATTTGAATAGATCCCAGTCACTTTAAACTAGGGGTGGGCAATAAGCGGCCCCAGCTGTTGTAAGGGTACACATCCCAAAATGCCCTGCCACAGTTTTTCCTATTTGACCATGCTAAATCTGTTGCAAGGCATGCTGGGATGTATATGGCCGCTTATTGCCCACCCCTGCTTTAAACAATGCTACGGCCGCCACAGACAATTGAATTACTTTACCTGAGAACTATCGGGCTATCGCTGAACCTTTAACCTTTCAGGTGAATGTTATAGACTTTGTAAGGTGCCTCAGCACTTTGCAGTGCTGGACAGTCAAAACTAGCATAATATAATGAAAATCTAACATATATTAAAATAAATACATTGTTGATTAAGGAGATGCAGACATGAGACAGGATAGAACGAATACTGCTCCTGAAAGCTTGCAACCTATAGTAAGAGATAATGCTTCATTGAAGGCTGTAAGAGTCTTGTCAGGTGGGCAATGTGTTCCATAAGTTGGGAGCTGCTTCAGAGAAGTCTCATATGCATCAGTGACAAGTTATCTGAGAGGATGGGAGAGTAAAGGGGGGTATCCACTAGACGATAAAGTTGAACGATTGAACGATAATGATAAAATCGTTCGATAATCGTCTGAACATCGTTTGAACATCGTTTGCAAATCGTGCAGTAATTGTTTCTAACGATGTACGATGCGCGCTCCCGCTGGTCGTTTGATCGTCTCCTCCATCGACTGAACATGCAGGTCAATTTCACTTGATCGTTTACACATCGTTTACACATCGTTTACACATCGTTTACACATCGTTTACACATCGTTTACACATCGTTCACGCTGAACGATCAAACGATGAACCACTATCTGCCCACTATTGCTGAAAACTCTCAATCACATTTATTGTTATATCTTTTGCAAATCGTTTGCATATCTTTTGCAAATCTTTTGCAAATTGTTCAGAGTGGAAGATCATATTTCAAGGGAAACTTCAAGGGAAAATCGTTAAGATGTTGGACAGGAATAAAATCGTCTAGTGGATGCCCCCCATAAGGTTAGAGGTCTATGAGGGGAGGTTTTGGTGAGGCTGAGTAGCTTGATTTGGATTCTGGAGATTATTTGGAGACATGTATCGATTTACAGAACGTGGGGAGGAGTTGTCACTCATTCTCTAGTTCTTAATGTTGCTCGCTGCTGTTACTACTTCCATATTGGCTGTTTTCTTACTTAAAAGCTAGGATGGAAACACCTGTTGTCTCTGTGCTCAAGCAAACAATATGTACTAATGTAGGTATCATATTGCTAAGTACTCACCAGTGTCCTTCACACAAATGTACAATACTTGTAAATGGGTCTGACATGAGAAACCATTGGGTCTACTCTTACCATACCAATTGCACTTTTTCAAGATGCTACTTATTCCATTGTTTTGCGTTTACCATTCGTAATTCCGTATACAGGTAAAGCGCTACTAGAGATACAAAGCATTCACAGATCTTACAATTGTAGTTGATTATTTTAAAGACATATTTATATTGAAAACATTTTTGAACTCTGGGCCTGATTCAGCACGGATCGCAATTGCAAGCTCATACGCAGATCGCGTACTGTGCATGCGTAAACATTGCATTTCATGTGCGCCGTGATTGCGGATGCAGACTGTAAACTATCGCAGAGTGAATGACGGGCCGTGAGCGTTTGGTGATGGAGGAGTGGTTGGAGAAACCCAGGCGTGTCTGTCTGTTTGAACGCTATTGCATGGGCGTGCATAAATTAGCTACTGTGGTTGCCTACGCAGTTTGTGTACTCACTGCGTGCAACGAGACTTGCAATTTTTGAGACCGGTCAGACCGGCTGTAATTGTGCGTGACGGGCCGATGTTACCGATTTATACGCAGGACTGCGAGATGTTATGAATGTGAGAAAGCAGCAGTGGGATTCTCTATGCTGGCTGAGCGGTGGCGGACATTAGCATATTTTCGCAGCTGCGATCGCATTTGCTATATGCGCTGAATCAGGCCCTCTGTATTGTGTAGTTCCATATCTGCCACTGTCTGGAAACATTTAAAAAAGATTGGACTGAATTATAGTAAATGTATACAATTACATTGCTGTATTCAGAAACAAAACATTTTGTATATTTGAAAGTTTTCTGATAAATTAATGCATCTATTGTCTTAACACAGATTTGTGGACCTAATTGCCATATTTTAATTGTCATGTTTTATTGAGTTTTTATTTATATTATTACAGGATTTCTCAATTACTGTTAAACCTTCTGCTAAACTAACTTGGTGAGGGGTACGGTGTGCTAGCCCCAGCTATTATTCACTATAACAGGTTACTATGCAGGGGCTTTGATTGCAACCTTTAATGTCATTTTATTGCAGTGCACTTGGCTAACACTAGCATTCTGACATATGCACTATGCAAGCTACTGCTTAGCAACCCAACTGTTCTAATGAGTACAGGCAGACTGTAACTCCTCACTATGCCAGACTTCAGATTCTATATACTTACCCACATTTATTACATTTGTATTTCCTGAAATTATATAATAATGTATGCCTCTTTTATTTTTGAAGATATTATAATGTTGAAGCTGGTATTTTATCCTATGCATACTTGCAGACATTATTGCCTCAGACATACACAGGTGGATGTGAAATTCAACATGTAGGCACTATGGAAATGAAACCACAGCAACTAGTGTAAATGATCTTGAACAATTTGTATGCACAATATATATTAAAATATATATATATATATATATATTATAAAATCTATAATACATGGTGCTTCACTCGATTTTAGCCCCAAAGTTTTTCTTGTAACTTTTAAAGTAATTGGTGAAATTTGGACATCCAATAATGTTCCATTGGTTTCCAATTTTTTTACCAGATACTGAATTTTGCTGGTGATTTCGGCCCTCCACACTGCAGACTCAGATGTGAACACCTAAGTACACAACTTAACTGTCGGCAGCAGGGACCAGAGGTGGGGCTGCAGCACAGTCCAGAATTGAAATAAGGGAACCACACTAACTGGCATCCTCACTTCCATCCTCACTGGCAGTTGGTGTGACCCCCCCTATTTGAATTTTGGACTGCGCTGCTGACTAGGGTGGGGAACAGCTGGCCTTCACTTCACACATGCTGGCCTGGAAGCTAATGGCGAACACTTCGGCACTTGCTATGACTTCGTCATGTTTCTGATGCTGGCCACACACATTGCGATGTGCGCACAATCAGCCGGTGTGTACGATTTCCCTTGAAACTCTCGCCGGCAGCTCTGCACACGATCTCCACATGATCTGGACACAATTTGGTGTCCAATCTTCATACGATCTCTCCTGCATCCAGACTTTCACAGTGCATCGCCTCCTAGATTGTCAGATCTGCCCTACTGCACGGCAGATCTGAACGTCTACATTATTTTCAGCCCTATTCTCCAAAGAGAAGCTTTTGCTATGTGCAGTGAGAGGAGTCCAGAGCCTGCAGTAAAGAGAGCAGCTGCCACCAGTGGAGACCTATTACTGGTGTACCTACTGCTCAGGGACCCGTTATGTGCCGTGATCGGTGGAGCTCCCTGTCATCTGGGGAGGCTGCAGCACTGTCCTCAGTGATGAGAATACCGGAGAGCAGGCACTGAAGAGAACAGTTTGGCCAGCTCAGTGCAAGTCCCTAGAGGTGGTTCCCAAGGGAGCTGGTGTCCAAGTGGCAGAGATCACCTGAGTGCAGCCCAGGGAGGGAGCCTGATCAGCGACTTCCACATGAGCGGAGCTGGGTACTGCAGCTAGCGGGTGTATATGTCTTGTGTGTGTATATATTATTATAATCTAGTATCTATCTCTATATCGTTAGTTTGTATGCAGGGGCGTCTTAAGAGAGGAGGGGACCCTTGTGCATTCCCCGTGCGGGCCCCCTCCTCTCTCTCTGGCAGCTGGCTGAAGCGGCTGGCCAGCCAACGCAGAGTCTGTAGACTCTGGGCACTAGAGTATGCCCAGAGTTTACTGCGCATGCACAGAACGCCGGAAAAATGGCTGCGGCGGCCATTTTACAGTGTTCTGTGCAGCGCTGACAACAGACGCGGGACCACGGACAGGTGTGTTTTAGATAATGTGGGTGCAGGGTGTGGGGCCCATCTGGACCCGGGGGTCCGTGTGCACCACACACCCTGCAGCCATTATAGATACGCCCCTGTTTGTATGTATGTTCACGATAAACTTAGATCTACTGAACCTGATTTTGATCAGGTTTTCACAGAGATGTTCCTTTTTTCCGAGTAACATAGCTATACACACACACACCCCCCCCCCCCCCAATCCTTTCTCCATTACAGAGAAAACCTACCGGGCTTCTTCCAGCAGAAGCTCCTCGTGTAATCTGCGGGGGGCGGCAATTATTAAAAAATGGAAGAAATTCAAGATCACTGACAATCTCCCTCGACCAGGGGCTCCATTCAAGATCTCACCTTGTGGGGTATCAATGATCTTGAGCACGGTGAGGGATCAGCCCAGAACTACACGGGGGGACCTGATCAATGACCTCAAGAGAGCTGGACCTCAGTCACAAAGGTTACCATTAGTAACACACTATGTCGTTATGGATTCAAATCCTGCAGCACCCGAAAGGTCCCCCTGCTTAAGCCAGCACATGTCCAGGCTCGTCTAAAGTTTGCCCGTGACCATCTGGATGATCCAGAGGAGGATTGGGAGAATGTCATGTGGTCAGATGAGACCAAAATATAACTTTTTGGGATAAACTCCACACGCCGTGTTTGGAGGGAGAAGAGTAATGAGTGGCATCCCAAAAACACCATACCCACTGTGAAGCATGGGGGGTGGAAACATCATGCTTTGGGGATGCTTTTCTGCAAAGGGGACAGGACAACTGATCCGTATTACGGAGAGGATGAATGGGGCCATGTATCGTAACATTTTGGGGGAAAACCTCCTTCCCTCAGTAAGAGCATTGAAGATGCAACGTGGCTGGGTCTTCCAGCATGACAATGACCCCAAACACACCACCCGGGCAACTAAGGAGTGGTCCGTAAGAAGCATTTCAAGGTCCTGGATTGGCCTAGCCAGTCTCTAGACCTCAACCCAATAGAAAATCTGTGGAGGGAGTTGAAAGTCCGTGTTGCCCGGCGACAGCCCCAAAACATGATACATCTAAAGAAGATCTGCATTGAAGAGTGGGCGAAAATACCCGCTGCAGTGTGTGCAAACCTGGTCAAGAACTACAGGAAACGTTTGACCTCTGTAATTGCCAACCGAGGTTACTTTACAATGTATTGAGTTAAACTTTTTGATTGTCCAAATATTTATTTTCTGCAAGACTATACAAATAATTTGTTTTCAAATCATACAATGCGATTTCCGGGATTTTTTTTGTTCTGATTCTGTCTCCCACAGTTGAAGTGTACCTGTGATGGAAATTACAGACCTCTCTCATCTTTTAAAGTGCAACAACTTGCACAATCGGTGGCTGTCCAAATACTTTTTTGCATATATATATATATATATATATATATATAATCTCTCTCTATATTATATATTCTCTCAGAATAAAAAACTGCACATCCAGCAGATATTAGGTAGTGGTGAGGTGCTCCTTTGAGGGCCAACTAAATGCATAAATATGGGCGCACTCAGTATAGAAAAATGAGAAAAATGTATTACAGCTCACATATTCATCAATCGGTAGTCGACGTTTCGGTCCTCCAGGACCTTTATCAAGACACAGAACATCCAAACAGCACAGCCACCACCAAAGACAGATAACCCCACAATCACCCTAGATCAGCCTATATACCCCTCCCCAGTAACAATAACAAACACCTGTGTCATAGCAAACACTACACTGTCCCTATAAATCAAATAGATCTGTCCCAAAACGGCTATTAACATGAAGCGCATCAATAAGTGATACTTTAATTAGTGGAACACTAACATCCTGCGTTCCACAGCCTGGAACGCACTGTAGATAGGAAACAGCATACAGTGTCCGGCTCACTAGTGTGACTCACCACCCCAGCGTGTGTAAGCTGCGACACAGTGTGTCACGCGGGACCCGAACTTACGTCACACCCCACGTGACCTGCAGTAAATAGAATGTCATAGCGCTATGAGACAAGGGAGGCTTGCGTTCCACAGGCTTGGAACGCATGCTGTGGGTGGGCATAAACAGGCTGACCAAAGATGACTGTACAACTACATTAAAACATAATATACTAACACAAATAAAAATGCATAGCACCTCAAACAATTGTATATCATAGTATTCATATACAATTGACAACAATACATAACATTGAAAAATCAAAGACCCGAATGAACACAGAATTCTCTAGCTCATATATATATAAAAAAAAAAAGGCAGTACATAATCAATAGACCAAATGCTGAAAAAAATACCTCTACATATAAATTTTAATGCATGTGTGCCAACCACCATCATATAATTATAGCACCAGTACCAAGATTCACAAACCCAGACTCGAGAAAAAGTAAAAATAAAAAATAAACTTTTTTTCTTACATTTTTTTTAAGAAAAAATACAAATAAGGAATATGCACTGTCCCTTGATCTGGAGTTATTTAAGAAAGATGTTAAACGGCAGATATCCATTTAATCCACGGGGAGCAACAGTGTCAAGCTGAAACATCCAGCGAGCCTCACATTTTCTTAACAACAACTCACGATCTCCACCGCGCATAGGTTTAGGTACAGTATCAATCAACATACATCGCAGTGAAGAGAGAGGATGTTTGCAATCCAAAAAATGCTTTGCAACCGGTTGATCGGAACTAAGTGTCTGTAATGCGGAACAAATTGATGAGCGATGGTTCGCCATTCTTTCTCGGAAAGGTCACGTCGTCATCCCAATATAGTCCAACCCACATGGGCATGTTAAAAAGTTAATCACATAGTCCGTGGTACACAACATCTTGTGTCGGATGGTGATCCTCCTGCCACTAATTGGATGTGGGAAGTGCGTGCCCACCATCATCGATCTACAGGTTATACAATTTGGGCATTTGAAACAACCCAACTTGTTACCATGTAGCCAATGTGGCTGTTGTCCGCTTGGTTGCCTAGTCGGGCTTAACAGTAACTGGCGAAGGCTTGGCCCTCTACGATAAGCCGTCAGAGGTGGTTTACTGCTAATTCCCTTAAACATTGCGTGTGCTGGGACTTTATTGTGATTATTATTGTTAAATGATGTGCCGCAGGTGGTTTTTTTTTTTTTTTTTTTTTATTGAAGGTGATTGCGGTAGGTGGATTTTTCATGATTTTAAAAGTTCACATTAGCCACTTTAAAATATGCTTGCACCCATTTTCATGTAACCCAAATTTGCTGGAACTATTCATTTTTCCCCAAAAAACTTGCTAAATGCTATTCTTCATCACTTTTTCAAAGATGCTAAACAGCACCTATTGAGACCATGTAAAGACCCAAAATATCTTCAGCACGGCTATTCGGGGGTACCCACAGTGAACTCCCATGTCACAGCATCTTTAGGGGGGTGTCAGCCTGATTTCGCCAAAAATGAAAGCACTTTTCGCTCACTTCGTTTTCGCTGGGTCACGGTTTCGCCAATTTGGAATTGAATACTGGGATATGCGGGGACGAGCGCGATACTTTTTCGCACCCAAAACCTCTGATGTTGGCAAAGTCCGGCAACTGACTTTTCGCATCTAATTGAATATGGCCCTAAGTGATATATTTTTTATATTTTTATGAATGTTACTAATTTAAAGCTAATTCCACACAGAGGTAAAAATGTAGTCTTATGCTCAATTGGGTGTGAAAGAATGCATGTAACTGAGTATTATTTGTCATACCGGAGTCTCACAGCTCAGAGCAGGAGTGTAAGCAAGGCCAATCAGAACACATCCCCTGGGAATCCTACTGTGCACAAGAAGATCACTAATTGAGGGCATAGACAATCCTGAAGGAGAGTGGATTCCATCTCAAGACCATTTGATACATTGAAATATTCAATTCTTGATTTGTAGGTTTGGTGGAATTGGGTGTTAAGGACATAAAATGTACACAAATGTGATGCCTAAGAAACATTACATAACATAACGCAATTAGATTACAAAAGTCTTAAGAAAAATCAAATGTGTATGCCAGCAGCAAAATCATGACTTATTGAATAGTGTACCTAAATTTTAGTGTATATGTTGCATAAGGGTTAGTTCAAAAGCTAAAAGCATTTGACTGTTAATAGGTAGTGTAATAAATAAAACATTGCTTAGATGCCAGTGGGGGAACTGCACATACTGAAGTAGGGCTGTTAGTGTGCAAATGTTAAACTTACCAATTTTCGTGTGCACTGTAAAAATTTTCTCTATGTACAGCAGAACCATATGGCTTAATAAACCTCGTACAAATTTGAAGAGCACTTTTCAGTAAATGTCCCCTTTATTACTTAAAATAATTCATAGACCAGTTTAGATACACATAAGACTGGCCTAATTCCTGTGACATAGGGCCTGCTTCAGAGGTGGACACTGTTGCATTTGCAGCTGCGATTTTGCGAAAATATGCTAATGGCTGATGTCTTGTTCACAGAGACGCCCAACTCCAGCATCTTGCATCCGTCTCTTGTGTGCAAAAGAGGCAACATCGGTCACACATCCTATTCTGAGCAATCCTACTCTCTCTCTGAATGTCCGTCTCACCTAAGACTCTGAGGCCTCTGCATCTCCGTATGAATTTGCAGAGGCTCACTAGGAGATGCCCAAAATCGATCCCGATCTGCCTGTGTTTTTGTAGTCGCCCTGTTACCTCCCCCAAACACTGGCTACCTGTCACTCACTCTGTGAAAAAATCCTCACTGCGTCCGCTGTCGATTATCCATTACCACGCATGTGCAGTAGCAAAAATATCGCTCCACTACGTCAGTCATATCATTCACCTCTGAATCAGGCCTTTTAGCTCTCTCAAATCTGTTGGATGTAACATGGCCTATTATTGATATGGCTAGGAGCTGACTAACATGAAAGCTCTTGGAAGAAACTAATATTAAGTCCTTACTAGCTCTAATTTTTGCAACTAGTGGTTTCCCCATATTACAATTTTTTAGAATTGTCACATTTTATGCAATAGGTCTGGTCAGACAGGCTTAAACTCCCACAAGCCTAATTTATTCTGACTTTTGTGTTTAGACTTTATTTGTTTCTTTGTACTTTTTTTACGCTTTATTTTTTATTTTTATTTTTTAATGGAACTATAGATAATGTACTTGCAAACATGTTAAATATATTCTTGCATGTTACTGTACAATTAGTTGTATTTGTGTTGATGTGTATGTGTTTTATAAATGTTTTTTCTTTCATTTTCTGCCAAAGGACGGGCCATTGAGACTTCAGTTTAATAAGTAAAAGTGTAATAAACCTATGTAAAATTGGCTAAGCCAAATAAACCTAGATATTTGATTGTTTTGTTGTATAGGAGTATCTATTTTTTACAAAATGTATATAATTTTAAAAAAATTTAAATTGGAAAGATGGAAGCATTTTTTTAAATTTTTATTTTTTATTTTTTTAGCACCACCACACAATTCCAACTACAGTATGCAGTCTTCATTTAGGATCAAGGACAAATACACCTGTTCTGTTTTTTTAGAGAGGGAATTGTATCTTTTAACTGTGTTGAAACAGTTGCTCTTAGATGCTGGCTGTACGCATGCAAAGCAATAACACACTATCATTTTGCTAAAAGTCATGACCTAACGTGTGGCTGTACATCTTCTAAATGGTTCTAAAATTTCAACAGATGCTTGCCCAAATGTTGTTTGTAGAACATTCACTGAATATAGAGGAATTAGAAAGGGGATAGAGGCCCAGTATGTTTCATTTTTGACTCAAATATTTTTTATTAGTAGAACAAGAATCCAATATACATCAGATAAAACATTAATAAACAGTAGTTTACAATCATCATAGTAAAAACAATATATATTTTGAAATTTTATAAAATAAAATAGAAAATATGAAATTAAAATAAACAAAAATAAAGCAGATATTACATAGAAAAACAGAGCAATACAAAGCAATATATAATAAAAAGCAAAACAAAGGGGGGCGTGGCCTGGCTGCTGAACTGGGTGGATGTGCTTCTTGCAGCTCCCTAGTCTTTCCACCAAAAAAGACAAATTTGTGGACACCAGCGACTCTTTGAGGGTCTTACCCTCTTATACAGTCACCCACTGACCCACCGATGCTTTCACCAGACTCGAGGAGAAATTAACAGCCCCGGAGCCGTTGAGGCCTGGCGCCGCATATCCTTACCTTCTCCGGGAGTTCACTGACTGGCTGGGGACCCTGGTGTCTGCATACACCCGTGGAAGACTCCTGAAGACACCCGCGGCTGGAGCCGCGAATCGCGGGAGGCCGCCATCTTGAGACCCGGCGCGCGACACTGAGGTCCCCTTGCAGGTTTGAGATTGCATATTATACCCCCCTTGACGCTGCTAGTCATAGCGCTTTGTGGTAGTGGGATTTGTGCCACAGTAGCCAGCTGAATATCCGCTCGGATTTTTGGGATGTCCTGCGGCCCCGGAGCGACTGAGGCCTAGTGCACATCCAGAGGCCCCGACCTCAATTTACAAGTGCCGCGGAGCGGGGTAGTAGTGGCGGCCGCTGGACGGAGCCGCGAACCCGTTACACTCCCAGGCACTGCGCGGACTGACCGGACATAGGGAGAGACCAGTTTCACCCCCTGGGGGTCGCCGGACACCCGCGAAACCACGGGAGGCCGCCACTTTATTCATGTTACACATTGCTGTGACGCAGCGAGACGAACCTGCGACCCATCAGCACCTCTCAGACCCTCACCGTTAGACGGGACTCAAGCTCAGGAACCCTGACATATTGTTAAAGATAACGCATTTCTACCGGAACAGCGTCTATGAAACTGATAGACTTCTTTTCAAGTAATAAATACCACCATACCAAAATGTTGGCCCAGCCCTGCTAAGCCCAACTGGACCCTCCGTCGCCCGTCTATATATTGAGTAATAGTATAAGCTTCCATACCTGATCTCTGACACCTATCGGTGGTCCACCGGCTCTTTTATGATGGCACCTAAACGTTCAAAGCCCTCGACGGTTTCACAAGTGTCATTCTTCAAAGCATCTCCCTCCTCACAAATCGATAAAGCAGGCCCATCTAATAAAAGCAATAAACCCCCATCTGCCTCGGGAACCCCATCTGACGACCCCCCACGAGCTTCCTCCAAACAACTGGAAGTTACAGATGATGCACCACTCACAATGGGCTCCATGAGGATGCTCTTGGCTTCCTTTAAGGACGATATTACTTCTGAATTTAAATCAGCTTTGCATTCCTGTCAACGCTCGGTGGATGAGTTGGGGTCCCGCACAGACCATTTGGAGAACAAGCTGGAGAAGGTCGTTAAATCACATAATGAACTGATCAACCTTCATGAGGAGTTACAGTCTGAGGTTACTTCCCTGAGGATTAAGACCGCAGATCTGGAAGATAGGTCTCGGTGAAATAATCTTAAACTTCGTGGGATTCCGGAGACAATTCCAAATTCAGAGTTGTCAGAGCATGTGACGGATCTATTTACAAAACTCCTACCAACTACACAGATATCAGACTTTTTACTGGACCGTATACATAGACTGCCTAAAGCCCGTAATGCTCCTACCAATGCTCCTAGGGATGTGCTGACGCGGGTACATTTCTTTCACACTAAAGAGGCAATCCTTCGTGCAGCAAGGTCAGCAGATGCTTCCACTATGGGAAAAATCCAAATCTTTGGTGACCTCTCTGCGGCAACGCTAGCATCAAGAAGATCATTTCTACCTGTCACCAGAGCCTTACAAAAGGCTTCCATCAATTAAAGGTGGGGCTTCCCCACTAAATTGATAATCAACAGGAATGGTTCTACCACAGTCGTAACGGATCCAGCGGCCGGTATCCAGCTTCTAGTGTCTTGGAATCTAGTAGACATTTTACAGAATTTACCAAGCAACCTGCATATAAACCGGGAATGGTCTTAATTGTCTTCAGAATATCTGTATCCTTCTTATAGCGGTGTACCCACCTAGTGTGGCTATATCTATCTGACTTTTCGTAGTATGATGCTCCTTGTCTTTTGTTTTACTCTATGAGACTTTATAATTAAGGCGACTTGTATAGAGGTAACAAATTTTAGTATAGTGCTGCCTTTTCAGATTAGGCTGTAAAATGGAGCGTCCTGTTCATATATAATTTATTTCACAATTTGGAACACTGGGTGTGTGCCTATTGCTCATTTTTCTATTGTTTTTTTTTTTATTATCATTGCATACGTCTGAGACCTTTTTCTGTGTTCTCTGTCTAAGTGCTAGATGTAGATCGTTGTATGTGTTTTCTAGTTTTGTTCTATAGAATACTCAAGTTTAATGCAAAGTGTTCTGACCCCGGGCGACGGGGGTTCAACGTTCTCTTGGCCACTCACCCCAATGTACCACCTAAGAAGGTGGTCCCTAATAGTTTCCTTATGGAACTATTCATTTTTTTTTCTTATTATCAATCTGTTTTCTTATTTTTTAATATTATTTAGTTTTCAGGTACTTCACATAACCAGCAATCTGTTCTTAACCTTGGTACACCTAGGATCAGTGCAATTAATGCTAAGCAATGTTATAGTGTTTCCAGATGGTTAAGGTTATGTCTATTAACCTTAAGGGACTCTACTCTCCCAGTAAAAGACGACTAGCTCTGCGATACTTTGCTAAATGTAAGGCTCAAGTCATCGCTTTGCAAGAGACCCATTTCCAACAATCCGCCCCCCCTCAATTTTCGGATTTGAAATTTCCTATTTGCTATACCTCCAATGGCCCTTGCAAAAAAGCTGGAGTGGCAATTCTATTTTCTAAAACAAGTTATTTTATCTTAGATAAACAAATAAAGGATAAGGAGGGCAGATATCTTATACTTGTAGGTAAATTAGATAATGTCCCAGTGACCCTTGCATCAATATATGCTCCAAACACGAAACAAATATCCTTTATTAGGAAATTTTGCATGGCACTCCAAACATGTAAAAAAGGGATTTTACTAGTATTGGGAGATTTTAATATTGCTCCGGATCCGTTGTGGGATAAATCCTCATCCAAATCAAAAATTAAGCCGCAACCTTCTCTAAATCATTCTCAGAGCTTCAGACGAATCCTTAGTGAGTACGAGTTGTATGACGTATGGAGGGCAGGGCATCCAGGTGAGAGAGACTACACCTATTATTCTCAGGTGCACAAATCCTATTCCCGCATTGATCTGGCCTTGGCAAGTAAATGGTCCTTACCGTATATTAAACAATCCTCAATCCTACCAGTTGCCTGGTCGGATCATGCGGCAATGTCCATAGATTGGGATGTCAATAGATTGAGGTCCCCCCCGGGTCCCTGGCGCTTGGGAGAATATCTTCTGACCCATACGGATTCTAAACAATTAATATCCGATGCCCTATCCTTGTTTCTTGAAACCAACAAACCAGAGGACACTTCCTCATTTACCTTTTGGTGTTCGCTTAAAGCAGTGCTTAGGGGTTCAGCTATTCAGGTAGCGGCTCGTATACATAAGGCATCTATTCTCCAACAAGTCAATATCGAATGTCAAATAGCAGACTTAGATGCTAAACATAAACTTAATCCGAAGGACGACGCAATTTATAGGGAACTACTTACTGCCAGATCGGAATGGAATACTCTGGCCCTTAAAAAAGTTCATCAGACAATGTTTAAGCTACGTCAAAAGTTCTATATTCAGGGGGACAGGGCAGGCCGAATGCTAGCACGAAAGTTAAGACTGATTACCAATATCAAAGGTACCAAACTTACAGATCCCTATGCAATAGCGGAATCCTTTGCGCAGTACTATTCCTCCCTTTACAATTTGAAAGACGACCCTATGACGCCCCAGCCCTCACTAACCCAGATAGATGACTTCCTTAGTACAGTAGACCTGCCATCCCTGGATGCGGACGCTCTGACTGCCCTAGCTGACCCGTGGTCCGAGGAAGAAATCGCATCAGTTATCAGGTCCCTTCCTCTGGATAAGGCTCCGGGACCAGACGGCTATATAAATAAATTTTTTAAATGCTTTCAGGAAACTTTGTCTCCCATCTTAGCACATATGTTTAATGATGTTTCATCAGGGGGCTCTTTTCCGAGAGAAATGCTAGAAGCGAGAATAGTAGCATTCCCCAGGTAAAAATTTGTCCTCCATGACTAATTATAGGCCAATTGCACTGCTCAATACAGATATTAAAATATTCGCCAAACTTTTAGCAAACAGACTTAAGTCATTGCTGCCGACTTTAATACATCAAGATCAGGTAGGATTTGTGACAGGGAGGCAGGGACCTGATAATACGAGAAAGGTGATCAATATCATTGAATCTTTCTCCTGTCTTGACCAACCTCTCTTATTACTATCATTAGACGCAGAAAAAGCATTTGACAGACTGAATTGGCAATATTTAAAAGCAGTACTGGTTAAATTTGGAATAAAGGGCAGGTTTCTTACGTCAATACTTGCATTATATTCTTCCCCCTCGGCCAGAGTCTTCGTTAATGGCATACTGTCCTCCCCATTTTTGATTACAAATGGTACGAGACAGGGATGTCCCTTGTCTCCACTGGTGTTCGCACTGGCGATCGAACCATTGGCAGAAGCCATCAGACGACCATAAAATCGCAGGCCCAATCCTCTTCGGCAAAATGTACAAAACAAGCCTGTTTGCTGACGACATTCTGCTGACACTAACAGACCCGATTACCTCCTTAGCAGCTCTACATAGTCTGCTGGGAGAATTCTCTGGGATCACTGACTATAAGCTAAACTGTTCTAAAACGGAGGCTCTCCCGATTAATTTCCCACAACCTTTATTGGCATCCCTAAAAGCGGATTACGCATATGCATGGCAGGATTACTCTATTAAATATTTAGGAATCCATTTAACGGCTACTACTAATAGTTTAATAGCTGCTAACTATTTACCATTGATACGACAATTGTCGTTATTATTTAAGGACTGGACGATGTTCGAAATATCATGGATGGGCAGACTTTCGGCCTTAAAAATGGTGGTACTACAAAAGTTATTATATTTTTTTCGAACAGTGCCCATATTAATCCCTCTATATATACTTATTAAAATCCAAAAACTTTTTACTTCCTACATCTGGAAGGATAGGAAACCTAGGCAAGCTAGGAAAATACTGTCTTTACCTAAGACGGAGGGAGGCATGGGACTCCCGGATCTTCGCAAGTACCAAATAGCATCCCTACTAGCACAAATAAATCCTTGGTTTTCAAAGGGGATATTGATGCCATGAGTCCAGTTGGAATGGGATATGGCCACCCCATTCCCACTCACAGATTGTCTCTGGTTACCATCTCACGTTAAGATCCCATGGATCGAAAAATATATGACGATATCCACTACCAGGAAAACCTGGTTAGAAATGGTTCATGCGTCATCAGAGGTTGGTCTTCCTTCCACGGGTTTTTCACTGGAGGGACTGGCCGCTTTAATACCAAATTTAAGCTTTGAGACTTGGAAATCCCAGGGTATTTTTTCCCTTAAAGAAATAACCACACTTGGCACTCTTCAACCATTTTCTCAAATTAACGCACAATTCCACACCTCTTTTTTAGAGAGTTTTATAAATATTTACAAATAAGACACTGGTTACAAAGTATAACACCACCCCCATACATTATCAAAGATATCCCTAAACTCTTGGCAAATCAACTAAATAAAGTTAATAACAAAGGAGCCATCACATGGTGGTACTCTCAATTAACGACCCCCACCGAATTCAACAAACCTGTAACAATTGTGAAATGGGAAACAGATCTCTCTTGTGTCTTCCCTGAAGAGGACTGCCGTTTAATCTATAAAGCTAATCATAAAGTTTCAAAATGTATATCGCATATGGAACAATACTATCTGTTGCTCCAACGACAATATTTTACGCCTAAACTAATGCATACTATTTCTTCATCCCACTCCAATCTATGTTGGCGGAACTGTGGCCATGTCGGCTCTTTACTGCACATATTTTGGACTTGCCATTTTATCACCCCGCTATGGAAGGAAGTGTTTACTTTAATATCAAAAGTTGTAAAGATTACTATTCCCCCACATCCGGTTATAGCTATCTTTCATTTGTACAAAGACGACATGACATCTAACGACCGTTATTTAATGGGACATATCCTGATGGCCACTAAAATAATGTCGGCCCAAAATTGGAGATCTACTATAATCCGGACTTTGGAAGATATAGAACAAAAGGTCCAAACTCACTTTGAGTTTGAAACGGCTGGAGTAAGCTATTCCACAACACCATCCAATCCGTTAATTCAGTGGTTGAATTGGTCGGAATACTGGTCCTCAAAAACCAATTCCAGTGACCCAAAACATAAAATTTTAGATAAACAACCGAGCTTGAGTGGATCATTGGAGGTTTCGGGGAGACCTGTCTTATCCCTTCTGTGGCTTGATGATATTACTATTGCTAGTAATCTATATCTAGTCAGTTTAGTTGTTTGAAATTGGTGATTACTAGAGCAAAATAATGTGATTACATGTTAACTGATGAAAACAGTTGTTTGTTCCGGACGGTATTGATAGTACCTGGTTATATTTGTTAGTTTCTATGCAATTATTGTACCTATTTTTTATTTCTGTTTCCCTGATCCCCTCCCTTTTTATTTCTGTATCCCAGACCCTACCCTTATAATTTTGAAACAATAAAAACTTTAGGTTTAAAAAAAAGCAAAACAAAAAGATACATACAACCATTATTTATGGAAATAAATGTGTGGTCAGACATATTAACTTCTCTCGTGTCATATTGGAACAATTTTAAAGCTAGCCGACTATGGACGTCGTGTGGGAAGATGAGTCAATAAAGTCAGACCAAGGTCGCCATTTTATCAGTGGGGACTAGGATGATGTAGAATATTTAAATCCAGAGGTTTCCATTTCAAAACTTCTCTGAATTTTAGATATTATTATCGAGAAAGATGGGGGGGGGTCAGGTCTTTTCCAAAACTGTTCCAGAGCCTCTCTCGTAGCTATCGGAATGTGTCCGACAACGTACTTATTGTGTGATTGTATTGTGGGAGGAAAATAATGTAGGAGTGTGATTTCTGGCGACTGAGGAAGAGTCTCCATAGTGACCTGGGTAATTAACTGGAATACTTCTGACCATAGGGAAAGTATATTAGGACAAGTCCAAAAGATATGTAGCAGAGTACCATCCAATCCGCATTTCCTCCAACATAATTTAGAGGAATCAGGACAGATTCTATGTAATTTGGTTGGGGTGTAATATAAACCCTGTATTAATTTTATAGAGCATTTCAGAATGGTTCAAACATTTGGACATTTTGAAAATGTTCATGAATAAAATAGACCCGTCTTCTTCAGTCTATTGATTGCAAAATATATATTAATAATTTGGAGTTGTGCACCTGAGATTTGTCTGCTTCTGTGCCTGCAATTAGTCTCATCAGGTAGCACCTCCCATCATATATATAGTCCGGTTGTGCAATCCAGAAATCTTTCTCAGGGATAGATTAAGGTCTGATTCCCATTTGGATTGTATAGATAGTTTTGAATCTTCTAGCGGAGTCTGAAGCATATTATACCACATAGAGATGCCACTCTTATGGCCGGTAGATAGTTTAGAAAGTATATAAGGAGGTGGGGTGGGAAGCAGATGATTCAGGCTAGAGTTAGAGAATACCCAGTGTCTCACCTGCAAAAATTTTAAAAAGTCATTCTTAGGAATGTCATATTGATCTTGTAAAGATGAGGGAAGAGAGAATTCCCCTTGTGAGGAAATCAGTTTGTCCCTGACTATAAGGGTGTCAAATAGGGGGTCTATCAGCAGTCTTAATCCACATGATGTCCCGTAAGGGGAAAGTTTGACATGCAGAAACTTCAATAAACACCCATGGTTTAATCGGTGGAGAGTCTAACCAGTCTTTCATCTGATCGAAGAGACAGGCGTGTTGATAGTATTCAAGGTTAGGAGCCGCTAGTCCCCTTCTAGATTTGGACCTGAATAGACGGGTCCTAGCTATACGAGGGCGTTTACCCTTCCAGATAAACAGAGACAGAACTGCATAGAATTTGTTTAATAGGCTCAATGGAACTAAATATGGAATGGCTCTAAATAAGTACAGAATTATTGGAAGGAGCATCATTTTGCAGATAAGAGACAGCCCATCCAAGAGATTTCATAATTAACCCACACTTTGCTAAGTACGGAGAATTGTTCTAGCAAACGCTGATAGTTACACACTATAACATTCTGAAGCTTTAAAGGGATATTGATCCTCAAATATTTAATAGATGATGTCTGCCAGGCATACGGGGTATTGGTTTTGAAGTCTATTTTGGGAAGTTTGATCAAGATTAGTGCTTCTGACTTTGAGGTATTTAGTGTATAGTATGAAGATGCAGTATATTCTTGAAGAATATTATGGAGAGCAGGTAAGGAAATGTCTGGTTTTGTGATGAATAAAAGGACGTCAGCAAAAAGACATATATCCTATGCTGCTTATGGCCAGTAGTGAAACATACAAAGGAGAGGGAGGATCTATTTTTTTCTGCGAGGGGTTCCATAGCTAATGCAAATATTAAAAGCAAAAGGGGACACCCCTGTCTAGTCCCATTAGAGATATTAAAGCTGTTGGAAAGAAACCCATTACTGTATACTCGAGCCGAGGGGACAGTGTAAAGATTCAGGATAGCTTTCAAAAACAAGCCGGAAAAGCCAAACTTGGCCAGGACCCGAGACATGAAAAGCCAGTGTAGCCTGTCAAAAGCTTTTTCCGCGACTAGAGATGATAATACCATAGGCACGGAACAAGCTGCATGGGTTTCCAGAAGGGAAAAAAACTCTTCTGGTATTATCTGGTGCTTGTCTCCCTAAGATAAAGCCCACCTGATCTAGAGAAACTAAGTTAGGAAGAATAGGATTCAATCTATTAGCGATTATTTTCGCATATAATTTAATATCTGAATTTAATAAAGCTATTGGTCTGTAATTTGGGCATAGTGTCGGGTACTTGCCAGGCTTCAAAATAGTGATGATTTGGGCTTCTAACATTTCTGTAGGAAATGGATTAGTAGAGACATCTTTGTATAGATTTACCAAAATAGGAGTTACACATTTTCAAAATATTTTATAGAAACTGTTAATGAACCCGTCTGGGCCAGGTGCTTTATCTTTTTTAAGGGATTTAACCGCTCTTAATACTTTGCTTTCACTCCAAGGGGGCACATAAAGCTTCTGCTTCCAGAGAGGAAAGACATGGAAGATTAACAGAATCTAAAAACGAATTGATCACAGATCAAGGGGCTGTGGTATATGGGAATCTTGAGAAAGATTATAGAGCTTTTCATAATGTAAAGCGAATTGTTGAGCAATATCTTTAGTGTTTGATATTGGGGTTCCATTGGTGTTAGAAAGACTTTTAATTCTATTAATGGCGTTTTTATCTCTAAGTTTGCGAGCAAGCAGTCTATTAGCTCTATTTCCAAGAGAGTAAAACTTCTGATTTTAATTTAGTGATAGCACGTTGAATTTGGGAGGTGTAAATTATTTAATTTCTTCCTGGCCTCTAATAGGGCAGAGACAACAAGATAATTCTTTGGGTTTTGTTTATGTTGTGTTTCTAATTTTAAAAGATCAGATTGATATGCGAGATGCACTTCTTCATTAGTTTTCCGAATCTTATCTGCGGCTTGTATAGCAGCCCCCCCTCATAACCGCCTTGAGTGCACACCAATGGTTCGTGGTCGAAGTATCTTTGGGAGAATTTAATTCTACATATTAGGTCAATGCATCAGTCATAACATGCGACCCAACATCATCTAATAAAATATACTCTTGTAAACGCCAAGATCTAAAGGTGGGAGATGTGGGAAAGGGGGTCCAAGACCCATAGCAGGGGAGCATGGTCGGACCAAGTAATTGGTAATATATCGATCTGGGGAAATGAACTGAAGAGACCATTTGTCAGTCAAGAGCAGATCTATTCTAGAGTATGATTTGTGGACTGCAGAGTAAAAGGTATAATCACGTGCTGCTTGGTGTTTGATTCACCAAACATCATAGAGGTCAAATTCGGCCAATAAGTGCGAAAAAGAATGAGCTAGAGAGCAAGCCACGTTAAGTGATGTTTATCTAGAGAAGAGGAATTATCCAATTTAGTATCAGGTTCAAGATTAAAGTCGTCCATAATAAATAGAGCTCCTTTTTTAGTCTCCTGTAATTTAAGTAAAAACTTTTTAAGAAAGCTAGGTTGTCTTGTATTAGGAGCATATATCGACACTAGAGTGATGTATTTAGTACCTATCTTCCCCACCAAGATAATATATCTACCACTGCAATCCAACCATTTACTTTCTAGTTTAAAAGGACAAGATCTGCTCAAAAGTATGGCTACCCCATTTCTCTTAAACGGACCACAAGAAGTATAACAGATCGGATAAGCTTTATTAATAAACTGGGGGGTGGACTGTTATGGGAAATGCGATTCTTGAATTGCCACTATATCAGGCCTCTGATATGAGAAATATTTTAATGCAAGGCGTCTTTTATGAGGTGAATTAAGACCTTAAACATTGATGCTTAAAATATTGACCATGGGGAGGAATCGGATAGGTGTGGTGTGAATTGTCTACAGATAGACCTACGCAACAATAGAAAGTACATAAATTGTATGCATAAAAAAAATTAAATAATCACAAAAAAACAAAAGGGAATAACAAATCGAAATAGCATCCATAAAGGAGCTAGAGTTTCTGTCATTGAAACAGAACATGACAGAAAAGTTGGAGGTATGGGGGGGAGGGCTCAAAGAGAGGACCACCTAATACCCCTCATTACAAATAATTCCTTCAATTGTAATATTAATAGAATGGTTAGCATTCAAACATAGCAATGTTTAATACCACATATCAAATAATATAAGAAAAAAAAATTCAGTGTGATGTAACCACTAAAATGACAAAGAACAGTAGTGAGCAGTTCCCAAAATAAAGGGAAACCTATCTGGGCACAATCTACCATTTATCCATTTAACTATTTATCGGTCTACCGATGACATTGTATATTTGCTTCATCTGCCTAATCTGCGAAGTAAACACAAAGATATGATATACGACATCCAGTAACTGTAGAGATACTACACCTCAAGGGATCACCTCGGCACTGTGGACCATTCTTGGGGTATAGGCTTGGGAGGTATATTGGTAGAGTTATTAATAGTAACACCCCAATTTTGAAGTATAGCTGGCCCATCTTCTGGGGACTGTATGACTGTATGTGAGCTATTTCTTGTTACAATCAGCTTAGTCGGGAATCCCCATCTATACTGAATATTTTTTTTACGCAAGGCCAGTGTAATTGGGAGGAAAATCCGTCTTTTTGCGAGAGTCGCTAGAGAAATGTTGGGGAAGAGTTGGAGATTGTCCAGACAATCGACTGTGGAGGAGGAAGGAAGAGCAGCCTTAAGTATATGTTCCTTAATATGGAAGAAGTGGACTCTAAGGAGGGTGTCTTTAGGTGATTGGGCTGGAGCTTGTTTGGATTTTGGTAATCTATGGATTATGTCAATCAGAAGATACAAGGGCGAGGCGTTAGGAAGAAGTGTCTGGAAAAGGTCCGTGGCATATTCATATAGGTCAGCATTTGTAACTGAATCCGGAATGCCTCTTATCTTAATGTTGTTGCGTCTGGAACGGTCTTCCAGATCGGTTACCTTATCTCGCACAGAAGCCAATTCTTCCTGCAGGTTGTTGTGTGCTGAAATTAGGTCGTTATGTGAAGCTACCAGTTCTTCCATTTTAGATTCCAAATGGTCAATACGGTCTGCAATTTCCCTTATATATCTGCTCTTAATGTTTGAATGGTAGATTTTAATTCCGAAGTTATGTCCACCTTAAATGACGTTAGATCACAGGGTAACCGGACCATCCAAAGTGTTCACATCCTCCTGGGAAGGCACAGGAGGGCTACTCACTAGTTTAGATAGGGACTTTGCAGAAGTAGCAGACTCAGGTGTTGATTGTTGAGGACGACTTTTCGTAGAGGAGGATCCAAAAAAAGTGGTGGGGTGGAGCCGATTTGGCCGCTTTTACTCTTTTCAGAGCCATAGTGATGTGATTCAATGAAGTGGCGCCTGTTGAGTAGATACAGATACTGGTGAAGTTTAAATTTGTGGTTAGTGGTTACATTGAGAAGGAAAGATTAGATCTGCATGTTAAGAAATTTCAGGGGGGCATTGGGGTCATCACAAAAAGCTTTATCACAGAGACCTAGTGAGCTACAGCTTACAGGGACTCATCATTAGCCTGGCAGAACCCCTGGAGAACAATTGGGCATAGAGGCAACTGTTTTGTATGATTATATGTTTGCACAGATGATCCAAAATGGCACTTGTTAGAACTCTGTTACTCACTGGAAAACCCACCGCAATAGTAAGGAGACCAGAGGCAGATTAGCAACCCCTGACCAGCCGACAGGTCACTCGTTACGGCCACCTACAGCTGTGGTTTCTCGGTATGTGCACAGGGAACATGTTTTGGGAAGCCGGGAGTCAGGAACCACAGTCTAAGATGGAGATCGCGGTTATGGCAGCATCAATCATGTACCTGCTAGTAGAGGTGGCTGCTCGGTGGGGCCCTGGTGAGGTGTCCTCGTTACCCCTGGGGTCAGGCTTTCCTAAGCGTCAGAAGGTGTTGGAGTGATGAAAGAGGAGCCAAAATGGCGTCCTCCCGCGATTCGCGGCTCCGTTCATGGTCCTTTCCTGGGATCTCCCGATGGTGTAGACTATCTAACCCACGACTCCAACCAGGTAGTGTGGATCCTGATAGGGTTTAATGGTTGTGGCAGCAATCGGCGGTGAGCACGACACTGACTGGCCCGGCACTAAAATCGAGGCCGGGGTCTCTGGAGGCGGGGTAGGCCGCAAAGGCCCCGGAGGTATAATTCCTTCTTGGGTTCCAGCCAGGGGATCAGCGGGGCCCCGTGCGGGTAAATGCAAGGAAAGGACCATTTATATCAGCAAGGGGCAGCTGAAACAGGGTGATTCACGGGGTGTTTTAGGGAGCTGAAGGGAAGCACGTCTTCTCTGATTGCCAATCAGGCCATGCCCCCGGTATGCTTCATTTAATAAAGAAATAGAAGTGTAATTGTTTAATTTAAAAAAAAAGTTAGCAGAGTGCTTATAATTTTTTTGACACTAAGGGGTCGATCCAGCTGCGAAGTATGCGAGTTGCCATTGCAACAGCGTTAAAACACCGGCAACTGACTGGCACCTAGCACCCTTCGCGGGCCACTCTGAGCCCGAATTCGCAGAATTTTGCTCGCAGCCCTGCGAGGCTGCGAACAAGATTCCGCAAGACCAGGTTGCAGTAAAGTGTGGCCATTGCCGCAATGACTCACGCCGACGAGATCATCGCGACTAATGGGATCGACCCCTAAGGAGGGAATTCAATTGGTTTTTTTGCGTGCCCATAAATATAGGTGCCCAATGGAGCTATGGGCGCCCATTACTTATCGTGCATGTCACAACCAAATTTACCAGGTTTAGTTGCGTAAAGTGACCTGTTCAGGCACACCAGCAGACCCAATCAATGCCACGTGAACACCCCCACACCATTATGGAACCACCAGCAGCCTGCAAAGTGCCTAGTTGGAAACTGGGGTCCATGGACTTATGGGGTCTGCACCACACTCTAACATTACCATCAACCCAAAACAACTGGAACCATGACTTATCAGACCATGCTGCATGTTGCCAATTCTCTAGGGACCAATTTGCAACAACCCAAGCCCAAGTGAGGCGATGTGTCTGGTGTCATAATGTGGGTCTTCTACTCCCAGCTAAAGAGCTATACACTGACCTGCTGAATATGCGTCTGGTACCTCCTGCATTAAATGTGGATGTGATTTGAGCCAGTGTTGATATTCTGGCCAGACGCCGTTGGTCACGATCATTAAGCACCCGTGGTCGGCCACTGCGCTGTCCACGGTGGATGGTAATGCCTTTCATGAGGTATTCTTGGTACACATGTGACACCGTAGATTGAGGAATGCTGAATTTCCGCACTACTTCGGAAATGGAATGTCCCATCTGTCGGACACCCACTATCGTGCCCCATTTGATTTCTCTGATAATTCATGTCACCTTGCCATGAGCAGCCTAGCCTGTGTTCAAACTGACTTGCGAGATGCCAGATAGCACTGATGCAGGTCTTGGCATGTCTAAGACGTTGTAGCTAAATAGAGTAGAAACCAATAGGGTTGTACAATGGGGCATAAAACTTTTTTCCTTTTTGTGCTGACATGCATGGTGGGGGAATTGTTAGAAAATCTGGGGATAATTAACAAACGCCTAATTTTTTGTGTGGTGCACTGATGAGGTTGAGCTGGCCAAACTGATTTAAACTTAAATGCATTTAAACACTTATTTGATGTCTGACCTATTTACGTTTAAAGAAATAAACTTGCATGGAAAGAAAACACTTTGTAACTTACATTTCCCATATACTATAGTGTAAATAGAAGTACAATGGCAAATGGAATATTTGTTTTCTTCTTCAGGGTCCATAGGGCTCCACAGGGAGACCTTGGGGTGTAGGTGGTGGTTGAGGATCAGGCACTACACAGTTAAAGCTTTCAGCTCCCAGGATGCACTGGTCCAACCCCCTATACCCTGCCCCCGAGCCAGCGGCACCTCAGTTTCGTTGGTGCTCGGCTGGAGTCGTGTCACCATTATGCAGTGGACTGCTTAGGCAGCCCAAGAAGCTTTTATTCTATGATTTCTTTATTTTAAATACATTTTCCTGTTGAGCGAGCAGCAGCAAGCTGTCCGCAGGACATCTTCGGCTGGGGATTTCGCCGGACATCCCGGGGTCCTCACTAGCTGGCCCTGCGGACGGAGCCAGACTGCAGCCCGGACACAAGGTGCCAGGTAAGTGGGGGTCATCGCGAGGGATGACCAAGGGATTGGCAGTCATACCTCCGGGCTCAGGGGACAGACCGGAGAAGCTGAGAGTGAACACAGGCTTGGTCCACAGTGATCCACTAGACCACCAGGTTACATATGGAGTGGGATCCAGCGTCAAAATCAGCATGGGGTGGTCCACTTTCCCCATTAAAGCGACCCCTCCCCTCAGCTCACGACGCCATTGCTCTGAGGTCTCGCTTCCCTGAACTGCTATCTTCCTCCAACCACGCCCCCTCAGAGGTCTCCGGTGGCCATTTTCTCCAGGCTCAGCGACGGGTCTCTCAGGGAAACGCAGTGTCCGGTCCTCCTACATACCTCTCCCTGGAGTCAGGTTATGTAGCGCTATAACAAACCTGCCAAGAGAGGGCCGCCCACCAAAACTCACAGACCGGGCATTAATCATAGAGGCAGCACAGAGACCAAAGGTAACCCTGAAGGAGCTGCAGAGTTCCACAGCAGAGACTGGTGTATCTGTGCATGTGACCACAATAAGCTGTACACTCCATAGACCTGGGCTTTATGGAAGAGTGGCCAGAAAAAATCCATTACTTAGTGATAAAAATAAGAAGACACGATTTGAGTTTGCCAAAAGGCATGTGGGCAACTTCCCAAATGTATGGAGGAAGGTGCTTTGGTCAGATGAGACTAAAATTCAACTTTTCGGCCATCAAGGAAAATGCTATGTCTAGCGCAAACCCAACACATCCCATCACCCCAAGAACACCATCCCCACAGTGAAACGTGGTGGCAGCATCATGCTGTGGGGAAGTTTTTCAGCAGAAGGGACTGTGAAACTGATTCGAGTCGAGGGAAAGATGGATGGTGCTAAATACAGGGATATTCTTGAGCAATACCTGTTTCAGTTTGCCTGTGACTTGATACTGGGACGGAGGTTCACTTTCCAGAAGGACAATGACCCGAAGCATACTGCTAAAGCAACACTCGAGTGGGTTAAGGGGAAACATTTAAATGTGTTGGAATGGCCTAGTCAAAGCCCAGATCTCAATCCAATTGAGAATCTGTGGCCAGACTTGAAAATTGCTGTTCACAAGCAGAAACCATCCAACATGAAGGAGCTGGAGCAGTTTTGCCTTGAGGAATGGGCAAAAATCCCATGCACAAGATGTGGCAAGCTCGTAGAGACTTATCCAAAGGGACTTGCAGCTGTAAATGGCGCAAAAGGTGGCTCGACAAAGTACTGACTTTAGGGGGCTGAATAGTTATGCACGCTGAAGTTTTCTGTTATGTTGTCCTAAATGTTGTTTGATTCACAATATAAAAAAAAAAAGCGAAACTTCACAGTTGTAGGCATGTTCTGTGAATGAAATGATGCACACCTTCAAACAATCCATTTTAATTCCAGGTTGTGAGGCAACAAAACATGAGAAATGCAAAGGGGGTGAATACTTTTGCAAGGTACTGTATGTCTAGCAAAGGCAAGACTAGCAAGCAAGCATCTGCACCCATACTGCCATCATGCAAATTATGTGCTGCAGGCTTAAGTGAGGAGGATTTGATTACAAGATGGGTTATGTGTTAAATTTTATGCTCCACCAGGCCCAACAGACCCCCCAGTTCCTGCACAAGAGCCCATCCACAGCAGGCCATAATTCCCCCTCTGGGGCTGCCACAGCAGGTTCAGGCAATACAGGTACCTCCTGTGCCCTCCATTGGTAGACATATTTTCTAGCTCGGTACAGAGTCTGGTGACTACCTCTACAGGCTTTCAAACTATGTTGCAAGGCGAGAAGCCCCTACCCAGTAAGCCTTCTAAGCGTCCTGTGTTATCTTCACGTTCCACGCAGCTCTCAGTTTCTGAAGTGTCATCTGAGGAGGCAGAAGATGCTGTTCTCTCTAACACTGACTCCCCTCATGGGGAGGACGAGAGGCAGTCTAAAATTAATATTCCTGCCTTGGTGCGAGCTATTAGATCCATCTTACTAATAGAAGATGACAGGCCAGCCCCTAATTCAAAGCAACCATTGTTTAAACGACAGAAAGTGGCTTCAGCAGAATTCCCTCTATCGGATCAATTAGCTGAACACATGGCGGCAGCCTGGCAGTCGCCTGGTAAGAGGTTTCAGCCCCAAAAACATCTGACCTTCTGTTATCCATTTCCTGCGGCTCACTGTTCAAAATGGGATACTCCCCCTGCAGTGAATTCACATGTTGCGCGTTTAATTAAAAGCGCTACGTTGCCTATCCCTACAGTATCCTCTTTGAAGGACCCTATGGATAGAAAGGTTGAATGTTGCCTTAAATCGATATACTCACTTTCAGGGACTGTTGCCAGTCGGACTATAGCTATTGCATGGGCGGCTAAAGCTATAGAGAGCTGGGCTAACGCACTTGAAGACTTTTTCCCTCAGCTGCTTATAGGGATCAGATGTCTTTCGTTGCTCACATACGAGATGCAGCTTGTTATATTGGAGAAGCGACATTGGATGTTAGTTTCCTAACCTCCAGAGTCTCGGCCACGGCATGGTCTGCCTGCCGTACCCTGTAGCTACGCTCATGGAAGGCGGACGCGGTCTCCAAGAAATGCCTAGAAGTGTTACCCTACAGTGGGGGGATCTTGTTTGGCCCAGACTTGACAAATTGGTAACGACATTGGCGGCATCAAAAACTGCATTTCTGCAATACTACTGCAAAGCCTCGGACTACATCTTTTAGGTCCTTTCATCCTCAAAGATGCTTCAAAATCCAAGGTTAAGCCCTCGCCCTGATGGGACGGGTCTCCATCTGGGGGATCCCAGAGCAGGAGGCCGACTTCTTCAGTTTGCCCAGTACTGGTGTCAAACCACCACGGATGCTTGGTAAAAGAAGTCTCTCATTTCTTTGACGGCCACCCCACCAGTTTTTCTACACAGGTCCTTCTTCAGACCCAAGCAAGGCCTTACAAATCCAGAAAAATCATGCAGTCCTTGCTGCAAGCAAAGGTAATTGTGCCAGTTCCGCTATCTCAGCGGGGGTCCGCTTACTATACTCTTTCTGGTTCAAAAGCCAAATGGGTCTCATCGGCCTGTCTTCAACCTCAAATCCCTGAACAAATTCCTCAGGGTACCCAGGTTCAGGATGGACACCCTACGCTCTATCATCCTAACTATGGAGCCTGGGGACTTTATAGTATCTCTGTATATTCAGGACGTGTACCTACTTGTACCTATAGCGCCCTTACATCAGCGATCTCTCCGGTTTGCTATACTACAGCAACACTTCCAATTTCAAGCTCTGCCCTTTGGACTATCCACAGCTCCACCAGTGTTTACCAAAATGATGGCTGTCATGGTGGCCCACCTGCGTGGTCAGGGTGTCCGACTGTTTCCATATCTGGATGGCCTCCTGCTCTTATCAGGATCCCCACAAGTGCTTCACCTCCATCTGCGGCTAACCATTGCTTTCCTTCACAAGCATGGATGGTTAATCAACTGGAAAAAGTCCTCCCTGAATGACTCACAGAGAGTGATTGATCCTGAGAATCCAGCAGGGCTCCCAGATGAGAGAATATTTCAGACAGGATCTCCACACTTCAACTACGAGTGCACAGATGTCTCCACAGTCACCGGGTGTCGATTCACTCAGCAGTGCAGGTTCTGGGATCCATGGTGGAGTATGCCCCGTTCCATTCCAGGCCTTTGCAAAGGCTGATCATCTCCAGGTGGAACTGGTTACCCCATCGGATCAAAGCTCAGACAATAATACTCTCCGGAGGTGCGTCTGTCACTCTCTTGACATCTCATCTAACCAAGGTTGCCCCTTTTGGATCCCAGACTTGGGTACTCCTAACAACAGAATCCGGTCTCTGGGTCTGGGGTGCAGTGACCGGTCCACACTCCTTTCAGGGTCGCTGGACATCGGTCGAATCAACCCTGCCAATCAACATATTGGAACTTCGAGCTGTCTCATACTGACCCAGAACATACTTCATGGAAAACCTGTACAGGTACAGTCTGACAATGCCACAAAAGTGAGTGGCTTACATGAACCATCAAGGAGGCACTCGAAGTCAGGCAGCAATGACAGAACTGTCACTCATTCTGACATGGGCCGAAGGTCACCTCCCGGCCATTTCTGCGTGGTTCATTTCGGGAGTTTTCAATTGGGAAGCAGACTTCCTCAGCCGTCACGATGTGCATCCTGGGGAATGGTCTCTTCACTACGATGTTTTTCAACTCCTAGTGAGCAGATGGGTCCTCCCAGAGGTGGACCTCATGGCCTTCCGACACAATCACAAACTGCCAGTGTATGGTTCCAGAACAAGAGATGCCGAAGCAACCTTTGTAGATGCATTATCAGTGAAGTGGACCTTCCAGTTTGCGGAGGCACTGTCCTGCTGGTGGCTCCAGCTTGGCCCATTGGTACTCAGCTTTTCGGAGTCTCTCCATCGACACTCCGTTCCTGCTGCCTCAATGACCGGACCTGTTGTCTCAGGGGCCTTGCCTTTACCCGGACCTGGGTCGTTTGTCTTTGACAGCGTGGCTCTTGAGACATCTCTCCTGAGGTCCAAAGGATTCTCTAGCTCTGTAGCCAAAACTATGCTCAAAGCACGTATGCCAGCCTCTGCTCGGATCTACCACAAAGTGTGGCATACCTATTTCCAATGGTGTTGTACCAGAAGCTAGTCCTGGCCTTTCTTCAAGCTGGATTGGACCTTGGACTTTGCCTGGCCTCACTGAAAGTGCATGTCTCTGTTCTATCCATTTGGTTCCAGCGTAGACTTGCTCCACTTCCGGATGTCTACACCTTTCCTCCAGGGTGTCCTCCGTATACAACCTTCCTTTGTCCCTCCAGTGGCTCCATGGGATTTGACAGTAGTGCTTCGTGCCCTCCAGGGTCCTGCGCTTGAACTCCTGGATTCCGTGGAACTCAAGTGGCTCACAGCGAAGACTTTCCTCTGGCTATGGCATCCGCCAGAAGGGTGTCATATTTAGAGGCGCTCTCCTGTCGCTCCCCATTTCTGATATTCCATCATGACAGGTCTGTGCTTCGGACTCGCTCTGGTTTCCTTACTAAAGTAGTTACTAGTTTCCACATTAATGAGGAAATTGTAGTCCCGGCCTTTCAATAACCAGACCTGTCGGCAGGTGAGTCCTCCTTGGATGTGGTTCGTGCCCTCAGCATATATATGTGGACTGTACCAGTTCCCTTCGGAGATCAGACTCCTTATTTGTGCTCTATGGATTTCACAAGAAGGGATGGCCAGCCAACATCTCGACATTGGCTAGATAGCTTTGCATGACTGCCTCACAGGTTTTCACGTAGGCAGGCCTTCCCGTACCGGCTACTGTGGGTCCTTCATGGGCAGCTTGCCGTGGCGCCTCAGGTAAACAGCTTTGTAAGGCGGCCACGTGGTCCTCTGTCAATACATTTCTGAGGTTTTATGCCTTTGATACATTTGCCTCTCAGGATGCTTCATTTGGGCGCCGGATTCTCCTCTCAGCACAGGAACGTCCCCTATCTTAAATTACTGCTTTGAGACATGCCCAAGATCTCCCTGTGGAGCCCTATGGACCCTGAAGAAGAAAATGAGTTATGGTAAAACTTACCTTTTGTTAACTCTTTCTTCGAAGTCTATAGGGTCCACAGACGCACCTGGCTTCATATGGGCTATGTTTCTGGTCACCTGTTTCCTGTCTCCTTCTACGTGAGAGTGTGATTCTTGTTTGTATTAGTCTTCCTTCTCTCTTCTCCTCCTCTGGCTTGTTACAAACTGAGGTTCCTCTGGCTCGAGGGCAGGTTATAGGGGGTTGGACCAGTGCATCCTGGGAGCTGAAAGCTTTAACTGTGTGGTGCCCGGTCCTCAACCACCACCTGCACCCCAAGGTCTCCCTCTGGACCCTATGGACTTCGAAGAAAGAGAGTTAACAAAGGTTTTCTTTTTTTTTTTTTTTTTTTTACCATAACTCTCCTTTTCTCATTGAAAGTTTTCCACTTAAACTTTAGATATCTATAGAGGTAATGTATTAAAGCTGATTTTAAATGTTGTCAGAGTGGGTGCACCTCATAAAAGTATCCTTGTGTTTACTGCAATGAGTTTCTATTTTCATCTTGTCATTACTCTTCTCGTTCTCCTCATCAACAGGCAAAAACAAATATTGCACATGATACGACAGCTTGTACCTTCATCTGTATCCAAGATAAGAATAGAACTTATTTTTAAAGAGTAATTTATATTGCAGCTATTGTGATTGATTGTTTTTATTTTAAACCATGTATATATATAATTTTAGGGTAAGTACAGAATATAAGCAGTAACCTTTAAATGCAAATATAAAATATGGTAACATGATGTTGCACGGAGCCTACCAATGTCTGAAAATATGTTGCAACACTGTCTCAGGCTGCTTCCAGAGTTTCCCATAAGTGTATGATTGGCTTAAGATTTGGGGGCAAATTTACTAACTGTCGGTTTGAAAATTGACTGATATTGACGGCGTGTTTGTCTAAAGAAAAATGTGTATTTACTATCCATTGGTTTTCAGTGTCACTTGTAAACTGACGGCAATGTTGGTAAGTTTTTGCTGACTTTAAGTCTATAAGTTTTGTCTGGTAAATAGAGATGGTAAACCGACCAAAAACCAATGAACACTCCCTATTTTGCTGTGATATGCACATCACTGTAGAGGTGAGTGCCTGGAAGGAGCCAATGGCAAAAAAATATCAGCGCATACAGCAGCTTGTGCAGGCCTGTTACGTCATGGGTCCACATAGTGTCTGGCTCAAGCTGATCCTTGGCAAGGTCATACAGGTTTATTAAGTTGTTACAATTGAGGCGGAACATCTGTATGACCTCTTCATCAGACACTGCATTGAGATTTAACTGCCCACGCAGGGACATTTTAAGAGAGGAGGGGGCCCATGTGCAGCCTCCGTTTGGGCCCCCTCCTCTCTGCCAGAATCTATTGCGCATGCATTGGTCTCCGGGAAAACGAAGCCCGCCAGTGATTTCTTGCTGCTCTGCAGCGCTGGTCCGGCGCTGCGGAGCAGCACACCGGAATCTGCGTACAGATAAGTATTATTAACAATGGGTGCAGGGTGTGTGGTGTGGCCCCCCTGGACCCAGAGGCCTGTGTGCACCGCACACGTTGCACCCATTATAAAGACACCTATGTGCCCACAGAACAACCTAGGCCTGCTTTTGTGTTCCCGCTAGGCTGTTTTAGCAGGGCGCCGCTCCCTGTCCAATTTATTATTTATTTATTACAAGTTCTTTATATTTCCGTGCACACATTCCGCAGCGCATTTACGGAGAATATTTGTCCATTCACATCAGTCCCTGCCCCAGTGGAGCTTACAATCTATAAAATACACACTGCCCTTATGGCGGCACTCTGCTGAATTAGCCTACTGGGTGCCGTACCCACCTGTGGGCCGCAGTGTCCTGTGAGGGGGAAAAGTTGTGGTGCAACAATCACTGCCGGGTGAATTGATGGCATGCGCTTGTGCATGGCATCTGTTTACACTGTAGGAAGAGCTTGAAGGCTGCCCAGCATCCCTGTGAGTGCTGGGAATGCCCCCACAGGACACTTTTCAAGTAACCACGCCCCCTATTCGGCTGTGTGCGAAAGTGCCCTTTTGCCGGCCAGTCACCCTGCCACTGTGCCCCTCTAGAATGAACACTATTGCGTAGGCTCTGTGGTACCTCGATGTACCAATGTTTTAATACACCTCCTGGAGATGACGTGCGCTAGTGGGCATCTCTACAAACGCTAATGGGTGTCTGCAGACACAAAGTGATCGCTCGCCAACTCAAACTGGGCGTGCCTATGCCTTTCCGAGCGGGCGCCTGCTTCTGTCAGGTGGTGGTGTGCTACTTAATTCCTAGAGGCAAAGTGCACCACATGTTTGTGTCTTTTTTTTTTTTTCTTTCTTATAGGCATCAAGATGAAGATTTTCCAATAAAATGTGTTTTAGAACTTAAACACGCCCATCAGGTGGTAGGCTACTATTTGGACGGGTTGGCCATTGGTTTTTGGTCGTGTTGTAAAACAGACGCTCAGTAAATCTGTGGTTTATACACTTGTCTATTGGTATTCTTTCAGTTTTGACTTTAGTAAATGTACGGATTGCAAAACTGATGGAAAATCGCCCAAAAAACTAAAACTGATTGTTAATAAATTCACCTTTTGGTGTCTGAGAAGGCCATGACATATAGACGTCATAGGTGCTCATCAAACTGTTGGGCGACCACACATGCTTAATTTGAATGGTAATATTGTTTACCTGAAAAACACCCTTATGTATAGAAAGAAATGCTTCCACATGGAGTGAAGATTATCACTTTCCATTAGTTAGTAATTTGCATTAATACTGCCTTCTAGAAGGATAACTGCGCCCAGACCATTCTAGATATTATGAAATTACAATAGAACCCCTTATTGTTGGAACAAGACTCTGGGCTATAGGTCTTTTGAAGTTGGCACCGTGTGTTTTCTTGTCTGTTGGGGAGTACATGGTTGAAGGGCTATTTATTCTTTGTTACCTTTCTGTGCTGCTTGGTAGTTCACAAGTCAAGTTGCAGACATGCATTGCCAGGTGTAATGAGCATCTTGTCCATTTGCTTACTTTGCTCTTTTACCCATATTGTCCTTTTACTTGTGAAATTTTAACTAAAGCTTTGTACACACCTAGTGATAGTTTAAGCGACTTGCCGGATTCCGACTTATCGGAACAAATAATCGTTCAAATAGTTAGGTGTGTATCCAGTATTTCGGGCGGAGTGCTCTCCAGCAGGGTCATCAGCCACATCGTTAGGTTTGCCCTACACGCAGCTCAACATGATGATGCGACTGACGACCCCATGCAGCGGAATGCGGCAGGGGGCGACATATCTGGAGGTCGGGCACCAGGTCGTCTAATGTGTACCGGCCACCCGATATGTTGGCACATGGGCGGGGAGGTCGCCTGCTGGATTACTTAGTACACCCATCGTTGAGGGTGTACCCAGCTTTAGTGAAAACCGGCTATAAAGTCCTTGATTTAATCACCTGGCTCATTCCTTGACTCGCATGACCGTCAGCACACAATGAGTGTTTCAAAATGGCGACGCCCATGACAGAGGCTCACAGTAAGGGGTGGATTGAGCTGCCGGGACACCTGACCAGTTCCCACTGGGCTGGTCCCTACAGTGGACGGCGACCGCCCAGCACTTGCCTGCTGTCGCGATTGGAGCTCAGTCACCACTGACTGCTCTGCCTCCGGCTGCGGCTGTATGTGTACCGGCCGCTCGTTATGTCGGCCCGTCAGCTCGGGATCGTTAGTCACATCGCTGGGCACACACATCATTTAGTGTGTACCCAGCTCCAAGCTGACTCCATTGCTAGTAAAATGCTAAAAAGTTAAGGTGTTTATGCTACTGACAGTCTTGCCAAAAATACTTCCACAATCGCTGAGGTCTCCTGTTGCTGTCATGCTTACCATAATTCTAGGCAGCCAGTGAAGTACATAATCTTTCTGCATTACCTGACCATAACAATGCTGGAAATGTTTCTTGCTTAACCTCTTAACTAGGAAAGCCACTCCCTGGATCGGCGGAATCCTCAAATTCCAGGATTTTCTCGATTTAAAATACGTGGCTTGTCTTCAGCCCGGGGGCAGCGCTGAGCACTAGTTCTGTCGGCTCAGACGCTGCCTCCAGGCCTCTTATGCCTATGTGGCTGCGTGTGACATCATAAAGATTTTTTTCAATCCTTAATCCCAGGTTTGAAAAAAATTAGCTGCAATTGGCCTCCATACTCTTAACTGATGATTATGTTTTTAAAAGTAACCTAAAAAATGCACAATTTTTAAAAAATCTATTTAAAAACATATTTAAATATTTTAGTGGAAAAAACCTCTACGGTTGTCCGTAGGTCCCCATTGTAGTATCTCCTACTAGCTTTTGATTTCCCTAAGTACCAAATGATCACCAGTGGCATTACCTGGTGGTACTATATCCCCAGGAGGAATACCCACCACCCATGTTTCCATAGATAGCCCATTTAAAGAATAAGCATATCCCCCTGACAGTGACACAAACATGTTAACAAAATCCCCCCAGGGGCAATAATTCTTTCTGTAGAAATTTTTTCCCCCACACGATTCTAAGTAAAAAATATTTCCTCATAAGTTTATTTTAACAGGTGGGATCATTGACTATATCAACTACATAAGCTATTGTACAATTGGTAGAAATCATTGGGCAGGAATAGCTGCAGTAGGATTGTCAGAAAATCAGATGGATCATTGTTGCTAGGAAATCACTGTGAGGGCTCAGTTACCGGAAACTATGTGCAAGGACGTAGTGAATAATACTTACGTGCTGACTAAATGTTCCTGTCCACATACCAGCTAATTTTTTTTTTTTTTTTACCATCATGCAATGCTACACAAAATGTACCTGAGGCTGCATGTCGCATGCCAGCATGTTTGTTAAATGTTTGTTACTAGCATCTTTATTGACAATTGGCAGCCTCTGTAAGCCTCCCAAATACATTTACTCACACCAAATATGTATGGGTAAATGTGTGCTTTGAAACCTAGAGCAGAAATCCAATGCTATTAAATACAGCTAGTGAGTATGGTGACGTTGAAAACAATGGTTTTTATATAGTGTGATGATCTTAAATGCATTTGTCAACTGCTTAAACCCATTAAATGCATTTGATTAGTAATTTCAAACAAAGTAAAAAGTCTGTGTATATGAAACTTCACTGACAGCGGTTTCAGTTTTTAAAAATTTTATCTTTATGTACAGTGGTCTCTCGCGCTATATATATATATATATATATATATATATATATATATATATATTTTTTTTATTATTTTATTTGCCATTCAATATTGCATTATATATGTGTGTGTATATATATATGTGTGTGTGTGTGTGTGTGTGTGTATATATATATATATATATATATATATATATATATATATATATATATATTAATGCAATATTTGACCGGCACTGTGCTGGTCACAGTGGGCCAGTACCATGCCCAGGGTGCCTTCCATGTAGGACGATGCCAAACTGTAAGCAAAAAGCAATACAGGCGGCACTCCAGGGTTGTTTACACCTTTTTTTGAGAGTCCCGGGAGTGCTGCCTGTATTGCTCTATAGATAGATAGATAGATAGATAGATAGATAGATAGATAGATAGATAGATATATAGAGACAGATAGATAGAGATAGATATATAGATATAGAGATATATATATATTCTATATCACAGTGCCTTGCTAATGTATTCACACCCCTTTGCATTTTTCATGTTTTGTTGCCTCACACCCTGGAATTAAAATGGATTGTTTGAAGGTGTGCATCATTTCATTCACAGAACATGCCTACAACTGTGAAGTTGTGTTTTTTTTTATATTGTGAACCAAACAACATGTAGGACAACATAACAGAAAACTTCAGCGTGCATAACTATTCACCCCCCTTAAGTCAGTACTTTGTCGAGCCACATTTTGCCGCAATTACAGCTGCAAGTCGCTTTGGATAAGTCTCTATGAGCTTGCCACATCTTGCCCCTGGGATTTTTGCCCATTCCTCAAGGCAAAACTGCTCCAGCTCCTTCATGTTCACAAGTGGAAACCATCCAACAGCAATCTTCAAGTCTGACCACAGATTCTCAATTGGATTGAGATCTGGGCTTTGACTAGGCCATTCCAACACATTTAAATGTTTCCCCTTAAACCACTCGAGTGTTGCTTGCTGGAAAGTCTCAAATCGCAGGCAGGCTGAAACAGGTTTTGCTCAAGAATATCCCTGTATTTAGCACCATCCATCGTTCCCTCAACTCAAAACAGTTTCCCAGTCCCTGCTGCTGAAAAACATGGTGTTCTTGGGGTGATGGGATGTGTTGGGTATGCGACAGACATTAGCGTTTCCCTTGGCTGAAAAGTAAAATTTTAGTCTCATCTGATCAGAGCACCTTCCTCCATACATTTGGGGAGTTGACCACATGCCTTTTTGGCAAACTCAAATTGCGTCGTCTTAGTGATAAAAATAAGTAATGGCTTTTTTCTGGCCACTCTTCCATAAAGCCCAGCTCTATGGAGTTTACGGCTTATTGTGGTCACAATCACAGATACACCAGTCTCTGCTGTGGAACTCTGCAGCTCCTTTGCTGCCTCTCTGATTAATGCCCTCCTTGCCCGGTCTGTGAGTTTTGGTGGGCGGCCCTCTCTTGGCAGGTTTGTTGTGGTACCATGTTCTTTCTATTTGATGATGATGGATTTGATGGTGCTTCGGGGGATCATCAAAGATTTGGATATTTTTTTAGAACCCAACACAGAATTGTACTTCTCAACAACTGTGTGCCTGACATGTTTGGAGAGCTCCTTGGTCTTCATGGTGTGATGCCTCTTGCTTAGTGGTGTTGCAGCCTCTGGGGCCTTTCAGAAAAGGTGCGTTTATACTGACAGATCGTGTGACGCTTAGATTTCACACAGGTGGACTTCATTTCACTAATTATGTGACTTCTGAAGGTAATTGGTTGCTCCAGAACTTTTGAGGGGCTTCATAGCAAAGGGGGTGATTACATATGCACATGTAAATTTTCAGAATTTTATTTATAAAGATTCTTTTTTATATATTTTTTTTCTCATTTCACTTCACCAAATGAGACTATTTTGTGCAGATCCATCAAATTAGCCAAGTGCCCTTACATCGCTTTAACGCACACTTAGACTCAGAGGTGCGGCACTCATGGAAAGCAGGAATAAACAAAAGCACCTGTTGTTTATTCCTGCCTGCCATGAGTATCACCCATCTGTGTGTGTGTGTGTGTGTGTGTGTGTGTGTGTGAACTATACGCCTATTCAGAGAACGGATAGCCAACCACCGTTCAACCATAAGGTTGGCCCTGAAAACGGAAGATTCAGAGAAACCTGTTGCCCGGCACTTTGCATGCTATAAACATCAGCTTTCCTCCCTACGATGTATGGTGATTGATAGAATACCACCTACAGAGACAGAGGGGAGGGGATAGGGCAAAAGCCCTATTGCGCAGGGAAGCTATGTGGATACACAAGCTTGATACTATCTGGCCTAAAGGACTTAATGAGTCAATACACTATAACATCTTTTTATGAGGGGTGCACACTGAAGCTTAACTAATTTGAATACTGTCTATGACAGAGATGGGGAACCTCAGGCCCAGGGTCCGTATAAGGCCCCCAATCGTTTGGTCTGGCCCTCTGAGCTTTTTTCTGCTAGCCTCATCTGGCTAGCAATGTGCCTAGAATGGCACCCTGCAGCCAGAATCTATGCAGCAGTGCCGACTGGAGCGTCCTTAGGACACTTCAGATGGTCACACAGCTGCCCTTAGAGCTCCCCGAAGCATCCTCAGGATGCTCCAGGCATTGCTGTAATCACCGTCGATTGTGGCCCCGCCCCTGTGTGACATCACACAGAGGGGGCGTGGCCTGCACCAGGCCCACAAATAATGTTATATATATCAAAATGGCCCTCGGCAGCAAAAAGGTTCCCCACCCCTGCTCTATGAGAGCTTCATATACTATCATGGACTGACTTATGGCTCTGGGACACTGGATAAATAGCCCCTTGAGATTGGAGATGTTTAACAAGGATTTTTTTTTTATATTTTTTGGATTTTTTGTGATATCATATATTTTTTTTGTATTTTTATTTTTTATACTTTATTTTGTTTTTTGTCTGTGGTTTGAAATAACAATCGGTGTCCAGTAGGTTAAATGTTGATATTAACTTTCTATAATGTGAGTTTATTTATATATCCGTATGTGATTGGCTGTGATAATATGCTTCTTAGATTTATGCCCAGCGCAATTGTGCTGGATATATACCCTAATTTATAGATACATGACCTGTATTTTATAGACACATGTGACATATGTATTCTTGTAATACACGGCACCGATGACCAGTGTGCACTCATTTGAGACGCTGGTTGCTAGGCAAAATAATGCCGCTGACACACTTCCGTCTGAGAGCCGGAACCTGTATGTGTACAGCAGCGCTGGTCGCCAGGTGATGGGACGCAATGCGTGCTCATCCGGCTGGGGGAAAGGTAAGATGAGGTTGCCACGAGAGTATGGCCAGCTAGAGTGTGCGCCTTGAGAATGAGGTTAGTGAGATCTATTACTATTGAATAAAGGTTAACATGATATATACCAGCTGGAGATACTCTACCATGTGCTGATTATTTTCAAAGCCTCATGTGGAGGTGCTGGCTCTATGTAATACCTGGAACTGGGATTCCAGGATATACAAGGTGGTTTTATGTATGTTGGGATGCACTATAGTATGTTTGTCCATATCTGTTTTTCTTTGTTTCTTAAAACTAGGGGGAGGAGGGTATGGGTATTTTTAGGTGATGCGTATATCTGATTATTGTACCTTGACAAAGGTCCAAAGAGGACCGAAACGTCGGATTGTTATTATGATGGAATAAAGTTACCTATTTATGAATCGGCTGAAGTCTGGTGAGTGCACCCCTATACTATGTTATACATTTTTGTCTGTGGAAATCTGCCCAGACTGAAAATTGATGCTGCACCCCAGCAACTATACTATAACTGAAGAGTATGCGAATTGCTCAAAGATATATGTATGTGATGTTCTAGATCTAAGGTAGAATTCACAAAAATGGTGTTCACACTAACACCTAGTTAAAGATCTTTACCGAGCTGGCTGAAAAATGCACTTCCCAGTTCTGTATTACAGAAACAGCAGTGCCTCTGGCAAAGTGACTGCATGTAGCCATACTATACAGGGAGAAATGTCACCTATGTGCTAGTGCAGCTTTCACAAATGTTTAAAATAATTAAAAAACTGGTCGAAATGACAAAAGGTATCTTAGATTGGATTGTTCCTTCCTTAAAAGTTTACGTCATATATAATTAATGCTAGAACATTGATTTTAGCGTGACGGCAGCTGGTGTGTGTGCGGTGGGGGTGGGAGGTGTTTGTGGCGTTTGGTGGGGTGCTTTGGGCCAGCAGCAGGCGCTATGCGGGGAGGGGATGTTGCAGCCGTTCTTTAACAACAGCGGCTCCATTCCTCGCATCCCCAGCCAATCACTAAGGCCGACAGCATCTCCTTATCCACTGGCCGCCTGAGACTTCTGCCTCCTGGTCATGTGACTGCTGTGATGTTGCCGTGCTAACTTTCCTGTCGCCTCACAGATCTCTGGTCGGCCACCACTGCCATGAGGGAGGAGGGGCTGCCATTTATCCCAAAGCCTGCAGAGACTGCCCCTTCCTCTCTCTCCCACACTTCCACCGTGGCAGTGTGACAGAGAGGAGGGGGGGGGGGGGGGGAGTGTTTCTGTGTGAGGTTGGGAGCATTGTGCAGGCCCTGGGTGTAGGAGCATTGTGAATGTCGGTTACAGGGACCCTGTCAGGGGATGTGGAGTGGAAAGTGCCCTAGTAGGCCTCAGGTCAGCTGCAGACATACATACTGCACACACAACCACTGCACACATACATACTGCACACAAAACCACTGCACACATACATACTGCACACACAACCACTGCACACATACATACTGCACACACAACCACTGCACACATACATACTGCACACACATCCATTGTACACATACATACTGCACACACATCCATTGTACACATACATACTGCACACACATCCATTGTACACATACATACTGCACACACAACCACTGCACACATACATACTGCACACACATCCATTGTACACATACATACTGCACACACATCCATTGTACACATACATACTGCACACACATCCATTGTACACATACATACTGCACACACACCCATTGTACACATACATACTGCACACACAACCACTGCACACATACATATTGCACACACATCTATTATACAGATACATACTGTACACACATCCATTGTACACATACATACTGCACACACAACCACTGCACACAAACTACCATCCACACTTGCCCTCTCTCTACACCCAGTACTGTTGCAACTGCTGTCTGAACATATCCAGCACTAGTGCCTGCCCTTACTCCCCTCTAACCCTAGCTCTACTCCAACTTATTCCTGCCTTTACCTCCAGCTTTACCCCAACTGCTGCTTGACCTTAACCCCCATTACCCCAGCTGCTACCTGCCCCCAGCACTGTCCCAACTGATGCCAGCCCTCCCCCCTATATGTGACGGGACCCAGAAACCGTGTAGTAGGCCCCCGATTTGTTAAAGTGAGGGGTCCCTAAGACCCACAATTTTTTTACTCTGTGCAATCACTGGGGGTGACATAGTTTAGTGCCTTGTGGGAGAGTGAATTTTCGGCGGGGTATACTGACACCCATGCTGGCTTCTACCAGCCTGGAGAGCTGTAAGATATATCGGAAGCTAGCACAGCAGTAGAGTGCAGGCTGACCGTTTATATCAAAAGCCGAGTTGTGCTGTCAAACTGTGCTGTCACGGAACCAGTTGAATGTGGTTTCGTGTGAACCCTGTCCCTAATGCCTTCACTGCTCTCCTGGGCTCTTGTAATCTATACTTGTCCCTCTCTTTCCCATAAGAATCCTATAACAGACTGTTAGATTAGTGTCTGTGTGTGTATTTACATATTAGACATAGAGTAATTATTTATACATTTGTGTAGATATGAAGTTGCATATGTGAACATGGTTTAGGTATGTGTATGGCTTTTCACACTAGACCACGCCCCCCTTAATCTTTTTTGTTTCTCGTGCCTTTGGCGTGCACAACAGGACTCCTTGGTGCGCCCAAAAAAATATTCGCTTGTCAAATAAAATTGGGCTCGGGCCGGCCCTACTGACAGGGGATATCATGGGAGTTTCCAAAGCTCCATCGGTCGTGCAGCATGGGGCTGGTGCAATTGCTGATAATAATGACAATGGACCTAGAAGGCTGGTGTAAAAACAGTGATGACGTGACATTCTGCTTGCACGGATTCTCGCATTAGCCCTATGGAATCTCGCATCTGGCTTTAAGATTATATTTAAAGACACATTTTTCCCATGTGTTTTTTTTTGGGGGGGGGCGACTTTGTTCCCCAATCTTTAGTGGGGTCTATTTTGTATTGACGGCTATTTCCAGCTGGTTGTATATGTTTATTATGAGCACTCCTAATTAAGAAATAAAATGTTGTTTCCTTCGTATACCCTTTTTTTTGTCTGCCTGAAGAGCTATTCATGTCTACAGGGTTGAAATATTTTTAGTGTTGTGCATTAGATTGCAGAATCTGTAAGTGTTATGTGAACTCCTTTTTAATGAATACTGCTTGATCAGCATGAACTAATTCTGGAATAATGGTCTCCAGTTTAGATTCTAGAACTTGGCAAATACTTTTATGCTCTTAGTTCGTTTGAGACGTTGTTCTAGTTAGTGCATAAATGAATACTCCTTTCCAGTGTAACTACAATAGAAGTTTTAACCACTAATGATGTACTAAATGAACATTTAATTCCACCAATTATGGAAAAGATAATTGACTTCTAGTGTGTGTTAGGAATATATATGCACCTTTCTAGAAATTAAATGAACCATCATCTCGGAGAGCTAAAAACATCATTAACTTTGAGATATGTTAATGTAGAGCTGCAGAATTCAGCAGATACTTTGCTGTTTTAAAACAGCTTGTGAAGAATAATCAATGAATTATGGTTTAAATAAATGTGTTTCCTGTATTGATTATTCTTTTGCCATCTGTACATCTTTCTGTTATTTCAGTTTATAACTTGAACGGTCTGTTCTTGGATAACCCATAAGCTAATTTAATCAAATCTGTACTGTAAAATGTAGTATTATGCTGTGCTTTTATAGTATGTGAGGGAAAGAAAAGTATAAATGAGAAGAGTCTGCAAATGGCTCTTACAAGGAAAATTCTCAATGTCAGTGTCACCCCCAGACTTCTGGACGACTGCATCTGTTGGTTCATTGCTGTCACAGAGAAAATGTGATGTATACAGCAAGATGTTGTAATTGAATTAGACTGCATGTGATATACACCTGGCACTGCCTCTTCCCCAAGTTATATGTCTCTGGATGGAAACCTAAAGCGTCCCATCACTCTACGACAAGCAAAACGTGTGTATAGAGTCTGTGCCTCTTGCTCATAGCACCACATGTTCTTTGCCTGGGTTCCATTAGCTGTTCATATTTTAGGATTCCCTTTACCCAAGTGCACTATGAAGCCAGAGGAGGGGGCTACTTTATATATGTTTGACACAGGTTTTTTGGCAGCTCAGAGATGGCTAAAAGTTAGTACATTAAGCTTATGAATCTCTGAGCATGCATCATCTTCTGCTCTTACCTAGTGAAATAATAGTAGTAATAATAAAAGTGTATGTGCATAAAACATGTCCTATATATTGCTCCTATTGAGTCATTACTTACACATGTTCATTCTATTTACTATGAAAGGTTAAAGCCTCGTACTTAAACTATCCAATAGCATGATATACATGCTACAGTATAGGAAAATGCTGCCTGGGCTTTCTCCCATGTCTGGTTGGTGGGAACTATTGATTACAGTAGGTAACACCTCATGACTGATTCTGAATTCAGTGGCTTGTACTTAAGATGTTATGCAGCATTCTGTAGCCTGATATATTATACATTCCTGATATATTGGACTTGATGTACCCTCCTTTAATTTAACTTTTTATTCCTAGCAAACTATGACATTGTTTATGTCCTTGATGTATTCTAGGCTACCTTCCTGCTCTGTGTAAAGAAAGGGTCCACCACTTTTCCCTCTTGTACCCAATACTTATTTGCCGGGCCCTTCTTACAGACTTTCCATTGTTTTTTATTTATCTTATTATTTATTTAAGACCACTTTTTACCTGAAGGAGTTCTATTATGTTGTCACATGGAACTATTATTCAATTATAATTGATATAATAATTATTTACCTATAATCCTAACTTTATTGTTGCACATGCATACTGTTTATTTTTCAAATATTGTTGAAGTCTAAAAATATTCTTCTTTTTACACATTCCAGTTCCTTTGCTGTGTTTGATAACTAATGTTGCATTGAGTATATTTGGGATAGTATGGAAATATGGTAGTGGTTCCCAAACTTCTCTGAATCACGTTGCCCTAGAGTATCAGCATTGTTTTCACGGCACCCCTAAGCCAAAAGTTTGTTATTGAGAAAATCAGAAAAAAATTTAGTAAAGTGAAGTAAATTGTGCTCATCTGTCATCCTTAGGTTCATTTATGTGGTGGTGGTGGTTGTGGGCAGGTTTGCGCTTCTGTTTGTGCACATATTTACATTACATTGACAATCAATTTGATTTGGTGGTGAACCACCAACGTGATGCACCCCTGCAAGTGTCCTGAGGCACCCCAGGGTACCATGGCGCACAGTTTAGGAACCACTGGAATATGGTGTAGAGGTGTTGTGTGCTATTGTTATAATAGATAAAAGGAGGGTGAAAAGAGATGAAATTAAAGAAAACAAACCCGACTAAAGAATTTATTCTCGCACTCTCTTGTGGGTGCGAGCAGAAATCCGACTAAAGTGCCAGCCTCAAGGCTCGTTTGTGGATCAGCGCGGTGCTAACACCTTTGCAGCCGGCACTTTAGTTGGAGGAAGCCGGTTAGCGGGACTAAACACTCAGCTTTAGTCGTGCTTGCCCGCATTCTCTGACTTAAGTGTCTGTAGTTGGACTTAACAGCGTGGTAAATTGAATAGCTTCGGAAACTCCTTCCCTGCGTTAACAGCGCCCTGGATTGAATTGCGCTATAAATAATCATCGTTTGTTCGGTGGATCAATATTAAATTCCTTAAGTGTTGCTCCATTGTTAAGCTATATAAAGATTCTAAAAAAGCCAACATTCAGTCATTACCTGCTTACAGATAACTTCATTACACTTGCTGGCAGGAGGATCAGTTCATGTAGAGGAGCCAGAGTGTTGTCTCTGGGCCTGATTCAGCTTTGGGTATAGAGAGTAAGATATAGCAAGTAAAGGTGCCCACACACTAGGCGATCTGGTCACGGTCCAATAACGTGTCCAATTTTCCTTGAATTCTCCCTGGCAGTCGTGGACCCGATTTTGAGCAAAAACTGCCCAAATTGTCACACGATCTATCGTGCATCATGTCCGATGACGAAATTGTGAGATCGTACACGATAAATCGTTTGCACAACACGATGAATGGTCAGATTGCACAAAAAATGTAATAATGGGTGGGCTTAAGTCGGGTATATAAAGCAGGTGCCATTTTAGGTCTGTGCACTTCTGCTCTGTGACTAGTGAGGCTTGGTGTATACATGCTGAATGCTGTACATTGCTATTGTGCTATACTTTGTTTTGCTTTGCTCAACAAAGTGTTTTTTTGCTGCATTCTTTCTGTTCTATCCTGTATTCTGTGCTGATGGATCCCTATCGGTATAGAGTGAAGGTTGCTTATGCTGGGGTGAAGGTGATGAAGGAGAGGGCCCAGCATAGGAGGAGAGCATGCTGGACCGAGGAGTGGCTGCTGCAGAGGGAGAGTCGCTCTCACATGTCCCTGCTGATGGAGATTCGGGAGAACATTCCAGATGACTATTGCAACTACCTGCGCATGGATGACGCCTTCATCCAGGAGTTGCTGCATCTGGTGACCCAGTTTATCCAGAAGCAGGACACAAAGCTGCGGAGGGTTATCCCTGCTGAGGAGAGGCTGGTGGCTACCCTGATTTACATGGCTACAGGACAGTCACTGGAAGATCTGAAGTTTGGGACCATCATTTCCCCTCAGGCTTTGGGCATCATCATTCCGGAGACCTGCAAGGCTGTTGTGAAAGTGCTGCAGTACCAGTTTTTCAAGGTAAGGAAAAAGAACACTATACATTTGTTTCTTGTGAAAGAGGAAAAAAATAAAGGTTACTTTTTTTTTTTGCAAATGTAGGAAAGGACTGTATAAACAGTTTAAAACTGGGTCAAAATTTCAGCCAATATGGCTGCAAGCGATAAAATTGTCTTTATGACAGCAGTAAAAACATTGGCATTCCAAACATGGAATACATAACTTAGCAATTGTGCTTTTGAAGAAAGCTGCTATATGCATTTATAATGTAAAAACTGCATTATCCCCAAATTTTAACAGTCCCAATACCTAGCTTGTTCTATGATATACGGTGGGTAGGTTTGCCAGATTGAATAGGCCAATACCCACATGGCGCAAGGACAGATTATGGCCCCGGCTTCCAACAATCTGTCCTTGCGCCATGTGGGTATTGACTGCGTCCAATCAGCATCATCACCACCGTATACCATAGGGCGGCAGGTATTGGGAGTGTTAAAATTTGGGGATAATGTACTCAACAACAACAACAAAAATCTAAATTTACATTTGGTAAAACCCTGTATTGTCATCATCCGCCTCTAAAAGGGCACTATATATAGCCTGTCTTGTGGTGGGAGGGTTAGCGGATGGTGGAGTAGGTTGCGCCTGGGATGGAGGCATCTCAGGGGCAGTTGGGGTAGGTGGGAAGGGTACAGGGTCGCCAATATAGGTAGCTGGGTATAGGTTGTTACCCATTGCCCTGATGAGCAACTCATACACAAACCGTTGGAAATTATTTTGCTTTTCATCACTCATCTTCCACATGGCGCTGTTAAAATGAGTGGTAAAATTATCCAGATGATCTGGGGGCCTTCTTAACAGCTCTTCTGCTTGTTGCAGAAGTGTGTCCGCAGGATCTTTGCTTTGGGTCTTTTTCCCAGGACGTTTTCTTTCTTGCTGGGTAGGTGCTGGGGGTGTTGTGGTTGGTGGTGTGCATTGGGATAAGCACACATCCCCCTCACTGTCGCAATGCAGTTTAAATCTTGCATAGACCCCAAATCTAAGAAAAAAATTGTTAATGTTTTAACATTTGTTTTAATTTTTCCCTAGTCTCCTAATACAGTTGAAGAGTGGAAAAGCATTGCTGAAGACTTCGAACGGCGTTGGAATTTCCCTAACTCCGGTGAAGCAATCGATGGCAAACACATCCGCATCAACCCACCTGTCAACAGCGAATCATACTATTTCAACTACAAGGGGTACTTCAGCATCGTTCTCATGGCGGTGGTGAATGCCAACTAAGAGTTTGTGTTTGTAGATGTTGGCAAGAATGGGCGTGCTTTGGATGGTGGGTCGTTCAAGCAGACGGCATCCTACGAGATTCTCACCTGCAAAACTCCCAACTTGCCATCAGTGGAGGAGACTAAGCACGGCCTAAACTTTGTTTTTGTGGCTGACGAAGCATTTGCATTACATGAAAATGTGATGAAGCCATATGCACAAAGGGGCTTTACATCTGACAAGAGAATCTACAACTATCTGCTTTCTCGGGCACGCAGGATTGTGGAAAATGCCTTTGGGATACTCAATAACCGGATCCGCATTTTTCACACCAGCATAAACCTGCGTGTGGAGAAGATAGACTAGGTTGTGATGGAGTGCTGTGTTTTCCATAACTTTTTACGCCACAAAACCACCCTACAAAGGGCATCAGGCACAGCTATGCGAGAAGACCCAGACCTTCCAGAGGTGATTGGCCAGATTTCATTGTTGGCAGCACCAACAATGCAATCAACAGGCATGGCACGGGCCAAACAGGTGAGAGAGGAGTATATGGCCTATTTTAATGGCCCGGGAGCAGTGCCATGGCAGGAGGACTGTCTCAGATAAATATTAAAATTTAAAAAAAAAACATGGGGTGTATGCACTCTACTTACCAAACCAGCCTGGGACGAACCACTCTGAACTTCACCCGCCGCCTCTTCTCTCTCTCCCTCAGCCATCAGTACCGTGGACTGTTGCTGTGTTCCTACTCCTTTAAAAATTATATCAAAGGATAATACCATAGGGTGGGGAGATAAACATCATCAGCAGATGCTCCGGATCGCTTGGCATCCTCAACCTTTTTCCGTTCTTTTATAAACACAGTGCGGAGGTTTTGGATTTTTGAGGCGCACTGACTTCAGTGTTACATCGTGGTAGAATTGGCCGCTGTATTCAACCAATTCCTCCAACACAATAAGTTTCTTCGCCTTATTGGAGTAGTCGCGACTATTAATCCTCCATAGGCACTCCTTTGCCTCCCAACGCTCCAGGAAGCCTGTGATGAACTCGCGTTCCTTAATCATAGACACTTCTGTTAGGAAAAAAATAAAATATGGAAGTATACAATATTGTTCTAATTTGTAATACTTTGGAAAAATATATATATAATATATATATATGAGAGTGACTGTTTACACATTTTAAGTTGTTTTTAATTTGGTTCTGTTTTTGGTTTTAAATCCTGATTGCATTTTAAAATATTCAGTAATTAACTTGAGTCAGTGGATGGGTGGGCGATGCATTATACACATATAGGTGGTCAGTGGGTGGGTGGGCTAAACACAGGTGCTGAGTGGGTGGGTGGGCGATGCATTAAACACATAGGTGCTCAGTGGGTGGGTGGGCGATGCATTAAACACATTTAGGTGGTCAGTGGTTGGGACACATTGGTGGCCAGTGGGTCAGGCATATTCATTGGTGGACAGGGTCTGCATATACATTGATGCTAAGTACAAATATACTCACCAGATTCCACGATCAGGTGTGCTGAACAAGGTAATCGCGTCCGTCTTCCTTAAGTCACGATGCTGCACAAAATGGAGACTGGGGGGTGTACAGGGGTATGTCAGTCAAGTGACGGAAGGGACGATAGATCATGCATTGGATTGTTAGTACAAACTAACAATCCGCACCACATCGGGTCCGAGATTGGCAAATCTTGCTTGCAGCAGGTAAGATCTGAAGATGCGATGTATAACCAGCGGGGACGCGCATCGTAATCGTGAGTAGAGACTCACGATTAGGACATATTTTACACGATCTGTCGTTCCAATGTGTCGGAATCGGGCTGATCGTGTAAAACATCGCCTAGTGTGTAGGCACCTTAACTGTCGACCTGGACAAACCATGCTGCAACGTAAGAGATGTAAATACAAACTTTTTTTGCATGTAGGGTAAATGCTGGCTGATTATGCATGTAGCCCACAAATACTGCACAGCTTTATTTTTACACTACAATTTAGATGTCCGTTTGGACACCTCCCTCCCAAATCTAAATCTCTCTGCACATTTTGCATCTGCCCCACCTGCAGTGCAGCATGGTCTTACCAAGATGATCAGTTAACTTGCTGTTTCTTACTCTATTCCCAAAGCTGAATCAGGCTCTCTGTGTGGAGAGCACCAGACTCCTACTGTTCTGATAATTATGGGGTGCTGAATGTGTAGGCAAGTTTAGTTTTTGTTCCATTACATGAATGTATTATATATTTACCTATTCTGTAATTCAGCTCTTGATCAATTAAAAAACATTAAGGATGCAAATCTGTGTGTTAAATAGTAAATTGCAAATTATGTCAGCAAATGCATATAATATAATGCAATGACTAATCTTCATTTTTGTGTTTTAACACAATGACTCCATGAAAGGTTTTTCAACAAACCAAATGATGACCTACAAGTAGTACATGAGTAATAGTGGCAGACCTTTATCCTCTCTCAATTTACATATGGAGTCTGAAACAATCAAGGTCATGTGTAAGCAGCTGTATCAGCGTTACAGACTGCAGAGGTATCTTCATCTCATCAGAGAATCAAGTCCTGCAGTCTGAAATGCTTATGCATTAAAATTCCTTTCCATCACCTCCATTTCCGAGTATCGGGACTTACCAAGTGACATGATCATTGCGAGGTCTGCTCAGTAGGGCTCACACCCAGCCAATTCATTTATTTGTCTTCACAATCCAAGGACGCATTATATTTGCTTATATTTTGCTACATTGAATAAGCTTAAGGTTGCTGTTCAGATAGGAGTGTGAATGGTTGCTTTGAAAGGACACTGTAATAAAGGGAACAATGCCTCTAACTTGTAAGACTATCAGAATGTTTTGTTTTCCCAACGATTTCTTTGACCTTGATGTAGAAAGGAAAAGTGGTTCCTTTCTTTGTGTACAGCTTTTCATATTATTACTTAAAACTTGAAGTTCAAGGTCATTCACATTTCCTAGCAACCCACCTACTAATGCTGCCTGTATTATAGGGATTTTTTCTGTATAAATATTAATATTCAATGCTTCTATTTTTAAAAATAAATATAAAAGATTTCAAAATGTGATCACCTGTGCTCTACTGCGTGCCAGGCACTGAGAGCAGCTATTTTCACAATCATTTTGTTTACACACTTAATCTGTATATATGTAAAGGAATTGAACCTGGGTAATCCCTACTTTTCCCTGTAGATGTCATTACATTTTTATTTTTTTTATTAATAAAAGACCTAATAATGTTAAAAACAAGTCTTTTGTTTATTTGGTTCAAAAGTTTTTTTTTTTTTTTTTTTACATAAAACATCATTATATGCACATATTTAAATATACACTTTAATGTATAGTATATACTATACAAAAGTACGAAAACACAATATAAAAACAGTATTAAACAAGTGTCCAGTATCGTTTGGCCACACAAGGTGGAGAATCCTGGGCCACGGTATGAAATGGTGCTTGGTTACGCACTGTATTATTATATAAAAAAAAGTGCCTTTCAAATACCTGCAGACAAAACTAGACACAATACAAGAGTACAAAAATACAGTATAAAAATAGTATTAAACAAGTGTCAAGTAACGTAGCCAGACAAGGAGGACATCCTGGGCCACACTATAAATTTAGCTTTGTAAAGTATGATAATATTCAAAAAGTGCCTTTTACACAATAAACATTTTAAATTTACCGACACAATAGAAAAACAATAATAAAATTGTACCAACTGGCACTTTTACTATGACAGAATTTTAAAAATAGGCAAGTTTAAGGCAATTGCCTATACACTGTTTACTCTGGTGACTCTAGGGGGTAAATTTACTAAAGTGAGAGTTTTTAGAAGTGAGTTTTAAAAGTGATGTTGCCCATAGCAACCAGTCAGATTCTAGCTATTATCTTATAGAACGTGCTAGTTAAATGTTAAGTAGAATCTGATAGGTTGCTATGGGCAACATCACTTTTAAAACTCACTTCTAAAAACTCTCACTTTAGTAAATTTACCCCTAGGTGTGTTTGTGTTGTATTAGTGCTAGGGTTGTAATAATTGGGCCCCCTATTGTACTGCCCATGTGTGTGTTCTCGGTACACTGGAGCCTGTGGTATTTGGTATGTTTGATTTGCAAAACCACAAGCAAACGTGCGCTCAAGAAAAGACATTGGTCTGTCCTGCATATCCACTAACTGCGTGATAAATGACTGCTGCATTTGCCTTTCTGACTCTAGAAACCTCTCCGTTCTAGCACCCTCCTGCCTCTGTATGTCGGCGTCCAATTCACGGAGATGCTCCACAATCACAGAAGTCATCACTCGAGCAGCTTGCTCCACCTGTTTAGCTTCTTTCTGGGCGGCACATTGTAGACTGCAAAGGGGAGAAAGAAATTATTATTATATGCACTGAGGCGATATAAAGATAGCAGTGGTGTTTGTGTTCATGTGCTTGTGGCCCACTATCCACCTGCACGCTAGCAGCACTTTGTAACAGTTACTATATGGATTTAAGTGAATGTAGTTGTGTGTGTAATGTGTGTGGTTTTTGTTATACTTACTATTAGAGCATAGCGGAGGGGTCTTATTGGGGTGTGCTTTCTCCGAGCTTGTCTGAACTACATAATTTATGGTGGTATTGATACTGTCAGCATTCACAGATGAATCCATCCCACTACCTTCTCCAGGCTCATCGATCAGAAGGAGCAGTGATGTTGGGCTGCATTGCGAGGACGACAGGGTAACCTGTGTAGCCGGTATCTCTTGACTATCCTCCCGCTGTCTAGAGCAGGATGGCGTGATTGAGACAGTGCTATGGGGTTTGTAAGTGCTCTATTTCCAAAAGCGCTGTAGCACAATTCGTAATGCACCGATTCCTGGCGTGCTGCACCACTTTTTCTGCGGTTCTGATCGTACACTTTAGTGAACTGCTTGTGCAAGACCTTCAATTTATTTACCACTTGCTGCTGCGTGTGTTTATCCCTCGGGACTCCAGCATTTGGGCTATATTGCGATACACTGCCATATCTTTAACTGTGCTGGTCATCTGGCGTTTAATTTCTTCCTCCGCCCTGATGAGCAGTAGCTCTCGGATCTCGACAACGGTCCAGTTCGTGGGAGCACACATGCTGCTGCAGGAACAGGCTGTGGGTCAGACTGAGGGTGAGGCTCAAGCTGAAAGTCAGGCTGTGGTGCAGGTTTCTGTTCTGGCTGTGGATGAGGCTGTGTGTCAGCCTGCGTTTGTGGCTGCTGGTCAGGCTGTTGTGGTGCAGGAGGTTAGGCAGGCAAGCGATGGCTGCATCTGTATGTCTCTCTCTGCAGAGCACTGACAAATGACATCATCTGCCAGCGCCCCAGAAGCTCCAATCAGCATCTTTCGGAGCTAGCTGGTTCAAATAATCCGGCTAGCACCCGTTTACACTGCCGCATGACCAACCCGTTTTCATCCCTGCTCTCAATCCGAGTAAGATTGCCAGGTAAATTGTCCCGGGTTATTTTTTTGGGAGCCGTTCACACTGTGGCTCGACCTGGATTATTCGGTTGGTGTAAAAGGTGTATTAGTGACTTTCTCATGCAGTTTCCAAACTGTCCCCTTAACAAATGTTTGCAGGCCTTAAGCAGCTGCCTGAATTGCTTGCAGATAAAACAACTAGATAATGAAGTCTTGGTTATCTTATATTTTGAATTTTATTTTTGTTATAGCTCTTTGAAACAGCATTTAAAATTCTTGTTAGAATAAATAGTGTGACTGACAGATTTTAATGTAGCAGATTATTTATTATTATTATTATTATTATTATTATTATTATTATTATTATTATTATTATACAGCTCTTTCTCCAAAAAGGACAAAAGGCGCTTAACAGGTAGTAATAACATGATACAGAGGTTTACATTTTCAAGAAAGATCCAGGTGAGGCAGCCATTTCAGGCGCACTGCATAGGATCACACTGGGCAGAATAGGCAATGCCTGGATTTGATGACACATAATGGGAGAGAGACTATTATTATGTGATATCCTTGCGAGTTCATCAAGCCCATGCATTTTTCATCCCACACAGAGCAAGAGGCGAGGCAGCCATGTAGGGCGCACTACATTGGTTACAGTGTGCGAATAAGACTTACATGGAGTTAAGATGTGCAAGGATAAAATAAATAGTGAGCTAACTGGATATCCCTTGCATCACCACTTCAATGGGTTGCTTATCCTGCCCTGGAGAGTACCAGGCGAGGCAGCCATCTAGGGCGCAACTACATAGGTTACAATGGGCAGGATGAGCAACTCATGGAATTGTAACATGCAGTGGGCTGGGGAATTAGAGAGGAAAAAGATCAGAGATGCGGCAGTAAGGAGAGGCAGAGCAATGATATTGGCACATGAGCACGTAACAGACACATTGAAGAAAACTGGGATTACATGAACTACAGTATGTTAATGAAATGCATAATGAGTGTCCGGAATATATAAATGTCCTGCCTTCGTTGGAGCCGTCCGGGTGTTATGAGAATATGGGGGAGCCCACTAGTATGCAGAAGAAATGTCCCTGCTGAGACTGGTCTCTGCATTCTCCCACCTTGTTCAGGCTAGTAATGGTGTGTTGTTCCCCTTCAGCTCCGCGCTCACCTGGAGGGGCAGACCATGCATTCTGGGCATTGCAGTGCCAGAGGACCTTGATGGATAGCAGAACAGGGGCAGTGCCAGGCCGACAAGCAAAGAGCTGGAACTTCCCGCAGTGTTATGATGTGTCCAGGTGGATGAATGCACGGTGGTCGTAGTGTGATTATGGAGCCATGGGTGGGGAGATCTGTGAGTAGCGACCATCCCTGCCCCCCACCAGAAGCATTTCCTTGTTCTGTTTCTACTTTACCAGCATCAATAATCATGCTTTCACTAGTGTTATCACAAGGCAAAGCATGTAAAAGGGTATGTGCATGGAACCTTTTGGTTCAAATAGCCTCATACCCATTTGCAGTCAGGAGCGGCATGATGTGTATGTGTTTTTCTACTTCAGGGTCCATAGGGTATCCACAGGATACCTTGGGTATAGGTGTGACGTCAGTCATCGGGCACCATAGAGTTAAGCTTTTCAGCCTCCCAGGATGCACTAGGGTCCCCCTCCTATACCCCGCCCCCGAGTCAAGGCACCACAGTTTAGTTTGGTGCCCGGCCGGAGTCGGGTGCACCTGTTGGAGTGGGGGCTAGAAGAGCCCCTGAAGCTTTTTCTTCATGCAGCTGTGGCTGCACTTCTGGATGAACAGCATGGACAGTCAGTACTGACGTCCATGCTGTCTTCCCTACACCCCCGCCGGTACCAGAACGCCGGACCATGGCCAGCTAGCGGTGACCCCAGATGTTCCGGACCATGGCCGGATTCAAGGGGGACAGCAGATAAGCAGCGGGGTCCCGCGGTGGGTCCCCGCTGTCACATGGTCCAGAGTCCCCAGGCAGGGGGCTCCCTGGGGACTGGCTGCAGCGTGGAGCCAGGTACTGAACCTGCGCTTCCACTACCCCCTGGGACAGCGGACCGCAGCAGAGCGGTAGCGCTGCGGCGTCCCGGGGGTTAAATGCATGCCAGGGGAGCGCGCCTTCCCTGTCTCGCAGCCGGCGCCTCCCCCGCTGCACACAGCCCTCTCTGCACACTGCCGACTGGTCCTGTAGCAGCGCTCCTCCCCCAGGCCAGCCTCCTCTCTGCTCCTCGGCGGCCATCTTTCCAACGCATGGTGAACGCTGCTGGAAGCGCTGGACGGAAGCATCGTGGTCTGGGTCCCCCCGCATACCTCTCCTCCGATTTGGGTCAGGTCTGTGTATGCTGCGCTGTGTCCTACCAGGCCCTGTGTCTGCGTAGTTGAGTGATCAGCGCTGTTAGTGCAGGAATTGATTTTTCTTTGCATTGTATGTGACTGTGCTGGCGCTGCTGCCTGTAACTTTTCTTCTAACTGTCAGCTTTATTACTGTCACTGTCCTTTCTGCTAAGCCCTTGCGGTGCGGTGCTGCAGGGTGGTCTCTCGCCTATTTAATATATAATTGGTGAGAGGGGTCACATACTTGGTGCCATCATGTCTGAAAGTGATTTTCCTCTCCGACTACAGTGTGCTACGTGTAAAGTACCGTTAGCGGAGGGGGAGGGTAGCGCGGAGGGCCTCTGCCGGCAGTGTTTGTCTATGGCGCGGCCTATTACGGTTACAGCACCGGTACAGGAGCCGCCCTGGGCTTGTTTCGCTCAGGCGCTTACAACCCTAGTGGGCCAGTTAGCTCCGCGTTTACGCGGATGGGTTTGTCCCAGCAGTCAGTGGTGTCGTCACCCATGCAGGGTTTCCCACGACAATTGGTGCTACCCCACAGTCTCCCTATTTCCCCGCTCCCGGTTTCTCAGGAGCCGGCGTGGGTTAACTCCCTGACGAGTTAGGTACAGCACTTGTCGGATGTGTTGCAAGGGGAGTCTGTGATGCGGCCACATAAACGGCCGGTGGCGTCTCTGTCGGCTCCTTATGAGGATCACGAGGGGACGCCTGATGATGGGGAGATTCTGGATCCTTACGATCAGGAACCTCTCCATACTAAGGACGCTGACGCTAAGTCCAAGGTATATATTCCTGGACTTATTCGGGCAGTCCGCACAGCCTTGGTGATCGAGGACGAAGTTCCCCCAGCGGCTAAATCAAAGTATGCCTTTTTTAAAGATGTGAAGGGCGATGCCACAGTCTTTCCTCTTTCGGGTCAGTTAGTGGACCATTTAGAGGAGGCGTGGAAACAGCCTGGCAAAAGATACCAGCCGCAGAGACGCCTGGAGGTGGCTTATCCGTTCGCGGATAATTATTTTGCAAAGTGGGAATCCCCTCCACAGGTGGATTCTCATGTGACCCGTCTTGTCCATAGTGCCACATTGCCGATGCCATCCATGTCCTCCCTTAAGGATGCTACGGACCGCAAGGTGGAGATCTGCCTGAAGTCCGCTTATTCCCTTGTGGGGGGGGGCAGCACGGCCGGCTATGGCCATTTGCTGGGTTGCCAGAGCTGTGGAGCGCTGGGCGGATTCATTAGAGGCGTCTTTTGATTCTGACTGTCCGGCCGAACAGGCGGAGTTGATTGGTAATCTCCGGGATTCGGCCACTTATATCAATGAGGCGGCCTTAGACATTAGTACTCTGGTGTCTAGAATTTCTTCAGCAACGGTAGCTGCTCGTCGCACCTTGTGGCTGCGATCCTGGAAGGCGGACGCAGATTCCAAAAAGGGTTTGGAGGCGTTGCCATTTACTGGAGAAGTTCTCTTCGGTCCGGATCTGGACAAGATTGTGGCCACGCAGGCGGCAGCCAAATCGGCTTGTCTCCCGTCGGCCGCTGCTCCTTCTGGTTCTGGACCATCGTCCTTTCGGTCTTATAGGGCCCAGGGCAGGCCCAAACCACAGTCTTTTCCTCGACAGGCTGGCCCTAAGAAATCGGCCAAGCCCCGGAAGCAGGCTTGGAGTACCAGACGTCCGGCCCCTAAGCCAGATGACAAGCCTGCAGCCTGACGGTCCGGGCCTCCCTTTGGGGGATCCCAAAGTGGGAGGCCGCCTGCTGCAGTTCGCCCAGTGTTGGTCGGTTACTACGACAGACACTTGGGTTCTCGAGGTGGTCTCCCACGGGTACGCCCTCTCTTTCCGGCACAGACCCCCGGCTCGATTCTTCACCACGGGTCTACCATCAGACCGGAACAAGGCTATGGAGCTGCGGAAGGTATTGCACACTATGCTCCAGGCTGGAGTTATAGTGCCTGTTCCATTCTCCCAGAGGGGCCAGGGTTTCTATTCAAATTTTTTTTTGGTACAGAAACCCAATGGGTCGTATCGTCCGATTCTCAACCTCAAGGCTCTCAACAAGTCTTTGCGGGTTCCGAAGTTTCGGATGGAGACCCTACGGTCCATCATTCTGGCGCTGGAACCGGGGGACTACATGGTGTCATTGGACATACAGGACGCTTACCTGCATGTCCCTATTCTTTTGCGCCATCAACAGTTCCTCAGGTTTGCGATCCACAGCGACCACTTCCAGTTTCGGGCGTTACCTTTTGGCCTGGCGACAGCACCACGTGTGTTCACCAAGGTGATGGCGGTCATGGGGGCTTCTCTGCGGCTGCAGGGAGTCCGCATGTTGCCGTACTTGGACGACCTTTTATTGGTGGCAGGATCTCCAGAGCTCCTTCTACACCACTTGGACCTGACCATTGCGCTACTGCAACGGCACGGCTGGCTAATCAACTGGCAGAAGTCCACTCTAATCCCGTCTCGGCGGATTCTGCACCTCGGAGCCTTATTGGACTCGGAACAGCAAAGGATCTTCGTGACGGGGGAAAAGATCTCTGCTTTACAGTCGAGGGTGCGCAGTTGTCTGCACAGCCACCGGGTGTCTCTACACTCGGCGATGAGGTTACTGGGCTCCATGGTGTCGGTATTCAACATGGTGGAATATGCCCAGTTTCACTCCAGACCTCTGCAGCACCTGATCCTGTCCAAGTGGAACGGGCTGCCTCAGTCACTGAAGTCCCAGACGATTGTGCTCACCCCGGAGGTTCGCCTGTCCCTTGCCTGGTGGTTACAGACTATCCATCTCAGCAAGGGACGTCCGTTCTGGGTTCCAAATTGGGTCCTGTTGACAACGGATGCCAGTCTTCGGGGCTGGGGAGCGGTTTCGGGTCCACACTTGTTTCAGGGCAGGTGGACGCCGACAGAAGCGGAGCTTCCAATCAATATCTTGGAACTCCGTGCGGTCTTCAATGCTCTCCAGCAGGCACATCGGGTTTTCCAGGGTCGTCCGGTACAGGTCCAGTCGGACAAAGCTACCACCGTGGCCTACATAAACAGGCAAGGAGGAACCCGAAGTCGGGCGGCTCTCGTGGAGGTCTGTCGGATCCTGGTATGGGCGGAGCGCAATCTTCCGGCCATATCAGCGGTCTTCATCCCGGGAGTGCTAAATTGGGAGGCGGACTTTCTAAGTCGCCAGGACGTTCATCCGGGGGAATGGTCCCTGCACCCGGATGTTTTTCAACTGCTGGTGGACAGATGGGGTCTTCCAGAGATCGACCTCATGGCGTCCCGGCACAACAACAAGTTGCCGGTGTACGGGTCTCGCACAAGAGACGAAGGGGCGTCTCTGGTGGATGCTCTGTCCGTCCGGTGGATGTTCCGGTTCGCATACCTGTTCCCTCCGGTCTCCCTTCTTCCACGGGTAATCCGGAAATTCAAACAGGAAGGAGGGACGCTCCTGTTGATAGCTCCCGCGTGGCCCAGACGGCACTGGTTCTCAGACCTTCAGGGTCTATCCGTGGACAGTCCTCTGCGGTTGCCGCTACGACCGGACCTTCTGTCACAGGGTCCTTGTCTTCACCCGGACCTGACTCGGCTGTCTTTGACGGCGTGGCTGTTGAGACAGCCATGCTGAGGTCCAGGGGGTTTTCCAGCTCTGTGGTGCGTACCATGTTACGAGCTCGGAAGCCGTCTTCCGCGAGGATATACCATCGCGTGTGGCATACGTTCTTCCAGTGGTGTCGACCGAGAGGTTGTGCACCGCGGGAATTTTGTCTGTCTCGGATACTCGCCTTCCTACAAGCGGGACTAGATCATGGGCTTCGCCTTGCTTCTTTGAAGGTACAGGTTTCGGCCCTGTCTGTCTGGTTTCACCGTAGGATTGCTACAATCCCGGATGTGCGCACCTTTATGCAAGGTGTTCTCCGCATTCAGCCGCCCTTTGTTCCACCTGTGGCGCCTTGGGATTTGGCTGTGGTCCTGAGGGCTCTCCAGGGACCGCCGTTTGAACCACTGGGCTCAGTGGATCTTAAATGGCTAACAGCTAAGACTGTTTTCCTTCTGGCTATTGCTTCGGCCAGACGTGTTTCTGATTTAGGGGCTCTTTCTTGTAAACCCCCTTTCGTGGTTTTTCATGGGAACAGGGCAGTGCTCCGCACTCGGCCCGAGTTTCTTCCCAAAGTTGTTTCCCAGTTTCATGTTAACGAGGAAATCGTTGTTCCGGCCTTTAACTCACCTGGTCTGTCAGTGGGTGAGGCCTCTTTGGATGTCGTGCGGGCCTTAAGGACTTATGTTGACCGCACTTCTTCGTTTAGGAAGTCGGACGCCTTGTTGGTCCTCTATGGCTTCCGTAAAAAGGGTTGGCCTGCTTCAAAGCAAACTTTGGCAGCCTGGATCCGTATGGCTATTTCTGAAGCTTATCTTCATGAAGGCCTGCCGGTTCCTCCTTCTGTGAAGGCTCATTCCACTAGGTCTGTGGGTCCTTCGTGGGCAGCTCGACGTGGTGCCTCTGCAGTCCAGATCTGCAAGGCTGCTACGTGGCCCTCTGTCCATACCTTCGTGAGGTATTACAGGTTTGACACCTTCGCCTCTCAGGATGCTTCCTTCGGGCGGTGGATTCTCCTTTCTGCACAGGAGCGTCCCCACCCTTAAAGGATACTGCTTTGGGACATCCCCAAGGTATCCTGTGGATACCCTATGGACCCTGAAGTAGAAAATATGAGATATGGTAAGAACTTACCCTTGTTATCTCTATTTCTACGAAGTCCATAGGGTTCCACAGGACTCCCGCCCTGTCGCACCTGTGCTGCAGATGGGCTTTGCTCTGGTCACCGGTTTTTCCGTCTCCCTCTGGTGAGAATGTGATTCTTGTGTGTGTCCAGATCTTTTTTCTCTCTCTTCCTTCTCCTCCTCCGGCCTATGGCTTGGTAACTAACTGAGGTCCCTTGGCTCGGGGGCGGGGTATAGGAGGGGGACCCTAGTGCATCCTGGGAGGCTGAAAAGCTTAACTCTATGGTGCTCGATGACTGACGTCACACCTATACCCAAGGTATCCTGTGGAACCCTATGGACTTCGTAGAAATAGAGATAACAAGGGTAAGTTCTTACCATATCTCATGTTTTATTATTTATTCTATTAACTGAGTCCTCCATTTAATCAAGACTTAACTGCTGGTTATCCGTGCATGTTGAATGTTGTCGCGTTTGACTGATGTTTGTTTTTAATGCCCTTTTACAAAAGAGAAAAGGTGGTGGTACAAAAAAAGCATCCATCTACCCTGATGTATATAGTGAAAATAACTTCTTTATTTCATTCACTTCAGTAGCAGATATGGTTATTATCCAATCTTTGTAATGTAAATGTGTTCTGATTCAGTTCTGACACCTCTATTATTCTGTAAAGTTTAATTAAACAAAAATGTCAGGCGCATTTCACATGTTGTGGTAACAAGCACTCATGGCTGTGGTGGTTAGCGGAGAACTTAGAGATCATGCAGCATCTGAAAAACATCAACTCTAATCCCGGGTGCAAGTGGGTATGGTGTAACTGGGATCAGTGGGTTCCATCCACATCCATGATTGTACTGGGAAAAAAAATTACTTCAATTATTTTTGACTCTATGGGTACAGTGAGCAGAGGGTCTTTGCCCCACCAGTCTGTGTAACTGGCAGCCATAATAATTTGGAGCCTCCAGAAATATTTTGGAAAGGAGATTAGTAGAAGGACGGCTAAGAAAAGAAGCATGCTCAAAAGGTGCTTAGCTGGCTATTTAAAAGAAAACTATATATTATTTCTTCTTTAATAATGATTAGCAAACCATGTTGTTAGAATTATGAAGCTTCCTAGCAGAACTTTAATAACTCCTTTGCAGGTGTTTACTTATGCAGCATATGATACAAGGCAGAACCTTTAAATAAAATGTATTTGTACAACTTATCAGAATGACTGGCAATCGGGACAAATTCCCTTCATCCCACACCATCCGTGATTGCCCGTACACACTGTGCAATTTAATGAATGTTATCTCGTTCCATCCTTTATTAACGGCACCACCTCATACACGATATAATGTGATCTGCTGTGCAGCACGGCAGATCAGAAGATGTCGAATCCTACCCGCGGGAGCGTGCAGTTGGGCTTACACACTAAGCGATCCGCATGATATGTCATTTTCTGGCAAATTGGAATGACCTATTGATCTAGTGTGTACCCACCTTAAGCCAGCCAGTCTTTCAGTCTTTACCTGTGTCCTGTGTGCTTTTCTCCAGGACAAATACGTACTGCATGTTTTGGTAAAATGTTTCTCTTGCAAAATGCCATTTGGGAAATTGAATATTTGAAGGATCACATGGTTAGTGTTGCATAGCAGAAGAGAATACTTATACTCCTAGTTTTTGATTTGTTTTGTTTTCTAAAGAAATCTGGAATTTGATAGAATTTTAATTCTGCCCATATAACTGTCAGACTTGAAATTAGTTGCAGAACAGCTTCCAAATTGTGATGGTCTAAGTCACGGTGTAGCAAAATTCAGAAAATACTGAAACAAGTAAATCATGTTTCTAAGTTATTCAAACTGGTTTGCAATCCTTGTAACGTCAGCCATTAGTGTCAGCTGTAGGAACATCATTGATCCTCATTGTATTGATGACCGGAAATGTTAAACATATTTTCCCTGGCTGCTGCTCCTTTATGTTCATATAAAGTGCTGCATGTCTATTAATGCATTTGCTTACTGTAGGGTTCAGAGAAATGACACTACTTCTCAGGACCAATACATTTAAAAAAAGAGGTATGTTGCCATCTTGTGGCTATATGTTGGCATGAATGAGCAAGCTCTTAGAGCAGCTCTTTTCATAGCATTCAGAACAATAATAACGCTCACAACAGTAAAATCAGTGTCTGCCATGTTTCTGTTTAATAGTTTCTTTGTAGATTCAGCAGCAGACGTTTCCCATGGGAATGATGCTTTGTATAGGAGTAGAAGTATCAGTGAAGGCATAAGTTACTGTTTGAAATGCACACTAGTACTAGGATGATAAAATTAGCACAGAATTTCAAATAAACCTGTACAACATAATAAATATTATATGGTCTTCAAGCCAAAACTGCATGTGTACCACAATGTTATGATTGTTACACAGAATTGTCATTCTGTTTGCAGTTTTTATCTGATATCAGCTTTGTTTGTCCTGTTGTGGTTATCCGCACACTAATATAGAGCACACTAACATGTAATAACAAATAGCTTATATCTGTGCTTTCCTGGAGCCATCAATACTACTCAATACAAAAAGTAGCTGCTATTGTAAGTTTTATTTTTGCTATTTAATTTATGAATATCATTATCCTGTAAGACAGCCATTGTACCAAATATTCACACTCCATTTTTGTATAAATGCAGGTACCTAGTTAATGTAAACCTTTGTTCAGATTAGCCCTTTTAGTTGAGAACTGTGAACTAAAAGCACTTAAACACGTGATGCCTGATTGAAAGCAAATTGAAGAATTGAATGCATATGTGCTCCTGCCTTGCGTGCACGCAAATAAATGCATATATTCATCCATGTGCATTTTGTGGTGCGCTCAACCCTATCCGAATGCTTGGCTTGGTAGTTTCTATTATCATCCTCAAAATCATGGTGCACTTGCACCAACCTAAAATTTGTTCTTGGTAACCAGCGTATTTACATCCATCTCTGCTAAGCCTGCAGATGTGTCAAGGGTTCGACAGGGTCAAAAGTTAGACATGAAAATGGTCGACACAATTTTTTTATTTGTTAGGTTTAGGGTTAGGCACTAACTGGAGGGTTAGGGGTAGGCACTTATCCCCACGGTTATGGTTAGGCGCTTACCCAGATGGTTGGGGTTAGGCACCAAGGGGAGGGTTAGGGTGAAGATTAGGGCTAATAAAAAAGTTGACCATTTTTTGTGTCGACAATTTTCATTCCTAACTTTTGCCCCTGTCGACCTTTTGCCCCTGTCGAAATATTGACTGTCTTAAGCTGGCCACAGACATAGCGATGTGTTCACGATCCGACATCGTGCACGATTTCCCTTGAAAACTCTCCTCTGCAGCTCTGCACATGATTTGGTGTTTGCAGTGTCCAATCTTCAAACGATCTATCGTGCAGCCAGACACTTGTCCAGTGCATTTGTATCCCAGATTGGCAGATTTGCCCTACAGCACGGCAGATCTGAAGATGCGATGTGCGACCAGCGGGGACGCGCATCGTGATCGTGAGCAGGGACTCACGATTTCCTCACGATTTGGCCATTTTTTACACGATCTGTCGTTCCAATGTGTCGGAATCGGCCAGATCGGGTACAAAATCGCTGTGTGTGTGGCCAGCATGAACTCTGGTGTCTATCTAGACATTGTCTATCTAATTACTGTCTATCTCTTATACCACACCCATGTGTCAGCACTTCCTTATCTCGACTACCCTGCCCTGATGAAATGCCCTGTTACAGCCTAGTTACACCTCTTCAGTCCTAAGTGGAGATGTAAGTGAAATAATTTCAACTTTGCATCAACCATACTTGCACGCATACAGTATTGGAGCAGGCGCAGCGAGAAAGCATGCAATATATGCTCTGCATCAGCCCCATACTGGTAAAGTAATTGTTTCTCTTAAGAAACAAGTGTTCACACATGTTGCCAAGTGGATTCCTATCTAAGGGGCAGATAGAAGTAAGAGTAGAGGCCTATGATGGTGCGAGCAGAATTTGCTTCCCGTAATGGGCTGAGAAATGCACAACACGCTAGCATTGAATTGAATCTGTCCCTAAATATATTTGTTACAGAATAGTGTGGTCTATATGGTCAACATGCTTAATATGTCGACATTCAAGTAAACACAGCTGAAATGCCAACATGATAAAATGTTGAAAGACCGTCCCTGATGGTCTAGTGGGGACTTGTCTGCCCCCCAACGACAGAGGTGGCTTCCAGGTCCCACTCACACATCTGATGGAGTGGCAGTTCCAGTGAGTATTCTCCAGGTATACCCAACCCTAATCCTCCCCCTACTAAACTTCTACTACCCCACCGGAGCCTAACTCTAACCTGTACCTAGTGCCTAACCATAACTTTCCCGTCCCATAGCTTTACTTTAATGTCAGCATTCTGAGAATGTTGGGATTTCCCATGTTGACACTTCAGATGTTGACATTGTGCAGAGGTTGTCGACATAACTGTTGACATTGTGGTGTTGACATTATGATTGTTAATCTTATGACTGCATCCTCTAAAAGCAAATAGAGGTGGAAACTGCCTATGTATATTCCAGGAACAAAACTGAAAAAAGTTCAAATCTATTTTAAGTTGCAATGTAAGCTAAAGCAAATTATTGATACCACCAATCTCCAGTCACCATGTGGCGTGGCGAGGGTGGCGGGCTCCATCCTGGCTATAGGTAAAGCTACATCAGTCCTCTGGGCCTGACAACCAACAGGACGCCTGTCACAGGAGTCACAATACCAGGCCAGCCATGCCTTGCCCAGCATTATAAATGATGCAGGTAGTGCTCCCGTCTTTTGGATCACCTCTTCCTCCTTCACCAGCCTGCATGTCGATAACAAGACGTCACTTGGAAAAAGTGACAGGACAGGAGCTGCTGCAGCCTTTTATAGAATCTGATATCAGCAAGTTAGTAACATATAATATTGAGGGGGGGGTGCAAAATGGCATATGATTTGAATAGGGGACACAGTGTGAAATAATGTAAATTGGGGGAATACACTGCGTGGCATATAATGTCAACGTTAAGTGGTCCAACATTTAAGTCTCAGCCTGTGACAGGAGTATTAAATAAGCATCTAAAATTAATTTTGCAATATCAAAGTCACTAAATCTTCTGGGTGCTTAGGGCCTGATTCAGACCCGGACACAAGTGGAGATTCGGTCGCTATTGACCGATGCTTTGGTTACAACACTGGAACCACAGTGTGCATGTGCCATGATGCTGCAGTGGCTACAGTCGTGGGGGCGTGATTGCGGCTGTTTGACACCAATGGGGAGGGGCATCTAAAATGCAGGCACGTTGTGAATGTTTTAGATACATGCCGATGCCAGGGACTACGTCTTCCAATGCGGAGTCACTGGCCTCAGCCTTTTACTTGCGGTGAACATGCTGAGTAACCTTAGGGTTACTCAGATTTCAGATGGTCTGCTGTTGTGCCTGATGGTGATATCCGATGCTGTGTCATCAGACGCATGCAGAGCATCTGAGAAAAGAAGACCCCAGCATCACTTACATACCATCTCAGAGCCGCTTCTACTGGTTTCAATTGTGAGTTGGGTCCTGCAATCAACGGTGATACAATGCTGCATTTTCGGACACAGCACTCGGATCTGCGATGCTGTGAAAAGGCGTATTTTCTTCCCATGCGCTTCTTGCTGCGTCCATTTCTGAATCTGGCCCACAGTGCAGACCCTCTGGTACACCACGCACAATGAATAATCATGCACTTCAAGGCATTTACTTATCACAATTTGGCCAATAAAGATAAATGTCAGTTTTTCAGGTGATTTATTATTCTATAGGCCATGTATTTTGGGGTGTTGAACAGATGGGAAATATATTGTCATCCACAATTATTTGCCACCTTTCTGGGGTTCAGGCTGATTTCTCCACTTTATCTTGCAGTTCCCCAAAGTCACGCACTGTACAATTACTGTGTAGTTGCCATGTTAAGCATTTCATATTTGAATAGCAAGGGTCACAGGAGCTCATTATGCTGAAAATAGGTTGCAATTGCAATATGCACTTTAAGTCAATTAGTAGTAATCTTAACTTAACGCTGTTAATTGAATTCCCCCCAGTGTGTAGGTCTATGTAATTGTAGGAAAGTGTCAGGTGATGCTTAAGAGCAACAGCACCAGTTGGCAGTTTGTTTGGAAGGGAGAGGTTAGGGCAGTGGTTCTCAAACTCTGTCCTCAGGACCCCACACAGTTCTCGTTTTCCAGGTCACCCAGCAGGTGCACAGGTGTATTCATTACTCGCTGACACGTAAAAGATTCACAGGTGGAGCTAATTATTTCACTTGTGATTCTGTGAGGAGACCTGGGAAACATGTACTGTTTGGGGTCCTGAGGACCAAGTTTGAGAACCTGTGGGTTAGAGGATCCTGCCATGCTTTCAATTGAGCCAAATATTGTGGAGAAGACGGATTTGGAGGACATAATCAGAGACTTTGGGCTATATTTGCGAAATGGTGGCTTTTGTAAGCTGGCGTGTTGGAGGTGAAAATTTAAAGTAGCACTCGCAGTCAGTACAAAGCCCGGCGCCCTTTACACTGACTGCAAGCGTTGTTTCAAATCTTCGCCTCCAACCTGCCGTGAAGCAACATAGTGCTATGGCCATGATCTGAGCATAAGGACAAATTTTGTTAATTGGAAAAAGTGGAATATCATGACTAGCTGTTCAGGTGACTCGAGAGTACGGCAAACAGATTGTGCCCATTTTCGTTAAAGTACAAGTGTAGCGCCACAACAGTGGTTGACGGGAGTGGAGGGAAAGTAGTTATGGAAAGTGGTGGAAGGGTTCATTTGTAATTGGTAAGTTTTCACATCCTAATTTTTCCATCTACATATATAATTTATTGGAAGGTCAAGAGACAGTATCTATAGATGTGTAATAGAGAATTATTACAAATATTACATATATTTATCTATTGTTGCATCCATACAAAACTACCACACATAGTATTCCAAGCTGTGATTACCATGTTCCACAACTTATCAGAATAACATTAACTCATTCCACAACATTATAAACTCAACGGCTTTAGAAATTCAGTGTATATTAAAAATAGTGAAGTGGAAAATTGGTCATTTGTAATTATCCCAGTAGAGCTAATGGTGTCCTTTTATTCCTGATCATAAACATAGTGTTCTCCTCTCAATGTAATAGTGTGAGTGTGGCTATGGGGCATATTCAATTAAACCTCGCAGCTATTTGCTGCGCTGGACCTATTCAAATAGCGGGGGATTCCTCGCTCGCAAGTCCCCGCAGTCGGACTTTACCTCGCTGCTCATGGAGGTGAAAATCCGCGTAAAAAACACAAATCAGGCTCGCGCACGAGGAAAATCACCCATTGATTCCGCAGTTTACGTGGAATCAGCGTGTTTCCACGCATGAGACCCGATTTTTCTTCGGCACCGGAAAGAGACTCTCTTATTGAATAGTTTTTCCCCGTGCCACGGGGATTTTGATCAACAACTAGTCACGGGGTAAACCCCGCAGCTAATTGAATACCTATCTTATTCAGTGTTCTCCCCAGAACATCCAAAAGTAGCCGGGTGGGGGCCTTCGCAATTATGCGCGTGCCGGGAAAAGTGGTATCTCCCTTACCAATCCAGTCCGACAGGTCTCAGGCTGCTCCCCCACTGGCTCTAATTCAAAAGTGCCCATTATACAATGCCCCCTGTAGTTTTCCCCTTTATGCATTGCCCCCTGTAGTTTAACTTTGCCCTTATGCATTACCCCCTGGCTGAAGTAATGCCCCCAGACTGGTCCCTTATGCAGTGCCCCAGGTTTAATAGTGTCCCTTATGCAGTGCCCCCAGGCTGGCCCCTTATGCAGTGCCCCCAGGTTTAATAGTGTCCCTTATGCAGTGCCCCCAAGCTGGCCCCTTAAGCAGTGCCTCCAGGTTTAATAGTGTCCCTTATGCAGTGCCCCCAGACTGGTCCTGGCCCCAGCCCAGCACTTACCTTTATTTGCTGGACGCTGCCGCTGCCTCGCGCTGACTGGATCTAACTAGATCCAGCAGGCGTGCGGGGCAGACTCCTCATGTCGTGGGTGACGTCATGACTTCACCCGCGCAGTGCATCACTGGGAACGCTGGCCTCTGAAGCGATTGGAGGCTTCTTTAGCCTCCGGTCACTTCAGAGGCCAGCGTTCCATAGCGGGGGTCGGCGGGGAAAAGTGCCGGGTGAAGCGCAATCAGAAAACAGCCTGGGGAGAACACTGTTATTCTATGATGTCTGGTATGTATGGTTTATCAGAAGGAGGGGTCCTTCTTTCACCATATTAGCTACAGTACTTGTTATATATGTTAGGGTTGTGCATCTACTATCAATATCCATTTTTATTTTTTGCTTTGGGTCACATTATGCATCATATAAGAAGGATATCATTGTAAACACAAATCATTTTCTATACTCAAAGGCCAATTTAAAACAATTTCTCTGGCTTCTGCCGACACCGTTGCTAGCTTTTATTTATTCATCTCTTGAAAAGAAAAGAATGCAATTAGTACTAATTGAAGAAGAGAGCATTGTGTTTTGAAAGCTCTGTACATTATAATTATATGTTAAAAGCCCTGAGGTCAATCTATCTTAAGGGCATTATGACCCACATGGTTGATTTCCTTCATTATAAATGTAATGCTTGTCTGTGAATGTGTTGGTTTATATACCTTGCATGTGTTCAGGAAAGTTTGTCTTAAATTTATTTGAAAAACTCTCGCACCTGAGTTATCGCGCTGTGTAAAGATACCAGAAGGTTTTTGGCACATTGATGAAATTGGAGGCTTAGAGCTGCTCCCTGTTGGGTGTCCTGACAAAGCCTGTTAATAGTGCCGGCACATTTTAGCAAGTTGTTCCTTGGCAGATCTTTCCTATTATTGCCTCAAAATTGAGGTACTTCAATTTACTTAAATTAGACTGTCACAGTATGACATGCCAAGGCTTTTTGCCATTTCTTTCAGACAATTTAATTATATAAATTATAATCTGCCATGTCTTTTTTTAAACAAAAAAATGTAATCCATTGGCTAAGCAGGAACATTGGTAATGGTTTAAAAGTGATATTTTGACACAATTTATTTTTCAGAAAATGACTTAACAAAAATAAGTGGGTGAAAATGCAGAAAACACAGGCCCTCATTCAGAGCCGTTCGATATTTGCGTCCGTTCGTTCAAAAACAAGGGGTGGCTATGCAAATGATCCGTTCGCACATTTCAGTCTGTTCACACCTCTAAGTCTGAACGAGCGAGCAAAACATACGCTCTTTTATTTCTTAAAAACGCCCCCTGGCTGCTCGCACCATACGTCATGTCCGCTATTTATTAGATTAATCGAGTACATCGAACAGGATATGAACTGCTCGCTATTCTTGTGGTTGGTTTTTGCAACCGCTATTTTGCGAGCAGTTCTGAGTTAAAAAAACCAAGTGACGTGGTCATTGACGCTGCTATATTAATTATGCACATGCATAAAACACCCGTTTTGACCTTTAAGCACGCCTGCGATCGGATCTCCACTCCCCGTTTTCAAGCACCTTCCCCTGTTACCACCCACATACGCCTCATTCTGTCACTCAAAATAGCAGGCACTCGCTATATTGCGTACAAATGATTTTCGGCCGCACTGACTGGTTCGCGCATGCGTACTAAAAACCATACACATGCGCAGATGTGCGAACATCGCTCGGAACGAGCGTACTGCTGATAGCGAGTGGCTCTGAATGAGGGCCACAGTGTTTAATGGTTGTGACCTAGGATATAAATACTCCACCACAACATTTGCTGACGTAATAGAACATATAGAAGCTCTCCATTTAATATTAATGAAGATTGAGTTTTGTTCTATAATGCATATCCACTTTAAAGAATAAGCTTTGGGTCAGTGCTAGATAATGTCTTATTGTTTATTGGTAAACCTGCCCTTTTCAATGGTATTCATTTTGGTACAGGTGTAGGTTTTCCACAGGCTTACTAGGTGCTGTTACACCTTTTGGCTTGCTTAGGCAAATTTTGTTAAAGCCACTGGTTAATTTGTCTTACAGTAGCTTGGTAGTAGTCCCATCATCACTTTTATACACATCTTGTTGCAGGTCTACAATAACTGTTCATTTTTGTTTTTCGTAACCATTTTCATGCCAACATTTTACATTTGAACACTCCTTTAATGAAGTGGCATATTCAGATGAAGTAAGTTTCTCATGGGGCGGGATGCCCACTGCCGCTGGGGATGCTAAGAGGGATCTGATTGGACCCTTCTCACAGCACTTTGCAAATAGAAGCCCATAGGCTTCTATTGGGCAATGCTCTAAATGGCGTTGCCCACCATATTCAAGCATTGGAATGTATCGCATTCCGGAGCTTGGTGCATATGCGGTAAGCGGCCAAACCTCCAAAAACTTAATTTGCAGAGGTTTGATCACTAAAAAGGCATTGATGCATCTTGCCACTTGTTCCTCATATAGATCTTCAGAATGTGGCAGTGTAATGGTCTGCGGCTTACTTCACAGTGTAGGATGTCTTCATCTACTTGTGCCAAGGTGCAGCCAGTGGTCACATGTCCGTAAATGGATTGAAATCACCAAGCCCATATTCTCCATTCATTCACTGGGACCTCATCAGCGTGATGGCTTTATAGAAAGTAAGCTGCAGATGTGTCCTTTTTTATATTGTGGCTTCAGTCGTGCCAAACAGCCTCTCTCTCGTCGTGCCAGGTCCGTGCCACCACTGAGGTGTGTGACATAATCTGTGTAGAACGGGCAGATGCAGCCAGGGGCGTAACTAGGTATTTGAAGGCCCCATAACAAATGTTTGTAAGGGCTCCTATGTACCACTCAGTGGTAAAAAAAATGTATATAATATATGTAACTTTGAAAAGGAAGATGGGCCCCTCCTAGCTCTGGGCCCCATAGCAGCTGCACGCCTTGCATATATGGTAGTTACACCCATGGCTGCAGCCTCTCCTCACGCAAAGTTTCATTGTGCTTCAGCTACAGCTTTGTACATGTCTTAAACCAATTTCTATGTAGTTAATGTTGCAAACCTGCATCTTGATAACCCTGTGAGCGGCTTTTCACTGCATCTGTGATGCAACTAATATGCTAATTTGAAAGAAAAAAATTGGTATGATGTTCCTCCTGGAAAATCTTTGTTGCACCGGGCACATTTGCATGCTGTGTGGTGGTAGAACTAAAACACAAATATATCCAAATTTGGAGTGTTTACAAAATGTACCTACAAAGATGTAAACAGAAAGCATTTTACCTGTTTGTGGGCCTGATTCATTAGGGATCGCTATTACGATCGTAGCTGCGATTACACACGCAGGTCTGTTGCAAAAATATGCTAATGACTACAATCGCAAAGCTATTATAGAGATGCCCAAAGCCAGCATAGAGACGCACACTACCGCTTTCGCACATCAGTAATACCCTGCAGTCCTGTGTATACATCGGGAACATCGAGTAACATCGGCCCCTCATGCACAATTACAAAAGGTCTGACCTTACTCAGAAATTGCTAACCTCGTCGCACGCAGTGAGTACACAAGGTGCGTACTTAGTCGCTGTGGCTAATTTATGCACGCCTATGCAACGGCGTTCAAACAGACATGCACGCCTGCGTCTCTCTGACCACTCCCTCGTCACCACCCCCAATTGCTTACGTCCCTTCCCTCTGTCTGCAATGGCTTTGTTTCTGCGTGAGCGATCACTATGCGATCACAATGCTAACTCGTACACGCGCACTGTGGAGCATGTGCAGTATGTACGCAGTTGCGATCCATGATGAATCAGACCCTATGTACATTAAACAGTATACAAAGCTCTCTTGCATTACAGGGTGTAACTCCAAATTTAAATCCTAAAGATTTTTCTTTTTGAATAATTATTTAGATTAAATTGACATGGTTGATCTTGATCATTGATCTATGTTATGCAATTAATTCAATGAAGAGTCTCAAGATCTTTTGTTTTTTTCCTCAGGTTCATTTGCGGGTCAGATACATGTGGATCCACTGGGGACTGCAGTGTGGGGAAAGAACATCACTTTGAAGTGTTTAATTGAGGTCAATGAAACAATAACACAAATCTCATGGGAGAAGGTCATCGGCAAAACTACTCAGAACATAGCTGTTCATCACCCAATCTATGGGACGGACTTTCAAGGATCGTTTCAGAATAGAACCACATTCAAAAATACGTCACTCCACGATGCAACAATTGTTATAAGTAATGTAGACTTTCCTGATGCTGGGGAATACATTTGTAAAGCGGTGACATTCCCACTTGGAAATGTGCAATCATCAACTACTGTGACTGTGCTCGGTAAGCGTGAGGGATATCACTTTTATTTCATTTCTATGGCATCACAGAACGGTGACCGCTAGGTGTAATATATCAAGGATACTGTATAGCAGTGGTTGCCAACCTTAACTGAGGTGTGAGCTACTTTAGAAAAATTAAACCTTCTAATGAGCTGCTAAAATTGTAAGAAAAAAAATCTGGCTAATAACCGAATTATTGAAGTTAATTTATTGAAAATTAAAAAAAAAAAGTTTCATAAAAAAACAACAATTCATTTCGTTATTACAGTGATATTGTTGTAGATTGTAAATACATTTTAAGCACAGGCACATTTCAAAGTTAATTACCGGCTCCAAGGAGGTACGTGCAGTAGAGCAGCAAAAGATATAGGCAGGGCTGCTGTGTGATTTTCCGGCTGGGCTGGGCGGGAGTCACTCGCTCCGCCATACCGTAGACTCCGTGAGTTGAACCATGGGGCAGCACGTCAGGTGATTGCTGTAGAAACTGCAGCATCACCTGACGTGCTTCCCTGTGGCTCCACCCATGGCGTTGATGCCAATGGGGAGCACGCGTCAGAGGACACTTCCTCCTATTTGACTTGGCAGTACTGCAGCTAGGTGAGCTACCAAAATTAAGGTTGGAGACCTCTGCTGTATAGCATGGGTAGGCTACCTGTGGCACTCCAGCTGCTGTGGAACTACACATCCCCGCATGTCCTGCCACAGTTTTAGCATGCCCTAACAGCAAAACTGTGGCAAAGCATGTTGGGATGTGTAGTTTCACAGCATCTCTGCACTGTTTCACATGTAGTGGTATTATAATATTTGCAAGCTATCCTACAACATATAGGTTATGGGATTTGAACTACAGGTAATAATTGGTATAAAGGAAAAATGGAACTTACAGCCTTAGTAAAGTGAAAATGTTACATTTTCTTTTTATTGAGTAAACCACATATGCTGCCATCCATGTAAAACATTTAGTTGAAGCAAACTACAAAGCACATTTAAGGACAGACTACATTGTCCCATTCACCTGAGCAGGTGGTGGTAGGTAGATCTCATTCCTGGCTGCTCAGCATAGCAGAGCACAGGGAGTGGGTGCATTGCGCATGTGCCAGTGGTGTGCACAGCAGTGGAAGTATTATTGAAGCGGTTTAAGGGGCAGCTCTTTACTTTTCAGCAGTAAACGCTCCCCCTTTGGTATGGCCACATCCTCTCCATGATGTAACTATGACCTATATCCCGATTCTGTCTGTTCAATGGTAACACAAGTTACAAAGTGACATAGCAAACAATTACCAATTCCTGTATAGAGTTTTTTTAAAGCACGACCTGTATTATTATTTTCTCATTAAATAAAATTAATTTCACAAATTCCTTTTGCTGTTGATAGCCATACATATACTCGTTATGTAACTTTGTAACGTGAGTTACCATGGAATGACCCAAATGTGAGGACATATGAAAGCATATATCCACATGTGGCAACAACATAAAAAAACGATCACTATGGGGAAAATAAGATCACTTTGGAAAACAATAATCACAAATCATGATAAATAATACATTATAATAAATGATTTGAAACTACTGTGTTTTTAATAGGCTTGTATTTAAATTGTGTTTTTAAGTCTACTAGACATGTATTGTAAATGTCTACTACAATATTCAAAATAATAATTTCAGTAGTCTCTTGTTCATGCCTCATCAGATTGAGCGATCCTGTTTGATAATACTACGTTACAGAAATAACTCCCCTCCTGCTTTCCATGCAGAAAGCAGACGTTTTGTTTTGGCAGGTTCAATAAATAATTTCAAAAGGTAATGTTAGGTTTAACACTATTAAACGGGGATGGCACAAAAGCACTTAGTTTTGTTATTCCAATGGGAAATCCGATTGCTATGGAACCAGGAAGGAATTTTTAAATAGTTTCCTTTTTCCTTCCTGTGGATCAAAAAAAAAAAAAAAACTGCACTAGGACTGTATTAAATGCTCATTTAATCTACTTTCAATGCATTTTACCGTTACCTGTGCATTACATGCTTATGGTTACAGGAGGAATTTCACTGCCTCACTGATTTTGATGTTCCTATTATAAGCTTGGTCAGTTGTTGTTTTTTTTTTATATATATATATAAAGTCACCTTCATAGGATCTGAAGCCTGGTGTCATATAATTTCATTTTCATGTGGTGTTAAGTTCTACTGTAGGCACTCTGACAACATTGTAACATTGTTCGGTAAAGTATTTTATATCTTTTGTGGGGAAAAATGTCTTATGGGGCCCACACATCCGCAATTACCCGTTCTGACGATGGCAGCGTTGGGGAATTATGGTTATTTAACATGTTGAAAAATCACGCTTCCCCGATCCTGACCCCAAAATTTTTTTTTTCCGGGGATTTTTTACATGTTGAATTTCCCCAATCCGTTGATGGATCACTGATCATTGAAGGCCGCCAATCCACTGTCCAGATCGGCAGAACAGGGAATCGCGGCCGTAAATATATGGACACCTTCACTTAGCACATTAAATTTGTGTATAACTTTTTTTTTGTTTGTTTGTCAGTTGAACCTACTGTGAGTATAACAAAAGGACCCGAGCCTTTAATGGATGGTGCAAATGAAACCGTGGCGGCCTACTGTACTGCGGCTACAGGAAAGCCTGCTGCAGAAGTGTCCTGGGAGGAGGCACTTGGGAAAGCAAAGATGACGTCCACATCTTTTGCAAACAAAACTGTGACCGTCGTAAGCCAATACAGACTGATCCCAACCAGATTTGCAAGAAGAAGAAACATAACTTGTGTTGTAAAGCACCCTGCTTGGGAGACCGATATTAGGTATCCCTTTACATTGGATATACAATGTAAGTAAAAATCATATTTTTTTTCTATATAGTTATGTATGTAGCAAAAAGTTACTTTCTGCCATCTATCTGTTTTGTTGCCTGTTTGATTATATATTTTTTTTACATGTGTATGTTCCCCGTCACCTTTTGTGTGAGGTTTTTTCCTATGTTGGCTAAGGTTCATGCTGACATGCAAGACATTCATGTATTTATCATTCATATAGTGTTAAAAGTTTCAAGTAGAGATGAGTTAAAACGTATATCAAGCCATTACTATAAAATGTACAGCTTATTTTGTATTTGCTCGCAGAATGTGTGTCACTGCCAGATGTTTTTCTTTTTCATATTCCCAGTCCTGTCCCAACTAAGCTCTCTTCATAGACTTTAATATCAGCAGAATGCAAATGAACCATTGCTTTGCCCAGTGCCAGAATCCCAGTCCTCACCACCTTACCCCAGCCTCCTATGATTTTAAGATCAGAGGAAAGGTAACTTGGTATGTCTTTCACAGGTTTTGTGATACAGTATCTGTTAAGTTTTTATGAATTGTAGACTGAGTATTTTGTTTAGATTTAGGAATGGGGATGTAGTTATGGGACCGGTGGCCTCGATGCCGCCGGCCTCAGTACCTACACTGACAAGGGACTTAAGATAGGCATCAAAATACTGTCACCTACCCTAATCCCGACGCCAGACTGAATGAGGTAAGTCCGGGACGCCCTTAGCGTTGGCCGCGGGGGGAGGGTTAGGTTTAGGGAGCGTTGCAGAGCTAGGTTTGGGGGGGATGGGGGTAGGTATAGGCACCCCTAGGGGGGGAGGGTTAGGGTTGGGCACCACTGGGGTGGTTAGGATTAGGCACTACTGGGGTGTTTAGGATTAGGCACTAAGGGGAAAGGGTTAGGTTTAGGTGCGAAGAGGGGGTTAGGGTGGGGAGGGTTAGGGTTAGGCTACAAGAAGTTAGAGTTAGGGGGGGAAGAGAGGAGGGTAAGTATACTTACCCGACCCCTGTCTGGATACCAACCAACGGGATGCCGCAGTCTGTATTCTGACAGGAGGCATCCCGACATGCGGCATTACATACCCATTCCTTAGGCATGTGCTCAAGGCTCAAGTTAGACTGCAATTTCACAGGAAAAGCTCAGAGATTGTAATATTGTCATCATGGTGCCTGATGGGAAGTAAATATATTGCTCCAAAGAAGCATGCATGAAAAAAAATGCTTACATTGCTATTCATTTTCCTCATCAGTGTGGTCTTGAACCTAGCCTAAACTAAGTGCGAAAAATACACCACCAAACAAGCCTACTTTTCTTAACATATATTTATATACAGCCAGCATGTTACACTTGGAATTCTCTTCCGGCTTGTATTTGCATGATCACGGCCTCACTAAACTTTGCCTACGTGAGGAAGCCTGTTACAGCCCAGTTCTGCCCTTGGTAGGTAAATGTAGAATTTATGTATTTATTTTAGCTTTTGCAGTGCAATTTTAACTTTAGTGAGGGAGATATTCTGAAAACTGAATGCTTCTTATTGGGCAGTATAGTGAACCTGCAGTTGTTCTCTTTGTAGTGTCTCTTCCTCAGTCTCAGGAGTGTGCCAAGTGTCTGCGCTGCAGAGCAATGTGCAGCTCTGTTATTGTTACATGTATAACAGTGGTATTTTGTAGTTCACTGAATAAAGCAATATATACATATGTGAAAAGTAATACCACAGTGTAGATTCTTGTAGGACATGTGTCCTGCACAGGGCCAGTGTTGGGGTGTTTGGAGCCCCCCTGCAAGCTTTAAATTTGTGCCCTCCTTCCCAAATTTTTATAAAAGCGAAGGCAAGCTCTGCAAAAAAGGGATCTGGTCTCGCAAGGAAGGAGCGTGGCCACATAATAGTACCTCCAATTCAAATGACACCACACAGTAGTGCAATCTTATGCACATTACACTGCACATAGTGCCCCTGATTCACATTACAGCACATAGTAGTGTCTCTTCACGCTACGACACACAATGCCCACAGTAGTAGTGCCCCTTCCTTACACATAATGTCCACAGTAGTTGAGCCCCTTCAACATAATACCCACAGTAATAGGACCCCTTACACATGACACACAGCACTGTACTTAACGTAGCCTCGCTCCTCTCGCTCAGCACTATGGGAGTGACATCATGACGTCTCTCCCTACACACACTGCGAGAGCCGGGAGGCAGAACTCAGGAGTGAGCTACACCCTCTACGTGCATGAAGGAGCCACCAGGCGCCCACTAGTTACAAAATCTCAGCGGGCGCCCAGCAAATGGAGAAGACGGCGGCGCCTCTTCAGCCTGGTGCCTCCCTGTTGTGCACAGCCGGCTGACCGCATTGCGCTGGCCCTGGTCCTGGCTCTTATTAGATTATTGAATCTAATAAGGTTAGAAACAACTGCCAATTGTGTACACACTACAGAGCAGTATGTGCTAAAGGTGCCTACACACTTACTGACTTACTGGCGATCTGACATCGGCAGCTCTGCACACGATTTGGTGTCCAATCTTCAAACGATCTCTCCTGCATCCAGACTTTTTCCAGTGCATTGTGTCCTAGATTGTCAGATCTGCCCTACAGCACGGCAGATCTGACGATGCGATGTGCGACCAGCGGGGACGCGCATCGCATCGTGAGTGGGGAGTCACTGTTTGAGTATTTTTTACACGATCTGTTGTTCCAAAGCATCGGAATCGGCCAGATCGTGTAAAAAATCGCCAAGTGATAAAGGCGTTGAGCGTAAAATGGGGATATTTCAACCCTTGATTTATGAAATTGTTAGACTGCTGGAAGTTTAGTTAACAGGAGATCACGATGCAGCAAGTAGAAGATCTTACACCATAACAGTATGATGGTGAAATCTAAATATTCACTTTGTACTTTTCTGTAATCAGGTGTAGTCTGATAAATGACTACCTACAATCAGTAATAGGCCTGGATTCCTTCCTTATTTGGTGTTAAGGGATAAAGAAGGTTTTACTAGTCTGGCAAAATATATAAATGGAGGTGCCTGGGGATATATAGTTATACATATCTGCAAGCCCTGGTATTCTGCTCATCTTTCCAGGTTTTATAGATAAAATAGTCTCTCTGAAGTGCTGCGTAATGTGTAGTTGCTATAATAATAAATAAAAATATTGCCCTAAACTGTAACCGTTTAATAGTAGTAGCAGATGTAGCTTGCTTGTATTAATCACACAGTGTTGTCTATGCCCCTTTCTCAAGAGAATAGTAGATCATGGAGGCAGGGCTTTGGCAGTACACTATACACTCAGTGCTTCTAAAACTCTATCCTCAAGACAAAAAGTTCAGGTTTTAAGGATATCCATGCTTGAGCACAGGTGGGACCCCTCCTCTCTGGATGCGGTCAATATCCCAACAACTGTCACCTTCGGGATGCCGGCGCCGGAATTCTAAGTAGAGGGGTTAGGGGGAGGTTTAGGAGTTTATGGTTAGGCACTAGGAGTGGGGGTTAGGGTTAGGCACTAGGGCGAGGGTTAGGTTTAGGCAACGGGGAGAGAGGGGTAGGGGGCAGGAGAATGGTTAGGATACCTACCGACACGTGTCAGTATCCTAACCCTGTTGTGATGCCGACGTCGGGATTTTGACTTCCGAGATCCCAAGCACCGCCATCTTGTACCCAACCGCTCCTCTCTGCCCTAGCACATTGTCCCCTGTCCTCTCACTCCTGGGACCTCTCCACTGTGCCTTGGCATCTTGTTACCTTTCTTTCTTCCTCTCTACCCTCCCACTCACTCTCTAATGGGTAGAGGCACCATGTGCCTCTACCTCTTTATATAATTAATTGATTGAAACCTACTAAAGATAATAATTCTATTGGTTTCTCAATTACATTATGTGCCATGGTTATATACTTCCTACTATAACTGAAGCCAAATAGTAGAGTAGAGTGGAAGGCAATGTGTCCTGAAGGTATGGTCTGGTTTGAGGGCCACACCCAAATCCCGCATCCAGCAGCACTGGGATAACACAGGCAACAGCATATGTGGAGGAGATTCCGTGCTGTGTACCCCAGGAAGCTCTGCAACAATGGCCCTACTCGAGCTCTGTGTGCCCTGCTCAGCCTCCCAATGCCAGTGCCGAATCACACCTTCCTCGCAGCTGCCTGCACCTGGAGTGATCCTGTTCAGCTGGTGGTCTGTGCACACAAGCCATGTCTGACAAACACCAGCACGTGAAAGGGGGTTGGGTATGGGTTGCCGGCAGTCAGGATCCCGACTATCAGAATTCGGATACCGGGATCCCGACAGGGTTAACATATCGACACTTGTTGGTTTGCATGCTAACCCTCCCCTCCTTACCCTAACCCTCCGTTTGTGGTGCCTAACCCTAACCTCCCCCCAGTGCCTGAACCTAACCCCCGCTCCCTAAACCTATCCCTCCCCCCTTAGCGCCTAACCCTCCCCCTAGTGCATAACCCTTATCCCGCACCATAACCTTATCCTTCCCCTCCCCCCCCCCCTAACCCCTGATACTTACCTTTGGAATGCCAACAGTTGGTATTCTGGAGCCGGTGGCATCTCATCAGCCGGGATGCTGACTAAATCCCCTTCAAAGGACTTGAAGTCAGCCGCTGCGTAAAATATTTTTTGTTTGGCTTCAACATCATATCCTGGGTGAGTTTTTTTTGGTGTTGGTGACTCCAGGAGACAGGAGGGGGAGGTGTCTGATTAATGAGACAGAGGCTTATGTTAACTGCCTCAGGAACTAATGCATTCAGAGTGAGTGAGCTGGCCTTTCTCCTTGCACACTATTGTTTGCCAAGGGCTGGGGTAATGATCTGAGAGACGCATCCTTATCCAATCTTATCCCTCCTTTTCTGCATCCACCCTTGTTGTATGGCCATACAGTAGATACGATCTCTACTTGAGCAGGCATAATTTGCTGCAAGCCCAGGGAGGGTTATATAATAATAACACTTTCCAGCTGGATGTCTTGTGTCCATTAGGCTGGACCCATCAGCGTATCTATAATGGTCGCAGGGTGTGTGGCGCACACTGGCCCTGGGGGCTTACACTGCACACCCTGTACCCATGTTTATTACATACCTCTCTGGAGTCCTGCGTCATCACTGCAGCAGCAGCAGAGATTTGCACATGTGCAGTAGAGAAGTCTCTGGGACCATGGTGTGTACATTTGTTTGGGTGGCAGTGATTTTGATTACCAGCAGTAAATCGATACTAACAGCAGAAATGAGCTTTATACCCTTTTGGGTAAGGGAGTCTACAGTTTCTTACACAGGGTGCAGGTAGATCTGGGGCCGGCTCTACATAAAGTACATGTGACTGTGCGCTGCAAATATCACGTTGTTGTGTGGCTATGTACGTCACCATGGAGCATTGGTGCAGGGTTCTAGCACCTGTGAGAGAGATGGCTCCTGACAGGAGAGCTTGCTGGACTCCTCCTACGCTTGCCTGTTTCTTCCCTCGCCCATTTCACCTCTGTAAGCCTAAGGAGCTGAAAACGTTAGATGAGGCCGAGTCTGCATACGGACACATGCATATGCGGCTCTGGTGTGCACGCGCCACACATGAATGCACAAACTAACTCATGTGCATCCAAGTGTACATGCGGCCCACACTGTACACTATACTTTCAGTAGGGATGCATCTATGGTACAGGCTGTGGTGCTGAGTTGCTCGTGAGTAATAAGTCATGTTTTAAACCTCTCCATTTCCTTAGTTTTGGTGGTAAAAGGAAGGTTTCTTTTGTATTTATAATAAGTTAATAATATTGCAGTCTAATTTTCTTATAGGGGAAAATAAGCTATGAGAAATAATCAGCCATTAAGTAGTTTCCTTTAGGTCCCAGTGGCCACTATTTCCATATGCCTCTTGGCTGGGTTTATTAATATGAGAATGGAGAATTTTGTCAATGTTGTAGTCGCTGTATTATGTCGCGTGTCCACTCATTTTGTTAACGTTTTGTCATGTTAGTTTTGTGAAGAGTGACAAATGCACAGTAAATATTGGCTTCAGGTGGAGACTGTCTGTATTATTGTTATATTCGCTGTGAACACTTTGATAAACGCTGCTGATGACAAAGGTTTTGGCCTGTGATTTCACCTAATATGTTCTTCATTGTCAACATACATTTTGCTAGTGCATCTTCTTTGGACAAGATGCTGCATGTGTGAGGGAAGCTCATCTAAGTATTTTCTTTCTTAGCACAGATTCTGGGATCTATTTATGAAAGTTTAAAAGCATGCAGAAATGGCTAGTTTTACAGATCGGACATTTTAAAGGCTCAAATCACTTAGGTGCGAGTTGGGTCCTGTAACCATCCCATTCCAACCTCGCATTTATTTAAATTTTATTTTTCACTTTTTTTTTTTTTTTTGTGCGCACCCCCTGAGCAGATGAAAAGGTAGGGTAAATCTTTATTCTAAGGTAAAATGGCAGGACATGTGCAGCACTTGGAGGGGTTTAATAAGCATAATTTGGGCAGTTTTCAGGTGATTTTCTCTAAAAAGCTCAATAAAGGGTTAAATGATGTGGTTCAGGTATGTAGAACTGTTGAATTGATGGAAGAGGGGTTTTTAACCACTACCCTGATATGGTCGCATCTAATGCGATCCTCCAGCAGTGTTTGCCCATCACTGCTGATCACAGTGTTCCGGCAGCTGCTGAGTGGCGCAGAGAAATCATTCCGGCGCTGTGACCACTGTCCCCTCAGTGTATATCCCCGGCGGCTGCATAGATGAGCAGTAACTGGGAAATCATTCCGGCGCTGTGACCGCTGTCCCCTCAGTGTATATCCCCGGCGGCTGCAGAGATGAGCAGTAACTGGGAAATCATTCCGGCACTGTGACCACTGTCCCCTCAGTGTATATCCCCGGTGGCTGCAGAAATAAGCAGTAACTGGGAAATCATTCCGGTACTGTGACCACTGTCCCCTCAGTGTATATCCCCGGCGGCTGCAGAGATGAGCAGTAACTGGGAAATCATTCCGGCACTGTTACCGCTGTCCCCTCAGTGTATATCCCCGGCGGCTGCAGAAATAAGCAGTAACTGGGAAATCATTTCGGCAGTGTGACCGCTGTCCCCTCAGTGTATATCCCCGGCGGCTGCAGAAATAAGCAGTAACTGGGAAATCATTCCGGCGCTGTGACCGCTGTCCCCTCAGTGTGTATCCCCGGTGGCTGCAGAGATGAGCAGTAACTGGGAAATCATTCCGGCACTGTGACCGCTGTCCCCTCAGTGTGTATCCCCGGCGGCTGCAGAGATGAGCAGTAACTGGGAAATCATTCCGGCACTGTGACCGCTGTCCCCTCAGTGTGTATCCCCGGCGGCTGCAGAGATGAGCAGTAACTGGGAAATCATTCCGGCACTGTGACCACTGTCCCCTCAGTGTATATCCCCGGCGGCTGCAGAAATGAGCAGTAACTGGGAAATCATTCCGGCACTGTGACCACTGTCCCCTCAGTGTATATCCCCGGCGGCTGCAGAAATGAGCAGTAACTGGGAAATCATTCCGGCACTGTGACCGCTGTCCCCTCAGTGTATATCCCCGGCAGCTGCAGAGATGAGCAGTAACTGGGAAATCATTCCGGCGCTGTGACCACTGTCCCCTCAGTGTATATCCCCGGCGGCTGCAGAGATGTGCAGTAACTGGGAAATCATTCCGGCGCTGTGACCGCTGTCCCCTCAGTGTATATCCCCGGTGGCTGCAGAGATGAGCAGTAACTGGGAAATCATTCCGGCGCTGTGACCGCTGTCCCCTCAGTGTATATCCCCGGCGGCTGCAGAAATAAGCAGTAACTGGGAAATCATTCCGGCGCTGTGACCGCTGTCCCCTCAGTGTGTGTTGTTGGTTTTTTTTTTACATGTTATTTTTATATAATTATAAAATCATGTTGGATATGTTTTTTAAATAGTTCTTGACCTAATTCAATAATAAAAAAAAAAACAACAATTTCTGAGTGGTTTTTGAAAAAATATTAGCCAATTAAGGGCCTGATTCAGAGATGGACGGAATTGCACAGCTGCACACAAGCGGCTGTGCAATCCGTCCATTTAAAATGCAAATGCAGAAGGTGTCACACACCTCCTTGCTGCATTTGCGTGATCCCACGCTGCGACCCAGGTCGCAGCCTGTGGTCACCATTGAAACAATCGTGACCATCGGTCGCTATTGTTGTCGCTGTTCCATTGGCCAGGCTGTGGGAACTAAAGCTTCCCGCAGCGTGGCCGGGTCTTGGCAACTTGCGAGGCCAAGAAGTCTGCGTGTACCCACGCAGACCCTGGCATCGTCCCTCCCGGAAAACTGGGGCGACACGCCCCCGTTTCCGGGAACGCTGCCAGGGAATGCCCCCGATCCGCCTCCCAAACGCCACAGCTTGTCAATCAGGCTTCGGCTGGGATACACTGCCAGCAGGCTCGCATCAGGTTAGCGTACATCTCTGAATCAGGCCCTAAGTGGTTAAACTTGCAGATGAGAGCTAGAAGCGTTTATTCTGACTTTTTACAAACTTGTATAAAAACACTGAGAAATTACTATAGAGATTTTGTACCCCAAAATACTGGATTGACTTTAATTTGCTGAAAAACACTTGCTTCCTATCATTTTTCCACCATTAATAAAAAGTGTAAAAATCAGCCATTTGACACATTTTAAGAACCTCCAGTTCCTTATGGCCACTAACAGCCTTCTATACGGTCCTTCTATCTCAGTTGTCACTTTTTTGTGATCTAGGATGGTCTCACCACTTTTTTCATGCTCTTCTCCCAAGTCACTTTTTGTAGAAAATTTGCGCAACGTCGCAGCAAGACTGCGATTTGAATCTCGCATTTCTCTGGTGGGGACTCACAATTTGGGCATATTTTACCCGATCTAGATCGGGTAAAATATCCCTGTGTGTGGGCACCTTTTACAGTTTGTGATTCAGTTAAAACACAGCCAGGTAGTTAAATTTACAGTCGTTAAGCTATTTATTAATTATCCATGCAGATGACTTGCCGTGTACTCCTTAGTATAGTGATCTTTTGCACCAAACGTCAGATGTGTGGGCTGAAATAAAGGTAGAATGGACACCCGTGTAGGTGATCAAAGCTGGCACTTCCGGAGGTGGAAGAATCTGTTCCCAGCAGGAAAGCTACCCTGGCTGGGAGTCCTGGAAAACACTTCTGCAGACAGCTAAAATGGGACGTTGGTAATTTAATAAGAGTGCACAATAAATGAGATGGCTGACCCGTGAGCAGTAGAGCCACATGATTAAAGCTGCAGTCACCGTTACTCTCACATATACAAGTGTATCGCAACAAAGAAGCAGTCGGATTCTAGAGTATGTGATGGACTAAATTTAAATCATTTGCAGTTTAATGCATCTTCTATTGCACATAACCTCTGTGGAAATCCTCAGTTCCAAACGTTACATGTTTTGCAGTTTAATCACCTGCTGTGGAATCTAGCTGCTGCTTTGTTGTGATCGCTCCAAACACGAACAGTTAATAAAGAACTATGCAGGTAGATGTGGTTGTGCAAAATTTTATTTCTGATCCCACCTGTATAAAAGAGGCATAGTATTTTAAATAAAATAAAAAAATATATGCTCTGCTGCATATGTTTAACAAGTAAATTTAAAAAAATCGAAGGAGGGATATTGCGCACTGGACTAAATCTAAATGCGGGGGGTGAGCTGCACTTAAAGAAGGGTGTCTGACCTTCTAGAGTAGAAGTAAATAGATAAACTGTAGGAACAGATAAAAAGCCCTCTAAACTCCTAATCACACTAGTGTATGACAATGTCAGTGTGGGACTAAGGGCCTAATTCAGACCCGCTCGCGAGCGCGAAGCGCTCGCAAGCGGGTCGATGGTGCCCTAATGCGCATGCGCAGTATGGAGGGAGCTCCGTCGTGCGCATGAGCGAGACCCACATAGCGAGAGCCAAGCTGTCGCTATGGCTATGGGTCTCGCACCAAAGGGGGCGTGCTGTCGATGGTGACTGACAGCACGCCCCCTTTGGTGGGCGTGCCAGGGGCGTTGCTGCCCAGACGGAGGCGTTCCCATGGGAACGCCTTCCATCTGGAGCCGGCCCCACTGATAGATCCAAAAGCACTCCTGGACTTGCGGCTGCGAGAGCCTACCGCAGGGTCTCGTCGCAAGCCCGAAGGTCGCGATGGTCTTGACCATCGAGGCCATCTTTATGGCCGCTCGCATAAGCTGTGGGTGGTCACCTACAGCTATGCGAGCGGCCAGGAGGCCGCTCCATTTTTAGGTAGGAGGGCCCTGATTCAGAGCGAGCGCTCTAGTCAGAGCGTCCGGCTCTGAATCAGGCCCTAAGTACACAGTGTGGATGTGTATCTGAACTGAGAAGTCAAGTAATGATGATAAAAGGCTTTACTGGAAATTTGCAATAGTACACAATAACATAGGAAGTGTATATCATACACTGTAGGGATATTAATATTGAGCAGTAAATAAAAAAAGTCCAATGGGGTGCTAGAATAATGAAACAATTGACTATAACTGAAGATACGAGCACTGCCTGTGTGCAAACAATCAGGAAATAGGTGACAAGAAATGAATGGCCGATGGTAAACAATGTCCAAAAAGGAACTAATACTCAATGCTGAAAAAAAGAATGTATGCATATACCAATATTGTAAATGTGAGAGGTAAGAGAAAAAAAGAAAAATCAAATAATCGAGAGAATCCAAAAAATGGGGAATAGTCAAATTCAGAGTCTGAGTTAATGTAAAAGCGAGGCCCGGATTTTTTTTTTTTTAATAAAAATGCAGTGAAGTTAAGGTGCGTACACACTCGACGATTGTGGAACGACTGCACGATTACAACTTTGTAATCGTGTAATCGTTCCTCATCTTGTGCCTACACTGAACGATATGTGGTACAGCGCAGACACCCTCTCTCATCCCCGAACATACACAACCTGTTGTTATCGGCAGATTGACCAGCATGTTCAGGCGATGATAGATGTCAAAAATGACCAGCGGGAGCGCGCATCACTGGTCATATTCAACATTTTACTGGATGATTTATGAACAATTACTATTCTGCATGTTTTGAAGCAAGCCTAGCTGTACTCCACGTCCCCACCCAATTCATTTTTGTGTTCACAACTTGCTTACAGTCAGCGTGTTCTGTGTTGTCCAATAGGCATTTTACTGCTAAATACATTCTTTTAAAAAAATAAAAAAACACATTTGCATGGAGTTCTTCGTTTGCCCCCTAAAACTACATTTTCTGGTTGGAGTGATGTCTTCTTTAATGTAAGTTGTGACTGGTGTTAAAATAATAGTAGAGCCAAAAAGTAACTGGGCAGTGTTTGGACCACTGCCCACTCCCCTTTCCATCATAGCTCTAGCGTAATGCAGAAGGGAAGCCATCTTGTTGGATGTGTGTAAATAACCTACTCTGTGACACAGAAGAGCTCAGCATGTTCTGAGCAGAGCATTAATCTGAAGTTTTTCTTTATTGTCTAGATGCTCCTGAAGTTTCAATAACTGGCTACGATGGTAATTGGTTTGTTGGAAGAAAAAATGTCCAGCTCAAATGTAATGCTGATGCTAATCCCTATCCCACTGAAATAAAATGGACCAGGTGAGCTCATTTCTTGCATATGGGTAAAAATATATCTTACATTATTTTTTTATCAGACAGAATTTATGCAAGTTGATGGCTTTTGTAATGACTTTGAAGCTGGGTACACATCATATGATAGTATGACCCAACAATGTGGTGAACAACGTAATGATACATCGCACAAGTTGTACACACTGCACGCTGCTCGTAACTTTACTTCATCATTCATTGCATCGTCTCATCTGACAATGAGGACAGCAGATGGGACAATGCAAAGACCGACAGATTGGGCATACACACTATACGATGTGTACGATATATCATTCCGATCCGCTTCGGAACGATATAAATTGTATGATCGTATAGTGTGTACCCAGAATTATATGAAATCATATCCATGAATTGATACATTTAGTATGGGACATTTTAAAAATCATAAGGTTGTATATATCTGTTAACAGAAAAAAACAAAGAATTATTTTATACAGGATCTCCCCACCCTCATTTAGTAGAAGCACTAATCTCCCTACCGCTTGGAGCCTGCTGTTCTGTATACCTGGTACTCTGTTTTGTAGTGCTCTCCAGGTGTACCCGTGCAGAGGGCTTTGAGTATGTGGCTGGTTGGAAGATTGGGGCAGTCTCTTAAATTACTCCCTGTTTGGCCTCTTCATTACCAGTTTTGTGAGTGCTTTCATGTTCAAGGGTTAAATATATATTGTTAATATGCTAAGTTATAGAGTTTAGACTATTCTGATATATACTTACTCAACATACCTAAAAGAAAAACAATTTGTACTTCGATAAAATACATGACATTAGCTGTAGCCATTTCTGCTGCCATGTGTGGCGATTTGAGCTTCACTGCAGACGGCTTGTGTTTGCCCTCTGTTTTTATGTCTGTGTTCTGTCAGAGTAACTCCATTACCACCTAGGAATTACTTGGTCCTTCCCCTCCCCAGAGCCGGCTACATGCTGTTTTGTTTCCTGGGACCCCAAGGTGCTTCTTTCACCTTCCAGCCGCTATCTGATTGTGTATCTCATGCTAATATATTCCCATGACCTCTATGAAGAGCCTGTGCCCAGCATACGTTTCCTGCCCAACTCATTGTGACCACCTTATACAGCAATAGGTACACATTCTGTGCCCAGCATGCTAGCCTTATGCATGCTACAGTCTTTTGCTGTCACCCTTGATGCTTATTTCCATGGACTTCCTACATTTCCATTCCCTTTCTTTGTGGTAATTAATGTTCTCTGCACATTGGTAGTAATATGATGGGACACAGTTCAGATGCAACCTAGCAACAATGTTTAATCTACAGTCTGGTGTAATAATTGGAACGTTCTCACCTAGCGTTGCTCTCAACTCTCCCTCTTAACCTGGGTAAAGTGGAGTATGATAACAGCTGCCGGCTCCCTGTGGTAAGTATAAGGGACTCTGGATGCAGCCCAATCTGTTTTTGATTTATGCGGTTTCCTCAAACTCCTCCTTTCTCTGCTCACTGATGTTGTTGTCTTTATTTCCTACTCTCAGTGGCATACCTCCCAACATGACCCTCTCCAGGAGGGACACAATGCTCTGGTCCTGGACTTCCCTGGTAAGAGGTGGTGCTGCAGCACAGTTCAAAATTCAAATGGGGAGCCTCACCAACTGTCATTTCACACGCTGCCAAACATCACTGGCTGGGACTCACTGGCAGTTGGTGTGACTCCCCTATTTGAATTTTGGACTGTGCTGCAGCCCCACCTCTGGAGCCTCCACCAATCATAAATTACCAGGGAAGTCCAGGACCAGAGCATTGGTTCTCTCCTGGAGAGGGTCATGTTGGGAGGTATGCAGTGGCTGTATGTAATCCCACTGCCAAGTCCTGGAGCTGTCCCCCTCCCTCTCACCTGGATGCACCTCCTTATCCAGCCCTGCCCCACCTGTAACACCCAACTGTCCTCTCTGTAACGGTCACTTCAGGTTGTGCATGTGCCCTAGATTAGCCTGGTGGGGCAGTAGTGTGTTATACCAGCAGCTGCCTGAGCATCGACCGGCAAACCATTGAATTGGTACCCCGCAATTGCGGGATACCACATGTATAGAATGCATCTCAAAGGGGCATGCTTCCTTTTGCCTCTGCACTCTCTTGTACTGCACTTGCAGATAAATACATTTGGTCTGTCTCTCCTTACATAAGGTGGCACAAGGGTCATATATTTGTAGCTCAAAATACTGCATCAAGTTATGGGCAGTGTGGCCACCTTTACGCAAGATGCATATTTACACAACACAATGCACTTGTATTCAACTGTAATGCTTGGCACACACTGTGCACTTATCGGGCCAATCAGCCAGTTCTCGGCTGGTCAGTCGGATTATTGCACAGTGTGTACACAGTACATGCAACCGACTGTTGTTTATAAACCAGACACATTGACTCCCGACATGAGGAGTGCTGCGTGACATTCGTAGGTACAAACGCAACATATGCGATGTGTACAGATATCATCTGGCAAACTGCATGTAATAAAAAAATCACCTAATTGATCTTTAGGAAATGTGTCATTCTGATAGGAACGATAATTGTGTAGGGTGTATACAGGAAATCGAATGATCTCTGGATCATCTCAGCTGCCAGCAAAATAAAGTGTCTTTAAATATACCAGTCCTGGGCTCACAGAAAACAAGATGGCAGCTAGTCACTGGTTAACGAAAAAAAATCTTGCATATTGTTTAGCTCCTGCAGTCCTACTTAAACATTGGCAGTTATGTGCATGAACCACCCAATCAAGTCAAGTGCTGGCCATAATAATTAGAAGATACATTTTGAAAGTGCCATGTGCTCCAAATGACTGTTGAGGGCATTGAGGCTGTGGGGGCTATGAAGCGTCGGTATAAAGGCAGCAGTAGGAGCCTTTCTTGGTGTGAGAGGTAGTGGTATAAAGTGGAGCAGGTTCTCCATTTAAATTATTTAAACATGAATATTACCTACAACCTAGGTCCCCAGGGCATTATCTTTAATGAAAACAAATATGTATTGTGTCCTAAAGCCTGTGCTACAAACTCTTTACCACAGAAGCACATGAATGGAACCAGAGCATTAACTAGACTTTTTGGTGGCCTGGGCCAAAAAGAGCATTGACCCCACCCCTTCCTACGTTTTCTCAAATAGGGACATAAGACACATCCCTGAAAAAGAGGCGTGGCCTCATGGGTGAGGGGTATGACATATCTGATTTGACAAAAATGAAGGGGTACCAATCCCGTTGTACCGCTGTTATCCAGGTGTCCCTGCGAAATACAGTGTGAATCCGTATGGCTGCAGTGATAATACACAATAATTAAATTGACCGGCTCGAATAGCGCCCCTTGCCCTGTGTTGCCCTGTGCAGTTGCACCGCCTTAGTTACGGCCCTGATTGGAACCAACAAGTTCAATCCCCATACCTACCTACATGGTTTTACAAGTATTTAAAATTTTATTGAATTCTTTTTTTTTTTTTTTTTTAGCGCCAGTGGTTAGGGCCATAGGTGTTTTTTTGTTGTTGTTTTTTTTAAAAGGGTACTCTACAGCATAATATTGTATGTTACATTTATTTTACTGGCTTAACTTTATTCTGTCCCACATAATCCAAAGTGATTGATTGTTTAAACTATATTATTATTTTTAACCATCTACTAAAATGTGTATATGTTGCCCTGGACATCCTGATTTAACATGTTTTTAATTCCTGTTAATACAGGTTAGATGGAAACTGGCCTGACGATTTATTGTCTGTCAATAATACACTACATTTCAACTACCCTCTAACTCACAATGTTTCTGGGACATATATGTGCAGAGTGGCCAATGCCCTTGGTCAGAAAAGTGATCAAAAGATCATCACTATTTTAGGTGAGTTTGTATTTTGTAATGTCTGCCTGTGTGTGTGTGTGTGTGTGTGTGTGTGTGTGTGTGTGTGTGTGTGTGTGTGTGTGTCACTATTTCTTTGGGTTTTTGATGCATGCCTATTAGAAGGGGACATAGATATTGATAGTGATTGTGACGGTTATCTTCAGTGCTCATTTTTTTCTCTATGAAAAATTTACTGCTACTCCGAAAAAACGCTGCCCGTGCTCACCTAAAGATGATACAGCATTATATTCGCTTCCATGCTGTGGATAAGTGTGCAGATGGTATTTTAATTATTTCTTAAATGATTTCAAGAATTTGTTACTGTTTTTGTAACCGATTAAAAGAATTAAAACTTAGACTTAAAGAGAAAAAAAGACGCCGGTACTGTGTAACCAAAAACCACTGGCTATATTAGAGATGATGATTTGATTAGAAGTTAGTTTATGACATATCGGACTCTACCTAATAAATATACAAAATTAAATAAAAAAACTGAAACGTTTGCAAAGGGTGACTCGTTGGAGAGAATAAATATACTGTGCTGTACAGTATTTATGGCCTAATTTAATAACGAGTGAAATGTTTGTTATCACTCTAATCTTAAATGGTGCTCCAACCAATCTGCTCCTAACTGTCACTTTACAGGCTATGGAGTCTATTCATATAGCAGTAAAAACCCCTCTATCAGTCATAACAGGAATCTTCTCTGCTTCCAACTATTCATAGAAGGGGTTACCGACGTGGAGAAATCTCAGATTGATATTGCATTGATATGATGCGATTATATAGTGGTAATTACCAGTATCCATTTCATTTTATACATGAATAGATCCCTTAGTTTGAAAAATGGCAGTTAGGAGCTGATTGGTTGGAGCACCATTTAAGATTAGTAACAAGTGATAACACGCAAATCACTGGTTATTAAATCAGACCTTTATATACTGTACTGCACAGTATTTACTCTCTCCAACGAGTTTCTCCCACCAATGTTTCATTCCTGCTCTCTGATTCAAGGGGCAGCAGACTAATCACAGTCGAGGGGTGGGGCTTCGAGGGTTACGTTGGGAGTGGAGTTGATATCAATGGCAAAACAATCGATGATCAGTGGTTAACTATCAATGGCTGATGGCCAGCCCTACCTGGGAGGTCCCCAGAGAAGGAGAGTAGCTATCAGAAACTGTGGCTGTATAGAAGACTTCTGTTGTTTGGGGTTGCTAGTCAGCACATGCTACTTTCTGAATAGTGACTGAGTTAATTGCTTCTCTGCTAGTTACCACCATTATTACTGTACAGAATTTCTCATTGCCAGGCTTAAAATTTTTAGAGATGACTGTGGGGGGGGGGATGTATCAAGCCCTGGAGAGTGATAATGTGGTGATATACAAAGTTCCAACCAATCAGCTCCTAACTGTCATTTTTTAAAATACAGCCTGTAAAATGGCAGTAAGGAGCTGATTGGTTGGTACTTTATCACTCTCCAAGGCTTGATACGTCTAGCCCAGTGGTTCCCAAACTGGGGTGCCTCAGGGCACTTGCAGGGGTGCCTTGAGTTGGTGGTCCAGTACCAAATAAAATGGTTTTTAGTCAGTCTCATTGGCAGCCACCAGCACTGGTTTTGCCTATCAAAATATATGTGGACAAAAAGAAGCGCAGCCCTGTCACCACATAACTGACCCTAAAGCTGCTTACACACGGGACCATGTGCTGTATGAACGATATTGGTGAAAGATTTCCTTTGAACTTTCTGTAGTGCAGGACAAACGATATTGGGTGAAAGATATCCTGCCACATCTCTGACCAGGCAATTCTTGAAGGTATTGTCCAAATTGGCCTGCATATACGGACGACCAAAGATATCGTTAACTTCCAGCGATAGCGCGCATCTTTGGTCGTTCATTGCATACACACGGAACGATATGAACGATGTATCGTTGAATGTTATGATTCATATCGTTCAAAGACATCGTCTTGTGTGTATGCCCCTTTAGAGTGACATACAGTATAAACACAATTTACTTCATTTAATTTTTGCCAAATTTCTCAATAAGAAACTTTTGGCCCAGGGGTGCCATGGAAAATATGCTGATACTCTAGGGGGGCCATGATTTGAAAAAGTTTGGGAACCACTGGTCCTAGCCCCATATTCACTAACAAGCTCCTGCCAACTAGTGGCCTCTAGTAGCCAGGACTTTTCATTTCTTGTCTGTTTTAGTTAATTTGCTGCTTAAGATCGCCATCTAGTGATGTATTCCAGGTAAGGGGGTTTGAAAATTCTTTTATTGTCTTCGTCTAATGGTGCGTACGCACTGTACAATAAAAATGCACGATATGAATGATTAAGAGATCGTTATCGTTCCGATAGTTCATTTTTTGGTGACCAGCGATGCGCGGGCACTTATGGATAATAACTATATCGACCATCGCCCCTGGTTGATATCGACTAGCGGGTCGCTGGCCTGTCGTTGGTGGTGTGCTGGATGAATGATAACAATCATCCAGCCCACCGAGAAAGTGCAGGACGATCAGTCAGCGATATCGTTTTCACTGACTGATCGTCCCGTGTGTACGCACCATTAGGGAGCTGGTTTCATTACTGTTTGTATCCTGTGACTGATGGCATGCCTGTGCTTTCAAATATATGAAAGGTTTTAAACACCCCAGTTGCCCTGGTTATGGTGCAACAAGTGAACTAACAGATCTCCATAATATATTTGCTGCAGTATTTTCCAGTTGCTCCCCTGCAAATGTACATGGATGAGCTACAATTTCCAGCATGTTTGTCAGGTGATTAATGCCATAATAATGTTAGAACACTGCATTAACAATTTCCATGGACACTTTTTTGTAGACTACTTTACATTATGTCAGTGTTGTGTTTTGCAGCACATGCAAATGTTTGGGCATTGGGAGGATACCTTTTGGATTATAGTTTCCGTCGAATAATAAAGATATATGGAAGAAAATGGTTTTATGTTTGCTAGAATTAGATGAAGGATTTGTGCATATTTTGAAATATTTCCTATTTAACAGTTCAGAGCTATTACCTGTGGAATACTGACCAGTTAAATGTTGCTCTGGAGCTGGCACTTTGTTCTCTGGCTGGGCACATTTTATAGAGCAAGTACGAGATAAACAGTGCATTTTGTGTCTGTGATCTTGCCTTGCAGCAAAGCATCCTTGAAAATGTTTGTTAAATCTTGAAAACTATGGAACTCCTTTCATTATCTCATTAGCTGATTTTTTAACATGACACTAATTTTGATGACTTTTATAAAAAACGCCATACAGCTGGCAAGCATGTTGGGAACTGTAGTTCAATAATAGCTTACTGTGTTGTTTGCCTTTGGACAAACCCTGTGTTACCTGAAGCCAGGAGCTGATTTGCTCAGTGAGCTGACAAAGCAGTAGAACTGAGCTAGTGTTGTCTTATCAGTAGCATTAAATAGAGACGCTATATTCTGTGTTATGGATGAGGACAAGACTTGGTGTGAATGAACTTCAGATAACAGGAGAGCTTTCCCGTAGCAGAGACCACACCATCTACTACATGCTTAGGGTGTTTAGCCGAATATGAACACTGTTTTTAAAAAGTCACCAGTCATACAAAATACTAGTTTGCAGGGGATGTAGTCACCAACCCGGCTGTCGAGATGCTAGCGCTCAAAATGCTGACGTGGGAATCACGACACCAATCGGAATCCTGGCACCCCGATGGTAAGTAGTGGGGTTAGGGAGACTGTTAGTGTTAAGTACTAGGGGGAGGGTTAGGGTTTAATCACTAGCGGGAGGGTTAGGCACTAGGGGGTTTATATACTAAGGGGAGATAAGGGGTTAGAAATGCTAGAGACAGAGAAAATCCCTTTACATAGTACTGCTTAGTATGTACTAAAGGGATTTTCTCTGCCTGCAGCCTGCCAGCGCTAAGTGCAGGCTACAATATCGCACTGCACCTGGGGCACTTAGTGCTGCCATAGACCGCTATGGCAGCGCTAAGTGTCCCAGGTATTACTAAGAGGAGAGGGCACTTACCGTCGGGTGTCTTCTCCAGTGATGATATCGCCTCCTGTAGCTGCCGTTATCTGCTTCTCCTCACTGGAGCAGCAGGACTTGAGTTGTGTCAGTTTGGATGTTTATTAATAAAGATTGTTGAAAAAAAAAAAAAAAAACACTCTCCTCTGCTTCCTGCTGCACAGGACTCCGGAGAGCCTGGTGATGTTGAGTCCTGTGTCTCTTTACTATGCTGCGTACACCGCCCAGGGGGTGACTTAACGCTCACCCTCCTCGGTGGTTCCATTATTAATATCCGCGGTAGCCAGCTCCTGCTTCGCAGCGGTAGTAGGCGAAGCAGAAGTGACATTAACTCCACGGTATGTGGAGTCTTAATAAATAGACCCCTAGGTGGGAGAGGGTTAGGTTTAGGCTGCGGGATGCCGGTGTCGAGATTCTGACTGCCCAGATCCCAAGCGCCAACCCATTTGCAGGAATTTATGATCTGCAAACTTTGTTCTAGGGAATAGGATTGCCAACAGCTGCTGGGTTAGGTGTACAGCATCCCAACTTCGCTGAGAAGGTAAAGTGAAAGAAACCTTCACTTACCTTCTCTCATACCGCGGCGGAGCCACAGGATGTGCATATGCGTCACTGCAATGCTCACGCTCGTCACATGCACACTCTTTGCACACTGCTTTGTCTAGGACAAACAATAGTGGGCCCTCAGCGTGTATAAGTAAATTATCTATAATATCACTCTGGGCCTTATCCCCGACAAGAGTGATTCACCTAAGTGCTCGCCCAAGCCCAGTGAGATGTGTATATCCTATAAGGGGGGTTCTGCCTGCTAATGCTACCTGGGCCATTTGCAGGTCACTATATTGGCCTCTGTGAGAGGACACGCTAGTTCTAGTCACCTCCTCTGACTCCAAGTCCACAGAGGGATAACTGTTGTTCTTATAGGAGTGAGTTGGGGGGCAGTGAACGCTTCTAACCAGCCCTTTTATGAGAGCGCTGTTGCGCACAATGTCTGTGACAGGAAAAGTGTGCCAGTCAGGGGCAGGAGAAGGTGTTCTGCTGCAGACCTTGGAGGTATTCCAGCTACAGGCAATACCTGGGAAAGCGATGATTTTTGTCCTGAACAGGCCTCTCTGGAATAAACACTACCTTTTTTATTTATTTTTAGAAGTGCATTTTGTCAACACTCTGTGTGAAGAGGCGGGGAGGGAAAAAGACTCCACAACCTGACTGGCTCCTTCCTCCTCAGACGTAGCCCTGCTATCCTCCGACCTGACAGGGTTAAATAATTTCCTTCTTTTAAATAAAATGTCCTCATACGAAGAGGAATCATTAGCAGCCTCAGATAAACTATGAGAGGGCTGCCTCAGTCTTTTACTATGGGATGGGGACAAGACTAAAGTGTCTGCGGCAGAGACAGACACTGTGTCCTTCATCTTCCAGCGCTGAGGTAAAATGTGACTCAGTGGGTGGTGCCTAACGCTTTTATTTCTGTGTATGCACGTGACCAACCTGCTGGTGTGTGCATGGCCCCGCTCCTCCGGCTGTGCCACAAGGAAAGTGAAAGTAGTCTTCTTTCTCAACGAAGTCGGGAGGCTTGCCTAACCCACCAGTTGTTGCTAGGTGGCAAGCCTCCCGACAAACAAAGACACTATGAAATTAGATCACATAGAGGTTTGGAAGTGTTCCATGTGGAAAAGGATGTAAAATGAGAATCTATTTTGTGCATTCCCAGTTGTATGTAAAAGATCATTTTATTCTGCAATAAAATTAGCAGCACTCTAGTCCAAGAATAAAAGTGAACGTGTCACTGTCTCCTAGGAGTCTAAATTATTTAGCAGTATATTCATAGCATTCTTGTACAGTAATCCCTCACACTTCCTTATATTAGTAACTTTAGTAGCATTAGAATTTTAATACCAGTATCCTCTCTACTCTCTATTTTAACACTGTACGTACAGTATGTTGTTCGCATGTATTTTGAATGCAGAAATTAATATATACTAGCTTGACTGCTTTTGCATGTTAGGTGTTAAATCTCACCTTTCTGCGAATCTATAGATTAACAGCAGAGAGTATTGGTAGCGGTTCCTATAAAACTAGTGCAGGGAGATTGAGGTGTCAAACACTATTCCTGTATACTGTATGACGCGAAGAACATCTGTCCAACTTTCTCAGCCTATTCTCTGAATGTAAAGACCCTGCAGATCCAGATAGAGACAATGCTGGTATTTATTTGAAGTTGTAAATAAACAAGCTATGCACTATCAAGTATTGTATAGTAGTAATTTACTGAACTGCCCTTGAAAACGTAAGATTTACTAGAGACAAAACCTCACATGAATAATCACGTTTTTAATCCTCATGGTTTCAAACCCCTATTCCATATTTTCAAATAGCAGTTATTTAAACTGTGTAGTTTATCACAAAAAATGACAGACTTTGTAGTCCTACTTTTGTCTGGCAAGATAGCTCAAACCATATTCAGATATTTTGTCTGTCAGAATAGAGCATAAACAGTAAGAAGCAGACACTATATTTTAACATTAATACCATGGTACCTGTCACCCAGGTGTATGTATACACCCATCTGCCAAAAATAAAAATCAACTGCAGAATATTGTGTCACCAAACAGCACTGTCCCTTCGAGGCATGAACTCCACATGACCTCTGAAGGTGTCCTGTGGTATCTGGCACCAAGTGGTGAGCAGCAGATCCTTAAAGTCCTGTATGTTGTGAGGTGGGGCCTCCATACTGTACGTCAGACTTTTCAGAGAACTGGGGAATTTGGAGGCCAAGTCAACACCTTGAACTCTTTGTCATGTTCCTCAAACCATTCCTGAACAATTTTTGAAGTCTTAATAGGGCGCATTATCCTGCTGAAACGGGCCACTGCCATCAGGCAATATCGTTGCCATGAAGGGGTGTACTTTGTCTGCAACAATGTTTAGGTAGGTGTTATATGTCAAAGTAACATACACATGAATGCCAGGACCCAAAGTTTCACAGCAGAACATTGCCCAGTGCATCACACTGCTTCCACCGGCTTGCCTTCTTCCCATAGTGCATTCTGATGCCATCTCTTTCCCAGGTAAACGACACACACCCGGCTGTCCAGGTGATGTAAAAAAAAATGTTGTTCATTAGGCCAGGCCACCTTCTTACATTGCTCCATGGTCTAGTTCTGACACTCACGTGCCCATTGTAGGCGCTTTCAGCGCAAGCTACGATGCACTGAGTGTTCTATCACTATTCTATCATAGCCAGCTTTAACTTTTCCTGCAATTTGTGCTACAGTAGCTTTTTTGTGGTATAAGACCAGACAGGCTAGCCTTCACTCCCAATGAGCGTTGGGCTTCCATGACCCTGTCGCCGTTACACTGGTGTCCTTCCTTCTTTGGACTGTTTTTGGTAGGTACTAAACACTGCCTACACGGAACACCCCACAAGACCTGCCATTTTGTAGATGCTCTGAGCTAGTCGTCTAGCCATCGCAATTTGGTACTTGTTGCTGAAATCCTTACTCCTGCCAAATTTTCCTGCTTCCAACAACTTCAAGAACTGCATGTTCACTTGCAGTCTGTTATATCCCACCCCTTGACAGGTGCCATTGTAATGAGATAATCAATGTTATTCATTTCATCTGTCAGTGGTTTTCATGTTATGGCTGATTGGTGCATATCATACTACAAAATATCATGGTATGCCATAATAGCAGATTTAACAAGTGTTGGTCCCACTGTTTAATAAATCCATTAATACTTGTGGCCCCTTTTGATAAGAGTATTAATTTAATGAAATGCATTAATAATAGCAGAGGCTGCCTGAATCAGGCAAAGTCAATCTGATGTTAGTCTACTTATCATTTCAATTAGAAATCCAGTAACAGTAGATATATTAGTTCTGCCACTAGGGGAGACCAACTAAAGTCTCTTGTGACTCCTTAAAGTATCCTTGGGTTTAAAATAGAGTATTGGAAAAAAAAGAGAGCCCCATTTTCCTGCTATAGAAATAGTTTTCTTGGGTAGAGTCACAAATGAAAGTTATTGCAGGTGAGCATGTCGTAGATTTGGGAAAATGGGTCTTAATCATGAGATACAAAATACAACTCGTCATAATAAGTAACCCAAACCTCTAATAGTACGTCCACATTTATCTCCATGAACCAAACTGCTTTTTTTTTTTTTCACACAAAACTTTTCTACTTCAGGGTCCATAGGGTATCCACAGGATACCTTGGGGTATAGGCGATGGCGGCAGACATCCAGGCACCACAGAGTTAAATTTTCAGCCTCCCAGGATGCACTGGGGTCCCTCTCCTATACCCCGCCCCCGAGCCTCAGGCCACTCAGTTTTCGTAGGTGCCTGGCCGGACCAGTCGCACCGTACAGAGGGGGGTCTTTTTAAGGCCCCTGAATATTTCTTCGCAGCTGTGGCTGCACAACTAGAGTGCTCCAGCATAGGACAGTCAGTATTGACGTCCATGCTGTCACTCCTACACCCCGCCGGTACCAGAACGCCGGTACTGATCCGGGGATGCTGGTAGGTAGCTGGGGTCACAGCTAGCGGTGATCCCCGGCTACCTGGACTGTGGCCGGATGCACGGGGAACAAGGTAAGCGGCGGGGTCCCGCGGTGGGCACCCGCCGGTAACACAGTCCTGTTTGGTCCCCAGGCAGGGGGCTCCCTGGGGACCGGCTGCGCGTGGGGCCAGGTACTGATCCTGCGCCTTCCACTAGACCACCAGGGACAGCGGGCCGCAGCATGTGCGGTACAGCGCGGCGTCCCAGGGGTTAATAGCACGCCAGGGGAGAACGCCTTCCCTATCTCACAGCCGGCGTCTCCCCCGCTGCACAGTGCCATTCCACAGCGGTCTGAGCAGGCTGTGTCAGCGCTCCTCCCCCGGGCCCTGCCTTCTCTCTGCTCCTCGGTGGCCATTTTCTCACTACATGTGCTGGGGATGGCAAACGCTGCTGGAAGCTGATACAGATGCCATTGCGGTCCGGGTCCCCCGGCATACCTCTCCTTCAATTAAGGTCAGTGTATGCAGCACTGTTTCCTACCAGGCTCTGGTCTGTGTAGTTGATCGCAGTGCTTGTAATGCAGGATGTTATCTGTGCATTGTATGTGACTTAAATGCTAGCGCTGTTTGCCTGTACTTTCCCTGTTGTTCTGCTACAGCCCTTGCGGTGCGGTGCGGTGTTGCAGGGTGTTTATTATCTCACAGTAAACGTGGTTTTTCTGTGTGGGAGGTCACATACGCTCCGTTCACACTCCTCATGTCGGAAAGTGAACGAGGATATCCTCTTCCAGCTATAATGTACTGATATCATGTGCAGTTAGCGGAGGGATATGTAGACGCTGAGGGTTTATGGAGGGCATGTTGTATTATATATCATGCCCCATTTCTGTCACTGTGCCTGCACAAAAAAAAAAAAAAAAAAGGGGACCGCCCTCGGCTGGCTAAGATGCTTACAGCTTTTGTGGACAACGCCCCCTGCGTTTCCCCATAGGGGTTATCGCAGCCTGTGGTGGTCTCATCACATGCAGGGGTCCCTGGACAGTTGATGGTACCCCAGTGTATCCTGTTTTTTGCCCCTCCAGGTCTCGCAGGAGCCTGTGTGGGTGAATTTATTGTCCAAATGGTATAGCACCTGATGGACGTTTTACAGGGGGAGTCACCATTTCGGCCTTCTAAACGGCCTTTCGGGTCTCAGACGGGTAAAGACATGACGTCTGATGATGGTGACATTATTGACTTTTTCAGACACGAGCCCCTTAGTGCAAAGGAGGCGTAGTCTGGGTCTAAAGTCTATATACCTGGCCTTCTACAGGCAGTCCGTGCGGCTTTGGTTATTACATATCCCCCGTGGCTAAATCCAAATATGCCTTCTTTAAGGATAAGGGTGTTGCCACTGTAATTCCTCTATCTGGTCAGGTGGATCATTTAGAGGAGGCGTGGAAAATCCGGGTAAGCGGTTCCAGCCTCAAAAACGGTTGACCTTTTGCATACCCCTTTTGCGGATAATTACATTTCCGAATGGGAGTTACCTTTACGGGTAGATTCTCATGTTACACGCCTAGTGAGGAGTGCTACGTTGCCCATGCCCTCCAGGTCCTCTTTGAAGGAGGTTCCAGATTGCAAGGTGCAAATATATCTAAAATCCAATATTCCCTTGCTGGAGGGGCTTCCAGGCCGGCTATGGCCGTGTGCTGGGGGGCCAGAGCCGTGGAACACTGAGTAGGTAACTGGATCTCTGCACACTGACTCTCCAGCAGAGCAGGTGGATAGTGGCAAATTCTCAGAGACTTTGCCACGTTCATAATGAGACGGTCTTACATATAGCCTACTCCTTTCCAGAATCTCCTCGGCAGCAGTAGCGGCTTGCCGCTCCCTGTGGTTGCGCTCTTGGAAAGCGGACGCAGATTCCATTTGGAATGCTTTGCCTTTTACGGGACAAGTCCTGTTTGGCCCTCGTCTGGACGCAATTGTGGCCCTGCAGGCAGCAGCTACGTCTGCGTGTCTGCCATCGGCTACAGTCCCATCAGGGTCTGGGGCTTTGTCTTTTCGGCCCTGTGAGGCCAGGGTAAGTCTAAAATACAGCTTTCCAAGACAGTCAGTAGCCAGGAAATCTGCTCAGCCATAAGAACAGGCTTGGAGTACAAGACGTCCTACTCCCAAGTTGGACTATAAGCCTTCAGCCTCACGGGACGGGCCTCCTCTCGGGAGCCCCCAGAGTTGGAGGCCGGCTTCTCCAGTTCGCCCAGTGCTGGTGTCTGACCACCACGGACACTGGGGTAAGAGAAGTATTTTCTTGAAGGTATGTCCTCTCCTCCCGGTAAAAGCCTCCCAGACGGTTTTTCGTTACAGGTCTTCTGTCAATTCAGGACAAGGCCCTGTAATTTTTGAGGGTGTTACACTCTATGCTCCAGGCAGGAGTTATAGTACCTATTCCGTTGCCCCAAAGGGGAACGAGGTATTACTCCATCCTCTTTCTGGTACAGACACCCAATGGGTCTTACCAGGACATTCTCAACCTCGAATCCTTCAACAAATTCTTAAGGGTTCCTCGGTTCGGGAGGGGGACCCTGCATTCCATCATTCAATGGAGCCTGGGAATTTTGTGGTGTCGTTGGATATATTCAGGGTGACTACCTGAATATCCCTCTTTTCTTAGCACACCAGTGTTTTCCTCAGGTTCGCAGTGGTCGATAAGCATTTCCAGTTTCTGGCATTGCCCCTTGGTCTGGCCTCACGGTTTACCAGGGTCATGGTAGTTATGGCAGCCCACCTGCGGATGCAGGGGGTCCGCTTGTTACCCTATCCGAGTGACCTCCTGTTGTTACCACGGTCTCCAGAGATACTTCAGTGCCATATGCAACGGACAATATCTGTGTTGCTACGTTAGGGCTGACTGATAAACTGGAAATGGTCCTCTCTGATTCTTCAGAGGATGCTCCATATCCCAACATCTGAGGATCTTTGTGATTGAGGAAAAGATCTCTGCATTACAGGCAAAGGTACGCAGTTGCCTGCAGAGTCGCCGAGTGTCTATTCACTTTGCAATGTGGTTCCTGAGTTCCAGGGTGTCGCTGTTCGACATGGTGGAGAGTACCCAGCTTCACTCTAAAGAACTTGATCCTCTCCGGATGGGATGGGTTGCCCCATAGGATAAAGTCAATAGGCTTTCCCCGGAGGTTTGTCTCTCTCTGGCCTGGTGGCTGCGAAAGCTCACCTAAACAAGGGGCACCCCCTTTGGGATTGCGGACAGGGTCCTTCTGACGACGGACGCCAGTATCCGTGGCTGGGAAGCAGTGACGGGTCCACACTTGTTCCAGGGCAGGTGGACACCAGTAGTTTTTGCGCTTCCCATAAACATCTGAGAACTCTGAGCAGTATTCAAGGTTCTCCAGCATGCAGGACAGGTCCTCCACGGAAATACCGTGCAGGTACAGTCTGGCAACGCCATCATGATGGCTTATGTAAACCACCTAGGAGGTTCCCGAAGTCAGGCGACACTAACAGTGGTGTCCCGAATTCTGGCTTGGGTGGAAGGCTCTATCCCTGCCGTCATCGGCAGTGTACATTCAGGAATCCTCAGATGGAAAGCAGGCTTTCTCAGCCGTCAAGACGTGCATTCAGGGAAATGTCCTCTTTATCAGGAGGTGTTCAATCTTCTGGTGAACAAGTGGAGCCTTTCAGAGATGAGACTCTTCTGATAGACGTAGGTAGGTCCAGTGGACCTTCCAAGTTGTGTACCTCGTCCCTCCGTTATCCCTTCTTCCTCCAGTAATAGCAAGAAGGAGGCACGCTCCTGCTGATAGCTCCAGTGTAGGCCAGATGGCACTATTACTCAGATCTTCGGAGCCTCTCAGTTAACACTCCGAAGCTGTTGCCTCTACGCCCGGACCTGTTGTCTCAGGATCCTGGCTGATACCCAGACCTGGGTTGTCTGTCCTTGACGGTGTGGTGGTGGAGACTGCCCTCTTAAGGTCTAGGAGTTTTTCCAGCTCTATAGTTAACAGGCTAAGAGCTCGGAAGTTTTTATCTGCAAGAATTTACCATTAGGTATGGAATACTTTCTTTCAGGTGTCGCCCTAGAGGCTAGGCTCCTCGGGTATTCCGGATATCCAGAGGTTGGCTTTCCTACAGGTGGGCTTAGATAACGGTCTTCGCCTTGCTTATCTGAAGGTGCAGGTTTCTGCCCTGTTAGTACGGTTTCAGTGTAGGATTGCTACTCTTCCTGATGTCCGCACTTTTGTGCAGGGTGTACGTTATATTCAGCATCCCTTTGTTCCACCTGTGGCTCCTTGGGATTTGGCTGTGGTCCTTAGGGCTCTCTGAGGACCGCCATTTGATCCACTGGGCTCAGTGGATTTCAAATGGCTTACTGCTAGGACTGTATTCCTTCTGGCTCTTAATTTGGCCAGTAGGATCTCAGAATGGGAGGCTCTGTCATGTAGACCTCCCTTTTTCTCATCTTTCCTAGGAACAGGGCAGTGCTTGCCTTTACTTCCCCAGTCCTGTCTGCTGGTGAGGCCTATTTGGCTGTGGTACGGGCGCTAAGAATTTAAGTTGACCGTACCAGTCCATTTAGGAAATCAGACTCTCGGTTTTGTCCTTTCTGGTTTCCGCTAACTTTGGCAGGATGGATTCACAGGTCTTCCTGTTCCATCCTCTATTATAGCTCTTCCACTAGGTCTGTGGGTCCTTCGTGGGCAGCTCGACGTGGCGCCTCAGCGGTGATTGGCAGCCACGTGGTCATCTGTCCATATTTTTGTAAGGTATTATGCTTTTGATACCTTCGCCTCTCAGGATGCTTCCTTTCGGCGGCGGATTCTCCTTACAGCACAGGAGCGTCCCCACCCTTAAAGGATACTGCTTTGGGACATCCCCAAGGTATCCTGTGGATACCCTATGGACCCTGAAGTAGAAAATATGAGATATGGTAAGAACTTACCCTTGTTATCTCTATTTCTACGAAGTCCATAGGGTTCCACAGGACTCCCGCCCTGTCGCACCTGTACTGGAGATGGGCTTTGATCTGGTCACCGGTTTCTCCGTCTCCTTCTGGTGAGAATGTGATTCTTGTGTGTTCCAGACTGTCTTCTCTCTCTTTTTTTGCTCCTGCTCCGGCCTATGGCTTGTAACGAAACTGAGTGGCCTGAGGCTCGGGGGCGGGGTATAGGAGAGGGACCCCAGTGCATCCTGGGAGGCTGAAAATTTAACTCTGTGGTGCCTGGATGTCTGCCGCCATCGCCTATACCCCAAGGTATCCTGTGGAACCCTATGGACTTCGTAGAAATAGAGATAACAAGGGTAAATTCTTACCATATCTCATATTTTTCCAAAGGCCTAAAATTTTAAAATACTTATCTCCAACCACAAACCCTGTATGCCCCCATAATAATTTTTTTTTTTTTTATAGTATACAGGTTGAGTCTCCCATATCCAAAATGCTTGGGACCAGGGGTATTTTGGATATCGGAATATTCCGTATTTTGGAATATTTGCAAACCACATTGAAATGTCTTAGGAATAGGGCCTAAATCTTAACACAGAATGCATTTATGTGTTACATACACCTTATACACACAGCCTGCAGGTAATTTTATACTATATTTTTAATAATTTTGTGGCTCAAACAAAGTTTGTGTACATACATGAATTTTATTTATGTTTCATATACACCTTATACACACAGTCTATAGGTAATTTTATACTTTATTTTTAATTATTTTGTGCCTTAAACAAAGTTTGTGTACATTGAACCATCAAAAATCAAAGGTTTCATTATCTCAGTCATGCTAAAAATATTCCGTAATTCGAAATATTCCGTATTTCAGAATATTTGGATATGGGAGACTCAACCTGTAGTGTATTGCCAGATGTCGTGCAAAACAATGGAGAAAAATGGAAGACCCATCGGATGTGCAAATTGTCATACACCTCTGGCAGCATATGGACCAATGTCTATGTTTCTGCTACTGTCATGCACTAGTTTGTCTAATGCTAAATAGGACAATGACCACATTTGTGATGGCAATTTGTAAACCCCATCCGTAACTACATCTTTTTCTCACAGCTGTGACTAACAACTACATTGACTCAATAACCTGACTTCTGTTTTATCATGCTGCATATACAATAACTAACGTCTTTTAATGTTACCGATTTCCTCTGACCTTTTATTGTGTTTGATAATGATGATGACTGCAAAATACAAAAATGCTTCCCTGTATTAAATGCACAGATCTAGCCAATAGAAGTACATTATTTATAGAAGAATCACTAATGGTATAGTAACCAACTCTGTTACATGATGCTAATAAATCATTTGGTATCAATTTACATAACCGTTTCCTAACTGTGATTCGCTTATTAATTGTGACCCCCCTTATACTTTTAAACCTTCCACATGAACAAACTTAAATAGAGATGTTATGGTTTCAAAGGTAACAATCACAGGTGCTCCTAATACAATGAACACCCGATTTAGGGAAACGTGACCCTGCCAGTTACACTGATGCATTATTGTGAATGGTAGGGCTGGGCAGGTTACTATATATGTGGCACACCAAAGCACTGTTAAGGAACAAAAGGCAATATTTATCATATCCGCGAATTTTAAACCTTATCTCAGTCATAAGGCATTTTTACCTTAAACTGGACAGGAAAAAACCTCTATTACAAAGAGTATTTAGCAAGGGAGAAAACCACTGTTCTAGTGGGTTGCATTCATATATAAGGAAATAAAATCCAAGTGACCGACAGCTATGAAACAAACTTATTTTCTGATAATGTGATTATTTTTTTCACATTTTATTTCAGTGTGAGGGAGCTTTTATTCCTTCACAGCATAAGATAAATATAATTTGCATGACTCACACATGATTCCTGTCCTTTTATGTTGGATTAAATGTGCTATGCTGTGAAAATATACGGTCGCCTCTAGACGGCAAACGTTTAGAAGCCAAGCCGCATGGGTCAGTGCTCATAGCTCCACATACTAAATGTACTGAAGAGACAAAAGTCAAAGTGATCCTAGTAAAATTAAGTTTAATTTAGACTATATATGCATGTCATGACAGTGCTCTCGCTGCATCAGCAGGTTCACAGCTATTGTTACGCCACTTTTATTAATGGTATGCATTTAAATTTAGGATAGGGTTTCACATGATATTTGTGAAGTATGAAAAACATCCTTTTATATTTAAAGTGTATCAGTCACCTACGCCCAGTGGCGACAGATGTGTGCTCTGAATTTTTGAGCATGCTGGTCCAATTTGACTAGGAGCTAGTGACATCACACACACAATTTTGGTAGCCATCTTGATGTTGTGTGTAGTTGGTAGGTGTACCTTAACCTACAGCTATTTTTGGTCTGGGATAAATGTGAAAATATTTTGTGAATAATTTTTTTTATAACTACTAATTGTGTGTTTTCAACTGATAAATGTGTATTTTTATTTTCCATTTTTATTATTTTGCTGGTTTCACACACAAAAAAGGAACCCCTCAATTATGCCACACAACATCTGTGCATAAAAAAGCAGACATTTATTTGCAGCCAAAATGTTAATTGAAAACTCCGTTCATTGTCATTATCAACCTTGGCTTCTAGCAAATATTGACATTATTTTCCTTTGTTTATCCATGTTTAATTCTTTCATTAGATCCTCCTGCTACTACTCCACCTCCTACAATTCCACAGACCCATTCAGCTATTGACGCAGTCTTAACAACGACTTCCAGAAAGATCCATGTGCCAGCTTCAACCATGGCAACCATGCAGGATGGAAATTTTGGCACCATTATTGGCAGCGTAGTAGGAGGTTGCCTTTTCTTGATCCTTGTAACTGTACTATTTGCAGTTCTATACCATAGAAGGAAACAGACGTTCCGTGGTGATTATTTTACTAAGAGCTACATTCCTCCTTCTGATATGCAGAAAGAGTCCCAAATAGATGTTTTTCAGCCTGAAGACCTTGATCCATATCCTCAAAACATGAAAAAGGAGGTTGACAGTAAAAGCAATGATCATATATATAACGAGTACCTTCATGATGATGACAACTCTGACTGGAATCATGTTGGCTATAACAGATATCAAGAGCAGTTTGATAGACCAGTCAACAATTATACTGACAAAAACATACCTGTGGTTTCAAGGTATAATCAGAACTTTGACAACGAAGATGACTTGGTTTCCCATGTGGATGGTTCTGTCATATCCAGAAGGGAGTGGTATGTGTAGAGACTGCTGCAACAGGACTTTAATGACCATTCAGCAACACGAATGTCATTTACATTTCTGATCTGTTTTTTGTTTCTGCCAACTTTTCATACTTGTTTTATTGCCACCTAAAATTGGATTTGTAAAATTTGTCTTTTCTCCTATCCACTTAAATTTGAATCTTGTAAATACATTAGAGCTTTTCAATATTTGTTTTATGAGAATAGCAAATTTCCCATAAACGTAGTATATGGTGTTACCAGCAAAAATGTGCTATAACACATAGCAACAAATCCATTTTTAGTCTTGATTAAACATGTTTAAGTTGAATTTAAATGTCCTGTTGCCATAGATAACAGTACGTTTTTGCTGCTTACACCTTTGTATAAGTAAGCCTTCTATATTAGCTCAAGCAATTACAATAGTAGATCAACATTCATTGTATAGAACACTGGTAATTGTACTAATTCCCATCCATATCCATTGCAGTTTCTGCTAGAGCTTAGAAAGTGCAAAAAACAAACAAAAGGAAACATTGCTGCTACCAATTAATGTACAATAGTTCCGTTACATTTAGACGAGCACTTAAGAGAACGATCCAAAACATTTATTTGTAAACTGCTTCACCAGGGTCAAGGACGCAATTTATTTTTGTAAGGTATTTTTTAGCAATTTTCTACTTTTTCTATAGTTCATATTAAGTGCTGAATGTTTAGTATTTCACTCAAAAAAGAAGTGTTTAAAAGCTTATAGCATTTAAATATCCACACGGTGTAGATCAGATTTGTAATTTTATTAAATTTTTTTTTTTTCATATTTTTGTTGATACGTTTTTGATAAATAGCTTATTAAAAATAATTATTTTGTTTTATTGTAGCCACAGAGACTTTCATTTTCCTTTTGCAGTAACCAATTGCATTTTATTCTGGCATGTCAGTTTAAGAGAAAAAAAAGATTATAATGTCCTTGTTTTGCACTGAGCCATTCTCAACCATTTGCAGTGTGGAAACTCAACTCATTTGTGAAAATGACGCTGATCCTAATGAGATATCATAGAGCACCTATGATATTGCCTGCAGCCATTTTGTCTTCTAAACTGAATATCATGAGACTACAGTCTATGAATTATCTGGAATCAGGTGTATGAAGTACATTAGTCATCTCTTGCCTCACTCTTATTCCTGGCTCCTAGTACATTCATAGACTATATTCTGAGATGGTTCAGCTCACAAAATTCCTGTCCCCATATGTGTAGTTGGTGGCGTCCCTCCCCGCAGTGTCACCCGGTGCGGGGAGGGACGTTGTGAGCGCGGCGAAGCTGTGTGCGCCCCGAAAAGGGACGTGGCCTCACAGGACGGGGCGTGGCCTCGCGGTCCGATCCCCCGTAGTCCCGTTCTTTACTGAGGGGTGCATGCCGACTGCCTTGTGTTGCAGTGCCGGCTCCCTCACAATGTCAAGAGCCGGGTGCTGCACTTAATACAACAGTGCAGCACCCGACTCCTGTCACTGTGGGGGAGTGTCAGTCTGCACCTTGGTGTCACCCTTCGGCGGGTCACACCCGGGTGCAGCCCGTACCTCCCTTGTGACGCCACTGTGTGTAGTCCACATATGATCTTTAACCATTAATTTATTTTAAATCTAAATATATATTTTAGGGTGAAATTAAGGTAAATAATTGGCAAAAACTTACATCTCTGTAGTCTCAATCATATGGCCTCCCCGAAGTACGCACAAGCCTTTGCAAGAAAGAGGTCTAGACCAATACCAGTGAGGAGGCTCGTCTGGAAGGGTCTCATGACCTGGGCTGTTAAGGGGATTTACTAAATTCATGAGGCCCAGGTGACATTTGGTGTGTTATTTTATTTTTGCTTGGTTCAACCCCAAACTACGTTTTTAGATTTTAGTTGACTTTAACTAACTTTGCAGCTTTCAATTGTTTACTACAGTGCATAAATATTCTGAGCTTCGGACTAAAACTACAATGTGAAAAAAAACATCAAATACAATAATGCTTTAAATAAAACCAAGAGCATGAAAACAGCCCTTATTTTACATTTCTTAGAATTTATGTTCTGCTGTGAAAACACAGTTAATCAGAGGTATTTCTTTCTTGTAACCATTAGCTGCTTTTATTAATAATTATATTCCATTTTGAACTAACCCATTTAGCTTATTAGATGTCATCATCTGAGCAAAGCAGGGAACCCCATATAAATTTGAATGTGCCAGATTTCACTCTTCTATTAAAACATCTTATGGAGTTCATTAGCGCATTCACAAAACCACGAGGACTGTACCATAGGGATGCTGAGAGACCAGTAGAACAAATGCAAATTCTCTTATAATTCTACCTACTTATGATATGAACAAAACAGTGGGTTCACTTATGACACGCAGTCAATTCAAAGATGCGTGACCTTTTTATATTCTTGTGCTTATGTGTTGGTAATAGTGTTCCATCTAGTTTCAGAGCTTGTAAAGACATTCTAAGCATTGCGTTATAGTACAAAAATACTATATCCTTATTTCACTTCTATGTCAAGGTCATCTCTCACCCGCTAGAGAATACTCATGTTGTAACATAACAGATTGGGCTTTTATCTAATTTAAATATAAATTGTACTTAATATCCTCCATTCGCAACAATAGTAATATGATGTACACTCAGAAATGTCACATTTAGTGTTCTGTCCTTAAGTAGAGTACAAAAGTGTGCTGCTTCTTACATGTTGTGGCCAAAGACAGCAATTGTTTACTGTGGTTATACAGCCTCATCCAGTTGTTCCACAGGACTTATTTTATTTAACTGAATTTGAAAACATGCAGCAATATGGGTAGTATATTACATTGCCAGTTTATATTCTGAAAAGGCAAATAAGCCCTCACATTAAAAATATATGTATATAATCTCCTATTCCAATAGTTAGGAATCTTGTAATGTGAGGGTTACTTATAGACATCCTGCACCCAATATTGGGCTGGGCTGCAGAAGCCGCTGAAGTCATTTTCAAAGTTTCTATCCTTTCCTTATATTTCTGTTGTTACATCCACTGGATGTGCTGCATCACTTCCAGCTCTAGCTCTGTCCATTCTGTAGGTAAGTGCTCTTATCCATCATGCTGCCCAGTTGCATTGATTACATCATTAATCAGGATTTCGAGCACACCAAAAACACATAAGTATTTTAGTGTAGTCTTTGTAACGCAAAACTAATAAAAAGCAGCTGATTTTGCTTTTGCTCAAAAATCTAGCTATATGTTTAGTGGTTATTAAAGTAATTCCATTATTTCTTTAATAAAAACTCTTTTGATTGCTTAATCTCGATTAATTGTTGCATTTGTGTATGACTTCAGACACAGAACTTGCAGCTGTGATTGAGTGACAGCAGTCAGACTAAGTGCCTGATAATTTTGGTACTGTTGACACCCTGAGCAAATTCTCCAATGATGTTGAGTCATTGTGTTAATGACTACAATGAGGTATTCATAGACGGCTGTGCAGTTTTTATGTTGTATGTCCTGACCTACAGTACACTACGCTTTATGTATTAGGTCTCACGTCTGTAGCCTTACCCTCATCTTTATTCCATTCTGTCTTATCATATGCTTTATCTGCATAAATGATGGTGCCACAGTGCCATGTACCAAGAGAAACCATTAGTCTCAAATATGTAAGGATTTAATATATGGATTTAATTGTGACTGTTCTTCAGTTGGATCAAAGCTACTGATTTAGATTATTTTTGTTTATTTATAGCTCTAAAGAACATGCTGGTTTCATTTTCTTTCTTAGTACATTAGTAGGTCTGCATTTACATGTTTAGGTAATCAAACTTCGTAGTGATGCCAAAGTATGTACTTTGTATGTTTAAAAACAAAACAAATGTTTACTGTGTCTTTAGGACTGGGTTTAAATACACAAGCATTTCTGAATGTATGAACTGTTGTTTTTTATTATTTAATGTTAAAGCTTTTTACAGTTTGAAACCCACAATGTTGAGGTCATATTGACCCCTTAACTGCTGTAGTTTGATTCACCTCCTTTCTTTTTTTGCTGCTTCTTCTTAATGCAGAGAACACTTAAGTGCACTTTTATTTCTTTTATATAAAGGACAGGTAGCTGTCTCTATATGATGTTTGCTTTTCTAAAAGTTCCTTACATTTGTTATAAAACGTAGATCTGACCATATATATATATATATATATATATATATATATATATATATATATATATATATATATATATAGAAGACTAATCAAATTATTGCTGTTGAACTATATATATTCAACTGAAGCTACACTACATAACACACGCAGTGTGTAATATATATATATATATTTTTTTTTTTTGGTTACAAACAATAGAATTGATAGAAATTGATCCATGTATAAGTACATTTTTCCTGGAACTCACTGCAACAACAACAAAAAAATGAGTGTGCATTTGTCTGGTAAGTAGCCTAAAAACAGACTCTCATTTCCGTATGTCAGGGCTACCCCATTAAAGGACTCCATTAGTGTGATTGTGGTTAGGTTGAGCTTCCAACATTAATTCAAAAAGATCATTATATCAAGTTGGCGGCTGTTGCCAAATACATCTGTGCTTTTAGTTGTGCTATGTTTTTTTCATGTGTCCAAAAAAATGATGTATGATAGTGCCGGCACTATAAACAGATTAAATTGAAAGTCAGATAATCCTTTGTATATTTTTTTCTGTACATGTATATATTTTTTTCTTCTAAAGGATTTGATGACATATCTTGCCCAGGCTTGAAGTGGTAATGGGCCAGAGTCACATTGTGTTACACTGCGTGATCTTTCTCGGCCTCTGTACAGCCTATCAAAGCCCAGAGTCACTATGGTAAAAATAAAATCATTATCACGTTGATCCTTGTCATAACCTTAGTGTGGTTTAATAGCATCTGTCATGCTGTTGGGAAGAATGGCAGGGTAAGCAAGCCATTATTAGCTCAGAAATTATTATGGGCTCGATTCATAAAGAATATCATAACAGATTGCATCATATCGATGCAATATTATCTGGAAGTAAAGGGATTATTTGGGGATGGTGCATTTGTCAGAGCAAGTATGTTGCAGCAACTGGAGGTGGCCATTTTATTGGTGGGATCTATAAATGGGTCTTGCCTAGCCTAGAGACCCGTGCCGTGCAGGGGTTAAGGAGTCCCGGCTGCATGGGGGAGTTTTGGAGAAAAAGGGCTAAGGTTCATCAGCTGAAGTCCAGGAAGCAAAATTGTTAATTGAGTGGAAGGGAGCAGACAGTAGAAGTGCCTGGAGCTCACACTGGGGGTTGGCAGCAATAATATATACTGGGAATCCTCCAGCTGCTGTCAATTGACTGAAAACACTGCTCATTATATCCCCATTCTGCTTTCCTGTCACTGCCCTCTCCTTTGACCATCCAGCCCTGCCACTGCTGGCACTCTGATCACTGTTTAAAGTGCTGTAAGTATCAGGAGATGGGTAATGAGTGGAAGGGGATGAGACATAGGAGCGCTGCTATTGGGCAGTGACTGGTAGGAAGCCGGAGGACTGCAGTCTTCTTTTCTCCCCTAACAAGGCTCATTACACCATTCTAAGGTAGCGATAGCTTTTGGAGAGGAGAAATGGATAGCTAAGCTGAGCTTGCCATTCTTCTCTGAATTGCAGTAGGCTGCTTTACCCATAATGCTATATGGGGAAGAGATATTTGCAGTAATTAGGGGCACCGCTCGAGAATCCACAGTAACCCCTTCTCTGAATTGACCAAAGCATTAAAAAGCCCTGTTCTCACAGGGGATGAGTGATAAAGGACTTTTCACTGCTGTATAAATAGAGCTATATAGTCTTGGTCCCACATGGATAATAGAATAAATGAATAGGGAGAAGAATAATACGCAGTTAACAATGATAGCGTGCAGCTTACTTTTCCACCAAGAGGTACTAGTTACACATCTGAACCATTGAACATAATACGAAAAATATGATGGAATAGAGAGCGCTTCTAATTGACAGATGGGAAATAATGAATAATCCACATAAGGGTAATGTGCTCTAAAAATATGAAGTAAAATTTATTACTGACAATAAAAACCAATACATGTACATATAAGTAAACAATAAAATACACAATTGACCAGCACATGCATAAAGTGTGGAGATGGAAGGGATCAGATTGGATCCCTCGGGGGAGGAGCCTTGAAAAGAAGTCCATAGGCTTCTATTGGGTAATACCATGTTCAGGTGGCGGTACCAAACGGGACGTATTAAGTATGCTTAGTGCATCTGAGAAATGCGGTAACACCCCAGAAAACTGCATTTTCTGGCGTTTTACAGCATTTTCCACTTTAGCACATTACGTCCCCATTGTATGAAAGTGCAATATTTATGGATTTAATATTTTTAAGTTTAAATACAATGGTTAATGTCCTTTAAACTATTTGCCTATGCCATCTTCCATGACTAATATGGGTGATAAGCGCCCTAATGATAGGTGGAGGTGAATCAGGGCTTCATGCACATTGGAAAAGCAGTGCATCCTTAAAGTAGTGAGCAGTTTAAATGTTCTCCAGCAATTGTACTTCATATAAACCTCTCAATTGTTTAATGGATGTTACTATAGTGATTGTGATGCATAGAACAGTGTACAATTCCACATAGGTCCTTCTCAATACATAACACTTTATTCACTATTCGGTGACATAAAGGGTCTTGACAATATTACCACAGAAAGCCATGCACATCAGTTTTCTAAAGGTGCAAAAACTACTAAAGATAAGCGAAAAAGACAGTTAGCTGTTTGTATTATAACACAAATTATATTGCCCAGTTGTAAATTACCACAACTAACTTTAGACACTTTGATATAATTGTAATGCAATATATTAAATTGGGTTAATGCAGTATAGGCCTGTAATAAAGGATTGTTCAGCGGAATAGGAACACTTGTAAGCATAATATCGTCCAGTTGTAAATAACCCCTACTTCCTTTTAGACTGTGTAATAACATTGTAATGCAATTTATTATATTGTATTAATGCAGTACAGACTTGTATTAAAGGATAGTTATGTGTAGTGTGCAGAATAGACCATATTTTGTTTTGCTACAAAATTATTTCCTACAGCTTTAATGGTTTTATATTTCTTGGAAAACAAAATCAAAAGTTCTTGTATGTGTCATTTGTGTGTCCTTGTGATGATTTTGTTTGGTGTCGGTCCTGACAGTTAAGCCGCACATCCCCTAGGCGGCTAGGGAAAGACAGTACGATTACAACATTTTAATCGTACCGTCGTTCCCCATCCTATGCAGTGCCTACACTGAATGATTAGTCATTCAGTGTAGGCACCCTCCATCATCCCCGAACATGGCCAATCTGTCATTATCGGCAGATTGACCGGCATGTTCGGGCGATGATTGATGTCGGAAACGACCAGCAGGAGCACGCATAGCTGGTCGTTTCCGACATTATAGTACACGATTTGTGCACAATTAATGAGCGATTGCACGATTACGATGTCGATATCACCTAGTGGATGTGCGCTTTTACTGACAATTTTAAAAGCAATAATAATACTCTGTTAGGTTATTCTCTAAATACTTGTGATTAATATAATGGTTACGTTTAGCTAATGTAACATGATAGCCCGTATTAGGTGGTGCCACATATTCAGATATAGCCTTTTTGGTTAACTTGCCAGTTGGCCACATCCTGTATGTTTTAGATTGACACACTGTAACCAAATGTAGTCATTGGAAAATTCCACCAAATGCCTGTATCTGAAATTCCACATGTTCTTACCAATGTGTGTTATTAGCCAAACAAGTTTTTCTTGCTGTCTAAGCACATCTATTTGGATTTGAATTGGATACAGTGGTCATCTGAATAGGTATACACACTACAATGCTTGCCAGCATAATACGTGGTCATAGGCCAGCTTTGGTTTATCCAGTTATAGACAGCCCATAATGCATTCTGAAAGCATATTCATTTTCACTTGAGATCAGCCCTACAGAGATCATTGTTAGCATTAGAATTTATTTGACTTTAGGTGTAGAGTTGAATAAATAAATACTAATTGTCTTGTCTCTCATTCTTTTTTTAAGTTTTGCAAAAATACGCATTGTTAAACTAATTTTGAAGATTTGATTTTGCATTTTATTTTAAATGTTCCTTGACACAGAGTAAAGAGATTTTCTTGTCTCCAGTCTTCCAGACTTTGTATTTATTTGTTCTTACATGTTGTAAACCTTTATAAAGTTGTAGCTGCTATGAAGAATTTTTTTTTCTACTTAAATTGTTTAATAATGTGATACTGCAATTTGACCATTACTAACAACTTATCTGAATATCATGTTGACAAACACAAAAGTTTCCGGATATGAATTACTAACAATGCTTAAGGTACCAAGAAATATATTCGTGCAACAAAAATATTAATTAACTGACTTTTTAAATACATCTTTTTGAAATAGAAAAACACTGAGCTGTTATTATTGATCAGTATATGTTCACATCTCAGACCTTTTGATATGTACTTAAGTACTATTTTTAAGCATTTTATTTTTATTGTACTCTGCTAAATATAACGTGCTTATAGATTTGTAATATGTGGCTTATTTTTCTGTATTTTATACTTTGAATTGTATGTATAAGCATAAATGTTTGTTAAATGCTGCTTTTCAGGGATGTGTAAGATTTGTAAATCAACCAAAAAAAAAATCTTCTGTTAAGGAAAAAAAATATTTGGACAGAAGTATTAGATTGTAAAATTCGTTTCAGAACAGTGATCTTTAACATATTCGATTTATCTGCAATAACATATTTGGAGGCTAGAGAAACATAATAAAATGTGAACTTTTATACATATATAAATATATAAAATACTTGCGCTTCTGGTAAGTGTTAGGATGTAATTTTCAAATTTTTTTTAGTTTTCCAATTTTTATAATTTTGCTATAGTGAACTATGTTTTTCTGACACATGATTTGTTATTGCAAATTGTGGGTGCTTGCTGTGTTTTCTGTTAAGCAATGTTGATTACAATGACATTGTGAAATAAATTTTTATTATATGATTCAAATTCCATTGATACGTGTAAGTTCATAAAGTATTAAATCAGCATTGTGAATAAGTAATACCTGGATTGATTTTAATTGAACTAGAAAGTGAAAATAGCAGTGTTTTTTGGGGGTTTTTTTTCTCAAAATCTTTTGCTGTTTCAGGAGAGTACCAATACTAGTACTACCAGAATAACGATAAGTTTAGGGTTGCGAAACTGTTAGGTTGATTAAAACCTAGAATATCTGAAGTTTAATAATGTATCATACTGTGTTTAGGTCAAATGGTATTTTTTTTCTAGTACACTTTCTAAAGCAGCGATTTTCCACCATTGTGCCGTGGAACACTAGTGTGTCACTAGCGGTCCCCAATTGTGTCGCCAGAAAATCGCTGCCTGTAGATGTCCCCCACAGTTGAGCTCCAAGATTTGATGAGTCCCCCAAAGACACAGAAGAAATACAAGCTGACATTTAGGGGGTTTTTTTTGTTTTTTTTAATTATTATTATTGTTTGACACAAATTCACAGTATTACATTGTTACAGAATTCCTTTTGAACAATATGACATTATTACATATCAAAAACTATTTCTTTCACTTCTCTCTCTCCCATTCTGACGTTTATAAACCATTGCACAATCCTGGGACACATTGACTGTTAAATTATGAATAAATTACTCCAACTGTCATCTGGAGTTGTTTAACCTTTATGTTAATTATCGGCTTTATTTGTAAATAATTTCCTCATAAATCTACCAAAAAGAAAAAGAAGAAAAACAAAAACCATACAAATTGTTAAAACATTAACACTTGTCTTGTCCTACACATTAAAAAGGTGTTTGACCTTCCATGACTGCTAAACTGTACCAGGTTGTCCATTGAAAACTGCGCTTGAGAGCCGCTTTCAGTTCAGGTGATAATGTATGAATGAGAGGAAGCCATATTGAAAAAAATTTCCCTGACAATTTTTCTTTGTCAATAGATGTAGAGGACCAATCCATGTTAAACAGATAACTATTCTTGGCAACATCAGGTTAATAGAAGGTACATTGGGTTCAACCCAACAGGATAAAATTGTTTTTTTGGGTGTAGCTGCTATTTTAGTCAAGACATTTCTCTGATTTAGTCAGTATGTGTATGTGTTGAGGATAATTTGTATCTATTCCAAAAGGCCCATTCCGGGGTCATCACAAAATCTATATGTAATGTATTTTTAATATACCAATAACCCTTTCCCAAAATTGTTGAACATATGTGCATGACCACTGACAGTGATATATATCAACGTCTGGAGCTTTACACTTAAAACAATTGGCGTTTGCAGATTTCCCGGTTAAATATTGTAATCTAGGGGTATAGTATGCCCTGTGTAGGATTTTATAATTCATTTCTGCGTAAGAAATGGATATCAATTCTTTGTTTAATCGTCTGGTGGCTTGAGCTAAGAAGGATAAATCTAGCTCTGGAAAATCCTTTTTCCATTTGGCAAGATCTGTTATTTTAGATAAATCTATTGTGGGTCTTATATATGAGTATATATCGGAACAAGAAAAGGGATCACCAAGTTTTAAACGAAGTGCGTCATCTAGTTTAAACTGATTATCTGTCTCCAAAAACCCTCTCTTTGTTCTTTGTAAATAGCTAGATACTTGTAAATAAGGAAAAATAGGAATAGATGAATTAGGAAATCGCTGTTGAAGTTGACCATGTGAGTAAGGCTGTTGAGTATCAACATCTATCATATGACATAAGTAACGTAACCATGAAGGGACCAGGTTTTTGTGTAGGGGGATGTCCATCCACCAGGGAAAAGAAGGTTACTGATAGTGGGAGAAAAAATGTGTGAGACCAAGATATCTTTAACATTGAGCGAGTTTGTCTCCAGGCCGCACATGTGGTAGATAAAAGTATATTCTCTTTGATATGTGACGGGAGAGAGGATGGGGGCATATGTAATAAAGTTACCAAATGAGTTCCAGGACTAAATGCTTGTCAATGCCATAATTACTATAATGACTATGACCTCCTATCCAGTCCATGGCGATCTGATAATTAGCTGCCAGAGAATAGGTTTTAATGCATGGTAAGTTCACCCCACCTAGATCAGTAGTTTGCTGGAGTTTAAAAAGAGAGATTCTGGGTCTCTTTCCAGGGCAGATAAATTTCTTCATTTCCTTGTTCAAAAGATTGAGATCTTTTTTCTTGATTAATAAGGGCAACATCTGGATTATATATAAAATGCATGGGAAACTCACCATTTTAATAACTTGACAACGTCCAATGTATGATAGAGGTAGGTTGGACCATAACTTGAAGTCATTCAGCATTTGAGTGACAGCTCCCCCATAGTTAGCTTTATGTAACTGGGAAGGATGTGTAGGTATATTAATACCTAAATAACGTATCTGTGAGGAAGCCCACTTAAAGGGGAAAGTATCACCCCAGTTACTACGTGCTTGTGGTTGAAAGCCTAAAGCCTCCGTTTTAACTATGTTGATTTGGAAACCCGCTATGTCCTCAAATGTAGTAAATATATTCTGGAGCAGAGGGTTTGCCTGTCTGGGGTTTTGGATGTACAATAGTAAGTCATCTGCGAATGCTGAGACTTTGATCTCTGGATTAGCTATTTTAATACCTTTCCATCCCGTCTGAAGTACAAAGTGTCTTATTAATGGTTCGATTGCTAGGTTAAACAGCAAGGGAGACAGCGGGCAACCCTGATGAGTACCTCTGTGTAAGGGGAAACATCTAGTGTTCAAATTGTTTATTGTTAAATAAAGCCGATGGGGAAGTTATAAAGAGTTTGAAAAATATGTATAAAGTATGGGCCAAATTTTTGTAATTGGAAAATTCTCGTCGAATGAGACCAGTAGACCTTGTCAAATGCCTTATCGGCATCGCAGCTGACAATGATGTTAGAGAATTCTCTAGCCTGATGTGTATGTGTCATTGCCGCAATCAGGGTTCTTATATTGTGTGCAGAGTGTCTCCCCTTTAATAAAGCCCGTTTGGGATGGATGGATAATTCTAGAAAGAATGGGTTGTAATCTTTGTGCTATTAATTTAGAGAATATTTTGAGGTCTTGATTTAATAACGAAATGGGGCGGTAGGACGAAGTTAGAGTAGGATCTCGATTAGGCTTATGGAGGACAATGATACGAGCCACATTAAATTGCGGTGGGGCTGTGTTACCATTCAAGATGGAATTAAATAAATCTTTAAGATAGGGGTTGATGTGCGGTAGCAGCATCTTGTAATATTCTGCACTCAATCTGTCGGGACCTGGGGTTTTACTTCCTGATAAAGATTTGATAATAGATTTGATTTCCTCTTCGATTATTGGGTCATTTAAGCTAGAGCGTTCCTCCTCATTGAGTCTAGGTAACCCTGCTTGATGTAAGAATTCTATACCCAGGTTTTGGTCGGTTGTTGGGGCTTTATAAAGTTGTTGATAATATTGAAGAAATTCTTCCGCTATTTTATTGGGATCTATAAGGGTCTCTGAAGTAGTAGAGTGAATTGTAGTAATGTGTTTGGGAGACTTGCATTGTTTAAGCATACAAGCTAGCAATTTGCCAGATCTATTACCCCATTTGAAGTACCTTTTGTTTTTGGAATGTGACATCTAATAAAGCTTGTTCCGCACATGCATTGTCATAGAGCAATTTGGCTTCTTTATACCTATTTTTGTTATCTTCCGTGGGGTGTCGTAAGAAGCAGGAGTATGTTACTGATAGTGTCTGGCTGAGTTCCCTTAACTTAGCAGACAGGTTTCTTCGACGGTGAGTGACATATCCAATAATGTGGCCTCTCATCACAGGTTTCGAGGCGCTCCAGAACAGATTAATATCAGGAATGTGTTGTGAATTATCTGTAGCATAATTTGTAAGATTATGTTCTAATATTTTTTTGAAGTCTTCAGAATTTGCAAGATAAGCGGGGAATCTCCAGTTGTAAGAGCTGGAGACTGGTTTATTTAATTTAAGAGTGAACCAAATGGGGGCATGATCTGAGATCATAATGTCATATATGCCAGTGTCTACCACTCTGTGAAGTAAGGAAGGAGATAGCAACCAGAAATCTATTATAGATAGTGTGTCGTGGGGGTGGGAATAGAAGGTGTATTCCTTAGCAGTTGGGTTTGGGTATCTCCAAGGGTCTACTAATTGCAATGATTCCTGCATATATGCCAGAGAGGAGGGTATGGTTACCCCTGACATATCAGAGACTCCAGATCTGTCTAAAGATGGGGATAATACCGTATTAAAATCGCCTCCTAGGATTAACGATCCATCCATCCCTGTAAACTAGTGAAAATTTCTGAAAAAAAGGGAGTATGGGAATCATTTGGGCCATAGATGTTGGCAATTGTAATTTTTTTCACCATCTATGTGTCATTTCATCAATAGATAACGACCTAGAGAATCTATAAGCGTATCAATGATCTCATATTGTATAGATTTGCTAAATAGGATAATTACACCTCTCGTTTTTGTGAATATGAGGCTGCAGTAAAATTTTTAATCCAATTTGCCCTAATTACATTATTATCTGTGTTTTTCCAGTGTGACTCTTGAAGTAGCACAACGTCTGGTTTAAACCTTTTCAGTTGTTGCACTATTTTTTTTCTTTTTATTGGCGTATTGATTTAACTGATTGTTTAACCCTGACTGACGTTAAAGTTGCATCTATTTGCTGTGAAATCTATCGAATTCCTGTCTTAATCCAAAACAGCATATATTTGAATGTGTTACCATACCATGGTATGTCCCAGCCATCACACCATGATTTTAAATGGAACAAAAAGTGACCTGGTTTCAATTCAACAACCTTATACTTTAAGGAAACTAACAAATACTTGCTATGTCTAACTGTGTCAATCTGTGTCATTTTACGAACCCAAATTAGGTACCAGTGCGGTCCTATTAGACACAAATATAATATATTTTATAAGAAAAATGTACATGGAACATGTACCTGTTTGCATAAATTTCTATAAAATATAGATAAATGGCTTAGCTGAAAAAAAAGTGAACAACATACTACCAGTATTAAATTTATACCCAAATACAATGCAAGATTAAACATTTATACTGTAGTAAAGGATATGCGAGTTTCGAGGACTGTCCATTGATTAGCTGTGTGGAGATCTATTGCCGCTTGCCCCAGTAGGAGAAGGTATCTGTTTGGCGGAGCTGAGGAAATTGGACGCGGCTTTCAGGGAGTCGAAGAAAAGGGTTTTTCCTTTATATAGGATGCGTAGTTTGGCGGGGTATAGTAAGGCGAATCTGAAGCCATTTTCAAATAATTCTTTACAAATTGGGGAAAATACGCGTCTGCGCATACCTACCTCGTAAGAAAAGTCTTGGAAGATTAGCAGTTTTTCACCCTGGTATCTCAAATCAAGATGTTTTCGGTAAGCTTCAAGGAGATTAACCTTTTCAGCATAATTTAAGACTCTGAGAATGACCGATCTTGGCCTGCGTTGATCAGGGCGGTTTTCCGGACCTACTCTGTGTACACGTTCAATTAGAATAGGATGAGTTTTTATATCTATGCCCAGTGTTGTATGTAGCCATCGTGACACCAAGTCCATCAGCTCTCTAGGTTTCACAGACTCAGGTAGACCGATGATACGGAGATTATTGCGCCTGTTCCTATTCTCCAGATCTTCTAATTTATCATGAAAAGCCGCCATTGCAGATTCATGTTTTTGAACTAGAGCTTTAGACTCTGTGAGTTCATCTTCCAAAGCTGAGATTCGTTGTTCTGCCTCATTGAGGCGTTGTGAATGTTGTAACAGCTGGCTCAGAGCTGATTCTACAGATTGTTTTAGTTCGGACAGACCTGACAATTTTTGATCCAGCAAGGGAGATATGATTTCTGCTATTTCTTGAGCCCTCTGAAGTGATTGTGTTACTATACTGGGAGTTCTCTTCAGACATGTCAGGCGTGTTATCCTTTACTGGGGATCGCGACAGACGAGGTTCATCAGCAACAATATTTTTCTCTTTGTTTTTGTGGACAGTGCCCCCTCTTGGGCCCCGCTGTTGCTTAGCCATGTACTTTTCCATACAATTGGCCTAGTATATCTCGAGTATATTCCTAAAATATATAGGTATAAGCAGTGTTGATTATCAAATCGAGTATTGGATGAAAAGCACTAACAATAGTTCTCGTTATCGTTTTTGTTTGTTCACCTGGTGGGTAACTATGATATGGGGACTTTGCTAGATATTACGTTGATGAGTATGGCGTAAATAATTCTGTGTCTCTATGCACCTGCGGTACATGGTGATATCACTTGGTGAGCAACACCAAGCGTGCTGAGGTATATAGTGTTTTCTAACTTCCGGCTTTATCTGCCTCTGGAGAGCCGGACCTGTTTCGGTCTCTTGCCCAGACTTCTCTTGTGATTTTCCACTTGTTAAGGCAACGGGCTTTTCCTTATATTGGGTCAACTTTGTCTCGTATATCAAGCTTAGCGACCAAGGAGCTCAATTAATAGCGGCCTTTACGTGGGTCCGCTTGCCGAAACTAGCTATAACTTGTTTTTTAACAAGTATACAGAACCACCTAAATCGTAGTGTCTGATGTTTCCCCTCTTGTATTATATTTTTATCATAGTTGCTGATGTACAAGTGGCCACCAGAGAGAGCCTGACATCTGGGTTTTAAAGTAAAACACCAGTGCTGCTTCTTATAAGAGATCCAGGAAAAATACTAAGCGCAATCATTTGAACTTTCAAGGATAGAGAGAGCAAGGTCTTTGTCTAAAACATCCTGAAGAAACTCCAGAGTCTGTGGGCTAGTAGAAGGTCTGATTGACAGAGACCGCGGCTGTTCCATTAGCAGTTTCAAAGCCACTGCAAACACATGGATTGTGACCAAAAAAGAAGTATGGCTATGCTTCCCACTGCTTCTTTCTTCTTCTGCAGAGCCCAGGCAATGGGAGAGTATATGCAGGTAAGGCATACGCTAGTTGGAAGGTGAGGTGGAGCTGCCATCAGGGTATTTATGCCTCATACCAATGGCAGCTCCAGACAGTCTGAAATTCAAATAGGGGAGCCACCTCAAATGTCAAACATCATCGACCGAGACTATCTGGCAGGTGTGGCTCCCCTATTTACATTTTAAACTGCGCTGGAGCCGCCACACGGAGCATACCCCTCCCAGTCTCAAGGAGCCTACCACCCCCCCAAGTCAAACAGCCCAGTCCAAGCCACACGTACCCAAAAAAAACACACACACCCCCCAAGCCAGACGGAGCCTACCACCTCTGCCCCCTCCAAGGCCACACAGAGCCCTACTGCCTACATACCCACCCCTGATTACTTACCCCATGATTCTGGCTGCCGAAAGTGCTGCTCCTTAGTCCCCTCATTTGTGTCATGGCCGGGACGTGATGTGTCAGGTGATGCTGGTGAGAGGACTCTGGAGCTGCTCTCTGCTGTATGCATTAGAAGAAGTCAGAACCACAGCAGCTGAGCTCCCATCGTGGAACAGGTGCTGCTGGACTCCTATTTTCGGCAGGGTCACACTGACGCTGTGTGGGGGCACCGGGGCTACTGCCCCTGTTGCCCCCCTTTAATCCAGCCCTGTCTACATGTGACATCTCCAACCCCCCAGGGTGGGGTCTTGCCTATTTTGTCATTCCCTGGCCCAATAAATTCTGATGGCAGCCCTGATCACAATCCATTCTGGTTCTGAGATGGACAAACAATGATCTTATAATCTTGCAAAGATTTCCTTGTAATATTGACCAGATATCAATAAGTCTCAAAAATCTGAGCACAATAGCAATGTAATATATATAAAAAAATTAAAACATATTTTGGTATTTGTTACATCTGCAATCTGATGTGTGTGTATGTGTGCGGGCAGCACAGATAATGGTAGCATTACTGCCTCACAGCCCTGAGGTCGTTGGTTCGATACCCACTACGGCCCTAACTGTGTGGAGTTTGTATATTCTCCCTGTGCTTGCGTGGGTTTCCTCCGGGTACTCCGGTTTCCTCCCACACTCCAAAAATATACTGGTTGGTTAATTGGCTCCTAACAAAAATTCCCCCTAGTGTGTGCGTGTGCATGTGGTAGGGAATATAGATTGTAAGCTCCACTGGGGCAGGGACTGATGTGAATGGCCGAATATTCTCTGTAAAAGCGCTACGGAATATGTGTGCGCTATATAAATAACTGGTAATAAATAAATAAATAATAAATACAATACTGTGCAAACTGTTTAGGCAGGTGTGGAAAAAATGCTACAAAGTAAAAAAAAAAGAAATTAAATCAAATCAATATTTAGTGCGACCACCATTTGCCTTCAAAACAGCATCAATTCACCCTAGGTACACTTGGACAAAGTCAGCGATTTTGTAGAATTATAGTCGGGTGTATGATAAACCAATAGTACCAAACTGGCGATAATGATCATCATTTTCATATGTAGGTTGAAACAGTAATTAACTGAAACAAACTGCTGTGTAGGAGGCTTAAAACTGGGTGAGGAACAGCCAAGCCAAACTGCTACAAAGGTGAGGTTGTGGAAGATAGTTTCATGTCACAGGTCATACACCATTGCAAGACTGAGCACAGCAACAAGACAGAAAGTAGTTATACTGCATCAGCAAGATCTCTTCCCAGGCAATGATTTCAAAGCAGACTGGGGTTTCAAGATGTGCCGTTCAAGCTCTTTTGAAGAATCACAAAGAAACGGGCCACATGGAGGACCATAGACGCAGTGGTCCGCCAAGGAACCTTGGGCATCAGATGAAATACACATCATGCTTAGTTCCCTTTGAACTCGGAAGATGTTCCATGGTGCCATCAGTTCAGAACTGGCAGAAACCAGTGGGACCCAGGCACACCCATCTACTGTTCGGAGAAGTCTAGCTAGAAGCGGTCTTCATGGAAGAATTGTGGCCAAAAAGCCATACCTTCGACATGGAAACAAGGCTAAGCTAGAAACACAGGCAGCTACTTAGCCATCATACAATACCATCAGTGGGCGTCTGATTGGCTCCAAATTTATTCTGCAGCAGGACAATGACCCCAAACATACAGCCAATGTCATTAAGAACTATCTTCAGCGTAAAGAAGAACAAGGAGTCCTGGAAGCGATGATATGGCCCCCACAGAGCCCTGATCTCAACATCATCGAGTTTGGAATTACATGAAGAGACAGGGATTTGAGCAAGCCTACATCCACAGAAGATCTGTGGTTACTTCTCCAAGATGTTTGAAACAACCTTCCTGCCGAGTTCCTTCAAAACCCTGTGTGCAAGTGTACCTAGAAGAATTGATGCTGTTTTGAATGCAAGGGTGGTCACACCAAGTATTGATTTAATGTAGATTTCTCTTCTGTTCGTGCACTTTGCCTATTGTTAAAAATAAACTATTAACACTTCTACTTTTGAAAGCATTCTTATGTTGCAGCATTTTTTCCACACCTGCCTAAAATTTTTGTACAGTACTGTGCAGGGGCGTATTTATAATGGGTGTAGGGTGTGTGGTGCACTGCACACCTTGCACCCATATTATGCTTACCTCTCCGGAGTCCCACATCGGCGCCGGTGTCAGCGCTATAAAAACACCTGGAAAATAGCCGCCACGGCCTGCTCATGCGCTAAAGACACTGGACACACTCTAGTGCCCAGAGTCTATCAGTGCGCTGCTGGCTGCCAAACTGAGAGGAGGGGCACACGAGAGAGAGAGTGTGTGTGTGTCTTTTTGGCTGTACTTAAGAATGTCACAAATTTTCTTCACATCCATACGGCAAACCAGGACCTTCATTCTGTACACTTCTGTTGTCTGAAGCAGACCTTTAGACCTTTCTGCACACTCATTGCCCGACTTCTGCTTGAAACCTCTTTAACCTTCGGCCTTGAAGTATTGGCTACTGGCATACATCACTGGTAACTCATCCACTTTCAAAGAGCAACTATCATCCTGAGGGGATGTAGTCAGCATCTCGGCATGCGGGATGCCGACAGTCTAAATACTGGCACCAGAATCCCAACAGCATCGGGATCACTGCTCCCGCATCCCAAAGGTAAGTATCGGGGGTTAAGGTTGCTCACTAGGGGGAGGGTTAGGGTTAGGCACTAAGGGGAAAGGGGAAGGTTAGGTTTAGACACCGAGGAGGGAGGGATTAAGGTTAGTGGTAGTATACTTGCCTACTGCTGTTAGGAAGCCGCTGTTGGTATTCTGACCAGCGACATACCGACCGCCCGGATCTCATACCCAACTTTGTCCTGAGAGCCACCGGCATTATAATCTCCAGATATCAGCACTGCCACTTTGTCTCTGGACTCTCTTATCCATGTAACAAATGTTTATACCAGTGATCCACAAACTTCATCTCATGGGTTTGATGGCTATCAGCCACTTCAATAATCTCTCGGATCTTCTTGGGCATCTGCTCGTTGGGCATTGAAAATGTGGTGAACAACATGTTCTATCAGCACACATTCAGATTCTTCCTACACAGAGATCTTTAATTTCAGCTTCTGATTAGCTGTTGTACTTGCTGCATGCCTTTTAGTGTGAGATAAATTCATTTAATCACAAACATATTCAGCTGCATTGCAAGTCCCATCCAGGATGTATAAATGCACTGTTTCATGTACAGGAGTATTACTCTTCACAAGACTTGTCAGTATTCACTTTCTGTGAGATTTTGCTGTCCACTGCAAAAATGAGTGACTTGACCACATTGACATCATTCCGATCACATAGCACCAGAGTCTCATCCTGGGAAGCCATAAATATATCTGTAGGTCTTTTACCTTTGCCTCATGGGACAAACAATCACCATTTGTATTTTTTTATTCCATATCACCAACTTTAGGCACGGCTTTATTATCAGGAACTGTAACCCTTTGGGATGACTGCACACCTTCAGCTATAGCAGGAGCTGATAGCCACTCCAAGGCATTTCTTCCTCTGCAACAAGTTCTTTTGGGGAGTTTCCCAACTTCTTTTCCTGTTCTGCTTTTCCCACTTCCTCGTGGCACTTTTCCTGAGTTGTAGAATGCTGTGCTTCCAGCTGGGTAATTTTTGCCACTGCGCATTCCAACTTGTTCTGAAGGCCTGATTCAGCAAGGATCGCTATTCTGCTAGAATGCACGCACCGTCGTTGCTAATATTAGCGGTGAAATGCAAATGTTTGCAATCACAGCTTACCATAAGGACGCCCACTTCCTCTTACATACATCAGTATTCTTGGGCAACATAGCGAAATAATCGGTAACATCGGACCCATACGCACAATTAAGGCAGGTCAGACCTCACTCAGGAATTGCTAACTTCAGCACACGCTATGAGCCCTCATGCTGCAACGCACTGGCATGCCTACGTTCACCAGACCACCCTCCCGTCACCACCCACAAACGGCACTTCCTGTCAATGTGCTTGGGGTCTGCATAGCCTCTGCAAATGCATTTCCTATTGCAATTGCTAGTTCACGCACTGCGATGCATGCGCAATGCAAATTAATCGACCGATTGCTTACGTCTTTGCTACTGCGATCCTTGCTGAATCAGGCCCGGAGTCTGCAGAAGATGGCTCTTCATATCTTTAAATTTAACGAGTCAGCTTTTGTTTGGCTATTTCAAATTCTGCAACTTTTGCATTCAAGCTCTTGTTCTCGGACACTCCTTCCCACCTGTAGACTGTGCAACTGTTTCTATGTACTTGACAGACACTTCTCAAGGTTCACATTCTCTCCTTGCAAATCCTCAACCACAACATGTACTTGGGGCCTGAATCAGCAAGGAATGCAGTTGCTAATACGCATGCAATCGGCCGATTGTTGCATATGCATCATAGTTCACGAACTAACCATTGCGATTGGGACTGCGATAGCAGTGACTTCACTGACCCATCGCAGAGTGATTGACAGGAAGTGCGTTTGTGGAGGGTAATTGGGGGGGGGGGGGTCGGCTGAACACAGGCATGCCAGTGCGTTTGAATGCCGTTGCAGGGGCGTGCATAAGTTAGCCACTGCGATGCCCTACGCAGCCTGAGGCCTGATAGCAATTTCTGAGTAAGGTCAGGGCTTCTGCAAGTGTGTGTGTGAGGCTGCAATGGTACTCTATTGTACCGATGGTTTCGCAGTCTTGCTACACATTACGGATGTGTGTAAGGTAAAGTGGGCATCCTTATGTAGTGCAGCAGCGGCATTGCAACCGCAAATAATTAGCATACTATCGCAGTTGAACTGCGTGCGTAATCACTATTGCATTCACAGTTGCATTTTTTGCTGAAACAAGCACTTGGTACATTTCTTTTTCCAAAACTTCACTTTGTTCTGCTGTTTCATGCAGAATCTCCTCCAGAAAGAAAAAAAAACATTTCTTTCAGCTAGATACTCTGAATTTGCTGCTCTGGCTGTAGCCATGTGGGATTGGAGTGTCTGTATTTGCTTCTCCAAACTTACTTGAAAACGGACAATCTCCATGTCCTTTCCTTTTAACACCAGAGTTAAATCAGCCACTTTTCCTTGTGTGCATGCTGCATCACTCTGCATAACACTTCCACTCCCTGAAGTACCACTCACTTCTGGTGCAATTCAGCAATGTAATGCTCTCTCTTTAGCATAGACCAGAGGTTCCCAAACTATTTTGAACAAGGGCACCCTAGAGTATCAGCATTGTTTTCACGGCACCCCTAAACCAAAGGTATGTTATTGAGAAATTCAGAAAAAAATGTAGTGAAGTAAATTGTGCTACCTGTGTTCTTCAGGTTTAGTTATGTGGTGGGGGACAGATTTGTGCTTTTGTTTGTCTACATATTTAAATTACATTAACATAAAGAATTTGATTTGGTGCTGGACCACCAACTTGAGGCACCCCTGCAACAGTGGCGTAACTAGGGTATTTGGAGCCCAGGGCAAATTTGAAAAGGGAGCCCCCCCCAACACCCCGATATGTGCGCGCGCCAAAGGCATGCGCGGGAAAAAATGGGCGTGGTCACTTAAAAATGGGGCGTGTCAACATGACGCTGAACATTCCTATCCATATGCACCTTAACCCCAGTAGTACCCCTTATACAGTACCCCCAGTATGCAGTTGTGGTCCCTCTTATGCAGGCCCATAGTAGTGCCCCTTATACAGTATCCCCAGTAGTGGTCCCCCTTATACAGCCCCCAATTAGTTCCCCTTACTCAGTGCCCCCAATAGTGGTCCCCCCAAATGCTGTGCCCTATGTAGTGTTCCCCCTTATGCAGTGCCCCCAGTAGCAGTCCCCACAATGCAGTGCACCCAGTAGTGGTATCCCCTTATGCAGTGCCCTTTATATAGTGCCCCCAGTAGTAGCCCCCCCCTATGCAGTGCCCTTTATATAGTGCCCCCAGCAGTAGTCCCCCCCCCCATGCAGGTTTCCCAGTAGTGGTCCCCCTTATGCAGGCACCCAGTAGTGATTCCCCCTATCTAGTGCCCCCTGTAGTGGTCCCCGCAGTGACCCTAGCAGTAAGCCCCTTATATAGTGCCCCCAGCAGTAGTCCCGCCCCCTCCCATGCAGTGCCCCCAGTAGTGGTCCCCCTGATGCAGGCTCCCAGTAGTGACCCCCATATCCAGTAGTCTTTCCTGTTATTGCCCCCTGTAATAGCCCCCCCCCCCAGTAGAGGTCCTCCCAATAATGGTGCCCCCAGTAATAGACCCCCCCAGTAGAGGTCCTCCTAATAATGGTGACCCCAGTAATAGCCCCCCCCCCAGTAGAGGTCCTCCTAATAATGGTGCCCCCAGTAATAGCCCCCCCCAGTTGAGGTCCTCCCAATAATGGTGCCCCCAGTAATAGCCCCCCCTGTAGAGGTCCTCCTAAAAATGGTGCCCCCAGTACTAGCCACCCCCCGTTGTGCCCCCACCCCAGTAGAGGTCCCCCCAGTGATAGCCACCCCCGTTGTGCCCCCAGTAGTGCTGACGGGTTTTTAAAAATATATATATAAAAACATACCTGAATCCACGCTGCTGCTCCTCCAGTCCGTGACGCCATTCCCGCCGCCGCCCGCCAGTCCTCCCGGGCTGGCGCGCTCAGCATAATGGGACAGACGTTATGACGTCTGTCCCATCACCCACTGCAGGAGCCGGACGGAAGTCCGGCTCTTGCAGTGGGTGCAGCAGCAGTCAATGAGAGTCTATCTGACTCTCATTGGCTGCTGTTTAACACACGCATCGCCGCCAGCGCTGGCAGCGATGCGTGTGTTATGCACAGCCTGAGCCCTCCTCCTGGCGCTATTGGGCAAGCGCTCAGGGGGAGGGAACGGGCTCAGGTGCGCAGCACAGAACCGGCGCTGGAAGCCTAGTGCCGGTCCTGTGTAAATGTGTAGCGCTGACCGCACTCATTGCGATCGGCGCTACACTGGTGGCTAACTAGGGCGGGCTGGACCGTGGCCGGCGGCGCCCTCCCCCCCCCCGCGCCCCCGGTCCCACGGCACCCAGGGAAAGCACCCCGCTCACCCTGCCCTAGTTACGCCACTGCCCTGCAAGTGTCCTGAGCACCCCAGGGTGCCACGGTGCACAGTTTGGGAACCACTGGAATATGGTGTAGAGATGTTGTGTGCTATTGTTATAATAGATAAAAGGAGGGTGAAATAAAGAAACAAACTTCAAATAGAGTCGCTTGCCTTCTCTGGGTTGTCTACTGTGGTCTTCAGTGATGCTCATATATAAAAGATAAAATAAAAACAACCATAGTGTCAGAGCTGTCTTAACAGCATGTGGGCCCTGGGCAAAGCAATGCACTGGGGCCCCTACCCACCCATTCACGGGGAAAAAACTTTCAACAAAATGAGTTTAAATATAAATTTTTTTTCTTTAAATAATTGGCAAACCGTTCAGTATGAAATAATTATTTAATATTACTCCTTTTCCTGCGCCCAACGGCTTCAATAGCGTTCCGGGCGAAGGCCCGGCTTGCCCGTGCCTGGAGCCGCCACTGATATATATATATATCTCTATTGTATAAACAAAAAAGATACAGGTATTGTGATACTTAATTATTTGCAAGATGCACAACATTTACCTACTTTATCATCGATCTTAGTGCTTCAGCCTCCTCAAAGTGTTCAGACATAACTGCTAATTTGTGGTCTGTCTGTTTAAGAGCCTTAAATTCTGTGTCTTTTTTTCTCTTCCTAATGTTTAAAGGACATTTTAAAGAGGATAATTCACTTTCTAACTTCTTTACATTTTTGCACATTCAAATGTTTCTCTTTTGTAGACTTTTCCTCTAAGTCACTTATCTGGTCATGATAACGTAAAAGTGTTTCATGCCAAACATCACACAGAGTAAAATTTTTGTAGCATCACTTTGCAACACTGAATTATCACCATGGATTTCATACAACTTTAAATCACCTCCTTGCAACTTACTTGCTTTACTTCCAGACTATAGACTCAAGTCCTAGTCTTGCGATTCTAGCTTGAGAGTGAACTTTTGTAGTTGTCACTCACCACCTCTCGGGTTTCATGCAGTTGAGTCCTGTCTTGTTGTCTACATAATGCTGTACAACCATTATTTATGCGTAGATCTGATGCCCACATTCTCCACCATATTGTGATAAACTAGTTTGGCAGAGGGGTGCAGTGTTTATGTGCACAATATATGTCCACACACAGCTTAAATGTTCAATAAATAAAATGGAGCTGTACTGTCATTCAGGAACAAAAATAAGAAAAATCTAGCCCCCATTCAGGGCACTACTTCACTGTTTGATCCCTGACTAACAGGGTAGCTAGTCTGCAAACGTTAGTTTCTTATAGTCCTGTCTCACAGGTATAGTCACAGCCTCCTTGTCTGGCTTGTCTGCCACAAAGTCTTTTGTGGTCCATCCTGGCTCACAAGTCTGGACACTGCCTCCTGGCCTTCAGGCACACTGAGTTCTATGGTTTCCACAGTACCACTTGGACTGTCTCCACAGGCAGCCTGACTGGTCTGCTCCAGTCCCCTTTGGACTGACTCTACTCGGCGACCCTTAGGTGTGGTCACACCTCCTTTTTCTTCCCTGTGTGGGCGGAACACTCCAGCTCCACACAGTATCCATGGCTCACTACCGCCCTCTATACTGATGCTTCCACACTTAGGATCTAATTCAGAGATGTAAGTTAACCCGATGGTTGGTGCACATCTCCGATGTTTGGAGGACTGCGCATGTGCAGCAGGTGTGTCCCAGCCGAAGCCTGATTGACAGACTGCAGCATTTGGGTGGCGGAGCGGGGGCGTTCCCTGGCGTCGTTCCTGGAAATGGGGGCCTTTCGCCCCGTTTTCCAGGAGGGACGACGCCAGGCTCTGCGTGGGTGCACGCAGACTTCCTGGCCGCGCAAGCTGCCAGGACCCGGCCGGGCTGCTTGTGTACAGCTGTGCAATTCCATCCATCTCTGAATCAGGCCCTTAGTTACATGCTCCTATGTGATCCCACCTTTCCTTCCAGCTGCAAGAGCAGCCATCATCTCTAGTAACGGCACTTGCACCTACTCCATGCCCACGGGAACTACTCTTTGTTGCGTCTCAGTAATGCCCATTCAGCCTTCCATGAGAAACAATTGAGATGCGTGCGACCCATGTGCAGTTTTCTAAGAAATTGTGAGACTTGCGTGTTACTCAAAATAGGGCCCATAGTGTATTGTGACAAAAAGGCTTATTGCCACACCTCCCCTACAGGAGTATATATGTAAAACCCAAAGAGTCTGCAATGAGGAACCGCTGAATAAACTGATCCTCCCTGGGCAGACTGTCTTTAGTTAGTATTCATGTAAGAGATCACATAATCCGGAAGATACCGGTTTGTGTAGTAATATAACCAATGTTATCATCATATGACAGAGGTTCAACCAGACTCATGCCCCTGTGTTACCTCCTGCACCCTGTGTCCCTTCCAGCCTCCTGCCCTTTGTGTCTCTCAAGCCTTCTATCTTTGCAGCCACCTGTCTCCTCAGCTTCCTGCCCCGTCACTCCAACCTCCTGTCTTCTGTATGTCTGTCTCAACCCACTTCCTTGTGTCTCTCAGCTTCCCCCTCGCCCAGTTTCCCCCGGGTTCCCCCTCATCCTGTGTCCCTCTCACCCTGTGTCTCTTAGTCTTACCCTGTGTCTCTTAGCCTCCCCCTCACCTTGTCTCTCCCCCTCACCTTGTCTCTCCCCCTCACCCTGTCTCTCCCCCTCACCCTGTCTCTCCCCCTCACCTTGTCTCTCCCCCTCACCTTGTCTCTCCCCCTCACCTTGTCTCTCCCCCTCACCCTGTCTCTACCCCTCACCTTGTCTCTCCCCCTCACCTTGTCTCTCCCCCTCACCTTGTCTCTCCCCCTCACCTTGTCTCTTCCCCTCACCCTGCCTCTTCCCCTCACCCTGTGTCTCTCAGTCTTCACCTCACTCTGTGTATCAGCCGACTCCTCTGTCTCCCATCTGACCCCTATGTGTGTCTCAGCCTCCACTTCTGTGTGTCTCAGCATCATTGCCCTCTCAGCTGTGACAGTAAAATTCTTCAATCTTTGGCCTTCCAGCTGCTGTGGAACTACACATATATATATATAAAAGCATGCTAAAACTGTGGCAGGGCATCCCGGGATCTGTCGTTTCACAGCAGCTGGAGGGCCAAAGGTTGAAGACCCATCTACATCATCTCCAGTCTCCAGCCAAACGGACTTGTCTCCCAGCCCAGCACATCTTATCTCCTGCTGCATGAGGAGGATGCTGCTTGCTGCTCCTCTTCAATGTTCAGTAGTGACATCATGACATCATGCCACCTTGTCTGCACAAAAATAAACGTTGTTGTGCAGTTAGCGCATATCCTGGCTCTTTATCTGCAGTGCTTGTACGTTGCAGGTTGTCCCGTTTTCATGTCAGACATGAAAACAGAACAAACTGTGTCCCATCGGCAGGTAGGTGGTACAGCGTACTGGCTACTAATTTCTTAATGGTACCTTGCAGCAGCACACAAACAGGTTCACCATTGATTTTTATATTTTCTGTGAATGGTTTGTAGTGCTTGGGTGAGGGATAAAGTACTTTGTTCATGTGGGCTGGACGACCGACGCCAGCTAGCTGGCCGGTGACTAGACAGCTGAATTGTGTCTAGCTAGAGCACGGGTCATCTGGTGTCATCCTGACAAATGTCTTCTCTGCGATTTGAGATGTGAACAATAAACAGCAGTTTTTCCAGCAAGATGATGTTGGTGTCATTTGCCGGGTGGCAATATCACAATATATAATATGTAATGCAAAATATCAGAGATGTAATAGATAATACGTTTGTATTTACACATCAGATACCAGATTTAACACCAGTCTATTGACATATTATACAGTGCTATTGTGCTCAGATTTTGTTCTTATTTTTTGTAATTTTAAATAGCAGCAGCACTTTTAAACTTTGTGAGCGCAGTTTTCTACCCCATTATATGACTTAGAGCTGTTGTGCTGTGATTCCAGTGTTTTACTGAAGAATTGTAAAAAAAAACAAAATACCAAATATAGTATACTTGGTTGGGTGTTATGGAAGAAAATACTCTCATGTTTTTATAATAAGAAATGTTGGACATGTATAAAGTATCCAACACCAGCAAGCGCCTTCTGGTTGTTGTCACAATTCTAAGGGGTATATTTACTAAAGTTCAGGTTTTTAAAAGTGGAGATTCAGATTCTAGAGTTTATCTTCTAGACTGTGTTATGGTGGGTACACACCTGACAGATAGATCTGCAGATCGCCCCCCCTCCTCCCCGTGGCTGCCGCTGTGTGTGTACGGGCGGTCTGCAGACATATCTGTCCATCGGCTGTGCAGTGCAGTCAATGCGATATGTCTGTGAATGACAGACATATATTGTGTGTACACACTGGCCGACGGGCAGCAGATACATTGGCCGATCAATTGATCGGCATATCTGTCAGTGTGTACCCAGCTTTAGATAAATCATTAGAAGAATCTGGTTGCTATGGACAACATCTCCACTTCTAAAAACCTGCACTGTAGTAAATATCCACTAATTCAGCCCACCAGATGGTATTTGCTCTACAAACAGTGGTTTCTAGTGTGATAGATAAGAGCAGTCAACAAGCTGTGTCTGGAAATGGATTAGGAATGAATGCAGAAAAATGTTCAGGTCACAAGCAATTACAATTGTATATGACTAAAGTAGAGTTTTGCAAACTCCGCCAGTCAGTCAATTTGATTTAACCATCTGGATTCAAGCATGCATATCCTTAAAATCTGGACTGTTATGTTTATACCTCCTATACATCCTTCCTGGATGGATGTTTATGCCCACTCAAGTCAGAGTATGGCTCAGTCAGCTGTTGCAAGCAGATCGGTAGTTACTAAGGCGCTTAAACGCAAGTTATCGTTTTATCAGCCTGCTCAGCATATGGATTCAAACGCATCATCAGATGATGCGCAGGGTTCTTCTCCAGGGTCTAGCTCGGGAGAGGAGGACCACCCGTCCTCAGTGGATGTTCTTTCTTTGGTGAGGGCGGTTAAATCAATCCTAGATATTCAGGATGATGAACCAGCTCCTAGTAAGAAGGCTTCAGTGTTTAAAGACCAGAAGGTGGTCAAAATGTAGTTTCCTAAATCTGAGCAGCTCACCTGAGCTTATGGAAGAGGCATGGGGTGACCTGGATAAATGGTTTAATGTGCAGAAAAGATTAACATCGTTGTATCCTTTTCCAGCTTCTGAATGTACTAAGTGGGAGGTACCTCCTACTGTGGATGCTCACGTGATACACTGAGTCAGAAATGTTACATTGCCTATTCCATCTGCATATTCTCTTAAGGATTCTACAGATTGGAAAATTGAAACATGTCTTAAGGCAAAATTTTCATCACTGGGGGCTGCTACTCGTCCAGCTATGGCTGGAGCCTGGGTAGCCAAAGCTGTTGAAAAATGGACGGGAGCATTGGAAGACTTTCTACCAGATGTTGCCAGAGAACAGATGAAGTACATCTCCCAAAAACGTGAAGTGGCCTCCTATTTGGGAGGAGTTGCAATAGATGTTGGAATTTTAGCTTCTAAAGCATCAGTAGTGGCATGCAGGGTCCTTTGGTTATGATCCTGGAAAGCTGATACAGGATCAAAGAAGGCTCTGGAAACTTTACCTTTTTATGGAAATATACTTTTTGGAGCAGAGAGAGATCAGATAATAGCTACTCTTGACAGCTTAAAAATTTGCAGGTACATTGAACTCTAGGCAGTTTTTGGTCTTTTCATCTTCAAGGATGAGCAAAGGAACAATCTTCCTCCAGGCAGTCTAGTTTTCGCAGGACAACCAGGCGACAAACTAAGAGGTCTGGGCCGGCCAGACGTCCAGCTTCTAAGCCGGACAACAGTCCCTCGGCCTGATGGAGCAGGCCTCCTCCTGGGGGATCCAAGGTTGGGGTGGGGGTTGACTTCTTCAGTTTGTGGATTGCTGGCATCAAACAACAACAGATGCCTGGGTCCGAGAAGTAGTCTGTCAGGGTTATGCTCTCACTTTCCAGAGGCATCCTCCCCAAAGTTTTTTTTTGTACAATTCCTCAATCAAGTGTGGTAAAAGTGGCCCTTCAGGAGGCCATTCATTCCCTGCTGCAGGCAGGGGTAATAATACCAGTTCCTATGTTAGAGGGGGTTATTATTCCAATCTATTTTTGGTTCAGAAACCGAAAGGGTCTCATCGTCCTATTCTAAATCTAAAAACCCTCAACAAATTTATCCTTGTACCCAAGTTCCATATGGAAACTCTCCGGTCAATTATTTTGACAATGGAACCTGGGGATTTTGTGGCTTCCCTGGACATTCAGGATGCATATCTGCATGTTCCTATTACGCCATCCCACCAACAATTTCTACGGTTTGCTGTCCTACAGCAACCTTACCACTTCCAGGAGCTGCCCTTTGGCCTATCAACAGCCCCTTCAGTATTTACCAAGATAATGGAAGTCGTGACAGCCTATCTCAGGTGTCAGGGAGTCAGAATACTACTATATCTAAACAACCTTCTGATATTGGCACAAACTCCAGTTGTTTACAACACCATCTTCAGCTAACCATAGCCTTCCCATGGCTGGATCATCAATTGGAAGAAATCCTCTCTTTCTCCAACACAGCAGATGGTACATCTGGGAGCACTTCTGTACTCTCAGGCACAAAGGGTCTTTCTACCAGAGGACAAGATTGCTGTCCTATCGTTGAGAGTATGCAAACTGCTACTTAAGCGAAGGTTATCCATTCTATCAGTGATGCAGGTTCTGGGATCAATGGTATCCACTCTGCTCACTTTCACTCCAGGCCTCTACAAAAATTTATTCTCTCCAGGTGGATTGGACAATATAATCTAATAAAGTCCCAGAGGATCCTTCTCACTCCATAGGTTCATCTCTCTCTCCTGTGGTGGCTGAAAAAGAATCATCTGGACAAAGTGCGACCATTCTGGATTCTAAATTGGGTGCTTTTCCTGACGGATGCCAGTCTTTGCGGATGGGGGGGCGGTGACAGGTCATCACACCTTTCAGGGAAGATGGACAAATCTGGAAAGTCATCTGCCAATAAACATTCTGGAGCTGCGAGCAGAATACAAAGCACTCATCATGGCACAGGACCTGCTCCAGGGCAGGCTGGTCCAGATCCAGTCCTACAACGCGACCACAGTGGCCCATCTCAATCATCAGGGAGGCATGCAAAGTCATGTGGCCATGAAGGAAGTGACAAAGGTTCTGATTTAGGCGGAACATCTTCGTCCGGCCATCTCGGCAATATTCGTTCCATAAGTCCTCAATTTGGAAGTAGATTTCCTAAGTCATCAGGACATACACACCGGACAGTGGTTTCTCCACCTGGAAATGTTTCAGCTCTTGGTGAATAAATGGGGTCTACCAGACAAAGACCTCATCGCATCACGTCACAACCACAAGGTCTCCAGGTATGAGTCCAGGTCCAGAGACCCATCAACAGCACTCGTGGGTGCACTAGCAGTAAGAAGGGACTTAAAGCTGGTGTATCTCTTTCCTTCAATTTTCTTCATTCCAAGAGACCTCAGGAAATTTGAGCAGGAAGGTGGAACGGTAATACTAGTGGCTCCGGCTTGGCCCAGACGTCATTTGTTCACCGAAATACAGAATGTATCCATAGACCGTCCATATCCTCTTCCTCTATGGCAGGATCTGTTAACGCAGAGTCACTGTCGGCAACCAGACTTACCTCGTCTGGCTTTGACGGCGTGGCTCTTGAATTTTCCATCTTAAAAGCCAAAGGTTTCTCCAGGTCTGTGCTTCAAACAATGCTTAGGGCAAGAAAAGCCTGCTTCTGCCCACATTTATTACAGGCTTTGGCATTCTTTTGGTAAATGATGTTCCCACAGGAAATATGCCTAAGGTGTTTAGGTTTTCCTGGGTGCTGGCTTTTCTCCAGGCTGGTTTAAACTTTAAACCTTTGTCTCCACCTGGCCACTTTGAGAGTGCAGGTTTCTGCACTGTCAGTCTGGTTTCAGAGAAAGATTGCTTCATTACCAGATGTTAAAAAAAATTTTCAGGGAGTTCTGCGAGTTCAGCCTCCTTTTTTCTCAGCGGCAGCACTGTGGGATTTGTCTTTGGTTTTTAAGGGGCTACAAGCTTCCCCATTTGAACCTTTGGACTCTGTAGATTTGAAATGGCTAAAGTGGGGGGGTGTTGGGCTGCACATCCTAATTTAAACACAATAAGAGGTGCTACCTTGCTGACATCTGCAGTTCTACAGCAGAATAGAAGGGGGGAAAAGCAGATGCACACTCTAAGCACTAAGAGCACTGAATATCACAATATATATAATAAACTATCAATAAACATGGTTTTAAATTGAGGTTCTTGGTATATATTTGGCCAAAGATGTTTGCCCACCTACCACATCAAGGTTAACCTCAGGTGGGTCCCTAACATCCCTAATACTGACACATTGTATAAATTTACCCAGGACTTACCTGTAATAGTGCCCATTACATTTGTGTACTGCAGTGTACAGGTCCCATACTAATTAAAATCACCTGGGGATTTGAAATGGTTGACAGCAAAGACTGTTTTTCTCCTCGCTATCTCTTCTGCATTCATGGTCTCTGATTTGACAGCGCTCTCTTGTCGCTCCCCATTTTTTATTTTTCATCGGGATATAGCTATTCATCTTACTAGGGAAGGTTACCTTCCTAAGGTAGTGTCCCGTTTTCATGTTAATGAAGAGATTGTGGTTCCAGCTCTTCAGGCTTCAGACCTTTCTGTAGGTGAAGCCTCCCTGGATGTGGTTTGTGCTCTCCGTATATATGTGGATCCTACAAACTCTGTTAGAAAATCAGATGCTCTTTTTGTGCTATATGGTTTTCACAAACGAGGATGGCCAGCTAACAAACGGACTCTGGCTCGATGGTTACGTATGACTATCTCTCAGGTGTATACACAGGCTGATTTCCCTGTACCAAACAAGGGGACAGTGCATTCTACTTGATCTGTAGGGCCATCATGGGCTTTTAATTGTGGTGCCTCTGCTGAACAATTGTGCAAGGCAGCCACGTGGTCGTCTGTCCACACTTTTCTTAGGTTCTGTGACTTTGATACTTTTGCCTCTCAGGATGCTTCCTTTGGACGAAGAGTTCTCCTTTCTACTCAGGAGCGTTCCCCACTCTAATGGAACTGCTTTAGGACATCCCTATGGTATCCCTGTGGATCCCTATGGACCCTGAAGAAGAAAATTTAGAGTTATGGTAGACTTACCTTGATAGCTCCTTTTCTTCGAGGTCCACAGGGTACCCACCCTGACACACCTGGCTGCATTGGGTACATTTTTTCTTTTCTTTCTGTCACAGATTCCCTCATGTTCTGTGAGAGTGTTTCTGGTGTACGATTGGTCTTCCTTCTCATCTTTCCTTCTCCTGCCTTGAGGATTGTTTACAAAACTAAAGGGCTGGGGGTGGGGTATATATGGAGAAGAACCCGAGGCATCCTGGGAGCTGAAAGCTTTAACTGTTTGGTGTCTGGATCTCTCCAACCACTTTACCCCATGGTATCCCTGTGGGCTCCATGGACTCAAAGAATAGGAGTTACCTTAACCGCTCCTAGTCTGGTTCAAGCTGCTTATCTCCTCCGTTTCCAGTCCAGGTCAAGTCGCTGTTTACCTCCAGGTCCGGTCCAGTTCAGGCCCCAGTTCAGCTCAAGCTCTGGATCCAGTCCAGTTCAGCTTGCATATCTTCAGCCTGCATCCTTCATTCGGGTCCCAGTCCAGTTCTGCCTGCATACCTTCAGTCTGTGTCTTCCATGCTGGATCCAATCCGGCTCAGCCTGCTTCCTACATTCTGATTCCAGCCTGTGCAGTAGCCTGTTTATCCTATAGACTGGAATAGTGCTTTCAAGTGTCAAATCTAAGGGCCTAATTTACTATGGATTGCGATCGCAGCTGCGTCTACGCACGCAGCCCTGCTGCAAAAATATGCTAATGTACGCTATCGCAAATGCATCACGCAGCCAGAATAGAGACGCCTACTGCTGCCCACGCTATCTCGCATTCATAATACCTTGCAGTCTTGCATATACATCAAGCAACATCGGCCCCTTATGCAGAATTACAGTAGGTCCGACTTTACTCAGAAATTACTAAGCTTGTTGTACGCAATGAGCACTCAAGCTGCGTATGCTGTTGCAGTGAATAATTTATGCATGCCCATGCAACGACCTTCAAATGGCCAGGCAATGCCTGCTTTTTGCCGCCCCCCCCCCCCGTCACCATCCCTCCCTCCCTTGTCACCAACCCCAAATGCTCATGGCATGTCAATCATTCTGCCATGGCTCTCCGTGGTCTGAGTGATCGCAATGTAATCGCAGTTATGTCTTCATGCACTACGATGCATCGCCCATCTGCGTACGCTTTAGCAGTTGCGATCCATGCTGAATCAGGCCCTAAGTCTGCTGTTATCTTGACCTTAAGCAGGTCTTTTTATTTACAACACACCTGCTCATTGCGGGCTCAAGTGGACTATTCCTGTATTGCAATTCAGACTCTATTGCTGCTCATTAAGTTTCACTATTCTTTTCAGCATCACAGTCCAAGTCTGTTTCTGGGACTCTTTCCTCCTCATACCAACCGTATCACCATCGATGGTGGTTGTTGTTTCCACTGGAATGGTCACTCTGGTGCTGGGGACTGAGAACTGAATCTATTTACTTCTGAGGGGGTAGGCTCCAGGCGCCTGACTCTGGTAATCTGTTTTTCCTATCTTTTAGTGGATTCCAGGCGGGTTAATGATCTATATTACTCACTGTTCTGCTCCCTGTGTCAAACACTGGCTCCAACCTTTTACTCCTGGGTTCAGGAATATGGGTTGAGCCTTTCAGTGATCTCTGACCTCTTTTATGACACATGGTTACATGCTATATAAGCATGTAACCAAGTGTCACCTCATGAATCCAGTCACCTCTATTCATAGACGAAACTAGACATTTAGTAAAGGGTGGTCCTAGTTCCAACTCATTGCCAGAACTTATATTACCTTGGAAGTTTGCCACTGTGTTTTGTGGTCATTATTTAGGCAGCAAAGAGATGCAGAAAGGGCTTTCTTGCGCCCGCTCTGGAAATGGGTGTGACAGTCTGGAGAGGGGTGTGTTCTCGTGTCCCCAATGCATCACTAGGGTAGGGAAACTGAGGTGAAATTACAAGGAAGATGAGGGCAGGAACACTGAGGTGAAGTTAGAGGGAGGGAGGGAGGGTGAGGGCAGGGGCATTGAGGGAGAGTTACAGGTAGGGCGAGGGCAGAGACATTGAGGGGGGGGTTACAGGGTGGTTGAGGGCAGGAGCCCTGAGGGAATCCTACATGGGATATGAGAACATAAAAAGCATTTGTTCCCCTATCCACAATTGAACCAGGGAGAGCATGCACAGAAAAAAAAACAGGTGTGGTCTCACTGGGAAGGGGTATGACCACACAATAGCATCACCAATTCAAATTATGCCACACAGTAATGTCCCTTATTCACGGTATGTCACACAGTAGTACATTATGCCACACAGTAGTAGTGAGCCTTATAACACATTATGCCATGCAGTAGTAGTGCCCCTTATACATTATTCCACACAGGAATGCCCCTTGTAACACATTGCCACACAGTAATGCCTTTTACACATTATGCCATGCAGTAATGCACTTTACACATTATGATACGCAGTAATGCCCGTCATAACATTATGCCATGAAGTAAAGCCCTTCATATCATTATGCCACACAGTAATGCCCCTTATAACATTGTTACACATATTATGCCCCCCACCCTTCTGTCCCTCCAGCAGCCTCTAAGGAGTAGACAAAAAAAGTAATAATATGCATTGGTGATGGATGATGCAGCCTTTAAAAATATATTTTTTTAATTAACGCAAGTTGATCCTTTTATGATAGTGAGAAAAATTAGTAATAAAGAAAAAATAATGATTAAACATAGGGTTTTTTTTCCATTACAGACTACATGCAAAGCACCCCCTCCCCTGCAAGCTGCAGCTAGAAAAATTGCCTTACCTAGGGAAAGCAAAGCAATATAGCTTTAATCAAGCTCTCTGACTTATGACCTCATCTCCTCTTCTTCTACAGACAGCTGTCAGACTGTCACTGGCACAGTCTAACACTGTGGCGTGGGGGCTGGGTGAGGCATCCTCCTCTGGGCGATCCTGTATAGCGCCTCTTCACAGCAGCAGAGCTAGCGAGAATTTGCATGCCCTGCCATAATGACGTCACATCGTGTATGCTTTTACATCTGCTGGATCCCATTGGTCTAATGCAGGGGAGGTGGAGCTGGGGAGCAAAAGATCCCTCCGGTCAGGTAGGTACAGACAATGCAGTCCAGTTAACGCCTTCCTGATCGGGCGGCCATTAATTACATTACTAAAAATGGTGGATCGGCGCCGGAACAGCAAACAAGGCTAATGGATGGTCCGGTGCACCCCCGGACAACTCCTTTGTTTCGCCTATGCCTCTATTCCTGTCTACCTCGTCAGCCCAGAACACAAGTCCTGACTACTAAATCCGTGACTAGCAGAGTTTGGAAAATACTGGACTAAAGGATGCTGTCACGGACCCGGTTTCAAACTGTGAACAAAAAAATGTACAAACCCTATGGCGCTGCATTCCAGTGCTGCAGAGGTTAATAAGTCACCACCTTATATCTAATAGCATATAACAAAACAAATCAACCTCACTTGCGCTCTCTATTGTTTCAACAAGTCAACAATAAGTCCATCAAAGGAATTGTCCCACGTCCTCCGGTATAGGTAATTCTCCGGTATAAAAAAGAAGAAATGGAAAACACAATATAGTGTTTATACGTCACTGTACGATATAGCCAACCGGGGATGTGAATATGAGGAGAATATGGTGGACTATGAATTTCTTCTCCTGGCTTAGTATGGTCCCAACTCCCGTAAGAATCACCCAGATGTGAATGAGGATGTCTCGTGTGGAGTTCCTTACATGTATGCTTACTTGTAAGGGCGATGTATGGACATATAAAGGTATCTTTATTTTCAGAATCCTCGACCTGTGGTCCTTAACGAAATGTGGGGACTTTCAAGTCGTGATAGGACAAGGTAAAAGAAAAGACCATCATCCAGTACCATGAAAGACAGCTATTTATTATAAATAAAAACATGTATAAAAATTGCAGCAGTAAGCCCATACCATCAGATGGTAATATTATGCAGATTCCTATTGCCCTGCAGAAGATGGACCTGGACCAGTAAGGGCAAATGGGTAGCATATAGATTGGATGGGATACTGCATACAATGGGTGAAGCGGCACTCTTCAACGCGTTTCGGCATGCTGCTGCACCTTTTTTAAGATGAGTGTCATTTCACTCCCTGATGCAAGCTCTGTTTCAGTCTGTGAAAATTCTACATAACTTTAACAAGATCATTCTGATAACAATTGTTACAATAAACATAGATTTTTTGACAAGTACTCTGCTACTAACTTCATTCTCATAGGAAGTAGGGGTATATACTGTATACTTATTTATCACCACACACAAGCAGGTCAAGCACAGGTACTCGTAAATCATATTAACTCCATATTACAAAATAGGGGATTTGGGATAGACCCCTGAGTACCAGCAGCTGACACAACCAATCAACTGCGCGCAGGTTCTAAATAACCCATTTATAATTTATCAAGATCATCACTTTAACCTGCGGCATAGGCTCTGGAATGGGAGGGAGGGCAACTCACCCCTACCCCCAAAAATTATTTGAGAGGTGCCAGTAAATGTAGAACAGTGCTGGAGAAATAGAAGGAAGGGGAAATGCGATAGTCCTTGTGACCCCAAACTATCCTACACTTTCCGAGAATAGGTGCCCAGAGGTACCTGTTCTAGGAAGTGGAGTGCCAGAGCTTCACATTTCAGCTTCCAAGGCCCTTAAGTGTGACTTCACTTAAGGTAGTCGCTGTTTGCACCACTGCTGCATGCATGTACAGCAGTCTGTCTGTCATCAACAGGTTGGAGCCCACACAACAGAGGTGAGACTAATGGGGCACTATGCGGCATAAAATGGAGCACTGTGTGGCATCATTTCTGTGGGATCAATTTGTGTTTGGGAGGGGGATGTAGTTGGATTAGGAGGGTGCTAGTAGACCTGGGGCTGGCCCTGATTATTGATTATTAGGCTGCCTTTCAATTTGATAGTCAGGAAAGCAGCAGTCTTCACTTTGTATGATGGTTTCTGTAGTCCTAGAGCAAAACACAGTGCACCATAGCAATAACTTTCTAAGTCTACGCCAAACTTCAACTGTCGTCCTCTCCCAGTGCTGGTTGGATGACTTGTCTGTACAGAGACTTGCTATTGGCTGCACGTGTTCCCGGGGTTATGTGGTAGCGATGTCAGTGTTGTGTCTGTGAGTGAGAAGACTTGGAGAGAGCAGTGGTGTCCACATACAGAGGCCAAATCAGCAAAAGCAAAAACCCCTCAGGCTTATTTATCTCTGTCACCAGTTAGTAGTATGGCAGGTTACTCCAGTTGCCTCTGAGGCAGTGGCATCGCAATGACAGTGTGGGGGGTGCAGGCCGCACCTGTCTCCATCTCAGTGACAGGAGCCGGGTGCTGCAGTTTGACATTCTCCTGCAGCACTTTGCCCCTGTCACAGAGAAGGAACTGACAGTATAGGCACAGTCTCCAGTGGTAGCCCAGCATAACCGGGGATGCTGGGCACCCCAAAAGACAACTGAGTGTCTGAGAGATTATAAATGGAAAATATCTATAATCACTGATGTAGAATAATACTGAAAAATAACAGTAGTGACCGATGTAGAATATCACTGGAGAGTATAGGTAGTGACTGATGCTGAATATCACTGAAGAATATTGGTAGTGACTGATGGTGAATATCACTGAAGAGTATTGGTAGTGACTGACATTGAATATCACTGAAGAGTATCGCTAGTGACCGATGTTGAATATTCCTGAAGAATATTGGTAGCGACTGATGTTGAATATCACTGAAGTGTATCAGTAGTGACCATGTTAAATATTCCTGAAGAGTATTTGTAGTGACTAATATTGAATAGCACTGGAAAATATAATATAGACTAGTGAAGTGTACTGAGGATACAACAGCATGGAGCCTGGAACAGCGATCCGAAGCTAACCGCTACTGGAGAAGAGAAATTGTTCAGATGACTTCCTGTTCCTGGAGTCCTGCTTTATATCCTTAGGTAGCTGTCCATTGCAGGAGAGAGTCAGCGGAGAGGTGACCAGGCTACCATTGGTAGAGGGTCTGGTCAGGTGAGACAGACTATATGGCTGCACCCATGACCGCTGCTGCGTGAACTCCAATATGGAGGATTGAGTGAAAGTCAACAGGACCCCAAGAATAATACTTGGCGTGTAACCTGCAAAGCTAGTCAGGGGAAGCAGACGTTGCAGTGAGTAACGGCCGATCCCAGGCTGAATCCTGGCCGGGTGACATTGTGAGTTAGGGGCACCAAAATTAAAATACATCTTTCCTCCCCAAGCTTAAAGCATTCTGACGCCCCTTGCCTGCATGATGTGGGTCTGAGCTAATAAAAAAGAACAACCACCTGGTTTGACTACAGAAATGATTACACTCAGTATCTCTTCCACTCACTATTAAGTTGTCTGCTACCTTTTAAAGTTTATTTTAGGAGATAGTCTAATAGGTCCTTCCTACAACAACTAAGGAGTATATTTACTAATATTCGATTTTGCATTTTGGTATTTACTAAAGGTAAAATCGAATTTATAACCGATTTTTACTCAAATTGAACATCGGAACAACATCAGTACTTTTACATAGAACTACACACAAATCCCTTATTTACTATCATTTGATTTGAAATCGAACTTCAAATCCCCATATGAATAGACCTGCTTCATGCTTTCGATTTGAGCATGAGCAGGTCGGATTGACACAGGTATATGCATACAGCAGTGAGATGCATGCAAGTATCTTACTGTAAAAAGCTAAGAAAGAGTTACATTTAGAAAAATAATTACATGGGGTCCCCCCCAAAACAGTACCAGCCCCGGACTTTTCAGAGCCAGTCCTGGTTGTCTAAGTACAGAGGAAATAATATGTAGGTTTCCACTGTACTTAGTACAACCAGCACTGGGCTCTAGGAACCAGTCCTGGTTCTGGAATTGCAGGGGAAAAAATTGTGAAGGCTTCCCCTGTAAGCTGCAGAACCAGCACCGGACCCTTTTCTAGTGGGGTGCTGATGCCACAGCCAGGGGAGCCCTTTCACCCAGCCCCCCAGCTGAAGCATCAGCCCTGACCACTGGTCAGCCCAGGCCAGGGATCCCTGGGGAGTTGGGTACCCCCCCAATAAAAGGATCCCCCTCTCCAGGGCACACCTAGCCTAGGCTGATAGCCCAGGGCTATCCCCGCCACCCCTGGATTTCGGGTTGATAGTGTAGGTGTAGTGTAAAAAAAGACGATTAAAAAGATTATCTTTACAGTAGAACTCAGGTCCCAGTAAGCCTCCCCCACATGCTGATACTTGGGGAACCACCAACACAGAATGACTCCACAGGCAAAATGCATCCGATAAGAATCACAGAAATCAATCCTATTAAATGATGATTAATATGAGAAAGATACTCACAAAACTTAAAGTATATACAAAAACAAGAATGTCATACAAAGATAGTCTTAGGCAAATAATATTTGCTTTTTATTTAGAAGAAGCCTAACAGAACAGTCTAACATGAATCTGTTTGTGAGGAAATGAAACAAGATGGAGTAATTCTCAATGTCAGATTGGATCCCAAGATTTGTACAAAGTTCTAAAGTTGTACATGGTACTGCTGCCTGCCTATGCTGTCTCACAGCCCCCCCCCCTCTCTGCTGCCTCATTTGCTTGTGCAGAAGCTAAGTAGGTTTTACAGCCCTTTGTCCAGAGCATACTGTCACTCAGGTATGAAGGGATGACACTACCCAGGGCAACCTCATGCTGTTGAGATGGGAAAATCCAGACTGTACGAACCCATAATTTTACTATTGTCTGTCTGTTGGATCATTTGCTGGCAGTCCTAATGGGTTATCATAAATCTGCCAGCCGTCCCCTCACATGGCACCTTCTCAGACAAATAATTAACCCTGCAGCTGGACACATTCCAGGGTCATTTGTAGGTCACCATGCTGGTAATTAAAATAAATTTACTTAATAAACATAGAGGGTTACATTTTGACTAATATCTAGTGATCCATACAAATAATGACAGATGTCAAGGACTAATGCAGGAGGAGATTTTGATCATGATGAGAACACCAGCCTCTGGAGAAAGATCAGCATCACTGCGAGCAGGACAAAAGCAGCCTGACAAGACAGGTAGCAGCAATGTCAAATCCACTAAGCACCCACCAGGTTTTGGCGATCTGTGAAAGTCTGTATTCTTACTGGACTCTAAAGATTTTCAGTCACCTATGACAGGGCCGCAACTAGGGGGGGTTGGAGGTGCACGTGCACCAGGTGCGCATCTGTAACCTTCGCCAGTGTCTTCCAGCCTGGCACCCGCTGAGATTTTATTACCAGCAGGTGCCCGGCTCCTTCCCTGCAGCGCCGCGGTAGCCGGAGGCTGGAGTTCTCTCCTGAACGTCATGATGTCTCTCCTATTGTTTTGAGGAGCAGCTGGGTGGACCGGACGGCGGCGGACATAGGAGCGGGGTTTAAGGTAAGTAATGGTTTTTTTTGTGTGTAAGCAGCACTGCAGGGGCATTACTATATGGACACTACTACAGGGGCATTACTATATGGCCACTACTACAGGGGCATTACTATGGAGGCATTACCATATGGGCACTACTACAGTGGCATTACTATATGGACACTACTACAGGGGCATTACTACAGGAGCATTACTATAGGTGCACTGCTGCAGGGGGGCATTGCTATGGGGGAACTACAAGAGGGGGCGCCAAATTACTGTCTTGCCCCAGGTGACAAAAATCCTAGTTTCGGTCCTGTCTATGAATGTACTGCTTTTTACAGATGTTTCTTATTATAATTTATTATACTCTTTACATTTACAATTAAAAAGTATGTAGTGTAACTCTTCAATATTTCATATTTAAAAACAATAAAATACAACATACCTTAAAACATCTCATTCTGGCCCTCATTCAGAGCTGCTCGCTATTTGCAGTCGTTCGTTCTAAAACAAGGGGTGGCTATTCAAATGAACCGTTCGCTAATTGCGGTCTGTTCACGCCTCTAAGTCTGAACGATCGAGCAAAACTTGCAGTTGTAATTTTGAAAAATACGCCCCCTGGCCGCTCGCATCCTACGTCATGTCCGCTATTTATTAGATTAATCGAGTACATCGAACAGCGTATGAACTGCTCGCTATTCTTGTGGCTGGTTTTTTCACCCGCTATTTTGCGAGCAGTTCGGAGTAAAAAAAAAACAAGTGACGTGGTCAATGACGCTGCTGTGTTAATTATGCACTCCCTTAAAACGCCCATTTTGACCTTTAAGCATGCCTGCGATCTAATTCCACACCCCCGTTTTCAAGCACCTTCCCCTGTTACCACCCACATACGCCTCCCTCTGTCACTCAAAATAGCAGGCATTCGCTATACAGCGAACAAACGATTTTCGGCCGCACTGACTGGTTCGCGCATGCGTATTAAAATCCGTACGCATGCGCAGATGTGCGAATATCGTTCAGAACGAACGAGCGGCCGCTTACGAGCGGCTCTGAATCAGGGCCTCTGTCATTACCCTTCCCAGGGGCAAATGCAAGATTTTCTGTGAAGGATTGTATTACTCCACCAATTACATAATACACTGCTCTAACTACATCTATCTATCTGGTCTGCTATCACCTGTGGTTAAAGGGGCCACTAGGCCTGATTCAGACCCGCTCGCAAGCGCATAGCGCTCCAAGCGGGTCGATGGTGGGCCAGTGTGCACACGTGAATCCTGGAGCGATCGCAAAAAGCACTCGCTCCGGCGCTCGCATCCGTTTGGAAGGCGGGGAGGGGGGTGGCTGGGCAAATGGAGGCATTCCAGCAGGAACACCTGCCATTTGTGGGCGGCCCTACTGACATCACTCGTGATGTCAGTAGGTGGACTTCCTGCTCTATTAGAGCAGGAAGTTCCCTGCGGCTTGCGGCCATGAGACCCTCCCATAAGGGTCTCATCGCAAGCCCGATGGTCGCGATGATCATCGCGACCATCACCTGGCCACTTGCATAAGCTGTGGGTGGTCACCCACAGCAATGCGGGCGGCTAGGAGGTCGCAACTTAAAAAACAAGTGCCCGCCCTGATTCAGAGCGAGTGCTCGCTTTTTGCGAGCGGCTCTGAATCAGGCCCACTGTTCCAAAAAAATCTCTTTAGCTCTCAGGTAATTTGTCTCACAATACTTCTAGCAATATCAAGAATAGCATAGTGTAGCCTAAGCGACCAAAGCTTCTTCAAAGACCAAGGTTCTAGAGTATATAAAAAAACTAATAAAATAAATACTTTATATACAACAAGGAGTACAATGCTTAATCACAAAATGGAAAAATAAACAGGTTGCAATAACAATACATGCTGTATTGCAGATAAATAGGTAAACTACACTATGGTTATATCTTCTGATAGCTGGGGAACAGCAAGGAAAACCGAACTTCACTAAAATTATATTTGGTTCCAAATAAACAGGAAACTTTTTGTCAGACAGCACACAGCTGTACATGTTACACTAGTTCACTCACACAGTAGTTCTTAACCACCTAACTGACATGGTCGCATGGGATCTGAATGCAGCCAACTGTGCTTCAGCTGACAAGGTGCAGCCGCACCGGCCTACTGTGCAGATCCGGCAATTTCTGACCAGTTTTGCCGGAAAAAATAATCAGTTAAGTGGTTAAATTACCCCCTAATATATCAATAATATATGTGTAGTAATCACAAAAGCCAACATAGGACAATGTCATGCAAGGCAGCACAGTTAGGACCATCTATTACCTTGTAGGACTATGTAATAGTTGTTCCTCCTATATGATTTAAGGCAGTTTAGCATCTGTTTTTATTTTTAAAGCCAAAAAATTTAACAAAAAGACCTGGCATATAAATAAGCTTTTTTCAGGTGTATAGATTGTAAGCTTGCGAGCAGGGTCTTCCTACTTCTATGTCTGTCTGTTATTACCTAGTTTTTTTCTATTAATGTTTCCAATTGTGAAACGCAATGGAATATGTTGCGCTATATAAGAAACTATTAATAAATAAATAGGTGGGGGAGAAAAATTATATCTTTTTCTACCACTAGATGATGCTATTATACAAACTATTACAGCAGTGTGAACTGTACCGAGCAGAAAATTTTGTTATAACAAATTTTTTCGATCATTTCTCACTTGACAAAGTAGACTTATGTGGACTCTTCAGCAGCATGACAAGAAGATAAAGTAGTGATGGATATAGGAAGCATGTCATCAAATGGTGGACATGCTTCCGACATTACATCAGAACCAATCGATGTAAGTATCGATGGTTTGCGCATACAAAGAAACCTGTATTCAGCTGCATTTTTACAACGTAAGAACATTGCTTTTGCACCATTTGATGGTGACTAACAACTGAAAGCTGACATTATACAGAAAAACCACTACCATCACAACAAAACATTGATGGTTATAAAACATCATTCACTGCCCATCTCTAGATTAAAGTAGTGTATTCAGTCGGCCACATACTAACTTGCAAGATTCTATGGGCCAGATGTAATAGGGTGCGATTTTTTTAAAAAAGTGATTTTTATGGTAAATTTTCACGGTCAGAACAACTCGCAAATCTAATGGTGTGGATACCGTCCAAATCGCAAGTTTTCTGTGGCATTACCCCCCAGTTAGAAAGAGCGCGGTGCTAGTTATGGAAAATGCACAGGACCCCTACTCATTTTATCCCCTGTATTTCCACAGCCAGGACCGGCTCTGCAAAGCCCTCTGCTGGTTCTTTTTCCCCTGTATTTTAAGAACCATGACAGGCTGTACAGAGGCTGTACAGAGCCCGGGGCTGGTTATGCTTCTGGTTATGCTTTTTTTTTTAAAATGTTAGTGTAACTTCTTTTTTTTTTTAACACACAGAACCCGTCACGGATCTCACTGATCTGTGTTGGCTGCTGTATGACTCGCACTTTTTAATGCTAGTTGCATTAAAAGGTGTGTGTTTACATTCTAAATTCTTGCACACATTTGCATAGTGTAGTAGCCTAGAACTCAAAAGTTCGCAGGCTATTACATTTGCGAGTCGCAGCACAAGCTCGCACCTTTAAAAAAGTGAGAAGGTTCTAGTTAGTTTTTGCCTGAACACTCGTACCCTATTACATCTGGCCACCCATCTGGCACTTCTGGCATTTGCCAGAAGGGCCGATGGTCTCTGGACCGGTTGGAGGAGGGTGGAAGTGGCCGGATAAAGGCTATTAGATCGGGGGTGGAAAGGGGTGGCAGCAGTGGACAGGGAAAAAAGGGATGCCGAGAGGCCAGGCCCCCATGACTCACGCCGTGCCCCCTTGAAATTAAACCACGCCCCCTTTGTGAGTGCGTGCGCACAGGGCAGATTGCCAGGGCTCATGTGCAGCCCCAGTCCTTCCCTGTCTGGCCCTATATGTATAGCAGGCATCACAGTACACACAGTTAGGCCATAGCATGACATCACTGCTGTTTTCCTCAGTATGTGTTTGCTACACTACTGGGTATGCAAACGGCTTTACGCACTTTTTTTATTGCACTCATGTCAAATGGAGGCTTTTTCACATATGTGCATGAATAATGCCTTCCTGTGCAGTTTACACATTTTGGAGTATGTATGACGTTTTCATAGACAATATATTTGAGCACGTCAAAAGCCATCAGTTCCAATAAAAAGTAACAGTTTATTGAGCTCTTATTCCTCAAACTATTAAGTGTGTTTATTTAAGTGTAAGATATTGCACTGCTGAAAATATGTTATTACTATTATACAGATATTTAGGTATATATAGCAAAAATTCTAGCTTCATAAGCTACAAAAAACAAGCTATTATTTTGCTATGTATGTGTCTTTTTTTTTTTTAAAATACACATTCTCTGGATTAAGAAATCCACATATATTTTACACAACGCAAAGAGTGGCACAATAACCTGAGAAACATGTTTAAGTTGAGAAAGAAATACTTTGAAATACTTTCTCAGTCTGCACATACCTCCTGATGTTCTCAGCCTGCGCATACCTCCTGATGTTCTCATCCTGCGCATGTCTCCTGATGTTCTCATCCTACGCCTGCCTCCTAGATGTTCTCAGCCTGCGCCTGCCTCCGGATGTTCTCAGCCCGCGCCTGCCTCCTGATGATCTCAGCCTGGGCATCCGTCCTGATGTTCTCAGCTTACGCATGCCTCCTGATGTTCTCAGCCTGCGCATGCCTCCTGATGTTCTCAGCCTGCGCATCCGTCCTGATGTTCTCAGCTTACGCATGCCTCCTGATGTTCTCAGCCTGCGCATCCCTCCTGATGTTTTCAGTCTGCGCATCCCTCTGATATTCTCAGCCTGCGCATCCCTCTGATATTCTCAGCCTGCGCATGCCTCCTGGTGTTCTCAGCCTGCGCATCCGTCCTGATGTTCTCAGCCTGCGCATCCCTCCTGATGTTCTCAGCCTGCGCATCCCTCCTGGTGTTCTCAGCCTGCGCATCCGTCCTGATGTTCTCAGCCTGCGCATCCCTCCTGATGTTCTCAGCCTGCGCATCCCTCTGATATTCTCAGCCTGCGCATCCCTCCTGATGTTCTCAGCCTGCGCATCCCTCTGATATTCTCAGCCTGCGCATGCCTCCTGATGTTCTCAGCCTGCGCATGCCTCCTGATGTTTTCAGCCTGCGCATCCCTCTGATATTCTCAGCCTGCGCATCCCTCCTGATGTTCTCAGCCTGTGCATCCCTCCTGATGTCTTCAGCCTGCACATCCCTCCTGATGTTCTCAGCCTGCGCATCCGTCCTGATGTTCTCAGCCTGCGCATCCCTCTGATATTCTCAGCCTGCGCATCCCTCCTGATGTTCTCAGCCTGCGCATGCCTCCTGATGTTCTCAGCCTGCGCATGCCTCCTGATGTTCTCCGCCTGCGCATCCCTCCTGATGTTCTCAGCCTGCGCATCCGTCCTGATGTTCTCAGCCTGCGCATGCCTCCTGATGTTCTCAGCCTGCGCATGCCTCCTGATGTTCTCAGCCTGCGCATCCCTCTGATATTCTCAGCCTGCGCATCCCTCCTGATGTTCTCAGCCTGCGCATCCCTCTGATATTCTCAGCCTGCGCATGCCTCCTGATGTTCTCAGCCTGCGCATGCCTCCTGATGTTCTCAGCCTGCGCATCCGTCCTGATGTTCTCAGCCTGCGCATGCCTCCTGATGTTCTCAGCCTGCGCATCCCTCCTGATGTTCTCAGCCTGCGCATCCCTCTGATATTCTCAGCCTGCGCATCCCTCCTGATGTTCTCAGCCTGCGCATCCCTCTGATATTCTCAGCCTGCGCATGCCTCCTGATGTTCTCAGCCTGCGCATGCCTCCTGATGTTTTCAGCCTGCGCATCCCTCTGATATTCTCAGCCTGCGCATCCCTCCTGATGTTCTCAGCCTGCGCATGCCTCCTGATGTTCTCAGCCTGCGCATGCCTCCTGATGTTTTCAGCCTGCGCATCCCTCTGATATTCTCAGCCTGCGCATCCCTCCTGATGTTCTCAGCTTACGCATGCCTCCTGATGTTCTCAGCCTGCGCATGCCTCCTGATGTTCTCAGCCTGCGCATCCGTCCTGATGTTCTCAGCTTACGCATGCCTCCTGATGTTCTCAGCCTGCGCATCCCTCCTGATGTTTTCAGTCTGCGCATCCCTCTGATATTCTCAGCCTGCGCATGCCTCCTGGTGTTCTCAGCCTGCGCATCCGTCCTGATGTTCTCAGCCTGCGCATCCCTCCTGATATTCTCAGCCTGCGCATCCCTCCTGGTGTTCTCAGCCTGCGCATCCGTCCTGATGTTCTCAGCCTGCGCATCCCTCCTGATGTTCTCAGCCTGCGCATCCCTCTGATATTCTCAGCCTGCGCATCCCTCCTGATGTTCTCAGCCTGCGCATCCCTCCTGATGTTCTCAGCCTGCGCATGCCTCCTGATGTTCTCAGCCTGCGCATGCCTCCTGATGTTTTCAGCCTGCGCATCCCTCTGATATTCTCAGCCTGCGCATCCCTCCTGATGTTCTCAGCCTGTGCATCCCTCCTGATGTCTTCAGCCTGCACATCCCTCCTGATGTTCTCAGCCTGCGCATCCGTCCTGATGTTCTCAGCCTGCGCATCCCTCTGATATTCTCAGCCTGCGCATCCCTCCTGATGTTCTCAGCCTGCGCATCCCTCTGATATTCTCAGCCTGCGCATGCCTCCTGATGTTCTCAGCCTGCGCATCCCTCCTGATGTTCTCAGCCTGCGCATCCCTCTGATATTCTCAGCCTGCGCATCCCTCCTAATGTTCTCAGCCTGCGCATCCCTCTGATATTCTCAGCCTGCGCATGCCTCCTGATGTTCTCAGCCTGCGCATGCCTCCTGATGTTTTCAGCCTGCGCATCCCTCTGATATTCTCAGCCTGCGCATCCCTCCTGATGTTCTCAGCCTGCGCATCCCTCCTGATGTCTTCAGCCTGCGCATCCCTCCTGATGTTCTCAGCCTGCGCATCCGTCCTGATGTTCTCAGCCTGCGCATCCCTCTGATATTCTCAGCCTGCGCATCCCTCCTGATGTTCTCAGCCTGCGCATCCCTCTGATATTCTCAGCCTGCGCATCCCTCTGATATTCTCAGCCTGCGCATGCCTCCTGATGTTCTCAGCCTGCGCATCCCTCCTGATGTTCTCAGCCTGCGCATTCCTCCTGATGTTCTCAGCCTGCGCATGCCTCCTGATGTTCTCAGCCTGCGCATCCCTCCTGATGTTCTCAGCCTGCGCATGCCTCCTGATGTTCTCAGCCTGCGCATGCCTCCTGATGTTCTCCGCCTGCGCATCCCTCCTGATGTTCTCAGCCTGCGCATCCGTCCTGATGTTCTCAGCCTGCGCATGCCTCCTGATGTTCTCAGCCTGCGCATGCCTCCTGATGTTCTCAGCCTGCGCATGCCTCCTGATGTTCTCAGCCTGCGCATCCCTCCTGATGTTCTCAGCCTGCGCATCCCTCCTGATGTTCTCAGCCTGCGCATGCCTCCTGATGTTCTCAGCCTGCGCATCCCTCTGATATTCTCAGCCTGCGCATCCCTCTGATGTTCTCAGCCTGCGCATGCCTCTGATATTCTCAGCCTGCGCATCCCTCTGATGTTCTCAGCCTGCGCATGCCTCCTGATGTTCTCAGCCTGCGCATCCCTCTGATATTCTCAGCCTGCGCATCCCTCTGATGTTCTCAGCCTGCGCATCCCTCTGATATTCTCAGCCTGCGCATCCCTCTGATGTTCTCAGCCTGCGCATCCCTCTGATGTTCTCAGCCTGCGCATGCCTCCTGATGTTCTCAGCCTGCGCATCCCTCTGATATTCTCAGCCTGCGCATGCCTCCTGATGTTCTCAGCCTGCTCATCCCTCCTGATGTTCTCAGCCTGCGCATCCCTCCTGATGTTCTCAGCCTGCGCATGCCTCCTGATGTTCTCAGGTTGCGCATCCCTCCTGATGTTTACTGCAGAAAGCCGCAGAATGAATTTAGATGCAGAGAGGCAATTTCAATTGGTTTTCCTGGGTGGTAACATAGAGGGGTGGCTAGCCAGATGCGGGCATGTCACCAGCGTGTCCCGGTCAGCGACTGTGGCTTGTGCTGCAATTGCACTGAATTCGGTATCCATATTTAGACAGACATTCTGACATTTGATAGAGCCTATTAAATGTGTGTACTGCAATGCAAAGGACCCATACCAATTAAAATTACCTGGGGCAGGTAGGAGTACTTTAAAAAACAGTTTATAATAAATATTTTGATAATTAGAATTCTTAGTGCTTATAGTTTGCACCTGCTTCTCCCCCTTCTTTTCTGCTGTAATACTACAGGCCTCAGCATGGTAGAACTTATTATTATGTTTAAGATTCGGATGTGCAGCCCAGCACAGTGCAAGGTTCAACTAGGTGCATGCACTGGCAAACCTAGGGGGAGGGGGCACATGGAGAATACACACCGGCCGCCTCCTCTCTTCAACCACCCCTATCAGGTCAACAGCAGATGGCTTTAGATAAAGGCTTCCAGTGGAACCAATTGCTAATTAATTTTAATAGTCAAACACATAGGGGTCTATTTACTATGTTAATTATCGGGGTCCTTCTGACCCCGATAAGTAGTGTACGGGGAGTAGTGTATGGGGACAGGGGGCCAATCCGGGAGACAAAGGTGAGCAGGAGAAATCTGTGATACCTCCTGCTTTACCTTTTTGATGAATGGCCCCAAAACTTAATTTCTACAAAAGCAGGTGATAATGTTCATTTTCACCTGCTTTTCTAGAAATTAAGGGATAATCAATAGACCCCATAATCAGATAATCATTACGCTATATAGATAAAATTAGTGACTGTCTGACAGCACATAAATATGTTATTTTACAGATTACCCATTACCGGACACGTCATCATTGGCTGTAGCTGGAGCAATAATCGGCACGGCCCTGGCTTTTTTTCTCATAACAATGTTCATAACAGTGCTCCTAATCCCTGGAAAGAAAAGAGCTTCATACCGCAATACAATGTGAGTGTTTATTACAGTCGTTTTTACACATTTTACTAATATAATTGGATTCTTAAATTTCCTGTTTACAATGTAAAAACTCCCAATATACTGATGACTAGTGACCAGGCTAGCAAAATGGATGTATTAATCAATCCCATCATGCATTTGCAGGGACAAAACATAATAGAACTAGCAAATAGGACCCAATAAGATTACTCACATAATTTTACTGAACGTAAATCATTGTGAAGCAATGAAAATATGCAATAACCAGACATAGTGACCTAATATTTGTAGTGAATAAAGGGGAGTCTATGGTAATTCTGGTTGTATAGCTTGCAGCACTATAACAAAGTAATATTGGTGTAATCTGTCCTGGATGATTGGAAGAGGTTGGCTTACACTAGATGGCAGATGCTTCAGTATAGGTTAGTGCCATATACTCCCAACTAGAGTAGTACATAGACTTATATGTAAATTAAATTCAAAGAAAGCTAAAAAACAATAAAGGAGAACTAATCAATTTTGGATCCCACATTTCTTCAGTGGAATTTTGCTTAAGTGGTCTGCCCAAAATTCCCCCTGGTCTTGTTCTGCCCGAAGTGCTCCAACCACATCACAAAGTCCTATGAATTGTTCTGATCCTCACTCTATTTATAGACTGTAAATGCTGCTACATTTACAAATACAGTGTGAAATGGTAAAACAAAGATGGAACTTAGGCTGTATCTCAGAAACTTTGTACCTCTGTGAAACAGTCTATTATGTTGCAAAATTGGATTTGTGCGAAATTCCACAAATTTGCTAATCTATTCCCTTAAATTAAGGACCGATGCACATGGATGACTAAAGTCATTCTGCAAATTATCATAGTAACTATATAGCTGACCCTGTTCTCTGTTTTCCATTTTATAGCATTATTTTCTACTGAATTAGAAGCAGATAATTATCTTAAATTGTAAAACTGGATATAAACCGCAACAATATCCACCTCTTCCCACTTTTGCATGATGCAATAGTCACATGACAGATGGCAGATGGCCCCTTTCACCCTTTTTAATATCTTTGTAATTTACTATATATATATATATATATATATATGTATATATATATATATATATATATAAAATGTATGTGCTCTGCAAGGATGGATTCATAACCAAATTGGTTGTGGGTGCCTTCCACATGGATGAATGGGCCCAGGGAATGCCATGAAAACATTCCCCACATCATAACGCTGACACTACCAGCTTGTGTTCTTTCAGCAATGGTTGCAGGTTGTGTGCTCTTCGTTGTTTCTCGCCTGACACGCCGACGTCCATCAGTTCGATGAAGCAGAAAACATGACTCAGCAGAGAAGGCAACCCTTTGCCAATCAGCGCAGCTTCAATTCCGATACAGGCGTGAAAGTGAAGCCTTTTCCTCCGATGCACCTTCGTTAGGATAGGTGCAGTGACCATCCGTTTACTTCGGAGCCCCACACGCAGCAGGGTTCACTGTTTTAGACACACATCTGGCAGTCCCTGGGTTCATTTTGACGGTGAGCTGCTCCACTGTAGCGTGTTGGTTGGCCCTCATGCACCTTTGTAACAAACGTTTACCTCTCACATCACAGCACGTGGTGCTCCGCAGTTTCCACGTTGGTTATTCACAATGGTGCTATTTGTCCAGTCACGATACACCTTCACTTCAGAAATACTGCCACCCTTGGCCCAAAAGCCAATAATCATCCCTTTTTGCAACTCGGATAAGTCGCCCCTTTTACCCATGACAGCAACGAGTGATATATGTGCAGACGGGGTATCGCACACCTTATATACCCACCGAGCCAACGCACAGCACGTAACGTACATCATGGGCTACGCGCTGCCGACGTCAAATGTAGGAGGTGGTCATAATAAAATATATATATTTAAATGGGGTTTCAATTAAACATTGAATACATTCACATTCTAACACAATTGTATACAATTACTAAATTCATTAAAATTTAAAATTTAGTAAAACAAGTCACATATTTAATACAAACAGCGCCTTTTTGCAGTTTTTATGAATGTCACAGTGAGCACATATGTATTGTAATCTGTTGTGTCAGATCAATGATATCTGCATGTCACCCATGGGCTCATGGCATGCTTGCATGTGTCAGGCATTGAGTAGGACTCCAGTCAATGTAATAAATTAAGACTTGCTCTATGATTCGTCAGTCTCCTTGAAACATTTTGTGGAGCTTTACTTGCTCTGCATTCTTGCAGTCGTAGCTTTATAGTCCAAGCCTGTAATGAACAAATTCAGATTGTATGATAATCTTGACAATATTACAGAACAATTTATTTTATAGACACCAAAAGAGCATTATTAAACGTAAATACTGTGTTGTTGATTGAATTTCTTATTGCCTTAATGGATTATTTTACTTATGTTTTCACAGAATTGACTTTCCACCTAAACCCAGTCCGGCTATCGTAGGTCACTCCGTTTCTGTTGTTGGTAGAGATTACCTTTACAAGGTAGGCTACACATCCTCTGTCCATGAAACCCTGTATTATACAATGCTAGATTTTCTGTATTTTTAGAAGTTACTAATGTTAGATTTTGCAATATATTCTGAAATGTTGCCTTCAAATAAAGTTGATTACCTATCATTTTACTTTTAGTTAATCAATTACTATTTGCATACAACCTATACTAAATTTACATGGCTGTTATGAATTGATAAACGTGTTACTGCTGGGCACCACTTGATTTTCTCTTATTAACATCCGAAAAATTGCATTTTATTTTCCATTATTAATATAACCCCCATTTTCCCCAGGTGGTGATGGTCAACTTGTATTTTCCTAAAATAGTGTTTCCCAACTCCAGTCCTCAGGAACCCTCAACAGTGCATGTTTTACAGATATCCTCAGTATCACAACTGAAATAATTAGCTCCACCTGTGTCAGCCAGGATACACCTGTGCACCAACTAGGAGATCTGCAAAACATGCACTGTTAGGGATCCCTGGAGACTGGAGTTGGTAAACAAAGTCCTAAACTCTTAAGCTGGCCACACATCTAAAAGATTATCTTTCCAACCAGCCAACTAGTTAACCGCAGGGGGGGGAGGTTAGGTTAGGGAGCATAGCGGGGTTAGGTTTTGGGGGTGAGGTTAGGGTTAGACATCCCTAGGGGGGAGGGTTAGGCACCCCCAGGAGGAGGTTAGGGTTAGGCTCCCCCCAGGAGGGTTAGGTTTAGGGTGCGGTAAGGGGCGGTTAGGGTTATTCAACCCAGGGGGGAGGTTAGGGTTAGGCACCACTAAGGGAGGGTTAGGGTTAGGGAGGGGGAGAGGTGTAGGGATAGAGTACTTACCTGCCCTGTTGGACTGTTCTCCATGCGGGCTGCCAGCATCGGTACAATAGACCACACTATGACTCAATCAACAATTGCTCAAATAGGTGAGAGTTGGAGATGGTATCAGCCTTATATTCTGTCATGTTAATATTGTGTTCACAGGGAAGACTCCACTGTTAAGGGCACTGCAGAAGGTTTGTATAACTCAAAGCACATGCATAATGAAATACCTATTGATGGGTGGAGACAGCATTAATTGGTATTTTGAATAGCAAGTTCATTATGAACAGACAGGTACTCTTGCAGAACACATTTAGGGCCTAAATCAGAGGTGTATGCAAATCCATAAGCAGCAGTTCTGCAAAAATATGGAAATGCTGCAGTTGCTGGAATTTGTACACACTACCGGACACACACCATGGCTGCTCAGAAAGTCTGTCGGAAGTCAGCCACGAGAGCCATTGTAACTCTGCACACAGACGCAGTCACAGGCTGAGACACGCCCCTGAAACGGTTGCGTCACGCCTACATTTTAATCGCCAACCTCCCTAACGTCCCACAAATGCTCACTGATTGCCAATCACTCTGTGTCCAAATCCTCTGTAATCCATCAAGATGCATACGCTATGTGATTCAGATGCATGCGCAATACAAAAATAATCATCTCTACAAACATCAGTATTGCGTCCACCTCTGAATCAGGCCCTTAATTAATAGACAGGCAGTTGGAACAACAGGATAAATAATAATAACATATTTGTGGACACAAGAAGGTATAATACGTGTGTGCACAAATGTAGTCTGATTCAGGTCTGGAGTATGATACACTTGTGGGGAATCTAATACCCCTTTCACACTGCCAACAATAACACGGGATATTGCATGTGAACGCGCAGCAACCCGGGTTACTGTGCAGTTGAAATGGCCAGGTTGGAATAACCAGGGTTGGCATTTCAACTCTGGTAGTGAGAAAGGTTGAACATGGGCTCAACTCGGCTTGCAATGCAGTGTGAACGGGTAACTCGGGTCGATGCGAGTTGGGTCCCGTTCACAGCATAGGAAGAGCCAGCTCAGCACTTGATAGCGGAGATGTCATCAACTCGGCAATAAGCCGTGTCGGACGGGCAGTCTGAAAGTGGTTTTAGCCGGGTCGCACCCGGAATGGAACCATGTACAAAATCCTGGGTGCCACCTGGCATTGCGATGTGAAAGGGATATTAGTGAGAGTACAGTACAGGACCAAAGTCAGGGTTCATGGCAGCAGAATTGGTACAGGATAGTTTGGACAGGAGAGTAGAGTATCATATATTAGAGCTGGAAGCGAAACAATATCCTGAATAAATAAATAATGTTATCCCAGCACTGGTGCTACAGCCTCGGCTGCTATTGAAATAATCAGGAGGACAAAGATCCCTCAAAATTTTGATTACCAGTACTAAGGGGGGGCACAGCGTGGGGTCAGTGCCATCCATCCCTATTAATGTGTTGTTTATATCTGAACCCCTGAGCAGATTGCACCATAAAATGATGATTTCCGATAAAATTTCAGCACTGTATAAAAATGACAGTAAAAGTCAGGCTCACAGAAATTAAAAACTTCACTGCCAAAGGCGAGAAAATTACTGCCAATATTGCAAAGATAGTTCCAATTTTTGGTTGAGTTGTCAACTATTTTAGGCACTGACAAAGTGGCATAGAAAACTACTGCAAAACATGTAGAAGCTCAGAGCCTTCATAGTATACTTTCCCTTGTTTCTGCTGAATGTTATCTGATTAAGGGCCGACTCAGAATTGTACGCTATGTTTTCTCACTTGAGTGATAATCTGTGCATGCAGGGTGTGTGCAGTCTCTGTCCGGGGCCCCCTCCTCTCTCTCCAGCGGTTGGAAGCGCACAGAGCTGCAGCAGTAGACTCCGGGCGCTAGTTAGTGGCCAGAGTCTATGGCGCGGGTGATTTCAGTACTGCACATGCCCAAAACATCAGGAAAAAGGCTGCAGCGGGCAATTTCCTGGTGCTTTTTGCAGCGCTGATAGCGCTGACGTGGGACTCCGGAGAGATAAGTATAAAAAATATGGGTGCAAGGTGTGTAGTGTGACCCAGGGGCCCATGTGCCCAGCACACTCCGCATACAATATAGATACGCCCCTGTGTGCATGTTTCTGAGTTACTCGAGGTATTTGTCAAGGTACATTGCATTTACTCACAGTGTGATTGACAGACAGGGAGCTTTGTGGGAGGTAACAGGGAGTGGCGGCAAAGAATGCAGGCGTGTCGTGACCGCTTCGGAGTTGTATCACACCCTATGTTTGCGATACCGAACGCAAGATAAATGTCTTCGGCATCTCAGTTTCCACGCCCATTTTATGCGACTATAGGGTTACTCAGAACTGAGATAAATTATCTGTGACCGATGTACGCAGATGCTTGGATTTGCAAAGTCGCAGGTGGGCATCTCAATACATTCCTCGGCATCTGCGACATTTACATATTTTCGCACTTCCACTGTGTACACAGATACAGCAGCTGCGGCAGCGTTAGCGTACAACTCTGAATCAGGCCCTAAATCATACGGAAATTTGAAGTGAAGGAAAATTTGTATAACATTTTAGTGGGCATTCAAAATATTCTTACTAATATATTTATACCCTGCCAGACTATCCATCAAAACTAGATCTCCTTTTTCTACTTTACATAGGATTTGTTATTTGTTTACCCTGCTGAGCTCCTGGTTTCATATTGGTTGTTTTTCTGATTACCAGATTTTTCAGCAATAAAAATTAAAAAATATATATATATATTTTTCTTTTAGATGAAAAGCCACAACAATGTGAATTACGAAGGTGATATGCAGAACACAGGTAATATCGCTTGCAGTATGTGTTCATCATACAATGCAGCACATCAAATAAATGAGCCTTATGAAGAAGATCCAAGATCAAGACAAGTTTACTTTACAAGGAGGCAACATTATGTCTAATTTGTACCTTCTCAAAACATTTTGTTATTCAACTTAGATTGTTTGCTATTAGCATATTGAGCTATGAAGGAGTGCTGGAGATGTAAAGCTGCTTCCCGGAAGTCTCCTTCATCTATGGTGGGATTCCCTGTCCCTCTCTCCTTTCTGGACGATTGTCTTTAAATATTCTGAGTCTCTGACGCAATTCTAGGAGGGAAGGGGGAGTTCCTAAGGACCCAGGGTTTTGGCTTTTAAATATCACCTTTGTATAGGGAAAAGGGGATGAGGATATCCTAAGCACTGGTGGGACTACTGACAGAATCACTTGTATAGTAGATGTATTCCAAAATAAGTATACTATGTGGGTCAAAATCCCAAGAAGTCTCTCTATGGAGGTGCACCCTTGAGAGTTGTATTATATGAGAAGAAAGTGAAAGATACTCTCTTTTTGTGGGGCACTCAAACTACTATAATATATAAAACTTAGCTTTTAATATGTATGCTATTAAAATAATGAAATAATGTGACAAACATCTATACGTGAACACTGAAAAAACAAAACAAACACAACATGTAATCTGGGCCACAGTAGGTCCAGTTATGAGTGACTGATAAGAGATAGGGAAAAAAAAGTTTTATATACAGTATATCCGATCTCTAAATCCCAATATGGGTCAGACACAAAAATTATGACACTGTGGTCAAAAAGGCGAAAATATGTATATATTGAAGGGGATTTATATAAGGAAATATAAAGGATATCTGCCCTTCAATGTAATAGTCAGTGACTACCTAGCTAACTCCCTGTAAATAGGGGTAGTTCCAAAATTGCTGTCTATACTGATAAATTTCATACATGAAGCATCAGTATATGGGAACAAATGTATAATACCACAATAAATGATTTATCAAAATAACATGCGAGCAGAAAAATACATAGATCACATAAATTACAGTTGTTCTCCAAATTGCTATCTAAATTGATAAATTTCATACATGGAGCATCATCATATGGGAACAAGTGTATAATACCACAATAAATGAAATATAATGTGCGAGCAGAAAAATAAAAAAATTTACCACATGAATTGTAGTTATTCTCCTGGGCACAGTGTATGTATATACATATAAAAAAACTACACACACATATATACACATGTGTATATAGATAGTACTTTCTGATATATAATATCCGTGATCTTAGGACAATTTCATTCCAAGTGTGATAGAAAGCAGGATAGTTTAAAGGAGGAAAGGCTCTCCACTATTGTATGGGAAAAATGGCTGCTGCAGAGTGTCTTGCATAAGCATAGGACACGGGACCTCATTCAGAGTCGGTCGAAGCGGCTGCACGGTCGTATGCCACCGATGTTCGCTATACTGCGCATGCGTAAAGTTCGCAATGCGCATGCGCAAACTAGCAGCTACGATCAGAAATTTCTCTCTCCTTGAGCACAGCCAGGTCGGTAGTTTGAGTGACAGATTGAGGCGTTTGTGGGTGGTAACAGGGGAAGATGCTTGAAAACGGGGCAGTGGAGATCTGGACGCAGGCGTGCCTAATTATGCGAACAGCGTTTTATGGGAGTGCATACGGTTTATGGGAGTGCATAATTAGCAAAGTAGCGTCATGGCACATGTGACATGGGAGGTTTTTACACTGACATGATCGTAGAGCTTAAGAGAGGGTATGGTCAACCTTAAGCTCCACGACCAGTTCTCCACGATGGTTCTCGCTGGTCTCGATTAATCCTTATATGGCCGGAGATGACGTGTAATGCGTACGAGAAGGGGGCGTATTTTTTTGTATTCCGGCCACTTCCTCCCCTTGGTCGGCCAGCAGCCAATCCGAACTTAGGGACGCAACTTGCGAGGGAATCATTTACATATCCGGCCCCTTTTCCCGTACGACCGTGCGGCCGCTTCGACCGACTCTGAATGAGGTCCACTGTGTGAGCGGATTCCACCCTATACATGGGAATAGAAATAATAGGAGACAGGCATCTGCTGTTGGACAGGGTGTTTAGAGTGTTAGCGAATCTGATGACAATGCAGTGCAGTCTCGCTCTCTTGCGCCCTGCACAATGAGAGTACCTATAGCAGATAGCAGTGTGAGGAATAGTACACAATAGTGTAGAAGAAATAAAAAGAAAAAATGTGAGAAGGGTTAATATTCCTCAGAATGCTGCTTCCTATGGTATGTGTGTGATACACAGTGAACCATAGGTGAGCGGTTCTGGGGATTCCCTAGTCATCAGAAAGAGTACAGGAGAGAGGGACATCCATGCAGAGAGCTAGCCCTGCTGTGCCCTGATGTAATGAACAGTGCATGGCAGGAGACAGGGTGCGCTCTGCACTCTGTTCCCAGAAAGAGATACCTGTTGTGGTTGCTGCTCGTGGTAGTCTGCTGACAGGGAGTGCCCCTGGTGGTTGTAAGGGGTTCAATGAAGTGCCCAAACACGTGTTTCGCCGGAGGGGGCTTTCTCAATGGGTGCTTAATAGCATACATATTAAAAGCTAAGATTTATATATTATAGTAGTTTGAGTGCCCCACAAAAAGAGAGTATCTTTCTCTTTCTTTTTCTTCTTTTAAATATCACGTCAGCCTCTTTGGCTACCTATAAAAAAATCTCTATTAAGGCATCTTAATAACGCGGCTAAGGCTGTAATACGGGTCTGTTGGAAATCAACTTCCACTCACTCCATTAGAGATTGGTACAGGAAGATTGACTTTACATGGACATGGAATATATAATCTCCTTTTCAGTGGGCAAGCTTACGGATTTTACCACCACCTGGTTTCCATGGTTGGAATTTAAAGAATCCTCCATGTACTCAACTCATTTGAGTTTAATAGCAACCCCTGCCCCACCTCCTCCTTAGTTCCCTTACCACGCCAAATAGAGGTCAAACTTGGATTAATGTGCCCAGTCTCCTAGAGATAATTGTGATGCTATTTTTCCATTCTCTAACCTCCTCTACCTTCCCTCCCTCTCACATTCCTACCCCTTCTCTCACCTTTCTTCTTCATTGCCTACTTTTTATGATTATGTACCAATTATTTTTCAATAAAAATAGTTTTGATAAAAACACATCCTGCACTCATTCAGAAGTGATAAGCAAATTTGTATTAAATAAGTTGCAATTTTTAAGATTTAATTTAAGCCTTTCTTGTTCATAATTTTTTTCTCTGAACTGATTCTGAATGACTGTCTAATTCCACAGTGCATGTTTTCTACATGCAAAATAATGTCACAAATAGTTGTCCACTTATACATTAAGAAAAGATGTCTTCTCTTGTATCACGAATTGTTTTAGCATATTGTACAAGCCTAAGTATAGCAATAATTAAAAACAAACACAGCTGTATATTTTTATCATAAAAGTATTACAAGTGTAACTTATTTGGTAACACATTACACAACGGTCATAATAAATTGGCAAAAATGATTCTGTCACGTTTTAAAGATCCACAGGTGGCCTGGACAACATGAACTGTTTGGAGTCCTGAGGACTGATTTGAGAGCCTCTGCTAGATGACTGGGAGAATTTCTGAGTTTATTATTCAGATACAATTCACTATGTTACACATGTTGTTGTTGACCAGTTTGCAAGTAGAGAGAGTTAGGTTTCTTCCTGTGTGAAGTCACATGCCAACTAGCAGTGTTGATCATTTTGGTCACAATTTATCTGTCTGTTTGCCCAGACATTCAATAGCATGCCCCAGGAGGAATGTTCATGGATTCCTAGTGGTCGGGGGTCTTACTTTGAATATCTGAAATAGATGAGCTCCTAAATTTAAACGTAAACTTGCCCCTTCCTCTCCAGGAATAAATTCTGAAATTGGTTCCAATAAATTTCCCTCATGCCAAAGGTGTAAAATGTGTACCTATGAGGTATATGAGTGCCCCAATTTTACATTACACAATAATGATTCTATTTTTAACACTAAATGATTATATAATACTTCTTATTTGCATGTTTGGCATGTAATACAGAGGGCAAACCCTCAGGGTCTCTATGTACACCAGCATCACATAACATACAACACATGCAATCTATAGACATTACTCAGATGTATGTGATGCTAACCCTTAGCTTTTAAAGTTTTGCGGCATTAGACTATTCCATAATACAATTGAGGTGTAGGCAGATTGGCCGCTCTATGAAAAAGGTGGACCTTTTAGATATATTTTCTGTTAAGTTATGTAAATAATAGTTATTTAAACCCTATTCAGTTTAATTCTATTTACAAATATGCAGATTTGCTAATAAAATATACTGAATAAGGGTTAAATAGTTATTTACTTATTTTGATCATTTAAAAAAATCTAAAAGTTTGGGGACATTTTCTGGAAAAAAAATAGGTATATACAGTTTAAAAAAAATTTTTTTAACTATATAAAACATATCTTTACTTACACTTCTTGCAGGATTTCAACTTAATGAGATGTGAAGTGTTCAACTGTGTTTTCCTGACTGAAGTCCCTCCTGATTAATGTAGTAGGAGACTCCAAATAACTTAGAGGAGTACACGATATCTGGGTGCAATTTTATCCTTTTATCCTGTTATCAGGGCCGCCATCAGGGGGGGACTGCCGGGACTGGAGTCCCGGGCCCGGGCCCTGGCTGAACGGTCGGGGGCCCGGCCATTTCTGCTGCCACTGCAGAGCCTGCAGCCCGAACTACCCCCTTGAAAAGAAGAAGGGGGCCTGACCGCCGGCGCCGCTGCTATCGCCTGTTGACCCGGTCCCCATGGATGGAGCTGGAGGAGGAAGCAGCTCGGGCTGCTCCTCCATTAGTTTACCTGACAGTCGGCGCGCGCGTGACGTCATGACGCGCCGCTGGAGGGAGAGATCGTCAATGTCGGAGGAGCCGCGGAACAAGAGGAGCAGCGTCTGCAGTGCTGGCAGAAGAAGCCTGATCCTTCGTTCCTCACGAAAATAAGGTAAGTGGGGAAAAAAACGGAGGTGGGGGGGGGAGTGAGCTGGTAAAAAAAAAGCCTGGGCAGAGACCGGACTTTATAAACGGTGGAAGAGGGCTGGTCGGGAGTGAGGTGTTAAAAAAAAAAAGCTGTCCAGTTAACCGGACCGGAGGTGGGGGGGGTCAGTGAGGTGGTAAAAACAAAATAAGACTCGGCAGAGACTGGATTTAACAGGATGTGGGGGGAGTGAGGTGTTAAAATAAAAAGCTGGGTGTAGACTGGATTTCCTAGCCAACCTTGAGGAGTGATGGGGGTATGAATAAGTTAGCAGGGGAGTGGGGACCGCCTGTTTTGTCAGTCCCGGGCCCCGCAATTTCTGATGGCAGCCCTGCCTGTTATGGACCCGGTTCTAAGAGATCGCAATCTTTAACTGCTGTTAATAACTTGTCAGGGGTGGTTCGGGTTGGGTGGTTCGGGTTGGTGGTCCAGGACCAAATCAAATGTATGGTCAATTTGATTGGCAGCCAACAGCACTACTTTTACGTATCATAAAATATGTGGACAAATAGAAGTGCAACATGCCTGTCCACCACCATCAAACTGCATTACAGGTAAGCACAATTTACTTCATTTAATAATCTTTGCTGAAACTCTCAATAAGACACTTTTGGCCTAGGGGTGCCTTGAAAACAATGCTGATACTCTAGGGCGCCGTGATACAAAGTTTGTAAAAACCACTGGAATAGGCAGTGAAACAGAGTGAGACCTGATCAAAGTCTTGGTTTGTGAGACTAAAGCTGGGTACACACTAGACAAGTTTTTAATGGATCGGAACGTCAAATCATTGAAATTGTCTAGCATGTACACACTATGCGCACTCCCGCTGCGTCGTCCATCACATCTTCATATTTGCCGTACATTCTGCTCAATCTGAAGTTGTGACTGACGATCTCATGCATTTGGATGTGGCGGGGGAACAACATATCGTTCGGTCGTTCACCAAATTGTGTGGTGTGTGCGGACCACACAATATGCCATCCGTTGCATCTGCCGTCGGCTGGGTACACACATCGTCTAGTGTGTACCTGGCTTAAGTTTTACTGGCAGTGAGTAGGAGCCACCTAGTACTCACCTTGGGACAAGTAAACAGAGTGATAATAATAATGCAAACCTCAGGGGGAAATGTGCTGCAGGGAAGGGCTGATGGCAGGTATGTGAAATGTGAGGGGTAGTGGAAGAAATTATTACAGAGGTAAAGATGTGTTACTTGGCAGTAGTGGGGGATATACACTGAAGTAGCAAAAGTCATGAGATAGCAGTATGTAAATGTAATGGTAGGATATGTCAGATTACAACAGATGTAGGTCTGGGCATTTCCTGAGTCAGTTTGAACACCGGCTAGGCTGCTCATGGAAAGGAGAAGTGAATTATCGGAGTTCGAACAAGGCATGACCATGGGTGTCCAACGGATGGAACATGCCATCTCAACATTCCTTGATCTATGGTGTCACGTGTGTACTGGGAATACCTCATGGAAGGCATTACCACCCACCATAGACAGCACAGTGGCCGACCACGGTTGCTTAATGATCATGACCAGCGGCATCTGGCCAAAATTGTGCTTGTGATGTCACTAATTGGACCCTGGAGGACTGGCAACATGTAGCATGGTCAGATGAGTCACAGTTCCAGTTGTTTCAGGCTGATGGTAGGGTTCAGATGTTGTGCAGACTCTATGAGGCCATCGGCCCCAGTTGACAACAAGGCACCGTGCAGGCTTGGGGTGGTTTCATAATGGTGTGGGGTGTGTTCACGTAGCATGGGTTGGGTCCGCTGCTGCACCTGAACAGGTCATTGACTGGTAACTGCTACTTTGCATTGCTTGATGACTTTATGCAGCCCTTCATGGAATTCATCAACCCCCACAATGATGGAATATTCCAGCAGGATAATGCACAGTGTCATTGGTCCCAAGTTGTCCAGAATTGGTTTCAGAAGCATTCTGGAGATTTCTTACGAATGGTGGGCTACCACGTTCACCCAACATGAACCCAAATGAGCATTTATGGTGGAAAAGTACATTTGCACCCAAGATCCTGCACCTACAAATATCAGAGAGTTGTGGAGAAAGCTATGCAGATGGCATGAATCAACATTTCTCCAGAGTTCTTCCGACCACATGTGGAATCCATGCCACGTCAAATTGCTGCATTTTGCCAGGGCTAGAAGAGGTCCTACACGATGCTAGGCCTCTATCCAGGGCTGGCTCTAGACATTGTGGAGCTCAGGGCGAATGTTCCCAGTTGCGCCCCCCCCCCCCCCAAAAAAAAAAAAAGAAATAACTTTTCTTAGATGGCGTTCCTCTGCGCGCGTGCTTCCGGAAAGGGGGCGTGCCCTTGCGAAACACCCCCAATTCATCACACTGTGGGGCGTGCCCAGCACTTACGAAGGTGCTGGACTTCCCCCAAGCTCTCCCCTCATGGCGAATAATTGCCATGTGCAGTAATGCACCTTACACAGTATGTCTTACACAGTAATGCCCTTTATAACACATTATGCCACATGCAGTAATGCCCTGTATAGCACATTATGCCATACGCAGTAATAACCTGTATAACACATTATGCCACACGCAGTAATGCCCTTTATAACACATTATGCCACATGCAGTAATGCCCTTTTTAACACATTATGCCACATGCAGTAATGCCCTTTATAACACATTATGCGACACACATTAATGCCCTTTATAACACATTATGCCATATTCAGTATGCCCTGTTTAACATTATGCCACATGCAGTAATGTCTTTATAACACATTATGCCACATGCAGTAATGCCCCTTATAACACATTATGCCATACGCAGTATTGCCCTTTATAACACATAGTGCGACACACAGTAATGGCCTTTATAACACGTTATGACACATGCATTAATGCCCTGTATAACACATTATGCTATACGCAGTAATAACCTGTATGACACATTACGCCACATGTAATGGCCTGTATAATACATTATCCCCAATTCAAATTACGCCACACAGTAGTCCCTAATTCATGTTATGACACATAGTGGTGCCCCTTTTACACAAGGCCCACAGTAGTAGGACCCCTTATACAATGCCCACAGCAGTGGTGCCCCTTACACAATGGCCCCGGTAGTGGTACCCCCCATGCAGTGTCCTCATTAGTAGTGCCCGCAGTGGTAATGCCCCCATTGGTAATGCCCACAGTAGTAATGCCCCCTATAGTAGTGCCCCCATTGGAATGCCCCCTTTAGTAGTGCCCACAGTAGTAATGCCCCCTATAGCAGTGCCCACAGTAGTAATGCCCCCTATAGTAGTGCGTCCAGTAGTAATTCCCTCTATAGTAGTGCCCCCATTAGCAATGCCCCATTAGTAGTGCCCACAGTGTGATGCCCCCATAAGTAGTCCCCCCAGTAGTAATGCCCCCCTATAGTCGTGCCCCCAGTAATGCCCCCTATAGTAATCCCCCAGTAGTAATGCACCCTATAGTAATGCCCACAGTTGTAATTCCCCCATTAGTAGTGCCCCCTATAATAGTGATGCCCCCTAAAGTAGTGCCCCCATTAGTAGTGCCCACAGTTGTAATACTACCATTAGTAGTGCCCCCAGTTGTAATGCCCCACCTATAGTCGTGCTCCCATAGTAATGCCCCCCCTATAGTAATCCCCCCAGTAGTAATGCCCCCTATAGTCGTGTCCCCAGTGCTGTTATTACTTAAAATACAAACACAATACCTTAAGCCCTGCTCCTGCGTCCGCTGCCGTCCGTTCTGACCGCGGCTCCACGGATCTATGGGAAAGACGTCATGACACCACTCCCATAGTGCTGTCTGCGGGAGGCAGAGCTCAGGCATGAGCTCCTGCTCCTCGGAGCTATGGGAGAGACGTCATGACATCCCTCCCATAGTGCTCTCTGTGGGAGTCGGAAGCCAGAGCTCAGGAGTGAGCTCCGGCTTTCGACTGCTGCTGCAAGGAGGGAGCAAAGTGCCCGCTGTTAACAAATCTCAGTGGGCGCCCGGCAAATGGAGCCTCCCTGCGGCGGCTATCAAGGGGGTGGGGGGGGGTTGAACCAGCGCTGTTTTTTTTTTTTTCTTGTGGGTTTTTTTATTCCTTCTGGGGACTCAGTGGCGCCCTCTAGGGTCCTGCTAGCCTGCCCCTGGAACCGCCACTGCGTCTATCCCATGACGTTTGGCACTTCAGTCTAATGTGTTATAGAGGTGAGCAGTGTCCAATACACCCTCCAGTGGCACATTCGTGCCTTGCATGGCAGCTATGCTCCTGTCACCATAGATTTTCACTGTTAAAAAAATATATTATAATTGCAAAGAGGTCCTTCTTCTCCTGCTGTAATTTCTACATATGTTATCCATACACATTTTTAAGCAATATCAAGCAGAAATCTCACACACAAAGTGTATGTTTTATTTGAATAGCAAGCTACGCATATTGTAAGCATGCATTTGATAGTCCTTTAATCTTAGCAGTGTTAATACAATATTTTTCCTGTTCAAAAACTTAAAGGAAAACCAAAACACACAAAAAACACACACACACACACTAATACAGCTCTCAACATGGCATGTGTAGGCAGAGGTAAGAGTAGTTGGGAGAGGATGTTACAGACAGAGCTCAGACAGGCATTCCAAAGCCTCTCTGCTCACTACGTCATAATATGCTCATGTGACTGTGGTGTCTATTGTAGTGACATGACACTGTGTATGAATGTGCATAACTAATAGCAGCTTGAAGAAACAATCCAAGAATAAAATTAATTTATTTTGTTATAGTCTGCCACTGTGATTTATATAAAAAATGTAGTGGGTTGTTTTTTTATTAATGCTTTTGCTGTTTTAACTAGAAGTAAACTGCAATCCTTTTTTCCAGCCCACATAGCTGGAATGTAAGTGATTTCGTGCCTGCTTGTGAAATATTTACTGTGGGAGGATATGTTTTTATTTAACTGTTGTGTGATATAAGTTTAAAGAAGCTGCAGAATGTGGTAAAACAGGTTAGGTAACCAATAATCTTGCAAACAACCCTTAAATATGGATTAGCAGCATTCACTTAGGCATGGTCATAGTGTTTGCTGCGATGAAACCGGCTAGGTTAATTATATGATCAAAGTACTATAATGTTATTTTAATTACTTGTCTGACTGTTCATAAGGCATTTATTCAGTTATGTGCAATTGAATGTAGAAAAGGAATTATAGCAACTTTGTACCTGCTTTGGAATTGCATCACGCTTTAATATGAAGAACTTTGTATACTTGATGCCAGTAGCAGTCATTTCTAAAAATGAGATTTGAAACTAGATTTGATTATAATTGTATCAGGTATACTTAGTTATCACTTTGAAAACCAATACTTGTGTCATTCTCAAAACTTTTGGCCATGGCCGTACTAGCATTTGCCAGACTGTTGCAAGCCCTGAAACGCCCACTTTCACTGCCCGTGGATAGCGCTGGTGGTTAAAATGGAATCAAGTAGTATAAATATCATTAGAACTCTTGCTGGTTTGTAAAGTTCAGCAGAACTCTGCACCACCAGATAGTGGGGAAAAGATAGAGAACAAACAGTACATAAACAGGGCCATACAATGTAGTCAGGCATAAAACTAAGTGTAGAGAGGGACCTGTTCAAGAGAGATCTTATAGTGGGAAAAGGGAAACGCTAAGACTAGAGGAGTGTGGTTCAGAGCGTAGACTGGGATGGCAGCGATGTTCTTGTGTCAGTGGCAGAGGTGGGAGGAAGGGAAAACTTTAATAAAGAAATTGGTTTGCAGCAAAGATTTGATGAATGGAGGAGATACAAAGCAGGTGTTTAAAAAAAAACTGCAAAGGTGGTTAGCGGCATGGTCTAAGTTTTATCGGTGGGCGTGAGAGGTGAGTACCAAAATACTAGAATTATGGCTGTTTGGGGATTTGGATCATTACCTCCATCATCACAGAATAAAACTACTTTTGCTCAACTCAGCTATTTTTCTCAATGTCATCATTTAGTCTAATGTAACAGTAATAACCAATAAGTCTGTTTGGGGATGCAAACCCCAGACTCCTCAATTGCAGGGGATAATGCTCATGGGTATTAGGTAGAGATATGCGCCTACCGCTGTGTTTTGGATTGGTATCTCCTTGTGTTTTGGATCTGGATTGGTTTTGCCAAAACCGCCCATGCGTGTTTTGTTTTTTGGTTTTGGATCTATATTTTTTAAAAAAATCTAAAATCACATAAATTGGGCCTGTTTTTGTTCCTACAGTATTATTAACATTTATTTCCAGTCATTTCCAAAAAATGTTACCACCTCACAATATTGATTTTTTCATCTAGTTTAGGGCCAAAAGGTTGCATCCAGCTAGCTGGCTGACTAAGCTAAGCGACAGCAGTGGGTGGCACTAACATGTGGCAGTTCAGCTTCCACCACGGATACAGTGTGTTATACAGTGTGGGGTGGATACACCAATAGTGCACTTACTGTGACAGGTAGTGCGGGGTGCCAGCAGTGTCCTCAATGCGGAAGTGCTGGCGGTGTTGGCAGAGTTGGGGACCTGGCAGTGTCCTGAGTGCATAGTGCCGGCAGTGTCGGCAGAGCGGGGTTGCCAGCTGTGTCCTCAGTGCAGGAGTGCTGACCATGTCGGCTGTGCGGGGATGCCCTCAGTGTGGGAATAGTGGCAGTGCGGGGTCTCTGACTGCATCCTTAATATGTGGGGCAGTAGGCGCCAGCGGTGTCACTGCACGTGTGCTGACAGTGTCGGCAGTGCAGGGGTGCTGGTGGTGTCCTCAGTACGTGGGATTGCCGGCAGTGTCGGGTCGCTGACGGTGTCCTCAGTACATGGGGCAGCAGTGCAGGGGTGCTGGCAGTGTCCTCAGTGCAGGGTGCCGGCGGTGTCCTCAGTGTAGGGGTCCTGATGGTGTGGACAGTGCATGGGTGCTGGTGGTGTCTGCAGCGTAGGATGCTACCCATTGGGGTCGGCAGCAGGGGGTGCCAGCGGTGTTGGTTATGAGGATTGCCGGCGGTGTCAGGCAGCGGGGGATGGGTGGGCAGCATCTTCCTAACTTCCTCCTGTGCCCATATTCAATGGGATTAACGCTGATTGGCTGAGAGCCATGACAGACGGCTCTCTCAGCCAATAAGCGTTGAGCCCGCTCGAGGCAAAACCGCGCGATCCAACAGCGGGATCGCAAGGTTTTGCCTTGATAAGGGATCCAGGACAGGCAGGGAAATCTGAGCTGTGTCTCGGATCCCCGAAACTCGTATGGGTCTCTAGTATTAGGGTACTAAGCTAGTTTGGCTCCTAAGCATTTGGGATGATGTTTCTCAATGTCATAAGTCAGCATGCAGACAAGGTACTCAAAGAGTCGGCATGGGGAACTGAACTAGGACCTCCACCATGAACTAGCAGTGGAAGGCATAGCTACTAGTCCACTGAGGCAACAGATACCTAGCAACAAGCTGTGAGACAATCCTCAATATCAATAGCAAGCCTGGTATAGAATCCAAAGATGTAAAATTACTGCCACTTGGGAATTTGAACAGGGACCTACTGTGTAAGTGTTGAATTATGTATTAATGGGGTCTATTTACTAAGCAGTGTTAGGAGACAGAGTGAAATGAGATAAGGTACCAGCCAATCAGCTCCCAACTGCCATGTCACAGGCTGTGTTTGAAAAATGACAGTTGGGAGCTGATTGGCTGGTACCTTATCTCTTTTCACTCTGTCTCCTAATACTGCTTAGTAAATAGGCCCCAGTATGTGTAAGCGCTGAACGACATAACTTGTACACTGAGCTAGCTAACTCTCTAGCATACCTAAACTAATTTTCTTAATTACATTATTCAGTCTAGTACAGCAACCAAAATAATAAAAAGAAACCTGTTTGGAGAATCAAACCTGAGACTCCTCCACCACCATATACAGATAGTTTGGATACCAGTACACTGAGCCATCTTGCCTGCTAACAACCCAGTTGACTATGGTCAGTTTAATCAATTCCTCTGAAACAACATTGAAGGTACTAAAAAGAAAGCTGCATGGGGAACTGAACTTGGACCTCCCCATCGCTAATCAGGTTGCTAGCACTTTGACCCAGAACAGTATCTGATACAGGTTGAAGCCATTTAATCAAGCAGTCAGGCGCAATATTGCACCAGAGTATGTACAGTATCTATCTATCTATCTATCTATCTATCTATCTATCTATCTATCTATCTATCTATCTATCTCTATCTATCCTGTTGGTCGGTATGCTAACCGTCCCCCTCTCCCTACCCTAACCCTCCCTCTGAGGTGCCTGACCCTAACCCCCCCAGTGCCTAAACCTAACCTCCCCCTCCCCGCACCCTAACCCTCCCCCTAATGCCTAACCCTCCCCCAACCCCGCTACTTACCTTCAGTATCTTGGCGATCGGGATGCCGGCGTCGGGATTCTGGTGCTGGTAATGTAACCGTCGGCATCCTGACTGCCGGGATGCCGAACGTATCCCGTCCAAGGGGTTCTGAAGCAAATCCAAAACAATTTTTCATTAAAAGAGTTATTTTAGAAAACATTTAACTTGCCTCTGAAGCTACAAGAAAAAAGCTACGTTCATTTCTATAACAATTACTGTTTTTCTCGCAGGCAATTGAATAAGAAAACCCCCACACCAATTAAATATGCCCCTAAGAGTAGTTTGATCTCTGAACTCTTTGACTAAGGCAGTAGTGATGGCAAAGTCATTACATGAACTTAACCATTTATTTTAAGAAAAGCAACTAATTAATTTTATCTTCAGTTATTATTTGAATGCATTATTGGGCTGGTTAAGCCAAAGCATTATTTTGGTTGCCAATGAGGGTGTTTAGGTATGATTTATTTTCCCATAATTGAGGCTAAATTGTTGTCTATCTAACTGGAGATTTCTTTTGCTGCCAGATCAGCACCTCTAGTCCATGTAAGAACAGGTTGAGCCTGATGACTTTCTTTTCAACCATGCTCACTATGTAAAATCCATATTCAATATAAGTGATACAATCAGTATTAATATTGATTTCAGCTGCGCAAATGAAGAATGCAGTCTTTGTTAGAACTAGTCATGATTCTACTTGCAATACGTCTAATCATCAGCTTATATACAATTAATTCATGTGCAGACATTTACTCACCGCTGACATTCTTTTAATGGTTAATGCTTATATGTGACAAGCTGTCAAAATATTTTGACATAACATTCTTTCATAGAACATCATAGTGTAGACGTCTTTGCTAATTACTATTAATTGGTAGCATGAGTCAGATTGACATATTTACATTTACACCGGTTAATTCTTCCATAGGCTTTTCAATAATTGTTATTGCAGAGCTGTGTATTTAATATAAAGCTAAAGAGACAAAAACCATAGGCAGCACCAGTGGCGTTGCAACACCCCCCTTGGGGGCTCGAGATGCAGTAAGCAAGGTATGTACTATGCAGTGCTGGAGAGGCACCTTTCCCGCTCTGCTAGTGTTAGGATCTGAGGGCCTGATTCAGACCCGCACGCGAGCACTGAGCGCTCACAAGCAGGTCGATGTTACCCAAGTGCACATGCGCACGACGGAGGCGGCTCCGGCCAAGCCGTCGTTATGGGTCTCGCACCAAAGGGGGCGTGCTGTCGGTGGTGATTGATGGTCTTGACCATCGCGACCATCATTTTGGCCGCCCACAGGTATGCGGGCGGCCAGGAGGCCGCTCCAAAAAGTAGGAGGGACGGCCCTGATTCAGAGCGAGCACTCTGTCAGAGCGTCTGGCTCTGAATCAGGGCCTGAGTTTGTTGTGGACCCGGGGTGGAAATAGGAGCAGACACATGAACAGATTTAAATTGAAAAGTGGGTTTTTTAATGGGTGAATTTGCAGACATGTACAGAACTAATAAAAGTCTTTGTAATCCAAACGGTCTCTGCAAGGCTGCAGACAGGATAACACTACTGATTGAAACTGATGAGGTGAAATCCGGAGAGGTAATGGAGTAATTAGAATAACAGCAGCTGATGAATTAAGTAGAGAGTTGTACTGAGATGGCTCAGAGTAGAAACAGAGAGCTAGGTAAATGGAGGCAGTGTAGGTTCAGGGCTAATTGTACACACAGGTCCTTTGGCACGGAAAGGGTAAGTAGAAGGTGCAGGATGGTTCCAGCAGGAGACTGGGAGCAGGCAGAGCGGTGCAGGCAGAGCTTGGAAGCTGGAATCCAACAGGAGCACAGGCGAGCACTCAAACAGGCAGGTTTACAGGAGCACAGGAACTCTCTCACAGCATACTCCCTTAAGTACCCAGTGCAGAATCGTGATAGGTCAGTGAGAGCATGTGACACACCAGGACTGGAGCAACTAAGTCACATGACTAGAGGCAAGATGGCAGTGCCCATACCAGAGCGGAATGGAAACACCACCAGGCATACCCCAGCAAGAATGACACAGTGCTTGTGGAACACCTCGCATAGCCAACACCCTCCACCAGACACCACCCCCTCTGGCAGAAGGATCACGCCACAGCACCCTTACAGGTAATACCCGTCATCCCTTATGCCAAGAAACTCTGGTCGTGACAGCTAGCAACCAGCTATCAACTGTAATCTGCACTGTCACTCCTATCATGACCGGTATCATGGATCTACTTCACTGCCTGTATTGCTCTATCAGTCTGCTCTCCTCCAGTATTGTTTTAGTGAATATTAGTCTTCTTATATGTCACTTTATATCATAATCATTAAAATTAGGGGGTTGATATTATTTCTATTTTATTTTTTGTAATATATCTCCATTCACAATACCCACCACATGGGTAGTGTTAAAAATCTCTTTTTCAGGGTAAAAATTTAAAAGGGGATGACTTTAGGTTAAGACTGATATGGGATGCTTTCTGTAAGAAAACTTCCTTTTTTTGGGGTTAGTAGAAAAATCTGTTCCCCAGGTGTAAGCTAGGCACTTTCTAATTTTTGGGTGAATGGGAGGTGACTGTGTGTCATGTGGTGGAGTGTGCAGAAAATGGCAACAGTCACAATGCATTATACGTAACATAATTTGCTTATATATAAATTATTATACCCACAATGCCGCTTGTTTGTATTTAATGCAGTGTTTGCACTCTTTTCCTATGTAGTTGACATACAGAAATCTATAAACAGTGATTTGTATTAGGGATGACATCGGAAGCCCGGCATCGTATGGTTGTCGGTCGGAATGGCCATTGGTGGTCTTACCATCGATGGTTTCCATCAGTGGCTATTTAACAAGTGGCCATCCATGGTGATCAACTATATAGTGGATGACCAATCGATGGTTTCACCAACCGATGGTCATTCCTGTTCTTTAACTGACTGGCCCATGGGCTAATCAGAACCTGGGGGCGGGTCTTCATGGGTGTCGGGGGCAGAGCTATATTCTGTGTCCTGGCATCTTGCAAAAAATAACAAAAACATTTGGTTATGCCTTACCATTAATGGAGGGGAACATCTGGTTCTCCCCCATCTATAGTAAAAGCATTCGACATTGGCCATAAACCATTGATGATTATGAATAGTTTGTGGAGTACTGTCATCAGACAACAACAGATGCCTGGGTCCAAGAAGTGGTCTCTCAGGGGTGTGCCCTCACTTTCAGGAGGCATCCTCCCCAGAAGTTTTTTTGCACAGATCCTCCATCAGATGCAGTCAAAGCTGTGGCCCTTCAGGAAGGGGTTATTATTCCAATCTATTCTTGGTTCAGAAACAGAATGGGGCTCATTGCCCTATTCTGAATCTAAAAACCCTCAACAGGTTTATCCATGTACCCAGGTTTCGTATGGAAACTCTCCGGTCAGTTATTTTGGCAATGGAACCTGGAGATTATATATTTTCCCTGGACATTCAGGATGCATATCTGCATGTACCTATTATGCCATCCCACCAACAATTCTTACGGTTTGCTGTCCTTCATCAACATTACCAATTACAGGCTCTACCATTTGGTTTATCTACAGTCCCCAGGGTATTTACCAAAATAATGGCGGTCATGATGGCCTATCTCAGGCGTCAGGGAGTCAGTTTATTACCATATCTGGAAGACCTTCTGATATTGGCACAGACTTCGGTGGTTTTACAAAATCATCTTCAACTGACCATAGCCTGCCTACAAAAGCACGGCTGGATCATCAAATGGAAGAAATCATTGCTTTCTCCAACGCAGTAGATGGTACATCTGGTAGCTCTTCTGGATTCTCGGGCACAAAGGGTGTTTCTGCCAGAGAACAAGATTGCTTTTCTATAATTGCAAATACCCAAGCTGCTACACAAGTATTCTGTTAGCGATGCATGTTCTGGGATCAATGGTATCCACCTTCGACATGGTGGGGTATGCTCAGTTCCATTCCAGGCCTCTGCAAAAATTGATTCTCTCCAGGTGGAAAGTACAGTGTCATCTAATAAGGTCCTAGAGGATTATTCTCACTCCAGAGGTTCGTCACTCCCTCCTGTGGTGGCTAAGAAAGGATCATCTGAACAAATGGCGTCCATTCTGGATTTCAAATTGGGTGTTTCTCACCACAGACACCAGTCTTTGCGGATGGGGGGCAGAGACAGATCATCACACCTTTCAGGGAAGGTGGATAAATCAAGAAAGTCATCTGCCCACAAACATTCTGGAACTGCGAGCAGTATACAAAGCACTTGTTAGGGCACAGGACCTTCTCCAGGACAGGCCGGTCCAGATACAGTCCGACAACATGACTACTGTGGCCTACCTCAATCATCAGGGAGGCATGAGAAGATATGCAGCCAAGAAGGAAGTGACTAGGATTCTGATTTGGACAGAACATCATCTTCCGCCCATCTCGTCAATATTCATACCAGGAATACTCAATTGGGAAGCAAACTTCCTAAGTCGCCAGGACATACACGCCGGAGAGTGTTCTCTCCATTCGGGAGTGTTTCAGCTTCTGGTAAGCAAATGGGGTCTACCAGAAGTAGATCTCATGGCATCATGTCACAACCACAAGGTCCCCAGGTACGGGTCCAGGTCCAGAGACCCATCAGCAGCCTTTGTGGACGCACCAGCAGTAAGGTGGGACTTCAAGCTGGCGTATATCTCTTTCCTCTGATTTCCCTCCTCCCGAGAGCTCTCAGGAATTTCAAGCAGGAAGGCGGAACAGTAATACTGGTGGCTCCGGCTTGGCCCAGATCTCACTGGTCCAACGACATACAGAATCTATCCATAGACAGTCCGTATCCACTTCCTCTATGGCAGGATCTGCTAATGCATCTTCCATCTTAAGAGCAAAAGGATTTTCCAGTTCTGTAATTCAGACGATGCTTAGGGCACGAAAGTCTACCTCTGGCCGCATCTATTACAGGATTTGGCATTCTTTTGGTCAGTGGTGTGCCCACAGAAAGTATGATCCTAAGGTGTTTAGGATTCCCAGAGTACTGGCTTTTCTCCCGGTGGGTTTAAACCGTGGTCTCCGCCTGGCCACTTTGAAAGTGCAGATATCTGCACTGTCAGTCTAGTTCCAGAGGAAGATTGTCTCATTACCAGATATTAGAAATGTTTTTTTTCAGGGAGTTCTGCGAGTTCAGACTGTTTGTGTTTGTGTAACCACTCTCATCATCATACAACAGAGCCTCCTTCCTTACTGTGTCACTCCAGCTCCATATGTCTTTCCAGTCACGTGTCCCCTCCAGCCCCCTACATCACTCCAGCCACATGTCCCATGTCCCCCTCCAGCCCCCCTCTTTCACTCTAGCCACATGCCATAGCCCACAAGTGTCCCCTCTAGCCCCCTCTGTCACCCAAGCCACATGCCCCATGTGTCCTCTACAGCCCCCTTTGTCACTCCAGCCACATGCCTTGTGTCCTCTCCAGCTGTTTAATTCCAGCCACCTGCCCTAGGTGTCCCATCCAGCCCCATCTGTCACTGCAGTGCAGACACTTGCCTCATGTCTCCCCTCCAGCCCCCACTGTCACTCTAGCCACATGCCCCGTGCCCCATCAAGCGACCTTTGTCACTCCAGCCACATGCCCCGCTTGTCCCCTCCAGCCCCCTCTGTCACTTTAGCCACATGCCCCATGTCTCCGCACCAGCCCCCTCTGTCACTCTAGCCACATGCCCTGTGTCTCCCTTCCAGCACACTCTGTCACTTTAGGCACATGCTCCGTGCCCCCTCCAGCCCACTTGTCACTCCAATACAGCCACATGCCCTGTGTGTTCCCTCCAGTTACATGCCCTGTGTCTCCTCCAGCCTCCTCTGTCACTTTAGCAACATTCTGTGTCCCCTCCAGCCCCCTGTCACGCCAACCACATGCCTCATCATGACGTCACGTCGTGCTTGTACATGGGCCGATTTACCATTGCTCTGAAGGCATGGGAGGCAGTGCTTATAGGAAGGCTTGCGTCTGGACCAGCGGTGCTGAGTTCAGTGCTGCTGGGTCACAGGAGGTGCCTGGACTCCGGCCTTCCCCCCCAACCATCGCACTTTTCATGCCCAGCTGCAGTGGAATTACTTCACGACGTGGCTGCGTAATTACATAATTTTTCAATGATGCTGCCATCTGACTGAGCAGCATAGTGCAGTGCCACCCAGGAGGCAGTGCTGCCAGGCCGGCCTGCGGACATCCAGACCAGCCCATCTGCCATCGGCCCCTCTGGCAATTGCCAGAATTGCCAGATGGCCAGTCCGGCCCTGGCTACGCATGACTATCTCTCAGGTACACACAGGCTGATCTCCCTGTCCCAAGCGCGAAGACGGCACTTTCTACTCTGTCTGTAGGGCCATCATGGGCATTTAGTCGTGGTGCCTCTTCTGAACAGTAGTGTAAGGCAGTCACGTGGTCTTCTGTCCACACTTTTCTAAGGTTCTATGCCTTTGTGCTTTTTGCCTCTCAGGATGCTTCCTTTGGGCGACAAGTTCTCCTTTCTGCCCAGGAGTGTCCCCCACCCTAGGGGAGCTGCTTTAGGACATCCCCATGGTATCCCTGTGCATACCTATGGACCCTGAAGAAGAAAATTACAGTTATGGTAGACTTACCTATATAACTTTTCTTCGAGGTCCACAAGGCACCCACCCTGATGCACCTGGCTGCATGGGTAATTTTTTTCTTTCGGTCACAGATTCCCTCATCTTGTGTAAGAGTGTTTCTGGTGTACGATTGCTTTTCCTTCTCCTCTTTCCTTCTCCTGCCTTGAGGCTTGTTATGGAGGAGGACCCGAGGCATCCTGGAAGCTGAAGCTTTAACTGTTTGATGCCTAGATCTCTCCAACCACAATATCCCCATGGTATCCTGTAGACACTATGGACCTCGAAGAAAAGGAGTTATCTAGATAGGTCTACCATAACTGATTTTTCAAATCAGTCATTCAGCCTATTTAAAAGAAGAAAAATAGTCACTCTGCTGATTGGACCACACTGAACCTGCAATGGAGAGAGTTGTCTGAGGAGATCAGAATGAAAATTATAGCAAGCATGTTAAATGGTAAAGGCTAGAAGACCATCTCCATGCAGCTTGATGTTCCTCTGACTAAAATTGCAAATATTGTTAAGAAGTTTAAAGTCCATGGGACTGTAGCCATCCTACCTGGACGAGGCCGCATGAGGAAAATGGGTCCCAGATTAAACAGGACGATACTGAAAGTGGTAGAAAAAAAAGCTTGGATCAGTAATGCATGCAGGAGGGGAGCTACATTGCCATACTACAGCTTTTGCAGCTACTAACATGTTACCAGCTGCAATAGCTCCTGTGTCCACAGCTGAATCACCCCCTATGTTCACAAACAGGGGCGGATTGGGCCGCTGGGACACCGGGCCGTTTCCCGCTGGGCTGGTCCCCTCAGTGGCCGGCGGCCGCCCAGCACTTTCCCAGCCTCGCTGCCGCGATCGGAGCTCAGTACTGATCAGGTAACTGTACAACTTCAGATGCGCATGCGCAAACGCTACTAATATAAAAAAAAAGGCTGACAGGGGAGCAGCTCTCCCTCAAGCCTTTGCGGAGCCAGTCAGTCACCACTGACAGCTCCGCCTCTGTCCAGCCCCTCGGCAGCCCAGCCCGACTCCCCACCTCCAGGACAGAAGCCAGCCTGCACAGCGACGCAGCGGCCTTGATAGACAAGCAGCGGGTAGACAAAATGAGGATCTGCAAGTAAGTGGTGGCGGCGGTTGCATGGGGGGGATGGGGGGGCAAGGTTGAGACAAACACAGGGGCTGGTGGGAATGAGGCTGACACACATTGGGGCTGGGGCACATGGGCTGAGAGTCTCAGCCCATGTGCCTCAGCCCCCAATGTGTAAGTTGAATAGGCCTATAAGAGTTTGCTCTTTTTTCTCTCTTTCTTTACTCAATGTGTAAGTGTCAGCCTCATTTCCCCCAGCCCCTAGGTGTCTCAGCCCATATGCCCCAGCCCCAATGTGTAAGTGTCAGCCTAATTTCCCCCAGCCCCTAGGTGTCTCAGCCCATATGCCCCAGCCCCAATATGTAAGTGTCAGCCTCATTCCCCCCAGCCCCTAGGTGTCTCAGCCCATATGCCCCAGCCCCAATATATAAGTGTCAGCCTCATTCCCCCAGCCCCTAGGTGTCTCAGCCCATATGCCCCAGCCCCAATATGTAAGTGTCAGCCTCATTCCCCCCAGTCTCTAGGTGTCTCAGCCCATATGCCCCAGCCCCAATATGTAAGTGTCAGCCTCATTCCCCCCAGTCTCTAGGTGTCTAGGGGGGAATGAGGCTGACACTCACACATTGGAGCTCGGCTGAGACACCTAGGGGCTAGGGGGAATGAGGCTGACACACATTGGGGCAAGGGCACACAGGGGCTGCTGAGACACACAGGGGCTGGGGGGAATGGGGCTGAGGCACACATGGGCTTAGGAATGGGGTTGAGACACACACTGGGGTTGGGGGAAATGAGGCTGACACACACTGGGACTGAGACACACACTGGGGTTGGGGGGAATGAGGCTGACATACACTGAGGCTGATACACGTACTAGGGCTAGGGGAAATGAGGCTGACATACACTGGGGCTGAGACACGTACTAGGGCTAGGGGAAATGAGGCTGACACACACTGGGACTGAGAAAAACACACGGGGCTGGAGGGAATAAGGCTGACACACTGGGGCTGAGGAATGGGATTCAGATACACACTGGGGCTGGGGAATGGGATTCAGACACACACTGTGGCTGGGGGAATGAGCCTGACACACACTGGGGCTGGGATGAATGGGTTTGAGACACACACTGGGGCTGGGGGAAATGAAGCAGATGCACACTGGGGTTGAGACACACACTGGGGCTGGGGACTGGGGTTGAAACACACACTGGGGCTGGGGGAAATGGGTCTGAGAGACACACTGGGGCAGGTGGAATGGGGCTCAGAGCTACAGGTTGGCCTGGGTATGGAGAGACGGAGGGGGTCCTGGACTGGGACATGGAGGCCTGGAGATAGAGACACAGGGAGCCTGGAGAACTACAAGGGGCCTGGGGATGGAGAGACGTAAGAAGGTCTGGAGTAGCACAGGGGCTTGGAGAGACACAGAATTTGTTTGACCAGGGAAATTCACATTTTTCCCTGCACAAAACTTCTGTTACTCTACATTATCTGGTTATGATGATGACATTGGTTATAGTTCTACGTAAACGGGCATCTTCCAGACTGTGTGCTCTACATGAATAGTGAATACCGGCTGAAGACACTGCCCAGTGAGGCTCATATTCTTCAGTGGATCCCTGTTGCAGAGAAACTGCCATATAGGTAAGCAAAAACACTTCCAAACTGACTGGCCTGTACCTAGTCCAGAGGGATGGGGGTCCCCAATAAGAGAGTATCATTCACCAATATTTCTGTTGCCAACCCTGCTCCCCTCAGTGGCTTGCAAAAGCCCCTCCAGGCCCTAGGAGGAGGGAGTTTCCTGCCTCCCCCCCGCCACAGACCCCGTCCCCACAACAGACCCACCCCCTCAAGGGCTGTTTCCAGAAATTTCCCGGGCTGGTTTTCCATCCCAATCCACCCCTGTTCACAAATTACAAAATAAAGCTTCAAAGAAAAGAACACTATACCCACTGTGGTACATAGAGGAGGCTCAGTTATGTTTTGGGGCTGCTTTACTGCGTCTGGCACAGGGCACTTTCAATCTGTGCATGAACAGGAAAAAATGAAACATTCGACTATTCTGAAGTGTCCTTCTAAGAGCCCTGATCTGAGTCCTATCAAACATCTTAGGAAAGAGCTAAAACATGCAGGCTGGAGAAGGGAACCATCAAACTACCTGTTGACAGGTGCAGAAGTCCTATTGAGAGCTACAGATATTTCTTGATTGCAGTGATTGCCTGTTGAAGTTGTGCAACAAAATATTAAATTAAGCCTTTTTTAATTTTAAATTAAACATTTTTGACCATGCCATTTTCATTTATTTTATTATTTAAAATATTCTGGTGAATTAAAAATCAAATGCAAACTCTGTTGAATTAAAAATCATATGCAAAAGCAAATTCAAAATATGGAATAAACAATGATGTAGGTCAATTCTGTTTGTCATTTTAAGAGAAACATATAAGTTCTTATTTTTTTGTGGAAGGGTACAAACAACTTTGTACATGTCTGAATGAAAGAGAAAAACCTACATATAAAATATAAATATTTGGGGCTAAATGTAATAAGGTCTGAGTTTTTCGTGCGAGTTTGTCCAACAACTCGCAAATGTAATAGAGTGCGAGTTTTAGGGTCCCACTTTGACTAGCGCATGCGAGTTAAAACTAAGGGTAAACTTGCTCCTTTGTAATGCAACATTCATTACAAGGTGCTAGTTACAAAGAGGCATGCACAGATCATCCAGATCCACAGATTCATGCATGTTTCTGTTAAAAAAAGCTATAAAACTGTTAAAATATATATTTTTTAAAAGCAATGTGGGGTCCTCCCTCCTAACAGCACAATCAGCACCCGGCTTAACAGAGCCAGCCCAGGTTGTGAAATACGTGGGACAAAATGAGTAGCAGTCCCCGTATTATCCACAACCAGCACCGAACAACTTTTTCTAGCGGGGGTGTAATGCCACACCTGTAGGAAGAGCATCACCGGGTTCCCCGGTCAAAGTATTATCAACCTGTGCTAGTCAACCCAGGCCAGTGATCCCTGGGGAGATGGGGAGCCCCCCAATAAAGGGGCTACCTCTCTCCAGGGCACCCTAGGCCTGGGCTGATAGCCTAGGGCTATTCCCGGCACCCGTTGCACACGGACAGGTAGCTATTAACATTGGGACATGTAATAACAATAATTGCATTCTAGGAGTTTTATCTTTGTCATTATGTGTTTTATAGCATGTCACCCTCGTCCACAGGTGTTGCGGACCTGAAGTGATGCAGTGCTGTTGACTTGTGCCATGTGCGGTGAGGTTCAGCGGTAGTACTGCTGGTGGTGTGTAACGTTGCGCCACTTCCGCCATGGACCGGAAGTGTGGCAGGATGTGTTTTTCGTTTAATTTGTTTCTTTTTATTTTGTGGATCTGAAGGTCTGTCTTATTGTGTTTTTCGTTACCCCTGTGGTCCCGTTGTCCCATGATCAGTGGGAACAATTTTTTGATTTGTTTTGGATGTGTCATGCTGCCACTGACCGGAAGTGGGGCAAAGTTTGAGTGTTTTTACTGGTTTACTTTTTTTTCAGTTGTAATTTGTACTATATTTGGTGGTTCTGCTCCCCCAATGGTTATCTGCTGCCTCACAGTTATTGGGTGGTGTGGGATGATATCTCAGCTGGTTGTGGCCATTTTTTGTTTGGACCCAGCACGCAAAGCATGCTGGGACATAATGTGATCATACTCCGATATAAAGCTTTTCCCTGGTGCACTGTGGTTTACAGTATGCAGTTCATCTCTCTTTGTGGTGGTGGTCCAGTCTTGAACTAGGCCAGTATATGGATGAAACGTTGCATTTTATTATGTGACATATTTGATACAGTATTCTTGATTGAAAAGTCCCTGGGGAGTGCACTCTTTATTCCATTAATTTTACATATGTGGTTCGATTTGTCGAATGCACTGAGGTCTGCACTCCAGGCAGCTGCTGTGAACAGGAGTGGGAGTGCCAATCCTCCATGGACTATGTATATATATTATAAGGGCACAGTCGTGCCCTTATATTAAGGCTGAATTGAAAAAAAAAATGGAAATCTCCATAGAGAATTCTGGAGGTGGGGGGGGCATGGTGTTTAAGGGGCTACACCTCAAAAGCTGTATGAAGTACTGAGCTGAAATTGGCATGAATGGGTAGAACTGTGTCTTGGTGCTGCATGTCAAATTTCAGGGCAAAATAATAAAAAAAATGAGGATTTGGGAGTAATCTACAGTTCCAACTGGCAGTTTTTCTGACACTCAGTTAGGACCACTTATCTGCTGTTCTCGATGGGTGATTTTTGGGAAGGCATAACTCAGGGTAGGGGGAGAATTTAGACTTCGGGTTTGTTTTATTAGGTAGCTATTGTTCCAGGGTAGTGCCTTTTGGGGTTCAGGTAATTGAGAAAGTTACAGTTTTGAAACTATTACCTCACAATTGCGCCATTATAGAGATAGGAAAATTTAATTTCTTGTGCAGCTTCAGTAGGAGCCTCCAGGCTTCACCTGGGTGCACCAAGATGGCTGCCTTTAGCGGGCGTTAGTGGTGGAGCGACCCGGCAATGGCAGCGGGGAGTAGCAGCAGCAGGGAACCCGGCGGTGGCAGTGTGGACATCAGCAGTGGCACTGGTGTCAGCGCGGAGGTGGTGCGGGTAAGAGCGGCAGCGATGCGGGTATCAGCAGGACCCAGTGGTGGCAGTGTGTGCATTGGCAGCGGGCTTGGATCCAAGAGGATCCAGTCCTTGTCTGACATTCTGCAGAGTTCGGCAGCGGAGCCCATTTCAAAAATGGAGCTTGAGCGCCATTTTTGAAATGCAAGATGGCCTCTGCGAGCCAATCACCCAGCCCCCTTGGCTGGCTTATATAAGCCAGCGCGAGGAGGTGGCATGGCAGTCCGATGGCCGGGAGGGAGCAAAGAAGAGCTCCTGAATAAGGAAGATGCCAGAAGTCCTAGTTGGCGGTGGCCATGCAAAAGAGCTGACACAAGCTGCCGTTCACTTGGTGAAGAGGACAACAGAAGCCCTGGGGAGGTGGCAGCCATGCAAAAGAGCTAATTGGCTGCCACCCCCAGGCAAAGACACCATAAGCCCTGGTGGGTTGGCACCGCCAGGCGAAGACGCCCGAGCCCTGGCGGGTTGGCATCTGCCAGGCAAAGATGCCAATGCCCTGGCGGGTTGGGGCCCGCCAGGCAATGATGCCAGAAGTCCTAGTAGGCAGCGGTCTTGCAAAAGAGCTGACACAAGCTGCCGTCCATGAGGCATAGACGCTGAAGCCTGGGTTGGCGCCCGCCAGGCGAAGATGCCAAAGCCCTGCCGGGTTGCCGCCCACCAGGCGAAGATGCCGAAAGTCCTAGTGGGCGGCGGCCATGAAAAAGAGCTGACACTGGCTGCCGTCCAATAGGTGAAGATGCCAAAGCCCTGTTGGGTTTGCGCCCACCAGGCAAAGATGCCGAAAGTCCTAGTGGGCGGCGGCCATGAAAAAGAGCTGACACTGGCTGCCGTCCAATAGGTGAAGATGCCAAAGCCCTGTTGGGTTTGCGCCCACCAGGCAAAGATGCCGAAGCCCTGGCAGGTTGTCGCCTGGGTTGGTGCCCGCCAGGCAAAGACGACAAAGTCCTGGGGTGGAAGAGGCCATGAAAAAGAGCTTAAAGGCCAACACCCCCCAGGTGAAGGTGCAGACAAAATAAATGTTGTTTTAAACATTTCGGTGTAGTCTGTTCATTTTAATATTTCTTTTACAAGTGTACTACAGGTACCAGTGGGCCCTAAATGCCCCACTTGCTGGTACTTGTGGTCTTGCAAGTACCAGCATGTGGGGGAGGCTTGCTGGGACCTATAGTTTACCTGCAAAAGACAATATTGTTAAAATGCACCACATTACACAATCAACTAGGCACCCACCGCCCAGGGGTGCCGGGGATAGCCCTGGGCTATCAGCCTCATGTACCCTGGAGAGGGGACCCTCCCCTTTATTGGGGGGGTCCCCAGGGATCCCCGGGCTGGGCTGACTAGTGGCCAGAGTTAATGCTTTGGCTGGGGGGGCCCTGTGAAAGGGCTCCATGGGCTGGAAAAAGTCCGGTGCTGGTTCTGGACAATACAGAGGGACCCTACGCATTTTCCCTCCTGTATTTCCAGAACCAACTCAGAGCCCAGTGCTGGTTGCGCTGACTATGGGGGACCCCTATGTCATTTGTCCCCTGTATTTTGGCAACCAGGGCTGGTTCTGATTAGCCCAGTGCTGGTTGTGCTTAATACGGGGGACCCCTATGTCTTTTGTCCTCCATATTTTCACAACTAAGACTGGTGGTGAAAAGCCCAGGGCTGGTTGTGCTTGGGTGGGGAGGATGTTCCTTTTTTTAAACAAACTAAAATTTGAACACAGATGCATAGATGGATCTCATCCATGCATCTGTGTCTTATTCTCTCAGATGCATGCCATGGCCAGTGAGCACCTCTGTCACCCGCTGATGTCCCTGTACACTGCTACACTGCTGCCACTGGTCAGCACCCCATTGCTGCCGCTGCCCCGCACTCCTGCAGCCCGCCCCTACAGCCATCTCTCTCTGTGCATCCCCAAAACAACTCCTGTGTGCCGGCCTTCCTACACCTGCGCTAATGTATTATTTTGTTTCCCTTCTCCCATGCAGGTTGTCCGGTTTGCTCCTCCAAACCCTGATAGTTAATAAATGTTAAAAAAGCAATGAATTTCCATAGTCAAAAAACCTTACGGTTTCACATGTCCCATTAAGGCTTCTTAGACATGAACTGAAATTTCACAAAACCTATAGAATTTCTGCCAATCAAACTTAAAAAACAATGAAATTCCTATTATTAAGGCTGAGACCTTAATGGACATGTTCCTTGTGCAATACAGATATGGTATGCCATCACACCCTGTGGTTAACTGTACACTATCAGTGTCTCCATGATGCTCTATTTTCCCCAATCCCTACTGCTGTGTGGTCTCCCAACTGTGCTATTTCTTTATTCCCTCATCCACACCATTCTGTCTTTCCCCACCTGCACCTCCCTTTTTCCAGCATCCGTGCCACTGTTTCTTTCCATCTGCACCACTGCCATCCCCAGCCACACCGCTCTGTCTTCTTCCCATCTGTGCCACTCTTTCTTCCTCCATCTGCACCACTTTGTCTCCCTCAGCCATTCAGTCAAACCACTTTGTCTTCCCCCATCCGTCACCAATCCCTACTGTTGTGTGTTCTTCCATTTGTGATAGTCTGTATTCCCTTATACGCACAAATCTGTCTTTACCCATCTGCGCTGCTCTGTCTTCCCACGTCCATGCCACTCTGTACCCCCGTCCATGTTGCTCTGTCCCCCCAAACTGTCATTCTGTCTCCCCTTCATCCACGCTGCTGTCTTCCCCCCCATCAGCACAACCACCCATCTACATCACTTTGGCTCCCCCCATCTGTGCTGCTTAATCTTCCTCCACGCCTTTCTGTCTTGTCTCCCCCATTCACACTGCTCTGTCTTCTCCTCCCATCCACACCACTCTAATCTCATCTGCGTGGCTCTATTTTCTGCTCAGACCTCAGTTGCATAGACTGCATGTGTGTATTCCAATGAGCACACAATTCTGTGAATTAGCAGCTCCACCATTTTGTGAGTGACAGCAATATCACTCTGCAGTTAACCACAGGGTGTGATGGCATACCATATCTGTATTGCACAAAGAACACATCCATTAAGGCGTCAGCATTAATGATCATAATTTCATTGCTTTTTTAGTTTGGGTAGCAGACATTCAGTAGGTTTTGTGAAATTTCAGATCATGTCTAAGAAGCTTTAATGGGACATGTGACACCGTAAGGTTTTTTGTCTATGGAATTTCATTTCTTTTTCATTTTTATTAACCATCAGGGACGGGAGCAGCAAACCGGGCCACCTGTAGGGTAGAAGGGCAACAAAATGGTCAACTAAAGCTGATGGTGGTGGAGACGGCACACAGGAGGTGTTTCGGGGATGCAGAGGGAGAAACAACTGAGGGGACGAGCTGCAGGTGTGCAGGGCAGTGGCAGTAGTGGGGCAGTGCACAGGGGTAGCAGCGGAGGTGTGGAGCAGTGCACAGGGGCAGCAGCGGGGCTCCCTGGCGCTAATGGTCCCAGCCCTGAGCTTCTTCTTAAGGCCCCTACACATTGAACGATGTGCTCACGATGCAATATCGATATCATGAACAATTTCCCTTGAACTCTCCTTGGCAATCCACGACACGATATGGTGCTTAAACAGTACATTTTGACATACGAACTATCATACAAGATCTAAGGATAGCTGATTGCATGCACGGATCAGTGAGATCATCTTTGTAAAAAAAATTATTCAGAGATGAACACACGGATCAGTGCAATCCACGTGGCATACATTTGAAATAAAAAAATCAATAAGACACAGATACATGGATGAGTCGGTGAGATCCGTCCATGCATCTGTGTTAAAAAAAAAAAGTGAATTTTTTAAAAGAAATAATGGTGTGTCCCTTCTCCCTAAAGCACAACCAGCCCTGGGATTTTCACAGCCGGTCCTGTTTGTGAAAATACAGGGGACAAACGACATAGGGGTTCTTTGTATTTAGCACAACCAGCACTGGGCTCTGAGCCGGTCCTGGTTCTGGAAATACAGGGGAAAAAATTGAATACGGTTCCCCTGTAATTTCAGGAGTCATGCCACAGCCAGGGGAGCCCTTTCACCGGGTCCCCGGCCAAAGCATTACCTCTGTCCGCTAGTTAGCCCAGGCCAGGGATCCCTGGGGAGGTGGAGTCCCCTAATAAAGGGGCCCCCCTCTCCAGGGCACCCCAGGCCTAGGCTGATAACCAGGGGCTATCCCCGGCACCCCTGGAGAAGTGGGTGCCAGGAAAATTAAGTAGTGTGGTGCAATTGATAGTAGTAAAAAGTAGTAAAACTATTGTGTTTTGCTGTGGAACAACAGGTCTCTGTAAGCCTCCCCCACATGCTGGTACTTGGAGAAACAAAGTACCAGCATGCGGGGCATTACGGGTTTGCTGTTATCTGTAGTTCCACAGCAAAATAAATATTTATAAAACCACAAAACACACACACCGTGACATTAAAAGTTTATTGAAACATACATGCACACTCACACATACTCACCTATATTGTGGTTATTACAGAGTCATGGTGAAATGAAAATCATGACTGGGACATAGCTATACCGGGACATACTTTATTTAGGAAGGACAGAATGGGAAGAATAGGAGGAGAAGTAGCAATGTATGTCAAGGAAAGCATACATTCTATGTTAATACATAGTATTGAAGAAAAAAACCGAGTCCCTTTGGGTGACTATAGAAACAGGGGAGAAAGTTATTTTTCATATTGGGGTGATCTATAGACCACCAAGTCAGGAAGAGGAACTGGACAATAAACTGGGACATAGCTATACCGGGACATGCTTTATTTAGGATGGACAGAATGGGAAGAATAGGAGGAGAAGTAGCAATGTATGTCAAGGAAAGCATACATTCTATGTTAATACATAGTATTGAAGAAAAAAAACGAGTCCCTTTGGGTGACTATAGAAACAGGGGAGAAAGTTATTTTTCGTATTGGGGTGATCTATAGACCACCAAGTCAGGAAGAGGAACTGGACAATAAACTGTTGCAGGACATCACTAAAATGGCATTAAAATGAGAGGTTATAATCATGGGAGATTTTAATCTACCCTATATAAACTGGGAGGTGTCTGTGGCAAGTTCCACTAGAAGTAGGGACATCCTGAATTCATTGCAGGGAGACTCCCTCCAGCAATTGGTGAGGGAGCCCACTCGGAAAAACGCAATATTAGACTTGATACTTACAAATAGAGACAGAGTATCCGATGTAAAAGTGGGTGAAAACCAGATCATCAAGCAGTATGGTTCAGAATAAAGACAGATACTGACTCACCCCATACAAAAACAAAGGTGTTACATTTGAGGAAGGCTGATTTTGCAGGGAAGTGAATCTCTGGCAGAGTGGAGTAACTTGAAAGGAGTGCAGGAGAATTGGGAAAATGTAAAAAGTGCAATATTAAAGGCAACAGACCTTTGTATCAAAAGGGTTAGGAAAACCACAAGGAAAAGGAGGCCAGTGTGGTTTGGGAAAGAGGTAGCAAGTATTGTGAATGCAAAAAAGATGGCCTTTAGGAAATACAAGCAGACGCAAGATAATGAAGACAAAGAAGTGTATCTTGTAAAACAGAAGGAGGCTAAGAAAGTAATCAGTTGTGCAAAGGCAAAAGCTGAGGAGAAAATGGCACAGTCAGTGGGTAAAGGTGGCAAAACTTTTTTTAAGTATATAAGCGAAAGGAGAAAAAAAAAAGGTGGAATAAAAAGACTAAAGACAGAAAGAGGGAGTCTTGTTGAGGGAGACAATGTAATAGCTGATCATCTTAATATTTATTTTTGTTCAGTATTCACTACTGAGAGAGAGGGCAAGGGGCCACAGTTAAGTTGCAGGTGTGATCAGAAAAATGAGGTAGGAACAAGCACATTTACAAAGGAGAAGATACTAACAGAACTCTCAAAACTGAAAGTTTATAAATTAATGGGGCCAGATAGGAAACATCCAAGGATACTAAATGAGCTTAAAGGGGTGCTGGTAACACCATTATCAGAATTATTCAACCAGTCACTAGCTACTGGAGTAATTCCAGAGGACTGGAAAAAAGCATACGTTGTCCCACTGCACAAAAGTGGAAGCAAGGAAGAGGCAAGCAACTACTGACCAGTAAGTCTTACATCAGTAGTAGGGAAATTGATGGAAACACTCTTAAAAGAGTCGTAGATTATCTCAATTTGCAGGATCCCAAACAGCATGGATTTACTGGGAGGAGATCATGTCAAACAAATCTTATTGACTTTTTTGACTGGGTGACTAAAGAAATAGATAAAGGGGGGCCATAAATATAGCTTATCTAGACTTTAGTAAGGCTTTTGACACTGCTCCACATCGCAGACTGTTAAATAAACTGGAAAGTATGGGATTGGATACAAAGATAGTTGAATGGATAAGATCATGGCTGCAGGATAGGAAACAGAGAGTTGTAGTAAACGGAGTGCAGTCTCAAGAGGCAAATGTTACCAGTGGAGTCCCTCAGGGATCTGTACTTGGACCAGTACTTTCTAATATCTTTATTTGTGACATTGCAAATGGTATTGAAGGGAAACTATGCCTTTTTGCAGATTACACAAAGGTATGCAACAGGGTAGACACACCAGGAGGGGTAAAACAAATGATTGATGATCCAGGTAGATTAGAGGAATGGTCAGGAATGTGGCAACTACAGTTTATTGCCAAAAAAATGCAAGATCATGCACTTGGGTCTCAAAAATCCAAAGGCTAAATATAGTATTAATGGCACTATACTGGAAACTACTGAAGAGGAAAGGGATCTAGGAGTCACTATTTCAGGTGACTTAAAGGCAAGCAAACAGTGTAACAAAGCAATGAGGAAGGCAAGTCAGATGCTTGGTTGCATAGGGAGATGAATCAGTAGTAGAAAGAAAGAAGTGATAATACCACTGTATAGGTCATTGCTACGTCCTCATCTCGAATACTGTGTTCAGTTCTGGAGGCCATATCTCCAGAAGGATATTAATACATAAGAAACTGTACAAAGAACGGCAACTAAAATGGTGCAAGGTCTACACCACAAAACGTACCAGGAAAGACTAAAATATCTTAATATGTATAGTTTGGAGCAGAGAAGGGAAAGGGGGGACATGAAAGAACAACAACACACAAAAAAGGGGACATGAAAGAAACATTCAAATATATAAAGGGTTTTAACAAGGTAAAGGAAGGAGACATTCTTCAAAGAAAGAGAAGTATTAGAACAAGAGGACATGTTCTGAAACTGGAGGGAGGTAGGTTCAGGGGAAATTTGAGAAAAAATTATGTCACAGAAAGTGTTGTGGACAAGTGGAGTAGCCTCCCATCAGAGGTGGTAGAGGCTAAGACAGTAGAGCAATTTAAACATGCATGGGATAGACATAAGGATATCCTTCAGAAGAAGTAAGGATCAATAAGGGTTGAGGTAACAATATGTTTAAAAATGGGGCAGACAAGATGGGCCAAGTGGTTCTTATCTGCCGTCAAATTCTATGTTTCTATGTATCCCCATAGCCCATTACATCATGCAGGCTCGGATCAGGAATATCTGTGATGCCTGCATCTATGTGTTCTAATAATAAACACAGATGCACAGATGGATCAGTGAGATCCATCTGTGCTGCTGTGTTTAAAAAAAATGAAAACGTAAAAAGAAAAATGGGGTGCCCCCCCCAAAAAATAGCAACCAGCACCAGGCTTTTGAGCCCCAGTGCTGGTTGAACAAAATACAAGGGACATACGATGTAGGGGGCCCCCATATTAAGCACAGCCAGCACCAGGCTTTTCAGAACCAGGCCTGGTTGCCAAAAAACAGGTGACGAATGACGTAGGGGTCCTCTGTATTTAGCGCATCAAGCACTGGGCTCTGAGCTGGTCCTGGAAATACAGGGGGAAAAAATTTAGGGTTCCCCAGTATTATCCAGAACCAGCCCAAATTTTTTTCTAGCGGGGGTGTGATGCCACAGCCTGGGGAGCCTTTTTTTTCACTGGGCTCCCCGGCCGAAACATTAAGCCTGACCCCTGGATCCCTGTGGAGCTGGGCACCCCCCCCAATAAAGGGTTCCCTCTCTTCAGGGCACCTCAGGCCTAGGCTGATAGCCTGGGGATATCCCCGGCACCCCGGGAGCGGTGGGTGCCAGGTTGATTATGTAAGGTGTGGTGCAAGTACAGAGTTAGAAATAATGTATTTTGCTGTGGAACTAATGATCCCAGCAAGCCTCCCCCGCATGCTGGTACTTGGCATGCAGGGCATTATGGGCCATTTGGTACCTGTAGTTCCACAGCAATATTAAAAATCTACAGAACACAGTAGAAAGTAAAACTTTATTAACACATAAAAGCAGGCACACATGCACACACGCTATCTCACATACTCACCTATGTATCCCTGTAGCCCATCGGTCTTCTTCTCCAATAGAATCCAGGTGTACATGTAAAAAAAATATTCAAACTCACTTTCTCCTATGCGTGGATCGTGTCCTCTTCGGTCCAAAGTAGGCATGCCTGGTCTTGGCAAAAAAAACAAACGTTGTACACGAGCCAACGAACTTAAGCCGCATACACACTAGACCATTTGTCAGCTGATATGAACAATAATATCGTTATCGTTCATCACGGCCGATATCGTCCAGTGTGTATGCGGTGAACGACCAAAGACGCATGCGCCGGCGGGTCGTTGACGATATCTTTTGTCGTCCGTACCTGCAGCCCAATGTCGTTGACGGTATTGTTTGGTGTGTACGAGTTGAATGATCAACGATATAGAAGCCACACATGCTTCTGTCTGTAAAAAAATAAAGACAGATGCACGCACGGATCAGGGAGATCCGTGATACATGCATCTGTCTTTAATAAAATAAACACAGATGCAGGGACAGATCAGTGAGAACCGTCCGTGAATCTGTTAAAAAAAAATTCTAAAAGCGTTACAATTAAAAAAAAAAAATGGCGTGCCCCCCCCCATGAAAAACCAGCACTGCGCTTTGGATACCCAGTCCTGGTTGTGCTAAATACAGGAGACAAATGACGTAGGGATGCCCTGTATGAAACACAACGAGCACCGGGCTTTTCAGAACCAGTCCTGGTTGCCAAAATATGGGGGACAATGATGTAGGGCTCTAAGCCAGTCCTGGTTCTGGAAATACAGGGGGAAAAATGCCTAGGATTTCCCTTAAGTATCCAGAACCAGCTTTGATAAAGCCGTGTACAGCAGCGAAACGCATCAGAAACTCACCCCTATCCACCCCAAAGAACCCTTTTTTTATACATGGAACTGCTTGAGCCAGCACTGGACCCGCTTTCAGCATTACCTGATTCGAACTTTTCCCATACATTGGAACTGATCTCCGGAACAAGTGGAGGAGGTTTTACCACAGGCACACGGTAATACTGGTGAGGACTTTTCATTTTTACTTGAAGTATCTCCAGTCTTCATTTATCTATGGTACAATTTCCTCCAGCGGTGCCTCAGCTCAATTGGATTATGCCCCCACGATAAAAGGAGTCATAGACACTCATTTATCTTGCTTTCCAAGTCCAGTGTTACAATTTGGAACAAGCATACGCAACCTTTCAATCCATTTCACAACTGCTCTTCCTTCTAGGGTTCTGAAAGTGTATAGTGCATACCATTTTAATTGCCAACAGTCTAGACTGTATGTATATTACTTTTATGTTATTGGTATTAATTATTATTTATTTTTCATAATAAAATTCTGTTTGAATCAATTTATATCTGTTTGCACTTAGATTGATGTACTATCAATTGTAACATAGCGCTGCTAATTTTTGGTTAGTCATTTTATATGTTGTTTACTGGAGGTGACTACTTCAGTTTCTTTAGTAGCTGCTTAAGAACAACACCCAATAGCGCCTGAATTCCCTTCATTGGGTAATCTTTTGTTATTATCCAGAAACAGCACCAGACTTTTTCTAGCGGGGGGGGGGCTAATGCCACTGCTGTGGGAGCCCTTTCACCGGATCTCCTGGCCAAAGCATCAACCCTGACCGCTAGTCAGCCCAGGCCGGGGATCCCTGGGGAGCTGGGGACCCCCCCAATAAAGGTGTCCCCCCCCCTCCAGGGCACTCCAGGCCTAGGCTAATATTGTATTTTGCAGTAGGACTACATTTCCCAGCAAGCCTCCCCCACATGCTGGTACTTGGACAACCACAAGTACCAGGAAGTGAGGTATAAGGGCCCGCTGGTACCTATAGTAACCCTGTAAAAGAAATATTAAAATAAAAACAGAATACCATTTGTTTTAATATTTTATTGTCCTGCACCTTCACTTGGGTGGCGGCAGCCTTTAACTATTTTACATGGCTGCCGCCTCCTCTAGGACTTTCACGGCGACTTCACCTGGAGGGCCAGTGGTGCCGGGGATAACCCTGGGCTATGAGCCTGGGGTGCCCTGGAGAGGTGGACCCCTTAATTGGGGGGTCCCCATCGATCCCCGGCCTGGGCTGACCAGCGGTCAGGGGTGATGCTTCAGCTGGGGAAACCAGTGAAAGGGCTCCCCTGGCTGTGGCATTACTCCTCTGCTAGAAAGGGTCCGGTGCTGGTTCTGGTAAATAAATACAGGGGAACCCTATGCACTTTTTCCCCTGTATTTCCAGAAATAGGACCAGCTTACAGCCCAGTGCTTGTTGTGCTTAATACAGGGGACCCCTATGTTGTTTGTCCCCTGTATTTAGCACAACCAGTACTGGGGTCCAAAGCCTAGTGCTGGTTGTTGTTTGGGGGGGGGGGCATGCCGTTTTTTTTAATTTCACAAGTTTAAATTTTTTTTAAACACAGAAGCACAGATGGATCTCACTGATCCTGTCCGTGCTTCTGTGTTTTTTTATATATAGACAGATATAGGCATCACGGATCTTCCTGATCTGAGCCTGCATCTGTGTGCTGCTACCGCCACCCGCGCTAACGCCCGCTACCTTTCCCGGGTCCCGGTCACAGCTAACGCCCGCTACCACCTCTTCCCCGGCTCCCGGCTGCAGCTAACGCCCGTTTCCTTCCCCCAAGTCCCACCGCCTGCACTGGCCAGCCATCTTGGTGCACCCATGTGAAGCAACAGTGAGTACACCTGCTGAAGGCACCAACTGAGGCTGCGCAAACAGTTGAAGCTTCCTATCTGTATAATGGGGCATTAGTGAGGTAATAGTTTAAAAACGGTAACTTTCTAATTTACCTGAATCCCAAAAGCACCTACCCTGGAACAAGAGCTACCTAATAAAAGAAACCCCAAGTCTAAATTCACCCTGTACCCTGACTTATGCCTTCCCAAAATCCCCCACAGAGGCAGCAGAAAAGTGGTCCTAATTGAGTGTGTCAGAAAAAACTGACAGTTGGAACTTTAGATTACTCCCAAAACCCAATTTTTTTATGTTTTTGCCCTGAAATTTGGCATGCAGCACCAAGCGACAGTTCTACTCCCCCCCCCCCCCCATGCCAAATTTCAGCTCGGTACCTCCAAGAGTTTTTGAAGTGTAGCCCCTTAAACACCATGCTTCCCCCTCAGGAGTTTTCTATGGGAGAATTCTGTTTTATTTTTTATTCAGCCATAATATATATATACATATGTATGTGTGTGTATATATATATGTGTGTGTGTGTGTGTATACAGTATATATATATATATTTCTCAATTACTGCACACCTCAGGCCTGGTCTACTTTCAACTGTTATCAAAACCTCATCACAAAGCCAAAGCTGTATCACTACACGAGTGTAAACAATAACTTATCTCACAGAGACACTGCTCACAGAAAAGCAGCACATCTCTTCCTAACACATTTCTGACAAAAAAATGACAAAAATGTCACCGACTGCTACAGTCCTCACCAAAGATTGACTAGTACTTGAACAAGGAATTACCTGAGTAGCCACTTTAGAATCCAGCACAGCAAACAGTGAGTAGACATGCCAGCCTTGACCCTGAAGAAGCAATAAGCAATTCCTGGCAGTACAATGCACTACTCAACAAGTTTTCTTTCCAAAATTACATTTGTCATTAATGTTTAGCTGTTTAAACAGCCTATTCTGAATGTTCATCTGTTTTATTCACTTACACTGTTATCCAGTAAATGTTTATTCATTAACAATAATTCAAATTAAACAGCCTATTCCAAACTATTTATATCTCCAATTCTGTATCTGTTTGACCCTACATCATTCTCTCATTCTCCACATAAAACTATAGCAGGGACCATTTTATAAGATTGATATACCACTTTTGGGTGTGTGGTCGTGCTCTGATATATGCAAGCCTTGGGTGATTAGATGCACAGCAAGATGTCTATATATATCAGAGCGCGACTGCACACCCAAGAGTGGTATATCTTTTACATATATCTAAATGTTCATACACACGGGACGATGTGCTGTATGAACGATATTGGTGAAAGATATCCCTTAAACTTTCTGTAGTGCAGGACAAATGATCTTGGATGTACACAGTGAAAGATATCTTTCATATCTCTGAACAGGCAATTCTTGATTATATCGTCAGATTGGCCTGCATGTACGGATAACAAAAGACATCGTTAATGACCCACGGGAGCGCGCATCGTTGATTGTTCACTGCATACACACTGAACGATATATCGTTGAACAATATCGTTATCGTCCATATCGTTCATAGTAATCGTCTAGTGTGTATGCAGCTTAACACACTTATATATGATATAAAGCACTTTTGTAGCCAACTTGTATAATACTTTAAACCAGTGCTGGACTGGTTTCTTACATTTCTTTTGTCAAACTTTATTTACTATTACTTACCTTAAGATTTTACCAAGCCATCTGTGTTCTGGTGACTGGCTGCTTAATGTAATGCTAGGCAGGGCTGGGTCGGTCACGTCCCTCCTCCTTGCCATGCTGTTCCCCTGTGTGGTCAGTCACATTGCCCCCTGTTGATGCAAATGCCGCGTCATTAAACACATCACTCAGGCCAGTCACCAGGTCACTCTGGGTCCAGGCACCATCATGCAGAGGTCACTGGCCGGCAGCCTCCTGCTGTTAGTGTTTAAAGTTAGTACTTCCCAGCCAGGTTGCAGATGGAGTGCATGGCCCCGCCCCCTGTGATGGAGAGCAGAGCCACAAGCCAGGTGGCCCACTGGGAAATTCCCCGGAGCCATGCCTCACCAGTCCAACCCTGCTTCAATGAATTAAGTACAGTTGAAGTGCATTTGTTTATATCTTAAAAGTTCTAAATCTTGTTCTCAGGTGTATAAAAACAGTTTTCTTTACATGAGATAGCATAGGTTTAGTCTTAAAAACACTTAAATAAGTTGCATTTTATAAAATCACATATTCAAGACAATCCTCATGTAGACTGTAAAATTCAAGGGACAGGGACTGATGTGAAATATTCTCTGTACAGCACCATATAAATAGACAAAAATAATAATAATTCTTGAATGTGATCGCCCAACAACCCTTTAAATAGCTTTCCAGCTGCAGAAGTAGTCTATGCTGACCAGATCTCAATTCATTTTTTAAAGGTCACTACAATTGTTTTTAGCCACTTCATCAGATACATATCAGGTTGTAAAGTCTTTACAAATTCAGTGGTTTGAATCAGGGGCATATTAACTCCAGAGGGGGTCCATGTGCAGCAGGCCCCCATACTCCTCCTCATCCTATCTGGTACCAACAACCCCTCCTATGTGGCACCATGTTTCCAGTGATATTTGGGAAGATGGCACATGCAAACAAGATAGCAAAGGCTTTGCTGATGCCATCTTTCCGAAGATGTCACTTGGGAGATGGTACTGCTGGCACCAGGTAGGTATACTCAGGGAGCAGGGAGTGCAGTGTGGGGCCCCCCTGGACGCAGAAGACCATGTTCACCAGATACCCTGCACCCAATATAAATACACCTATGACTTTAATGGTGGCTGCTCGCACATACGTGGTCTGATGACTATGCATGTGCAGTAATGTGCCGGGGCCCCAAAGAAGAAAGTATAGTAATCACATTAACCTGTAAGTCTTCATAAACGCAGGCAATACTTTATTTCTATTTGCTGCGATAAGCAGCAAAAAGAAATTAAAAATCAGGTCTAAAATATGATAATAAATATGCCCCTATATTTTAATAAGAGACTACACTGAAATGACTATATTATAGTTTCCTTATATTGGACATTTCCAATAAGCTATGTATGTATTGTCAGAGGTCAGCATGCAATATAAGTTAAATGCAGAGGAACTTTTCAAGTTTGGCCTTCTGCTAACTGACTCACTAAACTGACTTCAAACTTAAAAGCTGTTTACCAATCATTTTCAGGAAAATTAGAATCCTCAACAGCTGCAACATTTCCCACTTGTGCGACCTATTCTATCGGAGCTGATTGAGAAAGTTTAAGCACATTTGGCTTGTTTTCCTATGGTGTAATAACGTATGCTATTATCTACAACAGTCCTGCCACTAGAAGACAACTGCATACATTTGTAAAAAAAAACAATGAAAGTATACTCCAATGCTAGTTTATACAGAAAAGCAAATAGAAATTATAATAATAATTATATATTTATATCATAGCTGCAGAGGTTTACTGAAAAAAACTTTCCCAAAGAAATATTACTTGGTAAAATCTTTGTCTATTACAGCCATTGTGTGTACAAATAAGTAAACACAATAAGATAAATAAAATGTATTTATTAACATCATAAATACGTGTACAAAGATAAATAAAATATATTAAATATGCACATAGAATAGTACTGTTTGTTTACTATGGAAACATTTATAAATAATAATCCTATTTTTTCTTCAAAAACCATATAATGATACATTTATAGTGACTGTTAGACAATAATACATTTATAGTGACTGTTAGACTTTAACCTAATACCGTTTATTGGAACAAAATAGACATAACGTAGCACAGTCTACTGAACGGTGAATCTTCTGAAATTACACAAGACATCTAACACCGCTCATAACATTGATTCTGGAGAAATTTGGGCCTCATTTATCAATGAGTGATATTCTTGTTATCACTCGTTACTAATCTTAAATGGTGCTCCAACCAATCAGCTCCTGTCATTTTTCAAACACATGACAGTTTGGAGCTGATTGGTTGGAGCACCGTTTAAGGTTAGAAACGAGTGATAGAAAGAATATCACTTGTTGATAAATGAGGCCCAAATTTCACCATCTTTAAACTAAGATCACATAAACATGTGAATACAGAACATTCTGAATGAGCCAAGGTCCATAAAGAAATACAACTACCCAACAACCTTTTGAATTAGTACTTATTATAGGCAAAAGTCTGTCTCACAATATTTCTTACCTGTGCTATGGTAACTTTGTGCATTAGGTTTTATTTTCTACAAAGGCACAGAGATATTTTGTAATGGGCAAGAAAGGTTTACCAGTGACTGATACTCCTGCTCACTTCTACTGGCAGCAAGTTTTTATTGGCCAAAATGCTGTCTGAAAAAATGACTATGTCGGAGCCAGGGGAGTGTAGCAGACATTGCAAGACTTTCGTTGTTCCTGCTGACCTGGTCTTTTTTCAGACAGGCAGTGTGTTGACCACCAACATGAGCACATGCAAGATGGTATGTAGGTTCAAATGAATTATTGACTCGAGGTAAATCATTTTTGGGACAGGGTCTTGCTTATAATATTTCACACAAAACTGAATTTTAACATCATTTGGAAACACAAATATTACGATCTCTGACATTGCAGGAGGGGAGGCATTCGTATGGACTGATTTCTGCATATCTTTTCCAATTGGAATACCCCCAAAATCATGATGTGCCAAGCTGTAGGCAAAACAGAAATGGTAACATTTGAGCTACAGTAATCATCACTCAACACATCAAGGTTCTAGGATACAGTATTCTGACAATTCAACTATAAAGTTCAATTTCTGGTTGGAAACATAACTATTTCTTATACAAAAAATGCTGCCAAAATGACCAAACCCTGAATGTTTGCCAGTAACCCCAGAGACAGTACAGATTATAACGCTCCTGGCAAATAAGGCAATTCCGGCACCCCACCTAGGTAGTATTCAGGCTTAGCCCTAGATGACTGTTAATGAACACACAATAAGTGACATAGGGGCCCATTTATCATTGTATATATGCGGCTATATCCCTGAAAACGGGGTTAACCACAAATATTACGTTTTCCCCAGATGTATGAAGGAGGGACCCCAGCAGATATCTCCGATACCTGCTGCTATCCCTCCATTCCCGCAGGCAGCCGCTTCCCCCATAGCTTTCTATGGGGGATGCGATGCTGCCAAATTTACCAATATCCGGAATGTGACATCTGAAAATGGCATTAGCCGCTGTAGCCTATGGGCTATACTGACATTATTAGCCAGGAGAGGGTTCCTCCAGAACTCTAGCCAGCAATGGCAGCCGTGAATGTGCAGTCAGTGGGAGTGGACATGCGCAGTAGCCCCGGCAGATCTCCGGGTACATCGCCCCTGTCCCTGCGTGTGCCGGATGATGCATTCCAGCGATAGGATCACATATTGAAATGCGATTATGGGCGGGAATGTCATGCCCAGATCGCATTGCAATTGCCATCATTAATAAATGGGGCCCATGGAGAGAGAGAGTTTATGAAAGGAAACTCGCCCTTAAGGTAGCAATCTACAGTGCCAGTATTACCACAGTAATAAAGCAAAAACTATATAGGAGATAGAGAGACTTGCGTTTCACCTAAAGGTAAGACTTAGTTTTAGGAGGCACTCACTAAGTTAAGATAAATGTAAATTTATCTAGGAAGCCATTACTCTTATGAACTTCGCAAATGCATATACAGGAATTTAAACAGGGCCACTGACAACACTGATTACTATTAGATCAGAGGAGCTCAATTAAACTCTGCATTTAATTTAACTTCATTCAGTAATACATTTTACATTTTGGAGTTCTACTTTAAATTTAGAATAATTATTATTATAATTTCCCTAGATTGTAAGCTTGCGAGAATTCTTAGTCTGTCTGTTATTACCCAGCCTTGTGTTATTGCTGTATTGTTCCCATTTGTAATGAACAACAGAATATGCTAGCACTATATAAATAACTGTTAATAAATAAATAAATAATATCCACATTGCTCTTTAATACTGGACAGTGGCTGAAAATAGAACTTACATAATAAATTAACACTCAGACAAAATATTTGCAGACATGAAATAACCTGCATTTGTTGCCTCCCTCAGTGGTGACTAGGAGGCTGATGTAGAGTCTCATGAAACTTTGCGGATGTATCTTGCGATTTTTAACACCATGCATGCTCTACAGCCATGTGTACATAACTATGAGCAACTACAGGGGTTTCCCAGTTGTATGCATCCTAGTCGCAGATCCAAATGTGGGTGAACGGGCCTAACTAGGTGGTAACAGGGCATTCACACGTAGGCTAAGTGTGGACGTGTAGGAGGAATTCCAGACTATGCTGAGATCCATCTGATATGAGGTATAGGGCTGGTGCAAAGGGTACTGACTACTTCCACAAATCGATAGGTAGGGGTGGAAGACATAGATGGGTGCCTGATTCACCATTTGGTAAGTGTCAATAAAATGTGTCATTAGATATTTTAGAACTAGGTATCAAGGTTATTTTCATAAAATTACGTAGGAACTTAAGGTTCTTTTTATGAATTGTTGCTTTGTACTAGGGATGTGCAGGCTCGGATAGGTTCGAGTTTGCACGTGGAGTTCGGATTTTTCCCTCCAAAAAAACGGAACTCAGAACGAGGCAAAACGTCATCTTACATGGACGAACATCATCATTCCTTGTCTTTTGTCCAGGAATGATGATGTGCGTCCATGTAAGATGACGTTTTGCCTCGTTCTGAGTTCCGTTTTTTTGGAGGGAAAAATCCGAACTCCACGTGCAAACTCGAACCTATCCGAGCCTGCACATCCCTACTTTGTACTAATAGCACAATGCAGGATATTTCACAGAAATCTCTGACAGAGTGCTAATTAGTGCTGCAGCTTTATTATCATTGGGGACTACGATCTCAGCCTTAGGTACCAAACTCCAAAAAGTGACGTTTTTCTGAGTTTGGCCTGGGAGTTTACCACTATAGTTCTGTACTGAATAAAGATAATTAGATTAAACAAATTATACAAACTAATTTGACTTTTTCATCTCTTTATTGAACCATTGATCCGACATTTACTCTTTTTGATGAAAATAGTATATGTACCATCAAATTTAGGCTATGACAATATAGCTGCTACTCTTGGGTATAATAGCCATTTTTGAATGTAAAGAAATCTAAAAAAAAATGGCAGGCATAAACTGTCATGTTCCCCAAAAGTCAAAGAAACAATCTAATACCTCTTTTATACCAAAGTACTGAGTCTGACCCGGGGGTTGGAATAGGGTTCCAATCTGGATCAGATCCAGAACTAACCCCTTTCAGACTGTGACGCAGACCCAGGATATTCCCGTCGGCGCAGATCACACCGGAACTGGGTCTACAGAGACCGGCTCTTTCGGAGTTAGGGTGGACGCTTGGAGATGATGTCCGGATCGCGCCATTTACACTGCAGGGTGCTATGGGAGTGACCCGTAGCCAACCCTGCAATGTACCCGAGATGGATCCCCGGGTCCCTAGACCCGGTTAGATACACTTACACATACGAAAATCCCGGGTTCATGCGCATCAACCCAGGATTTTTAGGTCAGTGTAAAAGGGGTATTAGTGGACATAGCCTGCATAACATTTCTTTAGCATCAATAACTAATCAACAGGTGTTATACAGGTTCCTTCCATTTTCTATAACATAATAGATTAATATAAAAATGCAATTAAGTCACATGAATTGAACAACATATAAAACTCTAAAAACCTCTCCCATCACTGCAGACACAGAATGAATGTAGAGATTTTGTTAGAAAAAGAATCATACTCACACCTTCACATGTGCAGATTTTCAGAACCTAAAGATTCCTAATGAAGCCCTTCATCTACTAATAAATTAGGCAAATTGAAAACAGAGGTAGACATAAAAATATAAAAAATAGCAGGACAGTCAGTGATAACTTATTTCAAGAAGACTTGTAGTCTGGCCCCTTTCCCCCGACAAAGAAATGATTATATAGGATTCAAATTAGAATTTTTAATTACTGTCTTTGTATTTTTTGCTTCTTAGTAGCAGATAGTTTAGTCCAATAACTGTTTCTGCAAAGTCAACCAGTTCAACAAAATCTGACGTGATGATGTTAACACCCATTGCTCCTGGTTTCTGCATCTTCACCCAATTCAGTATCATTGGAAGATTCCTAGGAAGAAAATGTCAATATAAAATTATTGTATTTTTGCTCAGTATTTAAAATGAAAAAATGTATTACCATGCTGTGCTCAATCACAAGTCATGGAAAGGGATCATTTTTTTCTTCATTTTTATTTTTTAAATCTTCACTACAAAATTAAAAATAAATCACTTGGTGGTGTGTGAATTCTGTTATTTATACAAATACATACTATACAGATAGGTCCTCATACATCCAGCCTCCTTGCACGTTAAACAGGCCTTTTAGTCACACCATGCCATGGCGTGACTCGGTAGTACATCTTTTTATGCAACTTTTTACCTTCAAATGCGTCTGAATCATACAGCGATGCGAATTGATAGCACAAGCAGCATCTACTGATTAAAATGATATGCAGCATGCCTGTGTCCCGCCAGTGCGGGTGTATCTGCATGCAAAATACTACTTTATAGTATCAGCGATTGTAACACTGTAATGGAGTGATTTGCTTGCAGATACACCCGCACTCGCTCACAGAACATAGGCATGCTGCATATCATTTTAATCAGCAGAAGCTGCTTGTGCCAATAAGACGCATTTGAAGGATAAAGAGATGCAGAAAAAGATGCACGGCACTACCAAGTCACACAGCACTCCTGCGCTATGTGTGGAGCAACTTGTAGCGCACGGAGGATAGATGTACTGTATGTGGACTCATCTCTATTACTGTGCTGCAATGTCCCTGTCCCTAAAAGTGACCCTAGATGTATATTACTGTACCGAGTCCCAATAAAGCAGCCATAGCTTACATTGACCAGAAGACGCACACTAAGCATTACTTAAAGTCAGAGCAACAGAAGTTCAGTTATTTTAAGGAACTTTAAAACATTTCTCTCAACATCCCATCACTTGGCATTTCCGCTATACAGTAGACATTGTATTGTACACATTACAGGGCCATCCACTTTAACAGTGTGGTATTCAGTAGTACAAATTTAATCAGTGGAACACTCGCCACCCAGAGGTTAAGCAGTGTATTACATGCCATAGCTTATCTTTCATTGTAGAATACCACAACACGCCACAGTACAGCCATCACGTAACATTCAATGGCGCGACACAGAGGCCTGGAATGGCGCCCTATGAGCAACAAACTAGCTGGGCCCATCTGTATATATTAAAATCCTAGGTTGCAGAGACACCAACCCCATTTGGTTCATTCCTGAGTTCTGGATAATGATATTGGCAACCCACGATTATTACTGCAGTGGCAATGCAAGCTTGAATATAGAAATCTGGTTTATATTTGCTTATTGTGTAGTGCTACTTTGATTGCAATAGTAAATTAAAATTGTCAATGTAACCATTGTGAACTTTTTTTTGGAATGACGCTTACTGTGCTAAACTGATTGGCTGGATTAACATAAGGGATATGTTTGATATCCCTGACAAAACTGGGGAGAGCCAAAGAAGTGACATAACTTATCGGAACACGGCTGAGCTGTGTTTCTCTATTGGTAATTTTTAGTGTGTTGTAGTAAGTTATTGCAATATGATGGGCCAAATGTAATAGGTAGTCAGTTTTAGTAACAGTACAAACTCGCACTTTCTCGCACTTTTAAAAAGTGCGAGTTTGTACTGAAACTCGCAAATTCAATAGCCTGCGAACTTTTCAGCTCGAGGCTACTGCATTTGCGAGTGCAGGCGAGTTTAGGACTATGTAAACTGACACCTTTTAATGCAAGTAGCATTAAAAGGTGCGAGTTTTAGAGAAGCCATCACAGATCAGTGAGATCCGTGATGGCTTCTGTGTGTGTTAAAAAAAAAAAACGTGCACCCCCTCCCCAAAAGCATAACCAGCCCCGGGCTTTATAAAGCCTGTTCTGGTTCTAAAAATACAGGGGCCAAAATGCGTAGGGGGCCCCTGTATATTAAGAACCAGCACAGGGCTTTGTTGAATGGTCCTGGTTCTGGAAAATCAGGGGACAAAACGAGTAGGGGTCCCCTGAAAATTCCTGAACCAGCACCAAACTCTTTCTAGCAGGGGGATAATGCCACGGCCAGGGAAAACCTTTCACCGGTTTCCCCGGCCAAAGCATTATCCCTGACTGCTAGTCAGTCCAGGCCTAGACTCCCCATAGCCCGTCTATGGTGAGAGCCGCTACATAGTAACCGCAAGATTAATTGATGTTAATGTTGTGGTTACATCAATGATACAATGTCGCGACGGCTATGGGGATTTCTCACCATAGACGTCTAAGGGAGACAGAGGCTGGCCGCATTCAGCTAATCAGGGAGCTGCTCCGACGGAGATGCTCCCTGATTGGCTGGCGGCCCCTGCACTGACATTTACGCGGAGCAAAGGTATGTGTACACACATACCTTTGCTCAGTCCGCATGGATCGGGTTTTTTTCGTTTTTTTATTTTAACCCCTGGATTGCCTACTTGGAGAAGAGGACGTGATCTACGCATAGGAGAGGTGAGTATGGATTTTTTTTTCAGGTACACCCCTATGGATTACTTCGGATAATAGGTGAGTATGTGTGAGTGTGAGTGTGAGTGTGCATGTATGTTTTATTAAAATGATACTTTCACGGTGTGTTCGTTTTTTTACGTATTTCATTAGTTGTGGAACTACAAGTGCCAGCGGGCCCGTAATGCCCCGCATGCTGGTATTTGTGGATCTCCAAATACCAGCATGCAGGGGAGGCTTGCTGGTACTTGTGGTTCTACAAATAAAGACAATATGGTAAATTTAATTTTACACTTTCACTTTACACTATCAACCCGGCACCCACCGCCCTAGGGTGCCGGGGATAGCCCCGGGCTATCAGTCTAGGCCTGGGGTGCCCTGGAGAGGGGTACCCCTTTATTGGGGGGGTACCCAACTCCCCAGGGATCCCCGGCCTGGACTGACTAGCGGTCAGGGATAATGCTTTGGCCGGGGAAACCGGTGAAAGGTTTTCCCTGGCTGTGGCATTATCCCCCCGCTAGAAAGAGTTCGGTGCTGGTTCAGGAATTTTCAGGGGACCCCTACTCGTTTTGTCCCCTGATTTTCCAGAACCAGGACCAGCTCAACAAAGCCCTGTGCTGGTTCTTAATATACAGGGGCCCCCTACGCATTTTGGCCCCTGTATTTTTAGAACCAGAACAGGCTTTATAAAGCCCGGGGCTGGTTATGCTTTTGGGGAGGGTGTGCACGTAATTTTTTTTTTATTTAAACACATTTTACATAAGTACACACAGAAACATGTACATATCTCAGGGATATGTGCATGTTTTTGTGTTAATCTGACCTGCTCAGGATGTACTCGCTAGCCTGAAGCAGGTCTATTATTTGGGGACTTTTGGTAACCTTTTTTTTGCGAGTCTGAAACACACACTCTATTACATTGGGCGAGTTGATTGTTTTCAATGTGAAAACATCTGGATGCGAGTTTGAGAATGGAGAGTTTTAGTAACTCTGAAAAATGCGAGTTTTAGTGAACAGACACCCTATTACATTGGAGAGTTGTGAAAAATTGCGAGTTTAGCACCAAACTCGCCATTTACCAAAACAGACTACCTATTACATTTGGCCCGATATGTTTATTGCATCTACACATTCCTGACGTTGTGTCAAATTTTGGGCAATCAATAGTTTACCTCGAAAAGATTGTGGATTTGTTTAATAGAGATGTCTGTACATGTTCATGTCCCAGAGAGAGTCAAAAAACAGCTGATGATAGATACACATAGACAATTTATAAGTTTACCTCACAGTGATTGGGGATTCTTTTCATTTCAGATAATTGTAAGTTTAGATCAGTAAATAAGATTAATATGAAACAGTTTTTTGCTAGGAATTTTCTGCTGAAAGCAACTATTATTTAAAAAGTTTGTTAATCTCCACTTCCCATCTAACATGCTCAGTCGGTCCAATAAAACTTGTCAGGGATTCCAAGAGAAATTCTGCACCCTGGTATATGTGGGTCCACACTACATTTTGAATTCCTAGCCTTCCAGGCAATCCGGTGCTGATGGGGGCATGGCCATTAACATGTTGGTGGTGTAGCTGCATCTCCTTGGTAGGCCCATTACTTTGTAACCTGCACCTATCCCACCTCTGCGCCCATGGGTAACTTAGAAATGTTGACTGGACTATTACTATGGTGATCTAGGCTACAAGTTCTCAAACACGGTCCTCAGGACCCCAATCAGTGCATGTTTTCCAGGTCTCCTCACAGAAACACAAGTGAAATAATTATCTCCACCTGTGGATCTTTTAAAACATGTCAGTGAGTTATGAATACACCTGTGCACCTACTAGGTGGCCTGGAAAATGTGACCTGTGAGGGATCCTGAGGACTGAGTTTGCAAACCACTGATCTAGGGTCATGATCATAGGTGGAAGATATAAAAAATTACAAAATGTGTGAAAGTAATGTATAATTCAGTTTTAGCTTTGGTATGTTAGGGAAATTATATCATTTGCCAAAGTTAACCTAAACTTACCTGTGAACCAGTGTGTTCTTTAATCCAGACTTCAGTCCCCTTACAATGGTCTTAACTCGTGGCGTGAGAATGGCTTGTGATACATGAAACGTCCCCCTCTTAGAGCGCTCTCCAAGAGTTGTCTCCAGAAACTGAATCAACTTGTGCACATTGGTTGTGTTGGCCCATGGGGCTGGCATTTTATTTCCTGCCCACAAGAATGGGTACTCATTCCATATAGGATAATGGTAGAAAACCAGGACCTGTTTTCAAGACAAACAACAACAAAAACCAAAACATTTTATTAAAAAACTGCAATATTTTGCTTAGGAAAATTATGAAGCTTATTGGTCTGCGGGTGATAAAGATGATACAGGTAGTTCAGCTAGTAAAAGTAGCACTGCATGAAAAATAGTGGCTGCACTGTGGATGTACTACCAAAACAAACAGTGATGAAAGTAATTGTGTTTGCTTTGATAATGCCTCTAGAGATGTCTGGTATATAAAGTCAACATTCATAACATTGACGTGAGTATGTAGACAGTGAATGTGTCAACATGGTGATCATGTCAACACTCGCAGAATGTCGACTCTGTCTAAGGTAAGCCTAAATCTAACCCTAATGTCAACATTTCATATGTCGACATTCTGTCCATGTCGACATTTACAGTAGCACTCAAAATTTTGGACACATCTTCTCATTCAATGGTTTTTGTTTATTTAAATTATTGTCAATATAGTAGATTAATACTGAAGACATCAAAACTATGAAAGAACACATATAAAATTATGTTGTAAACAAAAAAGTGTTAAACAAATCAAAATATGTTTTATATTTTTGATTCCACAAAGTAGCCCCCTTTTGCTTGGATGACAGCTTTGCACACTCTTGGCATTCTCTCAATCAGCTTCATGAGGTAGTCTCCTGGAATGGTTTTCCAACAGTCTTGAAGGAGTTCCCAGAGGTGCTGAGCACTTGTTGGCTGCTTTTCCTTCACTCTGCGGTCCAACTCATCCCAAACCAGCTCAGTTGGGTTTAGGTCGGGTGATTGTGGAGGCCAAGTCATCTGACGCAGCACTCCATCACTTTCCTTCTTGGTCAAGAAGCCCTTACATAACCTGGAGGTGTGTTTGGGGTCATTGTCTTGTTGAAAAACAAATGATGGTCCCAGTAAGCGCAAACCAGATGGGATGGCATGGCACTGCAGAATGCTGTGGTAGCCATGCTGGTTAAGTGTGCTTTGAATTTTGAATAAATAATCAACAGTGTCACTAGCAAAGCACCCCCAACACCATCACACCTCCTCCTCCATGCTTCACAGTGAGAACCACACATGCTGAAACCATCCGCTCACCTTCTCTGCATCTCACAAAGACACGACGGTTGGAACCAAAAATCTCAAATTTGGACTCATCAGGCCAAAGTACAGATTTCCACTGGTCTAATGTCCATTCCTTGTGTTTCTTGGCCAAAACAATTCTCTTCTTCTTGTTGTTCATCCTCAGTAGTGGCTTCTTCGCAGCAATACGACCATGAAGGCCTGATTCACGCAGTCTCCTCTGAACAGTTGTTGTTGAATTTGTCTGCTGCTTGAATTCTGTGAAGACTTTATGTGGTCTCTAATATGAGGTGCTGTTAAGTAGCGGTTTCTGAGGCTGGTAACTCTAATGAACTTATCCTCTGCAGCAGAGGTAACTCTTGTTCTTCCTTTCCTGGGGCGGTCCTCATGAGAGCCAGTTTCATCATAGCGTTTGATGGTTTTTGCAACTGCACTTGAGGATACATTCAAAGTTCTTGACATTTTCCGTATCGACTGACCTTCATGTCTTAAAGTAATGATGGACTGTCCTTTCTCTTTACTGAGTTGAGTGGTTGGTGCCATAATATGGATTACAACAGTAGTCGAATAGTGGTGTCCACTGTGTACTAACCCTACCTCTGCACAACACAACTGATGGTCTCAAACACATTAAGAAGGCAAGTAATTCCACAGATTGACTCTTGACAAAGCACACCTGTTAATTCAAAACCATTCCAGGAGACTAACTCATGAAGCTAATTGAGAGAATGCCAAGAGTGTGCAAAGCTGTCATCCAAGCAAAAGGGGGCTACTTTGAGGAATATAAAATACAAAACATATTTTGATTTGTTTAACACTTTTTTGTTTACAACATAATTCCATATGTGTTCTTTCATAGTTTTGATGTCTTCAGTATTAATCTACTATGTTGAAAATAATTTAAATAAACAAAAACCATTGAATGAGAAGGTGTGTCCAGACTTTTGACTACTACTGTATGTCGTCACCATTTTAGCCATGAATGTCGACTTAATGACCGCATACCCCTTTAGAACAGTGACGCGAAACATGATACATTTAAGGGCCTCATTGTTACCCACTAACCTTCTTAATGGCCGCACTTTACCCATATTCTTTGCAATAAGTTAAAACAAAACATTTAACCAAAGAAATAAGCACCTATTGGTAATAAAATATCAGCAAGCATTTTATTGCAAAACAAACAAGTCTTGGGTCTGCAGCTGAAGGCTCGAGGAGGACGGTCTGTTTCCCATCACTGCGCTAGAGCTTGTTCTCCCTAGATGTTTTTTTCTGGTGCTTGTGAAGCATTTATTCATACATGGTAACCACTGGAAAAATAGATCACAATTTCCCTATAGGCTTGATCCCTTTTTCAAACATTTATATAAAAGAAAATATACTAAACTATACCAATTATTCATTTTAAAAATAAAAAAGTTTGATGACATTTCAGACATATATTACAGTATATAGATCTGCAAAAAATGCTTTACATATCCTTGAAAAATATTCTGAACAGCCACAAAAAAGTTCCAAAACAAACTACAAAATGCTTTGAAGAGCATTGCTTTAATTGAGCTGGAAAACCTTCTCTGTTCTTCTTTTTCTGATACTCGCTGAGGGTCATTTAAGAATGTGCAAAAATGAATGAGTAGTGCATATGCTGCCTTGTGAACTCATGCATGTATTTTTTTGCAAAGGACTTGTGGTTAGTATGTGCCAGTAATCAGGAGTCATGCTGTACTTTTAATGGGACAGCTTTTGTTCTGACCAGGTGCACCTGATGCACATTTTTATGTAGATCAGTGGTTCTCAAACTCTGTCCTCAGGACCCCACACAGGTCACATTTTCTAGGTCACCCAGCAGGTGCACAGGTGTATTCATTACTCACTGACCCATTTTAAAAGATCCATAGGTAGAGCTAATTATTTCACTTGTGATTCTCTCAGGAGACCTGGAAAACAAGCACTGTTTGGGGTCCTGAGGACCGAGTTTGTGAACCTGTGATGTAGACAAATGTTGTTTAATTTCAAACAAATGCAATTCCTAACACTTGTAATAAAGAAAGTCCTGGTACCCCCTCACTCTCATAATCAAATAAAAAAATAAATGGTTCTTGAATAAGCGTGATATTAGAAAAAAGGTTTAAAATGAACATGGGGGGTGGACCTAGCCTGGGCAGTAGGCCGGACTTTGAAATGGCTTTTTATCTTTGTATGCTATGCACATTTGTTGCACTTCCGCAATCCTGCAGAAAGTTGCAGTTGGTAAATTATTCTTATTGACAGATATATAAATATACAATTTTCTATTAGTTCGTAAAAGTGAAGTCCACTTTTACAGAATGTGCCCTACTTCTAATCTGTTTCTATACAGCAAATAAGGAAATACAGTTGCTGAAAAAAATTATCCGAGTTCTAGTATAGGAGACCTTCACTTTTGTAGGACCTTCCCTATTTCTTATCAGGCCATCTCATGTTGCAAATGGAAGCAAGATTCAGCTACGAGATGACTGAACTGTGTGCTGATTTATTGCAAGCAATCTTGTAAGTAATTACTTTCAAGAACTCTGGGCCTGATTCAGAGCCGTTCGCTATTTGCGGTCGTTCGTTCAAAAACAAGGGGTGGCTATTCAAATGATCCGTTCGCAAATTGCAGTCTGTTCACACCTCTAAGTCTGAACGAGCGAGCAAAACATACGCTCGTTTATTTGTTAAAAACGCCCCCTGGCCGCTCGCACCATACGTCATGTCCGCTATTTATTAGATTAATCGAGTACATCGACCAGCGTATGAACTGCTCGCTATTCTTGTGGTTGGTTTTTGCTACCACAATTTTGCGAGCAGTTCTGGCTAAAAAAAAACCCAGTGACGTGGTCAATGACGCTGCTGTTTTAAATATGCACACCCATAAAACGCCCGTTTTGACCTTTAAGCACGCCTGCGTTCTGATTTCCACTCCCTGTTTTCAAGCACCTTCCCCTGTTACCACCCACATACGCCTCATCCTGTCACTCAAATTATCAGGCATTCGCTATTTTGCGAGCACATGAATTTCGGCCGCACTGACTGGTTCGCGCATGCGTATAACGATCCGTACGCATGCGCAGATGTGCGAACATCGCTCGGAACGAGCGTAATGCCGCTAGCGAGTGGCTCTGAATGAGGGCCTCTATTCCTTCCTTCTCATCTGTTATTTTACATGTCGCACTATGGGCCTGATTCATTACAGATTGCAACTGCAACAGTGTATCCAGATCGGCCAATGGTGCATACTGCGCATGCATGAGTTGGCATCGCACTGCAATCACCGTAGATACAAAGCACTCACAGATCAAGGGACGGGACGTCAGCGTTTGGGGTGGGGACGGGGAAGTGGTCGGAGAAACACAGGCATGTCTGTTCGTTTGAACGCCGTTGCATGGGCGTGCATAAATTAGCCACTGCGATGGCATGCACAGCTTGTGTACTCACTGCGTGCAACGAGGTTATCAATTTCTGAGTGAGGTCAGATCAGTTGTAATTGTGCGTGAGGGGCCGATGTTGCCAATGTTTACACAGGACTGCAAGATATTTTACGGATGTGAGATAGTGGTAGTGGGCGTCTCTATGGTGGCTGTGTGACGGCTTTGCGATTGCATTCATTTACATATTTTTGCAGCAGACCTGCGTGCATAATCGCAGCCATGATCCGTAATGAATCAGGCCCTATGTCCCAAATGCTAATAAATATAATGAAATACAAAATAGAAAACCTAGACTATAAGATTTAATAGTGATATAAAACCATACTTGCCAACTCTCCCGCAATGGCATGAAATCTTGGCATTGTATATCGGAGGTGGGTCCGTGATGATGCAATCATGCCATCACGCCCCCTGCAGCGCCAACCTGGCTGTCCCCTCCGGCAAGCCTATATAAAAACCTCATATATCCTACTCCGTACCATCCGATGGCACCTGCAGCTCTGCTTTCCTACCAAGATCCAGATTTTCCCATCCCACCAGTCACTGTGGGCCTGATTCAGAGTTGGGAATAGAGAGAGATATCTCTCTCAACTGATCATCTTGGTAAGACCATGCTGCACTGCAGGTGGGGCAGATTTAACATGTGCAGAGATATTTAGATTTGGGAGGAAGGTGTCCAAACTGACATCTAAATTGTAGAGTAATAATAAAGCTGTGCAGTATTTGTGGGCTACATGTAAAAGCAGCCAGTATTTACCCTACATGCAATTTTTTTTTATGTATTTACACCCCTTGCATTGCAACATGGTTTGTCCAGGTACACAGTTAAGTGCTATATCTCTCTCTATTCCCATCTCTGAATCAGGCCCTGTGTTCATTAATTGCAGAATTAAACATAATCTGATATAGATTTGCTTGTACCGTCAGTTACTGCAAAGCCAATAATGTCCACATATGGAAAGTGAAGATTGGCAGAAGGATGGCAGGAGATGAAAAAGCAGCAGGCTGGGGGGCATGTGAGAACCATGTCTCTGCTGTCCTTTGCAGTGCCAAATTAACATTGCGGCAGATTGAGCTACAGCTCCAGGCCTCCACATAAAAATAGGCTCATCATCACAGGTATTAAAATTAATTTATAGTTTTCTCACAAAATAATAAAATTTTTCTATTTTTATATATTTAGGGAGACAGTGGGCCTGGTAGTGTATAGGAGAAGCAGGTGGGTCGCGACGGGGGCATGGCTTGCCGATGCACATCATTAAGACCCGCCCCTTCATTGTAAATTGCCACGATTAGTGCAAATTTAAATAGGGGCGGGCCTAACTGACGTGATTCATGAAGAATCACATCATTAAGCCCCGCCCCCTACATGGGTATACGCGATCGCCATGGAAATTCTCCCCATTCTGCCCACTTCACAAGTGCCTACCCTTCCGGAGGTGTGGGGGGTTACCTGAAAAATCGAGAGCCTCCCAGTGAATTCCGGGAGGGTAGGCATGTATGGTGTATACCCACCCAGCACTGGTCACAGCTCCTCCCCTTCACAGTATAGGCCTTCAACATTTTCATCCTCAGGCCCATGTGGCCCTTAATCCGACCCTGGTTCCTAGCATTGCATTATGGGGCGCCGAGAGGGGGGGATGAGAGGATACTAATTACCCGGGCCCGGGCTTGCTGAAGGAGCCCGGCGGGGGCCCGGGTCCGGAGCCGCCCCCCCCTGCCTCTTACATCAAAGCAGCCCAGCACACGCTGCTGTGTGCTGGGCTGCACTGGGAGACTGCTCACGGCTGCTAAGCAGCAGCCACAGCAGTCTCCAATGCCTGTGGGGAGAGCGATCACACTGATCGCGCTCCCCACTGGCTATGCGCTGGGCTGAGGGGCTCACAGCACCCCCCTCCCCAGCACACAGCAAAATTAATTTTTTCTCTTTCCCTAAGGGGGCATGGCCACGTCTCCCGCAATTAGACAACACCCCTTCTTCCCCCGAGCTCAGCACCCCTGATTGTTTTCTCCCTAACCTTGATTCTTTAATATATATGAGATACTATTATACTATTACAGGTAACAACAATTTGCCTCAAGGGACGATGCATCCCGCCACCCTTCGTATGCATGCCGGCGTTAGCAACACCAGTATGCACGAAGAATACCTCAAAGGACCGCTCTCTCGGTAAGAACGGCCCTTTGTGATGGAGGGACTTCCGCTGCGAGGGGGTGCTGGGAGGGATCCAATTGGATCTCTCTCACAGCACTCTCCCTATAGAAGCCTATGGGCTTCTATAGGGTAACGCCATCAGGAGATGGTGTTACCCACCATAGCCAAGCCTCGGAATGCATCACTTGGTGCATAGGAGAAATGTTGTCAAATCCGCTTTCTGGGGTTTGACTGCATTTCCCCCTTTGCTGCATCCTGCCCTTTGTGCAGCTAGGTGCCATGGTGCCCAGAGCATGTGGGGGCATGTTATAGTTGAAAAAATATTTAAAAATGCCGCCTTTACTCCTACTTTACACTCACATTATATATATATATATATATATATATATATACACACACACACACAAATAGGAAGAGGCGGAGTTCACTATAGTTCACAACATATATAGTGCACACCGCATATAGATTATACAACTTGTATATTTTATTTATATATATATATATATATATGAGATGTGCGGGTTCGGATTTACTCGGTTCTTATCGCCATTTTACCGCAAGTTCGGATTAGTTCGGATTTATTTTATTGGCTATCCAAAACACGTGACAGCCGATAGCCAATAAAATGCCGTTTTGAGATCCGAGTAAATCCGAACACGCTCATCTCTAATATATATATATATATATATATATATATACAGTATATATATATATATAATATACAAGTGTAGAAAGGGGTGTTTGACATATTTAATATAAATGTATTTATTTAGAAAGTAATTTTCTATAAATATTTTTCTCTATATAAGTCAATTTACTAGGGAGTCATAAGCGTGAATTTTTATGACTGATAGTGGCAGTGTCTCCTCCCCATCACTGATTGTAGCAGGTCCCCACCCCTTATATTTATTATTAAACCCATGTCAGTGACCTGTTAATTATATATCAGTGGCCCACTGAGATATAATCAACAGGACACTGACTGATGGGTGTAATAATAAATATAAGGGATGGGGACCTGCTACAATCAGTGATGGGGGGAGGCACTGCCACTGACCATGCCTCTCCTTCCCCTCACTGATTGTAGCAGGTCCCCATCCCTTATATTTATTATTACACCCATCAGTGACCGCCCCTATAAATTATAAGCCACTATATACAAAGTGCATCACTGTTCAGTCAGAACGCACATTTTTTTTTCTCTTTCTGGGTCGGTGCGTCCTGGGCGGCTCTTCTCTCCAGGCTCCTGTGCAGTCTGACGTCATACGCACGAGTCGGGATGCGGGTGCGGAGGAAGCTTATGCGGCTCAGGCTTTCACTGATTAGATGGGAAGTCTAGGGGAGTTGGGCTGTGCTGCGCCCTCTAACCTTTTCAGTGCCAGAGCTGCCCTCCCTGCGCCCCTGGCTGCATCTACTCCTGTTACCTGCATGTGGAGGGAGGCACATTGCATCTCCTGCTTGCGCCAACTCTGCATAGGTAGCAAAATGCTATTTTTTTTCCTGGGCACATCTTCCGCTTGTCAAATCTGAATAAACATCATGTTCAGTCACAGGCCCATGGACTAGGCATTGGGAAAGTAAGGAAGTATGTTTAAGGCCTGATATAAAACCCAAACATACAGACCCAACTAAACTATGACAATTGTAAATGGCACAGTGTGCTAATTATTCAAATACACAATAGTACATTCCGATGGTACCCACAGACCAAAGCAAACATACTATAATAATAACAAAACTTTAAAAAGTGTTTACAATTATTCATAATTTGAAATAATTATAGTAAAAAAATCCACCTACTCTTATCAACAATGTATATCAGTTACTGAGGTAATGAGTTTGTCTATTATTTTTAATTAATTCTGAGACTGTATACCTGATACTTCTTTTCCCATAGGTACTGTAATGTGATGTTTTCAACACAATCTGTTGTACAAAGTTTACTTCCAAATACTTCGTGCAGCATATTGACATGGTATAAATGATGTTCATATTCCATTGCATAAAAGTGGTTAAAGTCCAACAAAACAACTTCCTTGCTGTGATTTGATAGAAAAATATTTATCTCCGTCAGTCCATCCCATACTTTTATTCCGTATAAGCCGTGTATGAAATAAATCTCCCTTCCGGCCTCCTCTGGCTTTGAAGATACACGAAGGTCAAAATAACGAATACCGGACTCCAACTGTTCCTTAAAGGTTAAATTCTGGGTCACAGACCATTTCTTCATCAGCTTTTTCACCAATGAGATTTTAGCTAAACGCTTGATTGATGTTGCCTGGTCTGGTCCAACTGGAGATTTTTCATCAACCCAAAAGCTGAATGAATCGTGTGATCCTAAGATATAGAAAGCAACCTTAAACTGTATATTGACATAAATCACTAATAGCCATAACATGTAAGCATAATAAAGTCATTTTTCAGTGGAGCACAATCAAACATTATTTTAAGGCTTCTTAACCACATTGTAGATAGATGAGGAAATCAAAGTTTCCAACTATAGTGTTTTTACCAGGGTCAGATTTTAAACATTTGGCTCTGGGAAATTGTAGTCGTCATATATGAAGCAATGGTCACCATCCATTCTTATTCTCAAGCCTTATAAATTAGCATTTTCTAACAGGAAAAATAGTATTACTTTCTGTTTAGTGAACAAGTAGATGGTGTTGGGAATTGTAGTGTACAGTATACGCAGGGACTGTGCAGCGTGTGACATACATTCACCTGCTCAGCAGCAGAGGGTCGCTGGAAATAAGGAACATTTTTGCAATTAGGTAGATCATGACATACTGTACTGTGAAATAACACTATTGCTAATCACCTTAAAGAAGTCCAAATGAAGACAGCATCAGTCACTGATCTACACATTATGTAGATTGCCCTAATGCTTTAAAAGTAAATCTGGATTCCATTCAGTGTGGTGATTAGCAGAAAATTGCAGGCTAATCTTAGGATCATCTAGTTCTGCAAGACGTGAAAATTATAGTTGCCAACATTTGAAAACAATTCTGGAGACGCTTTACTAATGCATTTAAATTCATATGCTGAATACTGTAATGTTGAATTGGATACAGTCAAAACTAAATTTATTACATTTCAATTAATCCTCTGCAATAAATACAAATAATAAGGACAGTTCAAGGGGCAAACGATGTCAAGACTGTATGTACATAGCTTTCTAATATAGAATTTAGAGACAGTTGGTAAATATGGTAATTTTGGGTTAATTCTTAAAACTTTTTTTCTTCCCAATTTACTACTTATTCAACCCTCATATAACTATTATTGGTGCTGGGAAAGCCTACACAACTGTGTAAACTTCTCTGCCCTCTGTAACTCATTTAAATATTAAATATCTATCATGCTTAAGGAAATTTTATTTTGGAATTTCAGATATTTGCCAATTTGTAATACGTGTTAGGGTAATTTCAAGCGAATAAGGGGTTAAAAGATGTTTGTTCATATTTATGACAGCATGCAGCTTATGGTCAATGAATGCATCTGACAAGCAACCAGACCACAAGGTTTTAAATTATTCTAATGCACTTGATAAAAACTATCTGGAAGTGTGATTTTAGGACACTATGAGCGGCATTCAATTGTTTTAGCGCGCTCTATCTCCCCTCTAAAGTGATGGGAGATAGCGAGGCGCTATTTAATTGGTGACAATGTTCGCGAAAAGTGCTGTTTGGTGTCACTTTTTGTGCTTTTCAGCTCGCACTCCCCAAGGGGTGTGTGCTGAAATACTGGCACCGGCAGCTGATCGCGCCCAACACCAGCAACAGTTGAATAGCTCCATCCGGCGCGAAAGGGGGCTAAAACAATTGAATTCTGCACTATAAGGTGTATGAAAGAATTTAGGGAAGTAGATTTCTTTTTATTTTATTTTGAAAAAAAAAATTTTTTTAGCTTTTATTATTATCAATGTAATTATCTGTAACAAAAAATAAAATTCCATTATTAGGGAACATGTATCCTGGTGTTGTCTTAAGATGAGGTCATGCACAGATTAACCTTAAAGTGGAGCTGAACTGGTGAATGGTGTTCTGCAGTTGAAGGGACAAAAAGCAATAATCTAAAAGCACCAATGTTACATTCTAGGAAAGTTTTAACGTCCAGTATTTAAACTCTATAAATTCCATTTCAATACTAGGAGATATGTTAGCGATTTACTAGGCATCTGGATCAGGCCACAGAGACCCCCAATTGCGATACTCACTGTAACCAGGGGCGTAACTCCCCGAGCCAGTGGAGGCACCTGCCTCCGGACGCCAAGCCCTGGTGGGGCTTCTCCATCTATACCATGTACAGCAGCAGTTATGTGGTTCACAGAGTAAAATGAGTGTGACCACTGATCTTCCAGAGCAGTTCTGCAGCGGTGCACCTGCTGCTGCAGCGTTGATTGGCTCTGTCCTGGGAGCCCAACTAACACCTGCAATAGGGGATAGGAAGGCTCCTGCCTGATAACTCTCAGCCTGTGCTGCAGCAATCGACGGTGCACCCACCACTGCTGGACAGTGAGCTGGGACCCGAGACACCTGTCTGATCTATCCTAGGGACCACCGGTACAGAGAGCCACCTTGCGGTAACCGCTGATTCTGCATCACAACAAATGGAGTCTCACCAACATATGCTGCTGTACAGTCGGCTGAAACTCCGTAAGTCTGTCTTGACTGTGACCCACCAGCTTTTGTCACACAATTCTCCACCTCCCCCAGCTAAAGGCACCTATGTCAGGTGTCAAAATACAAGCTGCCCCAGCCACCCCTGCAGAACATACAGAAGCAAAAGTGCAGGCTAGTTAGTTACTGTTGGAACATGCCAGCTCTGAATTCTTGCAGGGATGCAATGCGGTGATGTCCTCACACAGTGCTACAGATATAGAATGCTTTCTAGAACTGCTAAACATCTTCAAATAGAAAGTGAAAAAAAGTAGGTCAGCTGTTGTGAGAAGAATAATTTCCCAACTCAGAGTAGGCTGACAAGCAAATAACACCAATCACAGGCTCTGACAGTGCAGAAGACATAGGGGTCTATTTAACAAGCCCCTGTGATATTAAAGTAGGTATCACTGCATGCTGCTTTTATTACTGTCGACCTGTTCAGATGACTGAAAGTTTTTCTTGCTACTAATGAGGACCTTAAGATAGGTACACACCTATACAATTATTGGCTGATCGGCCCGATAATTGTATAGGTGTGTATGCAGAAGCTTAAATTTAAACTGCTTAAATTGCTCCTGCATACGGACGGATTGGGAGGTTGCATTTTATGAGCATATTTATATTTAACACGCCCAACCTCCAGATCCATTGAAGAATGTACACACTGAGCTAGAATTACTCAGTTAGTACAAGGTGCACACTGATCAGATAATCACTCTGAGGGTTGGATCGTTTATCTGATCTGCCAAGTGATGGACATAGGACCTCATTCAGACCCGGTCGCAAGCGCTGCGCGCTCGCAACTGGCTCGATGTTTTGGTCCTGCGCATGTGCGGCGGCCACATTGCGCATGCGCAAGCCCCGGAGCGAGAGAGAAACTCTCTCGCTCCGGAGCTCACTACAAAAGGGCCGGCTGTCGATGTTGATCGACAGCTTGGCCCGTTTTGTAAGCGGGGCGGGGCTTGGATACACAAATGCCAGTGATGTCAGTGGGGAGCTTCCTGCTCGATCAGAGCAGGAAGCTCCCTGGGGCTTGCGGTTGCCGAGACCCAACTTTAGGGTCTCGTCGCAAGCCCCGATGGTCTTGACCATCGCAACCATCACCCTGGTCGGTCGCTAAGCTGTGGGTGGTAACCCACAGCTTAGCTAGAAACAGGAGGCCGCACTAAAAAAAAGAAGCGGCCGCCCTTATTCAGAGAGAGCGATCGCTTCTTGCGAACGCCTCTGAATGAGGGCGATAGTATGTACTAGGCTTTAAAAGAGAAAGCATGTCTGTCTGTCTGTTTGTCCTTTATGCATGGCCAGTGTATTGGACCTAGCTCTACCAAATTTGGCATAGTGGTGTAGTTTGACCAGGATTAGGTTTGTGCCAAGGCAGTGATTGTGAAATACACGCTACAGTCTATCACGTTTTTACGCGATACAGGAAGTGAGGAATTATCACCACTTGATACAATTTCTACTGAATTGAGGTATTTACCATCCTGAATGAACCCTCTGTTCACAATAGTCTTGTGATTTCTGGACACCTCTATCTTCTCTTTCTGGGACATGCAATGTTCCTAACTGAAATTGATGTATATACAGTATTTTATTGTTACATTTATTTTGACTTTCGGTTGCTTTGGATTTGTTCCTTAGTTCCTTATATGCATATTCTATTTAGAGGAAGTGCAACTATCGCTTGAAAGATCATGGGATATGTTTTTTAGATGTCTCTTTAGTGTATGAATTTGGTATTTTTAGGGGGCGATTTAATTGTTTTATTGCACTCTATCTCCCGTCTAAAGTGACAGAAAAATCGAGGTGCGGTATTTAATTATTTTTGGGTGCCCATACATATCGCGCATGCCTCGCCCAAATAGACAATGTATGCCGTGTAGAACAACTAAACCCGTCTAAAGTCCTGCTTTGGACACCCAAACTCCTGGGGGGCTTTGAGCAGAAATGTGTGCTCTCATAGCTGTACGCACCATGACAGAGCAACAATTGCACTACTCTGTCAGGTGCCCGGCATCAACAGCCGCGGGCAAAAACAATTGAATCGCCACCTTAGGCTTATATCTAATAAAAAGGATTTAACTTTTATAAATACGCAAGTTTATCTTTTAATTTACTTTATACAGATTAAGGCATATGTTACTATTGAAATTAGATTTTTTTTTAACTCCCTATACTTTTTCTCTTACTGTATTTTTATTTGCTCAAAAGGGATTTTTATGAAGTTTTTTCAGCGACCTAATTAGAGCTGTCAGTTTGAATATACTGTAGTTTATTTCTTCTTTTTGTTGAGTAGATTATCTCGCCAGCTGCATGTTCCTGGAACAATTTGGTTTAGCTTCAAAGGGTATTTTTGGAATTGTACTGATGATGTACAACATTAACTGTATTCTACAAACCGATGGGCAAATGCAGAAATGATAAAAATCAACCAGAGATATATTCCTGGCACTATGAATTAATGAATGAATGCCTGTAAATAGTACACCCAGCTGCAGCAATAACTTAGACAATGCTGACCTCTTTCAGTAGAAATTTAATTATTACTCAGATGCAACAGTTTACGGTATTCTATTTACAATTATAAAATCCTTGCAATAAAAAAGAAAAATGATAGTAGTTGAAGTAGGTTGTCATAGTTGCTAGGAGTAAAAGCTACTCAGGCTACAGGGACCCGACGGTCGAAATGCCGACCGCCGGCTTCCAGACTGCTTTATCCCGACTAGGGACGAATGACAGGCGTCTAAATCTAGACGCCTGTCATTTGCCCGAAGTCGGGAGACTGGCGCCTGGCATCCCGATCAGGCGGATGCCGGGCGCCGCAGCGGACAGATTAGGGTTAGGTTTAGGGCTCCCGGGGGGGGACTTAGGGTTAGGCACCCCCCGGGAGGTTGGGGTTAGGCTAGGGGGAGGGAGGCTTAGGGTTAGGCACCCCCGGGGGCTGGTTAGGGTTAGGCCCCGGGGGTCTTAGGTTTAGGCAGCGGGGAAGGGGGGTTAGGTTTAGGCACTTAGAGGGGGGTTAGGGTTAGGCACTTAGGGGGGGATTAGGGTTAGGAACAGGGGGTGAGGTTAGGGTTAGGCAACCCTAAGGAGGGTTAGGGTTAGGGGGGTTAGGTTAGTAAATACTTACCTTTACGACGATCGGTATTTCCTCCTTTGTCGGGCAGCCGCTGTCGGGAATTGACCCATGCGGCCGGCGGTAATACATATCACACCCGGCTACAGTATGTACTTCATGAAATCAGTTATCTCAAGTTTTCAAACACCATGTGATAATCCTAATTTACAAACCACAGAATTTCAAATTCAGATGTACTGAAAGGTGATGGTTGCTTCGACGGGAAATCTAATCTAACAAAGTGCAACAGTAAGAACTATGGGCCTGATTCAGAGCTGAACGCTCTGACCAGAGCGCTCGCTCTGAATCAGGACCCTCCTAACTTTTATTGGAGCGTCCTCATGGACGCTCACATAGCTGTGGGTTACCACCCACAGCATATGCGAGCGTCCATGATGATGGTCACGATGGTCTTCACCATCGCGACCATCAGGCTTGTGACGGAGACCCTGCGGTAGGGTCTCGCTGCCGCAAGCCCTGGAGTGATTTTGGCTCTATCAGAGCCAAAATCACACCCACTGACATCACTAGTGATGTCAGTGGGGCCGGCTTGAGATGGTAGGCGTTCCCATGGGAACGCCTCCGTCTGGCAGGCACGCCCCCGGCACGCCCACCAAAGGGGGCGTGCTGTCAATCAACATCGACAGCACGCCCCCTTTGGTGCGAGACCTGGAGCGATGGAGAGCCCGTCGCTCGCCGGGTCTCGCGCATGCGCACGACGGAGCTCCCTCCGATGTGCGCATGCGCAGTGGGGGAACATCGACCCACTTGCGAGCGTACTGCCGCTCACGAGCGGGTCTGAATGACCCCCTATGTTTCCCTGTATTGTCAAATTATTGATTCCCATAAAAAGGTCACATTTATGATACCAGGATCTTAGTGGGTAATCCTTTCCCACCTACAGACAGTACAAGACAAGACAAGAGAGAAAGTGCAACAGATGTTTGTCCTCAAGGTGCCCACACACATGGCGATCTGCACACGATTAGCCGATGTATACGATTAGAGTAATTTTTCAATGTAGACCCATAAAATGTTAATCAGATGCCAAAGCATGGTGGCAGCTGATCTTCTATTTGGAATTAGCAGTAGAAAAGCTGAGTCGTATCAAGATACTCCCCTTTGTGCTTCCATGTCATGTAAGTGAGGGACATTTTATGTAGGAATAGGCATAACTTCTCAAAGTCGAGGGTCAGAATTTAGACACTATTATGTCGTCTAGACTGAATGCAGCAGGCATCAGGTACAAAATGCTCTGCTCCTGGACTTCCCACATAATTTATGATTGCAGCCATCTGTGTTGAGCTCGGTAATTGATGAGACAGGTGTTTCAACACAGGTGGCAGCAATCATCAATTAAGAAATAAGTCCAGGAACAGAGCATTTTATACCTAATGGATTGGGTCATGTTGGAGGGTCTGGTAATGTTATTTGAAACATTTGAATTGTGTCGGAAGTATAACTTTAAACTAATTGTCAGCAAATGAACTATGGGCCTGATTCAGAGCCGGACGCTCTGACCACAGCACTCGCTCTGAATCAGGGCCCTCCTACATAAAAATGGAGCGGCCTCTTGGACGCTCGCATAGCTGTGGGTTACCACCCACAGCTTATGCAAGCGTCCATGATGATGGTCGCGATGGTCAAGACCATCGCGACCATCGGGCTTGCGACGAGACCCTGCGGTAAGGTCTCGTGGCTGCAAGCACTGGAGTGATTTTGGCTCTATCAGAGCCAAAATCACTCCCACTGACATCACTAGTGATGTCAGTGGGGCCGGACCCAGACGGTAGGCGTTCCCATGGGAACGCCTCCGTCTGGCAGCCACGCCCCCGGCACACCCACCAAAGGGGGCGTGCTGTCAATCACCATCGACAGCACACCCCCCCTTGGTGCGAGACCCGGAGCGACAGCTTGGCTGTCGCTATGCGGGTCTCGCGCATGCGCACGACGGAGCTCCCTCCGTCGTGCGCATGCGCATTAGGGCTCCATCGACCCGCTTGCGAGCGTCCTACGCTCGCGAGCGGGTCCGAATTAGGCCCAATGTCCCATCATGTTAACTGTGTTATCAATTTCAAGGATGACCTAGAAAAAAGGTAACAATTTATCACAAAATAAGTAATATTAAATACCTTACAGAATAACTTGCACTATAAACGTTGCAGTCCGCTTCTCTGCAATATTGTAGGATCCGGGTTCGTTACTTTATGTCAGGGGTGGTGAACCTTTTTTCGTCCGAGGGCCATTTTAATATATATAACATTATTTGAGTTCCCGATGCAGGTCACGCCCCCTCCATGTGATGTCACACAGGTACGAGACCACAATCACCGGTGATTACAGAAATGCCCGTAAGGGCAGCAGTGTGACCATCTGATGCATCCTAAGGACGCTCCAGACGGCACTGCTGCATAGATTCTGGCTGCACGGTGCCAATCTAGGCACCCTGCTAGCCAGATGAGGCTAGCACAAAAAAAATCTCAGCGGGCCACACCAAACGAATCCGGGGGCCTTACACGGCCCCCGGGCCTGAGGTTCCCCACCCCTGCTTTATATCTATAATACCCGATGTTTGCCAGACTTATACAAAATTAGAAAGACAAATTCTGATAAGTGTGAACACCTGAGACAGTTAACACATAAAGAAACTCTGTGGTACTGGACTATAGCACAGAATACAGCATACAACAAAGAGTGGGTGTAAGGAAAAGTTATGAAAATCCTAGGAAAGCCATCATGTTACAGTTGAAGGGAAGGATAACTAGGAGACCTGGAGAAAGAGATGATTCCAAGCCATCATAACAATAGGATGACTGCCCAATAAATGAAGCTAAAGTTGACATGCCAGCAGAAGTGACATCTGAAACTAAATTGCATAGGGATCAAGAAAATAGGTCACATTAGACAATGGTTTACTGTGATTAGGAGATAGGAGAAGAAATGCCAGGTTGGTTTTGTTTTTTTTAAATGCTGATTAAAGTCGCCACTGATTGCATCTCTCATGCTAATACATTTTGCCAGAGTGCCCTCAAGATTAACATCCCTAAGTTTTGCTTGCACTCTCCAGGTTTGCGAGCAAACATATACAGTGCACCTGGAAAGTATTCACAACGCTTCACTTTTTCCACATTTTGTTATGTTACAGCCTTATTCCAAAATGGAATAAATTAATTTTTGTCCTCAAAATTCTACACACAATACCCCATAATGACGTGTAAAAAGTTTTTTTGAGATTTTTGATAATTTAATAAAAAAAACACTAAGAAATCACATGTACATAAGTATTCACGGACTTTGCCATGAAGCTCAAAATTGAGCTCAGGTGCATCCTGTTTCCACTGATCATCCTTGAGATGTTCCTACAGCTTAATTGGAGTCCACCTGTTCAGTTGATTGGACATGATTTTGAAAGGCATACACCTGTCTATATAAGGTATACTTGACAGTGCATGTCAGAGCACAAACCAAGCATGAAGTCCAAAGAATTGTCTGTAGACCTCCGAGACAGGATTGTCTTGAGGCACAAATCTGGGGAAGGGTACAGAAAAATATCTGCTGCTTTGAAGGTCCCAATAAGCACAGTGAGCTCCATCATCCGTAAATGGAAGAAGTTCGGAACCACCAGGACTCTTCCTAGAGTTGGCCGGCCGTCTAAACTGAGCGATCGGGGGAGAAGAGCCCTAGTCAGGGAGGTGACCAAGAACCCGATGATCACTCTGTCAGAGCTACAGCATTCCTCTGTGGAGAGAGGAGAACCTTCCAGAAGGACAACCATCTCTGCAGCAATCCACCAATCAGGCCTGTATGGTACAGTGGCCAGACGGAAGCCACTCCTTAGTAAGCCAAAATACACCTGAAGGACTCTCAGACCAGGAGAGACAAAGATTGAACTCTTTGGCGTGAATGCCAAGTGTTATGTTTGGAGGAAACCAGGCACCGCTCATCACCAGGCCAATACCGTCCCTACAGTGAAGCATGGTGGTAGCAGCATCATGCTGTGGGGATGTTATTTAGCGGCAGGAACTGGGAGACTAGTCAGGATAGAGGGAAGGATGAATACAGCAATGTACAGTGACATCCTGGATTAAAACCTGCCCCAGAGCGCTCTTGACCTCAGACTGGGTCGACGGTTCATCATTCAGCAGGACAACGACCCTAAGCACACAGCCAAGATATCAAAGGAGTGGCTTCAGGACAACTCTGTGATTGTCCTTGAGTGGCCCAGCCAGAGCCCAGACTTGAATCCAATTGAACATCTCTGGAGAGATCTGAAAATGGCTGTGCACCGACACTTCCCATCCAACCTGATTTAACTTGAGAGGTGCTGCAAAGAGGAATGGGCGAAACTGCCCAAAGATAGGTGTGCCACGCTTGTGGCATCATATTCAAAATGGCTTGAGGCTGTAATTGCTACCAAAGTATTGAGCAAAGGTTGTGAATACTTATGTACATGTGATTTCATAGTTTCATATATTTTTTTTTTAATTAAATTTGTAAAAATCTCAAAAAAAAACTTTTTACACATTGTCATTATGGGGTATTGTGTGTAGACTTTTGAGTACAAAAATTAATTCATTCCATTTTGGAATAAACTGTAACATAACAAAATGTGGAAAAAGTGAAGCGTTGTGAATAGTTACCGGATGCACTGTAGATGTAAAGCCTTATTCCAGATTCAATGCTCGTCGTGGGACTAAACATTTAATTATCTCAGCAGTTTAGCAGTAATAAAATGACGTGCAAGGTAACTCGCACTAAACAGAATCTCCCCATAGTGTCACAGCAGGACAATTAGAGGATATCGGCCATGGCGTAGTTACTATTTCTGCTAACCCTACTGGCACGTCAGCACCCACCCCCCCCATATGGCATTTATTTAATGAGTTGTTTTGGAGCAAATATACAAGCTTCCTTGTAATCTGTACAAACCTACGAATGTCACCATATTGTAGAATTATTTTATGCCCATGTGAACAATGCATACATTTCTCACTGAGTATGCTTTCATTAATTTCTAATATTATTTTGTAAAATACTACTGACAAATCATAGATAAAAAGCAAACAGTACATATGAATAAGGTCCTTGGATTCAGGTCACTAACAATGTACAGTTAATCCTCTAATTAACAGATTAGCAGTTTAGGCAATCCTCTTTAACTAATCTTGTCACAAAAACCTGATGTTCTAACATGCAAGTAACATTATGGAAAATACCTTCCGATTTAATGCATTTCTGGAAAAACAAAAATGGACAGATTTGTATGTAGATTAGTAACAGAGGATAGAAAGTGGAGCCGTCATAAGCCCCAATGGAGAGAACTATCACTATTCTAGTTTTTACTTTTATCACTGTTGTCTTTAATACCACTTTCAGACATACGACTCGGTAATTTCCCTGCTTAGACCCGGGTTTTTCACCTTTACACCTGAGACCCATCAAATTACCGGATCGACCCCTTTCAGACATAAGCCGGGTGTTTCAGTGTTCTACACAGTTTTGTCATTTAGAGGTCTGTTCATCATCGGGGGCTATATTGCTCCCAATGATTAAGTATCCACCTCGCTGCGGGGGATACTTATAACCGGAGCAATTCATCATTGCTTTGGTGCAAGGACAGCTGCTCCGAAAGCAGCTGTCCCCACGATTAGTAACACTGCTACAGAAGTAACAATGTCCCTGTCCCCGGCAATGTCACCTGTCCCTGTCGCCGGCTTCTGAGCATGTGTGACCTTAGGTCACACAAGCGCAAAGCCGCAGGGAAGATGACGGAGGGATCCTCTCGGATCCCTCTTCGCATTCTCGGAACTCCTTCCCATAGGAAGGAGCAGGGCTCTGACAACAAGCGCCATCTGAGGATGGCGTTTGTTCTCGCAGGAAACTCCGAAAAACTTTACGTTTTCAAAGTTTGCTGAATATCTGGTGGTCCTATCGGACCCCTGATGATGAATGGCCCATTACCTTATATATGCAGAAACGCTAGTTTCTGCATGTGTAACGGGCCATTTTAGTTATGATGAATAGGCCCCTCAAAGGGGATGCTTTGCTGGCCCACAATAATAAGTAATGACTGTTCTCCTCCGCACACTGTCACCACTGGCACTGTTCTCCTCCGCCCACTCTCAAAACTGGCACTGTTCGCCTCCACATGTGTGCAACGTCTCTGTTGCTTCTCTCTCTCCGGCTGCTGCTGCTGATGTCATCAGCATGCATCAGGCATTATTACAGGTCCAAAAACGTTGGTATGCTGGACTAATAATGTACTGACTTTGATTAATACTGCTAGTGCCATCATATCTTTCTCCATTATCTGTATTATATGAGAGAAGAGGGCACTGGAACAGCGCAGACTGCATAAATATATACATAGAGAGAGAGACACAGACAGAGAGACAAACACACACACACACAGAGGGCGGGATGCATGATACATCGCACTTGCGATGCATTGCTTTCTGCCGGTCATCACATGCATGCCGGCATGGTAACGCCGGTATGCATGATGATTCCTGCTAAGGACTGCTTTGTCGGTAAGAGTGACTCTTTGAGAAGGAGGGACTTCCGGGTCTATGACCCAGAAGCCCCTCTGGTGTCCTTCTGCGTATGCGCCGCGGGGAGTGCTGGGAGGGACCCAATTGGATCCCTCTATCAGCACTCAGCGGAGAGAAGCCCATAGGCCTCTATGGGTAACACCATCAGGAAGATGGTGTTACCCACCACAACCAGGCCCCAGAGTGCATCACATTCTGGGGCTTGGTGCATATGAGAAATGCGTTGAAACCCGCATTTGCAGGGTTTGACCGCATTTTTCCCATTGATGCATCCCGCCCAGAGAGAGAAAGAAATTACATAATTTGCAAGTGCCCACGACTGAAGACTGGGGTGTAGCTTTCTCACCATTGTCTTCACTTCCTAATTTTTTATAGTGCAGGCAGCTGAAGAAACTATAAAGTTTCAGGTAGCAGGTAGGAAGGCTCAGGGCCGGATTAAGGTCTGTGGGGCTCTTGGATTAAATGTGTGGGGGCACCTATCTATAAATGTTGTATATATACATATATATATATATATACAAACACACGCATATATATATATACACATGTATGTATGTACAGTATGTATATATATATACTTTACCATAAATATATATATATATACATACACACATCTGGCTACCTGCTTGTTTTCCAATGCCACCTGTAGTTGTGCCCCTTCTCCAATGCCCCTAGTAGTCGTGCCCCTTCTCAAATGCCGACAGTAGTTGTGCCCCTTCTCTAATGCCCCTAGTTGCTGTGCCTCTCCTCCAATGCCTCCTGTAGTTGTGCCCCTTCTCCAATGCCCCCAGTTGTTTTGCTCCTTTTGCAATGCTCCCAGTAGTTGTGCCCCTTTTCCAATATCCCCTGTAGTTGTGCCCCTTCTCTACTGCCCCCAGTAGTTGTGACCCTTCTGTAATGCCCCCAGTAGTTGCGCCTCTTCTCCAATGCCCCCTGTAGTTGTGCCCCTTCTCTAATGCCCCCTGTAGTTGTGTCCCTTCTCCGATGCCTCCAATAGTTGTGCCCCCTGCAATGCCCCCAGTAGTTGTGCCTCTTTTCCAATCCCCCCTGTAATTGTGCCCCTTTTTCAATATCCCCTGTAATCGTGCCCCCTAAAGTAGTGCCCCCAGTACTAGCTCCCCCTCCCCACCCACACTCCTGACTTACCTGTCTTCGCTCCATGCCGCCAGGGCTCCCGCCATCGCTGCTGCTGCCTGCTGGATCCAACTGGATCCAGTAAAGGCGCGCAGGCTCCTCTCTTCGTGGGTGACATCATGACGTCACCCGCGCACTGCATCACTGGGAACGCTGGCCTCTGAAGTGATCAGAGGATTCAGTGGCCAGCGTTCCGTTACCTTGGCCACGATCTACATGCGGGAGCTCCATGCGCTTCCTGTAGATCGAGATCAACGTTTTTGCCGGAACTGACCTGGAGAATGTGGCCAGGAGTCAGGGACAGTGTGTGGGGGGCCTCCTATGTGTGGGGGCGCCGAGACGACCGCCCCCTGTCGCGCTGCCTTTAATCCGGCCCTGGGAGGACTGCAGGGGCAAAAGAGAATTCAAACTACAGGGTGGAGGGGTTTTTATGCCTGCAGGGGAAGGTGAGTTTCTATCTCCAGGGGAAAGGGGGGATTTGGGCTGCTCTGCAGGGGAAGGTGGGTTTATATCGGCAGGAGGGGGAGAGAATTCGGGCTGTACTGTAGATAGAAAGGAGGCTTCTAGCTGCAGAAGGAAAAGGAGTTTTAGTTTGCCAGGGGAAGTGAGTTACAAGCTGCACTACAGGAGGGAGGGGTGTTTCCGGCTGCAGGGTGAAAGTGGGTGTCGGTCTGCACAGGGTTGTCTTAACAGCAGTGTGGGCCCTGGGCAAAGCAATGCACTGGGGCCCCCACCCACCCATTCACAGGAAAAAAATTTAAACGGTCAATAAAATTAAACCCTCCTGCATGCCCATCAGACCTCCCACACATCCAGCGGATGAAGTGATACTGGGATTGACGTGAGTACTCGACACCGGGGGGGGATTAGATCAGAATACAGTGCACCGGTGGCCGGCTTATAAAGATGTAACAAATTTACCAACTGGCTGCAGCGGGGCGGGTTGGCGGGCCCCTATAAGCTTCGGGTCCTTTGGCAACTGCCCAACAAGCCCAATGGAAGAGATGGCCCTGGGTCTGCAGGGGGAAGGGGGTGATTATTTTGCTGCACTGCAGGGGGAGGAGGGCTTCTAGCTGCATGGGGAAGGTGTAGCTCAGTTCAGTGAGCAGATAAGGAGGCGGAGGGATTGGAGAGTCCTGGAAGCAAGTCTCCTGAGATGTTGATGCAGCATCCCACAAGACTTATACTGTAGCTCCACGATGGTAGCCTGAACTATTGAGGACAGACCAAAGGCAGGGAGATACTGGAATGAGCTACCCCCACCTTTGTCCTGCTTGTTGTGCTGTGCCGGGTTGTGGCTGGGGCATCCTCCAGGTTGCTCCACCTCTGGTACATGCCTCCAGGGGCCGAGTGTCACAGCGCGCCGGACACCGGCTTTCACTTACCGGGTCCGGCGGCGCTGGAGTTCCGGGGCGGCGGATGATGTGTCCCCGGCGCCCGCTGCTCGTGTGTGCGGCGTCCGTGGATGATGCATGCGGCTCCCCCTGCTGGGCGGCTGGTGAACTACAGGCGGCTGCAGCTCCTAGGAGCGTGCTTGCCGACCTGTAAGGGAATTTAAAGGGCCATACACATGTAGGGGTGATGTCACAGTAGGCGCCAGTTTCAAGCCTGCCTATTTAAGGAAGTCCCTTGGAGCACTCCTGTGCCAGAGTATAGGCTCCATTACCTTACTCCAGTGTTCCAGTGTATATCCTGTTATCCGTTCCTGACCTTTGGCTTACTTACTTACTCCGATTTTGCCTGACCCTTGGTACTGTGTTATATTTGGTTCTGACCTCGGCTATTCCCTGAGACCCACTTTTCGTATGCTCCCTAGTACCGTATTGTCTGTTGGTTCTGACCCGGCCTGTCTACTATGCTGTATATTCTCTACGCTCTATCCAGTTTCCCAGCACCTGTATAGGAGAACCTATCCTGAGGGCCGTGACCTTTGTGTCGGACGCAGCCAAGACCAAACCTTCTTGCGTGGGTCCCTGGTGAATACCGCCGGCACATTAGACTCCGTGCCTTAGAAATAGGTTACGCCAATTCCCTAAATAAAGGTTGCATCCATTATCTACTCAAGAGTTGCAGGACCGAGCAATGCCAAACCTCCTCTGACTGACCTGTGGTCAGTGTCCGGGACAGCTGGGGGCATCACTGTCTGATACATCACATGGCCGCAAATGCCGACAGTCACAGTGAAGTGACAGTCGGATCGCGGCTGCGGCCGCATCAACCACTGGACCACCAGGATTTTTTCTGCTGAGGAGGCGGCCCAGGACACCAAGTAATAGTGCGACCCGGGGGGCACATGTCACTCTGCCCCCCTGGCCCAGTCCGCCACTGTCCCCCCCTACAGCTCTAAACTACATCTCATTCCCTTCTACCGTTTATGCTACTTCTCTGTCTGAAACCTCTCCATCAACCTGGTGACTTCTTCTCATGCTCCCATTTGCTAGAACTCACTCCCTCACCTAATTAGATTCTCTACCCAGCTTTAAATGCACCCTTAAATTGAACATTGTTATAAAGCTGACAGTCCTCCTTATATTTTGATTCTTTTCTACACTACCCCACCACCATGTGGGATCTGGTCACATGGTTGACAGTTACCATGTTGACATTCATAATGTCGACACCAGATTGTTCACATCCTCAGAATGTCAACATATTCACAATGTGGCCATGTGAAATGCTGACAATTAGGGTTAGACACTGCCGGCAGTGTTAGGTTGCGGGTGGAGGGTAGTTAGGGTTAGACTGTAGGGGGGGGAGAAGTTATGGTTAAGCACTAGGGGGAGGTTTAGGGAAAATAAAACTCACCTGAATGCCTCTTCTCAGACATCTCTGTAACTGCTCCTCACATGACTGCTAGGATCCGGAAGATGCCGCTGCTGCCAGGAATAGATAGGACACTACTAGACCATCAGTGTAGACATGATGAATGTAGACATAGTCACTGTCCACATGCTAAGAATGTAGAAATGTCAGAACTGCAGAGGAGGAGTTAGTAGGAGTATCACAGAGGAGAACTACATATTATTACAGGTTGAGTCTCCCATATCCAAAATGCTTGAGACCAGGGGTATTTTGGATAACGGAATATTCCGTATTTTGGAATATTTGCATATCATAATGAAATATCTTGGGAATGGGACCCAAATATACACACAAAATACATTTACGTATTATATACACCTTATACACACAGTCTGCAGGTAATTTTATACAATATTTTCAATAATTTTGTGGCTCAAACAAAGTTTGTGTACATACATATAATTCAGCTACATTTCATATACACCCTAATACACACAGCCTGAAGGTAATTTTATACAATATTTTTAATAATTTGTGCCTTAGACAAAGTTTGAGTACATTGAACCATCAAAAATCAAAGGTTTCATTATCTCAGTCAAGCCAAAAAAAATCTGTATTTCGTAATATTCCATATTTTGGAATATTTGGATATGGGAGACTCAACCTGTATAATAGGGGAAATTGCAACATCACTTACATTCAGAGATGAGGAATGGAAAAAGGAGATAAATAGGGATTCCATTGTACCAAGAAATATGATAAACAAGATCAGGAGTCTTTCAATAACGATAAAAATTAAATTCAACACAAGTTCCATATACATAAGCAGCTTTTTGAGTAAATAGCACCAGTACAAGTTATGATATGAGATATGAAACCGCATGAGAAAACCTTTTTTAAGGTCATCATTCTACCACCAATATGAACAGAATGATTATGTAGAATGTTATCAGGTTAAAAAGAGAAGAGGAAGAGAGATGGGATTAAGAGGATAAAAGCCAACTGGTGCCACAGACCAAGTGATTCACTTTGCTTGTTGTAAGTTGACAGGAGAACACTGAAGGCTACATACAGCCTTGCTTCAGGAAAGCACTGGATACTAAGATTGTTCCAGTACATAAGCACCTTGTTGAGGTTATGATCACAATTATTCTAGTGATCCCGCCATATCGGGGACGGGACAGGGCGCTGAGGCGCTGCGAGGGATTTACTAAGTGCGCCGAAGGTGAGTGCACTCCCGAAAAAGGGAGTGTGGTCTGTCGGGAGAGGCAGGTGTGGAAAACATGCTGCAAAGTAAAAATGCTTTCAAAAATAGAAGTGTTAATATTTTTTATCAATTAACAAAATGCAAAGTGAATGGACAGAAAAGGAATCTAAATCAAATCAATATTTGGTGTGATCACCCTTTGCCTTCAAAACTGCAACAATTCTTCTAGGTATACTTTTTTTGAAGGAACTCGGCAGGGAGATTGTTCCAAACATCTTTTAGAACTAACCACAGATCTTCTGTGGATGTAGGCTTGCTCAAATCATTCTGTCTCTTCATGTAATCCCAGACAGAGTCGATGATGTTGAGATCAGGGCTCTGTGGGGGTCATATGATCACTTCCAGGACTCCTTGTTCTTCTTTACGCTGAAGATAGTTCTTAATTACATTGGCTGTATGTTTGGGGTCACTGTCCTGCTACAAAATAAATTTGGAGCCAATCAGACACCTCCCTGATGGTACTGCATGATGGAAGTACCTGCCTATATTTCTCAGCATTGAGGACACCATTAATCCTGACTAAGGCCCTGATTCAGAGCCGCTCGCTATTTGCAGTCGTTCTGTTACAGCCAAATATTTCAAATTTTAACTCATCAGTCCAGAGCACCTGCTGTCATTTTTTTACACTCCAGTTACTATGTTTTCGTGCATAGTTGAGTTGCTTGGCCTTGTTTCCACGGCGAAGGTATGGATTTTTGGCCACAATTCTTCCATGAAGACCACTTCTGGCCAGACTGCTCTGAACAGTAGCTGGGTGTACTGGTTTCTGCCAGTTCTGAGCTGTTGGCACTGCTGGACAACTTCTGCTTTCGAAGGGAAGTAACTAAGCATGATGTGTCTTTCATTTGATGCACTAAGTTTCCTTTGCCGACCACTGCGTCTACGGTCCTCAACATTGCCGTTTCTTTGTGCTTCTTCAAAAGAGCTTGAACAGCACATCTTGAAACCCCAGTCTGCTTTGAAAGTTTTGCCTGGGAGAGACCTTGCTGGTATAACTACCTTGTGTCTTGTTGCTATGCTCAGTCATGTTATGGTGTACAACCTGTGACATGAGACTGTCTGCCACAACCTCACCTTTGTAGCAGAGTTTGGCTGTTCCTCACCCAGTTTTAAGCCTCCTACACAGCTGTTTCTGTTTCAGTTAATGACTGTATTTCAACCTACATATGAAAATTATGATCATTATCACCTGTTTGATATGATTGGTTAATCATACACCTGACTATAATCCTAGAAAATCCCTGACTTTGTGCAAGTGTACCTAGAAGAATTGATGCTGTTTTGAAGGCAAAGGGTGGCCACACCAAATATTGATTTGATTTATATTTCTCTTCTGTTCATTCACTTTGCATTTTGCTAATTGATAAAAATAAACTATTAACACTTCTATTTTTGAAGGCATTCTTATTTTGCAGCATTTTCTCCACACCTGCCATAAACTTTTGCACAGTATTGTAGAGCTGGGCTTCCCCCAAGCTCTCCCCTCACTGTGAATAGATGCCGTGCGCATGCGCATGGCATATATTCACGTGGCGGCTATCAGATACCACAATTTTAACAACCGGGGCACCGCTAAAAGGACAGGGCATATTTTACCCCTTTAAAATCAGACAGGGCGCGGCACCCCACTAAAACAGCCTAGCAGGAAAACTGTAATCTATGATTATAGATGTGTGCTTGAATATTTTAATGTTTGCCTCCATTTATAAAATAAAAAAAGCGGAACAATAGTATACAGTGTGAGAAAGTGAGTATAGTATAGTACTTTCTCACACTGTATAGTGTAGTATAGTAAATTTGACCCATACCCTAGATTAGTGTTTTTCAACCTTTTCAACCCGAGGCACACTACACAAGATTTAAAATTGCCAAGGTACACTATCCGGCTATGCTGTGTGAGTGCCCAATGAAAAAACATAAACATTGGCTCCCACATAAAAATGTACACACATATTGGCCTCCACAGGCATAAAACACATTACATTGGCCTCTTCAGGAATAAAACACACTGCAGTACAAGTGCGCTAAGCTGACCGCTGTGGCACACTTGACAGTCGCTCGAGGCACACGGCACAGTGGCTGAAAACGCTGCCCTAGATGAATGCAATTCACACATTCAACTACACCCACTTAAGCCGCGTAACCTCTACGCGATGTTACTGAGCGATTGCACAATTACGACATCGTAATCATGCAATCGCGCACAAATCGGGCACTATTATGTCGGAAACTACCAGCAATGTGCGCTTCCGCTGGTCGTTTCCGACATCAATTACATACTGAACATGCTGGTCAATCTGCCGATAATGACAGATTGCCCATGTTCAGAGATGATTGATGTGCCTACACTGAACGATCAATCATTCAGTGTAGGCACTGCAGGGGAACAGCAACAACGGTACAATTACGATGTTGTAATCGTACTGTCGTGCCGCCGTCGCCTAGTGGATGTGCGGCTTTACTTTCTCAAGGTGTACACTATTGTTCTATTTTATTTACTTAGGTGTGGAGACAAAAATTAAGAAATGTAAGCACTTTAATCCTTAATTAGTGATTAATAGTGATCATCACATTAACAAGGTCTGTATACATGAGAACATTCTTCGCATCCAAACAACAAAAATACAGGATAATGACGTGCCGGGATTCACTCACACCCGTCATTTCTCTGCAAATCCTTGGAGTAGGCCCCAGCAGGGGGAAGGGGTAATTAATAACCTGGAGTCTAGGAGTAGCACATCTCCAATTAATTGATTTGTCTCTGTACAATCAGTACTTTTTATAACTTTTCAAGAAATAGTTATCTGTGCATTACACATACTTGCCAACTCTCCTTGATTGTCAGGGAGACTCCCTGAAATCGTAGCAATCTCCCTGACGAGTCTAGCAATCTCCCTGATTGCAGCTTATCCCCTGGTATGTAGCTGTTATATACTTGGAGGGGAAAAAAATAAATCAGAGATGATATCATCAGTGCCATTTCCCTGCATTGGTTATAAGGCACTGTAACAAGGGGAGATGTACTAAGCCTTGAAAAGTGATAAATTGGAGATAAAGTACAAAACAATAAGCTGTCACATTACAGGCTGTGTTTGAAAAATGGAAGTTATGAGCTGATTGGTTGGTATTTTATCTCTCTCCACTTTATCACTTTTCAAGGCTTAGTACATCTCCTCCTCCATGATCCCTATTGCTACATGCCTTTTCTTATAAGGTTTCTTGTGGCCAGAGGCAATACTGGGTCTGGTGACACTCGGTGCACACTCTGGCTATCCCTGTGCTCGCCCAAATATGGGTGTGGCCTAAAATAAAGTGGCATGGTCTTGCGGGGGGATCTCGATGACTTCACTCCGGGGGCAGCCATCATCCTCTTCGATGACAGGACCCAGGTTCTGCAGAAGAATGTCACTCTGCAGCACCCGGCTCCTGTCACTGCAGAGGAGCCGGCATTTTGGTGTCCCCCCTCCGAGGGTGACACCCGGGTGAGGCCCACCCCCCCCTCATGACGCCACTGCTCGTGGCCACTTGTATGGAACCACTTATAAATCACAATACATGAGCAAGCCCTAAAAATTTTTAGGGGTTTATTCATAAAGCAGTGAAAAGTTCTCTGTAGCTGAAAACAGGGCTTTTCACTGCTTTCGGTGATTCATAGAGGTTGGTTACCGTGGAGGAGGTTCTTCCTTCCCCAGCAGCACCCCTGCTTCGTATATGAATCGCTCCTTTTGAAGCCCCTGTACCTGCGAATGTATTTTAATACATTCAGGGGAATTATAATTTCTTATTACCGTGAATAGCATCAATAAGAAATTATAATTATCGAGTCTTAGACCAAATAATTAATAAATATGCCGCTTAGTGACTCCTTGCAATGCTGCAAGTGACTGGATGCTATTGGGAGTATGTAACCCCGGCAATGGTTACATCTTGCAGTGCTAATATGTCCACTGTACTCCGTTGCTCAATCTTGTACACTTGTCCGACAGTTGCAGGGAGCCCTCACCACGGGCATGCGAGTGTATGGTGACCACTGCCCCTGCGTTAGATATCACCATACACAATTATATAATAGATCTTTCTTCAGAGGTGTATTATTGCTGTTTTAGTATGTGCCTATTTCCAACCTGCAGATCAATGTAATAATAATATAAATTGTATACAATATAGGGGCATATCCAATTGGGTGCAGGATTTTGGGGCCCATTTATTAATGATCGCATTTTGCAATGCGATCAGGGCATCCAGTACCACCCATGATCGCATTGCAAAATGCGATCATACCGGCTGAATGTATGTACCGGCACATGCAGGGAGACGGGCTCCGAAAGGAGCCCGTCCCTGCGATGTGGCCGGAGTGCATGCGGGACTGCATTCCCGATATTGATACATTTGGCAGCACCGCATCCCTCATAGAAACCTATGGGGGAGGCGGCTGCGGGCGGCAATGGAGGGATCGCAGCAGGTATCGCTGCGGTCCCTCTTTTATACATCCGGGGGATACTTAATATTTGAGGTAAATTTACCTCAAATTAACTTTGATAAATGGGCCCCTTAGGCTGCAAAAACTTTTGCAGACCTCGCTCCCAATTTTGAATCATTGCGTGTATGCTCCCAATACCAGCGATCTTCAGTTAAAAAAATGGTTGCAGATTTTTTTTGCGGCCAAAATGCCCCCAATTTTGAATTACTGTATTTATGCTCCCGATACCCGTGGTAATCAATTAAGAAGTAAATTGGTTGTGTATTTTTTTGCAGCCAAGGTCCCACGGGGAGAGATGCGCCCACCTACACCAACTTGTGTTATAGCACTCTACTCCCGGCTCCACATACAGAACACACACACACAGGGGGTCTCACACACACTGACACTCCACACAGACAACGGCAGCACCCCTCACACAATGACACCGGCAGCACCCTTTGTACACTGACAAAGGCAACACCATTCACACACACACAGGACACACACACTGGCAGGGGGTAACGCACACGCTGCCAAGGGGTAACGCACACACTGACAGGGGTCACACTCACACTGCTGGAGAAGATGGAGACAGAAGATTTCAATCTGGGTAGAGGAGGAGGAAGACTGAGGGCGAGTATTATTTCCAAAAGGAAAATTCCAATTGCTTAGTCATTAAGGGGGGGGGGACGGAGTCCAAGGGGTCCTGAAGCAAGTCCTGACATTTTTCCTTAAAATAACAAATTAAGGAAATATTGGATGTGGTGAGGAGGAGCTCAAAAAAAATTGAGGGGCTCATGGAAAAAAAAATAATTATGCATCCTTTTGGATAGGAAAAAAGTTGTGGCTTGGTTGCCTGCAATTGGATATGCCCCATAGTGATTATCAGGGCCATAACTAGGGTAGTGCCAACCAGTGCCATGGCAGGGGGCGCTGTGCCATGGCACCTGCCACAGGGCATGGGGCGCTGTTTGGGCCTGTCAATTTTTCTGTTTATTATCATTGTAGCTTCCTCTTCTTTTATCTTTTAGCATATGCATCACAGTGCGCGTGTGCGCGCAGGTCTCACGCAGATCCATCGCAGAGAGATTAACAAGAAGTGAGTGTTTGGGGGTGGTAACGGGAGGGTGGTTGGAGAAACGCAGGCGTGCCAGTGCATTTGAACGCTGTTACAGGGGCGTACATAAAGTAGTCACTGCGATGCCATATGCAGCTTGGGCTTTTACTGTGTGCGATGAGATTAGCAATTTCTGAGTAAGGTCAGACCTTCTGCAAGTGTGCGTGAGGCTACGGTGGTACTCAATGTTACCGATGGGTTCACTATTTTGCTAAGTTTTACAGATGTGAGTAAGGGGATGTGGGCTTCCTTATGTTAGGCTGCCATGGCATTGTGATTGCAAACATTAGCATGTTTTTGCAGTGGACCTGTGTGCATAATCGCAACGGCGATCGCTATAGCGATCCAAAATGAGTCAGGCTCATAGACATTCAACCACTCACATAGGTAGCCATACTCAGGCAGAGAAACTGCATACTGCAGGTGCAAGTTTCAATCATGCGTCTGAAGATGCATTAAGTGGTATTTCAGCATCTATGGATGCTAACAGTCAGCGTCTCAGTCCTTGCACATTTGGATGCATGGATATACACCAGGGACGGACTTTGTAGCAACATTAGCATAATGACGCAGGCGCAACTGTGGCATAAGATGCATCTTCATCTGCATCCAATTCAGAATCCGCCCCAATGTATTAACGCTGATTTAAAATCCTAGAATAAGTTTCAATCCATGTAGGAAAGGGAGTTATATAAATAAATCTTGTAGCACATTCCTTTATTTAATTTGAATTTCCACAGGTCATAAATTTCCTTTTTGTCTAGATTCTACTTTTATAAATTAACATGGCAACATGTCTTCAATTATCTAATAGAGGTGTTTCCATGTAATTCCTGGTCATTTTCACATCCAGATAGATATGGTCTTCCCTATGAATTTGTTGCCATTATGTGTGATGGAATGTTTTACAGAACAATATTACCCTTAATAATCAGCGAGGCGTTACATAAGATATAGATGCTCCCACTCCCTATGTACATTTCTATGGTTATTCATCATACAGGTATTATGCTTTTGAAGTGGTTTTATTGATTTCTTAGTTAGGAGTGCCATTTTGTTCACCCACACATCTATGTTTAGTAAGAACTCACAAGTTTGCAATTTTATTCAAGTTGCCATTAACTACTTTTTTCATTATTACACTTTTATGGAGATGATACGTCAAAGTATATATGTAACACATTTATCTGTTATATGAATGACTCACTAGCTACATTAGTAAGCTGTAAGTGACCATACTTTATCAAATATGTGCTTCATATGGAATGGATAAAATATATAACAAAAACACATGTCTAGGCACTGGTTCAACAAGTGGGGCAAAATAGAACAGTAATCCTGAATCAGTCAAATAATAGTCTTAGTTGTAAGCAGGCAGTGGCAGTATATGCAGAGAGAGATATCAATGACTAAGCTGCAGCACATACAGTACGTGACAAATGTAAAAAATGTTCTTTGGTGATTAAAGCTGTACACTGAGCAGCCGAAAATAGTTATATTGTCCAATAAGTCATGGGTTACCTCAACACCCAGAAAGTGTATAACACGTGGCACACATCAAATTGAGTCAGTGTGCATAGTTTTGCATGCATTTTTATTTACTTGCTGTTTGGGTGGCTTAAAATTCCATTAGGTAAGATTTTCACTATTTTGAGAGTTACCTGCATATGTTGACCAAGTACATTTAGAGCATACAAATAACTATCCACAGATTTTATTTTGTGCTTTCCATCTATGTTAGAATGTTCCCCTATGTATATTATTATTACATTAATATCCTTTACAGGGAGCCTGCAGTGCCTTACAAAGTGCATATACAGAGACAGTGCAAAAATAAAAATATATAAGTGCAAAAACTTATAGTTCAAAACAATGCAGAACATAGGGAGATACAAGCCATATAAACATTACTGCAAATGTGGGCATAATGTAGGGGGTGCGACCAGTGCCATGGGATGTAAGGCAGAGGAGGCAACACTGGTGGCATCCTTTTGTGGATGCTGGGAGTTGATGAGAGAGCGGAGTAGATGTATGCTGTATAGGTGACACCTACCATGTGACTTCCTCAGTGGATTCTTTTTCAAGAATGTCCACTTAAGAAGTCACACACTTGTGGTGAAATGCGTTTGTGTGTTATGGTGTACTTCTACACCATAACACACAGCTCACACCTGCAACAGCCTAATCTACTCCACTCTCCCACACAGCATCTATGAAGCAAGGCTGCATAACTCCATCAACCATCAATGGACCCCTGCTTCTTTACAACTTAAACCATGACCACCACCGCAGGCATTACTACAAATATTACAATACCTTTAGCAACAATTTTAGCCAAAGTTTTCTCCCAGGTCTGTTCAAAACTGTATTGTCCCCTCTCTATTAGGGGTATTCAATATGGAGCGAAAACGCCGTTTCTGCGAGGTTTTCGCTCGGATGACATCATTTTCGCCGGTTTTACTTTTACACCGTATTCAATTTGGAGACTTTTCGCCAGTGCGAAAAGTATATTGCATTAGACCCTGCGAAAAAGTATCACCAAGGAATGGGTTGCGAAAAAAAGTGCAGAATTGGGGTTTTGGGGTGCAACATTTCTGGAACCCCCGTGCAGCCTTCAGACAGTCCCCCAAAAGTAATCTGCGTAAAAGAAAAAAAAAATTAAGGACACCCCAAAAATTTACTTTGAAAAAGGGGGCAAAAAAAAAAGTTGGGGTACAAACTTAAAAAATAGCGAACTTTACTCTGTGGGGTCCCCAAGTATGCCCCAAGTGTTTTGTTGATTGCAGGTGTTTGCGGCAGGTGGGTCTTTCATGATTTTTGTTAAGTCACTTTAGCAACTTTAAAATATGCTGAACCCCATTTTCAAGTACCCCAAATTTGATGCCCATAGTTGTTTTGCCCCAAAAAAACTTCTAAATGCTCTTCTGCATCACCTTATTCAAAGCCGCATTTATGCCCCAGCCGCGGCTATTAGAAACCCTGACTTCCTTCAGTAGTTAAAAATGGGGGTACCCATAGTGATCCCCCATGTCTACCCATCTTTAGGGGGTCCCTAGAATATTTCCCGAAAATTCCTGTTTTTGTTGAACCTGTAAAAAAAGCAGCAAAAATTTACAGAAAAATTACATAATTCCCCCCCCCAAAAGCCAAACCAGCCCCAGGCTTGCCAGCCAGTGGTGGTTTCTAAAAATACGGGGAACAAAATATGTAGGGTTCCACCGTATTTTAGAAACCAACACCAGGCTGCAGGGACTAGTGCTGGTATTAAATATAGGGGGCAAAAAAGACGTGGGGTGCCCTCTATATTTAAGACCAGCACCAGACCCAATCGACCGGGATGTAATGCCACAGCCCAGAGACCCAATCACCGGGGCTCTAGGTCCAAAGCATTACACCCCAAGTCGGTCAGCGCAAGCCGGTGATCTCGGGGGAGTCGGGGACCTCCCAAAAGAGGGTCCCCCCTCTCCTGAGCACCACAGGCTTACGCTGAAGCTTGGGGCTCATCCCCATACACCTGGAGCGGTGGGTATGGGGGTAATAGGGGGGCCAAATAATGTAACACTATTGTACTTTACAGTGGAACTACAAGTGCCAGAATGCCCGCAATTTTGCACTTGTGGAACTACAAGTGCCAGCAGACATGCGGCACCTGTAATTTCACTGTAAAATAAATAGTTAAAAAAAGACAAAACACACTTATGACATTTTTTTTGTACATTTTTGCTACTTTTTTTTACAGGTTCAACAAAAATGGGAATTTTCGGGAAATATTCTAGGGACCCCCCTAACGATGTGTAGACATGGGGGATCACTATGGGTACCCCCATTTTTAACTACTAAAGGAACTCGGGGCTTCTAATAGCCGCGGCAGGAAAAAACACCTGCCAAAGCAATGTAAAAACCAGACTTTCTTTTGCAGGCAAAAATAGGGGTACCCATAGCAATCCCCCATGTCTGGACATCTTTAGGGGGGTCCCAGGCATATTTCCCGAAAATTCCCATTTTTGTTCGTTAATGGGGTCAAGGGTCATTTTTAAAAAAACAGGGATAAGTTTTCAAATCACTACAGCAAGTGAAAAAAAGTGCAGAATTGGGGTTTGGGGGTGCAGGCTTATAAAAAAAATAGCCTGTACTTTTGGGAATGTCCCCTTAAAAGGAAATGTAAAAAAAAAAATGTAAAAAAAAATAAATCGGGACACCCTAAAAAAATAAATAAATAAATTTTGTTGTGAAAATAAAAATAAAGGGAAAAAAAAATGCCAAACTAACTAAATTAATTCTGGTGGTCCCCAAATATGTGGCAGGTGTTTTTTTCATTGCGCAAAGCAGCGGCAGATGCATATTTGCAGAATTTTTTAAAAATAACTTTAGGGACTTAAAAATATGCTAGTACCCATTTTCATGTACCCCAAATTTGATGGGACCACTTTTAAAAATGGCAAAAAAAAAGCTAAGTGCTCTTCTGCATCACTTCTTCAAAGAAGGGAAAAAAACACCTGCCGCGGCTATTTAAAAACCCTGACTCTCTTCTGCAGGCAAAAACGGGGGTACCCATAGTTATCCCCGAGGTCTGGACATCTTTAGGGGGGTCCTACAATTATTTCCAAAAAAATCCCGTTTGATTTCGCCGATCCAAGTGTCGCCGGGTCCCGTTTTCGACGATTTCATATTGAATACGGGTATAATCGGGGGCACGCACGATACTTTTTCGCCGGCAAAAGCTCCAATGTGCAGTGAAAACTTTGACGGCGAGGTTAACGTTTCATATTGAATACCCCTGTATGTCTTCTTCTTCATCACAACTTACATAATGTAAAATGTAAGACAACTATGTTTATGTTATCATTGATCTATGTACAGGTTCATTTTAGGGTCAAGGGTTACCTAATGTTGAAAAAGTAACAGTAAGACCAGGGCCATAACTAACTAGGGGTGTACAAGTGGTACTGTCCCATAGCACCTGAATTTGCCTTACAGTGTGCTAGCCAATAGAGCTGCTGCAGAGCTATCCAAACTGTTGCCGTGCACCATGCAGTCTGTAGAGCTGAACGAAGCATCCTTAGGATGTTCCAGGCAGTACTGTTCTTCCTGTTGCCAGTGGTCCCACAACCTCAGCGTGATGTTGTAACATCACAGAGTCAGGGGTCAGGATCAGCACAAGGCGGAAAATTACCATGATCGGCATAGAGGATTACATGCTGAAGACAGCAGTTGTGCTAAAGAGAGACAGAAAATATCCCTGTACCATTCATCTGGAGACATCTTCATCAGTGTAAACATGTCCAAAAAAAAGGACAACTTTGATTAGGTTACAGAGCTGGACGTAAGAGCCAGATTTACACCAAGAGTGAACAGTAGCATATGTGCCTGGTTTCAGGGGCGTATTTATAATAAGTGCAGGGTGGGCGGTGCACTCGGGCCCCTGAGTCCAGGGGGGGCCTGCGCCGCATACCCTGCACCCATACTTTTTTTGTTCCATACTTACCTCTCTGATGTCCCACAGAGTAGCGCTGCTGAAAACGCCTGGAAAATGGCCGCTGCGGCCATATTCCCAGCATTTTGCTCATGTGCAGTAGGAAATCACTGGGAAAATGGCTGCCACACCATTTTCCAGGTGAACTGCGCATACACAGTAGACTCCGGGTACATTCTAATGCCCGGAGTCTACTGCTGCTGTCAGTTCACTGACGGCAGCCGTGAAGAGAGGAGGGGGCCCCGGACGTGGAGTGGACACAGGCCCCATCCTCTCTTAATACACCCTTGCCTGGTTTATATGTGGCTTAACTGTTAGAAGTAAATGCTGCTACAGTTCCAGCACATAATTCATACACAATGTAGTATGAATTATCATATAAATAAAACAGTTTGGTACTATTAATAAATAAACATTGAATTTACTGTTCAAAATACAAATAAATTATAAATATAGTTTAAATAATGCGAAGAGATCACAGAAGTTAGATTAATAATAAAAGTATCAGTGGGAAGGTTAAATACACCCTCAGCCAAGCAGAACGTCATCATCATGAGTACGTATTTTGCACAAGGGTTTGTGCAAGCGATCTGTCTCTGGGCAGACGCATATGCGTCTTTGTTGTGGTCTGAATGAGACACACCTGCACTCTCAGGGCCTGATTCAGAGCCGGACGCTATTTGCGCTCGCTCGTTCAGAAAATAGGGGTGGCTATTGAAATGAACCGTTCGCTCTTTGCGGTCTGTTCACGCCTCTATGTCTGAACGAGCGAACAAAACTTGCGGTCGTTGAAAAAATACGCCCCCTGGCCACTCGCATCCTACGTCATGTCCGCTATTTATTAGATTAATCGAGTACATCGACCAGGGTATGAACTGCTCGCTATTCTTGTGGTTGGTTTTTGCTACCACAATTTTGCGAGCAGTTCTGGCTATAAAATAACCCAGTGATGTGGTCAATGATGCTGCTGTATTAATTATGCACACCCATTAAGCACGCCTGCGTTCGGATCTCCACTCCCCGTTTTCAAGCACCTTCCCCTGTTACCACCCACATACGCCTCATTCTGTCACTCAAAATAGAAGCATTCGTTATTTTGCGAGCACACGATTTTCGGCCGCACTGACTGGTTCGCGCATGCGTATTACGATCCGTACGCATGCGCAGTTGGGCAAACACCGCTCGGAGCGAACGAGCGGCCGCTTACGAGCGGCTCTGAATCAGGCCCTCAGTTCAACCTCTCTAAGCGTAGAGAGAGTGATAAGCACAAAATGCATTCCCATCACCATAAATGCAAATCATTTTTAGCGACCATGCATACTAAGCAAACCTCCAATTTCCCCAATAAAAAACAAGCGCACACATCCAACTCTACATGAACCCCATAGTGAACTGCATGACATACAATTAGAGTAGAAAGAAATGTTATTAAAGTGCTATTGGTGTCCCAAGTAGGCAAAGCATGGTCTTCAAGAACAGAGAACACGTTTTAATATTAACAATATTTGCATCAGATTATTAGTGCATTTTGTTCCAGAGGTCATCACTAAGTCAATTATTATACAATTCCAAATTTTTATATTCAATATACGCTATTCAAGATTTATAAAACTCAGGACCTGTAAATTAGTAAGCAGCTCAGGCTGTTAATACATGGCATTATTAATCCAATTTAGGTATTGTCTGGTTCCACATATGCCTGAAATACAGTAACGATTTAAATCACGTTACCATCATGCTACGTGTATTCGGATTATTGTATTTTTACTACAGTTGAAAAGCAAACTTTTTTTTTTGTTAATACAATGTACGCTTTTATAAAATACAGAATAAATTGTAGCTCGCAAAAATAAAATCCTGCACATACCATGTCTTAATTAGTAATATCTTAGAATATTTACATTTCCCTTTGGAACTGTGAATGAATCACAATACAATTAATAGAGCTGCTACAAAATGATACTAGTGCGTGTACAACCTCACTTCAGTCCTATATCCTCAGGCTTTAATTAACATTGAACATATACTGTATGTAAGTTTACAAGCCAAATGGATTTTCAGGTATAAAAAACAAAGACTTTCCAATACTGGTACGCTTACATTACAGTATGTTATTACAAGCACACATAATAGTGCCCTGCAGTGTTATTATTACATAACTGTTATGTGGTTCAACTAGAAAAGGCAGAAAAATACCTGGTATTGCCAAGTTGGACATTGGCAATGTACTTAGACACACCGGCAGGGCGCCCATCCAGTTCTCGTAGCACTTTGTAGCCATCACTTCGTTTTTTCCAGCCGACTGCTAGGTGTACCGATCAGAAAGTACATTGTGACAGCTAGTCTACATTGCATGCATAATCCAACAACATTTCTGAATCGGTAAACTGATCTATGCAGATGAATAAGCTTCCTGAAACACTGCAGCGCCAGCCTTCCGCATTCTCCCCCCCAGTGACAGCAGCTACTCTGTGCGTGTGACTGTGACAGCAAACCGTGCACTGCGTCTTATGTGTCTCTTTGCTGCCGGGCTAACTGGGCTGTCCCTGTGATCGAGACCTGTCAGATGGAGCTGACATCACCAGAGTAATATGCCCATTGCAGCGCCACCTTGTGGTGAAAAGTATTCCTATTGTCTTTACTTTTATAGCTGTAAAAGGTTATTTCTGTTTGTATTGTTTAATTAAAAGACAGCACACACATATATCTATCTGTCTGTCTGTCTCTCCAGTATATCTATATATACAGTATTTATATAACACATGTCTAAACTACATTTGGTTGATCTGAAGTTGTTTTACTGTAATTGTATTATTAAATCATAGCTTCCAAACGTATGGGGACGTTTTCACTGATTTAACTGATTTGTCAGAGGGTTGGAACTTGGGAGCAGACTTTTGGTGCCCTGGGCCAGAAAGAGCATTGGTGCTGAACCCCCCCACCCCCCAAATTTTTCAAAAAGGGACACAAGACGCGTGCTCGAAAAAGGGGTGTTACCTCATGGGGAAGGGCCATGACAAATCTGATTTGTCATGTATGAGTGATGATACACAATGAATATGAAGTATAACTCACCAGCTCTATATGTAGCAAAGCGCTAGTGAAGCTGCACCTGCAGCAGGATTTGTCCATCAGAACAGCCATGGTCAAGCCTAAAGCTGGCAGTGTAGATCACCGACTGAAAGTATAGAAAGAGATCTACTTGTAGTGTATATGCAGCAAATACTAGTGGCGGGAATCTCTGTGTATGTACCCTGCGACGGAAGCTGAACTCACTGGTAAAGGTACTCAAGGTGTGCTGGTAACACCTTGGTCGGGAATCGGTGGCTGTGTTCTGGTCTGCCATCAGAAATTGTGGGCAGATAGCTCCATGTGTAAGGTGTCTGACTGCCATAAATAAAACAGGATGTGACTGAAGGTGCTTAGGAAGGTGACCATATGGAGGGGAGTTGGCCATGGAGGAGGTAGGAGCAGCCAGGAAATGCCGGGGATAAAAGGGGAAGCTACAAGTGAGAACCATTATAAACAGAAAATTGACAGGCCCAAGCAGCGCCCCCTGCCCTGTGCCATGGCACTTGTCGCACCACCCTACAGCCATGGCCAAAAGTTTTGAGAATGACACAAGTATTAGATTTCACAAAGTCTGCAGTTTTTATGAAGGCAATTTGCATATACTCCAGAATGTCATGAAGAGTGATCAGATCAATTGCAAAGTCCCTCTTTGCCATGACAATGAACACAGGCCCTCATTCAGAGCCGTACGCTCTGAGCAGAGCGCACGCTCTGAATGAGGGCCGGGCTCCATTTTCATGGAGCGTCCTCCTGGACGCTCGTATAGCTGTGGGTCACCACCCACAGGCTATACGAGCGTGCTTTGTGATGGCCGCGATGGTCGAGACCATCGCGACCATCGAAATTGCGAGCCGGAGCCTGCGGTTGAGTTTCTCAACCGCAAGCTCCGGAGTGATTTTGGCTCTATCGGAGTGATTTTGGCCGGCTTCTGACGGGAGGCGTTCCCGTGGGAACGCCCCCGTCAGGGAGGCACGCCCCCGGCACGCCCACCAAAGGGGGCGTGCTGTCAATCAACATTGACAGCACGCCCCCTTTGATCGGACACAACGAGCGAAGGACTTTCCTTCGCTCGTCGCGTCTGGCGCATGCGCACGACGGAGCTCCCTCCGTCGTGCGCATGCTCAGTGCATAACATCGACCCACTTGCGAGCAGACAGCCGCTCGCGAGTGGGTCTGAATCAGGCCCATAATCCCAAAAACATTTCCACTGCATTTCAGCCCTGCAACAAAAGGACCAGCTGACATCATGTCAGTGAGTCTCTCGTTAACACAGGTGAGAATGTTGACGAGGACAAGGCTGGAGATTAAGGCCCCCATACATCAAAGATTGATTGCAGCAATCGTGCAATTTGCAATCGATTGTGTATAAAAATCTTTCCCTTTTTCAATCGATTGTGGCAATTCTGCAATCGATTGAAAAAGGGAAAGATTTTTATACACAATCGATTGCAATTTGCACGATTACTGCAATCAATCTGTATGGGGGCCTTGACTCTGTCATGCTGATTGAGTCAGAATAACAGACTGGAAGCTTTTAAAGGAGGGTGGAGCTTGAAATTATTGTTCTTTCTCTGTTAACCATGGTAACCTGCAAGGAAACACATGCAGTCATCATTGCTTTGCACAAAAAGTGCTTCACAGGCAAGGATATTGCTGCTAGTAAGATTGCACCTAAATCAACCATTTATCAGATCATCAAGAACTTCAAGGAGAGAGGTTCAATAGTTGTGAAGAAGGCTTCAGGGCACCCAAGAACATCCAGCAAGTGCCAGGACCGTCTCCTAAAGTTGATTCAGCTGCGGGATCGGGGCACCACCAGTGCAGAGCTTGCTCAGGAATGGCAGCAGGCAGGTGTGAGTGCATCTTCACGCACAGTGAAATAATGACTTTTGGAGGATGGCCTGGTGTCAAGAAGGGCAGCAAAGAAGCCACTTCTCTTCAGGAAAAACATCAGGGACAGACTGATATTCTGCAAAAGGTATAGGGATTGGACTACTGAGGACTGGGGTAAAGTTATTTTCTCAGATGAATCCCATTTCAGATTGTTTGAGGCATCTGGAAAAACGCTTGTCCGGAGAAGGAAAGCTGAGCGCTACCATCAGTCCTGTGTCATGCCAACAGTAAAGCATCCTGAGACCATTCATGTGTGGGGTTGCTTCTCAGCCAAGGGAGTGGGCTCACTCACAATTTTGGCTCAGAACACAGCCATGAATAAAGATTGGTACCAAAACAGCCTCCAAGAGCAACTTCTCCCAACCATCCAAGAACAGTTTGGTGACGAACAATGCCTTTTCCAGCAAGATGGAACACCTTGCCATAAGGCAAAAGTGTTAACTAAGTGGCTCGGGGGAAAAAACATCAACATTTTGTGTCCATGGCCAGGAAACCATTAATCCCATTGAGAACTTGTGGTCAATCCTTGAGGTGGGTGGACAAACAAAAAGCCCCCAAAATTCTGACAAACTCCAAGCATTGATTAGGCAAGAATGGGCGGCGGTCATTAGGTATGTGGCCCAGAAGTTGATTGACAGCATGCCAGGACGAATTGCAGAGGTCTTGAAAAAGAAGGGTTAACACTGCAAATATTGACTGTTTGCATAAAAGACTTTGGCCCTCATTCAGAGCCGCTCGTTAACAGCAGTACGCTCGTTGCGTTCCGATGTTGACTAACCGCGCATGCGTCGGTGTTACACTGCGCATGTGCGTACGGCAGATTGCGAGCTTTTTTTGACTCGTTCCTAAACTAGCGTACAGGAAGTGACATGTCAAATGTGATTGACAGAACAGGGCGTTTTAGGGTGTTGACGGGGGTGGAGATGGAAAAACGCAGGCGTGGCGAGGCGTTTTTGGGGCGTACATACATTAGCAGATGCGAGCGTAAAATGTGTTTGGACCGACTCATACGTCACTGGATGATCCTCTTTCACTTCAAAATGCTCGCACAGCTTAGGGTCTGGATTACTCGACCACATTGGCGATGGCCTTCTCCTCCGTCCCGGGACTCCATGATGTTGTTGCGATTAATCGCGGGAGGGCAGAAAAGCAATTAGTGTTGGATTGAGAACCGGCTTGGTATGTGTTTTGAAATCAGTTTTTTGGGATAGCACAAAACTGTACGCAGGTGGAACTCAGAGCTGCTAATGTCAGGATGACACAATCAATTTGCGTACATTTGTGGGGGTTTATTTTGGCCTCAATTTGGTGGTTAGGGCCTATTGTAACAATAATGTCATCATGTTTTAATTTTCGCACCATTTTATTTGTGCCTCTTGAATTTGCCTCGTTATATGAATTTTTAAACGTTCCTTAAAGAGCCCATTTTTTTTTTTTGGGGCCAGTTTTTGCCTTTTGGTCCAGGATTAAATGTAACCCATTTGTACAATAATTTCACAATCCAATGTCAGATTTTTTGTTTCAATTTATTGCTCAAACAAAAAAAAATAAAAAAAAAATATTGGGGACATCTTTTTTGGCCAAAGATATGTTCCAAAATCAAACAAATTGGCCCAACATAACTGTTGACATAAACATACAACAAAAAAATAAAAACATTTCACAAGAAAGGAGAGGGAAGTTTTGACCAGAAAGGAATATGAGCCAAGCACAGAAGGATTGTGGGAAAAGTCACCATTGCTATCACCGGTTTTTCACCAGTTCGGATGGTGGGAGGGAGGGCGCCAGACCGTGTCCGGGATGTCATCGGGCTGGCCTGTCCAGAGGCAGATGTTGTGGCCTCTGGACTAGGCACAGGGCTAGGCACATTTGGAGGATTGGCTGATGTTGTGCCAGAGGTGGAGGATCCTGATGTTCCGGCAGGAAGGGAGGTCGGCTCCACCATGTGCTGGCGAACGAGCTGCTCCAGGGGATTGGCGATGCGGATGTTGGCCCTGGTATTTTCCGCCAGGGCCTGACCAATGGTCACGTTGGCCGCAGCATTTTGCTCCAGGGCCTCAGCCACCCGTAGCAGACTGGCGTCCATCCTCTGCAGAATCTCCGTATGGAAATCCGATTTGAAATTGAGTTCTGTGAGGAGGGACACTGCCTGCGAGGGGGATTGCCCTGGACTGGCTTCTGCAGGGTCCTCAGCCGGATGTACTGGTTCCTCCCCTGCCGAGCCAGCAGAAATTCGGCGGCCAAGGCTCCCCTCTGGAGCAGACTCATCCGCCTGTGTCTCTGTTAGGAAAAAAGAGAAAAGCCTCACATTAGAATCTACATATTGGCACAATAACATTTCTGAGTTGATGACATCAAAAGATTTACCTGGGACAACATGAGGAGCCGCAAAGTCTGGCATGTCCGTATCCATGTTGGACACGCCAAACACCTCCACAGGCTGCACACACCCGTGCCAGCTCTTCTAAATCCGTCAACTCCAATGACACAGGGGTGGGACCCCCACCTGTCCCCCTTGCATGCCTAGCCCTGTCCGCGAGTTTTTGCTTTAGGCGATATTTAAAGTCGCCCCATCTGTGGGAAAAAATGGAAGCCATTATCCTTTTGTTTAAAATGGTGTTTGTTTTTAGGGGGGGCAAGTGTTTACTTACCGCCGTTTGACATCCCGGGCTAGACGGACATAATCACCCACCCTATTGACAGCAACGGCTACCTCTTCCCACATTCTCCCCTTCTGGCTTAGACTCATATTCCTGTCTGCCTGTGGCAGGATGTCCACACACTTCTGTATCAAAACCTCCATCTCCTTTCTTGTGAAATGTGGCTGCCTTTTTTTTTTGGCAGCTTTGGCCGGAATACTGGGCCCAGCAGCCTCTTACAAGTCATCCTCCTCACCTATTTGTGTAAATATTCAGATTTCACAAAATCACAACTTGCCCAATCTTATGTTTCAAATTAATCATTGATACAAAATGCATGAAAGACTTACCGCCTGACTCTTGGGCATTGTTTCCCTGGTCTGTCGCCATGTCTGAGGTCCAAACAAGAAATACACCAGAATTTTAATGTGTTTTCGTGACGTATTTATACATGCGTCCTTATTTGGCGGCCGCATCATTGATTGTGCGTTCCTATGATCCCTCCTTAATTTGTGCGGGAAACGAAACACTATTTATGGCTTGGTGTGTCTCGAATCGAGGTGGCGTTTTTGGATTGTTGGAGGTTACCTTGGCTGGAGTTTATTGATTGCGTATAAAGGAGTTGGCGGTTGGAGATTATTTTGTTTGGTAGATTTGCATTTTTATTTTCCGTTCTCTTTGTTGGTTTATATTTTTTTTACCTCGTTTCTTGATTTGGTAAGTTTTGTGAAGTTTAACTTTTGATCAATTGTTGTTTCATTGTGTTTCTTCTTTTTTTTTAATTTTGGATCCATAATTTCATCTATTTTAGCTTTTGATTAATTTCGGACCAAAAGACCTTTTGATTTGGACTCTTATATATTTGCTCTTGGTAAGTCCATTTTTTATCTTGTATTTGCGACCTAATTAGCGCATTTTTATTACTTACTATTGTGACTTGTATTTGCGACCTAATTAGCGCATTTTTACTACTTACTATTGTGACTTGTATTTGCGACCTAATTAGCGCATTTTTACTACTTACTATTGTGACTTGTATTTGCGAACTAATTAGCGCATTTTTACTACTTACTATTGTGACTTGTATTTGCGACCTAATTAGCGCATTTTTACTACTTACTATTGTGACTTGTATTTGCGAACTAATTAGCGCATTTTTACTACTTACTATTGTGACTTGTATTTGCGACCTAATTAGCGCATTTTTACTACTTACTATTGTGACTTGTATTTGCGAACTAATTAGCGCATTTTTACTACTTACTATTGTGACTTGTATTTGCGAACTAATTAGCGCATTTTAAAATGCTTATTAATCATTTTAACTTTTTGGAGGTTGCCCTTTCGCTTTTTGTGCAAACATTTCAACCCATTTTGATGTACTGTGTGCAATGTCGTTTTGCTGTTTTGCCAAATGTGTGTTTCGCATATTTTAAGTTTGGTCTAGCACAAAATTTAGAAACAAAAATGCACAGAGTGAAATTTGTCAAATAATTTTTGTGATTAATTTCAGTTTGGACGTATCATGACAATACCCCGGCATGTAAGCAGCAATGGATGGTATCATCAAGCTAAGTTGTTTTAATTTACTTTTGGGGTGGGTCAAAAGCCTTACATTGAAATCTTTGAATTTCAGGTAGATCTGGGGCGGATTGTTCTGGCCATGCTCCCGGAAGCCGACCAACCTCAATCTCGTCCCAGGCGTAGGCATCGTAGGCATGCAAGGCCCCAGATATTTCGAACACGTGTCACCCTTTTTGGAATGCCCGATGATGAGGTTTTAAGACGCTACCGTCTACCTCCCAAAATCATCATAGACACTCTCTCATTAATAGAAAGTGATCTTTAGCGGCAAATTGACAGAACCATAGCAATACCACCACTTACGCAATTTATGGCGGTGTTACATTTCTGTGCCTCAGGATCGTTTCAAACAATGGTGGGAATAGTGGCGGGCATCTCCCAATCCTCCTTTTCCCGGATCCTGAGGGCAGTGATGGAGGCACTTTTCAAGCACCTCCATCATTTTATTCAAATGCCTTTGGATATGGGTGCCCTTAGTGTGGCCAAGGCCAATTTTTACCAAATAGCTGGCTTCCCACACATCATAGGGGTTGTGGATGGTACTCACATACCACTTCAGCCTCCAGCACGGCTGGAGGCCATATTTCGAAACAGGAAACACTATCACTCCCTGAATGTAATGGTGGTATGTGATGCCTCCCTCCAGATCCTGTCCCTGAATGCTAAATTACCAGGAAGTGCACATGACTCCTTCGTCATCCGGCAATCAGGGATATGGCACAAATTAAACAACCTACAAGCTGGTGATGCGTGGCTTCTGGGTAAGTGGAGACCTTTAGTACATAACAATGTTAAGCTTGATACACAGTGTTCCTGATGTTGTCTATTCTTTTTCACAGGAGACAGTGGATATCCTTGCATGTCCTGGCTGCTCACTCCTTATTTGGCTCCCACACCAGGCCCACAAAGTGCGTATAATTCCGCACTTACAGCCACCAGGCAAGTGGTGGAGCGCTGTATCGGCCTTTTAAAAGGCCGATTCAGATGCCTCCGCCGCTCTGGTGGCGAGCTCATGTATTTGCCGGATATGGTGTCGAAAATTGTGGTCCTGTGTGGGATATTTCACAACATCGCCATAAGGAGTGGTGTCCCAATGCAGCCAGAGGATGCCTTACCTGAGGATGGCCCCCCCGAGGTTGGTCGGAGGTCAGTATGTAGGGGGGCCATACGCGATGATGTGGTGGCCAGATTTTTTAGGTAAGTTTTAACAAAACAACAGTGTTTATACCTAATGTGTTTGGGTTTGTTTGCGAACATCTAATTTTTTGCTGTTTTTTGCACCATCTTCTGTTTGTTCACATAATCTTTGGCACTCCAACGCTCACTACTTCCTGCTACCCTTACCAAACCTGGATCTGGACATTTTGGGAATATATTCTGGAACCCATATCGCAACGCCATGTTTGTGGAATCATGTTGGCATGGTCCTTCGTCAACCAGTTCTTGATTTGTTGTTTTTGGTTTGTTTTTGTTTGGTATGTGTTGTATTTGAGATTATCACTGTGTTTTTTTTTGAGTGACCACTTTGATTTATCAGTTATGTTGTGAATAAATGTTTGTAGAGTGAAATGTTCTTCCTTTTTTTGGACGTTACCAGCAAGTGTAACCAGGTTCACACACGTTACATTTGACTAAGGGGTAATCCAGTACTGACGCCAGTTGAGCTAAAATGAAATATGTTTTCAGGTTCCAAACCCACACCAAAAGGAAGCCTGTACAATCATTTGGCTTTGTAAGATTGGTCTAAGCAGCTTGCACACCAACTAGGAACCTGTAAAATGTAGAAATATCTAATTGACACTACACCCAAAAAGGGAAATGACATTGTGACTGTTATGTGTTTCTTGTGGCTGTTTTACATACAAATACAAAACACAATCTTACTTTAAAAAAATGGAAATCCTTGCAGGAACAGTCTACTTATGTCAGGGTAAACAATCTTTGGTTTTGAAAAAACGAATGAGCCAGAACGTATGTTCGAAAAAAACAATTTATTTTGAAAACGAAAAACCAAAAATAAAACTACTGACGAAGGATGCCAGACAGACGGTCAAGGGCCACGAGCACCCCAATTATATGTTGGCGCATCTGGGCCACACAGTCTTGTACTTCTTGCCGACGCCTCTGTTCCTCTGTGGGTGAGAAAAGTGTGTGGATTAATACAACAATAGGGAAACCACATTAAAATTTCAAAAACACAACGAAATCACTCTAAAAAAAAAAAAAAAAAAAAAAAAAACACTGAAATGGGGGCTGCAAAAAATACAAGGCCTATGTACAAATTCCCACAGGTGTGATATGTGTATGTTGAAATCAGCAGGAACAGGTAAAGGCAATCTGCTAAATCACCAAAAGTCTACCCAAAAACCCGAATAAAGGAACGACACATGATTACATACAAACAGTTTGTGGTTAAAAAAAAGGCTAAAGAAAAACATACCGGTAGACAAAACGGCAGCTCCGGAAGTCCCACCATCGTCCTCCTCGGAGGAGCCTCCATTCCCCAAAGATCGGGGCGGGGTTATTACGGACTCCGGGGAGGGGGTAATTGGAAGAGGGGTGGTTGGAGGAGAGGGGGAAGTGGGACGGAGGGGAAGGAGGCCCGACATTTCCGGGAGAGGGTCTTGGAAGGCTGGGGAGGAGTGGGGAATAGGGGAATTATTGGGGGTGGAGTGTTGGCTGGGGGTTGGGGAGAGTGGGCGTGACCGCCGTCTGGCCGGACGGTGACGGCGTAGTCTTGGCTGTCCCCCTAAAAGATGTAAAACAAATTGTGGTTAGTTTCAGCACAAATCCTGGCCAAAAAACAATTTAAAATCACCACCCACCAACAAAAAACATGCAAATATGAGGAGAATGAATAAATATGAAATAGAGGGAAAACATGGCCATGCAAATATGAGTAGAATGAATAATTATGAAATAGAGGGAAAACATGGCTATGCAGATATGAGTAGAATGAATAAATAGGACAGACATGAAAACATGCACACGCAGTTTGGGCCACAAAGACAAACATGAAAACCACAATACATAAAACTTACTTTCTGAGATCTGCATGCGAAAGCATGCCAGCAAGCGGGACGTTCGCCGTTGCAGGTCCGACCACCTGCGCTCCAGCTGGCCGATGTTGCGGCGTGAGCCGAAGGAGCGCAGACGGGCCCGTGCCTCCGCATATGCGGAACGCTTCTGCCGGTTGGTGATGGGTGGAGGCTGGCTGGTGATACGCCTATCCAGCACCTCCGTTAGCACCAGCAGCTCGCGCCTGGTGAATGCGGAGGCTCTCATGATGGCAATGGTGTTTTTCTTAAAAATCATTTTTGATAAAGTGGCCAAAAAATTTCTGATTGGCTAATGTATTTGGGAAATTAACAGGAGCAATTCTATTGGTTAGTGTATGAGTCATGTGTTCGACAGGGCCAGAAATCTCTGGAGAGTTATGATAGGCTTGATGCAGTGACATGCGTAAGCAAATTTAAATAAAGAAATGAACCCCGGGAAATATACGGGGATCCAAAGCAATAGAACAATTGTTTAATTGTGGGTAACATGTTTTTTGAGCAATAAAAGCGAATGTTTAAGCCGTACGTATTCTGCGGGAAAACACAAACACGGACAAGAGTAAAGTTTCTTGCATTGTGTTGAAAAAAAAACAACAATTAAGCTAATTGATACATTGATTGGCATGATACGATTGATGGAGGTAGGCAGAATAAAGGAGCAGGTAATCGACATCTGACAAGGCCACTTCCGGTTTATACTTACGTGCGTTCCCTTCAAGCCATTTTGGGGATGTACGCTCGCTATTTCGCACGCTCGTTAGTTAGAGGAGGGGTCGTCTGAGTTTGGGGAGGATTTTTAGATGCGTTCGAAAATACGAGAGAGCCCTTGAATTTAAATATTTTTGTACGTACGCCTAACGTACGTTCGCCCGCTTGCGAGTGGGTCTGAATCAGGCCCTTTGGCACTTATGAAATGCTTGTAATTTTACTTCAGTATACCATAGTAACATCTGACAAAAAGGTCTAAAAACACTTAAGCAGCAAACTTTGTGAAAACAAATACTTGTGTCATTCTTAAAACTTTTGGACATGGCTGTAGATAAGGCCCTGCTTGGGAGGTATTCACTGTTGCACTCCATGCCACGGTGTGGAGCTTAAACAATAGTTTTGCTATGTGTCAAGCTGGGTTGTTTTTTTTTCTTTTTTTTTTTTTGGGATGCGGACAATATCCCAGCTGCAGGGATTCCGGCGCCGGAATCTCGACACTTGTCAGAAATTAAGTAGCGGGGTTGGAGGAAGGGTTAGCGTTAGGGGTTAGGCACTAGGGGGAGATTTAGGCACTAAGGTAGGAGGGTTAGGTTTAGGGTACGGGGAAGGGGAGGTTAGGTTAGGGTCAGGCACCTGGAAGGGAGGGTTAGGGTAGGGTTAGAATACTGACCCACAAGTGTCGGTATTCTAACCCTGTCGGGATGCCAGCATCAGGATTTTGACCACAGGGATCCCAAACGCCGGATTCCCATACCCATCCCGTTTTTTTTACATAAAATTATGTAGAAATGTCAGTTTCTGCATAATTTCATGTTTTGTAGCTATGGCACAATGCAGGAGATTTCACAGAAATCTCTGGCAAAGTGCTAAGTAGCACTGCAGATCGCAGTCTCCATTATTGTCAATTGTAATTACGATCTGACCCCTATGTACCAAACTCCAAAAAGGGAAGCTTTTCAGAGTTTTGCCCCGGTAGTTTACGCCATCTTCAGATGGCGTAAACTACTGTAAGCCTATGGAGGCTCCAGGTGTAGGAGAGAGATCTCCGGAAACTGACACTGTGCGCAGACTGTTCCCCGAATATTAGTACATAGGCCTCTTTGTGTTTTTGTGGGAATAAACATGGCCACACCTACACCATAATTTTGGAACCTCCCAATGTTGAGAGGTAAGGTTATATCTTTGGTGTATAGGTCTTTATGAAGACATACTTGTCTAGCTAGAAACAAACTGCATACACATTAAACCAAAACAAGATTACCATTGTATACACTTTAGCAGAATGCTCTGCTGTGCACCTGTGCCTCCCAATTGTCCCCGGAGGGATGATTATTGGAAATCATTAACTCAGAAGTGTTGTTATAACGGGTGTGGTATGCTATGCCAACAACCAGAATGTTGATATTTGGGATGTCAACACGTTCAAAATGTTGACAGATAACAAGCCAACAGTCATAATGTCGACACTATTTTGGCCTAAAACAACTCCCTAACCCTAATTACAGCTTAACCCCAACTGAATGTCGATATTATAACTATCGACATTCACAATGTTGAAATTTTGAACATGCCATCATTATATCAGTTTTGACATAGTGGAAGTTGATATGTTATCTGTCGGCATTTTGAACATTTTGCCATCTTGAATTTCGACATTCAGAATGTATCAACATGCTAATATACTGACTGGAACCTGTCAGAAACTGGGTAACAGCATCCAAGCTGCTCAGTCCTGTGCAGTTGGCACTTGTGTTGCTCCTGCTCCCCTCTTTCCCGAGCACCATATGGAAAGGGTACCCCCAGGGCCTTCAAGAGATTGGTAGGGCCTTGGTATTAGAGTGTTACATGGCCACACCCATTGTGAATACAGGAACCATCTGAAGAAGCTATAAAATAAGACAATCCTCATGGATTCTGCCCAATTCACCAGTGAGTCTCGATTGTGCAATCCATGCTGATCGATGCTGCAAATAAAGGCATTATATAGAGGTGGCAGGACCACAATGGTGGGATCATGGCACCACATGGCACCAATCCATAGGCACTCTCCACCTCATACATAGAAATTGAATCCGCACTAGACCAGATTCAACACAATAATCTTACATGTCCCATCATAATAGCTGTTTAATGTAACTAGGACTGCACAGGTTTTGGTTGGTGGTGCTCCAAATATTAACTATGAAAACTTAATATCCCCTTTTTTGCAAAAGAGCAAAAATCAAGACAAAAATGTTTTTTTGGGGGGCACACTTAATACAATAAATAATAAACAGATTATTACTAAAGATATAACTGTAAAAGGATACAACCCCTTAAAATTACTTTAAAGTTCACAGCCGGGGTATATCAATATATTCATCAATAAATTGGTATTAAATAAAGTTGGGTTCTGCGAAAATATAAAAAGAATTCCCTTTTAGGGCCGTATTCATTTAGAAGTGAAAAGCCGAGATCCGCAAAATAGTATCACTGATTGCGTCTTTTCACCTGTCGGAAACTTATCTCCGTATTCAATTCCACCCACTTTTCGCGTACGTGGAAAGTCAACGCAATGAAAAAGATTAGCCTCTGAATAGCAGGAGAAAAGTGCAAAATTTTTATTTTGGGGTGCAAAGGTGGGGAAACCACTCAGAACCCTTGGGACAGCCTCTCAAAGGATAACTGTGTAAAAAAATTCCAGAAAAAACTTAAGAACACCCCAAAAAAGTACTTTCATTTTGGGAGTGAAAAAGCACAAAGTGGGGGGGATAACTTCTCAAACTAGTGAAATAAGATTCTGGGGGTGCTCTAAGAAGAAAGTCATGTGCTTTTGGGATTGCAGGTGCGTTTATGAGGGAGGAATTTCACTTATTAATACTTTAGAGACATTAAAAGAGGCTTGCACCCATTTTCAGGTTCCCCAAATTTGACAGGACTACTTATTTTCTCCCCAAAATACTGCTTTATGCTATTCTTCACCACTTGTGCAAAGACACTAATTAGAGGCTATGGTACCCCAAACAGTTTTATTAGGACTAATTGGGCACTACTACATTGATCCCCAATGTTTCTGCATCTTTTTGGGGGGTTCAGGCTGATTTCCACGATTCTGACACCACTTTCCACATGTTTTGACTTTGCGTGTAGACGCTTTCGCGTCTTTTGGAATTGAATTCGGCGAATAGTGGGGACACGCACGATAAGTTTCCAAAAGACGCGATCAAGGCGAAAGAGTCTAGCAAGCGGAACTTTATCACGGGTGCGAAACTAATTGAATACCGCCCTAAGTATCAATTCCAATTTTAATTACTGATTCCAATATTAGTTATATAGTGGGTGTTTCTGTTTATTGTATTAAGTGTGCCCCAAAAAGCCATTGTTATTTTGTTTTTGCTCTTGCAAAAAAAGAGAATATAGAACCCTTCAAACCTCCTCATCCCCATAATTCCCGTTCAGAATTTTCCTGAAGTATTAATTGAAATATGCAACTTTTTCAAGACCTCTGCAATTCGTCCTGGTATGCTGTCAATCAACTTCTGGACCACATACTGACATATATTCTTGGGACAGCATGAATTGCAACAGCACCTTTGTGCATACACAGTGTGTAACTAGGGAATTGAGCACGCGCAGTAACAAAACTCGCTCAACTCCGTGAACATCACCATTGTGTATGGCTCTTAATCAGGTCCACAATCTTCTGAGACAAGTTATATGAAATTCAGCAGGTACCAGCACCATTGACTCATACCTTCCAACATTCGGAGTCCCAGAGTTGGGACCTCCGCGTGCGCGCCTGGAAAGGGGGCGTGGTCTAATTGTAAAGGGGCATGGTCTGATTACACGCCCCCGTTTACATTACTAATGGGGCGTGCCCAGTATCTCCGAGATGCTGGGCTGCCCCCCGTACTGTGAATAGATGCTGTGCGCATGCGCACAGTATCTATTCTCGCTCTGCATACCTGCTATGCTACTGTATGCAGAGTCCCAGAAAAACGGGACTGTCCCACTGAATGTGGGACAGTTGGGAGGTATGTTGACTAGACCTCGATCTGCAGGAACGGAACTATTATGGTAGCAAAGATACTGCTCCAATGGGGTCTGTGGTCAAGAGGGGGGGGGAGTGGGTACTAATTACCCGGGCCTGGGCTTGCTGAAAGCGGCCAGACGAGGGCCCGGGTCTGACGCTGTCCCTCCCCCCTCCCTGTCAGCTGAGCAGCCAAGCACAAGCTCCTCTGTCTCCTCTGGCAGTCTCCACTGCCTGAGGGGGGAAGCGATCATCCTCGCACCCCCCTCTGGATTTGCGCTGGGCTGAGGGGCTCACAGCGCACCCCTCCACAGCAAGCAGGCTGCAACAGTTTTTTTCTTAAGGGGGCATTGCCACACCTCTCGCGATTAGGCTGCGCCCCCTTCACCCGGGCACCACAAGGCTCTTGGCAGCGCTGTCTGCGGTAGTGCAGGGCGCTGACTGCACTATTAAAGTCCCATGCAGCAGTATTGAGACTGCTGATAAACTAACAGGGTAGTTTGCTTCCTATTGGTTACAGCAAGCAAGGACTGATTAGCAGAAGGTGTGTCTGTAAGCTGCTGGTGGTAAGAAATTGACAGTTCTATGTACTGTGTATTGGGGCCCACAAATGCTTGCAACAAGGATACAGTAAAAAAAGTCTTTGCTGCTCATCCGAGCGGCAGTACCCACATTATTTCTGTGTTGTGATATGACCAAGTTTTCAGGCTGTTCAGAGAACATTTCACAAGCTTTATTCCATATGAATGACAATCAAAATAAATGCACCCTAAGCATGCTAAATAAGACTCTTTTGGTTAACTCTTTAGCAGTGAGCTGCAACCGCGTTCCAAAAAGTAAAAATTAAAAAATTGTCTATTATATCTATATAATAAAGAGGACTGCTTATTTAAATTCGGTCATCACGTTGCTGTGCTTGCACCTGCCAATGTCACCAGTGTGCCTGCACATCCTTTTGGCACAGCCTGTCGTTCTGCCGCTAAGGAGCTACTCACTGCTGCCGGTGGTGTCAAAACATGCAAAGTAGATGGATGAGATGTGCGTTCTGAAACAGTACATCAGGTTTAATTGAATTCCTCACTTAAATTCATACTGCTGCAGTCATATGATGTACTGTCTAAAACCTAATCAAGGTGATGGGAGGGTACTGAGAACTGTCAGTTCCAGTGTTGGAACAAAAAACTGTTTTATTTAGTTCCTATGCTGTGTACAAATAGGGCTCAATTCAATTACCCATGATTTATTTGCAGCTGCAAGTAAGTGCAGCTAACGGCGTAACAGGGCTGCAGTGTGCACTGTGCTTGCCCCGCCTCCTGAATGCATGATGGTGCGCTGAAGGGACAAGGCTTCCAGCACCAGTAAGTGCAGCACTGCCCGGAGCATCCTGAGGGCGATCCAATCGGCTGTACAGACTGCAGGGTACGTGTCTGGAGCGTCCAAAGGACGCGAGATATGGCCGTGAGAGGGTCAATTCTGATGCCATTGCTGGTGTTTACTCTTTGCAGCGGCACCTCGCCGCCCTCGCGTGGGGGGAATAGTTAATTGGATTGAGCCCATGTAATTATTGAACAATGTAATGATACTGTATTAGCACAACAGGTGGAAGTAATATTAACATGTGAGATCATTAAGGATTTCCTCCAGGGATGCAGACATTGCCATGTTTGTCCAGGCTGCAGTATAATATTAGCTCATGGGATTTTGAGGGTGTGCTTCAGAGAATGCTTTTCACCACTACTAACAAACCAACTAATTGAACTTATTGTGGAAGAACAGTGTTGCATCTGTCCAACAGATCCAGAATCTTTCCAAGGCGCATAGAAGCCATAATGGTTACCACCCATCTGGGAATGCTCTGTTCTGTTCATCCCGGATGGGTGGTGTCTGGGAATTCTCAAACTGCCGTTGCCCTTTGCCTCTGTTCCACTTCCACCCGGTGATGCCTCCTAGCTTGGTAAGTCCACCCCAACGTCTACTGCCCGCCCCGCCATGGTCCTCCTGTGAGTCACTATTTTCTAAGAAGGAGTGAGGACCCTCGGAGAGGGGAGACCTGGCAGACTGGGACTGTCACTGAAAGGAGCATCTCAGTCCAGTTGTTATTTGGGACTACAAAGAATGATAGTGTAACAGTAATTATGAAAACAGTTCATATGGTAATACTTCCTTATAGAGTTGTGTGCAAAGCACCTTATGAGTGTATGTTTCCACTGCAGTCAATGAAGTTAGAAGGGATTAAAATGTCATTAACTATGTCCTACACTTCTCCCAGACTAATTATTTGATTGAAATAATAACATGTATTTTCCCTACTACAGCCATGGCCAAAAGTTTTGAGAATGTCACAAGTATTAGTTTTCACACAGTTTGCTGCTTCAGTGTTTTTAGACCTTTCTGTCAGATGTTACTATGGTATACTGAAGTAAAATTACAAACATTTCATAAGTGTCAAAGGCTTTTATTGACAATTGCATTAAGTTTATGCAAATAGTCAATATTTGCAGTGTTGACCCTTCTTTTTCAAAACCTCTGCAATTCGCCCTGGCATGCGGTCAATCAACTTCTGGGCCACATACTGACTGATGGCCGCCCATTCTTGCCTAATCAATGCTTGGAGTTTGTCAGACTTTGTGGGTTTTTATTTGTCCACCCACCTCGAGGATTGATCACAAGTTCTCAATGGGATTAAGGTCTGGGGAGCTTCCTGGCCATGGACCCAAAATTTTGATGTTTTGTCCCCCAAGCCACTTAGTTATCACTTTTGCCTTATGGCAAGGTGCTCCATTATGCTGGAAAAGACATTGTTCATCAGCAAACTGTTCTTGGATGGTTGGTAGAAGTTGCTCTTGAAGGATGTTTTGGTACCATTCTTTATTCATGGCTGTTTTCTTAAGCAAAATTGTGAGTGAGCCCACTCTCTTAGCTGAGAAGCAACCCCACACAGGAATGGTCTCGATGCTTTACTGTTGGCATGACACAGGACTGATGGTAGCGCTCAGCGTTTTTCCACATGGAGGGATTCATCACAGAAAATAACGTAACCCCAGTACTCAGGAGTCCAATCCCTATACCTTTTGCAGAATAGCAATACATGTTGGTAGCTGCTCAATCACTTCAGTAATATCACTCGGGTGCATGTAAGGGAGGGGTTATTTTATACAAGAAACAACAAAAAGTATTCCACCAGCACTCAGAATGAAATCATCAATAAGATTTGAAAAACTACATGGTGGTAGATAATTCAGAGATTTCAGTTGCATATTTGTGCAAAAATATGGCTAAGACTCCAGGCCACGTCGCGGCTTCTCTGATACTGGAGGTCCCTAATTCTTTGTCAAAGTCTGGGTTGCAGAGCCCCAAAAAGACGGCGAAGGCCAGCCACCCTAGGGAAGCACACAAGTGAAAGACTAAAGTGTTAGTAAGTTTTAATAAGAATAAAGCAAAAACTAAAGATATATTTAATAACACATAATCATAACACATGTAGTCGACAATATATAAGCATAGCTAAAAACAGAGAAATTAAAATTAAGATGATGAAAATATAAAAATGAAAAGGTATGAAAAATAAAAAACTAAATGTATAGACAATCACGTCAGTATGCACCACGCAGAATAATTATAAATATGAATATTATATAGTATAGACAAAATCGCTAACTCCTATAAAACACCAATCAATGCTGCTTGGTAACATAGAAACGAAAGGAGTAAAAAAACTGATGTAGTATTCTTAAGGGGGGAATCCACTACACGATTTTAGCAGGCGATTGAACGATAATGACGTCGTTATCGTTCAATCGTTTAAAAATCGTTTAGAAATCGTGCAGTGTTTGGTCGTTAACGATCAACGATGCGCGCTCCCGCTGGTTGTTTGATCGTCTCATCAGTCGACTGAACATGCAGGTCAATTTCACTTGATCTATTAACGATAGTTTGCAAATCGTTTGCAAATCGTTTGCAAATCGTTCAGACTGAAAGATAAAATTTCAAGGGAAAAAATCAAGGGAAAATCGTTTAGAAACTGGACAGGGAGTAGATCGTCTAGTGGATGTGCCCCATTAGAATGTCACAATTGTAGCTCCATTCAGGAGAGATAATCTGTGTCCTTTTAAAACAACCCAGTGTTGTAAAAGAGAGGAGTTTTTTGGCACAGTTCCCAGGAGACTAGTCAATGCGTGTAAAGTCTCCTATTTTGTTAATATGTAGCAATTCCAATTAGGAACAGAAAAAAAAGAAAAAAGAAGATGGAGCACTAGAAATGGGGAGCGACAGGAGAGCGCCCCTAAATCTAACACTCTTCTGGCGGACGCTATAGCCAGATGAAAAAGAGTCTTTGCTGTGAGCCATTTCAGTTCCACAGAATCCAGGGGTTCAAATGAAGGACCCTGGAGGGCTGACAAATCCCATGGAGCCACTGGAGGGACAAAGGGAGGTTTTATATGGAGGACACCTTGGAGGAAGGTGTGGACACCCAGTAGTGGAGCAAGTCTACGCTGGAACCATATAGATAGAGCAGAGACATGCACTTTCAGTGAGGCAAGATGTAGTCCAAGGTCCAATCCAGCTTGAAGGAAGGCCAGGACTCTGGAAATCCTAGATACTTGAGGATCGCAGCTTCTGGTACGACACCATTGGAAATATGTATGCCACACTCTGTGGTAGATCCGAGCAGAGGCTGGCTTACGCGCTCTGAGCATAGTTTAGACTACAGAGCTAGAGAATCCTTTGGACCTCAGGAGGGATGTCTCAAGAGCCACACCGTCAAAGACAGACAACCCAGGTCCGGGTAAAGGTAAGGACCCTGAGACAACAGGTCTGGACGTTGAGGCAGCAGGAACGGAGTGTCGATGGAGAGATTCCGAAGATCTGAGTACCAGTGATGTCGAGGAAGCAGGGAGACAGGAGGGAACAGGTACGCAAACTGGAAGGTCCACTTCACTGATAATGCGACTATGAAGGTTGCTTCGGTATCCCTTGTTCCGGACCCGTACACCGGCAGTTTGTAATTGTGTCGGGAGGCCATGAGGTCCACCTTTGGGAGGCCCCATCTGCTCACTAGGAGTTGAAACACCTCTTGGTGAAGAGATCATTCCCTGGGATGCACTTCATGATGGCTGAGGAAGTCTGCTTCCCAATTGAGAACTCCCGGAATGAACACTGCAGAGATAGCCAGGAGGTGACCCTCGGCCCATATCGGAATGCGTGACACTTCTGTCATTGCTGCCCGACTTCGAGTGCCCCCCTGATGATTGATGTAAGCCACTGTTGTGGCATTGTCAGACTGAACCTGTACAGGTTTTCCGTGAAGTATGTTCTGGGCCAGTTTGAGGGCCCTGTAGACAGCTCGAAGTTCCAATATGTTGATTGGCAGGGTTGATTTGACCGATGTCCAACGGCCCTGAAAGGAGTGTGGACCAGTCACTGCGCCCCAGCCCCGGACTCTGGCGTCCATTGTTAGGATTACCCAGTCCGGGATCCAACAAAAGGGGTGACCTTTGGTTAAGATGAGATGAGATGTCTGTAGCCACCAAGAGAGGGACAGACACACCTCCGGAGAGAGCACCATCTTCTGAGCTTTGATCCGATGGGATAACCTGTTCCACCTGGAGAGGATCAGCCTTTGCAAAGGCCTGGAATGGAACTGAGCATACTCCACCATGTCGAAGGTGGACACCATGGATCCCAGAACCTGCATTGCTGAGTGGATCGACACTCGGCATCTGTGGAGACATCTGTGCAATCGTAGTTGAAGTGTGGAGAGCTTGTCTGATGTCAGAAAGATTCTCTGATTCTGAGAATCCAGCAGGGTTCCCAGATGAATCATTCTCTGTGATGGATTCAGGGAGGACTTTTTCCAGTTAATTAACCATCCGTGCTTGTGGAGGAAAGCAATGGCCAGCTGCAGATGGAGGTGGAGCACATTTGGGAAACCTGCTAATAGCAGGCGGTCGTCCACATATGATAGCAGTCAAACACCCTGACCATGCAGGTGGGCCGCCATGATAGCCATAATTTTGGTAAACACCCGAGGAGCTGTGGATAGTCCAAAGGGCAGAGCCTGAAATTGGAAGTGTTGCTGTAGTATAGCAAAACGGAGATATCGCTGATGAGAGGGCACTATAGGTACATGTGGGTACGCATCCTGAATATCCAGAGATACCATAAAGTCCCCAGGCTCCATAGCTAGGATGATGGAGCGTTGGGTTTCCATCCTGAACCTGGGTACCCTGAGGAATTTCTAAGTAGAAAAAGGAGGGGGATTTAACCCCCTATTGTACCTCAGCACACTGAATAATACCTGCAACAATATATGAAGACTATATGGTCATAGAAATTCAGAGATATTAGTTGCATGCATTTGCAAATACATGGGAGGCTGCTGGGCCATGTCACGGCTTCTCTGTTACCAGCAGTCCCTTATCATGAGGCCTTATAATTGGTATAATTTACATTTGGGGTGAGCGTTTGGGCGTAGGGCCCCAGGGACTGGTCTGGCTGGGCCTCCTCAGGGCATCACCACTTAATACACATAGTTGCTTTTCACATCACCTTTTATGTTTGTTTATTATTCATGTATTTTTTCACATATATTTTAACCTCTCATTCCACACTTAATGATTACTCACACACAGCTATACTTTACACTGCACTGTCACTCTTTTTCCATTTTCGTGTGATGCCCAGGGGGGGTCCTGGGCTGGACGTTTTTTGGGGTGCACTGCGCCCCGGACGTGAACCCCTTAGTGTTAGGGACTGCTGGTAACAGAGAAGCCGTGACGTGCCCAGCAGCCTCCCATGTATTTGCAAATGCATGCAACTAATATCTCTGAATTTCTATGACCATATAGTCTTCATATATTGTTGCAGGTATTATTCAGTGAGCTGAGGTACAATAGGGGGTTAAATCCCCCTCCTTTTTCTACTTAGTATGACCCCTCCCTTTCATGCACCTGATTAGTACTGCTAGATTGATTGAGCAGCTGCCATTTTTGTTTGTTTACCCTAAGGAATTTGTTCAGGGATTTGAGACTCATTCGGCTTCTGAACCAGAAAGAGAGTAGAATAATAACCAGTCCCTCGCTGAGATAGTGGGACTGATGCAATTACGCCTGCTTGCAGCAAGGACTGTATGGCTTTCTGGATTTGCAGGGTCTTGCTCGGGTCTGAAGGAGGGCTTGTGTAGGAAAGCTGGTGGGGAGGCCATCGAAGAAATGAGAGGTTGTACCCGTGAGAGAACAGTTCTCTTACCCAAGCATCCGTGGTGGTTTGAAACCAGCACTGGGTGAACTGAAGAAGTCGACCTCCCACTATGGGATCTTCCAGAGGGTGGCCCGTCCCATCAGGCTGAGGGTTTATCTTCGCGTTTTGAAGTAGGTCGTCTGGTGTTCCAGGTCTGCTTGTTCCTGGGTTTGGTGGCAATAGTGGAAGCCGACTGCCTAGGAAAGGACTGACCTTTAGGCTTTCCCTGAGGGCTAAAACACTTAAAGGATGTAGTCTGAGGATTAGTAGTACTGTAGTTGCTGAAGGCAGATATGCAGTTTTTGATGCTGCCAACGTGGTTACAATCTTGTCAAGGTCTGGGCCAAACAAGATCTCCCCATTGTAGGGTAACACTTCTAGGCCTTTCTTGGAATCTGCATCTGCCTTGCATGAGCGTGGCCATAGGGTACATCGGGCAGACACAGCCGTGGTTGAGACTCTGGAGGTTAGGTGACTGGCATCCAATGTCGCTTCTCCAATATAGGAAGCTGCATCTCGAATGTGAGCAACAAAAGACATCTGATCGCTAGAAGCATCTGAGGGAAAAGTCTTCAAGTGCATCAGCCCAGCTCTCTATGCAAGGGTGTGTCACTAATGAAGACCACCTATTTGATTACCAAATACAAATGACGTGATCTTCCTCGAAAATGAGGCTTGGCTTGAGACACACTGCTCATGCGCAAGACGCCGGTCTCCGGGATAAGAACTGGATGATTCAGAATGAATACAAACACTTCTGAGGAAACCGCTGAACCTAGACGGAGGCGGAGAAACGCGTAAACCACACTATTTTGTATACCAGCTGCTCGGTAATCACTCATTTCGACTCCCGGGAGTACTGTGAGTACAGGACAGTTAAAGCCGATAGGTTGTGTTCCTGGATTCATTAAAAGGAACAACTTCATTGATTACAGTCTGCCTAAAGGGGATTGAAAGGCTTTTTACTGTTTGTATATGTGACTGCCTACTAACACTCTGGAAATTACTAATATCTAAATTGAAGTCTGGATGTACGCAGGCTGTGCTCCTTAATAAACTAACAACTATCTAACAGGATTGAAGTTTGGATGCATGCTAAATACTAATCGCATTGCAAATTAACCTATGAAGCCTTTGTGGTGAAAATCTTTTATTACAATAAAAACTTTTTTTTTGCTTTGAGCATGGACTAAACACACACTCTGCATCGACAGAGCATGAGCCAGAAACATATATATGTTTTTTAAGCTCCTTGGCACTAACACTGTTGATGTGTTTGAAATACTAACAGACTTTCTAATTGTATTTATTGTCCGTAGAGCAATGTCAGTTTTATTTTAAGTTTATTTAATGTCATTATGGTGTATCAATTAGCCCAGTTTTGCTAAATGAGTAATACCCGCTGATTATCTAATACTCATAAATATTTTTACTGGTGTATAGTGTTATGTATTTTTAGTATTCATTTTTATGATTATTAATATGTATTAAATTATCTTTACTCTAGTAGCGCTGTCTACATATTTGTGTCCTTCCCCTCTATAGCTTTAGCCACCCATGCAATAGCCATGGTTGGACGGGCAACAGCCCCTGAAAGAGAGTATATCGATTTCAGGCAAGATTCCACCTTAATATCTATAGGATCCTTCAAAGAGGTTACTGTAGGGATAGGCAATGTAGCGCATTTAATTAAACACGTAATATGTGAATCCACCGAAGGGGGGGGTTTCCCATTTTGTAAAATGAGCCACAGGAAATGGGTAACAGGAGGTCAGACCTTTTGTGGATGAAACCTCTTACCAGGCGTCTGCCAGGCTGCAGCCATGTGTTCAGCTAGTTGATTCAAAAGAGGTAATTCTGCTAAAGCCACTTTCTGTCATTTAAACAGAGGGTGCTTGGACTTAGGGGCTGGCTCACCATCTTCTATTAGTAAGATGCATCTGACAGCTCGCACCAAGGCAGGAATATTAAGTTTTGACTGACTCTCATCCTCCTTCAGAGGGGAGTAAGTGTTAGAGAGATCAGCATCTTCTAACTCCTCGGATGATACTTCAGAATCTGAGAGTTGCGTGGAATGTGATGATAACACAGGACGCTTAAAAGGCTTACTGGGTAGGGGCTTCTCACCTTGCAACATAGTTTGAAAGGCATTAGATGTAGCCACCAGACTCTGCACCGAGTTAGTGAGTACATCTACCCGTGGTGGGGGCACAGGAGGTACCTGTATTGCCTGAACCTGTTGTGGCAACCCCAGAGGGGAATTGCGACCTGCTGCAGGCAGGCCTGCCGACAGCTCTGCCGGGACCAGGTACAGGGAGGGGGCGTGGCCAGCCGGGGAGGTGTGGCCAGACCCCCTCCTTCCGAAAAAACCCCCAACAATTATTATGCTCGCGGCCGTGCGCAACACATAGGAGGCGCAGGTGTCAGGGGCGCAATTGCTCCCCCTTTCAGCATATAACGCAGCGTGATAGCCCGGCACACAGCGTGATAGCAGCATGTGTGCTGGGGAGAGAGGCTGCTGCAGCAGCAGTCAGTCCTCTCTCCCTGCTGCCTGAACTTGACGACGGTGGCTGGGACAGGGTGGGTGGCCGCCTGCAGAAACTGGGCCCCTTCAACAGACCCGAGTAAATAGTACCCGCTCCCCCCCCTCTCGGCACCCCTGGCTGCAGTAACCCCATAGGGGGAATTACAGCATGAACCGCTAGGCGGTCCGCAGCACCTTAGAAAAAGAAGCCATGTGGGGCTTTTGTATAGGCGCTGGGGGGGTCTGATGGGCCTGGTGGAGTATAACACTTATACACAACCCATCTTGTATCAAATCGTCCTCACTTAAGCCTGTAGCACATAATTTGCATGATAGCAGTATGGGTGCAGATTTTGCTACTCTTGCCTTTGCTAGACATAGCTGCATAGTAGTATGGCACTCAATATGGTACTGGGCATAATGCAACCACTGTGTATGTAGGATACTAGTAGGAAAGCAATATACTGGTCCTGTCTTATGCTTGGGCAACCTGCATGAGCATACTGCACAAATATGGCACAGTGTAATAACCAACTGTATGTGACAAGCCTCAGAATTACTTAGTTTTATAGATGTGAGGCACAGGAAAAACCCTGAATACACCTGTATATTAGGTCAAAGTCAGAAAAAAAGGGAAAGATATATGCTGACAGTATAGAGAGATAAACAGAAAGACAGCGCTAGCATAAGTCACATACAATGCAGAAATAACATATAACTGCAGAATGGCACTACAATCAACTACACAGACTCGGTGTCTGGTAGGCTATAGCGCTACATACACTGACTCCAGGGAGAGGGATTTAGGGGGACCGGACCCTGCGTTTCCCTGAAAGAGCTGTGACTGTGTCTAGGAGAAAATGGCTGCCAGAGACCTCTGAGGGGGCGTGGTCGGAGGAGGAGAGCAGCTCAGGGAAGCGAGACCTCAGAGGAATGGAGCCCTGAGGGGAGGGGCTGCTTTAATGGGGAAAGCGGACCTCCCCATGCTGATTATTTAACCACCGGGACGCTGGATTCCAGCTCCATATGTACCCTGGTGGTCTAGTGGATCACATTGGACGGAGCCTGTGTTCACACTCAGTGCCTCCGGTCTATCACCTGAGACCGGAGGTATTATTATTATTACATTTTATTTATAGGGCGCCACAAGAGGTCCGCAGCGCCGTACATAGAGTAAAGGCTAGACAGAACATTACATTACAATACACTAACCAACTTATAAACAGAGCACAAGTAACAATTAGCAACACAATTCTCCATACACAATACAGCTGGGAAGGTGAAGGCTGTCATAGAAGTGCTAGAGAAGAAGGCTGTGAGACAGTGGGGAAGAGGACCCTGCTCCTAGGAGCTTACAATCTAGGGGAGACGGACAGATGACACGAGGCAAGAATGTGTAGAGGGGGACCTGAGTGCAGAAAGTAGGCGTGGTAGAGATGGCTGAGGCAGGAGGGACAGAGGCTTGGTGACGGTTATGTGGTGCACGGGTATGCTTTGATGAACAAGTGGGTTTTCAGTGCACGTTTGAAGCTCTGCAGGGTCGGGGAGAGCCTAATCAAGCGAGGGAGCTCATTCCAGTGAAGGGGGGCTGCACGAGCAAAATCTTGGATACGTGCATGAGATGAAGTAACCAGGGTGGAGGAGAGGGAACAGTCATTGGCAGACCGAAGTGAGCGGGAGGGAGTATGTAAGGAGATGAGGTTTGAGATGTAGGGAGCCATAGAGTTAGATAGGGCCTTATATGTGAAGGTGAGGAGTTTGAAGAGGATTCTGTAGGGGAATGGGAGCCAGTGCAGGTTTTGGCAGAGGGGAGCAGCAGAAGTGGAACGGCGGGAGAGGAAGATAAGTCTAGCGGCCGCATTGAGAACAGACTGGAGGGGAGCAAGATGGCAACGTGGGAGGCCAGTAAGGAGAAGGTTGCAGTAGTCAAGCCGAGCAATGATTAGTGAATGAATAATCAGTTTGGTAGCATTCTGGGAGAGGAAAGGCCTAATACGAGCGATGTTGCGTAGCCGGAGCCGACAGGATTGAGCCAGAGACTGAATGTGGGGTGTGAAGGAGAGGGTGGAGTCAAGGGTGACACCCAAGCAGCGAAGTTGGGGGGCAGGGGAGATGATTGTGTTGTCAACAGTGATAGCGAGATTGGTTGGTGTGGAGACTCTATTAGGGGGAAAGATGATGAGTTCGGTTTTGTCTATGTTGAGCTTCAGAGAGCGCTCAGACATCCAGGAAGAGATGGCGGAGAGGCAACTGGTTACCTGAGAGAGGACAGAAGGGGAGAGTTCAGGAGAGGAGAGGTATAGTTGTGTGTCATCGGCATAGAGGTGGTATTGGAGGCCAAAGGAGCTGATGAGTTCTCCTAGTTTAGAAGTGTACAGGGAGAAGAGCAGTGGGCCCAGGACAGAACCCTGTGGGACACCAACGGGAAGGGTGGAAGGGGGGGAGGTGAAGTCGGAGGAAGACACAGAGAAGGAGCGGTTAGTGAGGTAAGAAGTGAACCAGGCATGGACGGTGTTAGAGATGCCAAAGGTCTGAAGGGTGCGAAGGAGGAGAGTATGAGCCACGGTGTCGAAGGCTGCAGAGAGGTCCAGGAGGATGAGCAGAGAGAAGTGGCCCTTGGATTTGGCTGCAAGCAGGTCATTGGTGACTTTGACCAGGGCAGTTTCAGTGGAGTGACGTTGGCGAAAGGAGAGGATCAAGGATGGAGTTGTCAGAGAGATAGCTGGTGATGCGGCTGTAGACAAGCCGCTCAAGTAGTTTGGAGGCAAAAGGGAGAAGAGAAATGGGGCGGTAATTGGCAGGTGAGGACGGGTCGAGGTTGGGTTTTTTAAGAATAGGTGTGACAAGAGCATGCTTGAACAATGAGGGAAAGATGCCGGTGGAGAGAGATAAGTTGAAAAGGTGAGCAAGGTGGGAGCAGGCAGTGGAGGAGAGGGAGCGTAGAAGGCGAGAAGGGAGGGGGTCAAGGGGGCAGGTGGAAGGGGGAGAGGACAAGATGACGGAGTGGACCTCATCACCCGTGGTGGGGCTGAAGGAGCACAAGATGGGGTGGCCGGGAGGTGCGGATGGTGGGGGAGGTGGGGTTGCAGCAGGGAGATTGGAGGATATACTGTGACGAATTGCCTCAATTTTGGAAGAGAAGGAGGCAAAGTCAAATGCAGTGAGGGAGGACGGAAGGGGTGGAGGTGGGGGGCGGAGGAGAGTGTTGAAAGTACCAAAGAGGCGGCGGGGATTGGAGGACTGAGAGGAGATGAGTGACTGAAAGGATTGCTTGGCGAGGGAGAGGGCCGAGCTGTAGGAAGAGAGGACAAACTTGAAGTGAAGGAAGTCCAGAGACGCTCGGCTGTGCGCAAGCATTTTTGGAGAAACCGGGTCAGTTTGGAGTGCCAGGGCTGGGATTTGGACTGACGGAGGGGGACAGAGGAGGAGAAGGGGCAACGGAGTCAAGTGCAGAAATGAGGGTGATGTTATAGAAGGAGGCTTCCTGGTTAGGGCAGGCCATGGTCGAGAGACTCAAGATTGCGTCTGGTGATGGTGGCTCTGGGTGAGGGGAGGAGTGGAGGACTTGAGAGAGTGAAGGAGAGTAGATGGTGGTCAGAGAGGGGGAAGGGAGAGTTGGAGAAGTCAGAGAGAGCACACACATGGGTGAAGACGAGGTCAAGGGAGTGGCCGAGGCAGTGGGTAGCAGCGGAGGTCCATTGAGAAAGTCCAAAGGAGGAGAGGGCAAGAAGATTGGTGGATGCAGGATTTGTAATGTCAATAGGGATGTTAAAGTCACCAAGGATTATAGAGGGGAGGTCAGCAGAGAGGAAGTGGGGAATCCAGGCGGCAAAGTTGTCAAGGAATTGGGTGGGGGAGCCTGGAGGATGGTAGATGACTGCAACACGGAGATGAATGGGGTAGAAGAGATGGATAGAGTGGACCTCAAAGGTGGAGAAAGAAAGGGAGGGCTCAGGTGGGATAATGCGAAAGGTGCAGTTGGGGGATAAGAGGATGCCAACCTTGGCGGTTGTCAGGGTTGTCAGGTCTGACAAGAGTGGGTGAAGGAGAGGCCCCCATAGGAGAGCGCCGCAGGGGAGGTGGTGTCAGAGGAGCAGAGCCAGGTTTCAGTGATAGCGAGAAGATTTAAAGAGTAGGAAATAAAGAGGTCGTGGATAGTGGGCAGTTTATTGCAGACGGATCTGGTGTTCCAGAGGGCACAGGAAAATTGGAGGGAGGGGACGGGGATATGTGGATTAGATTGTCTGGGTTGTGTGTGAGGGGGTGTGGGCTAGATCTAAGGGGAAGGTGTAAGACGGTGGAGATGGTTGGTATGGGGCAGGGACGAGGAAGCATGGTGGCTGACACAGGGTTGAGGGAGAGCAAAGGATGACAAGTGAGCAAATAGGAGGTACTGTAGGCTGGGAAGCAAAGCAGAGGATGCAGGTATTAGAGGGGAGGTAGACAATTAGGCAGTGTATTATGGCGGTGAGCTAGTGGAAGAGAGTAGGTCAGTAGTGTAGGAAAAATAAAAGTCAAATGAAGAATAGTAAATAATACACTGGTAAGAAGTACATTTAGACAGGGAAATCATGTGTATATAAGGCAAATGACATTGTTTGGGATGTGCATTCAGATGTGTTTCAGAAACAGAAATTTCAATGCTCGTAGCTGCAGCTAAGGAGAAAAGTTTTACAGTGTCCAAACCAGGGAGATCAGTGTAAAGAGTGAAGGTTATGAAGACTGCAGGAGGTAGTTTGATGTTTCTGTTGACTCACTGAATAGCATTCAGTGTAGCCCATCCGTGGTATGACTGCCAATGCATGGGTCATTGTGAGCGAAGACCCGCCTTACCTGTCCCCTTGCGACCGGGTCCGTCCAGGGGGGCCAGCTAGTGAGGACCACGGGATGCCCGCCAAAAGTGGTGTTGCGTCGCCTGGAGGGTTAACGGAGCGGCAGCGCAGACGTCCAGTGGACAGTCTGCTGCTGCACGCTCAGGTAGTAAAAAAAAAAGAAAATAAATAAAGCTATTTCAGCTGCCTAAGCAGCCCACTGCATAATGGTGGCCCGACTCCGGCCGGGCATCGACGAAACTGAGGTGTCTCTGGCTTGGGGGCAGGGTATAGGGGGATGGACCGATGCATCCTGGGAGCTGAAATGCGTGGTGCCCGGACCTCAACCACAAACTACACCCCCTCAATGTCTCCCTGTGGAACCCTATGGATCCTTAAGAAGAAAATCTAATATATGGTCCCCAGATAGGGGGCGTATCAGATATTAAAATGATAAGAACAGATACAACACTTGATCTTTCTTAGACAAAAGGGCGAGAAACAATTACCCATTAAGCGGCGGGGACGACGAAAAAAATGCACTCCCTTCAAACTATGCCCACACAATTGAGGAGAATGCTGAAGCACCACCTAATAACTCTAGTGAGCAGCCTACAAGAGCCTACTGTGGCTCTGTCCAAGTCACTTCCAGAAACCGCACTGACCCACAGCCAGGCCCGTATTTTTGCACCTATTGATTTCGGCTTGGTCAAGAAGCAGATACACTGCAGGCTTCCTTCTGTCCCTCTCTTGCTCTCTGGATGCATGATTTGTGGATGCACTGCCTCCTGCAATCCTCTGCCACACCCACATGCCAGCTGGCGGCCTTCCTTTAGGTCTTGTCTCGGCAGTTAATCAGATAGTCTGAAACCTTAATTGGAATGTTAACACTGTCCACGGAATGTTCAAGACTGGAGTGGCTGCCATGCAGTCACCTTGGCAACAGAATGTAAACAGTCAGCTAGCAGATTCTGTCACTATAACAACATTCTGCTATGCTGTCACAATCTACTGCTGTGTATAACCATTACACTTCCTTGATGAAGCCCGCTCGAGGGAGACAAGGACCTCGAGATCAGGGGCGTAACTAGTTATTTGAAGGCCCCATAGCAAAAGTTTGTAAGGGCCCCTATGTACCACCCAATGGTGAAAACTGTATATAACACATGAAGCTTTGACAAGGAAGATTGGCCCCCCTCAGCTCTGGGCCCCATAGCAGCTGCACCTCACCTATGGTAGTTATGCCCAAGCAATCCAAAACACGCAAGATCCAGGTTTTAGATCCGAGTTCTGGACTTGGCGAGAACACAGAGTTAGGATTTGGTTCTGCTCGAAACCCTAAAGTGATTCCAAACTGGGACTTGGTTCGACTCGGAAACCCCAAAGTTCTGGTGTTTGGTTTTCAGTAAAACTGAACTGCTCATCTCTAACTTAATGCTCTGCTTCCTTTCTACGTGGTAGTCCAGACTTAATTCATTGATCTGTACTTGTCCTCCCTAAAACTGTTACTACTGCTTTATATTTCTGGATTTCTTCTGTGATTTTCACCAATTTTTCTACAAGGCAGGCAAGGGCGGCTGACAGGACAGTTGCCCAGTGCGGGCCTCTGAGGGTACACGGTGCCTTATGTGTGTGGTCAAGGTGCACTGCCCCCTGGGATATGGAGAGATTATTACGCCCCCCTTGTACCTGGTTTAGCCATAAACCGACTCACCTGTTCGGTGCCTGGGTGTGCCTCACACCTTCCTCCCGTGCACTTCATCTGGAGCTTTGTTAAGTAGGGAGGGAGAGGCGGGGCAGTGGTTAAATTACTAAAGCTTGAGAGTATTGTGGGGGGGGGGTGTGCACATTGATTACCTCTGTTACCTCCGCGAAGTGGCGGAGAAGGAAGAAGACTAAAGGCCTTAAAGACAGAAGACACCAGAGCAGAGGATCATGGCGCGAAGACATCTGGCACTGGCCACCACTGACCAGGTGAAGACTGAGGCCAGAAGAGAACAAAGCCCTGAGGGCACAGAGGTTTCCACAACTCAGGTGAAGAGGAAGGAATTTACCATCGTGGTTGTGACGCATATTGGAGAGGGGTATGAGAGTATCGGGCATGGCTGGTCCATCTGAAGCCTTCAGAAGTATGCAGGGCCTCAGTGGGAACCTTCAGTAAATATCCACTCTAGACCATCAGGATTATTGGCAACCACAGGCATTAGGCCCAAGGCACCGGAAGGCATTAGACCTGAACTACAGTAAGGCGGTCATTAGGCCCAAGTCCTCTAGCCAGCACTAGGCCCAAGTCACTACTACTCAGAGGCAATAGCAGCCATTCCGGCTTCCAATCGTTGAGATGAATGAAGTATATGGAGACAAATGTGTTGGTTTGGAATTATGCAATGCTTGTTACTACTGCATATTAATGTGCCTGGGCATTGTAGGGAATATCTAGCTTGAGGAAGCGGATTCCAGACTGCTCCACACCATAATAAGTTGTTGTATTTAGTTAATTGTTTACCCTAAGTTAATACCCCATTGACACCGACTTAAAAATCCCGGGTCGATGCACATGAATGCGCATCAACCTGGGATTTTTGTTGTATACGGATCAACCCGGGTCCAGTGACCTGGGGATCCGACCCGGCTGGCTAGCAGGGTTGAGCACTGGTCATTCCCGTGTCACCCTGCAGTGTAAACGGCGCGACCCAGGTCACGATGGTCCAGGTCGCGCCGTATGATTGGCCGTCTTCAGTGGCGCTTGGAGATGACATCTCCAAGTGTCCACTGCTGGGCCGACCACCACGGAGCAGCGCACCCCACCCACCCTCTGTGCCTCCGGACCGCTTCGGAGTAAGGTAAGGGGGTCGTGGAGGGGGAGGGAGGGTAAGAAGTGCTGCTCACCTGCACCGGAGAGCCATCTCCGGTGTGAACGGTTCCGTAGTGTAAAAGGAAGTCTTTCCCGGGTCTGATCCGGGTTGGAAACGTGTTCCAAATCCCAGATCAGACCTGGGACTTTGGTGTAAAAGGGGTATAAGTGACAGTTAAAGTACTGCATATGTAGATAGCCATCTAGTTGTTATTTAAAGGGGTGGCATACTATAGGCTTAAGATAGGGAATTGTGTGGGCGGTATCATTACAGGTCCAGTTCAGGCAATGCAGAAGGTGACAAGTAGGATTACAGTGAGCAACATTTTTGTTAGTTTTTCTTTCCTGTTGCTGGGCTGGCCGTATTTCCATAGCACATCTGTGCACAAACGTTCCATCTCCGCTGTGTGTGAGCACAAGTGGTGGAACAGGGTGACAACGGCCTTAGGGCCTACAGTCACCCATAGTTGTAATAGTCTGCTTATTGTCTCGTGCGAAAGGGGCCTCTTCTAAATCAAGTGATTTGTGTCCTGCAGGACCCGGACAAAAATTTATATTCAGACCTCGTAGTACTGCGAAGAGTTGGGAGTACTACCTCCCGGGGAGTTTGGAAGCTACCTACTGTATATCTTCTGTGGTTCCCGTTGTGACATCAGCTTGTGTTAGGGAAATGTTTCTTCCTACAGGGAAAGGGTTCCTTTGCTTAACTCTTCACTTCTAGCTGTGGCTATCTGGGAGTGGGGTATGTATCTGCTTAGGTCATTTGTCCTCAAGATCTATAGAGGTGTGGCCTGGTTACGCTCCCCCCTCCTCCGCCAGTGTGCGTGTTGTGAGGCTATAGGTGGCAATGAGTGTGTGTATGGGAGGGGGGTCATAGGAAATTCTCACCCTGGGCTCCACTTGGTCTAGAACCAGCCCTGCATATGACTAATGTAAAACCGATAAAACAAACTGGGCCTTTGTACTTGTATCTGAACAAGTTAGCTATAAGGCATCAATGTTTTGGAGCCAATTAATATTCTATGCCTGGGCATGGAGCACCTAAAAATAATCCTTTTGACCCAATTTACACTTTAGAAATATATAAGAAGCTGAACTGCTATACATACTGTACTGTTAATAAGCACTCCATGAACATTCCACACATACTAGTTACAGGTGTTGCTTTATTTTATACTAACTTCTAATGACACATACCTGAAGAAGTTATACAATGCAGTGGAACAAGTTAGGCCACACTTGTCTTAATACTATTATATTCACAGAATTTATTTCTGGGAGTATAATTGTCTGCTAAAGTTTCAATTATGTATGTGAACAGGAAATGAAAATAACATAGCCCTAAATCCTACTATTGGTTATCTTTACAAAAGTATGTCCCCCCCTTCTGGGCACTAAAAAGGTACACTGAAATGCTATTTTTCACCTTGGAGGCAACAAAGACTTTCATCCACTCACTGGTCATCTGCAGAATGGACTACTGCAATCTCCTCTTATCTCACCTCCCTGTCTCCCACCTCTCTTCACTCCAATCTTTCCTCAATGCTGCGCTGCTCATCTTTCTCTCCAAATGTACCACATATGCCTACACCCTGCTACATGCCCTACACTGGCTCCCATTCCCCTTAAGAACTCAATTCAAACTACTCACTCACTTACAAAGCAGTGGTGGGGAATTGTACTGGCCAATCTACCCTAAATAAAAAAAATAATACTATGCACAGTGCTGCAAATGGGGACAATATCCTCCTCTGCAGCTGAACCAGGACCCTCCAACAAACCTGGGCCCAAGTAATCAGTAGATGGTTATGCCAATAACAAATAGAAAGAAGGGAAACCCTCTTTTTGCATTCTGTAACATTTTTACTAATAATTTAACTTAAAAGTTCAATTGGCAGCACATGGTGCCAGGGGCATTCTATGCACAGTATTCCGTACAACATTGGTGGGCTACCTTCTGTATAATGGGAGCCACAAATGAGCCTATAACCACTACTAAGTTTCCCACATGACATTTGTTTTTATTTTGCCTACGTATGGACGATCAAATCTTATAACTACACTGGATCGGGGAAACAAACACCTCGCCTTCGCTGAGAAGGTGTTAGATCTGAGGTAATCACCAGTAAAATCCAATCATTTTGCCCTCACACCCCTCAGTCATAGAAGTAGTGCCCCAGCAATGTACCTGCTACACCAGTAAAGCATATTAAAAATCCATAAGTAATAACAACAAATAAAATGACAGCAGCAGTACTGGTGCCTAGAAATATGCCTACAATAACAATTAATGAGACTTCATAAGCAGTAATGCTCAATAAATCGGTAATATGCCAGTCATAATGAAAGTGCCATCCAATAAACACCCACTAATAGTACTTACTTAATAAAATAACATGAGTAGTAATGCCCATAGTACTATTGCAGCAATAGAATGACCAAAACAATTATAATCTGTAATGGCATTTAATATCCACCAATGACAGTATTGCCAAATAAAATGTTATTACTAGTAGTAATACTTAATAAAATATCAAAAGAAGCTACCATTATTATTATTATATTCTATAATAGTCATCTGTACTAACTTGGGTGCTGCCACTGCCTCCTCCCAACCCATCTAGTTGTCATTCTTGCAAATAGCAGTATCTAAGCAGCTGTGTCTATATCACTTACTATGAAGCCAGCCTCTAATTCAGGGGTGGGGAACCTATTTTCTACCGAGGGCCATTTTGATATATATAACATTATTTGTGGGCTGGGTGCAGGCCACGCCCCCTCCATGTGATGTCACACGGGGGCTGGCCACAATCGCCGGTGATTACAGCAATGCCCGGAGCAACCTGAGGATGTTCCGGGAAGCTGTAAGGACACTCCAGATGGCACTGCAGCATAGATTCTGGCCGCAGGGTGCCATTCTAGGCACCATGCTAGCCAGATGAGGCTAGCAGAAAAAAGCTAATAGGGCAAGACCAAATTATTCCGCGGGTCTTTTATGGCCCCTGGGCCTGAGGTTCCCCATCCATGCTCTAATTGATCACTGCCAGTGGTGATGCCTATCCTACTATCAGCTCCCAACCCTGCCCCTTCTCATGTGGAGTAGTAAAGAAAACAATTGAAAAATAACATCCAGGACACAGCAGGAGTACAGTAGGGTAATTTAATGCGCACATACATCAGTAGGACACCAGTACCTGAAGTAATCTGCCTGACACACTACCACTTTACATCTCTTTAAAGAGATTACTGACTGAAATAACTTTATTCTGTGCGATAACTGCAAAAATACTGGGGGGTAAATGTAATAGGCTGCGGCTTTGAGACATCGAGACTGCCTGATGTTTAAAAGTAGCAGTCTTAATAGGCAAAATCATCCTGGTTTTGCCTACTAAAAGACTGCTACTTTCACACGAATCACCTATGGCTCAGAGCCGCAGCCTATCACATTTACCCCTGGAAATCTAACCTTTAGATGATGGATTTCTTATCCTCAAACGTGTGATACAAAGAGCATTGTATCCTCCGAGGCAGAGTCAGTTACCTGTCGGTTGTGTCGTTCGGTCTCTTCTCCAAGGTAAAGTGCCCAAAGTTATTCAATTAGAGATCCATGATCAACCCCAAGGCAACAGTTAACACTGTTTTAGGTACGCACCAATTTGGAGATTTTGCTTTAAAAAAAAAATATTTAGTGCTTGCCTCCTTCAAAAGAAATCAGTATGTAATGCCAGCGATCGGGATGCTTCCTGTCACAATACCGACAGTGGCATCCCGATGGTTAGTATCCCGACCAGGGTCGGGTAAGTATAATTACCGTCCCACCTCCCCCCCAATCCTCCCTTCTTGTAGCCTAACCCTCCCCGTTAGGTTCAGGAACTAAGGACCTCATTCAGAGCCGCTCGCTATTTGCGGTCGTTCGTTTTCTAAAAAGGGGTGGCTATTCAAATGAACCGTTCGCACTTTGCGGTCTGTTCACGCCTCTAAGTCTGAACGAGCGAGCAAAACATGCGAACGTAAATTTGAAAAATACGCCCCCTGGCCGCTCGCACCATACGTCATGTCCGCTATTTATTAGATTAATCGAGTACATCGACCAGCGTATGAACTGCTCGCTATTCTTGTGGTTGGTTTTTTCAACCACTATTTTGCGAGCAATTCTGAGTAAAAAAAAACCAAGTGACGTGGTCAATGATGCTGCTGGATTAATTATGCACTCCCTTAAAACGCCCGTTTTGACCTTTAAGCACGCCTGCGATCGGATTTCCACTCCCCGTTTTCAAGCACCTTCCCCTGTTACCACCCACATACGCCTCATTCTGTCACTCAAATTATCAGGCATTCGCTATTTTGCGAGCACATGAATTTCGACCACACTGACTGGTTCGCGCATGCGTATAACGATTGTACGCATGCGCAGTTGGGCAAACATCGCTCGGAGCGAACGAGCTGCCGCTTACGAGTGGCTCTGAATCAGGCCCCAAGTCCCCTCCTTCGTGCCTAAACCTAACCCTCCCCAATGGTGCCTGACCCTAACCCTCCCCACCCCACACTCTAACCCTCCCCGTTAGGTTCAGGAACTAAGTCCCCTCCTTCGTGTCTAAACCCAACCCCCCCAGTGGTGCCTGACCCTAATCCCCCCCCACCCTAGGGGTGCCTAACCCTAAACTCCCCCCCAAAGAAACCTAATGCTAACCCCACTAACTGCCCTAAACCTAAGCCTCCCCCCCATAGCTAACAGGATGGGCACCTAAGGATTTACATCGTTCGGGCACACGTCCTCCAGGATACCGACATCGGGATTAAGATAGGCATCGGTATTTCGACACCTATCTTAACTCCCTTATCGCCATTTAAGCATCAGCAAGACTACATCACCTTCAAAAATACATTTTATATTGATAACTTTAAATGTATATACTATAATGAAGCTGATGCATATTAAATAACACATTGTCAAATGTACAGATGATACAGTAGGTCATTCCCTAGCTGACCTGATATATACAGTTCTCATCAAAAGGCAAATTCCATGTGTATTTAGAGTGACCTTATCACTGAGATATATTTTCACCAGTCAATATGAGTATTTAACAAAACAACATGCACAATCTATATAAGCCAATGACATTTATTCCAGGAAATGTCTGCTAATGTTATTTACCTTTTGATCAGTATTTTCCATACTTTTGATAGTACCCTCAATATTGCAATTTACATTGCATGTAAACTAGAATAAATAATCAAAAATAAGATGACATTTTAGCAATATGAAAGCTGTAATCACAGCTACAGGACAAATATGAACAGGTAATTACAAGTTTCTCCTACATTAAATATATTTGCTTTAAAAATAACTGTTTTGAGCTGGTGATAACTAACAGAATTAAGGCCTGATTTAATAAAGAGTGATTTGCTTGTTATCACTCGAGTACTAATCTTAAATGGTCCAACCAAACTGCTCCTAAAGCTGGGTACACATTGACAGATATATTGGCCGATCAACAGTACAAAATGTTAGAAGTATGTTGTACAGAGAACAAAAGGGGTAATCCCAGAATTTAGTTTCCATCATGTGTATAGTTACCCTAAATCAAAGACTGCCAAAGAGGGTGGCTAAAAAGCTGAAGATAACCAATGAGTAAGTAATACATTTTTTTAAATCCCACACATCCTATCATAAAAAAAAATTGTCTGAAGGGATCTTTAAAAAGTAAATTCATTTTGAAAAACTCCTTAAAGGAAACATATAATAATGCAAAGCAGTATGGAGTTGCAAAGACCGCGACAAGACAACATATGTTTAATAGTACAAATATAGCTCATTCAGACCCGCTCGCTAGATCATTCGCTCGCACCCTGCGTATGCAAATCTAGCGCACGTCCAGCAAGGCAGGCGATCGCACGGCAAGGCATTAGCATGCACACTATGTCTTGGGTGTGCTATCACTGTGTGTATGCAGACGCCCATCAGCCATTCATAAGACGCCCTTGCGCACGCCATCTCCTGGAAGTGCTTGAAAACATTGGTACATCGAGAACCATCGGATGCAATCGCAGCGCTTGAGGTTGACTATACCCTGCCGCAAGCATTGCGATCACTTCAGAGTGAAATCCCACCAAGTGTCGTGTACTATGACGCTGCCTTATAATTATGCACGCCTCTGAAACGACGTTGAGACACAGGCACGCTTGCGTTCGCACCGCCACTCCCACGTTTCCAGTGGCCAGCCCGTCACCACCCACAAACGGCTTGTCCTGTCACTCACTCTGCAGGGCAGTCTATGCGCAGCGAGCGAACGCATCCTGATCTCTTGTAGATTGCAAATATCGGCCAGCTACGAGCATTAGCATCATAGCGAGCGGGTCTGAAACAGCTCCATAGTACCACATATATTGTAGAAATCTATGGGGCCCGTGTAGTAATAATCGCGGCACTGCCACAATTGTTAGCATTCTGTACCTGAGTGGATATTTTCATTTTGCATGAAAATATCCCCGCTACGTACCAAACTGACCCTGCATGGACAGAGGTAGTGCTAAGGGCTGTCCCCGTGAGTTGCTTCCCCCAGCAAATTTGTGAAAGACTCTTCCAGGGGAATCTGCCAGTGTCAGTACATGCACACAGTGTCAGTTTCTGTCAGCTGGAGGCTGCAGGAGGAATTGAAAGATCTCTCTCCTGCAAGTAAAGCCTCCATATGCTTAAAAGCAGTTTACACCATCTGAAGATGGTGTAAACTAATGGGGGCCAAACTACGGAAAACTTTGCCTTCCAAAGTTTGGTACATAGGGGTTAGACCGTAGTCCCCATTGGTAATAATGGGAACAGTGATCTGCAGCCTTCTGGCATGAGATTTAATGTGTCTCTAGGGCGGTCAAATGGCACTATGGAGCAAATACTGTAAACGATTAATAATTCTGAAAAATGTGTGTCAGACAAAGTAGAGATAAGCAGAATTTAGGGAAAGGATTGGTAAAATGGAAACCGGTATTTCAAAGTTTGCGAGTACTACTGCTCCCCTTCCAGCACGCTTGACATCCCTGGAATCGCAGGTGGAGGCATGTCAGCAAAAATTGGCCGACACGGAGAGAAGCCTTCATTCTAATAACATTTGTTTGGTTGGTTTGACAGAGAAGGCGAACATTACTAATCCAGAACATTTTCTGGAATCCTGGCTCATTATTACTTTTGGACGAGATGCCTTCACTCCCCATTTTGCAGTTGAATGGGCTCATTGTATACCTCTGAGGCCTCTTTCTCCAGGAGCCCCTTCAAGGGCATTTATTGCTAAGACTTTGCACAACAAAGACATCGACTCAATCCTACAGCTTGCTGGGACCAAGGGCCCCCTGGAATTCAACAGTCATAATGTGGTTATTTATCAAGACTTTTCTACGCGTCAAAAAATATAGGCTCACAGTTTGTTCCTGTTCAATGTTGGTTGCAGGAGTTACAACTACTGTACCCTATGGAATATTTTTTTATTGCTTGGCTCCGTGTTGTCTCAGGTGGGAGAACCCACTTGTTCAATTTTACTATTTTGCTGCCTCAATAAATGCCTGTTTTACTATTATTGTTGATATGCTGGTGACTCCTGTACCAGAATAATTGACTCTGCCTGCCTTTGTACTGTTTGGTTATTTATATTTGCTTTTACATTGTTTGAATGTTTAGTTACTGTCATAACCTGTAATTATCTTTCCCTTCTCCGCTAGTAATTATCTACCACTACCCTTCTTGTTTCTCTGCTTGTTATTGGTCTCAGTTATTTCAGATTGTTACCTTTGGTAGTGTATTTGCTGGCCCTTTCCTCCTGGCTGCATGTACCATTTCCTTAAGATACACGTCTGTAGATGTCCTTGTTTTCTTGAGTTGGGTGGGGGTAATTGTTTGAGGATTCAGGGGTGCCGTAAGTTTTGGGTATGGGACATGGGGTGGGGGGAACTTGAGGTGGGGGGTTATTTAATTGTTCTATTTTGTTGTCCATGTTTTTGTGAGATACGTGGCTGATGTGGGTTCTATAGTTATAGTTTTTAGTGGTCTGGTATTTGTTTTACGAATATTGGTCTGCGGCAGGTTAATGTATGTGTGGCTTTGTCCATTTGATATTGGGGCAGATGTATTAAGCGCTGGAAAATGATAAAATGGATAGTGATAAACGACCATCCAATCAGCTCCTGTCATTTTTCAAACACAGTCAGGAACATGACAGTTAGGAGCTGATTGGTTGGCCCTTTATCTCTCCACGTTATCACTTTACAGAGCTTAATACATCTGCCCCATTGTGCTATATCCTATTTAGTGGATCTATTTTTTCTTATAAAGATTACACAAATCATTTTATGGACTGGAGCTTCTCTTGATCCTGCTGGTATTTACCCCTATTATTATCATGCCGTATGGGGTTTGCATGCATGTACGCTTTTTAAGTAGTGTCATTGTTTGCTCATTTTTATTAGATATTTTAAAACTAATTGGGGATACAGAAAAAAGAAATGGAAAAACAACTGGGGACACAATCATGTGATGCACATTAAGAACACAAAAAAAAATATAAATATCAGAGTATAATAATTAAAGTTAGTTGGAAATAAAGACAATTGACTGAAAATATTCAGAATAGGAAAAAATACAATGGAGAGTATCATTGCGTGACTAATGGAAGACATGGACCCCCTGTAGAGAACTCATGCCTGCTAAACCACTTCATAATTGGGGAGTTAGATGAGGAGGAATAAGGAGAATTCAAAGAATCCATCAGAAAGCTATAGTTAATTTTGGTCTTAATCATCGTGATACAGTAGGTGGAGCTGTGCAATAGCTGCTTTAGTAGCAATGGCTTATTAAATAACTATGGTACACCATCATCATAAAAATATTTAGGAGTGCAGTGGAGGGGGGCAGAGACAACTGTAAGCCAGTAATCTGTAAAATAAAATCTTCTACCTCAGACCAAAGGTGACGTATGACAGGGCACTTGCAAAAAACATGCAAAATCTCTCCTACCTGACCACATGAACGCCAACACAATCTAGATTGGGAGGGCCATATTTTATACAATCTGTTAGTGTCATTTTAGTATGAGAGATGCATTCAGACATTTTGAAAATGGAAACAAAAATTGCTGAGACCATACATGGGGTTCTTAACAAATGTCTAAGTCTTGTTCCCATTTCAAAGTGGCTTGGGTCTTATCAGGTTGTCCTGAAGCCAATAGATGGGAGTACCAAAGAGATATTCCACCTTTGTGGGAATTGGAGGTTATACGGGATAGGACATGGGAGGGGACGATACCAATTCAAAGCTACCACGGAAGGGAAGGATTGTATCCAGTGTCTTATTTGAAGAAATTTGTAAAAGTCTCTGGAGGGTAGAGAAGCAAGATTGTAACTGGGAGAATGACAGAAGAGTATTGTTAATAAACAAATCACGGAGAGTCTGAATACCATTAGTGCACCAGAAAGAAAGATTTTAATTAAATATGACAGGTCTTGGATAGAAAGTTTAGCAGATTGTGGATTAAACTGTAAAAGAACAAATAAAACTGTCCCATGCTTTAAGGGTTGCAAGTGATGCCCTGGATATAGGTTTAGGGAAAACTCTAAAGCTAGACGGAATCCACAGCAAATCAACAAGGGGAAATTTTCCCAGCATGTCAGCCTCCAACTCGACCCAAGGTTTAGGGATAGGGCACTGTAGTCCAATCACTGATTTGATCGACCAAGCACGCTGCTTGATTAAGTTCTATATTAGGATAAAATAAGCCCCCCACCGATCTAGACATCATAAGATATTTTTTAGCAAGTCTGGCTCTCTTGTTGTTCCATATATATTTATTCAAAACTGCATGAAATCTATTTAGCCATGAGGAGGGGAGGGTCCTAGGGATAGATAAAAATAGAAGCAAAGTTTAGGAAGTGCCATTTTGACAGACGCCATTCTGCCCATCCAGGAAACCTTGTGGTTCATCCTTTCGTGAAGGCAATAAACTGTTTTAACACGGGGCCACAATTATATTCCAGAAGAGTTTCCTCTTCAGCTTACAAGGAGATTACCAAATAACGAAGAGAAACAGATTGCCAATTATAATTTAATTGTGTCTTAACAGAAAGCAAAAGATTGGGCGGAACATTAAATGGGACTTCCGTTTTTGATGTGTTCAATTTGTAATATGAGGCTGCAGATAATCAGAGTAAATTTTGTATATTTGGAAGTTGTTTGCTCATTTGTATTGCCTGTGATATAATCACCTTTGTTTCTTCCCTACTATTTGCTTCCCCTGATATTCTTCATCCATCTCTTGACTGTTTAGCCACTAATTATGTTATATCACTATATGGTTTCTCATATTTGTTCTTTACTTTACTTATCTTTCCATGCCATCATTCATACCAGATCTCTGTACTGCTATTTGGATTTAAAAATTCTATAAATGAACACAACAAAAAAACAAAACACATTGAACGCGAACAATGAGTGCCGTTATGTAATACAGCAGATGTGTTACCTGAAGATGTAGATATATATATTAGTTTATTTTTGCTAGAAATACATGCACTAGTATTATAGCGGTTACAACAAATTATTTACAATTCAATAACAAATATTCACATTTACTATATGGGAAGTAGAAAAGGAGAACATTTGGGCAGTATAAAATTGCAGTGAATACAGAAGCGAATAATAAAGTTATTTTTCTATGTAAACATAATTATATGCAGCTGATTTGTGCAAACATGTAATTATTAAGGGAAGTGTGATAGGAGAACACTTAGGTGAAGATTTTGGTTACAGAACCGTGTATTTTGAATTAGTTTATCCCAAAGTTGTAAGTTTATCAATTAAATCATCAATTGTGTACACAAGAAGTTTCATGTCATCCTTTTCACTCATCCGATGTTGACCGTGTTTGCGGAGAATGACATCTACATCAGTAGTAAGCACACAGTCAGCAATCTTCATTGACACGTGCCATGGGACGTCCTCATCTTTCATGCCATGAATCAGTCGCACAGGGGACGTTATGGGTATAGGACTATTTAATATGCAGTGGTTTTCTGCCTCTTTAATAAAAGAATAAGGAATATTATAAAAACCTTCTTCACTGTACTTTGAGGGGAGACTAAGTACACCTTTTTCCTCAACTGCTTTCTTTTCCTGTAAGGAAAAAGTTACAGTAAATATATCAGTCATCTTGCTTATTACAACATTTAATGCTTTATTTTTGTTTGTGCGTGTATTGAAAGCAATTAAAGTAATAAACCCACATACGTTTTTTCTACTTTAAATAACAAGTTAAGCACCTTTGTAAGCTATACCCGTTTTCCACTGAGTGAAAGACTTGGGTCAAGTCAACCCATGTCAAGCCTCAGTGGAAACGGCTCCCAAAAAAATAACCCGGGTCCAGTGACTCTGCAATAAACCCGGGCAGCAAGCAGGATTGGACACAGGTAGGATCCGGGTTCAGGGGCAGTGCAAACAGGTAAACTGGGTCGGATGACCCTTGTCCCGTTTAGAGAAGGGGAAGATCCAGATTTCCCGGCACTTGGAAGTGATGTCATCTCCAAGCTCCGGCAGAAGAGTTCCACTGTACATGGGTGCAGTGTGAACACGGCCTACCCGGGAACATCCTTTTATATTATGAAAATTTTTTATTTTTTTTTCCCCCATTGGCTTGCGGCTTTAAAATCTCGAAATATGGTCAAAATAATGCACTGCTGTTGAATGTATGTAAAGCCAGCCATACACGGTGCGATATTGAAACATCACGATGTGTTGTATGATTTCGCTAGAAATTCTCCATACGATGTGTTCAAATGGTGTACGATTGATCGCTATGATCATACGATACAGATGCTAATATGTATCACATCGTACACAATAGATCACAAACACGGTTTTGTCCTAAGATCTATGATCCAGCTATACAACGGCAGGGACACACATCGGCATCGTAAAACATACAGAATCAACAAACGATGTGCACGACTGCTCGTTACGATTGATTGATCGAAATCGTCTACATCGTGCAAAAAAATCGCGCCGTGTATGGGCCGCTTCAGACTTTCAATTTCTCTGTACAGATTGATGCATCTCGATATAAAAATAATACCAGTTCTATGTTTCTTATTTTGAATATGGTTTCTTAAGGGAGTGGGGAACATAAAATACCAACACACTGCTCAGACTTTAAAGAGGAAATGCCCATTTGAACACTATCTACTGTTACACGAACAGCTGGTTTTTTTTCCCCTACCAGAAAACCATTCATACGATGCAAAGTAGTAGTGTTTTTAAAACAAGGGGCAATATAAAGTAAAATATCACTTCAAGGGAGTTCTGAAATGAATATTCTAAATTAATGTAAATTATTGCTCTAGATATGATAAGGTATCTCATTGAATGCACAGTAAAAGAAATGGATAAGAAAAACAGTGCGGATCCACTTTTACTCTATAGCTAACAATCTAGATATACTATACTTAAAGATGTCCAAGCTCTATGAATATGCCTGCACTTACCTCTAATGGAAGTTGATTAAACACTGTGACAAAATGGTCAGCAGCTGGGGCAACACCAACAAGAGCTGCTATTTTTTCTGGTCGCGCTAGGGCAGCAAGTAGCATTAGCCATCCTCCCATACTTGAGCCAACTAATATCTTTAAAGACACATAACAAAAAATAAGGAACAGAAGGGTGCTCTAGATACAATGCGTGAAAAATTATGTACATAGAAATTACACACGCACAGCCTGATTCAGATGTGGAGACAATGCCGATATTTGCAGAGTTTAGTAATAATTAGGCGGACGCAGAGTGATTGACAGTCGGTGACTGTGGAAGTTAAAGGGGGGGTGGAGAGTTTACACACAGGTATTTTGGGACCGTTACGGGGGCGCGTCTGTGTACGCAGTTGCAGGGGCTCTGGCGACCGTCTTCCAACGGACATTTTGAGCAACCATAGGGTTTGCTCAGAGGATTGATGGTGCGACCAATGTGCAACTTTTTACACAAGGGACGGATCAAAGACGCCACCAATGGGCTTCTCTGTACAAATCCTGGTGGCTGCAGCATTTGCATATTTTCAAAGAACTGCTGGTTACAAAGTAGCAGGAGCGAATGGATTAGTGTCTACCTCTGAATCAGGTCCACAGAAATTTTAAAATGAAAGAACAAAACTTTTTTTTTTCAGTACAATGGCTTATCTAACCATCGACTGTCAAGTATTTTTAATTAAAACACACTAATAAACCATAGATGTGTTAAATCAGATATAAAACATTTATTCATCAAAGTATTTTTGATGGGGTAGGGGTGAAATGTTAATGTTTGCACTTAAACCTACACAATAATACATACTAAAAGCTATGGGTATCAAATGTAATTATTTGTGTCTCATCAGCCTCTCTATACAGCAATTTTGTTGGGAAAAGTAGTATCTTTATCTCCGCGTGTGTAGGCCCAAAATGACTGACATGCCTATCTAATAATAGTGACTGAATTCTACTGGACTGAGAAGAGGGACTGCTAAAGCCTTCTCTCTTATACTATGGGGCAATTCAGCTAGTGGCATTGCCCACAAGGTGCCGGCTTTCCAACCATTTCTGCAGCACCTCATGACCACAATCAGGTGTGCAGAAAAATCCACAATGTTACTGTACCGTAATTACAGATGACATCTGTAGTCACACATCTCGACTGCACATTGCCGATAATTGAACACCCCTGTTTGTGTCTAATTCCTGATTGGAAGTTTTACCACTGTCTTTTGGCTTACGTAAATAAAACATTCTGGAACCAATGCTGATGCTCAGAATGTTTTTCAGATTCTGATTTTATCTCTTGCCGATTATAGCATTTAAGCCAAGTACTTCTCAGTTAAAGTTTATACAGCAAGTCTCCATGGAAAATATATCAAGTCGTGTGTATTATGGAGATAAATAATAATATAATATAGATGAAATAACTCAAGCTTTATATCTAACAAAATGTGGGGGAGATGTATGAATGGGCTATATGGAGAAAAAGCTGATACCGCTTCTCCCCATGTATTATTGTGGGGGTCCCTGCTGCGGCGGCTGTATGCTCCGGGCTGCACGCACATCTCGCGCCACGTCCATTAGAGCCGGCTGGGAGGTGAGACACAGCGCATCAGAACTAGGCTGATACGCTCTGTGCTCAGGCAGGAATCTTCGTAGGGGGGAGTTTTCACTCCCTCACTCCTGCAGATGAGATCTTATCAGTACTGCTTCCTGCTTCGACTTGGTAAAGAGGCAAAGTAGGAAGAGATATAGCGACACGATCTACGCCTGTGTTGCTCATGCTCTTTCCCTCATCAGCAGGAGGTTACCATGCTAAGGGGGGAATTCAATCAGCCCTGATAATTTATCGTGGGTGAAAAAGGGTGATAGCCTCGGGTTTTAATGCCTGAGGCTATTCAATTACATCCCTCTTTTCACCCAAGCCTGTTGTTAACGCCCTTTCAATGAACGGGCATTAACACAGAGTCCGTAATAACTTCACGGACCAAGGTGTTAACTGAGTGTTTTCACCCGTTAACTGGCTCGTAATTGGGGATGTTTTTCGGGTCTGATCAGACCTGAAAAAAAATTCCTGTTATGTGCAGCCTACCGGCTGCCTTAGGGGCTTTTTGATTTTAACTGAATTTCCCCCCTAAGAGTGGTGGGTTTCTCCAACTAAACAACAGGTGTGACAACACTATACTGAGAGGAATGGTGGATTCATGTACAGGACTGCATTCTGAGCTTATACACCTGTATAGGATCACTTAAGGACATGGTGCTCAAGATGTAGGAGGAACTTTAGCTGTCTGATGGAGAGTATGATCATTTTACCTACCACTCTATTAAATGTCAAGTCAGCTTACAATGAGCAATACATTTTACCTCCATTGTTCAGAGTATTTTTATTTTGGTATATAGCGGTTCTTTAATAAAAGTTTTGTCCTTGATACAGTAAAATAACAACCCAAGTTTTGTTTAGATCATAGATTGTGTTTAAAGCTTTGTGGGAATGCTGTAGGGTGTATGTTTTTTAATTTCTGTACCCAATGTACTCCTACACAAGGTACATGTGCTTCTTAATGCTATGTATCAATTTCCATTTTTATTTTCTAACTATGAAGTAAACAAATATAATAGTACTGGATTTTTAAATCACACATTTTGTCTTTTTTTCCACATATTTATCTCATGTTATCAAAAGAGAAAATGTATTGAAAATATATAGAATGCCTTTCAAAGACCTGTCTCCTCCAGGTTAAATATTGAAAAAGACTGACAAGCTGCATTTTTCAAACTAGATTAAAGACGGAAGTAAAAAGAACAAATATAATCCAAAAGCAATGTGGTCATCCCAGTATAGGTATCTGGTCTTTAGGTATACACTAAATAAGACAATGTTTGGGTAGACAATGGACGATAGACAGGCAATAGGTCGACAGGATCTGAAGGTCGACACACTAAAGATCGACTAGTAAGCAGGTTGACAGATACTGAAGGTCGTCATGGTGATTAGGTCGACACGCATATGGTCGACAAACAAATGGTCAACACATTTTTTATTTTCTTTTTAGGGTTAGAGTCAGGGTTAGGCACTTACCCAGACGGTTAGGGACCAGGAGGGAAAGTTAGGGTTAGACACTAGAAGGGACGGTTAGGGACAGGCACCTACCCCGACGGTTAGGCACCAGAAGGGAGGGTTAGGATTAGGGTGAAAATTAAAGCTAGAAAACATGTGTCGACCATTTGTGGGTTGACCCAATGACCATGTCGACCTTCAGTACCTGTCGACTTTTTTTTATACTAGTCGACCTTTAGTGTGTCAACCTTCAGTCCCTGTCGACCTATTGCGTGTTTATCTTCCATTGTCTATTTACTGTAGACCTAATGATCCACCCCCCCAAGTATAACGCAGACTGTATTTTGTGACTTTTGTTTTTGTTACCCAACTAACTTCCTGGCAGCTATTTAAAAACCACTATAGTCACTTGGTGTGGCGTTAACATTTTGGGGCAGATTCAGACTTGGGAGCAGAGCATAAAATAACCATGCTGCAATGTAAGGAGTGCAAATACATTAATTTTTTTTTTACTGCAGTTCCCCCCAGCTCTAAATATCTCTGCACACTGTATCTCCCACCTGCAGTGCAACATGGTTTTCCCAAGGTGCACATTTTCTTGGTATCCTATATTATAAAGGAACCTGAAACAAGACAAGCTGCTTGTGATGGAACAAAATAGGAAGATAACCTGAGGTCCTTCAGACACATTATCCAGAATAGAAAGCACATCCTTCTTCCATTTCCCAACTGTACATTCCTTCATATCTCCTTCAGAACTCCCACATCCAGTGTAATCAAACCTGAAATGAGGAAATATTACAAAGTTTCTCATTTTAAAAGTAATCAAGGTAATAACAAAAAGAGGACAATGCAAGTTCTCACACAGCCGCTGGGACCCGTAAGACAACATTGCAGATGCACCCTACCACCGGGACCAGGTAAATGACAGCTGGGCCACCAGGGACCTTCCATCACATTGACATTTCACCGTGTAGACATGATTAATGTCGACATGCTAAGTATGTCGATGTATTGACCATGACGACTCGAGAACTGTTGACCTAACATACCACATCCCCCCCAAAAAATGTTTTGTTTCCCTACCATGACACAACTTAAAATGTTTGACATTTTATTTATATTTACTGAGCAGCTGAGTGCAAACTATTGTTCTCATATCAGCAATTTAAGAGCCTAAAAGCTGGGTACACACTGACAGATATATTGGCCGATCAATTGATCGCCCATTATATCTGCTGCCCATCGGCCACTGTGTACCAGCGATATGTCTATGAACGTCTTTCACAGACATATCGCGTCTGCTGTGCTGCACAGCCGAATGAAGATATATCTCCATTTTTCTTTAATCACTTAACTGACGATTTAATTCCCAGAATACAGCTCATAAATTGTCTTTTTTTATTTTTTTATTTAATGAAGTTTAAAAATTATTTGTAATAATATATTTAAATATTTTATTTTAAAAAATACAGTATATATCTAGGGGGGGTGTTTTCCAACCCACCCATCCCTCCGTGTCCACAGGCTCCCATTATAAAATAACTGCCTACCCCCTATAAGCAAGACACCCCCCCAGTAGTCATAAATCCTAATAATAATAACCCCAACACACCCCATTAATAGTAAACAAATCCCTGTTTTCTAAATTAGCATCCCCCCCCGGAAAAAGACCCCCATCCTCCTCCTCCCCTGTGACCAGTATTTATTTATTTTCATTATTTTACACCACTTCCAGAGTCATATTACTCATTATTAGTGCCCCCTCAGCCCCACTGATGTTAGATCTCCCTGCCCCCCCCCCCCCCGGTTACACCCCCCTTCCTCTTGTATGCAGAGCGCAGTGGAGCGTGTGTCAGGGTGGACTCCTGCTGAAGCTGATCTCTGTACTTGCAGAGATCAACCACAAAGTGCTTGGAGGGGAACCAAGTTCCTCTCTTTGCACTGCAAACCCCTGCACATGCGCCCAGGAGTGCCGTTCGCACGGCATTCTGGAAGTGATGTTGGCGGTCACAGACCACTGCATCACTTCTGGGGAGTCGGAGGAGACCCTTTCTGCACAAATGCACAACGGATCTCCTCTGCAAAATCCGGGGGAAGCGGGGTGTCACCGAGGTCGCATGTGTTTCGACTTTGCCAGCTGAAGCACTGCTGCTGAGGTCGCATCACATGCGATGACGCCAGTTAAGTGGTTAAATAGGTTGTTAGGTACCATTTAACATGCATGTTTTAGCTTTGGAATACCTCTCTGGAGGGAAACAAGTATGGCTGTCACAGCTTCTCAGCATTTCATGTGATGGCAGAGGTGGATGTTATGGAAGATATTTTGAGATTTATACTTGCGCATCAATTCAAGTCTCAAGCTACTGCTCTCTACTGATGGTTACAATGCAAATTATTAAAACAGTCAACGGTAGGATACGGTCTTGAAAGCACAGGTTGAAAACAAAATTACAATAGACCTTATTTACAGCTGTTATTTATACAAGCTAAATAAATTTTTCCCATTTAAGACACATTATGAATGTTTATCTGGTTTCCCTCCTTTTAATATTTTGCACTGTTTGTTGAACCTTTATCAATACATGTCAAAGAGATTTACATATTATTTACACCAATTTTCATACTGTCTTTCGCAGTCTGAAGAAACAAAAGAAAAAAATGTGAGAACTTTCTAAGAGATTGCTGCATTCAGCATTCAGACTAAAAACACAAATTAGAAGCATCTTTGAATATTCAATTAAAGGCACTGAAGCAAGCAATACTGTTTATGATTCATAAGAAGGCTCATCCAAGATAATTACATTATTATTAAAGTAAGACAGATGTTCCCAAACTTGGTCCTCAAGGCACCCTAACATCCCAGGTTTTAAGGATAACCATGCTTGGGCACAGGTGACTTAATTCGTACCTCAGTCTTGATTTAATCACCTGTGCTCAACCATGGATATTCTTAAAACTTGGACCGTTAGGGCCTATAGGACCGAGTTTGAGATATTAAAAAAATAATAAAATATATATATATATATATATATATATATATATCTATATCAAGCACTATCTTGTTTTTGTAATTTTTTTTATTTTACAATATAACATTTTCATAGGAAAGACCATAATGTAAACATACATTCTTTAGTCCACTGTAAGGACTATGCTTTTTCTTCTCAATCTACATTTGAGTCAGCTTTAACTCCTTGGAACAAGTTTACATTTAAAAATATCATGTTTTGAGGTGCCACAAGACAACATGATGCATATAAATCCCATGGCAAGGAGGTCAGCTCTTTAACCTCCCAACGGCCTGGGAATCCAAAGTGCTTAATCATTATTTTGCCACATCTGAAAATTTTGACACATTGTGACATCCAAGTTTAGGACAACCATTACCAAGGGAGAAGAACATGTAAAAGCTTCAATTACACCTCCTATGCTAGATACCACTAACAAATCTATGCAAGCTGCAGCTTGTCAGTTTCTATTGCGTTTACAATGAACTTGTGACTTTTTCAAACTGAAACCATAATTTCCAGGAAACTCCTGTACAATTGTTATTTACCGTATAAATGAGTGTCCGAGTGATCTGCAGAAATCTTCAAGGGCCAATGCTTTCTGACCATTCATGTCAGATGCATAACCAGGCAAGAAAATGACTCCAGGGCTTTTGCCTTTTAATTTCTGGTAGGCTAGTTTAGGTAGATCTTGTCGTGCTAGATACTGTACGGATGACTTTAACCTGCAAGCTTTACATGAACACAAAAAAACACCCAAAAAGTTAAACATATATTTTAAAAAATGAAGCACAACATCAACAAAACACTGTAGCAGAGATTATGAAAAACATGCTATACGTATAGAGATAAAAATGCAATATTGATATTGCAGTCTCATATTCAGTGCCCAAGGGGGTGATTCAGTGCGATCGCTCCCCCCCCCCACCCCCACACAGGCAGAGGAGACTGCCGCTGCTGCTCAGCGGCAGCAGTCTCCTTGGTTCCACTGCAGTATGTGCTGGGCTGCTAACAGATAAGGGTGGGCATCAGATACTGGCCCCGCCAAGCCCCTCATTCAAGCCCAGGCAAGTAGTACCCTATCCTATTAGATGCAAATTCTGAGGTGCGAGTTGCTATTCTCACTTCAAGTTAATTGTGCAATCCAATTAGCAACTTGCACCGAATCAGTCAGACTGAATTCGCAACTTTTCCTGAGGGTGTGAGATAGATAGGAAAATCTTTAGTTTAAGGTTAAAATGTTGGGACACGGGACCTCATTCAGACCCGCTCACAAGCGGGTCAATGGTGGGGCACGGCGCATGCACAAGCCCGGAGCGAGAGAGAAATTCTCTCACTCCGGGGCTCGTTACAATAGGGGCGGCTGTCGATGTTGATCGACAGCTCGCCCCGTTTTGTAGGTGTGGTCAGACAAACGGAGGCGTTTCTGAAGGAATGCCAGTGATGTCAGTAGGGAGATTCCTTCTCTGTTAGAGCAGGAAGCTGCCTGGGGCTTGCGGTAGACGAGACCCGACCCCAACGGTTTTGTCGCAAGCCCCGATGGTCGCGACCATCATCTAGTCACTCGCTAAAGCTGTGGGTGGTAACCCACAGCTTAGCGAGCGGCCAGGAGGCCGCCTTTCAAAAGAAAAGCGGCCGCCCTCATTCAGAGCGAGCGGCTCTGAATGAGGTCCACTGTGCTGAACCCCTTGGACCCCCCCCCACCCTAATGACTAATTAGGCATTTGGAAGTTTGCAATTAGCTTAATTAGTCCAATAATTACATGTCATTTTTTGGAGTAAAAAAAATAAAAAATTTCCTCAAATTACCCCAAAATCAACTTTTTCATTAGTTTAGGCACCCCAAACTTAATTACAATAATTTTTAAGTTGAAAAATAATTATTTTTATTATTTTATTTTTTTTTTTCCAGGTGCCCTTAAAGTACCCCAAAATCACCCTTTTTCCTACTTTTTGTTTGCGATTAAACGAAAAGTTTGTTTTTTTATAATTTTCTCGCATTTAAAAAAAAGCCCCAAAATCAGCCATTTGATACCATTTAAAATCCAACAGTACCTTCCTAGTGCCCACAAACAGCCTTCTATACGGTCCTGCTAACAAAATTATAAATTTTGGGGGTCCAGGACAGTCTACCCACATTTTCATGCATTTCTCGCAAATCTCATTTGGCAGTCAATTCGCACCCCTCCGCTGCAAGTAGTGTGAATAGGTATTTTTAATTAGATTGTAGAATTCTCGGGAGCGTGTGAGTTTCAACAAATAATCTCGCTACTCGCCATTCACACCTAATTGGATTGAGCCCCTTGGATCTGTGAATTTATCACAAATCCTATGTGTATTTGCCCAAAAACAGAACAGTTTTTCAGATGAATAAAACGGGATTTAATGGAATAGCCTGAAAGCAATTCAAGCGTTAACATGCTGTTTTATGTGCCCAAAAATTTATCGGGTCTAATTAAATCCCCCCCCCTAAGGGTGGAATTCAATTAGCCGAGATAATGCAATAAGTTATAGCAGGCTAAGTTTTTGCACTCTTCACGTGCGGATTTCGCTTAACAAGTCTATGCGCACACCTGTTTTTGGCTCAATCCAATTCCAAAAGTCGTGATGCAGCATTCCCGTGATAATTCTTTCTGATTTTACCCATGATAAAACTTTTTATTTTTCTACTCTTTTCTATTCTTGCCAGAAAGCAAGGAGAAGAGAAAAAATGGCTTTTTGGGGCACACTGCCCCAAAAAGCCATTTTTTCTCTTCCCCTTGCTTTCTGGCAAGAATAGAAAAATAAAAAGTTTAGATACTTAAAATTTGAGAGCACCACAAACCAAGAGCTGTACTATATGTATTGTGTCGAATCAGCTAATATGTTGGGATCTATTATATAAATGATGTCCTATTTGATCTTGTGTATATATGAATTTTACCCATGATAAGTATAGGTGAAAATGGGGACATCTGCCTGTACCCCAAAAAAAGGCAAAGTGAAATGGGATAACATACAGACGTGTATAATACCCCTTTCAGACATACAACCCGGGAAATTTCCTGCTCAGACCCGGGAATTTCTCCTGTGCAAATTCCCGGGTATTTGGTCGAGACCCCCCTTTCACACTGCAGTATCTACCCGGGAAATTCCCAGGTAGACCCCTTTCAGACATAAGCCAGGTTTTTTAGTTTTAAATATTACCTGCCTCTCCTCTGCTCTTCCTAACCTATCCCCTCTCCGGCTGCCGCTGATGATGTCATCATCATGCAGCAGGCAGCCATCCAATCAAAGTGCAGCCTCTATCTATAATATAATAACTCCTATCTACCCTGGTGGTCCAGCAGGAGTGCGGGCGGCCCGCTGTGGCTGAAAACCACCGGCGGTCTCCAGCGCCAGTGTGAGGACCCGGCCATGGTCGCTGACTCGTTTGTCAGCGCCACAGCCACCGGTGCGGGGGGTGATGAGCAGCAGCGCAGAGCGTCCTACAGGACGCTCTGCACTGCCAACTCATTGTAATGAGCAGCAGCGTAGAGCGTCCTATAGGACGCTCTGCGCTGTCAATGTAAAAGCTGCTTGGTTGTACCCGGGAGTAGTAAATTCCCGGGTAGCACCATTCAGACAGAAGCAGGGTAATTTCCCGGGACTTGAGTCCCGGGAAAAACCCTGGTCGATTGCAGGGGCGGCTACCCGGGAACATGTTCCCGGGTAGGCACCTTTCAGACAGACTCTGGTACCCGGGAATTTGGCCGAGGCAGGCCAAATTCCCGGGATTCTCGAGATGTCTGAAAGGGGTATTAGTGACCATAATAAAAGTATGTGGGGTTCTTAAATTGTGTTAAATTGCAGTTATATACATTTTTCTAAAACATTCAAATACTGATAGAAAGTGTATTTTTTTCGCAAAATAAATGTTCTACTTTAATTGAGGTACATAAAAATGAATATAAGTATATATTTGTTTCATTTAAAGACATTTAAAAAAACCTTCAAAATACACCTCTAATACCCACCTGCAATCTTAAAAACACCTGTCCCACTCATATAGCACCCACATATACCTGTCCTACATCAACTAACCCATTTTCCTGCAATTTGCATTTTATCACCCCAAAAAATTTTTAATTATTGGCCAAATTAAGCTAATTAGAAAATTATTTTGGTCTAATTGGTCATTAAGGAGGGTGTTCCCAGTGGTTCCGAACCAAGTCCCGACATTTTTACCTTAAAAAAAGACAATTTCCCCAACTTTTCACCTGGAGGTGGTGAAAACTTTTCACGGCAAATGGTATTGAGAATTTGCACCAGTGAAAAGTTGTGGCTAATAGGAGTGCGCGTTAACTATAAATCTGCAGAATAAGCCAAATTTTCACCCCAAAAAAGTGGCTTATCGCGGCTAATTGAATTCCCCCCTTAAGCTTTTGTCTTTATTATTTTATGTTTTTGAATATTTGATAATTGTTTTAAAACATTAAATATTACAAGGGGAATATCAAATTTCCCATAGGCACTTTTGACACAATGATTTGTCAAGCTTGACAAATCTACTCTTATGTCAGGGTGGGAATGTTTGGATAATGCTTCTATGTCTCCAAACCAACAAAACTAATACCCCTATTACACTAAAATCCCGGGTCTGACCAGGGATTTAGAACAGGTTCCAACCCAGGACAGATCCCGTTCACATTGTGTCTCTGGCCCAGGTTAGGCCATCTATACTGCACATGGGTGATGGAGATGACATCATCTCCAAACGCCGATGCCCCGCCTGTTCTTATGCTGTAACCGGTACCCGGGCGGATGGCCTGTAACTTGGGTCCATCCCAGGTGCAACCCTGCTTGCTACCTGGGTTGGATTGCCAGGTCACTGGACCTGGCTTATATTTCGGCGACTCTTTTACACTGAGTCGCAATAACTCGGGTTACTTGGCCAGTGTAAAAAAGGTAGTGACTGGACCACATAGCCCCACTAAGCTCTTTTTCCCATTGCAATTTAGCTGGATCATTACACAATCAATGAAACTTACTTTTTTCAATACAGCCATGGCCAAAAGTTTTTAGAATGACACAAGTATTGGTTTTCACATAGTCTGCTGCTTCAGTTTTTATGAAGGCAATTTGCATATACTCCAGAATGTCATGAAGAGTGATCCGATGAATTGCAAAGTCCCTCTTTGCCATGACAATAAACTTAATCCCAAAAACATTTCCACTGCATTTCAGCCCTGCAACAAAAGGACCAGCTGACATCATGTCAGCGATTCTCTCGTTAATACAGGTGAGAATGTTGATGAGGACAAGGCTGGAGATCACTCTGTCATGCTGTTTGAGTTAGAGTAACAGACTGGAAACTTTATAAGGAGGGAGGATATTGAAATCATTGTTCTTCCTCTGTTAACCATGGTAACCTGCAAGGAAACACGTGCAGTCATCATTGCTTTGCACACAAAAGGGCTTCACAGAGAAGGATATTGCTGCTAGTAAGATTGCACCTATATCAACCATTTATCGCATCATCAAGAACTTCAAGGACAGAGGTTCAATAGTTGTGAAAAAGGATTCAGGGTGCACAAGAACATCTGGGAAGCGCCAGGACCATCTCCTAAAGTTGATTCAGCTGCAGGATCGGGGCACCACCAGTGCAGAGCTTGCTCAGGAATGGCAGCAGGCAGGTGTGAGTTTATCTTCACGCACAGTGAGGCGAAGACTTTTGGAGGATGGCCTGGTGTCAAGAAGGGAAGCAAAGAAGCACTTCTCTCCAGGAAAAACATCAGGGACAGACTGATATTCTGCAAAAGGTACAGGGATTGGACTGCTGAGGACTGGGGTAAAGTTATTTTCTCTGATGAATCCCCTTTCAGATTGTTTGGGGCATCTGGAAAAATGTTTGACCAAAGAAGGAAAGGTGAACGCTACCATCAGTCCTGTGTCATGCCAACAGTAAAGCATCCTGAGACCATTCACGTGTGGGGTTGCTTCTCAGCCAAGGGAGTGGGCTCACCCACAATTTTGCCTAAGAACACAGCCATGAATAAAGAATGGTACCAAAACATCCTCCAAGAGTAACTCCCAACCATCCAAGAACAGTTTGGTGACGAACAATGCCTTTCCAGCATGATGGAGCACCTTGCCATAAGGCAAAAGTGATAACTAAGTGGCTTGGGGGACAAAACATCGAAATTTTGGGTCCGTGGCCAGGAAACTCCCCAGACCTCAATCCCATTGAGAACTTGTGGTCAATCCTCAAGAGGCCAGTGGACAAACAAAAACCCACAAATTCTGACAAACTCCAAGCATTGAATAGGCAAGAATGGGCGGCCATCAGTCAGTATGTGGCGCAGAAGTTGATTGACAGCAAGCCAGGGCGAATTGCAGAGGTCTTGAAAAAGAAGGGTCAACTCTGCAAATATAGACTCTTTGTATAAACTTAATGTAATTGCCAATAAAAGCCTTTGACACTTATGAAATGCTTGTAATTTTACTTCAGTATACCATAGTAACATCTGACAAAAAGGTCTAAAAACACTGAAGCAGCAAACTTTGTGAAAACCAATACTTGTGTCATTCTCAAAACTTTTGGTCATGGCTGTACATTGCAGGACCCCCCTACTTATTTGTTTGTTAATACCCAGTCTTGTTTTAGTACAGTAAAGCACTGGTGCTATATAAAAAAAAAAAAAAATCATAATAAACATATCTCCCTGTCTTCTATTTCCACTAACAATGCAACATCTAAAACTAGGGATGGCCATCTAAGGGTCCACCATCAATGGTGTCATATGTGTTTTACATTGATGACGATCTTCATCACAGCGCCTGTAAAACAGTGGGAGAAGGGATGCAGGCGGCAAGTCAATCAGGGAAGGGAGTTGGGCTATGCGGGCTGCTACAGGAGGTGGGTCTAATCTCTATAGACACCATACCGAGGGAGGGGGAAAAATACATTACTTCCCTAATTGCCATTGATGGTGGAGAAACATAGGATCTCCTCCATAAATGGCAAAAACCATCAACCATTAGTGGCAGACATCATCAATGGCCATCCCTACTAAAAAAAAAAATCAGCTGCATAAACCTGGAGTACAGTTTTAGTAAAGTGCTACAGAGTATGCTGACACACACACACACACATATATATATATATATATATATATATATATATATACACTACACATTAGTAAAAAACTACAGCTCTCACGTCCATGTTTGTTTTTTTTACACTTGAGATTTACAAGGAGGGCCCTTACAAAATGATGCTGAGGGACCTACCAATATCTAGCTATGGGGAGATGTATTATAGCGGCACTTATCGCATCATGAAGCACTAACGATGAGATATATTAACATCTCATCGGCCGGCGATCCCCACTAAAGCTCACAGCGCATCAGCCTAGTCCCGGCTGGCTCCACTGAGCATGCGCGGGATCCCTTGTGCAGCTCTGAAGCTGGCAGCCCACGCAGCAGAGACAGCACTATCCCTGTTTTGGGAAATATGGCATTGCCAAGCTGCAGCTGTCGATAAGAATAGCTGCAGCTGGCAGAACGATCAGGCGAACTGACCATTCATGCACAGCCCTGCATATCGGTGCTGCTATCTTGTAGATACCAGCGCCGATAATGACAGGGGCGTATAGGTGGCGCCACTGTGATTTACCGCCTAAACCCCAATCATACATGGGGGTTTGCGCGGTAAATATTGTGTGCTGATGCCGCTTCGGCAGTTAATACACCTACCCCAGTGTCCTTTTGATGCACTACATTTTTGAAGGAGGATGAAACATTACTATTCTACAAAGAGTGGTTATTTGAGGACGTTAAATGTTCATATAAATACAAACTATTCAATGTATTTAGCAAATGTTTAAAAAAAACTTTTACATCACAACTTATTTCAACAATGTGGTGAGGTTCGGGTAAATACAACTTATTTTATGCTGTCCAAGGTGTTGGAACAATTTGGAATGATAATTGCATATCAGAGGTAGACACAGAGTAGCACTCCAGTTGCTGTGGAACTAGCAGTCCTAGACAAGGTCCTGTCTTACATTACAGCAAGCTGTTTAAATATGCAGAAGGTATAGAAAACATACAGGTGGCACTATGAATACAAGCATTTACTACCTCTATTAGCAGAAATCGAAAGTGTTATGTATACCTACAGTGGAATCGGTCAGGTTACAAAACTAAGGGGCCCATTTATCATTGTACATTTGCGGCTTAATCCCGGAAAACACCTGTTTTCGGGGATTAACAGCAAATATAATATTTCCCCAAGATGTAGTACAGAGGGACCGCAGCAGATATCTCCGATACATGCTGCGATCCCTCCATTCATGCCGGCAGCCGCATCCCCCATAGGTTTCTATGGGGGATGTGATGCTGCCATATTTACCAATTTACGGAATGCAATGTATTCCAGAGATTGGCCCCCGCAGCTACCTCCATCTGAAGATGGTGGTAGCCCATTGAAGCCTAGAGGCCACACATCGGGGATTCAGCCGTCAGAGGGTTCCCCCGGAACACTCCCCGGCAATCGGCTCTATGCATGCTCAGCAGCCCTCGGAGCACATCTCAAGGACGAGCTCTTTTCAGAGCTCCTGTCCCTACAGGTGCTCCATAATACATCCTGATGATGTCATCTCATTCTGCAATGTGATCATGGGTGCTAATATTGTGCCCAGATCGCATTGTATTTGCAATTAATGATAAATGGGCCCCTAATACCCATTTCAGACCGACAACACGGGAAATACAAGTTTATCAACTTTTGAATTTCCCAGGTCTCAGTCCCCGACACTGATACAGAGCAGAGCAGGGTCGTGGACGCAGGACTTTGACCTGGGTTGTTTGCATTCACATATAGCAAAAAAACAGTTTTTTTTGTCAAAGGGGTATAAGTTAAAAGCTGATTGGTTGGAAAACTTAATTAAAATTGTTTATTAGCAATTAAGTTATTCAGTTGGTATCCATGGTGATTGTATACCCATTGGTGGTGTGGACCCGACGTGTGACGTCATTGAGCACGCTGACCTGATGACCGCCTGGTGGTATTTGTGAATAAAGGTAAGACACTGACAGAGGCATGCCGATGCTGAGGGTCCAGACAGGGAATAAGTATGCTATCAGTTTACCCCCTAACCCTCCTTTTCTCTAGTCAAACCCTCCGGTGGTGCCAAACCCTAACCTCCCCCCTCCTAACCCCCCAGGGTGCCTAAACTTACGGTTGCTGCTATTTCCAAGTTGGAGAAAGGACCTCTGTGACGTAGACACCACGTGACCGCTGCAGGAGGCTGGACCGCTCCTGCGTTACCATCCACTAGGGCATAGAGGGGGAATATATATTTGTGGCGAGCGCAGCAAGCCACCATGCCGAAGCGTGGCGAGTCTGCGGGGGGACACTTTTGGTCCCCCGTTAGCATCCCCGCCCCTCCCCCTTTCAGGCCGAGTCACGTGGGTGTGACGTCACAGGGCCATCAGCCCTGTACAGTCTAGACCTAACCCTAAACCTACCCCCCCCCCACGGCTAACAGCTAAGGGCGCCCGCTGTACTTACAAACGGGATGCCGGCTGTCGGGATCCTGTCATCGGCATCTCCACTTGTGTCTGGATTCTGGTGCTGGTCTTCTGTCCGCAGATCAGGATTCTGGTGCCGGGTTTCATCAGCCGGCATCCTGAACGTAAGTTTTTAAACTACACCTCCCCCTACTGAAGGGTATCTATACACTACCTTACATTATATACTTTTAATTTAAACCGGTACACTCATGTATTGCACAGGTTCTGTGGCTGGCTGGCTGACTTCAAGCCCGCATTTTACATGTTTTTTTTAACTAGCAACAGAACCTGTGTAATTCATGACTGTCCCGGTTTAAAGGGATATTATACATATTACCCGTAGTTACTGTATCGTAATGGTATGGGTGCTGTACAGGATAGGGAAGGCTGTATCACTTGTATGGGTGCTGTGCATGGACAGGGGGAGGGTTGCTCTCACCTGCGGGGTGCATGGTAACTTTGGGCTGCAGGGGAGCTGCTCCCCGCGTGCAGAGCGCAAGCGCCCAGGTGCGAGGTCCCCCCAGCGCTCGAGACGCCATGATCCCACGTGCCAGTTATGACCCGTCCGCCCTGCCACCCGCGTGACGTACCCGGAGGAGGCTGTCCTCGTGCCCTCTCTGTTGCTGCACGTGACACGGGCGGTGGGAGTGGCGAGGATGTGCACGCGCAATATTAGCATTATTGAGGAAAAAAAATGACCCTAGATTATATAATACACATTATAGCACACACACAATCAGAACCCCCCCTACTACTGAAAAGTCAGCCCTTATCCAGTGCTGTGGATCACAGCCTGACATTTTCTTTAATTAATAACGTATCACTAGCGCTTCAAGGTGAAAATGTGATACTTTGAGCTTAGAACGCACTAGTGATAGGCACTAATGTATAGTTTTAAGTAAAATTATGTAATTTGTGTATATTTCGAATTGTATGTGTCATGGTGCTTCTGCTCTGGGATGAGAGCATGCTATGCGCACAATAGGGAAATATGTAGTTAGAACTTATTGTAACTTTACAGCAATTCAATGCAAAGACTAATGGTGCGTACACACTGGGCGATAAAGTGGACGACTGAACGATAATGATATCGTTATCGTTCAGTCGTCCACTTTATCGTCCATTTTTAACACCAAAAAGATGAACGATGACGACGCGCGTTCCCGCGGGTCGTTCGTCATCATTGTTCATCGGGCTGACATGCAGGCCAACCTGACGATCTCGTCAGGTTGCTGCATGTCAGGGAATGGGGGAGAGAGCCCGGCGCTGAACAAAATCGTTAATGATATCGTTCAGCGGCTGTGCTCAATGTCATGAATGACACTACACGATATCGCTCACACTACACGATATGCTCCCTGAGCGATATCGTGTAGTGTTGTCCCCGGCAGGCTGTGCTCAATGTCGTTCATGACATTGAGCACAGCCGCTGAACGATATCATTAACGATATCGTTCAGCGCCGGGCTCTCTCCCCCATTCCCTGACATGCAGCAACCTGACGAGATCGTCAGGTTGGCCTGCACGTCAGCCCGATGAACGATGATGACGAACGACCAGCGGGAACGCGCGTCGTCGTCATCGTTCATCTTTTTGGGGTTAAAAATGGACGATAAAGTGGACGACTGAACGATAACGATGTCGTTATCGTTCAGTCGTCCACTTTATCGCAGAGTGTGTACGCACCATTAAGAGTCAGACAGCTCATATAAGCTGTGTAACTAATTTAATTACTACTAGCTGAAGTACCCGATGTTGCCCGGGTTTAAGTCTTCAAGTTATGAAGTTTTATTATGTGTTGTCACCAAAATCCATCCAGTAGAAGCAGGGCTGCCACCAGAAATTGTGGGGCCCGCTACTAATAAAATAGGCAGGGCCCCCCTGGGGGAGAGCATAGGGCAGGGAAGGCTGAACATTATTGGGGAGGCTGTCTGGACTTGGGGGGGAGGGGGGCGGACGTGCGCCTCAGACGTGAACCCCTGAATGTTAGGGATGCCGATATAGAGGAGCCTTGACGCTGGCCCGGCGCTTAATCACATATTTGCAAATGTATGTAACTAATACCTCTGAATTTCTATTATCATGTAGGATTCAAGTATTTTTGCTGATATTGCTGCAGTGTTTTGGAGGGAATATCCCTCTAAAACCTGGCCAGGATCCACCTGGACCACTTCACGTTGGTTTCATCCCAATCGGTGCAGGGGTGTCTCTGAATGCATACCCGGACAGAGACAAACAAGTAAATAAACAGACAAATTAATTTTATATACAACATTAGTGCCAATTGCTTTACTCATATTTTTAACTGAAAGGCATCATTGACTATTTCTATGAGTCACCAATTTTATCATTGCTAAAAGATAAGGGACAGATGCTCTAAGCTCTGGAAAAAGATACATTGGAAAGTGATAAACTACCAACCAAGCAGCTCCTGTAATTTTTCAAACACAGCCTGTAAAGTGACAGAAGCTGATTAGTTGGTAGTCTATCACTCTCCAATGTATCACTTTGCAGAGCTTAGTACATCTCTCCATATGTGTAACTTAAATCTAAAACAGCTGTTTTTTTAGATCCAGCTATGCGTGTGGTTCAAGTCACATTGGACAACACAGTGGTACAATGGTTAGTACAGTCAGGTGCATAAATATTGGGACATTGACAGAATTTTCATATTTTGGCCTCTATTCACCACCACAATGACTTTGAAATGAAACAAACAAGATGTGCTTTAACTGCAGACTTTCAGATTTAATTTGAGGGTAATTACATCTAATTACATCCAAATCAGGTGAACGGTGTAGGAATTACAACGGTTTCTATATGTGCCTCCAACTTTTTAAGGGGCCAAACGTAATGGGACGTACTAAACAATCCTAAATCTAACTTTCACTTTTTAATACTTTGTTGCAAATCCTTAGCAGGTAACTACAGCCTGAAGTCTGGAACGCATAGACATCACCAGACGCTGGGTTTCATCCCTGGAGATGCTCTGCCAGGCCTCTACTGCAAATGTCTTCAGTTCCTGCTTGTTCTTGGGGCATTTTCCCTTCAGTTTTGTCTTCATCAAGTGAAATGCATGCTCAATCGGATTCAGGTCAGGGGATTGATTTGGACATTGCATAACATTCCACTTTTTAGCCTTAAAAAACTCTTTGGTTGCTTTTGCAGTATGCTTCGGGTCATTGTCCATCTGCACAGTGAAGCGCGGTCCAATGAGTTCTGAAGCATTTGACTGAATATGAGCATATAATATTGCCCGAAAGAATTCAGAATTCATTCTGCTGCTTTTGTCAGTAGTCACATCATCAATAAATACAAGGGAACCAGTTCCATTGGCAGCCATACATGCCCACGCCATGACACTACCACCACCATGCTTCACTGATGAGGTGGTATGTTTTGGATCATGAGCAGTTCCTTTCCTTCTCCATACGCTTCTCTTCCCATCACTCTGGTACAAGTTGATCTTTGTCTCATCTGTCCATAGGATGTTGTTCCAGAACTGTAATGGCTTTTTTAGATGTTGTTTGGCAAACTCTAATCTGGTCTTCCTGTTTTTGTGGCTCACCAATCGTTTACATCTTGTGGTGAACCCTCTATATTCACTCTTGTGAAGTCTTCTCTTGATTGTTGATTTTGACACATATACTCCTACCTCCTGGAGAATGTTCTTGATTTGCCCAACTGTTGTGAAGGGATTTTTCTTCACCAGGGAAATAATTATTCTGTCATCCACCACAGTTGTTTTCCGTGGTCTTCCGGGTCTTTTGGTGTGGCTGAGCTCTCCGATGCATTCTTTCTTTTTAAGAATGTTCCAAACAGTTGATTTGGCCACACCTAATGTTTTTGCTATCTCTCTGATGGGTTTGTTTTGATTTTTCAGCCTAATGATGGCTTGCTTCATTGATAGTGACAGCTCTTTGAATCTCATATTGAGAGTCGACAGCAACTGATTCCAAATGTAAATGTCACACCTAGAATCAGCTCCAGACCTGCTTAATTGATAATGAAATAACGAGGGAATAGCCCACACCTGTCCATGAAATAACTTTTGAGTTGATAGTCCCATTACTTTTGGCCCCTTAAAAAGTAGGAGGCACATATAGAAACCGTTGTAATTCCTACACCGTTCACCTGATTTGGATGTAATTACCCTCAAATTAAATCTGAAAGTCTGCAGTTAAATCACATCTTGTTTGTTTCATTTCAAAGCCATTGTGGTGGTGAATAGAGGCCAACATATGAAAATTATGTCAATGTCCCAATATTTATGCACCTGGCTGAATTCCTGCCACACAGCACTGAGGTCATGGGTTCATTTCCAACCAGGGCCTGCGTGGAGCTGCATGTTCATCACGTGGTGTATAGGTTGCAGGTGCTCCAGTTTCCATCCGCAAAGTCCAATGTCACAGGCCTTCTAAGCCAATGCAGAAGCCCTAGCGTTTGGACTGTACATGACTATTGTATATTTTAACTCCCAGATTAGTGAGGCACGGGGAGCTAAGTCACAAGATGAAGTAATGCATAATCTTTATCATCGCAATTTTATGGCATCTATAAAAGTTTCCTGCTAACTGGACAACTTTTTCCGTCATTATAGATATCTGTACATGTTTGCATTTGGTCCACAGGACTTAAAAAATAAAATGTACTTTTAATTGTTTGTCACAAATGAAGATCCAAGTAATCTTGTTCCAAGCTTGTACAAAGATTGTAACTTTTGTGTTTCAGTGTACTGAGGGCCTGATTCAGAGCCGCTCGTAAGTGGCCGCTCGTTCGCTATGAGCGATGTTCGCACAACTGCGCATGCCTACGGGTCGTAATGCGCATGCGCAAACCAGTCATTGCGGTCGGAAATCGAGCACTCGCAAAACAGCGAGGGGCTGCTAATTTGATTGGCAGAATGTCCCGTTTGTGGGTGGTAACAGGGGAAGGTGTTTGAAACGGGGGAGTGGAGATCCGAACGCAGGTGTGCCTAATGGTAAAAAGGGCGTTTAATGGGAGTGCATAATTAGTAAAGGAGCGTCATCGACCACGTCACTTGGTTGTCTTTTAGCCTGAAGTGCTCGCAGTGATTGCGGTAGGAAAAACCTACAAGCACTGCGAGCAGTTCAGATGCCTTTCGATGTACCCGATTAATCAAATAAATACCGGTGATGACGTGTGATGCGAACGGCAAAGGGGCGCCTTTACAAAATAGCGAGCGCATACTTCGTTCGCTCGCTCAGACAGAGGCGTCAACAAACCGCAATGAGCGAGCTCTCAATTTAAATAGCCGGCCCCTTTTTAGGAACGACCTTCCGGCTCTGAATCAGGCCCTGAGTTTATAACTTTCAATGGAATTTCAGAGGGATCCACTACCTTATATCTCTCTCTCTCTCTCTCTCTATATATTGTGATAGGATCACTGGTCAAGTGGTCTGTGACAGGGACATTTATCCCAGATTCCTGTCCTATGTGTCCTTTTTGAAAAGCCGATTTGGGACCTGGGGGTTGTGGGTGAGAGGAGACGGAGGGCTCCACCCACGGCCACTCCAGGTTTTGGTTCTCGCAGCCTGGTAACAGGCTTGATTGGGTTCCCACTTGAGGGTGGCCAATATAAGCCTAGTGTGTTGAGGGCTGATTGTCTCACCTGGGAGAGCAGACAGGGAGTTTGCTCAGAGACACTTGGAAAACCTATCTGTAAGTACTGTGCTGTGCTTTGTTGCTGGCGAGGGCATTAGGCCCTGCCAGGTTCTGGTAGTGAGGGAACTACCTGTGAAGTTAGTGCCCCGACAGGGCTAGGATTTATGTTTATGTTTTCTTTGTGTTATTTCTGACATTGTACAATAAAGACTGGCGCCGACCAGCTTGTACTTGCATCCAGACTGGTGTGCTGCTTCCCTGCTGCTGTGTGTGTGTGTAAGGAAGGAGTCCTTTACCCAGGAGAGGGACCCCCTAACCTAACTGTATCACAATATGGTGGAGAATGCGGGCACCCACACAGCGTTCCTCTCGCTGAAGTTGCAGCGAGAGGAAAACTTTCCGTTTAAAAATTAAAGGGACAGACACCCAATTGGTGAGTGTGGAAATAACACTGTGTCCTTGGAGTCCCATAGAGGAGGCGTCAGCCAATGCTCAGAGAGGCAAGGTTCAGCTTCCAACCTACACCCCAGGACAAAATGGAGGACATTATTAAGGCCTTGCTCCAAGCTACAGCAGCTCAGCAGGAATCTATCAGAGCTCAGCAGGAGACGAACAAACTTCAGCAGGAAGCTACCTGGGCTCAGCAGGAATCTACCAGGGCTCAGCAGGAATCCACCAGGGTGCAACTGTTGGCTTGGAGACAGCCCAGAGGCAACAACAGGTCGCCATCGCAGAAAACAGCCAGGCCATAAAAGAGGTGGTACAGCACCTGGTCGCCCGGCCCAGAGATGTTAATACGGGTCCTCCCACCACCACTCACTCCGTACGAGCCAGTCACTTCCTCCAAAAGATGACTTCGGGCGATGATGTGGAGGCCTATCTCGCCGCATTTGAAAGAACGGCCGAAAGGGAGAGTTGGCCCAAGGAGCAGTGGGCAAGTCTGGTGGCACCTTTTTTGTCTGGGGAGCCACAAAAGGCCTATTTCGACTTATGCCTGGCTGATGCCAAGGACTATAAAAAACTAAAACAGGAGATCCTAACTCGCTTGGGAGTCACCACCTTTGTTCATGCCCAATGGGTCCACCGCTGGGAGTTCCATATGGACAAGCCTCCACGTTCGCAGATGCATGACCTCGTCCATCTGTCCTCAAAATGGCTACAGCCCAAGACGCTGACGGGACCACAGATCGTGGAAAGGGTTGTGATGGACCGGTACCTGCGATCGTTACCTGCGACTCTGCACAAGTGGGTGAGCCATGCAGACCCTAAGTCCGCAGACCAGTTGGTCGAGCTGGTGGAGAGGTACATGGTGGCTGAGGAGCTGATGAGTATGCCCCACCGAGCCCCGATGGCGCACCGGTGAACTCCCACAGACACTGGTAAGACTGTTCCAGGGGAGAAGGGTGCTGGGCGGTGGAATGAACCTGGAGACAGGCCTGCCAGGCCAGGAAGGTTCTTGCCCCGTAAACGACTAGACATTAATATGATTCAGTGTTTCCGGTGTGGTGACTTCGGCCATATTTCCGCTAATTGTTCACTTACAACTGAACCTATGCAATGTGATACTGCTCATGTCTACCGCAGGGGGTCTTTCTTTGCACAGACAGCCTGTACGGCTGACCGGCAGGCTGAGACTGATAAGCACATGTGTGTACTTACTGTAGATAGCAACCGAGTAGAGGCACTGTTAGACTCTGGTAGCTTGGTGACACTTATAAAAGCTGAGCTGGTGAACCCCTTGAGGAATACAGGGAAAACTGTTGGTGTGACCTGCATTCATGGGGATACTCGATATTATGTTACTGCCGAGGTGAACATCGAGACACCCTGTGGCTCTGCTATAGTTTCTGTGGGTTTGGTGCCTGGTCTGATGTACGATGCAATATTGGGGAGAGACTTTGCTCACTTCTGGAAGTTGTGGGAAAGCCGTTTTGTTCCAGAAGTGAACAACCCCGATCCATTTGAGAAGGTTGTCGATGTAGTGGAGGAGGGAGTTTCTTCTGAGTCAGAGTTATTCCCTTTTTCTACTATGATTGGCGAACTAGAGAATGCGGAGCGTGACGGTGGCCCGCCAACTGATGTGCCTCCCATTGAGGTGAGAAGTGTTGTTGGGCCAGTTGATCGTCTGCCTGATTTAGAGGTCAGAAGAGAGGTCTTTGCCGTGGAGCAGTTGAAAGACCCTACTTTGGTAAAAGCCAGGAAGAATGTAAAGGTAGTTGATGGTAAACCCGTAGACCCTGATTGTCCTTTGGCCTATCCCCACATGGCAATGTGTCAGGATTTATCCTGCCCTGAGTGTCAGTATCATGCTCCCAGACCACGTTTTAAGGGTCCACTAGTTCCATTGCCTATTGTAGAGGTGCCAATAGTGAGAGAGCACCTGAAACAGGCTCAACAAGCACAGCAGAGGGTATACAACCGCAATGCTCAGTTACGCAGCTTTGCTCCTGGGGACAGAGTGTTAGTGTTGGTTCCCACTGTGGAAAATAAACTTTTGGCTAAATGGCAAGGCCCCTTTGAAATCTTAGAAAGAGTGGGACAGGTCAATTACAAAGTTTACCAGCCGGGGAAAAGAAAGCCGGAACAGATATACCATATAAACCTGTTAAAGCCCTGGAAAGATAGAACGGTACTGTCGGCCGTCCGAGTCCCTCCAGTAAATCCAGGGCCCTTAGTTCCCGAAGTGACAGTGGCAAAAACCCTGTCGGCAATTCAACAACGAGAGGTCAAGGAGTTTTTGGTTAGAAATAGAGTGCTGTTCTCTGACGTACCTGGGAAAACCTTGGTCGTTAAACATGACATCATCACTGACCCAGGGGTTAAAGTTAATCTAAAGCCCTATAGGTTACCAGAAGCACCAAGAGCATCGGTGTCGAAAGAAATTAAAAATATGCTAGAGTTAGGGGTTATTGAAGTATCACATAGTGAATGGTCAAGTCCCATTGTGTTGATTCCAAAGCCCGACGGGAGTGTGCGTTTCTGCAATGACTTCCGAAAGTTGAACAGTGTTTCAAAATTTGATGCCTACCCAGTGCCACAGTGGAGAAGGAGGCGTTGGCCATAAAGTGGGCGTTACAAACTTTTAAATTTTCGGTGGAACACAGGCCAGGGGGCCTGTTGTTTAAAGCAGACGCGTTGTCACGCGTTCATTGTTTGGGGGCTTCAGTTGTTCCGCCGCATAGGTCGAAACAAAGGGGGGGGATATGTGATAGGATCACTGGTAAAGTGGTCTGTGACAGGGACATTTATCCCAGATTCCTGTCCTATGTGTTTAAAATCCCCAGGAGAAAGTCTGCAGTGTAGCAGGCTTGAGTTTCGGCTTTTTGAAAAGCCGGTTTGGTACCTGGGGGTTGTGGGTGAGAGGAGAGGGAGGGCTCCACCCACGGTCACTCCAGGTTTTGGTTCTCGCAGCCTGGTAACAGGCTTGATTGGATTCCCACCTGAGGGTGGCCAATATAAGCCTAGTGTGTTGAGGGCTGATTGTCTCACCTGGGAGAGCAGACAGGGAGTTTGCTCAGGGACACTTGGAAAACCTATCTGTAAGTACTGTGCTGAGCTTTGTTGCTGGCGAGGGCATTAGGCCCTGCCAGGTTCTGGTAGTGAGGGAACTACCTGTGAAGTTAGTGCCCTGACAGGGCTAGGATTTATGTTTATGTTTTCTTTGTGTTATTTCTGACATTGTACAATAAAGGCTGGCGCCGACCAGCTTGTACTTGCATCCAGACTGGTGTGCTGCTTCCCTGCTGCTGTGTGTGTGTGTGTGTAAGGAAGGAGTCCTCTACCCAGGAGAGGGACCCCCTAACCTAACTGTATCACAATATATATATATATACACACACATACAGCCATGGCCAAAAGTTGAGAATTACACATGTATTGGTATTCACAAAGTTTGCTGCTTCAGTGTTTTTAGACCTGTTTGTCAGATGTTACTATGGTATATTGAAGTAAAATTTCCTGGCCATGGACCTAAAATTTTGATGTTTTGTTCCCAGAGCCACTTAGTTATCACTTTTGCCTTATGGCAGGGTGCTACATCATGCTGGAAAAAGCATTGTTCCTCACCAAACTGTTCTTGAATGGTTGGGAGAAGTTGCTCTTGGAGGATGTTTTGGTACCATTCTTTATTCATGGCTGTGTTCTTAGCCAAGGGAGTGGGCTCACTCAAAATTTTGCCTGAGAAGCAACCCCACACATGGGATCTGAACATTTTTCTTTTTAAAAATAGCATCCTTCACATTCAATACATTTTTTGCAGCGTTTCAAAAATGATTTAAAGACATGCAGTAGACTGTTTTGTGACATCACTTTTAGGGGCATATTTACTAAAGTGATATTTTTTTTGAAGTGGAGATGTTGCTCATAGCAACCAATCAGATTCTACTTAACATTTATCTAGTACCTTCTGGAATATAATTGCTAGAATCTGATTGGTTGCTATGGGCAACATCTCCACTTCTAAAAACTCTCACTTTAGTAAATATACCCCTTACTGTTCCAGCTATGGCATTTTTCTGTTGAGAACTTCTTTCCGCGCAGCTGTTTTATCAGGGTTGGGAAAGCCCAGAAATCACAGGGCGCTAAGTCCGGGCTATGTGGACCACTGTTTCTACAGCAAATGTGGTCTTTTTATGCCTCAGAGCTCCACGCAAATGGGTTTTCAGGACATTTGCTTAGAAGTCACCATTGTCTGTCCACGGGGAACAGTGCTGTAGGATAATACCGTGTGCATCAAAGTACAGCAGAAGCATGACTTTACACGCCAAAGGAATCACACAGAACATTTTTGGGCAGAGGAAAAATCGCATGTTTCCATACACTGGACTGTTGTTTGGATTCCGGATCATAATGACTAATCCACAATACGTCACAATCGCTGTCAGAAAATTGGGTATCCACTCCGACATTCGAATGGTGATCTTGCACGATTCAGCTCGTCGTCGCATCTGCTCTTCTGTGAGATTTCTGGGTACCCACCTGGCACAAACGCGATGCATTTTCAGTTCCTTTGTCGCAATATGCTCAACCCGTTTGATTAAGATGCCAAGTGAAGATGAAAGTTCGCGTAAAGGTAACTTTCTTTTGCAACATCTTCACAGCTTTGGCAATGTTGACATCTGTAACCGTGGATGGTCTCCCACTTCGTCAGTCACTCGCTTATTACCCTCTTTGAAGTTCTTCCACCCCCGAAATCCTGCAGCATGGCTAACTGTCTCTCCAACGTATGCTTGCCGTAACATTTAATGAGTTTCATATCTGCTTTTTCTAAGTAACACAAAATTCAATCACACATCTCTGACGTAATCTCACAGACACGTCTTCCTCATCCCATGACGAAACGTGTTAGTCCGTGGCCTCGTGACATGATGCAGACTCCTACGGCTTCCCCCTGAACTCCGTGTGTCACACTGATGTGGTCCGACCAGCGGTAGCCTTTTAACTAGCAGTGAGCGGCGGGGTATGTGAACCCGACAGTTTCCAGGGATGGCGCGGTGGTGATTGCCAGTTGGAGTATTTTAAAAACACCATGTGGTAACCAGCCCACACTGTTTTATATCAGATGCAAGCGGCACTATAGTAGTGCAGTGTTTTATATGTAACATTTTTATTAATTAAAAAACTATATTGCACTATGAAACGCCCCCTTCCTACAAATGCCGGTGATTACAGCAACCAGAGCATCCTGAGGATGCTCCAGGGAGCTGTAAGGGCAGCGGTGTGACCGTCTCTATCGTCCTAAGTACGCTCAAGGTGGTACTGCTGCATATAATCTGGCTGCAGGGCACCATATTAGGCACCCTGCTAGCCAGATGAGGCTAGCAGAAAAAAGCTCCTAGCTTTGATCGTTTTTGAGTTCTGTCTCCAGTTGCCTTGGCAGGACCAGACCAAATTATTTCAGGGGCCTTATACGGCCTGCGGGCCCGACGTACCCCACCCCTGGTTTAGTTGTATGAACCATTCATCTATGACAAAAGGGAGCCAAGCAGTAATGAGCAAAGTCACAGAAAAAAAATCTTTCACCAAGCTATAGTAGAGAAGCTAGCCAGGGTGCTGAAACAGCAAGACATCATCTGAAAGTGAGGCTTGGAACGAAGCAAGACACAGAAAAACTGTTGTGCTGTATGAATGACTGCTGTTGCAGGGCCGCGGGCTGCCCTTTGATTTGCTCCCTGATTGAATGAGCGCCAGTCAGAGATAACAATTTGCCCTGTTGCTTAGCAGCAGTCTAGAATGGGGAGGGAGTCAGTGACTGAACATTGTCATGTCTGAGGCAGACAGAGAGTGAGAGACAGTCTCCAACAAATCCATACAGATGCCCAGTAGCAAGGAAGGAGCCAGGGGAGGCATAGCTGTCAGGAATTAAAAAAACAAACAAACATTGGACCACCACCATCAAATGGTAAAAACACTACCATCAGAACAAAAACATTGATGGTTAGTAACTTTCAGATTCCGATGTCCATCCCTACACTGAACCTGCTCGCGGACTCTGGGCCTGATTCAGACCCGGTCGCAAGCGCTGTGCGCTCGCAACCGGGTCGACGGTGGGCCAGTGCGCATGCGCGAGACCTGGATAGCGACGGGCACTCCGTCGCTCCGGGTCTCGCAACAAAGGGGGCGTGCTGTCGATGTTGAATGACAGCATGCCCCCTTTGGTTGGCGGGCCGGGGGAGTGGCTGCCTAAACGGAGGCGTTCCCATGTGAATGCCTCCGTTTGGGGGCGGCTCCACTGACATCACGAGTGTATATTACCAGCCCGCAGAGATGGTCCAGTTAGTGGCTGGTCCAGTTGGCCAGCAGGGGCCGTCGCTTTATGGCAAAGGTGGTGAAAGTATATAGTGCTGGTCCGGAACTTCCCAAATGTGTCTCCAAATCAGTCCTGATATTCTGGGGTGCTGTAAGTCCTGGGGTGCTAAACGTCAAAGCAGCTGGTTCAAAGTGGGTGTGTCAGACCCCAATAGTCACAAAAAAGAGAAGAAAAACGGATCGAACAGCGCTAATAATAATGTCAGTATATATACTGATCTCACACTAAATAGCTCCAAATCTGGTGGAACAACACTTAAATATAGTGCATAATGACAGATAATGAATAAAAATAGTTCCCTGAATGATATTCAATACGGCTTGGTTCAGAATTCAAAACATTTAATAATAAAATTGTACTAAAATAAATAGTAATAACAATCACACATAGAATAAAAAGCAACAGCACATAGAGTAATATTATTCCAGCATACAAAGTGCCTGTTTGGGCTCAAATCATGCGAGGTCTCTTGTCCATATAATCCACTGATATTGTGGAAATCAAATAAAATGTCACAAGAGAAAAGCAACCCACATGGAAAGAAACGGAGTATAGTGAGGCAATCCGGACGATTATCCAGCAATAATGAGTATATTACCAGCCCGCAGAGATGGTCCAGTTAGTGGCTGGTCCAGTTGGCCAGCATGGGCCGTCGCTTTATGGCAAAGGTGGTGAAAGTATATAGTGCTGGTCCGGAACTTCCCAAATGCGTCTCAAAATCAGTCCTGATATTCTGGGGTGCTGTAAGTCCTGGGGTGCTAAACGCGTTTCGTTGTGGAACCCCCCACAACTTCGTCAGTAGCTCAGTGAAATAATCCTCTCAAGATGGGGTTTATAAACCCTGATAATGATTATAAAGTCAGTGCAGCTGCATACGCCCTAATTTATCTGAACCAAGCCGTATATATATATATATATGAATCGCTATACACATGTTCTAAGGGAACTCCAATAAGAGTAAAAAGCATATTTGCTTCTTATTATACAAAGATAGTATAATACTTACAAAGTAAATAATGCACTTGAGCTCCATTACTTCCGGTTCGCGTGACTCAGATGTTATGATATGGTCACGCGAATCCCCGGAAGTGATAGTCAGTGATCCAAACATATCGGAGATCATGTGGTGTAAACACAGACAACGTGCGTCTGTGTTCTGACCGCCGAATAGTAGCGGTCACATGATGTAACTTACTACGTAGGTATGTTTACATCAGTGATCATGTGTCTCCACATGCCGCTCTACAACTATCTGTCTCAGAAACCACCCAATTAGCGGCGGTCACATGATGCAAACATGCTTGTTACATAAACACATGTATTAGGTGCAAATAGAAAAAAACACTCAAAGATTAGATTACTTATCCATTAATGGGGGTCAAAGGGAAATTAAACCAATCAATACCTAATTCCTCAATATAGATAGGCTATATGAAGAAAATAGAATAAAATTACATACAGAAATCAAATATACAATTTAATAAATAATAAACACATGGCTATCTAAGGAACCAAATAAACTAGGTTTGACTTGAAAAATAAATAAATACTGATACCACTCCTATATATCCACATGGGAAATCTCAGAGGGTGGATAGAATAAATGGAAGTGAATATGAAAATCGATGGTGGATACCCCATCTGTAAATTGAAACTAATATATCTACACAAAGTACTAAAAAATGGAATTGAATTCTACTGATTCATTCAAACCACCCGGATGTAGTGAATTTAGTTTGAACATCCAATAAACCTCTTGCCTACATAATGTCCGAAATCTGTCACCCCCCTAGACGTCATAGTGATGGACTCCAGTCCAACTATCCCTAGAGTTTGAGGATCTTTATTATGTTTGTCTAAGAAATGTAGAGATACACTGTGTGTTCTCACACCTTTAATGATGTTCCGACGGTGTTCCATGAACCTCGTTCTAAGTGGTCTCGTGGTGCGGCCCACGTATTTCAGACCGCAACCACAAGTAATAAGATAGACAATATAAGGTGTATCACAGTTCATAAAACTAACCAGTGTATAAGTATCCTGCCCTGTACCTAAAGAAATGGTGGTTGTTTTTTTCTGTGTGTGTACACATCGTACATCTCGCTTTCCCACACCAGTGGAAACCTGGAGGTCTAATGGGTAACCACTGTTCTCTGTGTTCAGAGACATCTGTCTCTGAATTGTTCTTTTTATCAGTCTTTAGATAGCAAGGGACTAGGATACATTTAAGGGATTTATTCTTCCTGTAAATCACAGCTGGTTTAGAGGGTAAAATGTTTCTCAGAATATTATCTTGTTGTAAGATTCTGTAATTTCTAAAGATAATCTCCCTAATTTCTTTATGTTTATTATTAAATTTACATATAAATGGTACATTGTTTCTATTAAATGATTTCTCCTTATTACTATATAGATCTTTTTCTTTGGGGTATAGTAAATCTAGTCTCTCTAGCTTCGAGACCTCCTCTAAGGCTTTTTTCAAAATGTGTGGGGAATAACCCCTTCTCTCAAAGGAGGTAACCATCCTGGATGCTTGTTGTTGGAAAGTTTCCAAAGTGGAGCAATTTCTCCGTAGGCGCATCAACTGCCCCTTGGGTATATTGTTTTTCTAAGGTTGGTAGTGAGCGCTGTTAAAGTGTAGGTATGATTGTGTATCCACTTATTTGGTAAAGTTCGAAGTGTGGATACTACCATCACGGACCTCAAGGGTCACATCTAGGAAGTCCATACGTAACGGATGATATTGATAAGTGAGAGAAAGATTGTAGTGATTAGTATTAAGAGACGAAACAAAATCAGAAACAGAAGACAGATCCCCATCCCAAATAAAAAATAGATCGTCAATGTAACGGCCATAGAAGACCAGGATCGCGACGAACTCGCTCCCCCACACATGCTAGTCCTCAAACTCTCCCATGTATAGGTTCGCGTAGCTCGGCGCAAACCTGGTCCCCATGGCCGTCCCCATGACTTGTAAATAAAAAGTGTTTTGAAACAAAAAATAATTGTGCGAAAGTATAAAAGAAATAGAGTCTAAAATGAAGTCCCTATGTTCCGGTGAGAGGTCGTCATCTCGGGACAAACGAACAGAGATATTGGCAATGCCAAACTGATGTGGAATGTGCGCATAAAGAGCATGGTAAGGGAGGCATAAGAAGGCTTCCATTCAATAGACTGAATATGTTGAAGGAAATGAGTAGTGTCCCGAAGATGCGACCTCAAAACCGGGACATAGGGTTGAAGAAAGGTGTCTACATAAAAAGATAAGTTAGACATGAGGGAATTGATGCCCGAAATGATGGGGCGTCCTGGGGGTGAGACCAAGGTTTTGTGGATTTTAGGAAGGTGGTAGTAGATAGGGATCACCGGGTGTGGATTGAAAATAAACCGATGGACTTCCCTAGATATGACCCCCTTGGTCAGTGCTGAGTCCAGGAGGATCTTAATCTCCGAGAGAAAGGTCCTGGTCGGATTGTGGGACAGAACCTCATAAAATGAACGGTCGCCCAACTGATTGAGGGCCTCCTTCAAATAATCGGCTCTATCCTGAACAACCAACCCACCCCCCTTGTCTGCCTCTTTGATGATGATGGAGATATCTTGAGTAAGTATCTTAAGGGCTCTTTTTTCCTTTCTGGAGAGATTCGATGGTACTCTAGTGGTCGGAGACCTAGAGCATAATGATTTAAAGTTCTCCAACGTAATTTTATAAAACGACTCTATAGTATTACTTTTTGCAAACAATGGATAGAATTCAGATTTTAATCTCAATTTATTATTCAACCCTTGGGTGTTGATATCATAAACTTGTACTTCGGTGGGTCGATTAGGGGAAATAACAATACCTTCCACCCATAAATCCTCCAGTATGGAGAGAGGAATAGAGTCAGTGGAGTCCAATATAATTGGAATCGAGTTATCGTCGTACTTTCTAAGTTGTTTGTTCGCGAAAAACCTTTCACGGCACAAATCGCAAACAAATTTATTTAAATCAACAAACAGTTCAAAAATATTAGGATTAGCAGTAGGCGAGAATTTCAATCCTTTACTTAATAGGGTTAATTGGCTCTCATCTAATTGTTTAGATGACAGATTAAATAGATTTGGAGGGTTCCTAGCATCATTGGCATGGTGATGTTCTTTATGTTTTAGGTTCTTTTTGGATTTTTCTTTGGAGCGTAGGCCTCCTCTTCTACCTCTAGGCTTATATCTCTTGATCTTTTGGAAGTCCCTAGTTGGGACGGAGCCCTGTGTCTCCATTCCCAGTGGTTTGGGGGAGGCCCCTCCTCCTGAAAATCCTCTGACTCAAAGCGTGATCTTCTTGGATGGGTTCTGATAAATTTCTTTTTCGGTCTAGCTCCCTGATCCATCACTTGGGGGGATCTAAATGTCTCTGGCCTGGAATTATTGATGTTCTCTCTATTAGGATGTGATCCTAGATAATTGGATCTCTCAACAAATCGGTCTAGTGTCTCTTTTATATGTTGTTCCTCTGTTCCCTCTAATCATATTAAAAGAGGGATCATGAGATGTATGTAGGTTCAGATCCTCCCTCTTTTTATAGGATCTGACCTTATTCTCCCTATAATCTTCTAAGTCCCTCTTATATTTTTTCTGTTTATTCTCAAAAAGTTGTTTCTCGAACCTTTCTATTCTGTCACATACAACCTTGTCCCTGTCTATGAATTCAATGGTTTTGCTCACAGGGTCCAAAGAAATTTTCAAATCTTCTATTTCCTTTTCTAATTCTTGGACTTTAAGTGATCTATATTTGATAACCATTTTCATCAAGGACACAGAGCAGTCATCAAGTATTTTTTCCCATTCCGATTGGAAACCTGAGTCCATAGGGAAAATGGATGGTTTGAACAGTCTCAGACCACGGGGAATCACTCCCTTGTCTATAAGTTTTTGGAGATGTAAACAATCCAGCCAGTGCTTGGATTCTGCTCTCATAAGGTCTTCCAATTGATAGAATTTTTTATGTAGATCAGCATTTTGTGATACATTTATAGGCTCTACATTAGTCTCCCATTGTGTCAGATATGTCTGTCTTCTATGTTTTCTATCTGAGAAATTAGACATGACTGCAGCCCCCAATCTGTTGACAGTATACAGGTATAGCTACAATAGATAGAAAGGAGATAGGAAGGGTGCTGTCAAAGCAGCTGGTTCAAAGTGGGTGTGTCAGACCCCAATAGTCACAAAAAAGAGAAGAAAAACGGATCGAACAGCGCTAATAATAATGTCAGTATATATACTGATCTCACACTAAATAGCTCCAAATCTGGTGGAACAACACTTAAATATAGTGCATAATGACAGATAATGAATAAAAATAGTTCCCTGAATGATATTCAATACGGCTTGGTTCAGAATTCAAAACATTTAATAATAAAATTGTACTAAAATAAATAGTAATAACAATCACACATAGAATAAAAAGCAACAGCACATAGAGTAATATTATTCCAGCATACAAAGTGCCTGTGTGGGCTCAAATCATGCGAGGTCTCTTGTCCATATAATCCACTGATATTGTGGAAATCAAATAAAATGTCACAAGAGAAAAGCAACCCACATGGAAAGAAACGGAGTATAGTGAGGCAATCCGGACGATTATCCAGCAATAATGAGTATATTACCAGCCCGCAGAGATGGTCCAGTTAGTGGCTGGTCCAGTTGGCCAGCATGGGCCGTCGCTTTATGGCAAAGGTGGTGAAAGTATATAGTGCTGGTCCGGAACTTCCCAAATGCGTCTCAAAATCAGTCCTGATATTCTGGGGTGCTGTAAGTCCTGGGGTGCTAAACGCGTTTCGTTGTGGAACCCCCCACAACTTCGTCAGTAACTCAGTGAAATAATCCTCTCAAGATGGGGTTTATATACCCTGATAATGATTATAAAGTCAGTGCAGCTGCATTCGCCCTAATTGATCTGAACCAAGCCGTATATATATTTATATGAATCGCTAAACACATGTTCTAAGGGAACTCCAATAAGAGTAAAAAGCATATTTGCTTCTTATTATACAAAGATAGTATAATACTTACAAAGTAAATAACGCACTTGCGCTCCATTACTTCTGGTTCGCGTGACTCAGATGTTATGATATGGTCACGCGAATCCCCGGAAGTGATAGTCAGTGATCCAAACATATCGGAGATCATGTGGTGTAAACACAGACAACGTGCGTCTGTGTTCTGACCGCCGAATAGTAGCGGTCACATGATGTAACTTACTACGTAGGTATGTTTACATCAGTGATCATGTGTCTCCACATGCCGCTCTACAACTATCTGTCTCAGAAACCACCCAATTAGCGGCGGTCACATGATGCAAACATGCTTGTTACATAAACACATGTATTAGGTGCAAATAGAAAAAAACACTCAAAGATTAGATTACTTATCCATTAATGGGGGTCAAAGGGAAATTAAACCAATCGATACCTAATTCCTCAATATAGATAGGCTATATGAAGAAAATTGAATAAAATTACATACAGAAATCAAATATACAATTTAATAAATAATAAACACATGGCTATCTAAGGAACCAAATAAACTAGGTTTGACTTGAAAAATAAATAAATACTGATACCACTCCTATATATCCACATGGGAAATCTCAGAGGGTGGATAGAATAAATGGAAGTGAATATGAAAATCGATGGTGGATACCCCATCTGTAAATTGAAACTAATATATCTACACAAAGTACTAAAAAATGGAATTGAATTCTACTGATTCATTCAAACCACCCGGATGTAGTGAATTTAGTTTGAACATCCAATAAACCTCTTGCCTACATAATGTCCGAAATCTGTCACCCCCCTAGACGTCATAGTGATGGACTCCAGTCCAACTATCCCTAGAGTTTGAGGATCTTTATTATGTTTGTCTAAGAAATGTAGAGATACACTGTGTGTTCTCACACCTTTAATGATGTTCCGACGGTGTTCCATGAACCTCGTTCTAAGTGGTCTCGTGGTGCGGCCCACGTATTTCAGACCGCAACCACAAGTAATAAGATAGACAATATAAGGTGTATCACAGTTCATAAAACTAACCAGTGTATAAGTATCCTGCCCTGTACCTAAAGAAATGGTGGTTGTTTTTTTCTGTGTGTGTACACATCGTACATCTCGCTTTCCCACACCAGTGGAAACCTGGAGGTCTAATGGGTAACCACTGTTCTCTGTGTTCAGAGACATCTGTCTCTGAATTGTTCTTTTTATCAGTCTTTAGATAGCAAGGGACTAGGATACATTTAAGGGATTTATTCTTCCTGTAAATCACAGCTGGTTTAGAGGGTAAAATGTTTCTCAGAATATTATCTTGTTGCAAGATTCTGTAATTTCTAAAGATAATCTCCCTAATTTCTTTATGTTTATTATTAAATTTACATATAAATGGTACATTGTTTCTATTAAATGATTTCTCCTTATTACTATATAGATCTTTTTCTTTGGGGTATAGTAAATCTAGTCTCTCTAGCTTCGAGACCTCCTCTAAGGCTTTTTTCAAAATGTGTGGGGAATAACCCCTTCTCTCAAAGGAGGTAACCATCCTGGATGCTTGTTGTTGGAAAGTTTCCAAAGTGGAGCAATTTCTCCGTAGGCGCATCAACTGCCCCTTGGGTATATTGTTTTTCTAAGGTTGGTAGTGAGCGCTGTTAAAGTGTAGGTATGATTGTGTATCCACTTATTTGGTAAAGTTCGAAGTGTGGATACTACCATCACGGACCTCAAGGGTCACATCTAGGAAGTCCATACGTAATGGATGATATTGATAAGTGAGAGAAAGATTGTAGTGATTAGTATTAAGAGATGAAACAAAATCAGAAACAGAAGACAGATCCCCATCCCAAATAAAAAATAGATCGTCAATGTAACGGCCATAGAAGACCAGGATCGCGACGAACTCGCTCCCCCACACATGCTAGTCCTCAAACTCTCCCATGTATAGGTTCGCGTAGCTCGGCGCAAACCTGGTCCCCATGGCCGTCCCCATGACTTGTAAATAAAAAGTGTTTTGAAACAAAAAATAATTGTGCGAAAGTATAAAAGAAATAGAGTCTAAAATGAAGTCCCTATGTTCCGGTGAGAGGTCGTCATCTCGGGACAAACGAACAGAGATATTGGCAATGCCAAACTGATGTGGAATGTGCGCATAAAGAGCATGGTAAGGGAGGCATAAGAAGGCTTCCATTCAATAGACTGAATACGTTGAAGGAAATGAGTAGTGTCCCGAAGATGCGACCTCAAAACCGGGACATAGGGTTGAAGAAAGGTGTCTACATAAAAAGATAAGTTAGACATGAGGGAATTGATGCCCGAAATGATGGGGCGTCCTGGGGGTGAGACCAAGGTTTTGTGGATTTTAGGAAGGTGGTAGTAGATAGGGATCACCGGGTGTGGATTGAAAATAAACCGATGGACTTCCCTAGATATGACCCCCTTGGTCAGTGCTGAGTCCAGGAGGATCTTAATCTCCGAGAGAAAGGTCCTGGTCGGATTGTGGGACAGAACCTCATAAAATGAACGGTCGCCCAACTGATTGAGGGCCTCCTTCAAATAATCGGCTCTATCCTGAACAACCAACCCACCCCCCTTGTCTGCCTCTTTGATGATGATGGAGATATCTTGAGTAAGTATCTTAAGGGCTCTTTTTTCCTTTCTGGAGAGATTCGATGGTACTCTAGTGGTCGGAGACCTAGAGCATAATGATTTAAAGTTCTCCAACGTAATTTTATAAAACGACTCTATAGTATTACTTTTTGCAAACAATGGATAGAATTCAGATTTTAATCTCAATTTATTATTCAACCCTTGGGTGTTGATATCATAAACTTGTACTTCGGTGGGTCGATTAGGGGAAATAACAATACCTTCCACCCATAAATCCTCCAGTATGGAGAGAGGAATAGAGTCAGTGGAGTCCAATATAATTGGAATCGAGTTATCGTCGTACTTTCTAAGTTGTTTGTTCGCGAAAAACCTTTCACGGCACAAATCGCAAACAAATTTATTTAAATCAACAAACAGTTCAAAAATATTAGGATTAGCAGTAGGCGAGAATTTCAATCCTTTACTTAATAGGGTTAATTGGCTCTCATCTAATTGTTTAGATGACAGATTAAATAGATTTGGAGGGTTCCTAGCATCATTGGCATGGTGATGTTCTTTATGTTTTAGGTTCTTTTTGGATTTTTCTTTGGAGCGTAGGCCTCCTCTTCTACCTCTAGGCTTATATCTCTTGATCTTTTGGAAGTCCCTAGTTGGGACGGAGCCCTGTGTCTCCATTCCCAGTGGTTTGGGGGAGGCCCCTCCTCCTGAAAATCCTCTGACTCAAAGCGTGATCTTCTTGGATGGGTTCTGATAAATTTCTTTTTCGGTCTAGCTCCCTGATCCATCACTTGGGGGGATCTAAATGTCTCTGGCCTGGAATTATTGATGTTCTCTCTATTAGGATGTGATCCTAGATAATTGGATCTCTCAACAAATCGGTCTAGTGTCTCTTTTATATGTTGTTCCTCTGTTCCCTCTAATCATATTAAAAGAGGGATCATGAGATGTATGTAGGTTCAGATCCTCCCTCTTTTTATAGGATCTGACCTTATTCTCCCTATAATCTTCTAAGTCCCTCTTATATTTTTTCTGTTTATTCTCAAAAAGTTGTTTCTCGAACCTTTCTATTCTGTCACATACAACCTTGTCCCTGTCTATGAATTCAATGGTTTTGCTCACAGGGTCCAAAGAAATTTTCAAATCTTCTATTTCCTTTTCTAATTCTTGGACTTTAAGTGATCTATATTTGATAACCATTTTCATCAAGGACACAGAGCAGTCATCAAGTATTTTTTCCCATTCCGATTGGAAACCTGAGTCCATAGGGAAAATGGATGGTTTGAACAGTCTCAGACCACGGGGAATCACTCCCTTGTCTATAAGTTTTTGGAGATGTAAACAATCCAGCCAGTGCTTGGATTCTGCTCTCATAAGGTCTTCCAATTGATAGAATTTTTTATGTAGATCAGCATTTTGTGATACATTTATAGGCTCTACATTAGTCTCCCATTGTGTCAGATATGTCTGTCTTCTATGTTTTCTATCTGAGAAATTAGACATGACTGCAGCCCCCAATCTGTTGACAGTATACAGGTATAGCTACAATAGATAGAAAGGAGATAGGAAGGGTGCTGTCAAAGCAGCTGGTTCAAAGTGGGTGTGTCAGACCCCAATAGTCACAAAAAAGAGAAGAAAAACGGATCGAACAGCGCTAATAATAATGTCAGTATATATACTGATCTCACACTAAATAGCTCCAAATCTGGTGGAACAACACTTAAATATAGTGCATAATGACAGATAATGAATAAAAATAGTTCCCTGAATGATATTCAATACGGCTTGGTTCAGAATTCAAAACATTTAATAAAATTGTACTAAAATAAATAGTAATAACAATCACACATAGAATAAAAAGCAACAGCACATAGAGTAATATTATTCCAGCATACAAAGTGCCTGTGTGGGCTCAAATCATGCGAGGTCTCTTGTCCATATAATCCACTGATATTGTGGAAATCAAATAAAATGTCACAAGAGAAAAGCAACCCACATGGAAAGAAACGGAGTATAGTGAGGCAATCCGGACGATTATCCAGCAATAATGAGTATATTACCAGCCCGCAGAGATGGTCCAGTTAGTGGCTGGTCCAGTTGGCCAGCATGGGCCGTCGCTTTATGGCAAAGGTGGTGAAAGTATATAGTGCTGGTCCGGAACTTCCCAAATGCGTCTCAAAATCAGTCCTGATATTCTGGGGTGCTGTAAGTCCTGGGGTGCTAAACGCGTTTCGTTGTGGAACCCCCCACAACTTCGTCAGTAACTCAGTGAAATAATCCTCTCAAGATGGGGTTTATATACCCTGATAATGATTATAAAGTCAGTGCAGCTGCATTCGCCCTAATTGATCTGAACCAAGCCGTATATATATTTATATGAATCGCTAAACACATGTTCTAAGGGAACTCCAATAAGAGTAAAAAGCATATTTGCTTCTTATTATACAAAGATAGTATAATACTTACAAAGTAAATAACGCACTTGCGCTCCATTACTTCTGGTTCGCGTGACTCAGATGTTATGATATGGTCACGCGAATCCCCGGAAGTGATAGTCAGTGATCCAAACATATCGGAGATCATGTGGTGTAAACACAGACAACGTGCGTCTGTGTTCTGACCGCCGAATAGTAGCGGTCACATGATGTAACTTACTACGTAGGTATGTTTACATCAGTGATCATGTGTCTCCACATGCCGCTCTACAACTATCTGTCTCAGAAACCACCCAATTAGCGGCGGTCACATGATGCAAACATGCTTGTTACATAAACACATGTATTAGGTGCAAATAGAAAAAAACACTCAAAGATTAGATTACTTATCCATTAATGGGGGTCAAAGGGAAATTAAACCAATCGATACCTAATTCCTCAATATAGATAGGCTATATGAAGAAAATTGAATAAAATTACATACAGAAATCAAATATACAATTTAATAAATAATAAACACATGGCTATCTAAGGAACCAAATAAACTAGGTTTGACTTGAAAAATAAATAAATACTGATACCACTCCTATATATCCACATGGGAAATCTCAGAGGGTGGATAGAATAAATGGAAGTGAATATGAAAATCGATGGTGGATACCCCATCTGTAAATTGAAACTAATATATCTACACAAAGTACTAAAAAATGGAATTGAATTCTACTGATTCATTCAAACCACCCGGATGTAGTGAATTTAGTTTGAACATCCAATAAACCTCTTGCCTACATAATGTCCGAAATCTGTCACCCCCCTAGACGTCATAGTGATGGACTCCAGTCCAACTATCCCTAGAGTTTGAGGATCTTTATTATGTTTGTCTAAGAAATGTAGAGATACACTGTGTGTTCTCACACCTTTAATGATGTTCTGACGGTGTTCCATGAACCTCGTTCTAAGTGGTCTCGTGGTGCGGCCCACGTATTTCAGACCGCAACCACAAGTAATAAGATAGACAATATAAGGTGTATCACAGTTCATAAAACTAACCAGTGTATAAGTATCCTGCTCTGTACCTAAAGAAATGGTGGTTGTTTTTTTCTGTGTATGTGTACACATCGTTCATCTCGCTTTCCCACACCGGTGGAAACCTGGAGGTCTAATGGGTAACCACTGTTCTCTGTGTTCAGAGACACCTGTCTCTGAATTGTTCTTTTAATCAGGCTTTAGATAGCTAGGGGCTAGGATACATTTAAGGGATTTATTCTTCCTGTAAATCACAGCTGGTTTAGAGGGTAAAACATTTCTCAGAACATTATCTTGTTGTAAGATTCTGTAATTTCTAAATATAATCTCCCTAATTTCTTTATGTTTATTATTAAATTTACATATAAATGGTACATTGTTTCTATTAAATGATTTCTCCTTATTACTATATAGATCTTTTTCTTTGGGGTATAGTAAATCTAGTCTCTCTAGCTTCGAGACCTCCTCTAAGGCTTTTTTCAAAATGTGTGGGGGATAACCCCTTCTCTCAAAGGAGGTAACCATCCTGGATGCTTGTTGTTGGAAAGTTTCCAAAGTGGAGCAATTTCTCCATAGGCGCATCAACTGCCCCTTGGGTATATTGTTTTTCCAAGGTTGGTAGTGAGCGCTGTTACAGTGTAGGTATGATTGTGTATCCACTTGTTTGGTAAAGTTCGAAGTGTGGATACTACCATCACGGACCTCAAGGGTCACATCTAGGAAGTCCATACGTAACGGATGATATTGATAAGTGAAAGAAAGATTGTAGTGATTAGTATTAAGAGACGAAACAAAATCAGAAACAGAAGACAGATCCCCATCCCAAATAAAAAATAGATAGTCAATGTAACGGCCATAGAAGACCAGGTTCGCGATGAACTCGCTCCCCCACACATGGTGGTCCTCAAACTCTCCCATGTATAGGTTCACGTAGCTCGGTGCAAACCTGGTCCCCATGGCCATCCCCATGACTTGTAAATAAAAAGTTGTCTTGAAACAAAAAATAATTGTGCCAGTAGCTGGGCCCCAGACAGCAGCAGTGGCAGTTGTGGTGACACTGGTGAGATGCAGGGGGTTGTGGCGACAGGAAGTAGGTTGTAATGAGATGCAGGGGGCTGTGGCAAAAGCCGAGGTAGGTTGCTTATATACTAGAACGTATCCAAGTGGAGGCAGATGGCTTATATTAATTAGTTGGTTGGAACAAAAATATGGTAATGTATGGGAGCACATGACAATCGACCATTTGCTCCCAAATGCTGGAAAATGGACAGAAATGGTTACTCAGACTGGTTGGGTATGGGATGCTGGCAGTCGGGATCTCGGCTGTCAGAATCCCGACACTGGCATCCCGACAGGGCTAGCATCCCGACACTTGTTGTTCAGTATGCTAACCCTCTTCCCCCCCCCCCCCCCTGTACCGGCACCTGTAAAATCAGCTGGCTGTATCCCGTTCTGACAAATTGGTAAAATCAAACTGATTTGTCTGGTTTACCATCTTTATCTATTTTCCAGTGTTTGGGAGCAAATGGTTGATTGTCTATTGTACCCATCCATTACTAGATTTTTAGTTTCAACCAGGAGGGTGGTCGCTCTCCCCACGCTCCTGCCTCAGCCATATCTATCTTGCCTACTTCCTGCCCCCAGGTCCCCATCTGCATAATTAAGCCTTCTGTCTCCCCTAGGTTGTAAGCTCCTATGAGCAGGGTCCTCCTCCCTACTGTCTCACAGCCCTCTTTTCTAGCATTTCAATAACAGCCTTCACCTTCCCAGCTGTATTGTGTACTGAGAATTGTGGTGCAAATTGTTACTACTGCTCTGTTTATGTTCTGGTTACTGTACAGTATTGTAATGTTCTGTGTACCCTGTACTGTCATACTGTTTACCTATGTACGACACTGCGGTCCACTTGTGGCACCCTATAAATATAAAAAATGTAATAATAATAATAATAATGGTTGGACAGATAGGGCTTTATTTGCTAAGCAGCAGTTTTTGTAAGCCGTTGCTTCCCGGCAGGTTGTGGGTGAAAATTTAAAACTGCACCAACAGTCAGTGTAAAGCCCAGCATGCTTTGGGTGCCGTTTAAATTTTAATCTGCAACCTGCCGGGAAGCAGCGGCTTACAAAAGCATCTGCTTCATAAATAAAGGCAATAATCTTTCGCTGTATAGCCACCTTTAGCCTGTGGGGGCCTATGTATTAATAATCTTGGCAGTGCAGTGATCAATAGCAGTCTATCTTCTGACAGACATACATTTTTTACAAAAATGCCCCAGCTATGTACTTACTCACAGGGACAGCAGTAGCGATAACCACTATCCCTGCAGGTTATATCCCCAGCACATTGTGTCAGTTTCCATAGCTGGACAGAGACTGTAGGAGTATGAGTGCAAGATCCCTCTCCTGCGAGTATGCCTTCATAAAACAGTTTATGCCATCTGAGGATAGCATAATGAATGGAGTTTGGTATGATAGGAGGATAAATGTCTCATGAGAAGAATTAATCTGAGACACATATTGTATATTACTAATGCTGGGCATACACTATACAATTATCTGTCAGATATCTGTCCAATCTGTGTATGTAGTCAGGAAGCTGGCGGTCGAAATGCCGACCACTGGCTTCCCGACAGTGAAATCCTGGGATGGGACTAATGATAGACGTCTAAATACCGCTGCCTATCATTAACCCCATGCAAAATCTAGACAGAATGGTTACAGGAATATCTGTGAAAAACACTAAAAGACAAATGTGTGAATGCGGTATAATATGCAAGCAAAGACGTTGCCAAAATCAGCAAGCAGAACTGAAGCAGCCCTGAAATTAGCACATACAAGTGTGCGGTCCAATGGAAGCAAGATCAATATGTGGAAACATTCAGTGATGAGTTCACCAGATAGACACACATTTATGTCATAAAATAAAAGAGTGGTGATGAGCACAATTGCAGACTACAAGAGAACAGTAGAAACTCAAACTGGTCACAAGTTGAAGATCTTGAGGGTTGACAAAGAAGAAGAATTTTTAACCAGATGTCAAAATCTTTATAAAGAAACATGGCTTTGAACATCAACTGGCTTTTGCCTATAACCAGAACAGCATGGTGTAAGTGAACATGCAAACCGCACTATAGTGAAAAAAAAGTTTGCTCTACAGATGTGTCCTCCCTGGTCTTTGCTGCAGTTGCACCAAACAGCCCCTCTTGGCGCACCTGGTCCAGTACGACTGCTAGTGACGGTAGTTGTATTTTTACCAGAAAATTTCTATGTCACAACACGATGCAACTAGGATGCTCCAGGACTGTGCTGATTCATTTGATACGTGACACTTGTATATCCTGTACAACTCTGTTAGTGCCGGGTGTCACATATCAAATTAATCAGCACAGTCTCCTGGTGCAAACTAGTCACATCACATTGTGACTTAGCCGCATTTTTGGCAAAAAAAAAAAGGTGCTAGCAAAGCTGAAAGGGACATGGCAGCTCACTCACGTCAGGCATATTGCACTGCATGGTGGATTGAGGCTAGATGAGCAAGGACATATCTGTATGCATAAAAATACTGGCCTGAACAAGTGCTTTTGGGCAGAAGCAGTGTATCTAAAGAATCGTGCTCCCACAGTGGACCTAAAAGATACACCACCAATAAAGAAGTGGTCTGGAAAAAAAAAAACAAGCATCAGTCATTTCATAGTCTTTGGGTGCATTACATATGTACATATCCACAAGGAGAAAAGACACAAGCTGGATCCAAAATCCATGAAGTGTATCATGCTTAGATATTGCCAACAGATTAAAGGATACAGACTCTGGATTACTAAAAGGAGGAAGCTCATAAACTTAAAAGATGTTATATTTCAAGAAGACCTACTGTACGTCACACAAACAAAGCTGGAATTAGAGTTGCAGAACAGGTACATGTTATTGGATATGCCAGCAGCTGGAGGCATTTTTGAATGAGAAACTACCAGTGCGGATATCAAACCACAGGAAAGGACTTTTGCAAGGCCAAATAGTGGAAAACCACCTAGAAAAGATATTGAGGAGTCTACAAATATCATATTCTGTGAACTCCTAATTATACAAAACTCTTATTTCAAGATGAAGGACCTAGGTGCTGCACACTATTAGGCATTTAATGCATGCAAGTGTTGGGCCTGATATCATGCATGCAGTAAGCAAATTTGCCATTAATCTTGGGAGATAGCACTGGAAGCAGCCAAAAGAGCCTTAAGATACCTAAAAGTTACATCTTCCCTGAAGCTTGAATTTATCAAATCTGGAAATTCTACACTCAAATTATTCTGTGATGCCGATAGGGGCAATAGATGAGAATGATAGTCATTCTTATACAGGATATATATTTTTACTGGCAGGTGCAGTAATCTGCTCAAGTAGGAAACAAGCAACTGTAGCCTTATCTACCACTGAAGTAGATTATATGGCTGTGACAAAAATCAGCCAAAGAATCATTACATCTTAAAGAAACTTTAAGTGAACTAAAGCTGGGTACACACTGACAGATACAGTGGCCGATCAATTGATCGGCCAATGTATCTGCTGGCAGTGTGTACCCGCGATATCTTGGTGAACGTCGGCATTCACCAACATATCGCATTGGCTGTGCTGCACAGCCAATGGACAGTTATGTTTGCAGATATATCTGTCCATTGGCAGGTGTGTATGGGCAGTTGGCAGACCGCCCGTGTACACACACACACACACACACACACAGCAGCAGCCACGAGGGAGGCGGGACACGGCCCCTGGCCGCTGGGACCTGCGGGCAGACACATGTTTTCTTATGATAACAGCCTAAATGAATGCACAATTGCATTAGCAAGAAATGTTTGATTGACTTTGCTCAAATTTCAATAATACATTTTGAAATTACCACTCAGCCAATATGCAATGTATCCTAAACTCTTAATGTGTTCATTAAATATTTTCCCCAATGCATAGATCAGTTTAGTATACACATTCGTGTTCCCATCACGATCATTATACATGCTATCTATACGCACATACCATTTATCTGCATAATTTTAACTCATGATCCCTAAACCAGCAGAAGGCACTAAAACTAATCTCCAATCGAATGATGCAACATAATCTGCAATTTCAATGTGCTTCTAAACATATTTTCTGGATGAACGCATTCGATCCAGCAAAACAACCCAATACTTGAATGACGAGACTTCCATCCAGTCAGCATACATCAGAAGCATCCACCAATCAAAATGCAAATGGAAGAACCTATCACATAGGAGGCGGAGTCTATCCAGCTACAAACAGCCTCCTCGAATAGAACATTTTCATGCATCTCTGCCTAGAAGAAGACCCTGAGAGGGTCGAAACGCGTTGCAGCACCATTACTGGTCTCTAGTCATTCCCACTACCCAAGACTATACCAGGAGCCATTCAGTTGTTTAACATCTACTCGCGATCATAACACCAAAACCCTCAGCCAGCCGCGGACGGACCACGGGACCCGGAAGTACCAGCCACAAGGAGAGAGGACTTCAAACAACAGCAACCGGCAAGTGGCAAGAGCGGGACTCTGTCAAGTGTAAGGCATGTAAGTCTCGATCCGGAGGGGATGTGCGGTGTTTGGTTTTCACAAGCCACAACCGCTACGCCTCCTCCCCAGGCAAGCACGGTCCACCCTACATGTGCTTACGGCACCCGTCCGTCCCACTGGGCGGGCGTCGCTGCATGCATAGAGGCGCCGGACTGTGCAGCTGTGAGACTCCTGACCTTGAGATATCCGGTCCTCGTACTACTTGCCCTAAGAACACCACATCCCGGGCACCCAAAGTCACCATCAGTTACCACTAGGACAAGACACTGACAAGCGGGATGCCGCAGTCAGTATCATTATCACTGAGCCACTCAATTCTTCAAATCTCCTGCTCCTACATCACTTTTGATACGTAATCCTATCTGACTAGTCCATAATAGGCTTTCTCACAGTGTGTTCTTACAGTGTGGTTTCACATCCAGAGTCACCAGAACTCCAACTACAATAATTTGTTTTGTTTATTGTGCCAGAGTTTTACACTGTCTCAGAATATAATTTTTGTCCATGCTCAACCTGTGTGCAGCAGTATATATATTCATTTTGTGTAGATTTATTCACACATTTTATTGTCTCATTATTCCCAACAGTAAAGCTTTATGTACCTATACATTCTCATTGTTTACTCTCCCTTTGTACTCCATTCATTACATCAAACCACCAAGGGGGTTTTAGAGCGCATTTATTATGTCTCAATTAGACACAGATGATGGTTGTTCAGTGTGTACGAACAACCATCATCTGCAGATCACTCGATCTGCAGATATATCTGTATAGTGTACCAACCATAAAGCTGGGTACACACTGACAGATATATCTGTCTGGTGGGAAAGAAAATCTGGTAACGTATGGGAGCAAATACCAATAGAAATTTGCTCCAAAACCCCAGACCAGATTTTCCTTTCCACCAGACAGATTGGACAGATATATCTGTCAGTGTGTACCCAGCTTTAGTCTTATACTCAAAGACAACACAATCAACATGGAATGTGACAATAAAGGTGCAATTGATCTGTCCTATAGCACCAATTACCTAAAATATTCAAAATTTATATTGTTTGAACAGGAGTAAAACTATTGCAGAATTAAAAGTGATTGTCCCCATTTCATATATATTGGATCAGAGAATCTGTTAAAACTTCAGTCTTCCTCCATAGGTCCATTAATTTCCTAACCAGCTATATAATCATACTGGAATCCTCAGGCATGTTAGGGACTGGGATGATTGAAGAGATATATACATTAATTTGTCAATTGAACAAGCCTTTCTATCAGTGACCTCTTTTATACACTTACATAATCAAGAACTCTCAGCTGAGAGTAGCAATATGTATCTGGAGTTCTAAGATTTGGAACACCGTTAAGTGTCCAAAAGCAACATTTTGCTACATATGCTTTCCTTTTTAAATTGTGTTTTATGATAATAAGAGATATGGTAAGAACTAATACTGGCCATACACAGGATGATTTTTAACACGATTTTGGCATTTTCTACAGGTTGGTCAGACCAATCGTTTGCAAATAGTTGTATTTTGAGTCTTCTGCGACCCCGATGCGCGTCCCCGCCGTTGTTTAGTTGGATCGCAGATCAGATGGTTTTGCAGAAAGATCTCAACTGATCGTGTACGATGTGATACACTTCTATGCATCTTATCCTATGATCTTAATAATCAATCGTACACAATTTGACCACATCTTATGAAGAATTTCAAGGGAAATTATACAACTAATCTTACCGACTTTGAATCTCACCGTGTATACCCTTGTTATCTCTGTTTCTACAAAGTCCATAGGGTTCCACAGTATACCTTGGGGTATTGGTGATGACATACAAAAAGAATTACAGATGCACAACTCCAACATTACTCATTATATATAATAATACATTTTGCAATAGAAGTTTGCAAATAATAAATGAGGTTTTGGCATAATCATGGTTATGGTTTAAGTCCTAAAAATGTTTATACTGTAGTGCAGCTAAGGGTTGATTTTTGGGGCGTGGGTCCCCTGGATTGCTTTGGTTGGGCTGCTTCAGGGCATCGCATTATATACACATTTTTTCCTTTCTTGCACTTTTAGCACTTCCATTGTTTGTTTAATATATATGTATTATTTTCACATGTCCCAAAACAGTATCCTTTAAGGGCGGGGATGCTCCTGTGCTGCAAGGAGAATCCGCCGCCCAAAGGAAGCATCCTGAGAGGCGAAGGTATCAAATGCATAATACCTCACAAAGGTATGGACAGAAGACCACGTGGCTTCCTTGCACAGCTGAACTGCAGAGGCACCACGGTGAGCTGCCCATGAAGGACCCACAGACCGAGTAGAGTGAGCTTTAAGAGAGGATGGTACAGACATGCCCTCATGAATGTAAGCCTCAGAAATCGCCATGCGAATCCATCCTGCCAAGGTTTGCTTAGTGGCAGGCCAACCCTTCTTATGGAAACCATAGAGGACAAACAGAGTCCGATTTCCTAAATGAACTGGTACGGTCAACATAAATCCTAAAAGCCTGACACACTTCCAAAGAGGCCGCACCAGCAGATAGGTCTGGGGAATTAAAGGCCGGTACTACAATTTCCTCATTGATGTGGAAACTAGATACCACCTTAGGTAGGAACCCAGAGCGAGTGCACAGCACTGCCCTGTCCCTATGAAAAATTAGGAATGGGGGGGGGGGGGGGGGGAGACATGAAAGAAACCCCAAATCTGACAGTCTTCTGTCCGAGGCAATGGCCAGAAGAAACAGTCTTAGCTGTGAGCAGTTTTAAATCCAATGAGCCCAGTGGCTCAAATGGCGGTCCTGGGAGAGCCCTAGGGACCACAACCAAGTCCCAAGGAGCCACAGGTGGAACAAAGGGAGGCTGTGTGCGAAGTACACCTTGCATAAAAGTGTAGACATCAGGAAGTGTAGCAATCCTATGCTGAAATCACACTGAGAGGGCGGATACCTGCACCTTCAGTGAAGCAAGGCGAAGACTGAACTAAGCCCATTTGTATGAAAGCCAAAATCCTGGATATCCTAAAAACCTGAGGATCATAGCCTCTAGGTCGACACCATTCAAAGAAAGTATGCCACACTCGGTGGTAAATTCTTGCAGAAACCGGCTTCCGAGCTCTGAGCATGGTGTTAACAATAGAGCTGGAAAAACCCCTGGACCTCAAGAGGGCAGTCTCAACAGTCACGCCGTCAAAGACAGACGGCCCAGGTCCAGGTGGTGGCAAGGACCTTGAGACAACAGGTCCGGACATAGAGGCAACCGCATCGGAGCATCTATGGATAGTACCAGTGCCGTCTGGGCCACTCTGGAGCCATCAGCAGGAGCGTTTCGCCTTCTTGCTTGAATTTGTGAATCATTCGAAGAAGAAGGGAGAACGGAGGGAAGAGGTACGCAAACTGGAAGGTCCACCGGACCGACAGAGCATCTACCAGAAGTGCCTCTGTGTCTCTTGTTCTTGACCCAAACACTGGAAGCTTGTTGTTGTGTCAGGTGGCCGTGAGGTCTATCTCTGGAAGGCCCCACGTGTTCACCAGTAGTTGAAACACCTCCTGGTGAAGAGACCACTCTCCTGGATGCACGTCTTGACAGCTGGAGAAAATCTGCTTCCCAGTTGAGGACTCCTGGTATGAACACTGCCGAGATGGCAGGGAGATTGTCTTCCGCCCACGCTAGAATGCGGGACAGCTGTCAGGGCCGCCTGACTGCGGGTTCCTCCTTGGCGGTCTATGTATGCCACCGTGGTGGTATTATCCGACTGCACCTGCATGGGCTTTCCGTAGAGGACATGTTTTGCTTGTTGGAGAGCTTTGAATAACTGCCCTTAGTTCCAAGATGTTGATTGGAAGCGCAGATTCTGCTGGCGTCCACCTTCCCTGGAAGAAGTGTTGACCCGACACTGCTCCCCAACCTCGAAGACTGGCGTCCGTCGTCAAAAGGACCCAGTCCGCAATCCAAAAGGGGCGCCCCCTGTTCAGGTGAGTAGTCTGCAGCCACCAGGCTAACAACAGATGTACCTCTGGTGACAGCACCATTGTCTGTGTCTTTATCCGGTGGTGCAACCCATTCCACCTGAAGAGGATCAACTTCTGCAGAGGTCTGGAGTGAAACTGGGCAAACTCCACCATGTCGAACATCGACACCATGGAACCCAGTATCCTCATCACCAAGTGAATAGACACCCGGCGACTCTGCAGGCAACTGCGTACTGTTGCCTGTAATGCAGAGATCTTTTCCTCAGTCACAAAGATCCTTTGATGTTGGGAGTCCAATAGGGCTTAGAGATGGAGCATCCTCTGTGATGGCACCAGGGATGACTTCTTCCAGTTTATCAGCCAGCCGTGAGCCTGCAACACAGAGACTGTCAATTGCAGATGGCGCTGAAGTATCTCTGGAGACCGTGGCAACAGCAGAAGGTCGTCCAGAAAGGGCATCAAAAAGGGCTGCCATGACTTTGGTAAACAGTCGAGGCACTGTGGCCAGACCAAAGGGCAGTTCCTGAATTGGAAGTGTTTGTCTCTTACTGCAAACCTGAGGAAATGCTAGTGTGCTGAGACAATGGGAATATGCAGGTAAGCATCCTGAATATCTAGCGACACCATAAAATCCCCCCGGCTCAATCGCCAAAATGATGGAGCGCAGGGTCTCCATCCTGAACCGAGGAACCCTCAAAAATTTGTTGAGTGATTTGAGGTTGAGGATGGGCCTGTAAGACCCATTGTGTTTCTGTACCAGAAAAAGATTGTAGTAATACCCCGATCCTCTCTGGGACAACGGGACCGGCACTATAACTCCAGCCTGGAGCATAGAGTGGAACACCTTCCGGAATTAGTGGGCCTTGTCTTGGTCTGACTGAAGGCCCGTGGTGAAAAACCAGCTGGGAGGCCTCCACCGCAAGCATAGGGCGTACAAATGAGAGACCACTTCTCTTACCCAAGTGTCTACAGTTGTGAGACACCAACACTGGGCGAACTGAAAAAGCCGGTCCCCCAAGGGGAGGCCTGTCCCATCAGGCTGAGGGCTTATCGTCCGACTTGGGAGTTGGATGTCTTGTACTCCAAGCCTGCTTCTTTGGCTTGGCAGATTTCTTGGCCCCTGCCTGTCTAGGAAAGGACTGCACTTTGAACTTACTCTGGGCCCTTTAGGGCCGAAAGGACGAAGTACCAGACCCTGATGGGACACTCGCCGATGGCAGACACGCAGACTTAGCTGCTGCCAGAGTGGCCACAATTTTGTCCAGATCAGGGCTAAACAGGACTTGTCCATTAAAAGGCAAGCATTCCAATCCCTTTTTGGAATTTGTGTCTGCTTTCCAGGAACGAATTCAGAGGGTGCGGCGTGCAGCCACTGCTGAGGAGATTCTGGAAGTGAGGAACCCTATATCTAAGGCTGCCTCATTAATGTACATAGCCGAGTCTCTGAGGTTACCCACTAACTCCACCTGCTCAGGTGATGAGTCAGTGTCTAGAGACATCTCCAAGCTATCAGCCCAACGCTCCATGGCTCTGGCAACCCAGGATACGGCCATTGCCGGTCTGGACGCCCCCCCCCCCCCCCCCCCAGCAAGGTAATAAATGGATTTTAGGCATACTTCCACCTTGCAATCCGTAGCATCCTTTAAAGGAGGGCATGGGCAATGTAGCACTCCTCACTAGGAGTGAGGCATGAGAATCCACCTGTGGAGGGGTTTCCCATTTGGAAAAATAATTATCCGCAAAGGGGTATGCAAATGCCAAACGTTTTTGAGGCTGGTACCGCCTACCTGGATTTTTCCAACGCCTCCTCTAAATGATCCACTAACTGACCAGATAGAGGGAACACAGTGGCATCACCCTTAATATCCTTAAAGAAGGCATATTTAGATTTGGCCACGGGGGGGGGGGGGATCATAATCTGTAATAACCAAGGGCGCACGGAGGGCCCGTATAAGGCCATGTATATATATTTTAGACTTGGACTCCACCTCTTTAGTACGAGGGAGCTCCTGGTCTGAGAGGTCAAATTTCTCCCTGTCAGACGTTATGTCATCCTCAACATAATGAGCTGTCTGAGACATTAAAGGCCGCTTAGCAAGCCGCAGTGATGACTCCCCCTGTAAAACGTCCGTCAGGTGCTGTACCGTATTGGACAATGAGTTTCCCCACGCAGGTTCCTGGGAGACCTGGGGGGGGGCAAAACTGGGACACACTGGGGTACCATCAGCAGTCTAGGGAACCCCTGCATGGGTGATGACCCTACAGACTGCTGCAATAACCCCATTTGGGGAAACGCAGGGGGCGTCGCCAGCTGGCCCACAAGGGTTGTAAGTGCCTTAGCAAAACAAGCCCAGGGCAGTTCCTGCACAGACGCAGCTACAGAAATCGGGTGTGAAATTATATAACATGCCCGACATAAACCTTCAGTGTGCCCCTCACCCTCCGCTATTGGTACAGTACATGCGGTACACCTTAGCTGGAGAGGAAATTCACATTCACTCAGACATGATTAGTGTAATGGAGTGTATGTGACTCCCCTCACAGACAATATTTTTACTGTGAGGCAATTAATACCCTGCACCACAAGGGCTTTTGCAGAAGAACAGGGATAGTAAGATGGCCGATAGAAGTGAAAGTATAGGCAGACAGAGCTAGCAGTAAGTCACATACAATGCAGAAATAAATCCCTGCACTATCAGCACTGAGATCAACCACACAGACACAGAGCCTGGTAGGAAACAACGCAGCATACTCTGACCTTACTCTGGAGGAGAGGTATGCAGGTGGGGGGGGGGGGGACCCAGACCGCGATGCCACCTGTATCAGCTTCCACACCAGCGTTTGGACACTTCATTAGAAAATGGCTGCAGAGGCGCAAAGGAGGCGGGCCCGAGGGAGGAGCGCTGACACAGCCCGCCAGACCGCTGTGGAGAGGCACTGTGCAGCAGGGGAGGTACCGGCTGTTAGCATGCTAGGGGAGCGCGCCTTCCCTGTCTATTAACCCCTGGGACGCCACGCTGTACCGCACATGCTGCAGCCCGCTGTCCCTGGTGGTCTAATACCTGGCTACATGGGCAACCTGTCCACAGGGTGCCCCCTAACTGGAGACCTACAGGACTGAGTTACCGACGGGGACCCCGCCGCTTACCTGCCTCCTTGAATCCGGCCACAGTCCAGATAATCTGGGGTCACCGCTAGCTGTTACCCCCCCAAATACCTACCAGCATCCCCAGATCAGTACCGGCGTTCTGGTCTGGTGGGGTGTAGGAGCGACAGCATAGACGTCAGTACTGACTGTCCATGCTGTACAGCTCATTTGTGCAGCCAGCAGCTTGTAGAAAACTTCAGGGACCATTATAGCCCCACTCTGCTTGCAAGTGATCAGACTCCTGGCCGGACACCAACAAAACTGAGATGCCTTGGCTCGGGGGCGGGGTATAGGAGAGGGACCCCAGTGCATCCTGGGATGATTTAACGCTGTGGTGTCCGATGCCTTACGTCATCACCAATACCCTAAGGTATCCTGTGGATACCCTATGGACCCAGATGTAGAAATTTTTAATATATGTGAATAAATGAGGAAAATTCCTGCCACCTATATGGCTCTTGCTAGTTTATAAGGTTTGCCTTTTTTCAACATTACTGTGTAGACTTATAGCACCACTTCTGTGTTTTTATTTGCCCATAGCAACCAGATTCTAGCCATCATCTTCTAGAAGGCGCTAGATAAGTAGAATCCGATTGGTTGCTATGAGCAACTACTCCAATTCTAAAACCCGCACTTTAGTAAATATACCCCTTACTCTCTCAAAGTTCGAATCTATTCCAGTTTTAAATACAAATCAATTTGTATGAGACCAGAAAAACTTTTGGAAGGTTCACCAATTTTCCATGCTTGCTGGATGAAATAAGTGTAATACTTTATAGGTCTTCTAGCAAATGACCTTGTCTTGGTGTGCACTAAAGCAATTTTAAATGTATCTACGTAATTAGTTTTGCTTTGTAGAATATATTTAACAGTTTGCATTGATTGTCCATCTCTACACTCAGATTTACCTAGTCAGTGTTCTCCCCAGAAATTTTTCCAGCCGGGTGGGGGCCTTCGAAATTATGCACCTGCCAGGAAAAGGGGGTATCTCCCTTACCAATCCAGCCCACAGGTCTCAGGCTGCTCCCCCACTGGCTCTCAGTCAAAAGTGCCCATTATGCAGTGTCCCCTGTAGTTTAGCTTTGCCCCCATGTAGTGCCCCCAGACTGGTCCCTTATGTAGTGCCCCCAGGCTTAAATAGTGCCCCCAGACTGGCCCCTATGCAGTGCCCCCAGGCTGGTCCCTTATGCAGTGGCCCCAGGCTTAAATGGTGCACCTCAGCATAGTCCTGGCCCCAGCCGAGAACTTACCTTTACTTGCTCGCCGCTCACGCTCCCACTCCCGTTGCCTCACTCAGACTGGATCTAACTAGATCCAGCAGGCGTGCGGGGCAGGCTCCTCACGTTGTGGGTGACGTCATGACGCCACCCGCACAGTTCATCAGTGGAAACGCTTGCCTCTGAAGCGATCGGAGGCTTCTTTAGCCTCCGGTCACTTCAGAGGCCAGCGTTCCACAGCAGGGATCGGCGTGGGAAAGTGACGGGTGATGGGCTGTTTCTGCCAAGCGATGCGCCCGCAGAATACAGCCGGGGAGAACACTGCTAGTGTTACATTTCAGACCGCACCTGGGCGAACGGCCTTGCTAGCCAACATTACTTTCCAACATCCATCAAGGAGCACAAAATAATGTTTAAAAATGTCCTCCCAACTAAAAGGTGGGTATACACTTGAAAGATATCTGCAGATCGAGTGATCTGCAGATATATCTTTAGATGATGGTTGTTCATACACACCGAACGTCCGACAGCTATCCGGCAGCCGCGGATCCCGCTGGCAGGGAGGCGGGTTGGGGTGCGTGTGGTGTGCAGACATATCTGTCCATCAGCTGTTCAGCACAGCCAATGCGATATGTCTGAATGACGAGGTTCACAAACATATCGCCTGTAGACACTGGCCGACGGCCAGCAGATATCGGCTGATCAAACGATCGCCCAATATATCGGCCAGTGTGTACCCAGCATTACTCATGTCCTGTAGAATCATGATATTTTTACTGTACTTTCTTCTTCGATCATCTTAGACACCTAAGCACATTTCCACTTATCTATAAAGATAAAAAGATAGATAGATATATATATCTATCTATCTATCTGTTTTTGCGCTTTAACATAATGATTAGCAAATTAAACTATAAAGCTTTAAACACAGAACATTTGAAGTCAATAGTAGATAAAAGTTTGATTATTGGCCACACCAATTGGTATACTTAAGACAGTGCTGCCTGCCTGTTGTTTAATTAAAAAGGTATTAAAATGAGCCAAGGCAATTGTTCTCTTTTTCAGGGTCGGATGTTCTTTCAAACTGAACTGTGGCACGTAAGCAGTAACTGCAGTGTCAGGAGCTGGTTACTTGCTGATATTTCCAGCAAAAGGCAGTTGAAACACTGCAAAAACGCTTTTATTTTAAAACTAGGGTTGTTATATATTTTTATGGATTATAGACAGCCTTTTCCTTACACTGTACTCACTTATATCCTACATGTATGATAACTTTCCAGTTACGTACATACTGTTGTATTGCTTACAAGTCTCAACATATAAATAGAAAAAAAATAAGCTGGAAACGAACAGGGATAATATAGCTATGGAAATAAATTCTCTCAATTCGGTCATTATTTTCCAATTGAAAAACTTGTTTATTATATTAGAATTTTAGATACATAAAAAAAACCACCCCATCAATGGATTGCCACTGTGTAGTCACAGTATAAAATTAAGTTATGTAACCATCATCTCTTTAAACTCTAGCAGCATATTTTACCAAAACTGCATTATAGATCTTACTCGAGGATATGCAGTTGTCATTTAGTGCTTTATAACCATATTCCCTTCAGAGTCCTGAGTAAACATTTTGTGCAGAGAAACCTCATCACACAAAACTGGAGTTCCTCTCAATGGACTTGCAACATTAGTCCTGTCCTGCAGTGGTACTGCAGGGCAACTATTCCTATGGGGTTCACTTATAAACCTATGGCAGATTACTCTGTTCCCTTGTGTATCCTGAGTGAACAGCTGACTGCCCAGCCAATGCGGGGAACATCTATTTGATTCTTGGTCATCCTTGGGCAAGTCATATAAATGCAGCGGGCTCTTCGTACCAGAGGCCCAACAGTCAGAGGATTTTACCAAGTCTTCGGTTTTCATTGGCGAATGATGGTTAAAGCACTTCATTTGGTTACCAGGTTTATCCAACACACAGCCAACTTCTTCACTTTGTTCTGAATGTGCAGACTGTTCTGCCTCTTTGTGCGAGTTAACATCCTCCTGGTACACAGCAGGTTCATCCACACTACACACTTGATTTAAACATGCAGATGTTCCTGTTGAAGGGAGAAGAAAAAAATAAATAGTATTTGAATAGTACATTACTTGAGATGAGACTGTTAAGCTTTAATACAAATCAATCATCGCTTGGATATGTGCAGGCCAAGTATTTTCTATACCAGCATTTACTTAAAAAATATTTTTTTGCCACAGACAGCTGAATTACTTCAGATGGTTGTAGCTTCTTGACAATTTGAGTGCCTTGACAAAGGTCTGAAAATCAGACCGAAACGTCAGACTTTATGTAAGAACACTGGTGGTATGTAATTATTAAAATGATTTTTTATTCCTGCAATGGTGAGTGCCCTCTAAAGTTTCATCTTTTTGTATACATGTGAACCGAATTTTTTTTTATGCGGTTACACCGAGGTTGCGCCCTGCTATGATGGACATATTGGAGTGAGTGCGGGTCTATATGGATTGTGTATAATCATACACACGGCCATTACATCTGAAACGATTCTCCGGAGTGCACATTTGTTGTGGATCTAAAACCACAATTGATAAACTATTCTTTGCGGAGTATCTCTCTCAATCAGATCTGGTAGTTTTTGGCCACATTCGGAACACTGTTCCCCTTACGAATTCGTGGAATATTTGTCCAATTTATCGTTTGCCAATTTTTGATTGTACCCCTGAAGAAATCCCATGCTAGGGACAAAACACGTAGGGTCTTTTTTGGTGACGTAATCCATCTGCCAACAGCAAGGGTTCCTACCATTGAGCTCACACCCTAGAGGTGATGGCGTGAATATCATCCCACCAAGGCATTGGATATCGGTAACATATTTTTTTTTCTTACATCAAATAAAAAAAGAAGACTTATGGTAGACTTGTCTTGATAACTTTCTTCAAGGTCCATAGTGATACCCATGGGATAATGTGGTTGGAGTGATCCAGGCACCAGTTAAGCTTTCAGCTCCCAGGATGCCTCAGGTCCTCCTACAAATATAATCACCCGTGGCATTCAGTTCTGTAAACAAGCCCAAGGCAGGAGATTGAAAGAGGAGAAAGAACAATCATACACCAGAAACACTCACAGAAAATGAGGGAATTCCGTGGCATAAGGAAAAATTACCCAATGCAGCCAGGTACGTCAGGATGGGTGCCCTGTGGACCTCGAAGTAATTAATGGTAAGTCTACCATAACTCTTAGTTTCTTCAAGGTCCATAGGGATACCATAGGAATGTCCTAAAGCAGTTCCCCTAAGTCGCCCAAAGGAAGCATCCTGAGAGGCAAAAGTATCAAAGGCGTAGAATCTAAGAAAAAAGTGTGGACAGAAGACCACGTGGCTGCCTTACACAATTGTTCAGAGGCACCACAACTAAATGCTTAGGATGGTCCCACAGATCTGGTAGAATATGCTGTTGCCGTGTTTGGGACAGGGAGATCAGCCTGTGTGTACACATGAGAGATAGTCACACGTAAATCGAGCCAGAGTGTTTGTTAGCTGGCCATTCTAGTTGTGAAAACCATATAGCACAAAAAGAGAATCTGATTTTCTAACAGTTTGTATGCTCCACATAAATATGGAGAGCACAAACTACATCCAGGGAGACTTCACCTACAGAAAGGTCTGGAGCCTGAAAAGCTGGAACAATTTCTTCCTTTACATGAAAACGGGACACTACCTTAGGAAGGTAACCCTTCCTTGTACGAACAGCTTTATCCTGGTGATGATCAAAAACGGGGATAGATGAGAGCACTGCCAAATCAGAGACTCTGTAAGTAGAAGAGATCACAAGAAAAAAGTGTCTTTGCTGTCAGCCACTTCAAATCTACAGTATCTAATGGGGAAGCTTGTAACCCTTTAAGAACCAAAGACAAATCCCACAATGCTACTACCAGTGGAACAAAAGGAGGCTGAACTCGCAGGACTCCTTGGGAAAAAAAATTCTAACATCTGGTAATGAAACAATCTTCTTCTGGAACCAGACTGACCGTGCATAAACCTACACTCTCAAAATAGCCAGGCGGAGACCCTGGTCCAACCCTGCCTGCAGGAAAGCCAGTATCCTGGAGATCCTAAACACCTTAGGACAGGGCTTGACAAATTTTTCAAAAATCTAGGAGCCAGGATGAAAGTGTAGGAGTCAGACCCCCCCCCCTTCCCCCCAAAGAAATGACAATAGTGTGTGAGGAGCACAGCTCTGTTATGCAATTGTTATACACACTGTACTAGTCTACAAAATGGAGGCTACCTCACTACACTGCACAGCTCCAGCTGCTCCACCCCCCCTTCCAGTAAGAACAGACCTCATTTTCACATAAAACAATAGTGCCAGACATTATTACAACTTACCACCCAGGCAACCAACCCCCACAGCACTAAAAGGGTAGCCCCTAGCATACCACCCTCCACAGCCACATTGCTCATGGGGTAGCTGCACAGCAAACAAACCCCCCCACATTACTGAGCAGCTAGCCAACCCCCCCCGACACAGCCAAACATCTCTAATGGCCACACACAACTAAGGGGGTACCCACTGGCAACCCACCACTCTAGAACCATCCAGCCTCCCAACCCCCACATGGTCACACGACTATCTCTTCGAAGCCGCTCAACAATCCCTGGTCACGCATAGACCCTCTTACCGGAGAGCTCTATGCAGCTGGAGTTAGGAGACAGCAGACATCCGGGACATACAGGAGGATCAGAGCAGACCAAGAAAAAAAAAAACAAAAAAAAAACCCAGCAGCCCGGGTCGGAGAAGAGGAGTCAGCATAGGATGGGATGGACAGGCAGAGCAGTCACCGTAGGCGACCCTCAGCACATGCACTCCTGTGCATGACATGACCGCCACAATACTACAGACATGAATCTCTGCTGGGGCAGACGAGGACCTGCTTCTGCCCTCCCTGCAAAATCTGGGAGCCAGGCAGCAAAGTCTAGTCGCCATGGTGACCTGGCCCCTGGGATTTGTCAAGCCCTGCCTTAGGATCATATTCCTTATGAGAACACCATTGACCAAAAGCATGCCAAACTCTGTAATATATGAGGGCAGAAGCAGGCTTCAGTGTTCAAAGCATAGTTTGAATTACAGAACTGGAAAAATCCTTTGCTTGTAGGATGGAAGATTCAAGAGCCACGCCTTCAAAGCCAGACAGGGCAAGTCCGGATGTCGGCAGGGATACTTCGTATCCTCTTCCTCTGTGGCAGGATCTGCTAACGGACTGTCTACCGACAGCTTCTGTATGCAAGTGCTTTGTATACTGCTCGAAGTTCCAGAATGTTTATTGGCAGATTACTTTCTCGATTTGTCCATCTCCCCTGGAAGGTACGATGATCTGTCACTGCCCCCCCATCCGTGAAGACTGGCACACATGGTGAGAAGCACCCAATTTGGGATCCAGAACGGGAGCCCTTTGTTTAGGTGCTCTTTTTAGCCACCACAGGAGGGAGTGATGAATCTCTGGAGTGAGAAAGATCTGGGACCATATTAAAATGATGCTGTCTGTTCCACCTGGAGAGAATCAACCTTTGCAGAGGTCTGGAATGGAACAGAGCATACACTACCATGTCGAAGGTCAAAAACAATTTATCCCAACACCTGCATTGCTGACAGAATGGACACTTAGTTTGCGTAGCAGCATGTGTATCTGCTTTGATAAGGCCCCAATCTTGTCCTCTGGCAGAAACACCTTGTGCCTGAGAATCTAGAAATACTCCCAGATGTACCATCTGCTATGTTGGAGAAAGTGATTTCTTCCAAGTGATGAACAAGCCATGCCTCTGGCAGGCTATGGTCAGTTGAAGATTGTGTTGCAAAATCACCGGAGTCCATGCCAATATCAGAAGGTCGTCCAGATATGACAATTCTGGACTCTGACGCCTGGGATAAGCAGTCATGACTGACATTTTGGTAAATACCCGGGGAACCGTAGAAAGGCCAAAGGGTAGAGCCTGAAATTGGCAATGTTGCTGAAGGACAGCAAATCACAAAAATTGTTGGTGGGATGGGATAATTGAATATCCATGCAAACCATGTAATCTCCTGGCTCCATAGCCAAAATAATTGACCAGAGAGTTTCCATTTGGAATATGGATAAATCTGTTGAGGGGGTTTTAGATTCAGTATAGGCAGATATGACTCATTCGGCTTCTGAACCAGAAATAGATTTGAGTTATAACCCCTTCCTTGTTGGGACACAGGAACTTGGACTATTACCCCTGCCTGTAGCAGGGAGTGAATGGCTTCCTGCAGAGCCAAGGCCTTGTCCACATCTGATGGAGGCTTTGTGGCAAAAGACTTCTGGCAGGGATGTCTCTTGAATGTTTGGGCATACCCCTGAGAGCCCACTTCTTGGTCCCAGTCATCTGTTTGATACAAAAACAAAACAAACCACCACAACACAACAGTAAACTGAAGTCTGGCCCCCACCCAGGAAACCCCAGGAGGAGGCCCGCTACATCAGGCCGAGGGTTTGTTGTCCGGCTTAGAAGCTAAATGCCTTGCCTTAGTTTGTCACTTTGACTTACGAAGACTAGTCGGCCTAGAAGAAGTCTGTACTTTTCAGTCCTTCCATCCTCAGGGAAGAGATAAAGAAACCTGCCTAGATCTACTATTTGACTTAGATGGCAGACCTGCTGACTTTGAAGCCGCCAGAGTAGAAATTAGGTTATCCAACTCTACTCCAAAAAGTACCTTTCCATGAAAAGGTAAAACTTCTAGCACCCTCTTTGATCCTGTATCAGCTTTCCAAGATCTTAACCAAAAGGGTCATGCGTGCAACTATGGATGCTGCAGATGCCTTAGAAGCTAAAATTCCAGCATCCACTGCAGCTCCTCCCAAATAGGAAGCCGCTTCCCATATGTGGGAGATATTGATCATCTGTTCTCTGGTAGCATTTGGTAGAAAAATTTCCAATGTCTCAATCTATTCTTTAACATCCTTAGCTGCCCAGGGTCCAGCAATAGCTGGATGGGTAACAGCTCCAGATGAGAATATTGCCTGAAGACATGCTTCAATTTTTTTTTTGCGGAATCCCGCAAGATTCTGATGGAATAGGCAATGTAGTATTTCTGATTAAATACGTTACACGAGCATCCACAGTAGGAGATACCTCCCACTTAACATACAGAAGGCGGGAACGGATACAATGATTGTATCCTCTTATGTACATAAAACCGCTTATCAGGGTTACCCTATGCCTCCTCAATAAACTCTGTGAACTGTTCAGACACAGGGAACACAGTTTTGGCCACCTTTCGGTGGCAATTAAATACTGGAGTCTTCTTACTATGAGCTGGCTCATCATCCTGAAAATCTAGGACTGATTTAACCACCCTCGCCAAAAGTAATGACATCCACAGTAGATGGATGATCCTCCTCCCCAGAAGTAGATCCTGGAGAGGAATCCTGTGCATCATCAGATTCCTCCGAATCCATATGTTGGGCAGACAGATAAGAGACAACTTGCATTTAGGAGCTTTAGTCACTACTGGTCTGTTAACATTAGATGGTGCCATACTCTGACTAGAATGGCCATCAACATCCCTTATTGCGGAATGCATGCGAGGTGAAAAAAATATGTGGACACCCCATCCAAGACGGCATTGTTGGAGTAGCCAAATGATCCACCACCTGCATCAAAACCTGGGACAAAGGATACTGGTAAGGTGGCACTTTATAACAGTCAACACACAAACCCTCCTTTATATATGTCCTGAGGACACACAAGCCTTACATGAAACCAGCACAGGTGGCTCTCCCTCCTGTTTCCCTTTACTTTGAAAGTCAAAAGATAGTTATGTGACAGCCTTCACAAAATCTCAATGAATGAAGTGCTTCAGAAAGAAATAACAGCGAGTTATAGTTGACAAAAAAAAAAATTAAAGAAAAAAAAAATTAAAACAACCTGCATCAGTCAGCAGCTAGCAAACAGTAACATACAATGCACATGTTATAGAATTAAAATTGGCTCCAAATCAACTACAGCAATGCAAAGGAATGGTAGGACATACAGCACCGTATACCTTAACCAAGGGAGAGGTATACAGGGAGACTGACCCAGACCCTCCCAAAACCAACAGCTACCAGGTGCACTGCGTGGACCCCGAGCATCTCATACACATGGAGGGTAGGCGGAGCAAACCAGATGCACGAAACCCTTCGTAGGGACGGCGTATGGGTCAGGGGAGGAGCTGCCGGGGGAGTGGCTACCTCCCTAAGCTGCATTAACCAGTCGGGTATGCTGGCCTCGTGGCAGCAATTTGAGTCTGCTGCCGATCCCCAATGTCAGACGATAGAGCCCCGGCTGCTGTAGCAAAGATGCGGACAATCCCTGGTCCTTACAGCAGCGACTTCTGGCGAGTCTGACACCAGAAGCAAGGAATGCTGCACGCGATGTGCAAAAAAAAAAAAAAAAAAAGTTACCCCCCGAAAGATCACTTCTCGGGCACAGGCGTCTGTTTGCTGCCAGTAGTCTGCAAATATAAAGAAGTATGTCTCCCACCCTGGGATCCCCCAGTAGAAGGTCCGCCCCATCAGGCTCTAAGTTTGTCGTCTGGCTTAGAAGCTGGACATCTGGCTTGCCCAGACCTCTTGGTTTGATGCTTGGTTGTCCTGTGAATACTAGGTGGCCTGGAGGAAGACTGTTCTTTTCAGTCATTCGTCCTCAGGGACGAGTGAAAGAAAACTGCCTAGACTTTAATGTCTGCCAGAGTAGCTATTATCTTATATAATTCTGCTCCGAACAGTAGATTCCCAAAGAAAGGTAAGGATTCCAGAGTCTCTCTTTGACCCTGTATCTGCTTTCCAGGACCTTAACCAAAAGGACTATGAGACAGCACCGAGGCTGCCGATGCAGTGGTTCTCAAACTCATGCCTCAGGACCCCACACAGTTCACATTTTCTAGGTCTGCTGGAAGGTGCACAGGTGTATTCATTACTCACTGACAAAAAAAAAAAAAAAAAAAAAAAAACACCACAATCTACAGATGGAGATAATTATTTCACTTGTGATTCTGAGGAGACCTTTAAAACATGCACTGTTTCGGGTCCAGAGGACAGAGTTTGAGAACCTGTGCTTTACAAGCTAGGAGTCCAGCATTTATTGCAGTTCCTCCCAAATAGGAGGCTGCTTTCTGTATGTGTGAGATATAGATCAGCTGTTCTCTGGTAGCATCTAGTAGAGAATCTTTCAATGCCCCCGTCCATTCTTCAACAGCCTTGGTAACCCAAGCCCCAGCCATAGCTGGTCGAGTAAGAGCTCCAGATGATTAAAATACCGTTTTAAGACAGGAAAAATTTAAACATATCTGTAGGATCTTTAAGAGAAGATGCTGATGGAATAGGCAATGTAGCATTCCTGACTAAATGTGTCACATGAGCATCCACAGTAGGAGAAATTTCCCACTTCGTACATACAGAAGCGGAGAAAGGATACAACAATACTAATCTTTTCGTAACATGGAACAGTTTATGCGTGTTACTCCATGCCTCTTCCATAAATTCAGTGAGCTGCTCAGATTTAGGAAACTCAGCTTTTACCACCTTCTGGTGTTTAAACACCGGAGCCTTCTTTCTAGGAGGCGGTTCAACAGCCTTATATTTAGGATTGATTTAACCCCCCTCACCAAAGGAGGAACATTCACTGTAGAAAAATGGTCCTCCTCTCCCAAGCTAGACCCTGGAGAAGAACCCTGTACATCATCGGATTCCTCTGATGGGGCGTCCATGCTGAGCAGACTGATAAAAATAAGTTTCGGTGCATGACTACCGGTCTGCTTGCAACAGCTGACTGAGCCATATTCTGACTTGAGTGGGCATAAATATCCATCCAGAAAGGATGTATAGGAGGGACAAAGAGCATGCTGTGGGTATCCCATACAAGGAGGCAGTGTGGGAGTAGCCATACGATCATCTTCATTACCAGAGACAAGGAGGACACCCAAAATAGCTCCTGTATAGGGGCTGGTAAACTGTGGTTCTTTATAAACAGACAGCACACAAACCATCCTGTATAAAGTCTGGAGGGGACAAAGCCACCAGGATTCACATGAAACCACAGGAGCCTCTTTCACTTTACCTTTAGACATTCAATATTAAAAAGGTAATAAATGCAATGTGAGCATTCACAAAATGTGAAATACACAGAAAAAAAGAACCCCCACCCACCTGTACCAGAGAGATGAAGAGAAGAAACAGTGATAGTTATAACTGACAGTCAGAAATAAAAGGCAGTATCAATACAGCAGCTAGCAAATAGTCACATATAATGCATATATAATATAGTTGCAATAGACTCTGAATCAACTACCCAAATCCAAGGCTTGGCTGGATATAGAGCACCATATACCTGACCCAAGGGGAGAGGTATACAGGGAGACTGACCCAAAACCTCCCGAGACCAAATCGCTTCAGCAGAGCACAGATAGAGGACTGTGAGCGTCTCATATACATTGAGGGTAGGAGGAGCGACCCAGACGCAAAAACTTTTGATGGAACTGCATCTGGGGAGGAGGTGCCGGGATAGCGCCTACCTCCCATAAGCTGCATCAAACGGTCAGGCAGAAGAGTCTGCTGCCAGTCCCCAGCGTCAGACGATAAGGCCACGGTGGTCTAGTGAGGAAGTGGACGCTCCTGTTGATTCTCCAGTGCCGGAAGCAAGGACTGCCACACACGATCCCCCAGAACGAGGAATCACCTTACCTGACATCTCCGTGAGTCTGGTTGCAGTCCAGGCCCCAGCATCGCTGCTAGGAAGCTCTGCCGTGACCCGCCGAAATCAGAGGTGTTAATGGTGTTGCGGTCCGGCAAAGGTAGACGGAGTCGCAGTGCATGAGTCTTAATTCAGAAGCTCAGCACTGCTAACTCAAAAACATAGAAATAAAACAAAATAAAAGCTTGCCTGAGCAGTCACGTTACAAAGGAGTGCCTGAATCCTGCCGCTCCGTACGAAGAACTGAATGCCTGTGGCCATGGGCAGGGTATATGGAGGAGGACCCGAGGCATCCTGGGAGCTGAAAGCTTTACGGTTTGGTTCCTGGATCACTCAAACCACATTATCCCATGGTATCCCTATGGACCCTGAAGAACATTTTTACACATTGAAAACCACTTTTTATCAAAAATAAACTAAATATTCTACAAACAATGGGCCAGTCGGCCAGGTTTCGGGTGATTCTTTCAGAGAGCGGGTCCAATTCCAGGAAACTACAGCACACCCATGTTAGGGGCATCTTCCGAACTACACAAGAAGAAACCGCTCTTAAAAAAAAAAAAAAAAAAAAAAAAAAAAGGAAGAAGGCAACCAGAATATAGTCAAAAAAGACATTCCACCTCATTAACAGAGTGTCAAAAGATACGAGTTTTAATTTTACACCCTAAAATTTTTATTGTATGTTGGGGCCACCAACAAGGGTTCCGATTCGAGGTGCTGCTTAAATTTTCAGCATAAAATAAAAATGTATTGGAGGGGGAAAAATAAAAAAAATTATATATATATATATATATATATTTATTTATTTAGAGAATTTCATTAATGCACAGGTCAATATAGCCATTTGGTCTGTTATACCTTTTTCCACCAAAAACCCAGGCCTGGTCTGACCTGGGTTTTCAGACATGGTGCTGTGTAAACTGTGTTGGAACCATAGGTCTGGGTTAATCTCAGGTCAGCCCCGATCAGACTGAACCTGGGTCTGCCCTGCTAAACTTGTGAGGTCATAAAAAGTGGGGAGGCGACTACTCCACAGCCACCAATCAGCTCATTTTAGGCATGCCCAAGGTCAGATAACCCAGGTTGCACTGTTTACACTACACCATTACCCTGGTCCATCCTGGTAGCTACACTGCACCCCAGGTAGACCCAGCAAAAATTAGGAGACATATGGTAAGAACTAACCTTTGCTATCTCTCTTTCTACGAAGTCCATAAGGTCCACAGGGTGACCTTGGGGGTATAGGTGATGCAGAGTCATACGGGAACCTTACGCAGTCAATTTTTCTTCCCAGGATACACTTGGGTCTCCCTCTATACCCCGCCCCCGGGCCAGAGGCACCTCAGTTTCTTAGCAAGCCAAAGGCTGGAGGAGGATAAAAGAGGAAGTCTGGAACACACTGGAATCACATTCTCACACAGAAGGAGACAGAAAACCGGTGACCAGAGCGAAGCCCATCTGAAGCACAGTTGAGTCAGGGTGGGTACCCTGTGGACTTTGTAGAAAGATAACAAAGTTCTTACCATAGCTCTCATTTTCTACTTCACGGTCCATAGGGGGTCCACAGGGTGACCTTGAGGGTACTGCTTTGGGACATCCAAGGATAGGGACGCTCCCATGCAGAGGGAAAATCAGCCGGCCGAAGGCAAAGGAATCAAATGCATAATACCGTTAAAAAGGTCTGGGCAGAGGACCACGTGGCGGCCTTACAAAGCTGAACAGCCATGGCGAGCTGCCCAAGAAGGACCCACAGACCGAGTAGAATGAGCAGTAACAGAGTGCGGCACTGGAAGGCCCTCATGAGTGTAAGCCTCAGATCGCCAATCAAGGCCACCTAGCCAAAGTTTGCTTATTGGTTGGCTATCCCTTCTTGTGGAAATCAGAGGTCAAAACAAGGAGTCTGACTTCTGAAGGGAACTGGTACGGTCCACATAAATCCTGAGGGCACGTATCATATCCAATGAGGCCTCACCTGCCGAGAGGTCTGGGGAATTAAAGGCCAGCACAATAATTTCCTCATTAATGTGGGGACAAGACAGCCCCCAAATCAGACAGACATTCTTCCGGCAGAAGCAATAGCCAGAAGAAAAAAAACAGTTTTAGCTGTAAGCCAATTGAGGTCCACCGAGTCCAGGGGTTCAAATGGAGGGCCCTAAGGACAACAGCCAAATCCCTAGGCGTCACAAGAGAGACAAAGGGAGGCTGAATGCGAAGGACCTCTTGAAGGAAAATGTGGATATCAGAAAGGAGCAATCCTTTGCTGGAACCACACTGAAAGGGCAGAGACATACACCTTCAGGGAAGCAAGACTGAGACCAAGGTCCAAACTTGGGGGTCATAATCTCTGGGACAACACCATTAAAAGTAGGTATGCCATGGGTAAATCCTAGCAGAGGCAGGTTTCCGCACCCTGAGCATGGTGTTAACCACAGAGCTGGAAAACCCTTTGGACCTTAGGAGGGATGCATCAAGAGCCACGCCGTCAAAGATGGGTCCTGATAAAGACAAAGGACCTTGAGACAACAGGTCCGGACGTTGAGGCAACAGCAATGGCGTGTCGATGGAGAGACTCTGAAGATCTGAGTACCAGTGACGTCTGGGCCACGCTGGAGCCACCAGCAGGACAGTGCCTCCTTGTTTGAACTTCCGAATTACTTGAGGAAGGAGGGAAATGGGAGTAAACAGGTACACAAACCGGAAAGTCCACTTGCTGACAGAGCAAGTACCAAGAGAGCCTTGGCGTCTAGTCCTGGACCCGTACAGAGGCGGTTTGCGATTTTGTGGAGAGGCCATGAGGCCCCACTTGTCCACTAGGAGCTGAAAACACCTCTTGGTGAAGAGACCATTCCCTGGGATGCACGTTGTGATGGCTGAGACAACCTGCTTCCCAATTGAGAACTCCTGGAATGAACACTGCCAATACGGCCTTCTGCCCATGTCAGAATGAGTTATACCTCTTACATAGCCGCCGGACTTAGAGTTCCTCCTTGATGGCTTATGCAAGCCATTGTCATGGCGTTGTCCGACTGAACTTGCACGGGCTTTCCGTGAAGTAGGAGTCTTGCTAGTTGTAGGGCCCTGAAGACTGCCCGAAGCTCCAATATATTGATTGGTAGAGCAGACTCCTAGTGTCCACCTCCCCTGAAAGGAGTGTGGACCCGTCACTGCGCCCCAACCCCAGAGACTGGCATCCATTGTTAGAAGGACCCAGTCCAGAATCCAAAAGGGGCACCCGTTGGCGAAGTGGACTGACTGCAGCCACCAAGTCAGAGCTAGAAGCACCTCCGGAGAGATTACCATCATTTGTGTCCTTATCCGATGTGGTAATCCATCCCACCGGGAGGGGATCAATTTCTGCATGTCGAATGTTGACACCATGGATCCCAGTAACTGCATGGCTGAGTGTATGGACACTCGGTGACTGTGGAGACATATGCGCACTCGCGTCTGCAAAGTAGAGATTTTGTCTGCGGTCAGAAAAGTCCTCTGCTGTTGGGAATTCAACAGAGCTCCCAGATGGCGCATCCTTTGCGATGGGATCAGGGAGAACTTCTTCCAATTGATCAACCATCCGTGCATCTGTAGGACAAATATTGTCTGCTGTAGATGGTGGTGCTGGTGAAGTACCTCTTGAGACCCTGCCAACAGCAAGAGGTCGTCCAGGTACGGTAACACGCGGACCCCCTGGAGCCGCTGATGGACTGCCATTACAGTCAGAACTTTTGTAAACACCCGGAGGTGCAGTAGAAAGACCAACCGGTAGGGCCTGAAACTGGAAGTGCTGTTGTGAGACAGTAAACCTGAGAAAATGCAGGTATGCATCTTGAATATCCAGAGACACCATAAAATCCCCAGGTTTCATAGCTAGATTGTGGATAGGTCGGTGTGATCCGTTCGGTTTTTGAACCAGAAAAAGACTGAAATAATAACCAGTTGCACTCAGGGATAATGGGACTGGTACAATGACCCCAGCATGGAGCATGGATTTTACTGCCTTTTGAATGGCCAAAGCCTTGTCCTTGTTGGACAGGAGCCATGTGTGGAAGAACTGCAGAAGGAGAGGGCGTACACCCGAGAGACCACTTCTCCCACCCAAGTGTCTGTGGTAGTCTGACACCAGTACTGGGCGAATTGAAGAAGTCACCCTACTACCCTGGGGTCCCCCAGGGGGAAGGCCAGCCCAGTCAGGCCGAGAGTTTGCCGTCAGGCTTGGCAGCTGGACGTCTCACACTCCAGGCTTGATTCTTAGGCTTCGTAGATTTTTTGGTGGAGGACGACCTAGGAAACAACTGGGTTCTGGCCTTATTTGAGGCCAGATAGGTCCGAAAGGATGAAGTCTAAGACCCAGAGGGAGCAGTTGGCCGACAAGCAGACTTAGCTGCTGCTAGTGTATCCACAATTTTGTCCAAATCTGGTCCGAACAGGACCTTACCATTATAAGGTAAACACTCCAAGCCCTTCTTGGAATCTGCATCTGCCCTCCAAGAACGAAGCGGCGAGCCGCAATAGCTGCAGTGGAGATCCTGGCATTCAATGAGCGGACATCCAAGGCAGCTTCATTTATATAAGTAGCTGAATCTCGCAGGCTGCACACAAGATTCAACTGCTCCCTTGTTGCATCTGAAGACAAGGATCCCCCCAGGGTGTTTGCCCAACATTCCATAGCCTGAGCCACCCAGTAGATAGCCATAGCTGGTCTGCACACAGCACCTGAAAGGGAATAAATGGACTTCAGGCAAACCTCCACCTTCCTATCAGTAGTATCTGGAAGGCATAGGGAGAGTCACGACTTTAACCAAGCGCGTAACGTGGGAATCCACCGCCGGTGAAGTTTCCTATTTAGATAAATAGTCTTCAGCAAATGGATAACCATGAGCTTCTGCGGCTGGTACCGCTTCCCACGATTCTTTCATGTCACGACCAGATGGTCCACCAGCTGGTCGGACAAAGGAAAAATAGCTGCGGCTGCCTTTACAGGCTTAAAAAGAGCATGTCTGGACTTAGGTGCTGGAGGATCGTCCTCCTCCATGACCAAGGCCGCACGGACAGCTTGCATCAGATCCGGGATATATATCTTAAACTGACTATTCCATTCGGGATCGCCCCATCCTCAGAAGACACCCAGTCATCATCATACAGAGTAGATTGGGACGACCCCCAAAATCTTTTAGCCGGTCTGCCCTGAGGGGCCTCCTCCTGTCGCACTTCTGCGACATTTTGCAATGCAGTGGGAGCTGTATTAACCCACTGGGGAGAGAGCACCTGTAAAAGGGGCAGCCGTCTGAAGCAGGCTCCGAGAGTGCATAAGCTGCTGCTGTGTGAACCCCAGAGGGGAAAACACAGTAGGGGTAGCTAAACGTCCCGCAATGGCCGCAAGTGCTTGTGCAAAGTACGCCCACGGAAGCGTGACAGGGACCATAGAGGGAAATGGGGGGGGGGGGGGGGGGTTTGCAGCATAGCACCTCAAACATGATCCCTCCAGTACAGTGTCTCCCACCCCTAAAGTCACTGTACGTTTTTTTTTTACAGGACATCTGGGCGGGAGTCAAATTAGGCAGATCACTCTCATTGCCAGACATAGTGAAGAGGATAGCAATATAATGTATGTGACCCCCTGAGGGTGTACCCAGACAACACGGGAGATAGGGAGGGAAAGTAAAATGGCTGACAGTAAGAAAGTGAAACTCAGACAGACAGCTCTAGCATACAGTCACACACAATGCGGAATAAAAATACTTGCACTAAAACGCACTCTAGCGTCTGGTAGAACAAAAGTGCTACATACCTCTCCTCCTGGACAGTGGTCAGTGTACGTAGGGGGAACACGGACTCCGCACCGCCTGCCTGCTTTCTGCGACACTCAGCCAGGAAGATGGCTGCTAGAGATCACCGAGGGGGCGGAGCCGGAGGAGGGAAGCTGCCACAGCCCAGCCAGACCGTGGTGGAAAGGCCGGCTGTTAGACAGGGAAGGCTGCTTCCCCTGGCCAGAGTTTAACCCCTGGGACGCTGGAGTGTGCCACAGAACTCCAGCCCAAAGTCCCAGGCAGCTTAGTGGGGACGCAGGACTGGCCCCACTTGCTGTCAACCCCAGGGAGTCTCCCGCCCTGAGGGAATAGACTGCAAATCTGCACGCACCACTGCGGTGATACGCCGCTTACCTGTGTGCTCGTAGCATCTGGCTGCAGTCCCGGGATCCTCTGGGGTCCCGGCTAGCCAAGATCCCAGAGGCCCGCCAAGATCCCTGGACCATTACCGGTGTCTCGGCGCTGGCGGGGTGACGGAGCGACAGTGCGTATGTCCCTGGACTGTCCTTGCTGTCGCTATGTTGAAGCAAAATTCTTTTAAATTAGAGAAAAAAAATCTTTGGGGGCTGCGTCAACACCCCCCTGCGCGTCAGTGACCCAAAACTGAGGTGCCTCTGGCCTTGGGGTGGTGTATAGAGGGAGACCCAAGTGCATCCTAGGAAGAAAAATTTACTGCATAAAAAAGGTGCCTCTGCATCACCTATACACACCCCCCCCCCCAAGGTCACCCTGTGGAACCCTGAAGTAGAAAACACAGGTTTTAGCTCTGGTGTAAAAGGGGTATAAGAATCCTACCTTTTCCACACTGACAGAATTCCGGAAATCATGAGCCATTGGGACAGAGGTCCCCAAACGTGATCCTCAAGGCACCCCATCAGTTCAGGTTTTAGTGCTACCCATGGTTAAATTAAATTGACTGAGGTACTAATTAAGTTACCTGTGGTAAAGCATTGATATCCTTAAAACCTTGATTGCTGGGGCTGTTTGGAACCTCTGCCTTAGGAGGTAGTTTATTTCCATTGGTACATGGTACCTGCCAGATTGAATAAAATATTCCGGTCTACATCGCCATTATGTTGGGGGACACAGGCATCTTTATTCACATTTGGTGGACATGCCCAAAGATTGTGGTTTTCTTGGATTCAGTGGCAGCCCTAATGAGTAAGTTCACCAATTCTTCAATTATGAAAGAACCTTGGTCCTTCCTTCTGGGGCTCCATATAGCATGTTTGTATAAATCTTTCAGATAAATTAGCCTCTCAATTGCTTAATGCAGCCAGTTGCCTTATAGCTACTCATTGGAAGCATCTTAACCCTCCCCCTTCAAGCTGTCATTAACAAGATTCGATATATAGCCGCTATGGAAAAGATAACAGCTTACCTTCATAATATATCGCTAAGATTTATTGAAATATGGAGTCCTTGGTCACTCCAAATCAAGTAACAGTGACTATGTGACATCCAATAGCGACAGTGAATACAGCCCCTGAATAAGAAGGACGAGACACAGCATCCTCACTCCCTTTAGGGAAAACCACAAGCAACGAGGTAGAACCAAAGTGGCGCCCCCGCCCCCCCAAAGGTCGAGGAGGCAACAGAAAGAAGAACTGATCTACAACCTTTCCTCCAGAAGCCTCAGTGAGAATGAGATCAGTTTAAAAAAATACAGCGAAGCAGAACCAGTGCCACACCATAACTTGACAAAAGCAGAGAGATTGGCACTCAAGGATCTGGGTGATTATGAGGACATTATCCGATCGGCCAACAAAGGCGGCGCTATAGTGATACAAGATCTCACACAGACTATAAGGCTGAAATCTCACGCCAGCTATCGGATAATCTGGTATACATGTGTCTATATAATGATCCAACAGATGTTTAAGAGAGCTGGATGATATCCTCACAACTGCACAGCAACAAGGGAAGTTGACAGAAGTTGAAAACAGCATTGACACAGGAGAATCCCAGTGGTACCGATCATATATACAGTGCCTAAAGTGCATAAATCCCTGGTGAATCCACCTGGCCGTTCCATAATCTCGGCCCGTAATTCACTATACCAACCGATTTCCCAGTTCCTTAACAGTATACTGCAACCATATTTGTTGAAACAGGAAACTTTCCTTAAATACACCACTACGTTTCTATTATGTCTAGAACAACTCCAGACTGTTCCTGAAAATACCATAATCTGTGATGAGTGTGTGAAATTTGTACACGTTATTCCTCACAAGGAGGGTTTACAAGCAGTGCATGATTTTAGAATGATGAAGGAGAATATGCAGGAACTGGATCCAAACCTCTTATTGATGCTCTTGGAATTAAAACTAACTCGCAATTATTTTTTATATGAAGGTGCATTTTATCTCCAACAGTCGGGCAGTAATGTGGCCCCGACATATGCCAACATATACATGCTGCAGAAGGAGATGTTCTTTAGTGATCCAGAGGTGTCAAAACACAAGCTTCTTTTGTCGAATATAATTTTATTTTAAAATATATACATACATACACACACTTTGTTTATGTTTGGGACAGGTGGTGAACAGACCTTTGTTGAGCTGATGTCTTATTAATACAAGAGTATCACCAATTAGACTAACATATCAATATAGTCTAGACTCTCTCAACTATTTGGATGTAAGGATTACATTGCAGAATGGCAATATTATCACAAGCGTATATACAAAACCTACAGATAAAAACCAACCTCTTACATGCCGCAAGTCACCACCCACCATCTTTAAAACGAGGTCTCCCCAAATCAAATGATGAGGGTGGCCAGAATAACCAGTAACTCTACGGCAGTTGAACAAGCCATTGACCAAATAGTCATTAAATTTGGAGAGAGAGGCTACAATTTTAAACTATTGAAATAGAAGGAGGAGGTTGTTATTGTCCAGAACATTGTTACAAACTACATCAAAAAGGAGAGATGCAGTGATAGCCTGGAAAAATAGATTTTCAACATCTAGTCCAGTTATACAACATGCCAGTAAGGCACTCTGGCCGATAATTGCATCGAATAAAGAGCTACCGTGTTTTAAAGGACAGCGACCGATGGCGTGCTATCCGAGAGGTCACAGTATTAAGGACTCAATAGTCCGGACATTACAGGAATGAATAAAATAAAACAAGAGGACAACTTTTCTTCAAAAACCTCCAGGCTGTTACAAATGTCTTAAATGCACCACCTGCCAAAAAAGGATTACAGGGACAACATTTAAAAATCCTCACAGTGGAGAAGTATATAAAAATCAACCACATACTAACTTGTACGTCCACTTTTATTATATGCCCTTGTGGCTTTTATTATGTGGGCAAGACTGAGGACGATGCGGGAAAGGATGGCCCTGCATCGGTCGGCCATAAGATCGGCATTGGCAGGCAATACGACGGACCAACTAGTAGCAGGACACTACGCGGAGAGACATCATAGCTTAGCACAATTCCAACATAAGATCATCGATCATATTCCACTAGCATTGAGAAGAGGAGATAGAGCTGGGCAGTTGCTGCGGCTTGAAGCTAAATGAATTATGAAACTGAATACAATCATTCCCAAAGGCCTTAAATGAAGGTCACAAGTCTGTCATAGGACATTCCAGCATATTTTATCATTAACTTCAGTTATTTTAAGTTTATTATGCCCTCGGCTTCTGGTATAACATCTATTAGATCCATATATTTTTTTATTTTTTCTTGTTTTTTATTCTTGTCATTTTAAATTTTTAAAATTTAGTATATTATAGCAAGTTATAAAAGTTAGCTGTTTTTTCTATAATAGTCACACGTAGATGTATTATTTTTTGTTTTATTAATATTGTATATGGTGCTCTTGGATTGGCTTAGAAAAAAAAAAAAAAAAAAAAAAAAAACACACAACATGCTCTTACAGCATTTGTACATATAGTACCCATATGGGACCAGGCCGATAGAATTACAACTGTATTTCTAGGAAACACCATGCAGTAGAAGTTTTATGTATATATACTTTGTGGTGCTGGCAATGTGCACTTAATGGATGTTTATTAATTTTCGCCCCAGAGATGCGGTCCAGTCAGACTGCGTCCAGTCACCATGGGAACAGTCAGCCGGCTGTGGACACGTCATCAGAGTGAGACGCGCCCTGCAGCGTGCGGGCGACTCAGGGGTGTAGCAGTTCACTCGGGCGCAATAAAGGTAAGACTGTATTCTTTTACTTTTTGATACCTTGATAAAAGAGCACCCTAGCCCTGAAATGTTGGATTAATAAAATACTTATCTGTCGATTAAAACCTCCAGTGCGAGATAGAGATATATATAATCTCTCTCTATCTATATCTCCACACATACTCTTATTTATTTTTTGAAAACATTGGAACTGCCATCGGAACATCAAAAACATTGCAACATTCAATTTGAGACTGGATCCAGGCACCAGGTATGTCAGGGGAGGTTATTTTACTTTTTACCAGCATCTGCTAATCTTTGCAGCCGGTGGGTGGTCTTGCTTTGCTGACTGATCAGCAGTGATCGGCAGCACAGCAGGAGAGGGTGCTGGCAAGCAGAGGGACTGGAAGGTCCCTCTGAGAGCAGCAGCTGCAGGAAGCTTTTTTTATCTGACTGGTCGACATTTTACAACCAGAGTAGATAAAGAACTGCCTGGTGTGGTCAGAAAATTACAATCATGCCAGACAAGTGGTTAAAACATAGCTTTCTTGAACACATACCACAAGTTGAAGAATTCACCGTATTTAGGTTTTCTGCGTTGCCTCTTTTGTTACATGAATTATTAAAAGAAATTTCTTGAACTGAAGCATTAACCGGAGAATTGCAAGTCTGTTTATTCCTCTTGCCTGAAAGAGAATATGAACATTATCTACATGCAAAGACATGGCCAGTGGCAAGATGAATGAAAGCTAAAGATGGAGTTTAATAACTTCAAAATAGAAGATTGTAGTTACACTTTTCCCGACTATCTTCTCCACCTCCATATATTACAAATTATGTCCAGAGTTTAATTAGCCGCGAAAGCAGAGGTTGGAAAAATGCGCGATGATTTCACCTGTTTGGACGCAATGTTTTCACCATGCGTGTCCCAGCTTATCGCCATATTAAATTCCAAAACAGGCGAAAACAGAGAGGGAATACTTGCCCGCCCCCCCCCCCCCCCCCATTTTCTAACACCTAAAATTTTTGCCCCAAACGTGACATGTCTTTTTTGGGGTGGGATCCAAAAGGTTCTGAACCAAGTCTCCACATTTATACCTCTAAATATGGAGTTTGGACTCTCCTGCCTCTTGCTGGAGAAACTTTCTCACCTAGGCAAAAAGTCCTGGGAATTGAACATGGAGATACTTTGAAAACGATCGCAGGTTTCCCCCCCCCTCTAATTGAATTCGGCCCTATATGTCAACGTAACACTTGTACAAGACAGTGCTTACCAGATGGAGTAAAGAACGAGTACATGGATGTCTGTTTAGTGCAAAGTGGAGTTTGTGTTTGAGTGAATTCAAACAAAGCAGAATCAATACGATGTTTCCTTGAAAGTGGATTAAGCCTGCTTGAAGATGAACAGGGGATGACAGTCTACAAAAGAAAATGAAAGATAAACAACAAAAATCAGGATTTTAGTGTTCCTAGGGATTGCCTTTATAAAACCAAGCGTTTACATAGTGACATGCAATAGTAAACTTTCAAATTAGAGCAACATTTTTATACACTCCAGGTCCAAGCTCGTTGACAGTTTAACTTGCACCTGTGCACTGCAAAAAGCCAGTAGATAGAGGCAGATTAAAAACCTAGGCCTTGTGGCTGGATAACTAGGTTTGTTAATAGATTTGACAAATTCTTAAACAGCATGCTGTTAATCCATCTACAAGGACGAACCCTTAAAGGCAATACCTGCGTTATTAGGTGTGACTGGATCATGCAGCCCACCAAGAAACTGCATTCTGGCTGGATCAAAATGCAATATATAGCACCTATCCTTGTGTATCAATGCCTGTTTCCCTATAGATTGTAAGCAGGACCTTCCTACCTATATATGTGTTATTACCCAGTTTTGTTCAATTAATGTTTACAATTGTAAAGCGCAATGGAATATGCTGCGCTATATAAGAAACTTAATAAATAAAATATTAGTTCTCTCTTGCTGATCTTGAATGAATGGCCCCCCTCCTCGTCTGCAACAGGTAACCATACAGCAGAGTATTTCACCTCTTGTGCCTGGTTAATTTAATTGTCTTACTAGGCAACATGAATTTTGTATACAGTTGCCAAACGTATTAGACATCTGCTATTGTTTCAAGTGCCTTATGATCTGCAAGTGTAGTTAATCTGCTCTAAGAATTCTCTTCGGTCTATAGACAGAGTTAAGGCAGGATTTATTTCAAGTCCTAGATGTTTGGTATATGTTGTACATTTACTTAAGCCATTTTATTGCTAGCCTTCTGTTGGATGCCAGTGGGGGCTTTTCATTAATTAGTGTCCACACTTGTATGTATCTCTGTAAATCTGCACCCTACAGTATAGTTAATAATACTTATAGAGATTGCATAACTGTAGTGTTATACCTGTGTTTAACACAAGAGAAACAGAAGGCGAACACTAATGCTGCATACACACGTAAAGATTTTCTGTCCAACCATCCAACTAGTTGATTGGTTGGAATAAAAATCTGGTAAGGTATGAAAGCAAATGACAATCAGCAATTTGCTCCCAAACACTGGAAAATGGACAAACACTGTTTGAACAAATTGTTTAGATCAAACATTTAACAAACTTGTCTGAACGACCATTTTCATCTGTTTTCTGGCATTTAAAAGCAAATTGCTGATCAGTTACTCCCGGTAAACTGTCAGGAAGCCGACAGACGCAATGCCGACCGCCAGCTTCCCGACTGCTGAATCCCGGCAAGGGTTAAATTACAGGAGTCGAAATCACACCGGGAAACTGGGGGAGGGGGTAGGATTAGGTTTAGGTCTCCCGGGGGGAGGTTAGGGTTAGGTTTAGGCACCCCTAAGGGAGGGTTAGGGGGTAGAATAGGTTAGTTTGTACTTACTTTCCAACGATCAAAATTTTCACCTGTGTCGGGTTGCTGCTGCTGCCGGTAAATCATGCCGATTCAGTTACTCCCATACGTTACCAAATTTTCATTCCAATCAACTATTTGGATGGTTTGACAGGAAATCTTTACATGTGTATGCAGCATAAGACTTCCTACTTTAACAATTAAATCAATACAAGGACAAATTTGGATCAAAAATTGTGAGATCAAAAACTTGTCACTACAAAAATCTGCAGTCTGCATATCCAGGACGGGTTGGGTATGGGATCCTGGCGGTCGGGATGCCGCTGGTCAGAATACGAACAGCGGCATCCTGAGTCAGAATCCTGACACCTGTAGGTAAGTAAGGCAACACTAACCCTCACACCTACCCCTAACTCCACCCCCCCCCTTAGTGCCTAAACCTCCACCCATAGTGCCTAACCCCTAACCCCCAATACTTACCTTTGGGATGCCAACAATCGGGATTCTGGCGCCAGGATCCCGACGCTGGTATTTGGACTGTCTATATATCAGGTCAAGGAGAGAGGGTAAAAACCACTGTACTATCAAAAATATTATCAAAAAATATTAACAAAGAAACCCCATTGATAATATTGCTAATTTTAAGTTTGGGGGTGCTGCCAAGGACAAGAGCAGAAATCTATTATACAAATTCCTCGAAAGGAGAAAGATAGTCCTATATAGGCGCACAAAGAGTAATTGATATAGTATAAAATATAACCTTTATTGAGATTATTAAAACCTATTTATAGTGAAATATCAATAAAATAAAGAATACAAAGATGTTGTGAAAAAAGAAAATTGAAAATGTGAGTAAAATAAGCTGACACTTAAGGGCAACTGCTATCCTGTAAATAAAGTTTATTACAACGTATACTGAGTATTAATGACTCTTCTATTGTTTGTTATTACCAACCATCAACATATACACTAAGAGAGAACACAAATATATAAAGATAGAAAACCCAGCCGTGCTGGACCTAAGTAAATTTGAGTATTGGCCTGTTTAGGCTCTCTTGCTTCAGCACATCACGCACTATATATACACATGAACAAACAATTTATTAAGTCCTTGTTTATTTGGATCATTGGTTATTAGTCATGTATATAATAATAATTAATTAGCAGATCGGTCCTTCCTTCCATATAGAAAGGCCTTTCCGTGCTGATCCCCAGTAAGTTTTATATATCAGCCTACTCAAAATATTTTACTTCTGCACGTCAAACTGTGTGTTGCCCTTCATAAATGGAATACTTTGTTCCTATTCATTTTGAGACATTTGTTTCTAATCACGGACATAGTAAATCATGTAATCGAACACGGGTCAATTTGATAACAAGATAGTTAAATGTCACAGTATGTTATAGTATATTGTGTGTTTAAAGTGTCCCTCTCATCTTAGATAACCCCTCCATACATGTTTAAACAGCAAGAGGACATCTATTTATTATCCGGTCCATAATTGGTGTACCAGCCCAAGACCAGAATGTTAGACTTTATTCAACTTGGTTTGCTGTTAATGATCTAAATAATAAATAGCAAAGACAGCGACCGTATTAGATGTATCATCCCCGCAAGTGGCAAATTAACTTCCAATGTACCCGAGCGTGCTGTAGCCGCGTCCCGGGTATAGGTTAGTTACCGGCCCAAGATCAAATTACAGGGCTTAATGAGTCAGCTTAACTTGCTGTTGGTGGTTTGAATAATATGTATTAGTAGTCAGCCACATTAGCGGGCAGTGTCCTTAGTCAATATATTATCCCCGCAAATGGCAGTCCAGATTCCCGTATACCTGAGCGTGCCGGGCATACAGGGATTTGCTTACTTAAATTATTAACAGCCAACCAAGTTACTTAAGTGACAAAATAGCACAGAACAGCAACCATAATTGTCATATTGTCCCCGTAAGTAGCAGATTAACTTCCTATATATTCAAGCGTGCTGTAGCCGCGTCCCGGGTATAGGTTAGCTGCCGGTCCAAAATCATATTATGAGGCTTGATAATTCAGCTTAACTTGCTGTTTTGATAATGAATATTGATAGTCAGCCACACTGACAGGCAGCATTCTATATTAGCATATTATCCCAGCAAGTAGCAGGTCAAATTTCTGTATACCCGAGCCGCGTCCTGGGTATAGGCTGAAAAAAAAATGTCCAGCCAAACATCAACAACATATATACAAATAACATAGTTGGCGTTCCCGTGTTAGAAAAGTATCTCTATGTGAACGATTGAATAAAAGAGGATACAGTAAGAACAAAATAAGATCAGCGGTTCAGAACATCAGGACTTACCCACGTGAATCATTACTTATTAAAAAGAAGAAACCGAATTTAGAGGAACCAGTTAGGTTTGTAGGTACCTTCAACAAAAATTGGTACCAAATCAATACTATCCTACAGAAGCATTGGGGGATTCTTCAAACTGATGAAGATCTGAAAGTTGTTTTACCTGAAAAAGTGCAAACCAGCTGGAGAAGAGCCTCGAACTTAAAGGATATTTTGGTTAAGAGTCATTTTGATACCTCTAAGCGAACTAAAATTTGGAAAAAAGGATCACACCGGTGTGGATGTTGCAAGGCATGTAAATACATGTCACCTAATGAATATTTTTTTGACAAATTTGGTAAAAGATGGACCATTGACAGTTACATCTGCTGTACCACTATGGGCGTGATATACCAACTTGAGTGCCCATGTGGTAAAAAATACGTGGGCAAGACAATTCGACCATTAAAAGTACGGATATTGGAACACGTTAATAGCATTATTAATGCTAGAAGAGATACAACAAAGTTTAAAACTTTGACATCAGTGGCCAGTAATTTCTTAAAGTACCATGGAGGTTGTCCCTTGGGACTTAAGGCCATTGGATTGCAACATGTAACATTGGGAATAAGAGGTGGTGACACTGATAAACAGTTATTGAGAGCAGAAACTAAGATGATTTTTCTCATAGATTGTATCTCCCCAAAAGGACTGAATGAGAATAACAGCTACTCGCCTTTCTTATGAACTTAATTAGTTGTTAGATATAATCTATGATGTTTTGTAAATTCCATCATGTGAATATCTAAAATGTGGGTTATCACCTATAGACTATATAATGATAGATTATAGATCAATCTATAATTTTTATTATTTACTTATTCCCAATAATTATAGGCAATGTTTTCATCATGTGTAGGCAATGTACTGTGTGGGTTCCCTATCTTGGTGAACCAGTTTCTAATATCTTAAATTAGCTACAGTGGAGATTCTACCTTGCTTACTTGGTGGAATGAGATTGCCATTTAATATTATCTATTATACTATATATCATTTGGAGATATATGAGTACCTATAGGATTAAACAATGGATTCTGATTATAGTCTGACATGAAGTACTATTAAGATAATAAATTGTGTTTTTTTCATTTATCAAATCAATTCACGATACACTGTATTGTAATAAATACACACATCACTATATATATCATTTTTATTATATATCATAAGATTCACATAATTAATATTTTTTCACATTATCAACACATTTTATTTGTTTATTCATCACAGGGTTTATTCACTTTAAAAAATTTTATTTATCACTTTTACCCAAAGAATCTGTTATGAACTAACTGATTTTTCATTCTTTATTTAATGAACATTGGATCAATAAAGTAATTTATTATTGATTCATTTTTGATCACTGTTGTATATAGGTAGAATTGTAAATTATCAATCAATTTTTGTTATCACATGTTATTTTGGTGATAATTTAACAAGATAAGGAGTTAAATAAATTTTAATTTAAAATTAAATGATTATCAGTATATATTATTCTTTGTAGGTTTTTATTAATGTTTAGATTTTATCACAATTATGTATTATATCTTTATATATGTTATATATATTTATTACATATGTTTATTCACATTATATATTGACACAACATATTTTAAATTCACTATGATTTATTTATCATTGTATACACTTATTTATTTTAATATTCACAATAATTATTAATATTGGTAAAGTTGTATAGTATTTTAGTTTAGTCATGTCAGGTATATATTTATTTAATCTATTTGGGTCATAATTGGCATGTTAATTACCTTGTCATATCTATAAGAGTTATCTCATTCTTTATTTGATTGCCGTTACTATTTTATAGTGATACGAGTATAGTATTATAAGTTCATTAGAAGGTTACTAACTTGCTCTCTAAATATGAGAACTGAATCAAATAAACATTATCTAGTCTATCATTTTGAAACTACATACATCTTGTATTAGATAGCGTCCCAATGAGGGATTATACCACGTGATTGGAAAGAACGATGCCATTGGATGTTATACATCTATTTAACCCAGCTGAATACTGAGCTCGGGTTAGCCTTGATAAAGCCTGTCAGTGAAACGTACGTCTGCATTTCGAATACTGACCAAGAGGGCACTGCTCCTAAATAATTGTCATAAATGTATTGTTATTTGTATATATCTTGTTGATGTTTGGCTGGACATTTTTTCAGCCTATACCCAGGACGCGGCTCCGGCATGCTCGGATATACAGAAATTTGACCTGCTACTTGCGGGGATAATATGCTAATATAGGACGCTGCCTGCCAGTGTGGCTGACTATCAATATTCATTATCAAAACAGCAAGTTAAGCTGAATTATCAAGCCTCATAATATGATTTTGGACCGGCAGCTAACCTATACCCGGGACGCGGCTACAGCACGCTTGAATATATAGGAAGTTAATCTGCTACTTACGGGGACAATATGACAATTATGGTTGCTGTTCTGCGCTATTTTGTCACTTAAATTATTAACAGCCAACCAAGTTAATTAAGTAAGCAAATCCCTGTATGCCCGGCACGCTCAGGTATACGGGAATCTGGACTGCCATTTGCGGGGATAATATATTGACTAAGGACACTGCCCGCTAATGTGGCTGACTACTAATACATATTATTCAAACCACCAACAGCAAGTTAAGCTGACTCATTAAGCCCTGTAATTTGATCTTGGGCCGGTAACTAACCTATACCCGGGACGCGGCTACAGCACGCTCGGGTACATTGGAAGTTAATTTGCCACTTGCGGGGACGATACATCTAATACGGTCACTGTCTTTGCTATTTATTATTTAGATCATTAACAGCAAACCAAGTTGAATAAAGTCTAACATTCTGGTCTTGGGCTGGTACACCAATTATGGACCGGATAATAAATAGATGTCCTCTTGCTGTTTAAACATGTATGGAGGGGTTATCTAAGATGAGAGGGACACTTTAAACACACAATATACTATAACATACTGTGACATTTAACTATCTTTATATATCTGAGTGAACACGGGTCAATTTGATAACAAATCTCCCAGTGCTTCTATTACATATATAACATACTGTGACATTTAACTATCTTGTTATCAAATTGACCCGTGTTCAATTACATGATTTACTATGTCCGTGATTAGAAACAAATGTCTCAAAATGAATAGGAACAAAGTATTCCATTTATGAAGGGCAACACACAGTTTGTGACGTGCAGAAGTAAAATATTTTGAGTAGGCTGATATAAAAAAAAAAAAAAAAAAAAAAAAAAAAACTTACTGGGGATCAGAACGGAAAGACCTTTCTATTAGGGATGTGCAGGCTCGGATAGGTTCGAGTTTGCACGTTGAGTTCGGATTTTTCTCTCCAAAAAAACGGAACTCAGAAAGAGGCTAAACGTCATCTTACATGGACGAACATCATCATTCCTGGACTTTTGTCCCCCGGTTAATCCCATCAGCCAATATCCTCTGAACCATCCCTGACATTCTCCACATTTGAGGTTAATGCTATACACCTATTCCAACTAGTACACTGTAGCTGTCATTTACCATCCCCCTGGCCCTTCCTCCAAATTCCTTGACAACAGCTTCCTGGCTCCCTCACCTCAGATCTTTCCTCCTTATGGGATTTTAATATTCCAATTGATATGCCCACAGAATGCTTTGCTTCTAAACTCCTTACACTCACATGTTCATTTGGTCTCTCCCAATGGACCTCCTCACCCTCCCATGTGAGTGGGCACTCACTTGATCTGGTCTTCACTCACTGTTGTGATATTTCTGATTACTTTAATTCCCCATTCCCCCTCTGACGATCACCTTCTCTCTAACATATCTCTCTCCTACCTCCTCTATATCCTAAGGCTACGATTACGAAGCGTAACATTGAGGATATCACGCTTTTTCCTCCCTGCTGAACTTGCTTCTTTCCCCCTGTCCTGAACAAGCCACTTGCCTGTACAATGCCTCCCTTACTTCTGCTCTTGACTGTTGCTTCAGTGATCACTACTCACCCTCATAGATCCACCTCTTAACTCTGGCATGCCAAATGCACCAGATACCTGCAAAAATGTTCATAAATTGCCAAGCGACAGTGGAGGAAATCATGCTCTAAGGCAGACTACCTCCATTTCAAATTTATGCTCTCATCCTACAGTGCTGCCCTGTCACTCTCATATGTGAAGAACCTCATCTCCTCCCAGTCCTCAAACCCCTGGCATCTTTGCCACTTTCAATTCACTTCTCTACCCTTCCCCTTCTCGCTCTCTGCCCCCTACTTTAAATCATAAAATGGACTCCATATCACAGCATACCCTCAACACTCCACCACCTCCTCCTTTCCCAGACCACTCCTCCCCATCCATCCTACCAACTCTGAAATCCATCTCCCTTGTATCTGGAGAGGAAGTCATTGCCCTCATCAGGTCCTCCCCACCCCCTTCTACTTTTCTCCCCAACTATATTGGGGGGTGGGGGGGGGGAAGGAGAGGAGAGAGATTTCCCCATAGTAAAATACAAGCTGAGCTGTAATAGCCGACTATGCTGATCACGTGACCGATTTACATCATAACCACTTCTGTGATGTCACTCAGCTTTGGTATTAAAGTCACTGCTTGGTACAAAACATCAAATAAGTAAGCTGTAGGATAGAACCATAAACGGCTTATTGCTGGATCTGCTTCTGCTAATATGACATCTCAGTCTAAGGTAAGCTGATTTTAAATTTAACATTACATGCAAATAATGTTAAAATTAGCCTGTTTTATTTATGTTATGCATGAAAATATAGTTAAAAACCTTTTACATTAAATGGAAAGCTTCCATATTAGGCTTAAATAAAATATTTTAATTTCCTATGGGACCCTAAGTAAATGGTGTGGGATAAACTAAGGTACAAGCTTTCCCATAAATAAAAACAAATGTGAAATATATAGACAACGGTGCATGTACAAGATAGTCAAATTGATATTTACTGTGATTTTTAGCCATTATAAATAGTTAGTCCTTAAGGTGCATACACACACACGATTTTTTGAATGATTATCGTTAAATGATAATCGTGTGAAAAAACCATTCACTTTCTGAGTCAAACGATGAACGATTATCGTTCATGCGCGTTCACGTTTGTAGTTCAGTCAGACTTGTCAACTGAATGATTTTCAGTAAGTTAATATGCAAAAATCGTTTGTAGTTCTAAAAAATCATTCATTACATTTAGTAAATGAACAATGTTAGTAAACGATTTTAGTTAATTTTTTCAAGGGAAAAAATAGTTTACTAAAACCGTTCATTAACTGAATCGTTGTGTGTGTATGCACCTTTAGTATTTGAATTTCTTCAAATTCCTTAAGAAATTATGGCTTTCAAGAACAGTCTTTCATTAACAGTAGATGTCCTTCACAGACATTCCCTGAAGCCAGTGTCAAATCAAAAACCATGCTCAAGTAAGTGTTAGTATGAGAGAAATAGCCAATAAATTCAGGGGTCTATGTACTCAGCAGTGACAAGTGACAGAATGAAAAGTGTTAAGTCTGTGATAAGTGCCAGCCAATCAGCTCCCAACTGTAATTTTTTAAACACAGCCTGTGAGATGACAGTTGGGAGCTGATTGGCTGGCACTTATCACTGCTTAGTACATACACCCCTTTATCTCATAACATTGTTCATTCCAGCACCCGGCACCTGTCACAGCCCATGACAAACAATGTGGTATGACCTGTTGGGTGGGGGAGCAGTGTGGTATATTCGATTGGGGGCAGGGGGAGCACTGTGCTGTTTTTTTTCCTCTTTTCCTCTGTGGGGGGAGGGGGGGGGGGGAACAATGGTTTTTCTCCTGTGGGGGTACACAGGACTGATGGGATGCCTTAGTACAGGAATCGAGAAAACAGCAGTCAGTTTTGCTGTCCCTAATCCTATGGTTAGGTCATTTAGTTATAAGGTAGACTTTTCATTTAAGGCCATGTCCCTTATTGCAAGACCACACATTTTGTCTGTTCGCTCTGGAAGCCTCAAAAGGTGCCTACACACATCGTGCAATTGTGAGTACATCGCTGTGTACAATTTCCCCCTGAATTCTCCCCAGGAGCTCCCTGGCAGTTGTGGGCACAATTTGACACAATCTATCGTGCCTCCTAAACTATCCAGTGCATAGTGACTTGAGATGGTCAGATCTGCCCTACAGCACGGCAGAACTGAAGCTGCAATGTGCGACCTGCGGAGATGCACATCGTGAGTGGGGATTCATGATTTGGGCATATTTTACACAATCTTTCATTCCAATGCGTCAGAATCGGCCAGATCAGGTAAAATATCACCATGTGTGGAGCACCTTCAGCCCCTAGAAACAGCCCTGAATAGCATTAACCCCAATGACTATTAAAGACTGCACTACATGTGACCATATCAGGCAGAAACACTCATCCACTGTAATGCTGCATCTTAATATGCAAAAATATTGCAGAAAGCCTCCCGCCAGGTATACAGCGCATTACACAGAATAAACACTTTTCAGGGGATCATGTGTATCGTCTCTTCTGCCGCTCGGACAACAATCCTCTCCTCAAAGTAACGTGATAACAGATGGGCGAGCCTTGCGATAAGCAACAGTAAAACATCATAACATAGAGCTGCTGTTGATAAGTAGGAGTCAGAGCTCACTGTTTACACTAAAGAACAGAATGCACCGCTGCGTCTACCTGCTGTGACCTCCTCTTCAGCGCTGCCGTGTCCAGCCAGACCCCGCACTGCTCAGCATGCTGCGGGGATCGGGCACGTCTGCTGCTCCGGGCACGTCTGCTGCTCCTGCTCTTCATCTGCACACACACAGCGTCTATACAGTGCTACAGTGTATTATATATGTGCTGCAGTCACACAATCATATCTCCCGCCGCGTCCTCACACATAGGTGTCCTGCACACTGCCTGCACTCTGCCATCTCCACATAGCTGTCCATGACGCAGCCTGATGCGGCCTTTTACACTGAAATGATAATAACGGACATTCTTATGGGGGGGCAGCAAGCCACGCTGATATGCACATGGTGTGTAGCTGTTGGTATTTCCAACGTCCTAGTACACAGCACACAAGGCAGGCGCAACACATTACAAGCGACAGCAGAACCATACATAACCATGACAGCAGCGGTCCTTGTTACTTTACACATGTTGCACATACAGCGCAAAAATTGCAGCATACTGATTATTCGCCGTTGAAATGATGCACATTACTGACACCACGCACGGTATTTAGGGGGAGAGTGCAGCCTTTTAAAGAGTGAAGATGAGGAAGTTGCCTGTAGCAACCAATCAACGTCTACCTACCTATCTTATAGAATGTACTTTACAAATGCTAGCTAAAAGCTGATTGGTTGCTATGAGCAACTTCATTACTCTTACACAGTTTGAAAACCTGTGCACTAAACCAGTGGTCTCCAACCTGTAGCTCACGGTCTTAATTTTGCCGACGTTGCACTCCCTCCATCCGGGAGGGAGCTGTCGGGCTCTCTCGGCGGGGGGCGGGTCGCGGCGAAAAGGGGACATGGCCCGGTGGAGACGTGCATTTTGGGGCAAAGCATGGGGGCGTGTCATCGCGATCACGGCTCCACCCCCTCTTTACAATGCCGTTTTTAAAGGCATTGTGAGGCAGGGGGCGGGGCCGTGATGACGCGATTCAGCGCGAATCGCGTCACTGGCCCCTCCGCTGCTGGGATTTGTATAGTAAGTGCAGGGGGGGGGGCGGACGTGTCGCTGATCGCGGGAGGCTTGCCTGCTTTCCCGGGAGGTCGGGAGCGGCACCCGATTTTCGGGAGGCTCCCGACCAAATCGGGAGGGTAGGCAAGTATGCAGTACTGCCGAGTCAACTAGGAGGAAGTGACCTCTGATGTGTGCTCCCCCGTGGCATCAACGCCATGGGTGGAGCCACAGGGAAGCATGTCAGGTGATTGTCGGAGCCTCTACAGCAATCACCTAACGTGCTTCTCCATGGTTCCGGCATCTACGCTGCGGCAGAGCGAGTGACTACCGCCCAGTCCTGTCGGGAAATCACACAGCAGCCCTGCCTATATCTTTTGCTCCTCTACTGCACATACCTACTTGGAGCCGGTAATTAACAATGAAATGTGCCTGTGCCTGCGGTCCCTCCTTCATACATCCGGGGGATACTTAGCATTTGAGGTAAATCCCCGAAAACAGGTGTTTTTCGGGGAATTTACCTCAAATTAACTTTGATAAATGGGCTCCATAGAGAATTTGTATCTTTACAGTACTGACAATGTTGCCAACATCAGACAAATGTTGCAAAAGCATAACACTTATCGGCATTCAGTTTAGCATGAATATAAGTAGAGAGTCCGGACCCACTGATACAAATGCTGAAAAAAATACTAAAACAAGTATTTTGGTTGTGGAACATTTGTGTTTTGATAAGGCGTGTGCCTTTTTGGATATTCCGTATATGCTGGGCTATGCGTGTTTTTAAGGCTCTTCCTGTTCTACCTACATATACCAGGCCACAATCGCATTCTATAAGGTAAATCACATTAGGTCACAGCCAAGATTGTAAAATTCATAGTGATACAACAAGTGAAATCTAATTAGAGAGACCGTGATGTAGGAAATGCAAGGTCTGAAATGCAGTGGATTTTTAAATTGAAAAGTTTGATACCAGATGGTTTTAATTCAGACTTTGATTTAAAATGGTTTTTAAATTAGTATTTTATATTGGATTTTAAACGGATTCTTACCTCTTTTTTTAAATTATTTTAAATGTTTTTTTGCAGGATCTGCCATTTTTATCATGTGTTATCATTGTCCAATTTTGTCCAACTTTTTCTTATTTCATTTTATATTATCTCATTTTATTTTATCATTATTATTATGCTTAATTATTGGCACATCTGCACTTTCTGAGCTATTCCCATTAGAATTTTTTATCTCTTTTGGCACTCCCTGTTGTTTATTTGTTCTGGCCCTAAGCACGGTGGAACTATATTTCAGTTCCCCTTACATTTAGGAAAGCTACATATCCCCAAGGTTCGTAACTTCCGGTTATGCAGAGTTTCCGGTTCACGTCTTTTTATGAAACTAGAACTTTATTTCCCATACTCCTATGAGTATTAACATGAATTTAGAGCAGCATTGACCGCAGTGTCGGTCAGTGTGAAATGCGGTGTGAACTTCAGGTCCACGTCACTCCGGCCCACACACTTGCGGTCAGTGTGGAACGCAGTTGGAAAGCGGCACTTCCGGTCTACATCCTTTGTACGGTCGCTACCCGCTGTTAGCTTCTTTACGTAGGTCGCTCCATTGTAAGCTCCATAGTGAACGTCAAATAGGTTGATTTATAGTAGTTAGTTACATTAAATTTTATATGATTTTATTTTTGCCCAGGATGCATTGTAACTATTGTGTTGTGACATCATTTTCGGATATGAGGTATAAATATCCCCAAAAGCCCACTCTCTCATAGACCTTGAAAAAGATCCACTGTGGATCAAAACGGCTTTGGTGCAGAGACTTGTGGACATTTATAAGGGCAATCACAGAGACCCAGACTTTGTTTGAAAGTTATGCAGTATTTTTGGATGCAGGTATTAGATCGGACCTTTGCCTGTTAACTAAACCATTAGGCCTGATTCAGAGATGGACAGAATTGCACAGCCGCACACAAGCGGCTGTGCAATTCCGTCCATTTAAAATGCAAATGCAGAAGGAGGTGTCACACACCTCCTTGCTGCATTTGCGTGATCTCAGCACTGCGACCCAGGTCACAGCCTGGGGTCACCATCAAAACAATCGCGACCATCAGTCTCAATTTTTGTCGATGTTCCATTAGTCAGGCTGTGGGAGCTAAAGCCGGGTCCTGGCAGCTTGCGAGGCCAGGAAGTCTGCGTGCACCCACACAGACACTGGATTCGTCCCTCCCAGAAAACGGGGACGACATGCCCCCATTTCTGGGAACTCTGCCAGGGAACGCCCCCGCTCCATCTCCCAAATGCCGCAGCCTATCAATCAGGCTGCGGCTGGGACACACTGCGAGCGGGCTCGCAGTCAGAGGGCTGCACATGCGCAGTACACCTGCTGCGCACGCGCAGTCCTCCAAACATCGGAGATGTGTGCTAACCATCGGATTAGCGTGAATCAGGCCCTTTATCCTCTAATTTTTCCATACAATCTGTCATCAACTTTGGACTCTGTTGTGAATATCCAAAATATTTTATTTCGATTATTCTTGATTGTTCTGACATTTTTTATCAATTTGGAATAAAGTATTATTGATTTTATTGTTGACTTTGTGGGATTTATGCAAGTTATTATTAAGTATAAAGATATCTTGATGTGCGGATCCCAACCTGTTTCATGTGAGTTGGGTACGCCCCAGTATCAGTCCCTTTGAGTGACACACGGTGAATTATATATCAAGTAAAGAAACCGTTATACTGTATGTTATCACATCCCACTTTCTAAGTGAGTTCTCATTTACATATCCAAAATAAATACACCTGCCCGAGGCAGGTGATTTTGGGAGAAACGATGCACAAATCACTCTGATCTGTGCAGGCTTCTTAGTCTTAAAAGAATGAGTTAAAAAAAATGGCATGGGGTCCCCCACTAATTCCATAACCAGCCATGGACCTTTTATAGAAAAGATATAGGTACACTCCCCATTCAGTAGTTTTATTAGGTTTAGAAAACTGGCAGCTTCCACAGCAGGATCTGCTACCTGCTAAAAAGATCAGAGAACATAGATAGATGTGGAGCACTGGTTTAAAAAAACCAAACAATGGTAAAAACAATATGTTTATTCACAAGCGAAAAATACATCAAACAATTAAAATAAATGAATGATATAAATAAATATAGTCCAGTGCTGATATCTGACCAAGCTCTGTATAAAGCCTCCAAAGTCCTTAAATGGATAGAAAGCTTAGAATAAATATCCAATTTCTAACATGTGAGTATAGTGGATGGTTAAATATTACTCTGTTTGTTCTTCAATAAACGCTAAGCCAGCATATAAACCCCAATAGATAATTTCAACCTTCAATGTGCAATAGAATGTAATGAGTAAAGTCCACTTGTAGTATCAAAGGTTCAAGCATATATAACACTGTAAAATGAGTGCTTGAGATTATATACTCACTAGTAGGAGTCTAATGGAGATGTGCTCTCAACCGCTCGTCAGTGGGAATGCAAGCAGACTTTTGAGTTAGCATAGGTAGTCTGGTAAGATCCGGAGCAGTCGCTCGTAAAGCACTGAGCACTACGGCAGTGACAAGGCTGCCGATGCCTCTACCACGGTAATACCATGCGCTCAGTGTAAAGTCGTCTCTGTCTGAGTGGCGCCGGAGCAAGCACGGGTGGTGGCAGGGCTGCTGGTGTCTCCAACGGAGCAACACTGTGCATGAAGTGTGAACTGGTCTCCGATTTGAGTGATGCCGGGATGCAGCACAGGTGGATCTAAAGATGGGGTAGGCTGGAGCGTTGGAGCTGATCAGGATCTCCGTCCTTCACGTGTTTCTCCGGGAATAACTATGGACCTTTTAGCCTGGTCTGGTCATAGAAAATCAGGGGAAAAACTGTTGAGGGGTTCCCCTATTTTCCATTAACTAGCACCAGGCTGAAATAGCCGAGGTGGTAATGCCACATTAGAAGAACACACAGAGTGGGATCCTCCTGCCAAAGCATTAAACCAGCCCCAAACTGGTCAGCCCATGGCTGGCAATCCTTGAAAATTGTGGATCCCCCAAAAAAATGGGGTCCCCGCTGCCGAGCATTAACCCAGGGACTCTTCCCTGCTTCCCTGGTGGTGGTGGATGCAGGGGTAATAGGTTAAAGGAAGTAGTAATATTGTTCTTCACAGTGAAACTACAGGTACCAGCCAGCCTACCATTTGGCACTTGTAGAACTACAAGTGCCAGCAGGACTGTGGCACTTGCATCCCCACTGTAAAAAAAATAAAATAAAACAAAGTACACACACACCGAATATTGTAATTCTTTATTACACATTCACTCACTCGCACTCACACTACATACTTACCTACTCCCTAAAGGAGGTCGGTCCTCTTCTCCAAGTAGCAGTCCTAGGTCTTGGTAAAATAACAAAATGTACGAGACAAAAACAGAAAAGTTCCAGCGCTTCCTTCTAGGCCAAAATAGAGTATTATTCCCTCCAGTATGTTCTCTATGGAGAATTTATGATGTAAGATGTATATTCATCCCCTCTTCAACAAGGGTTGCCACCAGGCATATATCCAGTGTACATGAAAAGAAAAAGATTGCCAAATATAGTGAAGTACAATCTTTTTTATTTTTTAAAACAACTCTAAAAACACAGTATCCACCAGCACTAGGGGTATAGGAAGCGTACCATATATAGAGGTGTATGTGTGCACCAGCAAACACATGTGATAAACAGAAGACAACCCGGTTAAAGCACCTGCCTTCACATCCACTGGTGCGTCCAAACAGCTCTCCACATCTGGTCTGCTCCTCTCCCTTATTCACCAACGCGTTTCAACTAGGGATGTGCAGGCTCGGTTCTACTCGGTTCCGTTCGGTTCTTTTTACCGAATCTTATTGGCTATCCAAAACTCGTGACAGCTGAAACCCAATAAGATCCGGTAAAAAGAACCGAACGGAACCGAGTAGAACCGAGCCTGCACATCCCTAGTTTCAACCATATCAGTCTTTATCAAGGTGTGCTTATTAGGTGGATTCCAACCCTTCTTATACCCTGCACTTCACTGTTATTGGTAAAAACCAGGAAGTGGGCAAATAACATGTATTCATACAAAAAACAGACTTATCTTATTACAGGCACAATTCCTTTACATAACTTATTTCCATTAGAATAACCGTTTAGGAATTTCCAACAAACACTTTAATAAACGAATTAAAAGATATAAAGGATTCTATTTCCGGTTTTGCGTTCCACTTGGAACGCATACAGCACGCAGCTACTTCCGGGTATTGTCATGTGATGCGCCTCGTGGTAGGACTCCCTCGCTGGCGCTTACTGCCGCACTAGTATTTCATCACATGACATATCACGTGGCTTGAGTCTCCCAGTTGATGTCACTATTTCCTGACATACATAAACCCGGAAGTATGCGGGTCATCTCGAAGAATGGGCATATAGTCACATGATTTACCACACGTACACCGACGCTCTGGTTTTTTTTTAAATCACTGTCTCCTGACATATGTAGACTCCAAAGTGTGCGGGTCACCACGGAGACAACCTATTATACTTGGAACGCATATTGTTTATATTCAAACCTAGAAGTAGGTGTACCACTTCAGAGAATAAAATTTTGTTTTCATATGTAAAGTGCTCAGTGCCCGCTGCCACCCGAAATTACTCAAGGTCATTCGCGGTCACTTCCATTCACTATACTGGAGAAGATGTTTCCTTTGGCTGATGGCAGCAGCCGCTGATTGGCTGACAGAGTCCGCTGGCATGGCCGGTTTTGAGGTTGATTTTTGTTTGATTTTCAATCTGACTTTTAGTAACCTGACCACAGTAACGCCGCTGAAGCCCACCACTGGCATGTTTCCCCAGCATTGGCTGTTTACAGTGTCAAATTGTTTTCAATACAGCTCTCATTTTCAGGGCATTTATGTAGACCTTTCTTTTTGTGACCAAGGGAGAGATATAAGAAGAGGTGGTAAGTGGCTATTTGACACTAACCGCTATGTATGTAAGCAGATAACGTAGCTAAAATCACTTTTCTTGAAGTTATCTGCAAGCATCTAATGATTTTTCGGGTTGGGTATGATATACCGGCAGCTCAATAGTCGCCGGTTGAAATCCTGGCGCCGGAAGCCTGAATGCTGAAGATCCCGACAGGGGAGGTAAGTACCCTAACCCTCCCCCTCTTCCCTCCCTAACCCTCCTTTAGTGGTGCCTAACCCTAACCTCCCCCCCGGTGGTGCCTAACCCCACTCCGGTGGTACCTAACCCCCCTGCCCGCACCCTAAACTGAGATCTCCCGAGTGGGGGGTGCCTAACCCTAACCTTCCCCCGGGGGTGCCTAAACCTAACCCCCACATCCCCAGGGAAACTGTTACTTACCGGCGTCCACACACTCGGGATACACCGGTATCCTGATCTCATTCGGGATAGCGGCGTCGGCATTCCAGCGTCAGTATATCAGCGGCCGGCATCCTGTCCGCCGGCATTTTAAACACATCCCGATTTTTCAGTCACCATAATATTGTTTGGTGATGGAAAATCATTTATTCATAGCAGGATTAACTGCCAGTATGTGTACAAATCTGCGACATCTTCTGAGGGGGTCCGCCTGCGCACGAGATCTCATGATGTTTGCTAAATCTCGTGCATGTGCTGTAAAGTTTCGTTGTGCTTCGTATACAGAGTCAGACACACAGATATACAAATGTCAAACATGAAATTAATCAGTGCAGTCTCGCAAGCAGGTTTGTTGCTTTCGCTTGCGACTAAGATGCATTTTCAGACACAAAAATACGCTGAATGCAAGCCAGGTTGCATTGGACCTGACGGCTCACTCGCACCAGACGTCTCGCATGACATATAGAGGCTAGGTATATGAGGACACATCTGTACCTTGTCCTCAATATCCAGTGTAACTCCACCTAACCTGAAAGCCATAGCCATTGAGACTATAGTAATACAAATGTAATTCCTGAAGAAATATGACATTTTTTGTAAATATCCATGGCATCTCTAAGTGGGCACCTATCTTCTACTAGAATAATACTTCTAGCAGACATGCTAGCTATTAGGCTGGCACTTTTCCATTTGATCCCATTCGTTGTGGATTCAATTCTTCCATACCTGATGCCCCGTAAGACTCTGACAGGGGTATTCAATATGGGTGCGATAACATCGTTTTTGCGTTAATATCGGAGGTATGATTTCATTATCGCAGGTTTTACTTTTACACCGTGTTCAATTTCAAAGACTTATCGCAGTTTTGAAAAGTCTTTGATAAAAAACGGGGATAACTTTTCACCATTGAATAGGTGTCGAAAAAAGTGCAGAATTGGGGTTTAGGGGTGCAGGCTTAAAAAAAAATAGCCTGCACCCCTGGGACTGACATTTAAAAAAGAACTGTGTCAAAATTTTTATTTTTTTAAAAAAAATAGGGACACCCAAAAAATGTATTTAAAAATTGGGGTAATTGTTTAATAATAGGGAAATAGGTTCAGGGCTATTCTGCAAGTATGCGGCAGGTGTTTTCTAGAATAGAATTATAGCGGCAGGTGCACAAATGCAGAATTTTTAAAAACTTACTTTAGGGACATAAAAATATGGTAGTACCCATTTTCATGTACCCCAAATTTGATGGGACCAATTAAAAAAACGAAAAAAATAACCTAAGTGCTCTTCTGCATCACTTCTTCAATGTCGGGAAAAAAGCACCTGCTGCGGCTATTTAAATCCCCGACTTTCAATTAAAGGCTAAAACGGGGGTACCCATAGTGATCCCCCATGTTTTTACTACTTTAGGGGGGTCATACAATTTTTTTAAGGAAAAATTCGTAACTTTACGCAAATCCAACTTTGGAGTTTCCCATTTTCGTTACTTTTATATTGAATACGGGCATAAGCGGGAGCGCGCCCGATACTTTAACGCAGGTTAAAACTCTGATATGAAACGTTAACTTTGACAGTGAAGTTAACGTTTCATATTGAATACCCCTCTGAGTGTGATTCAGAGGTGGACGCTATGCCGATGTTTGCGCAGATGTCCGATGTGTTTTGTACTGTGCATGTGTCCGAGTTGCACTGTGCAGGCATCCCAATGGTTATCAATGCTGAATTTGGACGTAGAGAGACAAGTTTGGTGGATGTTCCTGGGAGGTAACAGCTAACTAGTTAGACATGGCATGTCACAAGTGTGTGGTGGCCAGCGATTGCGCCCAGAGATACTGTTACAATGACACCAGTAACCATGTTCTGACAGACATTCTGAGCAACTATAGGGCTGTCCTAATGTTTGATAGTGCGATTAATGTGTGCCTGATGGTGTGACTTTTTACGCACAGTGGTGGAGAAATGCAGCCGGTGGGTGTCTCAGTAGGAAGCAGCATTGGCTGCGGCATTAGCATTCACAGTCATGCTGCGCAAAAACATGCAGTAGCATCTACCCCTGAATCAGTAAGTTCTTAACATTAACTTATTTTTTTCCACCATGTCCTGGGAAACAGACTGGTGGGCCCAAGACAGAACCAGGTTTCAGAATGGATTTATATTTAGAAATGTTCTCTAAATCATAGGTGTAAAGGACCAAGAAAGAACATCAGCCTTTCCATTCTTGTTTTGAAAAGTTATGACGAGATCAATTCCGGAAAAGAAAAGTGCCCATCTAGCTTGTTGTGGCTTCACCCGCTGGGCAGACAGTAAGGGGTATGTTTACTAAAGGTTGATTTTAATTTATTTTGATCAATTTAAAATCAATAAAAAAAAATCAATCCACATCGATGTTGTGTTTCTGGGGCTAAATTAGACGTTTACTAATACTTAAAAAACAAATAAAAAATATACCCTAAATACAGAATATTTTTGCGCTCTGTGTAAATTATATATGGGAAATGGCTCCTGCCAACAGGTGGCACCACTCCTCCAGAGCTAATTTTGCGACTAACAATTCTTTATCCCTGATTCTGTAATTATTTTCTTCCGGGGAAAGTTTCTTTCAGAAGAATCTACATGGATGGAGTGTGCCATAATATTGACATTGGAACAATAATGTACAGGAAGAAGCATCCTCTTCTAGAAAGAATGGTGCAGTGACATCCGGCTGAAAAAGAATGGGTGGAAATACAAAGACTTCCTTCAATTTAAAAAAGCTTGAATTGCTTCATCTGGCCAGACTTTAGCTTTTGCACATTTGCCAATGAGAGCAGTGATAGCTGCAATAACAGATCCTTAATAAATTGCCTGTAGTAGTTTGTGAATCCCATGAAATGCTAAGTAGCTATCAGAATGGAAGGTTTGAGGCTATTCTAGTATAACCATGACTTTCTCAGGATCCATCTGCAAACTGTGACAAGACATGATATATCCCAATAAGGAAACAGAGGTCTATTTGAATAAACACTTCTCCAGCTTACAGAATAGATGGTTTTCTATCAGATGTTGCAATACTTTACGAACATGGAGGCGTTGTGAAGAAAAGTATTTGGAAAAGATCAGAATGTTATCCAGATAACCGACTACATGGTTATAGAGAAAATTCCAGAATATATCATTCATAAATCTTTGGTAAACAGGAGCATTGCTGAGACTAAATGGCATTACTAGATACTCGTAATGACCATCCTTGGTATTAAAAGCTGTTTTCCATTAAATCACCAGCTCTGATGCGAATGAGGTTGTAAGCGCCTCTTAAGTTCAATTTGGTAAAATTTTTGCCCACCTTTAAGAAGATCAAAGAACTCAGAAATGAGTGGTAGAGGGTACTTTTACTTACTTGTGATGCCATTTAAGCCTCGGTAATCGTTACAGGGATGAAGAGTCCTGTCCTTTTTCCCTTCAAAAAAAGAACCCAAGGATTCCTATTGCTCAATACTCTTATCACCATTTCTTGAACAGTTTTGATCTCGTCCTCATCAGTTTGGTGAGGGGGCAGAGGCCTGTGCCCTTTCTTTTAAATGCTTTTATTATTTACTATAGTAGCACTGTGGCTTATCATACATTTTGTGGTGAGTTGGTCTTTTTGAAACAGGAGCATCAGTGACAGGTTCAATTTAAAAAGTCAAAATGACCTTGAGGTAAAACCCACTGCAGAATATCTAGTTGGATTCACATCACCAGCAAAGCCTACACTTTGTCTTTTGTATTGTTAAATCATTTCATTGAGAATGTATTGATACCACTCCCTGTTAATAAGACTTCTGTTTTCTTGCTGCCTAATACATGTGCCCAGTTCCAAGATGGTCAATATTACAGTATACATAAAATTAACTCAAGATGGGATTACCAGACAGTTCCAAAAATATTGTCCCCCAATGTTTTCTACATACAGTAAGATGTAAGCTCGTACATTTTTATGTCTGAGATACATAGGGCCTGATTCAGTATGGATTGCAATAGCGATTACGCACGCAGTCTAATTGCGAAGATATACTAATCCTCTGCGATGGCTCTGCCATCGCAGCACAACATAAGGACGCCCACCTTACCTTACACACATCTGTAATACTTTGCAAGACTGCGAAACCATCGGTAACATTGAGTACAATCGCAGCCTCATGCACACTTGCACAAGGTCTCGTCTTACTCAGGAATTGCTAACCTCATCGCACTCATTGAAAGCCCAAGCTGCGTATGGCATCGCAGTGCTTCCTGTCAATCACTCTGCGTAGTCACTGCGATCACAGTCCCAATCACAGTGCAGTCTTCGTGCATATGCACTGCGATGCATACACATGTGCAGAATGCAACAATCGGACGATTGCAAGCGTAATCGCTGTTGCGATCCTTGCTGAATCAGACCTATAGTACTAAGCTCCCCATTTGGTGTATGTCATGTATATTGACTACAATAAGACAGTATTATGTTTTAATCAGGGTTAAAAATTTTCCAGGTTTTGTGCACAGTGTATATAGAGAAAATTTTCATTTAGTTCAGTTGATACTATTGAAGTAAATTTACTAAAGTGCGAGTTTTTAGAAGTGGAGATGTTGCCCATAGCAACCAATCAGAGGCTACTTAACATTTAAATAGCAAACTTCTAGAAGATAATCGCTATAATCTGATTGGTTGCTATAGACAACATCTATACTTCTAAAAACTCTCACTTTAGTAAATTTACCTCTATGTATGTTAGATTATCACATAAGTGTTCAACACTGATAAAGGGGCTGATTCTGACTTGGGAGTAGAGTAATAAAAAGCAAGTAACTTTGCACCTTGGCAAAGTCATGTTGCGCTGTAGGTGGGGCAGATTTAAAATGTGCAGAGATTTAGATTTGGGAGGGATGTCTCAAAACCAGTAGTGGATTTACCGCAAAGGCAACTCAAGCGTCCGCTTCGGACATGGTGGGTCCTAGGGGGCTCGTTGATAGTGTTAGAAAATGCTCGAGTGCTGGGCTGACTGAGTCCCAGCAAGCTGTCAATGAATAGACAGCTACCAGGTGCCAGCTCCAGCGTACGCCTGTGTCCTACTCGTGCGTTGTGCGTGATCCATCATGACATCACACTCACAGTGAGAGCAGCCAGGACGTGCCAAGAGGAGGGTGTGAATGAGCCTGCGGTACATGCTTCTGGCGCAGTGGGGCAGTGATCCAGTGCAGCAGCTATCTCCCTCTGTTGGAATCGGTCATCTTCTTCTGACTCTCAGCGCATGCAGCAGCCAGCACAGTCAGGTATCTCTCACCTTCATAGCGGCAGTACATTCCTCTCCTCAGCATCCGATTGCCAATACCTGGCACGCTGCAGCAGTAGCAGCATCGTTGTCGGTGACACCCGGTCGACCCAAGAAACCCCCCTACCCCGGTGCCTGAAAAGGGTTTTTGGCCTCACAGGCCAGCTTACATCTCTAAATGCGGCATGGCCACACGGGAATCCTCCACTTACTTTACTCCAGGGTCATGTGGGCAGCCCACTGAGACTCTGGCTGCACTGCCAGCTCATTCTCAGTGACAGAAGCTTGGTGCTGCAGGATAGTGTCACATTGCAGCATGTGGCTCCTGTCATTGCGGAGGAGTCTGCATTTTGGGTTCACCCCATGGAAGGCTGACACTTGCCAAAATACGGGGGACAAATGATGTAGGGGTCCCCCGTTTTCAGCGCAACCAGCACTGGGCTCTGAGTCGGCCTTGGTTCTGAAAATACAGGGGGAAAAATGTGTAGGGTCCCCCTGTATTTACCAGAACCAGCACCGGACTCTTTCTAGTGGGGGGGGGGGGGTGATGCCACGGCCAGGGGAGCCCTTTCACCGGGCCCCCCAACCGAAGCATCACCCCATAACGCTAGTCAGCCCAGGCTGGGGATCCCTGGGGAGCTGGGGACCCCCCCAATAAAGGGCACTCCAGGCCCAGGCTGATAGCCCTGGGCTATCCCGGCATCTCTGGAGCGGTGGGTGCTGGGTTGATTGTGTAAAGTGTGGTGCAAGTAAATTGTTAAAATATTGGCTTTTGCTGTGGAACTACAGGCACCCCAGGCCGGGGATCCCTGGGGAGCTGGGGACCCCCCAATAAAGGGGTCCCCCTCCTCAGGGCACCCCTGGCCCAGGCTGATAGCCCGGGGCTATCCCCAGCACCCCTGGGCGGTGGGTGCCAGGTTGATTGTGTAAAATGTGCATATGAAAATATAAATATTGTCTTTTGCAGTAGTACTACAGGTCCCAGCAAGCCTCCCCCGCATTCTGGTACTTGGAGAACCACAAACTTCAGCATGCGGGACATTACAGGCCTGCTGGTACCTATAGTTCCACAGCAAAAGCAATATTAAAAAAACACAGAACACAAACACCGTTGAAAAGCAAAATTTTATTAAAACATACATGTACACACACATGTACTCACACATGCACACACTATCTCACATATTCACCTATGTATCCCTGTAGCCATTCTGTCCTTTTCTCCAAGTAGATAATACTATGGAGTACCTGTAATAAAAATTCCATACTCACCTCCTCCTATGTGTTGATCTGTCCTCTTCAGGAAATCCAGGGTCTTGCCAAAAAAAAACAAACGGAGATACCCGGACCCACGGACATTAGTAGTGTTCTCTAAGAACACTACTACCCGAATGACAGCTCCACCCGGGATTTCAGTTCAGAAATCCCGGTGCGGAGCGCTCATTGGCTAAGAGAGGTGAGCCTTCCGCCTCTCAGCCAATGAGCTGTTCTCATCATTGACTTCAATGGTGAGGACCGAGCGTGCCCTTTTCAAAAATGGCACCTCAGCGCCAATTTTTAAATTCAAATATGGCCGACGCGAACAACATCATTGCTCCGCCCCCTCGGCTGGCTTATATAAGGCCAGTGAGATGTGCCATCCACTCAGTTTGTCGGCCGGGTAGCTGGAGAGAAGGCCAGCTGAAGGAGCAAGACGCCGGGAAGTCCTGGATGGGCAGTGGCCAGGAAAAAGCTTTAAGGCTCCAGGTGAAGACGCCGTGGAAGTCCTGGTGGAGGTGGCAGCTATGAAAAAGAGCTTAAAGGCTGCCGCCCCCCAGGTGGAGGTGCTGAGAAATAAAATATTTAAACAAACGGTCTCTTTGTTTTATTTTAATATTTCTTTTGCAGGGGTACTATAGGTACCAGTGGGCCCTTGATGCCCTGCCTGCTGGTACTTGTGGTTCTCAAAGTACCATTGTGCGGGGATGCCTGCTGGGACCTGTAGTACTACTGCAAAGACAATATTTATATTTTCATATGCACATTTTATACAATCAACCCGGCACCCACCGCCCAGGGGTGCTGGGGATAGCCTCGGGCTATCAGCCTGGGCCAGGGGTGGCCTGAGGAGGGGGACCCCAGCTCCCCAGGAATCCCCAGCCTGGGCTGACTAGTGGTCAGGGATGATGCTTCGGCTGGGGGTCCAGTGAAAGGGCTCCCCTGGCTGTGGCATCACCCCCCTGCTAGAAAGAGTCTGGTGCTGGTTCTGGTAAATACAGGGGGACCCTATGCATTTTTCCCCCTGTATTTCCGGAACCAGGGCTGGCTCAGAACCCAGTGCTGGTTGCACCAAATACGGGGGACACCCACATCATTTGTCCCCCGTATTTTGGCAACCAGGGCTGGTTCTGACTAGCTCAATGATGGTTGTGCTTAAGTATGGGGGACTCCTACATAATTTTTCCCCTGTATTTAAACACAACCAGGGTGCTGGTTGCGCTCTGGGGGGGGCCCTTTTTTTTTCACATTTAATTTTTAACAGATGCATAGATGGTCTCACTGCTGTATTCGTGCATCTGTGACTTGTTGATTTTATTTTCTCAGGTGCATGCGCACCACCAGTGTGCCCTCTGTCACCCACTGATGCCCTCTTTGCACTGCACCACTGCTGCTGCCGCTACCCTGCACGCCTACAGCCGTCTCGCACTCTGCACCTCCCAAACCAACCTTCTGTGTGCTGTCCCCTCTTCTACCTGTGTTAGTGTACCATTTTGTTGCAGGTGGTCCGGTTTGCTCACAGAAACCCTGATAGTTAATACATTTTAAAAAAGCTATGAAATTCCATAGACAAAAAACCTTACGGTTTCACATGTCCCATTAAGGCTGCTTAGACATGATCTGAAAATTCACAAACCTATTGAATTTCTTCCACTCAAACTCCAAAAAGCTATGAAATTATGATCATTAAGGCTGACGTCTTAATGGACGTGTACCTTGCATTATAGATATGATATGCCATGACACCATGTGGTTAACTGCAGATTCAGCACCCTCACAGAGTGAGATTGCTGTCACACACAAAATGGTGGAGCTGCTAATTCACAGAATTGTGAGCTCATTGGAATACACACATGCAGTCTATGCAACTGAGTTCTGAGCAAAATATAGAGCTGCGCAGATAAGATAAGAGTATGGTGGATGGGGGGAGAAAACAGGGCATTGTGGATGGGGCAGACAGAAAGGCGTGCAAAGGGGAAGATTAAGCAGTACAGATGGGGGTGAGCCAAAGTGATGCAGATAGGTTGAAAACAGTGGTGCACGTGGGGGGTTGACAGAGTGGCATGGTTTGGGGGAACAGAGCAACATGAATGGGTATTACAGAGTAGCATGGATGAGGGAAGATAGAGCAGCACAGATGGGTAAAGACAGATTGGTGTGGATGAGGAACACAGACTAGCACAATGGGAGAACACACAATAAGGATTGGGGAAGACAGATTGATGCAGATGGGAGGGGACAGATTGGTGCAGATGGAGGAAGAAAGAGTGGCAGAGATGAAGGAAAAACAGAGTGACGTCGCTGGGGACAAGGCAGTGATGCAGGTGGAAGGAAACACAGTGTCACGGATGCAAGAACACAGGGCCTGATTCAGACGCGCTCGCAAGCGGGTCGATGTTGGCCAAGTGCGTATGCGCACGAGGGAACCGGCTCCGTCGTGCAAGACCTGCATAGCGACGGGCAAGCCGTCGCTATGGGTCTCGCTACAAAGGGGGCGAGCTGTCGATTTTGAGTGACAGCACGCCCCCTTTGGTGGGCGTTGCTGCCCAGACGGAGGCATTCCCATGGGAACACCTACCGTCTGGGGCCGGCCCCACTGACATCACAAATGATGTCAGTGGGAGTGCTTTTGGCTCTGATAGAGCCAAAAGCACTCCAGGGCCTGCGGCAGACGAGACCCTACCACAAGGGTCTCGTCGCAAGCCCGATGGTCGCGACCATCTTTTTGGCTGCTCTCTATAGCTGTGGGTGGTCACGCACAGCTATGCGAGCGGCCAGGAGGCCGCTCTGAAAAAAGAGAGGGACGGCCCTGATTCAGAGCGAGCGCTCTGAAAGAGCGTCCGGCTCTGAATCAGGCCCACAGGGCGGTGAACATGTGGAAAGACATTGGTGTGGATGAGGGCATGCAGACTAGCACAGTTGGGAGACCACACAGCTGTAGGGATTGGGGAAGTTATAGCAGCATGGAGGCGATATTAGTGTACATGCATAGACAGAGTATGATAGCTTTAGCAATTAGGAAGCTGAATGTGTATAATAAATGAGATAGATGTATTGAGTTAGAAGGATGTTGGAACCCAGTGGGATTACTGTGGTGACTGAATAGGAAGATTGTGGGCACTGAGTGGATGTGTGTGCCACATAACTGTTCAGACCTCAGTTGCATAGACTGCATGTGTGTATTCCAATGAGCACACAATTCTGTGAATTAGCAGCTCCACCATTTATATATAGTAGTCTGTTGGCAGTTTGCACTGGATTGCAGTTGATAGCTAGTCCTAACAGATGCCTGCAGTCTTTTCCACTCCATTTACCTACAACTTTCTCTAATGGCATCTATTGAAGCACACCTACAGCCTACACCTTCTTCATAAACTCTCCTGTGTGAAATGGTGCTTGATCACTTATATGCAATAAAAAACACGAGATCCGAAATTATTGAGAAAATTAAATTTTGCCTTGATTTTAGATCCAAACTTAGCCAGAAGACCCGAGCTGGGACTCAATTCTACTCGGAAACATAAAGTACGTGTGTTTTCAAATTTATGCAAAACTGACCAGTTCATCTCTGTAGTGCCTCATTCTCTGTGCCTCACACCTCATGAAGTCTTCTAGTTCTCCCTTGTTCCCAATCGGCCTTGCTGTGTGTTAACTTGGAGTTTCCTGACCATTGGGTCCCCAGCAACGATGTCCATCCTGCCTTGTGGTGGTTCTTGACATAACCCGGAGAGTACGTTAGACTCCATGCCTCCATGTTAGTAGTGACAAATCAGGGTAAATTGGCCCAGGATCCTCCAAATTCCTCTGTAGGGTGATAAAAGTTATGCTTGTCGTATAGACATTGTAAAATATCACTTTAATATTAGTTTTGATATTATTACACTTAGTTTTCCTATTAATACATTTGTCTGGGTAACAATAGTGAATGCTTTAGAGATAATTGCTAATTCTTAGGATTGATATGCATGATAGACATAATCAACACTTTTAAAAATCCCAACTCATTAATTCTATTAACTGGCGAAGCAGTGGGTGTTATATGTTAGTACAATAATTTGTTTGCATGGACTGCCTTGTAAATATATTTCTATTCCCATGTGCTCATGTAGAGGTTGCCATGGCTTGGCTTGGAGTTAGTTTCCATGGCTGTATCTTGTATCTATAGGTAGAATGTGCCTCTAAAGATAAAACAGTTCAGTGTGATGATGTGTTTTTACTGTTTGTTCTGTCAACCTCTTCTATTGTATGGCTAGCATACTACTTATGTGAGAGATGCTTGTGTCAATTAAGCAAGGTTATTTAGGACACGGGTTTTGCCTGTAAAGCATAACGTTATTTGTTGACATTTGTTAACATCTTATATAGAGAGAATTCCCGCACTAATATACCAATGAATACCTTAAGGATATCAATGTTATTATACACAGTGGTACTACCCAATAGCTCATGTATATTGCATCAAAAAAGAAAGAAATTGCTACATGAGAATGCACACACTCACCAGTTTTTCATTGATTAAAACATACACTTTATTTGGTACACATTAAAAAGGTTTACATGAAACCTGCCACCTCATTTTAAAACAAGATTCCTAAAATAACGTAGAGTTGATAAGCAAAATATAAATTAAAATTAAAGATGTAGAAATGTGAAAAGAAATGAACATTCTAAGTGATTAAGGGGCATATGTATCAAAGCTTGATATGAGCTAAAATTGTGAAATATATATCACCAACCAATCAGCTCCAAACTATCATTTCTTAAACATAGCCTGCAAAATGTAAGTTAGAAGCTGATTGGTTGGTGATATACTGTATATCTCACATCAAGCTTTGATACATATGCCCTTAAAACTGCTGCTCCTTGTCCTTGATGGTATGTGTACTGTGCTTTATAGTATGTCTCATATAACTAGATACACTTTTGATTGCAATTGAGTATACAATGTGCCCATCCTATTCCTCAGTTATGTGGTCATATTACATTTATAACATAAGTTGCATTCAAACCATTTTTGTATACTAATGAGCTGTATGTCTGAACTATAAACTGTATCAGGCACTCAAAATTAAATAAAAAAAACTAACAAATTAGAATCGGCTTGTCAGCATATGGTACACTACCGTTCAAAAGTTTGGGGTCACTTAGAAATGTCCTTATTTTTGAAAGAAAAGCACTGTTTTTTTTCAATGAAGATAACATTAATCAGAAATACACTCTATACATTGTTCATGTGATAAATGACTCTACTAGCTGCAAACATCTAGTTTTAAAGGAATATCTACATAGGTGTATAGAGGCCCATTTCCAGCAACCACCACTCCAATGTTCTAATGGTACATTGTGCTTGCTAAGCGTGTTAGAAGACTAATGGATGGTTAAAAAACCCTTGAAACCCCTTGTGCAATTATGTCAGCACAGCTGAAAATGGGTTTGCTCGTTAGAGAAGCTATAAAACTGGCCTTCCTTTGAGCTAGCTGAGTATCTGGAGCATCATATTTGTGGGTTTGATTATACTCTCCAAATGACCAGAAAGAGAACTTTCATGTGAAACTCGACAGTCTATTCTTGTTCTTAGAAATGAAGGCTATTCCATGCGAGAAATTGCCAAGAAACTGAACATTTCCTACAACGGTGTGTACTACTCCATTTAGAGAACAGCACAAACAGGCTCTAACCAGAGTAGAGAACTGGGAGGCCCTGGTGCATAACTGTGCAAGAAGACAAGTACATTAGAGTCTCTAGTTTGAGAAATAGATGCTTCACAAGTCCTCAACTGGCAGCTTCATTAAATGGTACCCGCAGTGTCAACATCTACAGTGGAGAAGAACTCCAGGATGCTGGCCTTCTAGGCAGAGTGGCAAAGAAAAAGCCATATCTGTACCTGGCCAATAAAAGGAAAAGATTAATATTGGCAAAATAACACAGACATTGGACAGAGGAAGATTGGAAAAAAGTGTTATGGACAGACGAATTTAAGTTTGAGGTGTTTGGATCACACAGAAGACCATTTGTGAGATGCAGAACAAGTGTAAAGATGTTGTAAGAGGGCCTGACGCCATCTGTCAAGCATGGTGGAGGTAATGTAATGGTCTGGGGCTGCTTTGGTGCTGGTAAAGTGGGAGATTTGTACAAGGTAAAAGGGATTTTGAATAAGGAAGGCTCACTCCATTTTGCAACTCCATGCCATACCCTGTGGAAAGCGCTTGATTGGAGCCAATTTCCTCCTCCAACAGGACAATGACCCAAAGCACACCTCCAAATTATGCAAGAACTATTTAGGGAAGAAGCAGGCAGCTGGTTTGTCTGTCTGTAATGGAGTGGCCAGTGCAGCCACCAGATCTCAACCCCATTGAGCTGTTGTGGGAGCAGCTTGACCGTATGGTACGCAAGAAGTGCCCATCAAGCCAATCCAACTTGTGGGAGGTACTTCAGGAAGCGTGGGGTGAAATTTCTTCAGATTACCTAAACAAATTAATAGCTAGACTATAGTTAGCTGCACTTATGATATTATTATTTAGTATAGTATTTATAGTGTTAAACAAATAATGGCTTGGCTCATTTAAAATATTTTCCCAGACCTCTTAAGGAAAGTCTGTGTGGTATCTCTTGATTGGGGACCAAATAGATTGCAGGCGCTGCATTTACTAATGAATGAAACCGATTGGGGGAAGTCTCCTATAAAATAGGCATCTTCCTGCTCATTGATATCCTTCTGAAGAAATTCTTAGTGAGAAAGAAACATGTTAAGAGTGTCCCAAGATCAAGAAAACAAATCTGACTTTAAACGGACTGAAGTATCCAGATCAGATTCCCCACTGGTGTTCCAACAGCCTGTGTCTGCCTACTATGGTCAACCGTGTGAATTGATGAATGAGAGTCTTCTTATTGAACCTATATCACGGTCACAGTCAGAGCACTACAAGTACAGCAGGCTGCGGAAAAACTTGAGAGTGGACCACCTGTATGTGAGGCAGCCCTCCCAAGCCTTAATCTAGTGAGATGATACAATTTATGGCGCATCGGCCCACAGAACCCCAGTCCACAGCCACACTGATGGACACTGTGCAATAGCTGCAATACCATACAAGGCTGGTCGAGCTGACAACGGACCAGAGGTAATGTTTATTGTGATCCGGAGCGCGGAGATAACAGTAAGACCTGGCCTGCAATTAACCCCTGACAGACCAGGTGAGCTTACAGAGCCAATTTAACATCTCTTGTTCAATTTGGGATCAGCCACGCTGGGTCTCAGGGGTCCTACAATAAACAGGTCCCTCCCTCATTGACATTGGTATAGGAGATCCATTGCGGCAGGAACACCAGTGGAACTCATTCAGGTGTGTATGATCAAAGGAACCGCCATTAATATTTCCACTAGATAGAGACACTGGGAGAAGAGAATTGTAAAAAAGCTGCAAGTGTTGGTAGGATAACCCTGTGGAATTATATTACCAGTAACTGATATATTTAGCAAAAACAAAAAACCACGACAACAGCCGACTGAGTGGAATTTTAATATGAGCTGTCAATGACATTGAGTCACTTAGATCATGGAGTCCTAGTTAAACACTTTATGAAATATAGTGAAGGGTTAGTTTGTTCACTTATCTCATTGATACAATGTCTCATGCATATGTTATTGTGGGATGTTAGAGGTTGGATTGCATTATTTAGCTGATTCAAAGCTATTACTATTTTTATATTAGTAGGGACAGCTGTTGGTTTTTCCCTTTTTAGCCCATTAATTATAGATGTGATAAGCATTTTTCTCTGCATGCAGAATATATCTTATAGGGTACTTTTATGATTAAAATATTGATTGGAATATTTGAACAATTCTTGTGATAATATAATAAATACATTGTTATTTTTTAACATTTGTGTGTCTCACTGGTCCATTACAGGCATTTGGTACTTTCATTGTTTACAGTATATAAAGTTCATGTTGATACAGTATCAGGGGTATTCAATATGGGTGCGATAACATTGTTTTTGCGTTAATATCGGAGGTATGACGTCATTATCGCAGGTTTTACTTTTACACCGTGTTCAATTTCAAAGACTTATCGCAGTTTTGAAAAGTCTTTGATAAAAAACGGGGATAACTTTTCACCATTGAATAGGTTTCGAAAAAAAGTGCAGAATTGGGGTTTAGGGGTGCAAGCTTAAAAAAAAATAGCCTGCACCCCTGGGAATGACATTTAAAAAGAACTGTGTCAAAAAAAGTTTAAAAAAAAAATTGGGACACCCCAAAAATTAATTTAAAAATTGGGGTGAAAATAAAAAATGGGAAAAAATTGTTTAACAATAGGGAAATAGGTTCAGGGCTATTCTGCAAGTATGCGGCAGGTGTTTTCTAGAATAGAATTATAGCGGCAGGTGCACAAATGCAAAATTTTTAAAAACTTACTTTAGGGACTTAAAAATATGCTAGTACCCATTTTCATGTACCCCAAATTTGATGGGACCACTTAAAAAAACGAAAAAAATAACCTAAGTGCTCTTCTGCATCACTTCTTCAATGTCGGGAAAAAAGCACCTGCTGCGGCTTTTTAAATCCCCGACTTTCAATTAAAGGCTAAAACGGGGGTATCCATAGTGTTCCCCCATGTTTTTACAACTTTAGGGGGTCTTACAATTATTTTAAGGAAAAATTCGTAACTTTACGCAAATCCAACTTCGGAGTTTCCCGTTTTCGTTAATTTTATATTGAATACGGGGATAAGCGGGAGCGCGCACCATACCTTAACGCAGAAAAAAACTCCGATATGAAACGTTAACTTCGACAGTGAAGTTAACGTTTCATATTGAATACCCCTCTATGTGTCGTTCATTCAGTATCTGAATTATATTAGACACTTAGAGGTCTATGTACTAATAATTGCAGAACTGTCGTAATTAATATCTATCCATATCGCGGGGGATATTTTAATTTTTAGTGAAAATATCCCCGCTACATACAAAGGGGAACTCGCAGGGACAGCAGTTGCGGTAACTGCTCTCCCTGCGATTTATATCCCTGGCAAATCATGGAAGTCTTTCATGTTTGTGTACAGTCTCAACTTCCAGAGACGGCTGGAGGCTGCGAGAGAGAGAGATCAGAAGATCTACGCATGCTTCTAAGTTTCTATAGGCTTAAAGCAGTTTACACCATCTGAAAATGATGTAAACTACCAGGGCCAAACTCCAAAAAGCTTAGCTGTAACAAGCAGCTTGATACACATGCCCTTAATTATCTGAAGCCAACAGTGTTGAAATAAATGTTCACCCTGGTTTATGCTCTGTATCAGAGCTCGGCTTAATTATTTCAGACACCTTGGGCGAGATGTAATATGGTCCGATTTTCTTGTGTGAGACAAACTCTGACCTTCTCACACATTTAAAGGTCCATGTTTGTCTCAAAATTCTCCAAATATAATAGCCTGCGAACTTATGAGTATCGAGATTATTACATTATGTGAGTCCGGGTGAGTTTTCTCCTATGAAAACTTTGTCATTTTAATGCAACTAGCATGAAAAGGTCTGAGTTATACAGAAGCCTTTACAGATCAGTGAGATCCGTGAAGGCTTCTATGTTTTAAAAAAAAAAAGTAAACAGTAAAAAAAAAAAAAGATGTACTTTCTACTCTGTAGAGGCTGTCCTGGTTCTTAAAATACAGAAGAATGCATAGAGGTCCCCTGTATTTTAAGAACTAGCACTAGGCTCTGCTGAGCCAGTCCTGGTTGTGGAAATACAGGGGACAAAATGAGTAGGTGTCCCCTGTGTTTGCCATAACCAGCACCAGACTCTTTCTAGCAGGAATGTAATGCCACAGCAGAGGAACCCTTTCATCGGGTCCCCGGGCCAAAGCATTACACATGACCACTAGTCAGCCCAGGCAGAGGATCCCTGGGGAGCCCCCAATAAAGTGGTACCTTTCTCCAGGGTACCTCAGGCCTAGCTGATAGCCCGGGGCTATCCCCGCCACCCCTGGCAGGTGGATGCCAGGTAGATTGTGTATAAAATGGTGGTGCAAAAAATAGATTTAATAATATTGTCTGTGCTGGCAAAATACAGGTCCCAGCAAGCCTCCCCCGCATGCTGGTACTTGGAGAACTACAAGTACCAGCATGCAGAGTATTAAGCACCTGCAGGTACCTGTAGTTCACTTGCAAAAGACATATTAAAACAAAGACACACACCCAGTGGCGTAACTAGGGTATTTGGAGCCCAGGGCAAATAGAAAAATGAGCCTCCCACCCCAACTATGTGCATGCGCCATAGGAAAATGGGTGTGGTCATAAGGGGCATGTCCACTAAAATATGGGGCGTATCAACATGACACACACCCCTTTCTTGTCACTGGGAATTTTTTTTTCCATATGCACCTTAATGCAGTGGCCCTTTTACAGTCTCCCCTATGCAGTGCCCCTAGTAGTGGTCCCCTTTATGCAGGGCCCCAGTAGTGCCCTATATAAAGTACCCCCAGTATGCAATGCTGGCCCCCACTAGTGGACCCACTTATGCAGCCCCCCCTTATACAGTGCCCCCAGTAGTGGTCCCCCTTATGCAGGCCCCCAGTAGTGGTCCCCCATATGCAGTGCCCCTTACACAGTGCCCCCTGTAGTGGTCCCCCTTATGCAGCCCCCCATTAGTTCCCCTTATACAGTGCCACCAGTAGTGATCCCCCATATGCAGTGCCCCCTGTAGTGGTGCCCCTTATGCAGCCCCCCATTAGTTCCCCTTATACAGTGCCCACAGTAGTGATACCCCATATGCAGTGCCCACAGTAGTGCTCCTTATACAGTGCCCCCTGTAGTAGTCCCTCCTGTGCAGTGCCCCCAGTAGTAAGCTCCTTTTATAGTGCCCCCAGTAGTAGTCCCCCCTATACAGTGCCCCCAGTAGTAGTCCTCCTTGATGCAGTGCCCCCAGTAGTAGTCCCCCATGATGCAGTGCCCCCAGTAGCGGTGCCTCCCCCCGAATCCCCCCTCCAGCAGACACATAAAAAAACGAAACAAAAAAAAAACACTTACCCGAATCCCTGCTCCTGCCATCAGCTCCTCTGTCCTCCTGGGCTGCCCCGCTCTGCATTATGGGAGGGACATCATGACGTCTCCCCCATTACCCTCTGCAGGAGCCGGAAGATGGAGCTCATGAGTGAGCTCCAGTCTGTCTGACTCTCATTGACTGTTAATCAGTGGCGGGCACTGGCTTTAAGCACGGACTAGGAAGTCCGTCGCCCGGAGCGCAGCCCTGCTCCCTGCCTGAACCCACCCTCTACCCTCCTACGAGCGCTATTGGGTAAGCGCTCAGGGGGAGGGAAGGGGCGCAGCGATGCAGCACAGGACAGCGCTGGGTGCATGGAAGCCTAGCACCGGTCCTGCTGCTAATTAAATCAAACAAAGCCGCCGGCCGGTCAGCACTACACTGACCTCAGTGTCCTGAACAGCGTCCAGCGGCGCCCCCGCACCGCCGGTCCGATGGCACACGCTCTGCTCGATCCCCCTTAGTTACGCCACTGCACACACAGTGACAGTAACATGCTATTAAAGCATGCATGAACACTCACATTCATGCATACTCACCTATAATCCCTGTAGCCAGTCACGTCCCCTTGTCCACTAGAATACACAACACCTGGAAAAAAAAAATCCATACTCACCTATTTCTAGCGTAGATCACATCCTCTTCGTTCCATGTAGGCATCCACAGGGCTAAAAAAAATATAAAAAAAAAAAGCTGACACGTGACACCAGCTTGGATACTGGGTCTGATTCAGGTTGGTTCACAAGGATGAGTTTGCATGCAGCCGGCCAATGTTTGCATATTATGCATGCGTATTATTACCAGTTATTTATATAGCGCATACATATTCCGCAGCGCTTTACAGAGAATATTTGGCCATTCACATCAGTCCCTGCCCCAGTGGAGCTTACACTCTATATTCCCTAACACACACACACACACACACACACACACACACGTTAATTTGTGTTGGGAGCCAATTAACCTACCAGTATATTTTTGGAGTGTGGGAGGAAACCAGAGCACCCAGAGGAAACCCACGCAAGCACAGGGAGAATATACAAACTCCGCACAGGTAGGGCCATGGTGGGAATCGAACCCATGACCTCAGTGCTGTGAGGCAGTAACGCTAACCATTACACCGTATGCTATGCAGTGCACACGTATGAACTGACCGCTGTGATCGGGAATCGATCGCAGTAAGCATACAGTCCCATTACAGTGATGACAGGAAGAGACCGTTTTGGGGTGGAGAGGGAGGTCAGGCGAATGCAGGCGTGCCTGTGCGTTTGAACGCCATTACAGGGGACACAGATATAGTTGGCAACAGGAAGTTTAGCTGGTCATGTTCAACCACAACTGTGCGTATGGGTCCGATGTTACCGATGTTTTCGCTGACTTGCAGATGCATGTCATGGGAAGTGGGTGGCTTTATACAGTGGTTGGCATCTTGGTATAGTGCTGCGGTTGCCGTGCGAGTGTATTCATTAGCATATTTTCGCAGCTAGCGGGTGCGTGCAAACGCAGCCTTGTGAACCAACCTGAATCATGCCCACTGCTCACTGGTATTTAATGAGTCTCCAGATATTCCTTCTGCATTTTTCAAAGTACTTGATATCAGAGCGGTGTTAAGTTTCTAAACTTTTCCAAACCAGTTTGCTCTGTATTAGAGCTATAGGGAGTATGTTTCTTGTTTAGGAACACTTTGTGCCATTATTTCAGTATTAAACAAGTATCTAAGCCATAGAGGTCTGCTCAGATACTACCTTATTAAAAGTGTATGCTCTGTATCATATAAATATTAGGTCCATTCACATGTAGGAGATCTGCATTATCTGTGCACCATCCCCCTTATATATATTTCATTTGATTAGTATGTTTATTTTCTTATATTATATTTGAATATGAAAATAATTATTTACACATATGGATGACAATTATATTTAATTTAGGCAAAAATCTTTCATGGACAAACATGATCAAAAGTCCATGAAAGATGAGGTTTGTACATGAAAGATGACATTTTGCTTCTTTCTGAGAGCCAAGTTTTTGCGGGAAAAATCTGAACTGAACCGAACCTGCACATCTCTAGTTAGTACATAGAAAGTATAAATAAAAATTATGCAGAAATTGCTTTTTCTGCATAAATTTATGTAACAAACAGCTTGATACATAGGCCCCCCCCCCCCCCCCCGGGAGGGTTAGGTTTAGGGTGTGGGAAGAGGAGGTTAGATTTAGGCACCCCTGGGGAACTTAGGGTTAGGCACCACCCCGGTTATTTTAAGGGTAAGGCACCACCATGGGAGGGTTAGGATACTTACCAGCCGGCATCGGGATCCCCTCCTGGCAGGCTTCCACAGTCGGGATTTGAACAGCCGTCGGTGTTTCAATCCCATTCCGACCACATAACAGGAATAGGATTTATACACTTTTGATTGCAATAGAGGATACAATGTATCTATTTATATGAAACATACTTTTAAGCACAGTACAAATCAGAAATTACCATCAAGGAGCAGCAGTTTTAATCACTTAGTATTTTCATTACGTTTCACATCACCTATACGTCTGGCTCAATATACTTTAGACCTACAACATATTTCATACACAAGGCCCATAGTTGGTGGAATAATCATTGGCAGACTTATTCTCAGCAAAATGGCCGTCCAGCCAAAGTAATTCTACTTACTCCAGCATTACCGAGTTTATATCCCGCTTACTTTCTCCTCCTTTGCATGTGGGGGTTTGAAATCAGTTGCACTTAAATACCAGAAGGTAGGTAGTGAATAGGTTGACAAGGTTAAACGGTCGACAGGTAAATTATATACAGTGAATAAGATCGACATCAAAAGTAACGAAACTGTCAACTTTTTTTTTCAGTTAGAGTTAGGCACTTGGCAGAGAGTTAGGATTAGGCTGCCCCCCTCCACATTTATCACTCCATATACAATTGTATATTTTCTTATAGAAATGTAATACTATCACCACTACATGATCACAATGTACACAGAAGGTATACTAAACACTCAAGCTGCATACACACACACACACAACGATTTTATAAATGAACGATTTTAGTAAATGATTTTAGTTTATTTTTTCAAAGGAAAAATGAATGAAAATAGTTTACTAAAATCGTTCATTTACTAAATGTAATGAACAATTTTTTTGAACTACAAATGATTTTTGCATATTCCCTTAATGAAAATCGTTGAGTTGATCAGTCTGAATTAGCTACATACGTGAACGCGCATGAACGATAATCGTTCATCGTTTTAGCTTAGAAAGTGAATGATTTTTTTCAACGATTAACGATAATCGTTCAAAAAATCGTTGTGTATGCACCTTAACCCTTTTGCTGCTGAGGTTTTTCTAACCCCTGTGCTGAGGCCATTTTTCAACATTTTAGTGACTTAAGCTGGGTACACACCTGAAAGATATATCTGCAGATCAACTGATCTGTAAATATATTATAGTTGTTCATAGACACTGAATAACTATCTCTGCCATCTTTCTGGGGGTCACGTCACATCGTGCTCCCCTCCCTGGTGGCCTGTGCAGTAAAGGTACAGGCGGTCATCTGACCACCCGTACACACAGCACAATATGCAGATATAGCTGGCATCAGCAGTGCTGCACAGCCAACGCGATATGTCCGTGAACTACGTCATTTACAGACATATCGCTGGTACACACTGGCCGTCGCTGCACATATGATATACTGGTTATTTAATTGAACGGCCGATATGTTGGCAAGTGTGTATCCAGCATTAAATTCCAACATCAATTATAATATTGATATTATTTAACTTATGCAGGTCCCACACCAATTATACCTCATTGTGTAATTTCTAAAAATACCATTAGTCTTTTAGATTATTCTTACATGTCAAACAAAACTGAATCAAAGTGACCAAAAAAAAGGTGTTTTTTTTTTTTAAATTACAAATTTCAACTAAGTTAAGCAAAAGCAAACAATTTCGACATTAATACACCTCTCCAAAAGAGGCTCAACAAACTCTGTGTAGGACTATAGTAGTAACCTATAACATTAAATGAGAGGACCCCTATTTTATTGGACAGAAGTTCGGGGAGATCTTAGCTTTAGATCCCCCTTATCTGTGGAGAAACAAAATTGTGCAGTTTTAATTATTGGCGTCAATAAAGTGGATAGAGGTAAAGTGCCAACAAATCAGCTCCTAACTGCCATGTCACAGGCTGTGTTTGAAAAATGACAGTTAGAAGCTGATTGGTTGTTACTTCATTTCTCTTCAAGGCTTAGTACATCTACCCCATTTATTATCTGGTATCACCAGACAATGGGGGAGATGCACTAACCCTTGGAGAGTGATAGAAAGTACCTACCAAAGGTGATCACCAGACAGTAGCTGCTAAGAGGGCCACATGATTTCAATGTCCTATTTGATATATGGGTGCTCCCATGCTTGAAAAATAACAGGATTTTGGTACTTACCCATAAATCCCTTTCTCAGATTCCGTAGGGGACACTGGAGGTTTCAAGATAGTGGAGTATAGACGTGTGCTAAGTGGGAGCTGGCACTTTAAATTTTAGAAGTGTGACTAGCTCCTTCCCCTCTATACCCCCCTACAAACCCAGTCTTAGGAAACTGTGCCCAAGGAGAGCTGGGAAGAACAAACGGAAGAGGAGACAAAACAAGTACACAGAACAATTAAAAGTTTGAAATAACATTAACACAACAAGAGACATCAAAACAGTCCTCTAACAGTCATAACATAAAATGACTACAACCATGGCAGGAAGGAACAGTGCAGGGTGGGCGTCCAGTGTCCCCTATGGAATCGGAGAAAGGGATTTATCGGTAAGTACCAAAATCCTGTTTTCTCCTTCATCCACTAGGGGACACTGGAGGCTTCAAGACAGTGCGGACGTCCCAGAGCTTCCATCACGGGCGGGAGAGCGCTGAGAACCATGCAAAACAGACAAGCCATACTGCGCTGCAGAGGCCGCAAACATGTCAAATCTATAAAATTGGATAAAAGGTATGCCAGCCAGACCAAGTGGCCGCCCGGCAAAGTAACTCCATGGAAACCCCACGAGCAGCCGCCCACGATGAACCTCCTGAGCGAGTAGAATGCACTGTATTAGAAGGAGGAGGCTTCCTAGATGAGGCCACATACGCCTGTCTGATGGTCAGACGAATCCAGCGGGTCAGCAACTGTTTGGAAGCTGGCCAACCAGGACTAGCAGCATCATACAAAACAAATAGAGCTTCTGTTTTACGTATGGCTGCAGTCCTCTCCACATAGATCCGAAGAGCCCTAACATCCAAGGCTCTTGAAGAAGGTAAATCCTGTGGAAGAACCGGTACCACAATAGGTTGGTTGATGTGGAAAGCCGAAACTACCTTTAGAAGGAAATCCATTCTCTATCCCCATGAAATACCAAGTATGGAGCATGACAGGATAGAGCTCCCAGTTCCGACATCCTCCTGTATGAGGCCAGCGCAAGAAGACGTATTACCTTCCACGAAAAGGTATTTTAACTCCACAGACTCCAAAGGTTCGAACAGAGAAGACTGTAATCCAAATCCCATGAAGTCGTAGGAGGAAGAAAGGGTGGTGGTTGTAATCGTATAACACCTTGCAGAAAAGTCTGCACCTCTGGTATCAAGTCCAGCTTCTTCTTGAAGAAAACAGATAGAGCTGAGATTTGAACTTTCAGAGAACCCAGACGCAGTCCGGCCGAGAAACCTACTTGCAGAAAGAGCAGGAATCTGGCTAGTTTGAATCCGAGGGAGAAGAGGAAAACGGTGGGAACAGATACATTTGAACTGCCATGGGGTTTACAGTTCGTCCACTGCCACTACCACTGACTCCGGGTCTCTTGTCGGACAGCAGTAGAGAGGCAGTTGATGATTTTGTCTGGATGCCATTAAGTCAACCTGCGGAAGAACCCACTGTTGGACAAGCTGTTGAAAAACCTGAGGATGTAGCGTCCTTTCCCTTGGATGCACGTCCTGCCGGCTGAGGTAGTCTGCCTCCTAATTTTCGACTCCCGGAATGAAGATTGCTGAAAGTGCCACCGCAAACTTTTCCATCCAGATAAGAATTCGACTTACTTCTTTCATAGCCGCCCGACTTCTGGTGCCACCTTGTCTGTTTATGTATGCCACTGTTGTGGTGTTGTCCAACTAAACTCGGACTGCTCGAGCGTAGAACACTGCCCTTAATTCCAATAAGTTTATCGGCAGACTCGATTCCAGTAATGTCCAGCGGCCTTGTAAGTGGTGTTCCCGAATCACTGACCCCCCTGCCTCTCAGACTCGCATCTGTGGTGAGGAGACCCAATCCCACACTCTGAACTCTGCAAACCTAATGGAGGGAAAGAGATTTGACCACCAGAGAAGGGATATCAGAGTTCTGGGACTTAACCTTACACGTTCGTGAAGGTAAAGATGGGATCCTGTCCATTGTGAGAGGAGGTCTATCTGAAACGTCCCAGAGTGAAAACGTCCGTAAGGAATGGCCTCGAATGCCGCAACCATCTTCCCCAGAAGTTGAATGCAGGCATGCACCGATATCCGACGATGTCGAAGGACCGTCTTCACCATCTCCTAAATGGATTTTGCCTTTTCCTGAGGGAGGAACACGTGCTGGCATAATGTGTCCATGATCGTTCCCAGAAACTGTAGCCTCTGCATCGGCTGCAGATGAGACTTGGATAGTTCAGGATCCACCCGTGACGAATGAGAAGCATGTGAGTCACTGCGATATTCTGCAGTAATTGGTCCTTGGAATGAGCCTTCAGAATCATCCAGGTAAGGGATAATTGTGATCCCTTGTTTCCGAAGGAGACTCATCATCACAGCCATGACCTTCGTGAATACCCTGGGGGCTGATAAGCCGAAGGGTAAGGCCTGAAAGTGGAAATGAGAGTTCCGAACCGCGAATCTCAGAAGCGCCTGGTGAGGCGGCCAGATAGGGATGTGAAGATAGGATTCCTTGATATCTAGAGATACCATCAATTCGCCTTCTTCCAGGCTGTCAATTACCGACTGAAGGGACTCCATCTTGAAAAGCCTCAGGTAGGGATTGAGATCCTTCGAGTTCAGAATAGGTCTGACCGAGCCGTCCGGCTTCGGAACCACAGAGACTGGAGTAGAAACCCTTTCCGGGCTGATTCCTGGGAACGTGGACCACCACTCTCGCGGAAAGAAGCTGATCTATTGCTTCTTGTAATACGACACTCCTGTCATTGGAAACTGGTAAACATGTAGTAAAAAACCGAGGTGGAGGTTAAAACTGAAAATTGAGCTGGTATCCCAGGTGTGAAGAGATCCCAGACCCAAGCGTCCATACAAGATTCCGATACTTCTCTGAAGTCCCAAATATGCGCTCCCACTCTGGGGTTCCCCAGGTGAGAATGAAGCCCGACATGCACTAGGCTTGGTAGTGGACTTAACCTCCTGTCGAGTAGATGTTGTTGCGGCTGTCTAGGGGGTGGAGCCAAAGACGGAAGATAAGTGAATTTACCCCCAGTAGCCTGAGAAATCCATTGATCTAGTTCCACTCCAAATAATACACTTCCCGTGAATGGAAGTGCTTCCACAGCTTTCTTTGATTCTGCATCCGCCTGCCAGCCATTGTTTAAGCCACAACGCCCTGCGTGCAGAAATCGCCAAAGCTGAAGTCCTGGAGGCGATATTGCAAATGTCTTTTGACACCTCTCCAAGGTAAGCCGCAGCTCCACCCATATGCTCTGCTAACGGAATAAGCTCCTCCACCGGCAGCTGATCTCTCATCCTGACAGCCAATTGTCTTATCCAAAGCTCAATTGCTTTGTTAGTCCAACAGCTTACAATCGCAGGACGCAGTGTCACACCTGCAGCTGTATAAATGGACATGAGAATATTCTCCAATGTTCAGGCCAACGTCTCCTTCAAAGACGTGAACCGGTAGCGTAGTCGTCTTAGACAGACGCAACACCGACTGATCTACTGTAGGGGTCTCACAAGATTTTCTACTATTTGCAGGAATAGGATAATAACCGCCGAGACATCTGACATTTTTTATCCGGATGTTCCCAAGCTGAAATCAGAAGAGAATCCAGCTCTTCTGAAATTGGAAATACAATAGCTTGAATTTGTTTCTTTAAATAGAAAGACTGCCATGCAGGACCCTTGTCCTCCTCCTTTATCTGCCATACCTGGCGGACTGCAGAAATTAAAGCCTCTATCCCATCAGACACCGGCTAAGGCTCCTCCTGGAGTTCTTCAGGCGAATCTGGGGCATATTCGCCCTCCTCTAACACTGGCATGTCCTCCTCCTCCGATTGGAGGACTGAGGGCAACAGTCTCTTTTTTGAGACCTGTGGAGAGGAATCTTTCAGAGAAGCCTCCAACTCAGCAGAGCTGGGACATAACAGATGCAAACTGCACTGTCCAAGATGGTGGATCTGACATCCCTGAAGATTGTTGTTCAGGATCACTATTGCCACACAAAAAAAAAGGTCAAAAGTAGAAACTGAGATAGAGGCAGGAGATAGCCCCACTTATCCTAATAGCGCTCCTAGCAGTGCTAAAAAACGCTAGGCACAGAAGGAAGTAACCACTGAAAAGTAAAAGTAGTTACTATCTGCCTTAAATGCTCTCCTGACCAGCCTAAACCCCACTGTTTACTTACAGTCTAGGTCAGGGCTTGACAAATTTTTCTAAAATCTAGGAGCCAGGATGAAAGTGTAGGAGCCAGACCATCGTCCCCCCCAAAAAAATTACAGAAATGAGGAGCACAGCTCTGTTATGCAACTATTCTAGTCCAAAAAATGGCCAGTTGAATGGATACAGTAAAATGGAGATCCCCTCACTGCTCTGCACAGCTCCCCTGCTCCACCCTCCAGTAATAACAGACCACATTTCGCATAAAACAATGGTGCCAGAAAGTACAACAAAACCCCCCTCCCATCGTGGTCACACCACTGAAGCCGCTCTGCAATCCCTGGCCACGCATGAGAGCAGGCCAGGATGAAGATGAGCAGTCTGTGCAGGCCGGGACGGACAGAGGCACAGCAGTCACCACAGGCGACACTCAGCACATGCACTCCTGTGCAGGATATGAACACCACAGTACTATAGGCATGAATCTGCTTCCTCCCTCACTGCAAAATCTGGTAGCCATGGCGACCTGGTCCCTAGGATTTGTCAAGCCCTGGTCTAGGTCATGCTAACAGTTTCATGCAGCAGCTTTGTCTTAATGCAGTCAGTGTCCTTCCGTGTAATGGCCGCCAGCACACTTCCAGAGAAGCGCTGAGGCCGCTGGGAGAAAGAAGCAGGACCCTGGAGCTAGGCTCCGCCCCCAGCTGGCACTTCTTGAATCTATAAGCACGCTGTGTGAGGGAGACCTCACACAGTATATGCCCCTTGACTGCCCTGCTAGTCGGAGCAGTCTGACCCTGCTGAAAATACAGCCTTTTATTTTAGCCGCGCTAGTCGGGGAGCCAGGGAATACTCACGCTGCTGCCTCCACGACTAATGGGGGACCTCTATGCGCACTGCAAGCAGCGGCATTTGGAACCCCCTTTAAGAGACAGACAGTGGTCTCTGTAGTCAGGGAACCCAGGCGAACTGCGAGCAGGTCCCCCCTGTATTTACTTCAGCACAGCAGCACTCTTACTGAACTAAATCAAAGACCCTGAGAAGTGAAGAAAGGGAAAAAAAAAAAAAAAAAATGAGGGAGGAGCTAGAAAACTTCTAAAATTTAAAGTGCCAGCTCCCACTTAGCTCACATCTATACCCCACTGTCACTACACTCCAGTGTCCTGTAGTGTATGAAGGAGAGGGAAAAATTTTTTTTTATATATATATATATATATATATAAACACTTTTTCCCATATTGAAGTGTAATTTTGTCCAGGTACAATCTTCTAGAAGGTGCTAGATCAGGCATTCCCAACCACGGTCCTCAAGGCACACTAACAGTCCTGGTTTTAAGGATAGCCATACTTTAGCACAGGTGATTTAATCAGTACCTCGTTATTTTGATTGAACCATCTGTGCTTAAGCATGGATATCACTAAAACCAGGACTGTTAGTGTGCCTTGAGGACCGAGGTTGGGAATCACTGTGCTAGATAAATAAGTAGAATCTGATTACTTGCTATGGGCAACATCACTTCTGAATAGAACTCCCATCTTAGTAAATTTACCCCTAAAGGTGCATACACACGATTTTTTGAACGATCATCAATAAATAATATTGTTTATCGTTCAATCGTTGATAAAATCGTTCACTTTGAGTTAGAACATTTGCAGTTTGGAGTTCAGTCAGACTGACCAAGTGAACGATTTTGATTAAGGGAATATGCAAAAATCATTTGTAGTTCAAAAAGAATCATTCATCACACTTTAAAAAAAAAAGTGACAGAAATCATTCATAAAATCGTTGGTAACAAAATCATTGTGTGTATGCAGCTTAAGAATTCATCCCGGTAACAGTGTACATACACCTATCAGCCAAAACCACTGACAGGTTAAAGTGAATAAAAATCTCATTACAATGGCACCTGTTAAGGGGTGGGATATATTGTGCAGCAGGTAAACTGTTAGTTCTTGAAGTTGAGTTGCTGGAATCAGGAAAAAACAGGCACACGTATGGATCTAGCCTACTTTGACATTGGCCAAATTCTTGATGGCTAGATAACTGGGGTACAGAAACTTCAAAACTGCATATCTTGTGGGCTGTTCCCGGTATGCAGTGGCTAGCAGTCCAAGCAAGGACAACCTGTAAACCGGCAACAGAGTCCCGACTCATTGATGTCCGTGGTAAGTAAAGGCTAGCCAGTTTGGTCTAATCCTACAGATCTACTGTAGCACTAATTGCTGTAACCGTTAATGCAGGCTCTGGATTACTCCATCTTCAATCTCAGGTATTTCCACAACACACTCATCCAGTCCCCAGAGTACCCCTTGCACTGCAACAAGAGGCCCTAGGGGTTAACATACAGGCAGCAGAAGTGGTTTTTTTTCTGACAGGGAACACCACCAGATTCACTCGTCCAATGCCCCTGTGGCAAATGATTTGCCAGTAGGTATCCTAGGGCAATTAGTACCTTACACTTTACCTTTAGTTCTAATTTGGGTTTATTCAGTTTTGGATTAAACTATTGTCATATGCACACTAGAAATATTGTAACTGTTACTGCTTTACAATGGTTACTTTAAATATGGATTACATAATGAATGTCTTGCTATTGAATAACTGGGATTTAAACCAATAATCAGCATATGGTGCATCAGCAGTGTTATATTGGTAAACATACATAAGGTTAGTTCCCCTAAACAGTGGTTCTCAAACTCAGTCCTCGGGACTCCACACAGGTCAGATTTCCCAGGTCACCCTTGCAGGTGCACAAGTGTTTTCATTACTCACATTTTAAAAGATCCACAGGTGGCACTAATTTCACATGATTCTGTGAAGAGACCAGGAAAACATGCACTGTTTGTGGTCCTGAGGACAGAGTTTAAGTGTTATTTTTTTGGATATCAATTTGCAGAACATTTATATCCACAGTGATATCATATGGTTAAGAAATGGAACCCTTCATGGTAAATTGTGCTTTATGCACAATATTCATTGATATATACCGCTTGAAGGTGTGTCACAAGACTTGAAGAAACAAGATGCAAAATTCACACAATCCCATTATACCCGAGATATTGTTTAATAGATGGGTTTAGTTCCTTATGGATTTTTCCTGCGCCATACGTTTATATTTTCACCCATAATTTTCTTCACCAGAAATCTGGCCAGAAGAATTATAGGATTCAACTTTGATGTTGAACTCTCTTGACCTATGCTGCTATAGATTTTAAAATCTCTCTCAAGATCATACAAGAGTGCCCCCAAAAAGGAGTCTTTTTACCCTACAACTTCTGTGAGGAACAATTTCATGACAAAATATAGCACCAACACAAATATTCATAACAGGATCAATTTTGGTTATTGGATATATGTGGGAATGTTTGTTTTCAAATTAATCTGGTTTATGATTTTCTATTAGTGTGCAGAAATCACCCCCCAACCTTGAAAATTTAAGCTCTTTCAAATGGAGCTTACATGTATTTTTAGTGTTCTGTAGATTTATTTTTTTTTTAATGCAAGGATAGTGGTCTTTCAATAAATTAAGATTTCATGTAACATTTTTAGGACACTTGCTCTTATAAGGCTGCAAACAAAAATAATGTTATTGCAATTTCATGTGCCGTTGCTGGCACTTCCACACTTTCAACAGCACATCCCAAGCATTGCCTACAATTGAATAGACCAATAACTACAGTTATTCTTTGGAAATTACTGCTCCCTCTATATACAGGGGCTATTTGTTCCCCTTGTATCACATTTTTAGAACCCCAACCTCACTTAAATTTAATCCTTGACAAGTGATTAAGCTTTAGAGCCTGTATCATAATGTCCAGCAGATCTTTGTCATCTCTACCTAGTCTGAGGTATTCTCATTTAATTACTTGCCTGGCATGGTCGTAATTTTCTGACCACACCAGGCAGTTCTTTATCTGCTTTGGTCATTCTTCCTGCAGCTGCTGTTCTCCTGCACCCTCTCTCTGTGTCTGTGCTGCCGATCACAGCTAATCAGTCAGCAAAGCAGGACTCCCCACCCAGCTGCTGCAAAGATTAGCAGCTGCTGGGAAAAAGTAAATTAACCTCCCCCTCACCCCCCTAGTATACCTTGTGCCTGAAGCCAGTCTCAAATTGATCAATGTTTCCGATAGTTTTCAAACATCGGAACCACTATTTTTTTTTAAACAAATCTTAAATATTTTTTGATTAAATAATTTTGGATCAGTTAAAATGGATGTTCCTCACCTAATTCACTTAAAGACAAAAAAAAAAAAAAAAAAAAAGTCAATTATGTGGTTAACAGATTTTGATTTTATATTTGTGGGATACATAAATAGACAGCACTAACCACAAAGCTTTGGCATGCATGACTGAGACAGTGAGTAGTCACTTCAGTGTTGCATTTGCCATTAAGCTTTACACAATACAAAAACACCTAGTTTTAAATGTAGAAATTAGTCCAGTCTAGAAGTGTTCCAAACAGTTTTATTAAGACAAACTATGACAAGTCAGATATTTAAGTGCAGTATGTAAGTGAGCACTGGTATAACAATACTAGAAAACCTCACACCATAACTTTCCAGTACAATACAACAGTAACAGTAAGAAGACTGGACTAGTGAAAGGTTTCTTCATTATCCAAGCAGACTGTGCAATATGCCTGTCTACAAAGTTACAGCTGATAGACATACAGGAGGGGGAACACTGGTGGGATTAGCTTTGCAATGCTGGCAGTCTTCTCAGACAGGACTCAGTTCTCAGCTTCATCTTTAGATTCTTTTCCCTTTCTTATCTCTTCACCTTTCTTCTCCTTAAGAAAATGTAAAGTTAATTACCTGACTACCAAACATCCTTAGTTATCAACAGCAGCCAAAATATTCAATATCCAGCAGTGATTGCAAATTACACAACACAGGCAGCTGGGGACCTGGTTTTTAAAACAGAGGGTCCAGCAGGATACGCTGTGTGTTCTGTGTCTGCAGCAGCGTCTCCCCAACCAATCGTTGCCAATAGCTATTGGTTCAGGAGACGCTGCCGGAAGCGAATGGTTGCTGTGGACACACAATCAGCATGCCCTGCAGGCCCACTCTCAACCAATCTCTGCAGCAACTCAGACTTATCTAAGGGGCTGCTGTCTGCGATTTAACAGCAGGACCAATGGAAGCACTGTCTGCTGTGACCAATAGAAGATCACCTTTACTTTATATGCAGTCAGGAAGCACCACTGAGTCCACGTGACTGTCCCCGCCCCCAGTGCTATGTATAGTAGCAGACAGTACTCAGCCAGCTACCCGAGCATCAGGTAGGGACAGGAGTTTCTGGGTCAGATTATTCTATAAAAAGGAGCAGGTGTAAAAGATTAGCAAGATTGCCAAGGGTGCAGTATTCCCCTACTCCATTTGGTGCTGGTTATAGACTGGGATGTGGTAGAGGCTACTCTATTACCACACTGTTGCTTGAATTGCAACCTAGAAGTGTATGCTGGTGTGCACTGAATAAAAGTATAGCTAACAAAAGGGCCCCCCATACACTTCAGCCACAATTCCCCATTCTGACCGCCAGCCCAGACTGCAAATTGGTGACCAAAATCGCTGATCCATGGACATAAACTGCCAGCAGCGATTGGTTCGGAAGATAGTGCCGGCAGTGCTTGGTTGTTGCGGACAGAACACACCACTCTCAACCAACCGCCTCCAGCAGTGTCTTATTCAGTTGACAACCAGAAACCACCTCCTTCCCTGCCCACCAGCATACTTCCTGGCTCTGCATCCATTGGCACCAGCACTTCATCCCATCTCTCTGCATGCACACAGGAAGGAGCAAAAGGCGTACAATGACCAGGCGGGGGGCTCCCACCAGGAGGAAGGAGGTAACCACTTCCCCAACCACTATCTACTCCTACACTCTTCCCTACCTCCAGTACTGCCCCAGCTGCCTCCCTCCCCCAGTATTGCCTGCCCTAACCCTTCCTTGTCCCCCATTACTGCCCTAGCTGCCATCAAACCTTACCCCCTCCCTACCCCCAATACTGCCCCAGCTGCCATCTACCTTTGCCCCCTCACTGCCCACAGTACTGCATGCCCCTAACCTCCCCTCCTTGCCCTCAGTACTGTGCCAGCTGCCATCTACTCTTGCCGCCCCCCCCCTACTCCCAGCACTGCCTGCTCTTACTTCCCTACTTGCCCCCCAGCACTGTTACAACTGCAGTCTTCACTTATCTCTCCCTACCCGTGGTACTGTTTGCCCTTACTCTCCTCTAGCCCAACTTCTCCCTGTCTATACCCCAGCTGCTACCTGCCCTCACCTCCATTAATATGTGATGGGGCAAACAGCGGAGTAGGACTACAAGTCAAGGGTCCCTGGGACACAATTTTTTTGCTCAGCGCGATCACTGTCCTGGCCTTCCCATTAGATGCCACTTACCAACTCTCGCAATCGCTCCAGTTTTGCAGCCATCTGGGCCTCTCTATTTTCTTTAATTGCTTCCATTTTTGAAGTTAGTTTCTCCTCAGCCATTTTGCTGAAGTTGTTGTTTTCCTCTTTAGCTTTCTGTAGAACCTCTTTCTCGTGCTCTCTCTTCTCAGCAAGCTGCTTTAAGATTTCTGCCTCATGTAACTGGTAAAGAGATTAATTGCACATTACCCCTCTGACATAGGAAATATGCAGTTCTCATTCATTGCAAGTAAAGATTTTCAAATGAAATCCTAAATCAAAATTATGCTAGCTGTAGCAGTCACTTTAATCCATTGTCCATTTTGGTTTTAAAGCTCACGTTATATAAAATGGCCCAAGCCATAAGAGCCAGACAAATTGTAAGTGACCCAGACTACTTAAATACCCTTTTCATTGGAAGTCAGGTACTTCAACCCAGTAAGCACCATTAGCTTGTATAATTTGACTTCCTATTTGCATTATCTATATACCATATTGCATTACCATTGACTACTGTTCTAAAAGCCACAGATTTGAATATTTAATGGAAAATGAATGTATTTATCCACTAGACATTAACTTTGCAACTTCTCAGGATAAACCATTCTACAAACAATGTACTGGTATATTGATACATGTTGGTGGCATTTATGAAGTACCTTAAATCTAAGGGAACAATCCAGTCCTCAGTTTAAGTACGGCTGTATGACGCACTTTCGGTACCACTGGACTTTATTTGCATCCCCATAGGGAATGCAAGTCCATAGTGAGACTGGGTGAGTTGCAGCCCTGTTGCAAAGGCAACCTGCCCTCTTAACTGCCAAATGGTGACGCTTCAGACAGTCACACCTCAGGATGCTCTGGGCATTTCTGTAATCACCGACAATTGTGACCATACCCCCATGTGACGTCACAAGGAGAGGGTGTGGCCTGCATTAGGCTCAAACAAAAATAAAATAGATATCCATCTCTCAAAATGGCCCTCGGCAGAAAAAAAAAAAAAAAAAAAAAGTTCCCCATCCCTGATGTAAAGTAACAGTCTGGCGTGGTCACAAATTATGCAAACACGCCAGCCAAGTGTTTAACCATCACTGTCCGGCAGGCATACATTTATATTATTTATTACTCCTGGGACCCATGATTTTGGGTCTAAGCTAGACGACCTAGGATTGACATAGTCCAGACAACCTTGTTTATTGACCCTTACTACTGACAACTAATTTCATGAGGTTTAAAGTCCCAGGGAGGTGATTCAATTGTTGCATGGGCATCGATAGTGATCTCCCAGTTTGGCAATTAGTGTTCTGGGCACTCATCACCCTCTTCACGCCCTATTAGACTGTAAGCGGCTAAGCCTGTCTAAAGTCCTTGTTAGGGCGCCCTAACCACAGGTTTCTTGCAGTTTTGCTCACACCTCCCTAAAGGTGCTAGCAGAAATGCTGGTGCCTATCGTCCTCAGACAGAGCAACAATTGGTTAAGCTATTCAATGCCCCCAGTGTGAATTAGTTTGCAGCTTGCCATCACTTGGTTTGAAGGATCAGGAACATGGCAAAGTACTGGCAATTCAAAAGTGGGGATTGAGAACCATAACAGCTTGGGGTAAAGTACAAACTACACAGGATGGTTAGACACTGGGTGAATTCAACTGAACACAACATGCCACCAGGCATCACCACAATGCCTGGCTGCAAACAGCCATATAAGGTAGAGCCAACACCACAAAGCCAGCAAGGAATACTCACTTGTCTGCTCCTCCCACTGGAGCCTCTGAGAATATAATTGCCTTCCCGGAGCCCGTCTACCAGGACACTTTGGGTTCTCTTTACAGACCCAGACAAGCAAGTTTGGTACAATGTCTAGCTGTGCAGCCGAACACATTAAATGCTCTACTGCACGCAAATCAAATGAACCATGCCCACTTTGCACAATTAGCATAGAAGCAAACTATCTCCATCACAAATTCCAGAAGAAATTTAGAACGGAGGCAAAGCAGCAATTTTCCTTTGATATACAAATGTTGAGTCAACAAAAACCTCCATAAACTGGAATAAAAGTTCAATATATAATATTACCAAGACTCACCTTGCGCCTCTCTTCTGCAGCTTCCAGCTTCTTCTGAATTTCTTCCAAGGAGCATTCCTTTTTCTTGGGAGAGGCAATTGAGAGATCTGGAGTAGCATCAGTAGAAGGAGGGCTCAGGATAAGCTCAAATGCCTGGCCAGAAGCACGTTTTTCCAGCTCTTTTACTTTGATGTCTTTCAAAAAAAAAAAAAAAAAAAAGTTAAATAATTAACAAACAATAGTTGAGAAGTTAACACTTTTCAAAAATAACCAATACACTAGGGAATTTAAAGGCGAATAATGATCAGAGCGCTACCAGAAACTGAGGGCAAAGGCACACAGCAACCAAGATCTTTACACCCCATAGTGGTGTGCAGATTTATAAGCGAAGATTGTCTACCCCACTAAACATTAAGGGCTGCAGCCAGCCATCAGTGATATCCAGCAACATAACTCAAAATTAACTCCCCTCAAAAATATTCTAAAGCATAGGAAGGCTTTAGAATATTAAATCAGAATAAGCAAACAAATCTAGTCAAGCACTAAAGATTTTATATGGTCAGTCACATGCTCAATTTTCAGCTCTGCAATTCATAGACAAGCTTGTTTCAGTTAGGTGATCAAATGCTGTCAGAACCTGTATTCATGCGATCATCGTTCGGAAAAACTGGTCTGTAGTATCTTACAAAATAGATTTAAAGCAACCATCTACTCCCAGTACTACAGATACTCTCCCAGATACACAAGAAACCCCATTTGCACTCAGATTAAAAGCCTGCTTATCAACTATAAATATAGAAGGGAGGTCAGATGAAGCAATGTAAGGGCTGCACAAATATTCTTCCCTCTTACCACTATTTTAAAGACACTTTAGAATGAAAGCAGGGGACTCAAGCAGGTTACACCCTGAGACGATGCTGGCACGATCAGTTTCCGTCCGAATCGGAACTACATTTCTGCCGCATCGCTCAGTGTGTACGACCAATATGAGTGCTCCTGCATGCGACATCGTCTGGTCCGCTGCACATTCAACCGGCTGATATTGCATGTGGTCCCATTGCAGATAATGAAGGATTGAACGAGAGATCGTTCCATCGTTAATTACCTCGTTCTGATGTGTACCTGGCCAGGATCAGATAGGTTAGCCCACTTTGCTCAGTATGTACCCAGCTTTATACTTTGATACGTTTAAAACCTTAAAAAAAAAATATCCCCCACGGTCACGCTTTACATGTGCAATGAAGCAACACATTATAAATGTGAAGCCAAATTAAGTTTTACTATGGACTAATCGTTCCCAAACTGCCACGGCACTCTGGGGTGCCTGAGGTTGGAGGTCCAGTACACAATCAAATTTTTGTTTGGTGTAATGTAAATATGTAGAAAAAGGAGCACAAACCTGTCACCCACTACATAACAGAACCCAAGAATGACTGGTATGCACAGCTTACTTCACAAAAAAAAAGTGAATTTCTCAATAAAGTTTGACTTAGGGGTGCCGTGAAAACTATTGATACTCTAGGGTGCAGAGAGTCAAAAAAAAGTTTGGGAACCACTGCTATAGACAATAAATTGGACACTCCCCTTGCTAAAAAAAAGTAAACCCCTCCCACTGTTCTAAAGTAACATTTCAATAATTCTACATTGACCATTGATTTAGGAACTACAATGTTCACTTTGTAACTTAATGTTACAATTAAGGCTTATATTTGTAGAACAAAACATTGCAACAAAAAGCTACATACATCTATATCTAAATAATCTATTTCACACCACCCACTAAGAAATTAACAAAGTCTTACCAGCGTCAGACATGACTGAAAGTGCAAGTGATGAGAGATGACCGGGTGCCTGGAAGCTACAAAAAGAAAAAGAGGCGTCACCACAGGATACATCAGCATGGCATACGGATGCTGTGGGCAGGGAGACAGCCAGCATCTTGATGCCCACAGCAACAGAGGACAGCGCTACCGGCGGTGTGTCACGTGAGAAGCGGGCGCGGCACCTGTCATCTACCACGAGGGTACCACAACACAAAGGAGCGCGCAGCACAGCCCACGTGACCCAGGGAGAGCGAGGGCACGGGGGGCGCAGCCGGAGCCTCTGCTATAGGGGCACAGTGCACAGGTAGCGCTGTGCGGGCAACAGACACCGAAAGGAGCCATTATGAAGACGGAGAAGCGGCCAGACACGCAGCGCCCACGAGGGGCGGGGCCAGACCAGCGGCAGCCAATGAGGAGAGAGGCGGCGCCAGACACTACACCTGAACAAAGCTGGGAGCGCGCCTATTATACCAGGAGCTACATGTCAGACATCACCACGCTGACCGCTACTATCGCTAGCCCTCATTCACTAGTATTGTGGCCGCCAGCCGTGGTGTGTATGTATGAGGGGGAGTGCGGGTCGCAGCCGCTGCTCCATTTTGCTACACCATGGTGCCGTTACACCCGGAATGTAACCGCTCACCAACCGATAAACACCCATACATTGAGCAGTAAGACAAACCGCACTATATACGTAAATGGCAAATACCACCCGTCATCTCACACACGGGAATGAAAGCAGCAGCAAGCACTAAAAAACAGCGCTAAATAACTTATCCTATGTCACCAACCCTTACAGATCCACATCTACCCCCGGCCCCATTCCCCGCTGCCGGGCACACACAAGATGCCGCTGCTATAGCCGCACACTGCCGCCCCGCGCCCTCACCTGTCTCCGCCGCTGCCGATGAATACCGCGCGCTCTCGCAGCTGCAACGAACAAAAGCGCCCACCTCAGCCACGTGACCCGCAGTGCGCCCTCACCATTGGTCGAGACATCAGCGGTCGCCCCGCCTCCCCCAAATCGGCGCGCGGGGGGCAGCACAAGACGATGAGCAGATGTCCCCCTTGTTGCTTCTTGCCGCCAATGTGTGTTGTTGCTCTAGTGACTGTGACATGGTGGCACAGACTGACAGTGAAACCACCCTAGCAATCCCTTCACTCCTCATTTTATGCCAGGCTAACTAGCAATGAGCAGTCATTTAACATAACATTTACCATGGTTGTAGCAATGCAATTATTTCAGTTGCTGTATGCAAATAGATAATATCGTGTACCTGCCTATTATTTCTACAGATTATTCTAGTATAATCATGAGCTGAACTAGTTAATGGGTTACATGTGAATTGCGGTGTCTGCATTTACTTCATGGCTAAATCTATGCAGATTCTGTTGTTAAATACAAGCACAGCATGTGCTTTGTGTAGTCGTGCACAGACAATACTAGATATGGAAAACAGAACTCTTAAAAGAACTGCATAAGATAGCATATTATAACCCCTTGTGGTATCACCTTTAATTCAGGGGTGTAAATACAGGAGGCAATGGATGGCATTCACCTCTGGGCGCCAGCCCTGAAAGGGTCACTCTGACCTCCTCCATTGTTCCAGGTTCTGCTTTATGCGTCCCAGAGAAGGAATAAGCAGGGAGCCCAGGAGCATAAGCGAAACTAGGCATTTGGTAATGGGTGGTCCCAGTTCCACGCCATTACCAGAAATGATGTTACCTTGGAAGTTTGGCACAGTGTTTTGTGATCATTATTTAGGCAGCAAAGACTTCTAGGGGTCTATTTAGCAACAGTGACGATGTTGCCCAGAATATTATCGAACAACATCGTCACAAGATTTTATCAATTATAATAAAATAAGTAAGCTATGCAGCAATATTTTGTGCAGGGACAGCGGTTGCGGTAACACGCTGTCCCTGCGAAGTCACAGAATCCCGAAAACAATCCCTTCAGTTTGTTCCTCTGCGCATGCTCAGTCATCCTCTCGGGAACAGTCTCCATTCCTGCTTGCTGTGACCGGCAATGGGGTAAGTACAGCTTCAGCCTCCCGAAATTGATTGATATGTGTATACAGGCTTTATACTAGCCTGTATACATGTATATTTATGTGCTTTTTTATTTAACATTTATATATAAATGTTAAATATAATAGCACATAAATATATATGTATACTGGCTAGTATAAAGCCTGTATACACTAGGGGTGAGCGGGTTCGGATTTCTGAAATCCGAACCCCCCCGAGCCCCCCCGATCCGAGTCTGATCCGAGTCAGGCTCGACTTTTCCCGCCTGACTCGGATCTGAAATCGAGGCAAAACGTCATCATCCCGCCTTCCGAGTCTCGCGGGTTTTGGATCCTATATAAGGTACCCGCGTCGGCGCCATTTTCTCACTCGGCTGTGGACAGTGAAGAGGGAGGGTGGGAGTTAGGGCTGTGTAGTGTAGTGTAGTGTAGTGCTGCTGTTGTCCACTACTTCAAAGTCCATAGGGGCTGGCTGTGTTGTGCTGTGCTGCTGTTGTTAATAGGGGCTGTGTCCACTACTTCAAAGTCCATAGGGGCTGGCTGGACTGTGTTGTGCAGTCAGTTCTCCATAGGGGCTGTGTCCACTCCAAAGTCCTGTGCAGTGTCCCAGTCCTAAAGGAGTGCTGTAGTGTTGTCCAGGGGGTGCTCTGTCCATCAGGGGTGCTCCCCCCAAGTGCTAAAAAAATAATATATTTTCTGTGTTTGTGAATTGTGTGCGCAGTAGCCGCACGTGCATCAACAAAGTAGTGCCAAGCGTGCGCCTGTGTCATAAGTAAAGGGCCGGCTGGCTTGACCGTTAAAGGGTGCTGTAACCCCCGAAAGTACACTCCAGTCCAAACCAAAAAAAAATTATTTTCTGTGTTTGTGAATTGTGTGCGCAGTAGCCGCACGTGCATCAACAAAGTAGTGCCAAGCGTGCGCCTGTGTCATAAGTAAAGGGCCGGCTGGCTTGACCGTTAAGGGTGCTGTAACCCCCGAAAGTACACTCCAGTCCAAACCAAAAAAAAATTATTTTCTGTGTTTGTGAATTGTGTGCGCAGTAGCCGCACGTGCATCAACAAAGTAGTGCCAAGCGTGCGCCTGTGTCATAAGTAAAGGGCCGGCTGGCTTGACCGTTAAGGGTGCTGTAACCCCCGAAAGTACACTCCAGTCCAAACCAAAAAAAAAATTATTTTCTGTGTTTGTAAATTGTGTGCGCAGTAGCCGCACGTGCATCAACAAAGTAGTGCCAAGCATGCGCCTGTGTCATAAGTAAAGGGCCGGCTGGCTTGACCGTTAAGGGTGCTGTAACCCCCGAAAGTACACTCCAGTCCAAACCAAAAAAAAAATTATTTTCTGTGTTTGTGAATTGTGTGCGCAGTAGCCGCACGTGCATCAACAAAGTAGTGCCAAGCGTGCGCCTGTGTCATAAGTAAAGGGCCGGCTGGCTTGACCGTTAAGGGTGCTGTAACCCCCGAAAGTACACTCCAGTCCAAACCAAAAAAAAAATTATTTTCTGTGTTTGTGAATTGTGTGCGCAGTAGCCGCACGTGCATCAACAAAGTAGTGCCAAGCGTGCGCCTGTGTCATAAGTAAAGGGCCGGCTGGCTTGACCGTTAAGGGTGCTGTAACCCCCGAAAGTACACTCCAGTCCAAACCAAAAAAAAAATTATTTTCTGTGTTTGTGAATTGTGTGCGCAGTAGCCGCACGTGCATCAACAAAGTAGTGCCAAGCGTGCGCCTGTGTCATAAGTAAAGGGCCGGCTGGCTTGACCGTTAAGGGTGCTGTAACCCCCGAAAGTACACTCCAGTCCAAACCAAAAAAAAAATTATTTTCTGTGTTTGTGAATTGTGTGCGCAGTAGCCGCACGTGCATCAACAAAGTAGTGCCAAGCGTGCGCCTGTGTCATAAGTAAAGGGCCGGCTGGCTTGACCGTTAAAGGGTGCTGTAACCCCCAAAGTACACTCCAGTCCAAACCAAAAAAAAAATTATTTTCTGTGTTTGTGAATTGTGTGCGCAGTAGCCGCACGTGCATCAACAAAGTAGTGCCAAGCGTGCGCCTGTGTCATAAGTAAAGGGCCGGCTGGCTTGACCGTTAAAGGGTGCTGTAACCCCCGAAAGTACACTCCAGTCCAAACCAAAAAAAAATTATTTTCTGTGTTTGTGAATTGTGTGCGCAGTAGCCGCACGTGCATCAACAAAGTAGTGCCAAGCGTGCGCCTGTGTCATAAGTAAAGGGCCGGCTGGCTTGACCGTTAAGGGTGCTGTAACCCCCGAAAGTACACTCCAGTCCAAACCAAAAAAAAAATTATTTTCTGTGTTTGTGAATTGTGTGCGCAGTAGCCGCACGTGCATCAACAAAGTAGTGCCAAGCGTGCGCCTGTGTCATAAGTAAAGGGCCGGCTGGCTTGACCGTTAAGGGTGCTGTAACCCCCGAAAGTACACTCCAGTCCAAACCAAAAAAAAATTTATTTTCTGTGTTTGTGAATTGTGTGCGCAGTAGCCGCACGTGCATCAACAAAGTAGTGCCAAGCGTGCGCCTGTGTCATAAGTAAAGGGCCGGCTGGCTTGACCGTTAAGGGTGCTGTAACCCCCGAAAGTACACTCCAGTCCAAACCCCAAAAAAATTATTTTCTGTATTTGTGAATTGTGTGCGCAGTAGCCGCACGTGCATCAACAAAGTAGTGCCAAGCGTGCGCCTGTGTCATAAGTAAAGGGCCGGCTGGCTTGACCGTTAAAGGGTGCTGTAACCCCCGAAAGTACACTCCAGTCCAAACCAAAAAAAAATTATTTTCTGTGTTTGTGAATTGTGTGCGCAGTAGCCGCACGTGCATCAACAAAGTAGTGCCAAGCGTGCGCCTGTGTCATAAGTAAAGGGCCGGCTGGCTTGACCGTTAAGGGTGCTGTAACCCCCGAGAGTACACTCCAGTCCAAACCAAAAAAAAAATTATTTTCTGTGTTTGTGAATTGTGTGCGCAGTAGCCGCACGTGCATCAACAAAGTAGTGCCAAGCGTGCGCCTGTGTCATAAGTAAAGGGCCGGCTGGCTTGACCGTTAAAGGGTGCTGTAACCCCCGAAAGTACACTCCAGTCCAAACCAAAAAAAAATTATTTTCTGTGTTTGTGAATTGTGTGCGCAGTAGCCGCACGTGCATCAACAAAGTAGTGCCAAGCGTGCGCCTGTGTCATAAGTAAAGGGCTGGCTGGCTTGACCGTTAAGGGTGCTGTAACCCCCGAGAGTACACTCCAGTCCAAACCAAAAAAAAAATTATTTTCTGTGTTTGTGAATTGTGTGCGCAGTAGCCGCACGTGCATCAACAAAGTAGTGCCAAGCGTGCGCCTGTGTCATAAGTAAAGGGCCGGCTGGCTTGACCGTTAAGGGTGCTGTAATCCCCGAAAGTACACTCCAGTCCAAACCAAAAAAAAAATTATTTTCTGTGTTTGTGAATTGTGTGCGCAGTAGCCGCACGTGCATCAACAAAGTAGTGCCAAGCGTGCGCCTGTGTCATAAGTAAAGGGCCGGCTGGCTTGACCGTTAAAGGGTGCTGTAACCCCTGAAAGTACACTCCAGTCCAAACCAAAAAAAAAATTATTTTCTGTGTTTAGCCGCACGTATATATCAAATCGATTTAACATAAATGGAGGACCAAACTTTCTCCGATAAAAATAAAATAGAGAAAGATCAAGAACCACTTCCTCCTAGTGCTGAAGCTGCTGCCACTAGTCATGACATAGACGATAACATGCCATCAACGTCGTCTGCCAAGGCCGATGCCCAATGTCATAGTAGAGGGCACATACAATCCCAAATGGCAAAGTTCAGGAAAATGACCTTGAAAAAGACATTTAAATCAGCTGAAGAGAAACGTAAACTTGCCAATATGCCATTTACGACACGGAGTGGCAAGGAACGGCTAAGGTCGATCCCTAGTATGTTCATGACTAGTGGTTCAGCTTCACATGACGATGGAAGCCCTCCTCCCACTAAAAAAATCAAAAGAGTTAAGCTGGCAAAAGCACAGCGAAGAACTGTGCTTTCTAAGAAGATATCACAAATCCCCAAGGAGAGTCCAAGTGTGGTGGTGGTTGCGATGCCTTACCTTCCCAGCACTGGACGGGAAGAGGTGGCTCTTTCCACCATTTGCACGCCCCCTGCAAGTGCTGAAAGGAGCACCCACAGTCTACTTGCTGATATGCAAATTGAAGATGTCACTGTTGAAGTACAACAGGATGAGGATACTGGTGTAGCTGGCGCTGAGGAGGAAGTTGGCGAGGAGGATTCTGATGGTGATGTGGTTTGTTTAAATCAGGCTCCGGGGGAGACAGTTGTTGTCCGTGGGATGAAAAAGCCCATCACGGTCATGCCTGGCAGAAGACCAAACATTCCACCTCTTTGGTCTGGCAATATTTCTATCCAAATCCGGACAACAACTGTCTTGCCATATGTACCATATGTAAAGGTGAAATAAGTAGGGGTAGGGACGTCAACCACCTAGGAACATCCTCCCTTATACGGCACCTGCAGCGCGTTCATAAAAAGTTACTGTCAAGTTCAGAAACTTTGGCTAAGACCGTAAGCAGTCCAGGGACACCTAAATCCCGTTGTCCTGTTGTATCCAAGCGCCTGCAAACCACACCGTCAACTCCCTCCTCGTCAATTTCCTCCTTAGTCAGGATCGGAAGTAGTCCTGCAGGCCATGTCACTGGCATGACTGACTCTCCTATCCGGGATTCCTCTGGAGGATCCTGCATTGCTACGCCTACTGCTGCCGCTGCTGCTGTTGCTGCTGCTGGGAGTCGTTCATCATCCCAGAGAGGAAGTAGGAACACCACTACTTTTACTAAACAATTGACCCTCCAACAGTCCTTAGCGAGGAGGATGAAGTACGACAGCAGTCATCCTGAAGCAAAACGTATAACTGAGGCCTTGACTGCTATGTTGGTGTTAGACGTGCGTCCGGTATCCGCCATTAGTGCAGTGGGATTTAGACAATTGATGGAGGTAGTGTGTCCCCGGTTCCAAATCCCGTCTAGATTCCACTTCACTAGGCAGGCGATACCGAGACTGTACAGAAACGTCAGAAAAAGTGTCCTCAGTGTCCTGAAAAATGCCGTTGTACACAATGTCCACTTAACCACGGACATGTGGACAAGTGGAACAGGGCAGACTAAGGACTATATGACTGTGACAGCCCACTGGGTAGATGTATCACCTTATGCAGCAACAGCAGCAGCATCACCAGTAGCAGCATCTGAGAAACGCCAGCTCGTTACAAGGCAGGCTACGCTGTGTATCACCGGTTTCAGTAAGAGGCACACCGCCGACAACCTCTTAGAGAAACTGAGGGAAATCATCGCCCAGTGGCTTACCCCACTTAGACTCTCCTGGGGATTTGTGATATCTGACAACGCCACCAATATTGTGCGGGCATTACATCTGGGCAAATTCCAGCACGTCCCATGTTTTGCTCACACAATAAACTTGGTGGTGCAGAATTTTCTGAAAAGCGACAGGGGCGTGCAGGAGACGCTTTGGGTGGCCCGAAAAATTTCTGGCCACTTTCGCCATTCAGCGACTGCGTGCCGAAGACTGGAGCGCCAGCAAACACTCTTGAACCTGCCCTGCCATCACCTGAAGCAAGAGGTTGTGACGCGGTGGAACTCAACCCTCTATATGCTTCAGAGGATGGAGGAGCAGCAAAAGGCCATACAAGCCTATACATCCACCTATGACATAGGCAAAGGAGGGGGTATGCACCTGACTCAAGCGCAGTGGAGAATGATTTCCGTGTTGTGCAAGGTTCTCCAGCCCTTCGAACTTGCCACACGTGAAGTCAGTTCAGACACAGCCAGCTTGAGTCAGGTCATTCCCCTCATCAGGCTTTTGCAGAAGCAGCTGGAGAAAGTGAAGGAGGAGCTAAGACGGAGCGATTCCGCTCGGCATGTGGGACTTGTGGATGAAGCCCTTCATTCGCTTTGCCAGGATTCCAGGGTGGTCAATCTGTTGAAATCAGACCACTACATTTTGGCCACCGTGCTTGATCCTAGGTTTAAAGCCTATGTGGTGTCTCTCTTTCCGGCCGACACAAGCCTGCAGAGGTGCAAAGACCTGCTGGTGAACACACTGTCAGCTGAAGCGGAACGTGACATGTCAACGGCTCCTTCTTCATTTTCTCCCGCAACTGGGGCTGCCAGGAAAAAACTTAGATATCCTAAGCAACCCGCTGGCGGTGATGCAGGGCAGGCAGGACCAAGTTTGGACATCTGGTCCGGACTGAAGGACCTGGCAACAATTTCTGACATGTCTACTGTCACTGCATATGATACTGTCACCATTAACAGAATGGTGGAGGATTACATCGGTGACAGCATCCAAGTAGGCATGTCAGACAGTCCATACCTGTACTGGCAGGAAAAAGAGGCAATTTGGAGGCCCCTGTACAAGCTGGCTCTATTTTACCTGAGTTGCCCCCCCTCCAGTGTGTACTCCGAAAGAGTGTTTAGTGCAGCCGGGAACCTTGTCAGCAAAAGGCGTAGGAGGTTGCTTCCACAGAATGTGGAGAAGATGATGTTCATCAAAATGAATTATCAGCTCTTCCAGGGAGACCAGCCTCCAGAAGGTACAGAGGGACCTGTGGTGGTGGATTCAAGTGGGGACGAGTTAATACTTTGTGAGGATGAGGATGTACACACTGAAGAGGGTGAGGAATCGGTGGATGAGGAGGATGAGGATGACATCTTGCCTCCGTAGAGCCAGTTTGTGCAGGGACACATTAATTGCCAGCTTGTTTTGTGGGGGCCCAAACGAACCAATCATTTCAGCCACAGTTGTGTGGCAGACCCTGGCGCTGAAATGATTGATTTGTTAAAGTGTGCATGTCCTGTTTATACAACATAAGGGTGGGTGGGAGGGCCCAAGGACAATTCCATCTTGCACTTCTTTTTTTTCTTTGCATTATGTACAGTTTGGGGCCTAGTTTTTCTAACTGCCATCCTGTCTGCCACTGCAGTGTCACTCCTAGATGGGTCACGTGTTTGTGCCGCCCACTCGTGTCGCTTAGCATAGTCATCCAGCTACCTCGGTGCAACCTTTTGGACATGAAAACACTATTGTGAGGTGTGAGGTGTTCAGAATAGACTGGAAATGAGTGGAAATTAAGGTTATTGAGGTTAATAATAGCATAGGAGCAGAAAAACCTACAAATTCTGTGATTTTAGCTGTTTTTATGCTTTTTAAAAAAAAAATACAGATCCAAAACACAAAACCCAGAACCCAAAACACGGAAGGGTGGTTTTGGCAAAACCAATCCAGATCCAAAACACGAAGAAAGATCCAGATCCAAAACCAAAACACAAAACACGAAAAGTGGCCGGTGCACACCCCTAGTATACACATATCAATACTTTTCGGGAGGATTAAAAGGCTCTAGACGACTTACCTGCATCCGATCAGCGTGCAGCAAGGATGGAGACTGGGCGGACTTACAAGATACTACAGGGACTTATGGGAAAATTTCCCTCTGTCCCTGCAGTTTTCGGGATTTTTAAGTATTTTCCTCTTATAACGCCATTCTAAAATGGCGTTAAAGAAAGTAAATATTTATAGAGTGATTTAACACTATGAGGGGAATTCAATTAGAGGTGAAAAGCCATATTCGCCTGTTTTTTTGTGAAAAATTTGCCTAAAAAAAAACATTAAAAGTAGCGAAAAAGACTTCTTGGGGGTCCACAAGTATGGGTCAGGTGTTTTTGGGATTGCAGGTGCATGCAGCAGGTGGATTTTTCACGGTTTTTAAAAGTTCACTTTAGAGACATAAAAACATGCTAGCACCTATTTTCAAGCACCCCAAATTTGACAGGACTACTTATTTTCACCAAAAAATACAGCTTTATGCCATTCTTCACCACTTTTACAAAAATGCTAATAGCAAGCAATTTACACAACTTATGTACGCAAAATAGTTTTATTAGGGCTATTAGTACACATCTATAGTGATTCCCTATGTTAGTGCATCTTTTTCTTGGGTACAGACTGATTTCCCCAATTCTTTCAGTACTTTTCACCTGTTCCGTATTCGCCTATTTCCGTGTTCGCCTGTTTTGCAATTGAATTAGGCGAAAAGCGGGGACGAGCACGGAATAAATTCGCCTCTGAAACAGGCGAATGAAGCGAACAGTCAGACAGGCGGAAACTTCGCCTCTAATTGAATATGGCTCTATTTGCTTTGCTGAATAGCAAAAAGTGTTAAAGCACTGTAGAGATCAATGGCTGATCCCTACAGTCTGGTACTCAGCGAGATGGGAATCAGTGGAGAAGACAATTGCGTTATCTTCTCCATTATCCCATTGCTGAATAGGAGAGTTTCATAAAAAATACGGAAATCATAGTTTCCGTATTTTTTATGTAAAAAAATATGAATGCTGAATAGACCACCTAATTTTATTCCAATTAGTGTTCCTGCCAGACCGGGGGTAGAGCAGGGAGCTGAGGTGCAAGCAGAGTGTTCATAGGCGCGAATGCTCCCGGTAAGGGGGTGTGGCTGACTGGGAGGGGGCGTGTCCTTATGACACGTCCCAAATTAGTCACTCTTGAGGACAGAGAAACTGAGGTGGAGTTACAAGGAGGGTGAAGGCAGAGCACTGAGGTGAAGTTAAGAGGAGGGTGAGTGTAGAGACACTATGGGCCATATTCAATATGAGGCAAAAAGTCAGTCCTTTTCGCCTATTTCAATTATCCCCGTATATCGCCGGTGCGAAAAGTCTTTGTTAAAAAACGGGGATAACTTTTCCCCATGCAATACATGGCGGAAAAAAGTGCAGAATTGGGGTTTAGGGGTGCAGGCTTAAAAAAAATAGTCTAAAAGATATGTGTTTAAAAAAGAAACAGGACGCCCCAAAATATGAACTTTAATTTTGGGGGTGAAAAAAACAAAATAGGGGACAAAAAAAAACACTTTAGAGACTTAAAAATATTCTTGCAGCCATTTTCATGTACCCCATATTTGATGGACATAGTTATTTTTCCCAAAAAAATTGCTAAATGCTATTCTTCATCTGTTCTTCACAGGCACATTTATGCACCTGCCGCGGCTATTTAAAAACCCGACTTCCCTTTAGCAGGCCAAATCAGAGGTACCCATAGTGATCCCCCATGTCAGGACATCTTTACGGGGGTGCCAGGATGATTTCCTGAAAATTGTTCCAGTTTCACCGTGTCCCATTTTCGCGTCCTTAGAAATTGGATACAGGGATAAGCGGGGACGTGCGCGATACTTTTCCACCTGCAAAACAGGCGAAGGAGGCGAAAAGTCCAGCAGGCGAAAAATCCGGACTTTTCGCCACAAATTGAATACGGGCCTGAGTGGGAGTTACAGGGAGGATGAAGGTAGGGACACTGAGGGGGAGTTACAAGGAGGGTGAGGATAGGGACACTGGGGGAGTTACAGGGAGGGTGAGGGCAGGGACACTGAGGGGGAGTTACAAGGAGGGTGAGCGTAGGGACACTGAGGTAAAGTTACGAGGAGGGTGATGTTAGGGACACTGAGGTGAAGTTACAGGAAGGGTGAGTGCATAGACACAGGTGGAATTACAAGGAGGGTGAGGATAGGGACACAGTGGGGGACTTACAGTGAGGGTGAGGGCAGGGACACTGAGGGGTGCCTACAGGGAGGGTGAAGGCAGAAGCACTGAGGTGAAGTTACAGGGAGAGTGAGGGCAAAGGCACTGAGGTGAAGTTACAGGGAGAGTGAGGTCAGAGGCACTGAGGTGAAGTTACGAGGAGGGTGAGGGTAGGGACAATGAGGTGAAGTTACAGGGAGGGTAAGTGCAGAGACACACTGAAGAGGAGTTACAAGATGGGTGAGTATAGGGACACTGGGGGACTTCCAAGGGAGGGTGAGGGCAGAGACACTGAGGGGTACCTATAGGGAAGGTGAAGGCAGAGGCACTGAGGTGAAGTTACAGGGAGAGTGAAGGCAGAGGCACTTAGGTGAAGTTACAGGGAGAGTGAGGGCATGGACACTTAGGGGGAGTTACAGGGAGGGTACTGAACCCATATATACATACACACTAGTCCACGGTTCTGCCGGCACTCAATCCAACATAACAACTCGCTCCTGTGTCTAAATAACCATATGTACCACCAGGGCCGGACTGGGACTAAAAATAGGCCCTGGCATTTAAATCACACAGGCCCACCTCACGTCAGAATCTGGCTCCTGATATAGACTCCTCCCCTTACTACTCCTGACTCCTCCCACTTTGCTTATGCCATTACAAATATAGTTAATATTAGAACATACAAGTGTACACAGGGCGCCAGACCTAGAGTTAGGGCACTTTTGTGCGCGCCTGAAAAGGGGACATGGCCAATGAAAAGGGGGCACTTTTGGGGGCGTACCCAGCACTTACGGACAGTCCCCAAGTGCAGCGGTCACTGTGAATGGATGCGCCCGGCATCTACCTATTTTCAGCGGTGGTGACTGCTGCTCTGCCGTTTTCCCCACCTGTGGGCCGCAGTGGACAGAACCCGCAGGCTGTTTCAGCGGGTAGCTGTGCTGGAGGGCAGGGTGCTTTTTGCCCTTCAGAAATAGGGCAGAGCGCGGTGCCCAGGTGAAACAGCCTAGCGGGAACGCTATGTACATCAATCTCTATTAAAATACACATACAGAGTGGAGAGCTCACCCTGCAGGGGATTCAAACATGTCCCATAGTCTGACATTTGGTTGGTTCTGTTAGCTAAAACTGGTGTAAGTCACAGGTTCTGAAACTCGGTCCTCAGGACCCCAAACAGTGCATGTTTTCCAGGTCTCCTCACAGAATCACAAGTGAAATAATTAGCTCCACCTGTGGTTCTTTTAAAATGTGTCAGTTGAATACAGCTGTGCACCTGCTGGGTGACCTGGAAAACATCAACTGTGTTGGGTCCTGAGTACCGAGTTTGACAACCACTGGTGTAAGTCACACAAACACAAGGGAATGCATTTTCCAAATTGACCAAGCCCTATCTTAGCAGTTGTTGAGGATTAGATGATTATCACTGTAGGAATTGTTTAGAAAAGGAATGCTGAACACAGAGGAGGACACATCTGTACACACCAAAGCAGAGCCGCAACTCCACATTCTGGTGCTTTGTGTACATAAAGGGCATAGGTGTCCCCATTCACAATTTAAGTAGGGAGAGACAGCGGCGCATGGAGAGTGCGCGCCGTAGTACCCCCAATTCAAATTATGCCACACAGTAGTGCCCCTTCATCACAATACCCCCATATTTGTCAGCTCTCCTTCATTGTCAGGGAGACTCCCTGAAGCAGTAGAAATCTCCCTGATTGCACCTTACCCCCATTATGTAGCGGTTATGTAAAGAAAATAAATCACATATATAAATTCAAATGGGATTATCTCTGCCATTTCCCTGCTTTGGGTAAAAGGCACAATGATCCCTATGGGATGTAGTTGGCATCCTGGCGTGTGGGATGCCGACAGTCTAAATACCGGCGCCTTAATCCCAACAGCAGTATCCCCACCGCTAGCATCAAGAAGGTAAGTATCACCAGTTAGTGGAGGGTTAGGGTGAGGAGTTAGGGTTAGGCACTAGGCGTAGGGTTAGGCACCGGGGAGAGTTAGGGTGCGGGGAGTGGGAGGTTATGTTTAGGCACTAGAGGGGGGAGGTGGTTAGGTTTAGGCACCTCTGGGGGGGGTAGGTACTAATGGGGGAGGGTTAGGTTTAGGCAAGAAAGGGGGGAAACTTAGGTTTAGGCACTAACGGGGACGGTTAGGGTGTGGGGTGGGAAGGGTTAGGGTACAAGAAGGGAGGTTTAGGGGGAGAAGGGTAAGTATACTTACCCGAACCCTGTTGGGATACCAACCATCGGGATGCCGCTGTCGGTATTTTGACAGGAGGCATCCCGACAGCCGGCATTACATACCCATTCCTTCCTATAGATTGTAAGCTTGTGAGCAGGGCTCTCTTACCCTTATGTATGTATGTATGTCTTTTACAACGCAGTATAATGTTAATGTTGATTCAAATTGTAAAGCGCAACGGAATTTGCTGCGCTATATAAGAAACTGTTAATAAATAAAATAAATAATCTTGCATTGCCAATATAATGCATATTTGTATGCCCAGCCAGCAGCAACAAGAAACAACCACAACCCTCCCAGCTTCTCTCATAGAAGATGAGAACATATTGCACCCCTGCAGAGACCACCCTCTTGGCCAGCAAATCTATATTCACTATAAACATTGGTTAATTTATATAAATATGGGTGCAGGTATATCTACTTGAAATGTACATGAGAGAAGGAAGAAATAAGAGCAAGGATCTAAAACAAGGGAATTGAAATAATAACACAATCAGGTATAATGAGCAAATATAAATGTACAAGTTCCAGTGTTGTTAAGAATTAAGACCAGATCTGGTTAATATTTTAAAATTACTGGTACATTACATGTACTGTACGGCGTCGGCTTGTGCAGATAGCATCCAACGGCTGTCCATCCATCAGGTGTCTCTGAAGTAGGCTTTGCTCAAAATCCGCCCCGCCCGCAGTAGGCTTTTCATCTTCATAATCACAGGAGCTGTTAGAATGTCCAGCCAGATTACCCAAGGGACCCCACCCCTGCCGCGCGTCCTCATACCTGGCCGCATCATGACATCATCACGCGGCCGTGTAAAGACGTCACTACGTCATGACGTGGCCGCACATAACACGGGGTGGCCCAGCATCTTCCCACCTCACAGGAGCTGGCAGAATAGCGTGCTGCCGCCCGCTTGCCCGCCCAGATTGCAAATGCCCCAATGTGATACTCACACACAGCCGCCGGCCACGTGATGACGTCATGACGCGGCCGCGTCATGACATCACTATGGCCGCTGCACATAGTAAACAAACATGGCACCGTCCAGGAGGCGGTGCTGCAGTGCCGGGTAAGCGTGCGCTCGGCTGGACCGGCCCATTTGACCATCGGCCCTTCTGGCATTTGCCAGAAGTGCCCGATGGCCAGTCCGGCCCTGTGTACCACTCACAAAACACACCACTAGAGAGCATTATTTAAATGTAGCAAAACAAATTGACAAGCGCAGCAACTTTTCAAAGCTGCCGCCCCGTCCTAAGTATCCCTGCCCTCACCCTCCTATAATGAGGAAGGGTTGTCCCATTAGGACCTTACCTGCTCTGCCTACTTTGGCGGACACAGAAGGGTAACCTCTATGCCAGCACTTCCCCAGGGGTCAGCACCACTCCTCAGCTTACCAAGCGCTGGATCCTGACTTGCCTCTCGCTCGGCGGTAGCTTGACTTCATCGCCTACTTGACTCCAGACGGATTTAACTTGAACAGCAAAGAAGCCTTTATTAGCTATATATATATCTATATATATGTATATATATATATATACACACCTACTCATACACATGTAAAGAGAATACATATTATGATTGTATTAGTATAATGTATATCAGTCCCCATTTTTCTTCTTCATAAGATATTTAGAGGTTTATATATCTTTTATACTAACATTACTATTGCCATCATAAAATATATTATTTTTACATTATGCTTCCCATTTGTTTTTCCTTGTCATGTTCTTTCATATATCTGTATGTACAGTATGTGTCTCCCTCTATATGTTCTGCATTGTGCCCCCTATATGTTCTGTATTGTGCCTCCCCTTCTCTGTATCCACACTGTGCTCCCCCTTCCCACATATCACCCACACCGTTCTCCCCCTTCCCTCATCTCACCCACACTGTCCTTCCCCTTCCCTTATCTCACCCACACCGTGCTCCCCCTTCCCTCATCTCAGCCGCACTGTGCTGCCCCTTCTCTCATCTCACCTGCACTGTGCTCCCCCTTCTCTCATCTCACCCGCACTGATGCTCCTCCTTCTCTCATCTCACTCGCACTTTGCTCCCCCTTCCCTCATCTCACTCGCACTGTGCTCCCCCTTCCCTCATCTCACCTGCACTGTGCTCTCCCTTCTCTCATCTCACCCACACTGTGCCCCCTCATCTAATCCATTGTGACCCCCTTCCCTCATCTCACCCACACCGTGTTCCCCTTCCCTCATCTCACCAACACCGTGCTCCCCTTCTCTCATCTCACCCGCACTGTGTTCCCCCTTCCCTCATCTCACCCGCACTGTGCTCCCCCTTCTCTCATCTCACCCACATTGTGCTCCCACTTCCCTCATCTCATCGACACTGTGCCCCCCTTCCCTCATCTCACCCACAATATGCCCACTCATCTCACACACACTGTGCTCCCTCATCCCACCCACATTGTTCCATCATTCCCTCATCTTACCCACACAGTGCCCCCTTCCCTCATCTCACCCACACTGTGCCCCCTTTCCTCATCTCACCCACACTGTGCACCCTCTTCTCTCATCCCACTTGCACTGTGCTCCCCCTTCCCTCATCTCATCTGCACTGTGCTCCCCCTTCCCTCATCTCACCTGCACTGTGCTCCCCCTTCTCTCATCTCACCCACACTGTGCCCCACTCATCTCACCCACACTGTGTCCCCTCATCTAATCCACTGTGACCCTCTTCCCTCATCTGACCCACACTATACCCCCTCATCTCACTCACACTGTGCTCCCTCATCCCACCCACACTATGCCATCATTCCCTCATCTCACCCACACTGTGCCCCCTTCCCTCATCTCACCCACACTGTGCCATCATTTCCTCATCTCACCCACACTGTACTCCCCCCCACTTCCCTCATCTCACCGACACTGTGCTCCCACTTCCCTCACCTCACCCACACTGTGCCCCCCTTTCCTCATCTCACCCACACTGTGCTCCCACTTACCTCATCTCACCCACACTGCTCCCCTTTCCTCATTTCACCCACAATATGCCCACTCATCTCACCCACACTGTGCTCCCTAATCCCACCCACATTGTGCCATCATTCCCTCATCTTACCCACACTGTGCCCCCTTCCCTCGTCTCACCCACACTGTGTCCCCCTTTCCTCACCTCACCCACATTGTGCTCCCACTTCCCTCATCTCACACACCCTGTGCTCCCACTTCCCTCATCTCACCCACACTGTGCCCCCCTTTCCTCATCTCACCCAAACTGTGCTCCCCCTCCCTCATCTCACCTACACGCTCCCCCATTTCCTCATCTCACCCACACTGTGCTCCGTCATCCCACCCACACTATGCCATCATTCCCTCATCTCACTCACACTGTGCCCCCTTTCCTCATCTCACCCACACTGTGCCCCCTCATATCACCCACTGTGCTTCCCTTCCCTCACCTCACCCACACTATGCCTCCTCATCTCACCCACACTGTGCTCCCTCATCCCACCCACATTGTGCCATCAATCCCTCATCTTACCCACACTGTGTCCCCCTTTCCTCATCTCATCCACACTGTGCTCCCCCTTCCTTCATCTCACCCACACTGTGCTCCCTCATCCCACCAACACTATGCCTTCATTCCCTCATCTCACCTACACTCTGCCCCCATTTCCTCATTTCACCCACACTGTGCCCCCTCATCTCACCCACACTGTGCCCCCTCATCTCACCAACTGTGCTCCCCTTCCCTCATCTCACCCACACTATGCCTCCTCATCTCACCCACACTGTGCCCCCTCATCCCACCCACACTATGCCATCATTCCCTCATCTCACCCACACTGTGCCCCCTCATCTCACCCACTGTGCTCCCCTTCCCTCATCTCACCCACACTGTGCCTCCTCATCTCACCCACACTGTGCCCCCTCATCCCACCCACACTATGCCATCATTCCCTCATTTCACCCACACTGTGCCCCTTTCCCTTATCTCACCCACACTGTGCCCCCCTTTCCTCATCTCACCCACACTGTGCTCCCACTTCCCTCATCTCACCCACACTGTGCTCCCCTTCCATCATCTCACCTACACTGTGCTCCCCCTTCCCTCATCTCAATCGCACTGTGCTCCCCTTTCTCTCATCTCACCCACACTGTGCCCCCTTTTCCTCATCTCACCCACACTTTGCCCCCCTTTCCTCATCTCACCCACACTGTGCTCCCACTTCCTTCCCTCATCTCACCCACACTGTGCTCCCCTTCCCTCATCTCACCCACACTGTGCTCCCCCATCACACGGGAAGCAATCGGGAAGCCGACTGCCTAAATACCGGCAGCCGGCTTCCCGACTGCCTTATCCCGGCATGGGTGAAATGCCGGGCGTCTAGATGTAGACGCCCGCATTTCCCCGACGCCGGGAGACAGGCGCCCGGCATCACGATTGTAGTGATGCCGGGCGCCGCGAGCGGACAGCCGCGGGGGGGGTTAGGTTTAGGGCTCCCGGGGGGGACTTAGGGTTAGGCACCCCCCCGGGAGGGTTAGGGTTAGGCTAGGGGGAGGGAGGGTTAGGGTTAGGCACCCCCGTGGGGGACTTAGGGTTAGGCACCGCCCCGGGGGACTTAGGTGTAGGCAGCGGAGAAGGGGGTGGTTAGGGTTAGGCACTTAGAGAGGGGATTAGGGTTAGGCACTTGGGGGGGAAGTTAGGGTTAGGCATCCCTAAGGAGGGTTAGGGTTAGGGGGGTTAGGTTAGTCTATACTTACCTATCCACGATCAGGATTTTCAGTGCTGTCGGGCTTCCGCTGCTTCTAACTCTGCTCCTGTCGGGCTGCCGCTGACGGGAGTCGATACGGCCGGCGGTATATCATACCCATTCCCATCCCACCCACTCTGTGCCATCATTCCCTCATCTTACACACACTGTGCCCCCTTCCCTCATCTCACCCACACTGTGCCCCCCTTTCCTCATCTCACCCACACTGTGCCCCCTCATCTCACCCACTGTGCCCCCCTTCCCTCATCTCACCCACACTATGCCCCCTCATCTCACACACACTGCACTCCCTCATCCCACCCACACTATGCCATCATTCCCTAATCTCACCCTAAACTGTGCCCCCTTCCCTCATCTCACCCACACTGTGCTCCCACTTCCCACATCTCACCCACACTGTGCTCCCACTTCCCTCATCTCAACCACACTGTGCTCCCACTTCCCTCATCGCACCCACACTGTGCTCCCCTTCCCTCATCTCACCCACACTGTGCTCCCGTTCCCTCATCTCACCTACACTGTGCTCCCCCTTCCCTCATTTCAATCGCACTGTGCTCCCCCTTCTCTCATCTCACCTACACTGTGCTCCCCCTTCCCTCATCTCAATCGCACTGTGCTCCCCCTTCTCTCATCTCACCCACTCTGTGCCCCCATTTCCTCATCTCACCCACACTGTGACCCCCTTCCCTCATCTCACCCACACTGTGGCCCCCTTCCCTCATCTTACCTACACTCTGCCCCCCTTCCCCTTTCTGCCTACATTCTGTCCCCCTTCCCTCATCTCACCCACACTATGCCCCCTCATCTCACCCACACTGTGCCCCCTCATCCCACCTACACTATGCCATCATTCCCTCATCTCACCCACACTGTGTCCCTTTCCTTTATCTCACCCACACTGTGCCCCCTTTCCTCATCTCACCCACAATGTGCTCCCACTTTCCTCATTTCATCCACACTGTGCCCCCTTCCCTCATCTCACCCACACTATGCCCCCCTTTCCTCATCTCACCCACACTGTGCACTCTCTTCCCTCATCTCACCCACACTGTGCCCCTCATCTCACCCACACTGTGCCCCCCTTTCCTCATCTCACCCACACTGTGCTCCCACTTCCCTCATCTCACCCACACTGTGGTCCCACTTCCCTCATCTCACCCACACTGTGCTCCCACTTCCCTCATCTCACCCACACTGTGCTCCCCTTCCCTCATCTCAATCGCACTGTGCTCCCCCTTCTCTCATCTCACCCACACTGTGCCCCCCTTCCCTCATCTCAATCGCACTGTCTCCATTTCCTCATCTCACCCACACTGCGCCCCCCTTTCCTCATCTTATCCACACTCTGCCCCCCTTCCCCTTTCTGCCTATATTCTGTCCCCATTCCCTCATCTCACCCACACTATGCCCCCTCATCTCACCCACACAGCGCGGAGGTAACGCGTTTCAGACCGGGCACCGATTATTTACAAATAAAGAATACAAATGTTTAATCGGCGGAGGCTAATGGGTGGTCCGGTGCACTCCCGGACCAAACCCTTAGTTTCGCCTATGCCCAGGAGTATGTACCATGGCTATCTAAGGGACCCCACCCTGGAGTCAGGTCTTTAGGGAGAGATCTCCAGCAAGGAAACCGCATGAATGTACATAAAAGGGACAGGGCATAACCTGGAATGCATGGCCCATCCCTCCTGTTTTGGGAGCAGCAAATAGCAAGAACAGAATACCCTGATCAGCAACAGGTAGTATTTGTGTGCTGGGGTGTTGGTAGTTAATGAGGGCGAAGTGTGTGTCTGGGTGCTGCTGCTGGGGTATTGACATGGCAGTGAATGCAGGGAGGGAGAGTGTGTGGGTTCTGGAGTGTTGGCAATCAAAGCAGGGGAGAGAGTGTGTCTGGGTGCTGCTGGGATCAGGGTGTTGACTGTGAAGTGTGAATGCAGTAGGAGGAGAGTATGTGTCTAGGTGCTGCTGGGGTGTTGGAAGTGAATGGGGAGGGGGGTGAGAGTGTGTCTGGATGCTGGTGCAGTGTTGGCATTTTATGCAGGGGGAGGAGGAGGGACGTAACTAGAGGTATGGTGGCCCCATACAATTTCCCCGGGGCCCCCTGTCCGCCCTCTAGCCCAGCCTTGCTTACCTACTGAGCCTGGCGCGCCACTTCGTGTCTCCTCTTTGAAGCTGGGAGGAGATGTGGTCGTATTCCGGGGCTGTTCTAGCTCAGCACAACCACGCTTCCTACCATCTGTGAGTGAGAAATGTATCAGAGAAGGGATGCCTGCATTTCTGATGAGCCCTGGCAGCACACTGCTTCCTTAGTCATAAGCTGAAGTCTGCCGGTGACTAAAAAGCAGTTTGCAGGAGGGATAACCAGTGGCTTCTCTCCATGTAATACCACTGATATGAGCTGGGTGTGGGGAGAGGCGGGCCCTGGAGTGCTGCCGCCCTCATAGCAACCGCAGCCACTGTAGTTACATTCCTGGGGAGGGGAGTGTGTGTCTGGCTGCTGCTGGGGTGTTGACAGTGAATGCAGTAGGATAAGAGTGTGTGTCTAGGTGCTGCTGGGGTGTTGGAAGTGAATGGGGAGGGGGTTTAGAGTGTATTGGGTGCTGCTGGAGTGTTGGTAGTGAATGCAGGGGGAGTACAGTGTGTCTGGCTGCCTCTGGGGTGTTGGAAGTGAATGCAGGGGGAGGAGAGTTTGTGCTTGGGTGCTGCTGTGATGTTGGTAGTGAATGCCAGGGGCAAATGCAGGATTTTTATGGGGGGGTTTCCATATTTTATATATATATATATATATATATATATATACAGTCAGGTGCATAAATATTGGGACATTGGGCCTGATTCAGACCCACTCACGAGCGGCTGTCCGCTCGCAAGTGGGTCGATGTTCTGCACTGAGCATGCGCACGACGGAGGGAGCTCCGTCGTGCGCATGCGCCAGACGCGACGAGCGAAGGACTTTCCTTCGCTCGTTGTGTCTGATCAAAGGGGGCGTGCTGTCGATGTTGATTAACAGCACGCCCCCTTTGGTGGGCGTGCCGGGGGCGTGCCTCCCTGACGGGGGCGTTCCCATGGGAACGCCTCCCGTCAGAAGCCGGCCCACTGACATCACTAGTGATGTCAGTGGGAGTGATTTTGGCTCTGATAGAGCCAAAATCACTCCGGGCCTTGCGGTTGAAAACCTCAACCGCAGGCTCCGGCTCGCAGTTTCGATGGTCGCGATGGTCAAGACCATCGCGGCCATCAAACTGCACGCTCGTATAGGCTGTGGGTGGTGACCCACAGCTATACGAGCGTCCAGGAGGACGCTCCACAGTTATGGAGGACGGCCCTCATTCAGAGCGTGCGCTCTGCTCAGAGCGTACGGCTCTGAATGAGGGCCATTGTTGGGACATTGACAGAATTTTCATATTTTGGCCTCTATTCACCACCACAATGGCTTTGAAATGAAACAAACAAGATGTGATTTAACTGCAGACTTTCAGATTTAATTTGAGGATAATTACATCCAAATCAGGTGAACGGTGTAGGAATTACAATGGTTTCTATATGTGCCTCCTACTTTTTAAGGGGCCAAAAGTAATGGGACTTACAACTCAAAAGCTATTTCATGGACAAGTGTGGGCTATTCCCTCATTATTTCATTATCAATTAAGCAGGTAAAAGGTCTGGAGTTGATTCTAGGTGTGACATTTGCATTTGAAATCAGTTGCTGTCGACTCTCAATATGAGATCCAAAGAGCTGTCACTATCAGTGAAGCAAGTCATCATTAGGCTGAAAAATCTAAACAAACCCATCAGAGAGATAGCAAAAACATTAGGTGTGGCCAAATCAACTGTTTGGATCATTCTTAAAAAGAAAGTAGCCTTGACATTATTTCACCAATTTAAATCTCTATTGAAAAGTTCAGTGTTATTTTCCCAAGATGGGAGCCAAGCAAATGGTAGAGATGATAGACGATGTGCTGCTTTTGGAAGCGCCGCTTGGGTTGGCACGGCATATTATGCATACTAGGTACGGTGCTTATGCAACTAGGTACTGTGATGTATGGTTTAAAATGATGAGGAAGAGTGTGAAACCGTTTCCCAGAAGTGGCAGCTTTGCTAAGGAGGTATTGAACTATGTCCGAGAGTGCACCATCTGTATGGTGCACTCTCGAATGAAAAAGATAAACGAGTGTTAAAAGTTGTGGTAGCATGAGGGGGATACATGGCTTAAGGGTGTGCATAGGACGCAAACTAGCATGGTGAGCACGATGCAGGAGAGTACGCACACAGTGCTAAACAGCGTTGCGTGCACTCTGCAAAATAGCGCGCATGCACAGCAAGGTAGCGTTGTGGAAGGTACTACCAGTGGTTCACGCGCACCACCACCGCCCTATGCAGAGTGGAGGTACAGTCGATGTAAAAACCCATAAAAATGTAACATGTAATCTGTACCCTCTATTGAGTAATTATAAGGAAAATGTTTATGATGCAGATGATGAACCTGTTGTTATGTCTGCCATTTCCCATGCCATACAAATGTTAGATGCTCCATCACAACGAGCAAGGGTGGTGGCCCCATCTTCATCAGTGGTAGTACAGGAAGTGTTAACATCTACTGCACCCATAGAGGAATTTGTTAACCCTATACGTAGCAGTAATAGACTAAATCCCCAGCCAGGTAACAAGGTCAAAGGTAACAGTGTGGCTGGTATCCATCCCATCTGGACATTAACTGTTCCCAATGGGAATCCGGATGCGAATGGCGCAGTGCCCACAAGGGATGTAGCAATGCATTGTCCTTGGACAAGAGCTGAGCTAAATTCCATAATGAATGATTTCCCTGACCCTAAGAAGGAATTAGCAAAATGCCAAAGATTTTGAAAAATTTGGGTAATGCTCACGAGCCAACCAATCAGGATTGGCGAGCGGTGTTAAGGGCCTGTCTTCCACACAATACCGACGTGATAAAGTTTATCACAGATTGCGTATTGGAGGGAGATGGTCCCTTAACAGACGAGGATAATCAAGGTAACATTACCCGCATAATAACTCAATTGGGTGTATATTTTCCAGTAGTAGTTAACTGGAGTCAAATTTTCACCATAAAACAAAAAGAGAGTGAATCTGCAGAGGATTATTGTACCCGAGCTCTGCAGGCTATCACCCAGTATACTGGGATAGAGGATATTAAAGATACTTTACTTTCACCCACTTCTTACCCCCCACCATGGCACCTAACACTTGGTTGCTTACGCTCTGTTGCATATCTAGGTGTTATGGTCACTTATGTATCAATGTATATTATCCATGTCCTTGTCCTATTTTTTACTGTAAGTCCGTTGTCAAATTATTTGTTTATGTACTCTGTAAGGCGCTGCGGAACACTTGTGGCGCCATATAAATAAACGATAATAATAATAATAATAGCACCCATCACAGGGAAATGGTCATTAAGGTACTTATGGATGGTCTTAAAGACAATCTAAAGACCCGAGTCCAGACATCTCTACCTGGCTGGAGGGGAGTTACTGTAGACACACTCAGGGAGTCCACTATTGAGCATGATAAAAACATCCACAAGAAGAGAGAGACCCAGAGCGAGAATCTAATGGCTGTTAGTATTCAAGCTCTAGAAGGAATGAATGTAACATCACAGCCACCAAACACATATACACCTGCACAGCTAAACGCTCTCACAAATCCTGTTCAGCCACAAACACAGCCCTACCCCACTTATCACACACAACCACAAACCCCATACTATCCACAGCCACCATATTACTCTCAAAATCCCTATCCACACCCACAATCTTTCTCTGCCACTCAACCCACACAGCAACCTTTTCACCCAAACCACTCACGAAGGTGCTTTAACTGCATCCAAGTGGGACATGTAAGTAGGAACTGTAAGGTGAAGAAGGTAGGACCCCCTAACCAGGGAGTACCTGGATATCCATATAAGGGATATACACAGAATGCAGGAAATTTCCCACAGTCACCAGCTCCAATTGTGGCCTTAAATGCTGTATTGGATAGTGAGAGTCAACGCTAGGGGTCAGGTCATACCTGTAGTCTACAGATAGTCAGGTTAACTGGAAGTACTAGGGAAGAACCAGTGATGATGGTTGATGTAGCTGGTACTAAATATCCTTTTTTTGTAGACACAGGGGTGACCAGATCAATGATAAAATCTCCAGCTAATTTACAGGTGACCAGCGAGACAGTACCAGCAATGGGTGTAACGGGTAAAGTGAAACATTATCCTTTAACCAAATCCACAGAGGTTACTATCGGGCCATTACATACCAGGCATTCTTTTCTCCTGGCAGCAGCGGCCCCTATCAACCTACTGGGAAGGGATTTGTTATGTAAGATGTGATGTGTCATATATTGTACCCCTGATGGTATATTCTTAGATAACCCAGAGAGAGTGGCACACGAGGTGAGGGATATAGTTGACACTCCCCAAAGGTTAATGTATCACTCTACTGGTTCAGGTAAAAATCCATCTCAGGTAGATCAAATGTTATCCCAAATTCCAGATTCACTTTGGACCAAAGATGAACAGGACACTGGATTAATGGCAAATGTAGCTCCCGTAATGGTAAATCTAAAAAGCGGTAGGCAAGCTCCAAAGATTCCCCAGTAGCCATTAAAACAGGAGGTAGAGATAGGGGTTTATCCCATAATTGAGCGGTTATTATAACATTTTAGTCCGTACAGCGAGCGTAGCCAACAGTCCCATCTTTCCTGTGAAGAAAAGTAGTGGGAGGGGTTATAGGCTGGTACAAGACCTTAGAGGGGTTAATAAGGTAGTAGAGAGCCAATTTCCTGTAGTGCCAAATCCAGCTGTCATTCTTATGCAGATCCCACCAAATGCAACCCATTTTATTGTCATTGACCTCTGTTCTGCTTTCTTCTCTGTACCTCTTCATCCTGACTGTCAGTACCTATTCGCTTTTACATACAAGGGTGTACAATACACATGGACACAATTTCCCCTGGGCTTCATAGACAGCCCCAGTATCTTCTCCCAGGCCTTACACGACTGTTTACAATCTTTTCAACCTGCCACTGAATCTGTTCTAATACAATATGTGGACCATTTATTGTTATGTTCTGATTTGTTTATGTCATGTTTAAATGATACTAAACTTTAGTTGCTCCATCTCTCGCAAACAGGACACAAGGTTGCTAAGGACAAACTACATCCATGCCAGTCCAGGGTTAAATACTTGGGACATTGCCAGCCCAGGGGTTAAGACATCTGACAAATGACAGAATCCAAGCCATACAGACCATGACACTGCCGCAGAACCAACAGCAAATCCGTACCTTCTTGGGAATGTGTGGATACTGCAGAATGGGGATGCCAGGTTTTTCTATTTTGACCTTGCCATTACAGGACATAGGGCCTGATTCAGAGCCGGACGCTATTTGCACTCGCTCATTCAGAAAAAGGGGCCAGATATTTTAATAGAGTGCTCACTCTTTGCGGTCTGTTGACACCTCTATGTCTGAGCGAGCGAACAAAATATGTGCTTGCTATTTTGTAAAGACGCCCCCTGGCCGTTCGCATCATACATCATCTCCGCTATTTATTAGATTTATCGAGTACATCGAAATGCGTCTGAACTGCTCACAGTGCTTGTGGTAGGATTTTCCTACCGCAATCATGCGAACAGTTCAGGCTAAGAGACAACCAAGTGACGTGGCCAATGACGCTGCTTTGTTAATTTGCACACCCTTAAAACGCCCGTTTTGACCGTTTGGCACGCCTGCGTTTGGATCTCCACTCCCCGTTTTCAAGCAGCTTCCCCTGTTACCACCCACAAATGCCTCATCCTGTCACTCAAATTAGCAGGCACTCGCTATTTTGCGAACACACGATTTCCGAATGCACTGATTGGTTGGCGCATGCGCATTACGACCCATACGCATGCGCAGATGTGCAAACATCGCTCTGAGCGAACGAGCAGCCGCTTACGAGCGGCTCTGAATCAGGCCCTTAGTCTCTTCCACAAAGCCCGATCTTGTCATAAACACAGAGGAAACAGAGCAGGCTTTCCTTAACCTTAAGGATAGTCTGACAAGAGCACCTGCATTGGGAATACCTGATTATGAAAAACCTTTTGATTTGTATGGCACGGAAGCTAATGGTTGTGCAGCAGGTATCCTCACACAAAAACATGGTGATGCCAGTAGGCCCTTGGCATACTACAGTGCACAATTGGACACTGTGGCAAGATCACTCCCAACATATTTAAGAAGTGTAGCAGCAGCTGCTCTATTGGTCAGCAAGAGTGAGGATGTAGAATTAGGCCATGATATTATTGTCTATACTCCCCATGCTGTATCTGCTTTGCTGAATTCTGCCCAAACCAGACATGTCTCCTCAGCTAGGTTCACAAAATGGGAACTAGCCCTAATAGCACCTGCAAACATCACCATCAAACGGTGCAGTACGTTAAATCCAGCAACGTATTTACTATATGTGCAACAGGATGCAGAAAGGGTGGAGAGAGGTGATTCGCTGGTGGAAGGTGAGTTCTGCAGGTATATTGATGCACATGATTGTATGGAATATCTGAATCAGACCTTTACTGCAAGACCTGACATATGGGATACACCTGTAGAAAATGTAGATGTGACATTTTACACGGATGGGAGTTGTCATAGACAAACTGACACTGGAGAGTTATGTACAGGTTATTCTGTGGTAAATGATGAAGACATCATAGAGGCCGAACCTGTAGGTCCACTTCATTCCGCCCAAGTGGCGGAGCTGGTGGCATTAAGGAGAGCGTGTGAGTTAGCAGAAGGTAAATCTGCTAATATCTACACTGACTCTAGGTACGCCTTCGGGGTGGTACATGATTTTGGTGCTCTATGGCGTCTGAGAAATTTTATGACAGCAGCAGGCACACCAATCGCACATTCCAGACATATAAAAGGACTGCTGACAGCGATCCAATTGCCTAAGACAGTGGCGGTAATTAAGCGTAAAGCCCATACATGTGAGGATGACCCGGTGTCACTGGGCAACAACAGGGCAGATGAAGCTGCCAAATGGGCAGCAGGGTTAAAAGTGAATGTGTCAATTAACCAAATGACGTTTCTAACAATTGATATGCAGAAATTAACTGAGATGCAAAATTTGTGTTCCATTCAGGAAAAGGCAGTCTGGAGGTCTAAGGGATGTGGGCAGGAGTCCTCTGGACTCTGGAGAGATGGACAAGGTAAGCCAGTGGCCCCTAAGGCGTGCTACCCAAGCCTGGCTGAGGCAGTGCACGGTCTGACTCACTTGGGAAAGCAAGGTATGTGCAAATTGGTGAGAGCATACTGGTGTGCACCGGGTTTTTCTTCTCAAGCGGAAAAGAGAGCAATATCCTGTCTGACCTGCTTGAGGAAAAACATTGGGAAAACGATCCCTACTGAACCATCCCACACTCCTCCGACCGATGGGCCTTTTCAGGTAATACTAATTGATTTAATCTTTTCTTCCTTTTCTCATTTTAGTTTGTCTTGGGATATCTCATTTCTGTGACGGAGGTCAGAGGACGGAGAGGGGAGGTGATGGTGATATTATTGGAGTGGAGTCGGGAGAAGGAGTGCTAAACCAACCGGGGGAGTATCTGACCAAACCCAGTACGGTAATTGTTAAGACATCTGCTATTGTGGAAACTCGGAGACAGTGTGAAGGTCTATCATCTGAGGATTATTGTATGTGTGAGTTTTGTGGGTCCTTAGTTGATGAGAATTGCATCCAGCAGTGCCAACCTAAGTATAACCAGTGTTGGGGTGGGTATCCTTTAGAGGATTATCACACTATGGTGGGCAAAGTTTTAAACCAGACTGACTGTTGGGTGTGTTCTCATGTGCCCCAGGGACAGCATAATGTAGGGTTAGTGCCATTTCCATTAAATGTCTCTGAGGTTTTAGAACTGCAACAAGGGAAGACACTGGATGGAAAATTTCTAAACACCAAACCACCTCATTTTAAACTCCACCAGTACCAAGTAGATAAATCACTTTTATGTTTGAACACCACCAACTCCAATAAATCAGGAAGTTGGGAGGTGACTGGGAATAACCAGTCATCACTAAGAGCTGATCTTGAGCCTATGAATTTTGAACTGTTACGCACAATTAGGTTAAATGGGAGACACTTCCGGTATCGGTATACATTAAGTAACATCAAAGAAATGGTTAGCAGAGTACCACAAGGTACTGTGCCGGGGTGATACAACCAGAAACGTGTGTTAGCCAGATGGGAGAACCTGAGATAGGGTCATTTGTGAGGGAAATGTGTTGGATGATCATAATGCATTCTATTCCTTATGTTCTCCCCAATTATGTATATTTTATATGTGGAAAGAAAGCGTACAAGTGCCTCTCTCCGAGTTCAGAAGGTTTGTGCTATCTGGGAAGAGTACTCCCAGAGGTTATGACCCTTACACATGGTGAAATGCTTGTTATTCATAAAAACACACCATCACCATATCTTCACACACAGTATGAACACAGAGACAAAAGAAATATGATACCTGGTGATGTACATAAAGCCACACAATTGATTAGTGAAACAACTGGCTTTCAAGTTTTAGTCACACTGGAATCCCACCAGGATCGCTCGGGGTACACTAAATTTTATATATATCCAAGATCTTGTTAAATTAATAGATAATATCACCGAGCTGTATGATGACACATTTAGGTACACAGGTAAGGAGTTACAGGCCTACAAGAAAGAACTGGTGCAACACAGATTAGTATTAAATTATTTAACAGCTGTCACTGGAGGGTATTGTGTAACTTTGGCCACCCAATGTGGTGTAAAGTGTTGCACATATATTACAAATAATACTAGTGATCCCAAGGAAGTGATAGACCAGAAGATGGACGATATTCTGCAGCTGAAATGGGAATTTCGGAAGAACCATAGTGCTTCAGTGGCTGCAGTAAAGGAGAAGGTAGAAAACTGAGTTTCATGGTTAAACCCAGTGAAATGGTTCTCTGGTCTAGGAGATTGGGGCCAGGACATGATTGCTAGTATAGGTAAACTCCTGATCCTGATATTGGTTGTCATCTTAGTAATTGGCATATGTGTCAGGTGTGTTCCTACTGTGTTGAAATGTGGAAAATGTAAAGATAAGGTGAATCGAAGGAATGAGATTATGATGGTGGTTAGAAGTAACAATATGAATACTGAGGTAAATGTAGGACTGCATTACAACCCTGAACTAGAAAGTACCATCATATGATGTATGAGATTTAGATATGCATGAAATGTATTATGAAATCTTAGTTTTAAACATCTTAAATAATATAAATCCCTATTCCCCTTCAAGACTTCCTTTATAAGATTGGTGCATCCCCACATCTTTCCCATGATCTCCCAAGATCAACGGTGTGCGTAAAAGGGTAGTTTTATGTCCCTCCCAGAGACACATTATTGATGGTTTAAGAACCACCTTGTGCCATCCCATAATATAACATTAAATAATATGTCATAGTGTAAGCCTAAAAAAAATTAATTGTAAAATCAGATTGTGATAGCATGTTGTTTGCTATCAAAGGGTGGACTGTCGAAGCTGGATAATTGGCTGAGACTGAATCTGTTAACATTAAAATCTGCACAACACCATTTTGTGAATGGCCGCAAGATGCCATTTTGCAAATGGCCGCCCAGCGCCACTTTAGCGAATCTCACACATAAGTACATATGGCGATGCTATTAATTAGCGTTGTGTGATTCCCACGCAATAGAACCATGTTAAAAGTCCCCATTATATAAATGCATACATTGATATAAACATATAATATGATCAACCCTGCAAAACACGTACTTCACAAACACGTAGACGCACAATGCTAACTAGCGTCTTTTCTTAATATCCCAATAATTACACTCTGCACACTTACATAAAAAGGTTCCTTAGCATTAAGTTTAATATTTAAGGTTTTAGCCATTATCAGTAATGTTGTGAAATACACGTTAGTTGATATCTAAAGTTTAGTGCATGATAAGCAGACCGTGTTTGGTGTCATTCTAAACCACTGTGTCTTTGCAGATTTCCGGTTCCATCGGTGAAGAAATCGCAACATGTGTCTGCAAATTATGGATCATAGAGAGTTAGGCATTAAAATGTACCCTGTAATGCAGTCAGTTTAGATTTGTTATGCAGCGGGAAAATGGACACAAAGAGCTGTTGGAGGCTGAACTGTGACCATACGAACTGACCTATGGACTGTACTGTAACAGAAGAGCCAGGAAGAAGAACCAATGGAATCATGCCAACCTGTTCTATTGTATTGCCTATCTCTGTAAGGGTATATATGCAGGCTCTCTGAAACTAGATGCCAGTCACCTTTTCTTTGCTGTTGACGGAGGTCTCATCTTTGATGCCGGGATCTGGATCCATAGCGCATGCGTATGTAACGACAGTACCTTGTGACTGTATAATTTGTTTGCACTAATTGTATTTAGATCACAGCATGTAACTATCTGCTTTTTGTTGAATAATATCTTTTTGTGCTTTGGAACCACAATCAAAGTCTGAAAGCAATTATTTCTTGTGCGACTCATAACGCTAAATAGCGACATTTTTAGAGTGTACAGATAGGTAGGAATCGATACACTCCTTTGATATCTCGGCCATGTGCTTAGGATCGTTGTCCTGCTGAAAGATGAACCGTTGCCCCAGTCTTAGGTCAAGAGCGCTCTGGAGCAGGTTTTCATCCAGGATGTCTTTGTACATTGCTGTATTCATCTTTCCCTCTATCCTGACTAGTCTCCCAGTTCCTGCTGCTGAAAAACATCCCCACAGCATGATACTGCCACCACCATGCTTCACTGTAGGGATGGTATTGGCCTGGTGATGAGCGTTGCCTGGTTTCCTCCAAACATAATGCCTGGCATTCACACCAAAGAGTTCAATCTTTGTCTCATCAGACCAGAGAATTTTGTTTCTCATGGTTGGTCTGAGAGTCCTTCAGGTGCATTTTGGCAAACGCCAGATGGGCTACCATGTGCTTTTTACTAAGGAGTGGCTACCGTCTGTCCACTCTACCATACAGGCCTGATTGGTGGATTGCTGTAGAGATGGTTGTTCTTCTGGAAGGTTCTCTCTCCACAGAGGAATGCTGTAACTCTGACAGAGTGACCATCAGGTTTTTGGTCACCTCCCTGACTAGAGCCCTTCTCCCATGATCGCTCAGTTTAGACGGCTGGCCAACTGTAGGAAGAGTCCTGGTGGTTCCGAACTTCTTCCATTTATGGATGATGGAGGCCACTGTGCTCATTGGGACCTTCAAAGCAGTAGATATTTTTCTGGAACCTTCCCCAGATTTGTGCCTCGAGACAATCCTGTCTCGGAGGTCTACAGACAATTCCTTGGACTTCATAATTGGTTTGTGCTCTGACATGCACTGTCAAGTGCGGGACCTTGTATAGACAGGTGTATGCCTTTCAAAATCATGTCCAAACAACTGAATTTACCACAGGTAGACTCCAATTAAGCTGTAGGAACATCTCAAGGATGCTCAATGGAAACAGGATGCACCTGAGCTCAATTTTGAGCTTCATGGCAAAGGCTGTGAGTACTTATGTACATGTGATTTCTTAGTTTTTCTCTTTAATTAAATTTGCAAAAATCCCCAAAAAACTTTTTTACATGTTCTCATTATGGGGTATTGTGTGTAGAATTTTGAGGAGAAATATTAATTTACTTCATTTTGTAATAAGGCTGTAACACCTGATACACCTAAGATCAATTTTGAGTTTCATGGCAAAGGCTGTGAATACTTATGTACATGTGATTTCTTAGTTTTTCTTTTTAATTAAATTAGCAAAAATGTCAAAAAAACTTTTTTAGACGTTCTCAATATGGGGTATTTTGTGTAGAATTTTGAGGAGAAAAATTAATTTACTCCATTTTGTAATAAGGCTGTAACATAATAAAATGTGGAAAAAGTGAAGCGCTGTGAATACCTTCCGGATGCACTGTAAATCACTGCGAAAGGATAAAAAAAAGCACTATGGTGACTGGTTTGCTTCTTCATACTGCTATATATATATATATATATATATATATATATACACATATATATATATACATACATATATTTATATATTTATATATATATATTGTATATATAGGTAAGCATGCAGCCCAGCACTCTCCAATATGATGTAGTATAACTCACTCTGTGCCCTCCTAGGTAAAGTATCCCCAATCCTCAATCCAATAACGAAGGCGGCACTCAGGATATTTTCAACAAAGTGAAGAAATGTTCTTTATTCCAATGTTGTACTGTATGTACTGTTCCCCGATGACGGGGATGCGCCCCGAAAATGTTGGATGCTCCACGAAACGCCTCTGTTATTCGATTGTATATATATATATAAAAATATAAAATATATTTATCAGATGTCCTGACTGACTGACTGGTCAATGCCCAGCTCAAACCCCTGGACCTATAAACATGAAAATCGGGGAGTATATTCCTTCCACGATGTAGGTGCTCACTAAGAAGGGATTTTTTGAAATTCGACTCCTAAGGGGCTAAAAAAATGGCTTAAATGTTTCCTCCCCTGTGCAATTTCCTGACTGTCTCATCGTGGCTGTAGCACAGTTTATATTCAAAAACCAACTCTCATTGCAAGTGCTGCCAAACATCACTGGCAGTTGGTGTGGCTTTGAATAGTGAGGGAAGGGAATGTGTTACTACGGGGTGAAGGAAGGGATGTGTTACTACAGGGGTGAGTGAGGGTAATTTATTACTACAGAGGTGAGGGAGAGGAATGTGTTACTCCAGAGGTGAGAGAGGGGAATAAGTTACAACAGGTGTGAGGGAGGTATTGTATCTCTACACAGGTAAGGGAGAGGAATGTCGGATGTGTTACAATACGGGCGAGGGAGGAAAAGTTGTTACTACTGAGGTGAGGCAGTGGAATGTGTTAGTACACAGGTGGGGGAAGGTAATGTCTTACTATAGCATTGATGCATTACTATAAAGGTAAAGGATTAATGTGTTACTGGAGTGGTGATATAGAAATGGAAACAGTAAATATGTACGGTCTACCCAGGTGAAACCGAGTACATCAGCTAGTGATTGTTAATTCTGAGGATTTCCCAGTGTTATGTCACTACCATGGCAACCACAATCACATGATATAACGAACAAAGACTTTGGGACGCCCCCCTGAGCTCTATTTTCACCTTGGCTGCACACCCTTCTATCTTGATATGAGATGAATTCTGGGATCATGTGGGCCTGTGTTAGAGGTGGAGCAAGTTTTGATGTCTAACAGAAGCGGCTGATGTTTTCAATCTGTGCATGCATCACGATAAAGCTGAGACGCAGAACGAATTGTGGAGCAGACAGTGATTTTCAGTGGACGTTTCTGGGTGCTTAGCTTCTGTAAGATCAGTCGTGGTTCAAAACTGGGGGGGCATGGTAGAGATGCCCATCAATGGGCATTCCAACTATGGGCACGCAGCAATCCAGAAAGAGAGGAGGAATTGAATGGGGGCGGACATAACCGTCAGGACAATCAGAAAAGGAATGGAGCATAGTGGTGGGGGCGGGGTTAAGCTCAGTGCCTCAACCCCAGACAAAAATAAAAACTTTGCCGCATCCTATGCCATCGATGGCAGGGAACCATTGGATCTCCACCATCAATGGCAATACTATCAAGCATCAGTGGCCATGCCCCATTGTGAATACGTATCTACGTGTTACAGATGATGTGACTGAATCATAGATGGGTGGATGCCTCCAGTTTAGTCCAAGCCCCATATAACAGTACCATCCTTTAAGGTGGCACTGTAGTCCTGTCTTGAAGCCTCCACAATATTCAGTTTCGTTACTTTGCTGGACAGTGGCTGAGGCACTGCACCTCTCAGGACTGGGCCTCATGTTGGTGTTGCTTTCAGAATGTCTGAAGCTAACAGGCCTGCACAGTGGTTGTCAGCAGAGGAGAACAAGTATTGATGACACCTTTAACATCCTCTCAAAATTAACCAATATTTTTTTTTTAACATGAGCTTCAGACTCACCTGTCATTCTAGCAGGTGCTAGTTGGCAAAATTCTGGCATATATCTGGTACTATCTGAGGGTGAGGCTGTCTTTAGTAGTTATTGGAAGAGGGGAGCACTTTGTCTTGGTAGTACGTGCCAGGGTGGCTACAGATTCTTGCAAGCAATAATTCAAATAAGACATACGAAGACTACATTAAACAACCTACCAGTATTACAGTTTTACATTCTGAAGGTTATGCAGTTTTGAATGTAATCTTGTATGTGCAGCGTAGGGGTATGCAAACTTTTGTTACCACAATTTTGATGTAACCGCCAACTTCATGCACTTACCTTCCATGCAGGTAGTGGCTCTATGCAGTGCAGCTTTGAGGCAGGATGTTGCTGGGGTAATGAGGTGAGAGTGGGAATGCTTAGGGTAACAACGGACTGTGGGGGAGATGTATCAAGCCTTCTTAAGAGTGGAGAAGTTGCTCATAGCAACCAATAAGCATCTAGCTAGCATTTGTCAAGTATATTATATAAAATTATAAGTAAAAGCTAATTGGTTTCTCTGGGCAACTTCTCCACTCTATAGAAGGTTTGATATATCCCCCCTCCCCCCAAAAGTTTGCTACTCTCCCTGTGGCCAATAGCTATGCTTTATAAAAGACAGACTAATAGTCTGTAGGCTCTTTCTTAACAGACTGACCAATAGGAGGAAGACCGGATGGGAGCAAGAGCCAATGAGAAAGGGCCTGATTCAGAGTTGTATGCTAATGCTGCCTCAGCAACAATATTTGCAGCTGTGGACATACAAAGATATGCTACTTCAACTGAGGCGTCCACCTGAGCCATCATAGCTGTCCACAACTATATACACATTTGCAGCATCGGATGCTGATAATGCAAAATATTGACTTCCTGAGTGAGTCTATGGTCACCACAACTGAGACACCGGAGCCATGTTTCATACATATGGGATCACAGATGCAGGTTGTGACACGCACCCGGAATGACTGAAACACGCCTGCGTTTTTAGCTGATACTTCCCATTGCATCCCCCAAACACTCTTTGTCAATCACATTGCAAATAAAGACCCACAGTGCGCAACTATGATAATGTACCTTCACGAATGTGCATTGCAACTCAGATGCATGTGCATTAGCAAAATATCGCTCCATTTGTGAAAATTTCAGCATAGCTTACAACTCTGAATCAGGCCTATAGTGTACTAGATTAGTACTTATGTCACAATGGAGTCAGTATAAAGTTGCAAATTACTGAGTTGAGGGATGGATTTTGTGGCCCACTCGTATTGGTCCTCATTCTTTTGCCTTTGTTCCCAAGTTAGTGTCTGAGTCTCTGCTGCATGCAATGCAGTGTCAGTGTTCAGGGTTCTCATGCATTGCACTTTTTGTTGCATTAGCAACTAAGACACGTATTCTGTACAAAATTGTGAGTTGGGATGCATGGCTCAGCTTATTTGTATAATCTGTATTGCATAATTGCAAAGTGGGGCTAATTGGCACAATTCGAGAGTAGGTGAGTGTGTACACATCTATACTCAGAGTAGCAGAAAAGGGCAGTTGTGATGTTGGGTCCAAGTGTCCCAAATTTTATGAAGGTGAGGAGTCAGTAAGAACACTTGTCATAAGTTCTATTTCATAAGTATTCATTTATTATTATTCATAAGTAAGTACTATTAATCAGGTAAAACCCTGTCAGTGGAAGATTTAAGACGGCTATCACTGGATCTTCAAATATAGTACAAACGCCGGGCGGATTTCAGTGAGCAATATGGGAGGTAGGATTCCACGGTTTAGGTTGCTGTTAGAAGTCCAGTCCAGGACTTGTCTCCTGCCAGTATTCCTCTTGCTCCTGACCATGCTTCTAGCTTGCCGGTTGCTAGGAGACCCAGACGTCAGAGGATTTCGCATGTTTCCTCCTAGTGTTGCCTGATTGGCAGCTGATCCTATTTGAACTTCCTGGACTGTCGCCGCCCTGTCGGCTATAGAGTTTTCATGTGGAACTTTTGGTTATGCAAGCTGCTCTCTGTGCATCCAGACTTCCAGCTATATTTTCTACATGCAGCGTGTATTCTGCTCACCGGCTTTTAAGTGACCCAAGTACCCTGGGTCCAAGCAACGCTGTCTCCAGGGCCCTCCAGGCCATACAGCTATCCTGCTTCTATACCACGTTTCAAGTAACGCTGTCTCCAGTGCCCTCCAGGCCATACAGCTATCCTGCTTCTATACCACGTTTCAAGTAACGCTGTCTCCAGTGCCCTCCAGGCCATACAGCTATCCTGCTTCTATACCACAGTTCAAGCATCGCTGTCTACAGAGCCTCCAAGCCATACAGCTATCCTGCTTCTATACCACGGTTCAAGCATCGCAGTCTACTAAGCCCTCCAGGCCATACAGCTATCCTGCTTCTATACCACGGTTCAAGCATCGCTGTCTACAGAGCCCTGCAGGCTATACAGCTATCCTGCTTCTATACCACGTTTCAAGCATCGCTATCTACAGAGCCTCCTGGCCATACAGCTATTCTGCTTCTATACCACGGTTCAAGCATCACTGTCTGCAGAGCCCTCCAGGCCATACAGCTATCCTGCTTCTAAACCATGTTTCTAGCTACGCTGTCTACTAGGCCCTTCAGGCCATACAGCAATCCTGCTTCAACACCACATCTCAAGCACCGCTGTCTACTAGGCCTTTCAGGCCATACAGCAATCCTGCTTCAACTCCACGTTTCAAGCACCGCTGTCTACTAGGCCCTCCAGGCCATACAGCAATCCTGCTTCAATACCATGTTTCAAGCACCACTGTCTACTAGGCCCTCCTGGCCATACGACAATCCTGCTTCTACACCAGGTTTCAAGCATCGCTGTCTGCTAGGCCCTCCAGGCCATACTGCAATCCTGCTTCTATACCAGTTTTCAAGCATCGCTGTCTGCTAGGCCATCCAGGCCATCCAGCAATCCTGCTTCTTCACCACATTTCAAGCATTGCTGTCTACTAGGCCTCCTGGTCATTTAACAACTTTAGTTTGGACTGTAAACCTACAGTATATTCTATTGACTGTCCTATGGTTTCAGCTCCTTATTGCACCATTGACATGTTGTGTTTTCACTGGTCCATCATATCATTTATTTAGTAAACTGCCATGATTTAACTATACTTCTTGTGTTTGTTCTTCGATGTAGCACGTATCTCCAATACCTCCATCGCGTTCCTAGCAATTGCTAGAGGATCGTAACAGTTCCTGACTATTTTCTATGGAGTTTATGTACTAAGCCTTGGAGAGAGATCAAATGGACGGAGATAATGTACCAACCAATCAGCTCCTAACTGTCATTTTTCAAACACAGTGTGTAAAGTGGCAGGACCTGATTTGGATGATACATTATCTCCATCCACTTTATCTCTCTCCAAGGCTTAGTACATAGACCCTAATGTCACAAATGCTTGCTGATCCTTTGAGAAAAGTGTCTATTGCATAGGAGCCTGGTAATCCTATCTATATCAAGCTAGTTGTAATGGTCAGTATGAAACCGGGCAAAACGTTGACTTCCTGGGTATATTTAATAAAGTGCTGGTTTTTAGAAGTGGAGATGTCGCCCATAGCAACCAATCAGATTCTAGCATTTATCTTCTAGAAGGTGCTGGATAAATGTTAAGTAGTATCTGATTTGTTGCTATGGGCCTTAAGAGCCTCACCAACGAGTCACCCTACCTGTCCTCTATCTACATATTCAAGATTTTAGCATTGACTGCCCTGTCAACATAGGCACATAATATTGCTCTACACCCTTAAGGATTCTGCCTTTGAACCTCTATACACCCCTGCCTATACCTTCTGATATCCTGCCTATAAACCTCTAAGGATGACGCTATTTTGCGTACGCAGTTATACAGTAAATAAAGACTCCAGACCTAGAACCTGTGGTTCCAAAGCACAAAGTATTATTCAAGTAAAAGTACAGTCAGTTGCAGGCTAGTTATAAGTACAATTTAGCGCAAAGGAATTATACAGACCCAAGTACAGTTATACATACGCAGTGCTCTGGACCAGATGTAGGCATCAGCAAGAAACCCCTTGTCAATCAGCATTTAGCACGAAGACTCGAAACCCAGGGTCAGAGCACACATATTTATACCCCCAAGAAATAGACAACACAATAGAGAAGTTTGTTGCTAATACCATTGGTCCTAAAGGAGAGGGCATATGTTACAAGGCATCTAACAGGTTGGTTCAAATAGACACAGTCCAGCCTCTAACAACTGGTGGTCTCTGGTTTCCCACCTCATGCAAATCCTAGCAGTTGGTCATATAATGTACATTTTGTTGCTTGAAGTTCCTGCGGTCCATAAGTTGAGAATGCCTGTCGCGATCTCTACATCGATGTTACCGGAATACTGTTGAGAGAGTACGCATCAGTTCAATACCAAACATGACTTACTTATCACGTATAAAACCTTAGTTACAAAATAATCTTTATTTCATAGCAATTATAGTAAATGTGCATACTTGAATCTTATACCTTAAAGCTTATGGAACCTTGTATGTGAATATGTAATGTGTGAGTATGTGGAGTTTGATGTAAAGACGCTAGTTAGGTTTATCTGATTTGGGGCAGATGTGCACGCATGCAGCTAATAATTAGGATATTGTGCATTCGCTACTGAGCGTCATGTTAGCAGCTTAACTGTACGTAATGTGCGGTGTTAATGCATGAGATTCCATGCACATATATATATGTGTATACATATATCTATACATATGTATATATATATATATATATATATACACACACACACACACACATCTCATTCCTTATTTACAGTTTCACACTGTAATGCAAATGTGTTACCCCCAGCTGTGAAGCCGGGGCCATTCTGTCTGGGTGTGGGACTAAAACCTGTTTAGGATTCAGACAAATTCAATTGTGTAGATCAATGCCTGGGTTATATTATAGTTGCCGCAACTATACTTGCCTACATACAGGGATTCCCAATTTGTATGTAAAACACTCACAGTATCCTGGTGCATTGTCTATTCTATTTACTTTTCTCAAGGGCTGCATTTCTAGTTGTTTTTGGTAGATTATCAAAACCATTGCATTCTGTACTTAGTTCGTGATTTGTAACTTAAAATGGCACTGGTCGCAAAATGGCGTCTTGCAGATTCTTGTTTCTAAAATGGAGTCTAGCTTCCATTCGCAAGATGGCGTCACGCACGCCAATTTCTACGCTGATTCCGTCTCAGCCACTAATCCAGCTTTGACACCCTGTTCCTCATCATGGAACTATCAGCGTTACTGGTCTGCTTTTTGTTCGGCCATTAGAGCAGCTCTGATGTCTTGAAGTTGGGGCAAAAGCATAATTGTTTCAAACTGCTAGAACACAGAAACTGGAAGTTTGGGCACCTGCGCAGAGGGGAAAGCTCAGACTTGAAAGAAAGGGAAGGCTGTTTGACAGTAATTAAGGGTGAGTCTATTAACAGTAATTGTTAGGTGAATATCTTCCCACAGATGTTTCCTAACTCTAGGCCTGATTCAGATGTGGATGCAGTACACATTGCTGCTGTGTCTTTGGACAAAGCAGTGATGTGTAAATATTCTAATTCTGCAAGAGGCATCAGAAGGAATTAGACACCTCCTGTCAGCATCTGCGATCCAAGTGTTGCATCCGAAAACACAGCATCAGATCACCATTGCGACCATTGGTCAAGGCTACTCAGATTGGCCATCTTACCTGTGTTGCAGAGGCCTGGCCTGTCACGGCCAGGGTATTTCAGCATGGCGCTAGGCGAGTGTTACCTGTGAGGTCATTGTGGCGTGGGCTGTCTGGTGGCGGAGCTGGTGTCTGGCGGGGGGCTTTGGCTGCGCGCGTTGTTGTGCGGGCCTGTTGTCACTCTGCGCTGGTAAGGCCTGGCAGCGTCTCCATTCCATTTGGCATGGCGCCGCCATCTTGCCTTCTGGCCATGTGATGCGGCTGGCCAATCCTGGTGAGTCACATGTTCCCTCCGGCCAGTAACAGCACGGCATGGGGTATTTAGGAAGGGTCAGTGCCTTCCTTTTTTGCCAGTGCAACGTGTATCTCAGCCTAGCTGAGAGGGAGTTCTCTGTGCTTATCCTGTTCCTGTGAATTCACTGTCTGCCAGTCTGCCTGTCAGATTCTAGCTCCCACTGGACTACCCCGCTTCCTCCATCACCCTTGCCCATACCTGTGTGCCTGAGCCTGCTGACATCCTGCGCTTCAGTTCACTACCTGCATACCTGGCTTGATTATTTTCAGTTCACTACCTGCATACCTGGTTTGATTATTTTCAGTTTCACTACCTGCACACCTGGACAGCTCTAATTGTTTCTACTTGGACATTAACCCTTTTACTCCCACCACAGAACTCTTGTGCACATTTATATATTCCTGGACTTTTATTTACTGCCACATTATATGTCTACTCAAGCACTTATTAAAAATCCTAGTTTTATTTTCAAATCTGCTTCTGTGATCGCTCCTGCTACTACCCCGGGTCCACAAACAACCCAGAACATAACAGTTTGCACTGGCCCCACGGAGCTGGCCACGGATCAGGAGTCAGGAGTGGATTTGTTCCGGTGCATTTCTGGTCGTTTAGAAAATCTGGAAAACATGCAGCATCAGATGGCTCAATTTCTGCAAGAGATGCCCAAGCGACAGGATAGTTTGCAAACTTCCTTTTCTACCCCTGAAGTACCAGCATCTACATCCGCATCAGCGTCTGGGAATACAGGAGGCAGATCATCTCCCCGCTTACATCTTCCTTTACCAAATAAATTTGACGGCAATCCTAAACTCTGCCGAGGATTCCTAAATCAGTGTGACATACATTTTACCCTGCAGCCTGACAACTTTCTAACTGCAAGAACTAAAGTGGCTTATATAGTCTCTCTGTTATCCGGCCAGGCCTTGGAATGGGCTTCCCCACTCGGGGAGCGCTCAGATCCGCTGCTGGATAATTATGCAGGCTTTGTGTCATCCTTCAGGAGGATTTTCGATGAACCTGGGCGTACTGTATCAGCATCATCAAACATCATGACACTGAGACAAGGGGTCCGTCCTGTCAGTCAATATGCCGTGCAATTTCAAATTTTAGCATCAGAGCTCAAATGGAATGAGGAAGCCCTCACCTCGACCTTCTGGCAAGGGTTGTCAGACCGACTAAAGGATGATCTAGTCACTCGAGAGCTTCCTACTAATCTGAACGACATGATTTTGTTGTGTATCAAAGTTGACCTACGCTTCAGGGAACGTCAGGCTGAAAAAAACAGAACTGACCGGCAAAGGTCATTTACCCCCTCCATTTCTACCTGTCCCATTCCTTCTCCTACTGAAGAGGAGCCTATGCAGGTGAATCATACACACCTCTCCAAAGAAGAACTTCAGAGAAGAATGCAAAAGAACCTCTGTCTGTACTGCGGAGAGTCCGGTCACCTGCTGATCTCCTGCCCCCGTAATCCGGGACAACCTGGCAAAGGGGTTCATTCGCCCCTCTACTTCACCTGCCGGAGCTGAGTTTTTCTTCGTTGGCAAGAAGGACGGTGGTATAAGACCATGTATCGATTATCGAGGCCTTAATGACATTACTGTAAAGAATAGATACCCTCTTCCCCTGATTACTGAGTTGTTTGATAGGGTCAAGGGCTCTGTCGTTTTTTCTAAATTAGATCTGAGAGGGGCTTACAACCTCATTCGTATCCGAGCTGGAGATGAATGGAAGACCGCTTTTAATACCAGAGATGGACATTTCGAGTATTTAGTAATGCCTTTTGGATTGTGTAACGCCCCTGCTGTCTTTCAAAGTTTCGTTAATGAGATTTTCCGGGATTTGTTTTATGTTTCGGTTGTTGTCTATCTGGATGACATACTGATTTTTTCACCCTCTGTGGCTAAACATCAAGAACATGTTAAAGAAGTTCTGACCCGTTTCAGAGAAAACCACCTTTACTGCAAACTGGAGAAGTGCGTCTTTGGAGTGCCCAGTGTACCTTTTCTCGGCTATGTAATATCTGGCTCCAGTTTAGAAATGGACCCCCAGAAGGTATAAGCAATTCTGGATTGGACCCGACCTCAGACACTGAAGGCCATCCAGAGATTGTTGGGCTTCGCCAATTATTATAGATGCTTCATTAAGGGATTTTCTACACTGCTGGCTCCCATTACAGCCTTGACCCGCAAAGGTGCTAATCCTGCCCAATGGTCACCTGAGGCAGAGTCTGCCTTTCATCTTCTAAAACAGGCCTTTATCTCAGCACCAGTTCTTCGACAACCAGATCTGGACAGGCCTTTTTTGTTGGAAGTAGACGCATCATCTGAAGCTGTGGGAGCAGTCTTGTCTCAACGTTATGAGGACAACCGAGTTCATCCGTGTGGGTTCTTTTCTAAAAAATTCTCACCTGCCAAAAGGAAAATACGCCATAGGTGAGCAAGAACTACTAGCTGTAAAGTTGGCGTTGAAGGAATGGAGATATTTGCTAGAAGGTGCCAAGTTTCCATTTACTGTATTTACGGACCATAGAAATCTCCTATTTCTCAAAAACCTCCAATGTGTGAGTCCTCGTTTGGCCCGCTGGGCAATATTCTTTGCCAGGTTTCAGTTCACCCTGACCTTCCAGTCTGGAGCACTTAATCAGAAGGCTGATGCCCTATCGAGATCTCTCCTCTGTGATGATCAATCTGAAAATCAAAGCAATACCCCTGTCTTGGAATCAAGAGTTTTCGCCGCATTACAACTTCCGCCTCCTACGGGAAAATCATTTGTGGCCCCGGAATTAAGGAAGCAGCTTCTCACTTGGGCACATTCCTCTCGCTTCGCAGGGCACTCAGGCACTCGGAAGACCTTGGAGTTCCTGAAAAGACACTATTGGTGGCCTTCAATGAAGGCAGATATAATGGAGTTCATCTCTTCCTGCTCCTCCCGTGCCCAGCATAAATCATCACGACAAGCTCCAGCTGGGGAATTGCTTCCATTACCTACTCCATCACGTCCATGGACGCATCTCTCCATGGATTTCGTCACAGACCTGCCAGTCTCTCAAGGTTTCAACACTATCTGGGTTGTAATAGACCAATTTTCTAAGATGGTCCACTATATACCATTGAAGAAGTTACCTTCTGCCCCTGACCTGGCACAGTTGTTTGTCCAACACATATTTCGTCTACATGGCCTTCCTGCTGAAATTGTCTCTGACCGTGGTGTGCAGTTTACTGCAAAATTCTGGAGGGCTTTGTGTTCTGTTCTTCAAGTGAAGTTAAACTTTTCCACGGCCTACCATCCGCAAAGCAACGGCTCCACCGAGAGAGTTAATCAAGATCTAGAGACTTGCTGCCGTGGGCTGAGTTTGCACATAATGCTTCCTACCACTCGTCAACTAACCAAACGCCATTTCAGGTTGTATATGGCCTTCATCCTCGTTTTCCCGAATTCCGAAGCCTGCCTGTTTTCGATGTTCCGGCCGTGGAGGACACGGTGCGGAATTTTGCTGCCAGAAGTCATTAATCCAGTGGCCTATTGTCTACAGTTACCCCCATACCTAAAAATCCCTAATTCCTTCCATATTTCCTTATTGAAGCCCCTGGTCCTGAATAAATTCCATAGTGCTCTACCTGCTTCTCCTCGAGTCCAGACGGAGAGAGGAGTTGAGTTTGAGGTCGCCCAGATCTTGGACTCTCGTCTACGCAGAGGTCATCTACAGTATTTGCTGGACTGGAAAGGTTACGGTCCAGAGGAACGTTGCTGGACTGGTGCTCGTGATGTCCACGCTCCCACGCTCATCAGGAGATTCCATTCTGCCCATCCGGAGAAGCCTGGTGAGTGTCCTGAGGCCAGTAACAGCACGGCATGGGGTATTTAGGAAGGGTCAGTGCCTTCCTTCTTTGCCAGTGCAACGTGTATCTCAGCCTAGCTGAGAGGGAGTTCTCTGTGCTTATCCTGTTCCTGTGAATTCACTGTCTGCCAGTCTGCCTGTCAGATTCTAGCTCCCACTGGACTACCCCGCTTCCTCCATCACCCTTGCCCATACCTGTGTGCCTGAGCCTGCTGACATCCTGCGCTTCAGTTCACTACCTGCATACCTGGCTTGATTATTTTCAGTTCACTACCTGCATACCTGGTTTGATTATTTTCAGTTTCACTACCTGCACACCTGGACAGCTCTAATTGTTTCTACTTGGACATTAACCCTTTTACTCCCACCACAGAACTCTTGTGCACATTTATATATTCCTGGACTTTTATTTACTGCCACATTATATGTCTACTCAAGCACTTATTAAAAATCCTAGTTTTATTTTCAAATCTGCTTCTGTGATCGCTCCTGCTACCACCCCGGGTCCACAAACAACCCAGAACATAACATGGCCTCAGCACTTCCAAAAAACAGGGGTGACACATCCCAGTTTCCGGGAACTCAGGCTGGCGCCAACCCCTCCCCAGTCAATCAGGCTGCAGCTGTCGGGCACTGTCAGCGTGATCGCAGTATTCATTCTGCATATGTGCAGAAAGGGTCCTGCTCATGTGTAGCTCACCCACTATCGGGTTAATACATAAACCTTCAGGTTTACGAACTAACCTGAATCAGGCCCTCAGTGCTTGTCAGCAGTGCTAAGACTAAGACTTGGTCACCTGTTAACATGCCTACCTGTGTCTTTTCCCATTTTGTATTTGGATATCTGTCACCAGACCTTGCAATGTATCTGGCCTGCTTCTGTCCTCTCCTTTATTTTTTTTATACCTCATGGTACCAGACTTTGGATTGGATCTAATGTGTTAACTATCCATACATGCCTACCCTCTTCGAATTCGCGGGAGGCTCCCGATTTTTTGGGTAACCCCCCACACCACTGGAAGGGTAGGCACTTCTCCCGCATTCTGCCCACTTCCTAGTGAAGTGGGCAGAATGGGGAGAATTTCCGCTGTGATCGCGGGTCCCTGTTTAGGGGGCGGGGCTTAATGATGTGATTCTCCATGAATCACATAATTTAGTCACGCCCCTATGTAAATTAGCACTAATCGCGGTAACTTACATTGAAGGGGCGGGGCTTAATGATAAACTGTCAGGCCCCGCCCCATCTCAACCCACCTGCCTCTCCTCCCCGGGCATCTCCTGGGAAGATTAATAGAGACAGTAGTGGTGCGCTTTGGGGCAATCTTAGTATGTCCTTGGTGTGGAGTGTATATCTGTGTTTGGATTACTTTTAAACGTATGTGATTCTAATATAACAATAAGCATAAAGTCCTGACTTTGGATCTGTAGGATGGGTGTTCTTAAAAAGGAAGTCTGTATGGGGCCCCAGTCCTTGAATGGGGAATGTCCGTACTTATGTCCACAATCCCATTAAGTTCTTATAGAGAAGGATCGTTTGGATGGTCCCAAGTACTGTAATAATCTTAAGAAGCTAATCCTGTGGTATCTGTAGGATGGATGTACTTATGATGTGACTTGATGATAATGTGCACCAACTCAAATATAATACATGGGGAAGACACAACAAAGGTAGGCATGTATGTAACTATCTGAGATCTCAGTGTACAACTGCTGTTTGGGACTACCCTGCAAATACTGAGGTGTTATAATGGAGTTTCACCTTCTGTTGCTGTGGATTTACTAAACCCAGAAAACCTTGTGAGCAGTTCCATGTTTTGACAGTTGCCCTCTGGTCAACCAGCAGTTGGGTAAATTGTCTATTTATTTGGAGGCTGCTGTGCTAATGGACTTGCATTGTGTTGCAAATACAGGCATATAATACGCTACAGGAGACAACAGTTGCCTAGTAATTACCTTTTTTTTGTAACCCCTAATTATTTTTATTATTTTTATTATATATTATTTTTTTCCTCTGATGAAGCAGTGGGCAGAGCTACAGAGAAACATGTTAGGTGCCTCAACATTCCTTTTGCATGCTATGAGCATTAAACGTATTTTATCATCAAATGTTTAATACACTTACCACCCCATCCCCAGTTTCCGTACGGGACACAGCAATTCAGATGGATTCCAGGAGAGCTATAAGGGATATAGTCGGCATCCCGACGGTCAGGATTCCTGTGGTTTGAATCCTGGTGCTAGAATCCCAACAGCAGTCTGAATCCCAAAGATAAGTATTAGGGTTAGGCATTAGAGGGAGGATTAGAGTTATGCTGTGGGAGGGGGAATTATGGTTTGACTGTGTGAGGGGGGTAGGGTTAGGCTTCAGGAGGTAAGGATTATGCTTAAGATGTGGAAAAGGTGGGTTTGGGTAAGGGTTAGGGTTACTTAGCAAATTCTTTTGGGATTACCGTATATACTCGAGTATAAGTTGACCCGAATATAAGCCGAGGTACCTAATTTTACCCCCAAAAAACTGGGAAAACTTATTGACTCGAGTATAAGCATAGGGTGGGAAATGCAGCAGCTACTGGTAAATTTTAACAATAAAAATAAATACCAATAAAATTACATTAATTGAGGCATCAGTAGGTTAAATGTTTTTTGAATATTTATTTCAAAGAAAAACAGTAAACTAGCTCTGTAAGTGGAAAAGAGAGTCAACAAAACCAATATGGTATCAACAATAACTTTAAAAGTACAAAAACCTTAGCTCAATCAGCAACCAAGCTAAAACAAAAGAGTTAAAATCCTTCAAAACTGGATTCCTCCTCATCATCTGTATGTCCAAACAGAGCTTCAACTCTATCTGGTGTGAGGCTATCAGCATAGACATTGTCGTCATCACTGAGTTCGCAGTCATCACCATCACTGCTGTCGTTCTCATACAAAGCGCTGTCTTCACTGCCATCCATAGCATTACTAATGCCACATTACTTGAAGGCACGTTGCACCATGTCCTCTGGAATCTCTTCCCATGCATCACGAACCCACTTTGCTACCAATTCTATTTCGGGCTTCATCAGATTTCCAACTTTTGTCAATCGGGCTTGACCAGATGACATCCATTCATGCCACATTTTTCGCACACGGTCTTTGAAAGTTGTTTAAACACACATCTAGGGGCTGCAATACAGATGTAAGCCCACCTGGAATAACGGCCAAAGAAACTTGAGAAGACTTTGCCAATTTTTTTATGTTATCAGATGTGTGGCCTCTGAACATATCCCAAACTAGCAATGATGGTTTTTTCTTTAAGGCTGTTCCTGGACGTCCGTTCCAAATTTCTTCCAGCCATTTTTTTGTTCCGTCTTCATCCATCCAGCCTTTAATATGTGCACGCACTGTAATTCGTGGTGGGAATTTGACCTTTTTAGGCAAGGTCTTTCTTTTAAAAATAATGACAGGCCGCAGCTTAGTTCCATTAGCCAAACATGACAGAACGACTGTGAAATGATTTTTTTCATTTCCTGTGGTTCTGAGTAAAATAGTTTTTTCTCCCAAATTTGCCACAGTTCTGTTGCTATGAAGATCAAAGGTCATAGGTGTTTCATCCATATTCCCAATATCTCCCAGGTCAAAGTTATGGATCCTTCTTTGTTTTATGATGAATGAATGGAATGACATCACTTTCTCATCAAGGTCTTTTGGCAACTTCTGTGAAATCTTTGTTCTTTGCCGCAAACATAAGGCAAACCTATTCATAAAGCGGGTACACCATCCTGCTGACGCAACAAAATTCCCTACTTGCAATACTGTTATTGCTCTCTTCTGCTCTTGACACAACCTTTAGTTTGAAACCAGCTTCGTATGACCTGCGTTTTTGTTTTGGTCCAGGATTAGAAGTATTGGGATTCATTTCTAACAAGATAAAAAAAAGACTTTGAAAACTTTTGAACAGTACGCATGCACTAGGCCGTGCTGCGTTGAAAGCCTGCTACAGTACTTCTATTTGCTCTCTGTTTGCAAGCTCTAGCCGTACACATCCATTCGCACAGCGAGCACGTTGATGTGCCAGGCAAGATTTCACTCCAGCTGACGTTGTCCAGCTGTTCCCGACGTGGCTCTGCGCAGTGTGACGTGATGTCAGAGGTATTACCAGCACATGAGCAGCTTTGTGGATGGCTTTGCATAGCGCTGTGCTATGGAAAGCCGTCCGCCCAGGGTGAAAGCCGCTCAGTGTGTATGGTTCTGGACACTGGCCCAAATTTTTTGGTAAGCGGGTATATTTTTTGGCGCCCCCCCTATGCAGTGTTCCCGGTAGTGGTCCCCCCTATGCAGTGCCCCTTGTGCCCCCAGTAGTAAGCCCCTTATATAGTGCTCCCAGTAGTAGCACCCCTTGTAGTGCCCCAAGTAGTAATATCCCCCCTAGTAGTGCCCCCAGTAGTAATATCTCCCACTGGTAGTGCCCCCAGTAGTAATCCACCCCCCTGGTAGTGCCCCCAGTAGTAATCCACCCCCCTGGTAGTGCCCCCAGTAGTAATCCCCCCCTTGTAGTGCCCTCAGTAGTAATCCCCCCTTGTAGTGCCCCCAATAGTAATCCCCCTCCTGGTAGTGCCCCCATAGTAATCCCCCTCCTGGTAGTGCCCCCAGTAGTAATCCACCCCACTGGTAGTGCCCCCAGTAGTAATCTACCCCCCTGGTAGTGCCCCTAGTAGTAATCTACCCCCTGGTAGTGCCCCTAGTAGTAATCCACCCCCCTGGTAGTGCCCCCAGTAGTAATCCACCCCTCTGGTAGTGTCCCCAGTAGTAATCCACCTCCCTGGTAGTGCCCCCAGTAATAATCCCCCCCTTGTAGTGCCCCCAGTAGTAATCCCCCCTGGTAGTGCCCCCATAGTAATCCCCCCCTGGTAGTGCCCCCAGTAGTAATCCACCCCCCTGGTAGTGCCCCCAGTAGTAATCCACCCCCCTGGCAGTGCCACCAGTAGTAATCCACCCCCCTGGTAGTGCCACCAGTAGTAATCCACCCCCCTGGTAGTGCCCCAGTAGTAATCTACCCCCCTGGTAGTGCCCCTAGTAGTAATCCACCCCCCTGTTAGTGCCACCAGTAGTAATCCACCCCCCTGGTAGTGCCACCAGTAGTAATCCACCCCCCTGGTAGTGCCCCAGTAGTAATCTACCCCCCTGGTAGTGCCCCTAGTAGTAATCTACCCCCCTGGTAGTGCCCGCAGTAGTAATCCACCCCCTGGTAGTGCCCCCCGTAGTAATTCACCCCCCTGGTAGTTCCCCCAGTAGTAATCCACCCCCCTGGTAGTGCCTCCAGTAGTAATCCACCCCCCTGGTAGTGCCCCCAGTAGTAATCCCCCCTGGTAGTGCCCCCATAGTAATCCCCCCCTGGTAGTGCCCCCATAGTAATCCCCACCCCCCCAGTAGAGAGAGACTTAATAAAAAAAAAAAAAACAACACTTACCTGAAACCCCGCTCCTGGTCCCGACGCTTCTACCGGCTCCTCCAGCTGCTTTGCATTATGGGAGAGACATCGTCATGATGACGTCTCTCCCATTACCCACTGCGGGAGCCGGAAGATGGAAGATGGGATTACAGCAAACACACAGCTGCCGGCACAGGCGGCTGTGTGTTTGGCAGTGTGTAGCGCTGACCGAACTCCGTCTGGTCAGCGCTACACACGCGGTGCAGCTGTGTTACAGAGACACAGTCTGCACAGCGGCCCGCATGGTACGCTACTCAGCAGCGTACCATGCGGGCATGACTCGAGTGTAAGCCGAGGGGGTGATTTTTCAGCACAAAAAATGTGCTGAAAAACTCGGGTTATACTCGAGTATATACGGTACTACTGTCGTAATGCCGCTGTTGATATTCTGACTGTCAGGATCGCGTACCCAACCCACCTATACAACTGTGCAAAGGATCTCCTTGCTAATTGGGACTCCCTCTTGTCAAGCCTGGTAATATCCCTTCAATTCATATGCAGGAGTTTGCTTCCTGAATACTATCAGCCCCAACCAATTAACATTCAGAAGAGTCACTGTGGTCCTTTATTGACTGGTGGGCTGAATGATGAATATTTAAATGGTTACACATACTGTATTGTGCTTTTTTCCTCAAAGTTGCATTTTTATATCGTTGTGCTTTCAATAATTTCTTAACAGAATACATTGCTTATATACAATTTTTATATCCTAGCTCGCAAGTCCATTGTAGTCCATAGTAATTCTTCATTATTCATTTATTTATATGTAACAAGCGCTGTGTTTCCCTTCTTAGGGGCCTATGTACTAAGCCTTGGAAAGAGATAAAGGGCCTGATTTAGCAAGGATCACAACTGCGATCACGGCTGCAATTACTCACGCAGTCTCAATGCGATGATATTCTAATCCACTGCGATCGCTATGCCGTCGCAGCACAGCATAAGGACACCCACTTTACCTTACACATCCGTAACATCGAGTACCATCGCAGCCTCACGCACACTTGCACAAGCTCTGACCTTACTCAGGAATTGCTAACCTCATCTCACGCAGTGAGTACACAAGCTGCATTTAGCAACACAGTGGATTTTTTATGCACGCCCATGCAACGGCGTTCGAACGCATTGGCACACCTGCGTTTCGCCGACCACCACCTCCAATGGTACTTCCTATCAATCACTCTGCGATGGGTCTGCGTAGTGACTGCGATCGCAGTGGAGTGTTCGTGCACTGAGATGCATTGCAGAACGCAACAATCGGCCGATTGCATGTGTAATCGCAGTTGCGATCCTTGCTGAATCAGGCCTAAAGTACCAACCAATCAGCTCCTAACTCACTTTACATGCTGTGTTTGAAAAATTACAGGAGCTGATTGGTTGGTACTTCATCCACTTTATCTCTCTCCAAAGCTTAGCACAAAGACCCCTTAATTCTTTACAAGTATATAGATCTCTTTGAGATCAGTAGGATTTATGGACACCCCTCCTCACAGCTGCTGACTATAGCACCATTTTAAGGATTTTTTTTATAGTGCTCATTCTCTGTAGATTATTTCAGATATAGAAGGCTGTTATGTTATTGTGTCCGGTACTATCTGTTTTGAAACGGTTACCTTAGATTTACACACCTATCAAAGAATAACAATAATAATTATTTTTTATTAAGACCTTTTGAACATATTGGACAAGTGACTCAGGACCTGATTCAGCAAGGAATGCAAATGAGAGAACGCAAGCACCCGCCTGATGTTTTCACACTGCGCATGCATATGCATCGCACTGCACATGCGCGAACTAGCCAGTGCGATTGGGTAAGGGTACACAGACTATATGCAGCGTTTACGCAAAACCTTCCGATATTGATAGACAGGAAGTGCTGTTTGTGGTAGGTGATGGGGGGGGGGGTTGGGCGAACACAGGCGTGCCTTTGCATTGGGACACCATTATAGTGGCATGCTTAATTAAGGCAGTGTGGCGGCATACGCAGCCAGACGACTTGATGCACACAGGAGGTAGCCAAAATACTGCACGACATCAGGTCAACCTCTTTTGTGCGTATGGTTCTGATGGTTCTCGATGTTACCGATGTTTCCGCTGTCTTGCGGACTACTCAGGCTTTGAGTAAAGGGAAGTGGGCGCCATTGTGTAGTGCTGGGCCCTGCATCTTCTGCTACGGTTGCCGTGCGTATTCAATGATTAGTATATACACGGAGCGGCCGAATGCGTGCGTTCTTTCACTTGCGTTCCTTGCTGAATCAGGCCCTCAGTTACATATTGGTGGTGGTGGTGTAGGAGTCCTTCTATCCCCCTACTCTTCCTTCCAATTCATACCCTTAGAACCATCATTTCATTCTCTTTCTTTGAGCTTCTGCTACCTTTTCCAACCTGTTAATCTACGAATAGCTGTCAGCTATTAACCCCCTGGCCCTGTCTCTGACAACTTTGCTTCCTGGTTCCCCCACTTCCTTTCTTAGACCTTTCCTCCCTTATATTAGGTGACTTCAATATACCTATTGGTGTTTCCACTGTCTCTAAATTCCTTACCTTCACATCATCATTTGGTCTTTTTCAGTGGACCTCCTCACCCTCCCATGTGAGCGGACACTCACTTGATCTGATCTTCACTTAACGTTGTGATATGTCTGACTTTACAAATTCCCCATTACCTCTCTTTGATTATCATCTTCTTTCTTTTAACTTATCCCTCACTCCTTCTCTACCCCCCAAGGCTACCATCACCAAGTGTAACCTTGAGACTATTGACTATATGTCCTCCCTGCTTGACTCACTTCTCTCCCCTATTGTCTCTCTCTCCTGCCCTAACCAAACTGTTTCCCTATACAATGTCTCCCTTCTGTTCTAGACTCTTGCTCCAGTGGTCACTACTCACCTTTGCAGATCTACGCCTCAACTTTGGCATTCCTAATGCATCAGATCCATGCACAAGTGCTCCCAAACTGTTTTCCAGTGTTTGGGAGCAAAGGACAATTGTCATTTGCTCAAATGCATTACCGGATTTTTGGAGGAAAGTTGGCCTGTTGCACGGCCAGCTTTACAATGTAACAGTGAGCAGCAGGCGTTTCCATTCAGCACAGGGAAGATGCAATCAGCAGAATAGAAAAGAACAGACTGTCAGCGTTGATTCTCTTTCCCTGCTGTGAGTAGATGTAGATTTGTGCTTTAGGTTTATCTCACTAACTTTTGTTTTCCCATGTATGCCTCTGCCTCCATCACACACTTTGTATGTGTATATGCATATCTCCCCTTTCTATGATTCCTATCTCCCCTTTTTGTTTATATATATCTGTCCCCTTCTTAATACCCCTTTGTGTACACCCTACTGAAAATCTGCAGACACTTTTAATTTGTTTAAACAAAATGAGCAAATATTTTAAAACTTTTGTTCATTTAAAAAAATATATATTCAAAGAATAAAGCTTATTTTAATTGTATTAATCTGGTTCTCCTGAGATTGTGGCAACAGGACAGGTATTGCGGTAGTATAAATACTGCCGTGATACTTGGAAACCCTGTTCTCGAAATCCTGCTTAGTTCCTGAGGGGGCTCTGAGCTGGCCTATAACTACATGATGGGGGCTGTGAGGTGGCATGTAAGTTCATGAGGGGGGCTCTGAGGTGGCATATAAATTCATGAGGGGGGCTCTGGGGTGGCAAACAAGTTAATGAGTGGGGGCTCTGGGAAGGACATGAGGGAGGGGTGCTCTGAGCTGTGATAATATTCAAGAGTGAATTCAGAGATTTGGAAATAGATAACAGGATGTTGTCAGCATATAAATTGAGGGTATATTTGCCCTGATCAACCTTAATTCTCGAAATATATGTTTTTTTTTCCGGAAATTGGCAGTTACCTCAAACTGTACTATTTATTAATGCCGTTCCACCCCAAAAACCAGCAGTTTCTTTAGCTTTTTGTTAAATAGTAGTTATACCCAAATAATGAACAAATGAGAGAGAATATTATTATTATCTTTTATTTGTTTTGCACCACTAAGTGAAAAGGATAAATAACCAATACAATCTAAAATATAAAAAGTGATCAAACAGTCATTACAATGGCAAAAAAAATAAACAAAGTGAAATATTTATACAACAAAATGAAATACAGTTATATTAGGAGCAATTTTTAACCATGTGCCTGTGAAGGGCAGATTGAAAGGATCAGAATTATTGACTGTAACTCTAAGTAGGTGCACACTGGAGCACTTTGGATATAGTACTTGATTTGATATTACGCAACGAATGGCCTCCGGATAGCGCATAGCGTAATCAAGAATTACCAAAACATACTGGTGCCCTAAAGCTGATGTTTCCAATAAATCCACCAGGTCCATGCCTATTCACTCAAAGGTAACTTGAACCACCTGAATAGGAATCAAGGGGGCCCTATAATCAGGTTTTCTAAAATACTGGGCAGTACAGGCAGTACATTTTTGCTGCCATATGTATTCCCAGCCAGTAAAACCTTAATAGCACTCTTTTATGGGTCTTGTCTTCTCCCAAATGATCCCAACAATGATGTGTGTATGCAACTTTCAGAACTAAAGGAACGTGTACCTGCAGTTTCAAAAGTTGATCAACTTTTTCCCTTGAACAACCCCTGCTCTATACAACAATTCTCTAAAAAACAAAAAATGCTACACCTTCTGCCAGCCTGGCAGCTATCACTATACCACTACAGCGGTTTTAAATGCATTATTTAGGGTAGCATCATTAAGTTGATCCCTAGCAAATTCTTGTAACAAATATAAGTCTTGGGATTGGGGACCAGTCCTCAGTTTCATCTGGTGGCACCAAGGTTTCCACAACAGTGTCCATAGAACTCAATTCATTTATAAAATTGTGGTGGATGGGTATAGGTAGATAGGGTCCCCGTCACCTGTATCCTCACTATAATAGGGATAGATAAGATATATATATATATATATATATATATCTCTAGGTATTTATACCTATGTCTTTATTCATATATTGTTAATCACCTAGATCTAGAGGTCCACTTATATTTGTTTAACAGATGTATAACATCTCATCAATCATTAATATTATTTGTTTATAATTGAATACTACATTATTTGAGAATCTTAGCTGATATAGAGGCCTGTTGATGTTTTACCTTTATTATGACGATATAAACTGCCCCTTATAAGTGGATATGCTCCACATTTGTGATCCATTCAATCATTCTTTATTATTTATGGGCTCTTACTATTAAGTACCATGGATGATATTTTCCCAACCTAAGATTGAATTAAATAAGATGACCTACGATATATTTTTATAACATTATTTGATACCTTATCGAATTGTCTAAGAGATTATTGTAGAGATAGTACCTCCTAGTATAATGCTTGTTCTATTTCTCTTAAGATTGATTTGTATTTTAATTCATTGTTCTAGATAAATTAGAGTCACAGCCATTTAGATTTATGCTTTATATATATGCCAATGGGCATGTAGAGTGGATTTTGATATGCACAAAATACATGGATTATAATACAACACACAATGTGGACTATAATAACCTAGTATACTGAGCAATTCTGAATATTGTTGCGGGCGATATGCTTACATTATATGCTTAGTCACTGTGTTTTAAAATAAACAATCCTCACTGAGCACTATGCAAGCGGGTCGCGTGGTATTTATTTACATCACGTGATCTGACGCTGGAGGCCAATAGAGACCTTTCTTTACCAATTACTATGTTTCGACTTTGTAACCTAGCAACAGACGCTAGTGAGTGTGATGCAATCCGACCACGTGATGTATGTTTATATCACATGATCAAGCATCCCGATCTGACGCGGAAATGAAATGGAAGCCTCTATAGGCTGTACGGAGTCACGTGTGTTACTATGGACACCATGTGACCAGATGCCGATCTTTACACTTGCTTAGATCGGGTAACTTTTAAGGTCTTAAACTGTATATTTATGTCATTTTGTGTTGGTTATGAGAGAACTTAGCGGTTTTATTTATATTATGATACTGATAATGGGAATATGTAAGATTCTCTATACGGCTTGATTGATTCATTTTTGGTGCTAGCTGCAGCTGATTGTCATTTCAATTTGGATATGGATATATAAAGCCCTACTTTTGAACCATGGGGATCATGCTACTGAGGGAGCTGTGGGATCTACCACAGCAAAACGTGTTTGGCACCCCTATATATTGTACAGCACTTGGATTCCTATGTGGATTACACCCTCTGGACCAGTGTTATTCATCACTTTCCAGCTCCAGTTTTTTACAACACGTCAGCATGCCAGTGCAGGAATCTTTGCACCATCTGTAGGCTGTGGACATCTAACAAAGTCTGGTAAATATATCAGCTGGATAATATTCCGGATCCACCTGTGTAGGCCAGTGACTGTTGCTATATTCTTTTAAACTTTCAACAATAATGTGAATGAGACACACATTTTTTTACCCAGCTATTTCTCAGGATTTATTTATACCATTTATCTCATGGACATTTTTTTCTTCTTTTTTTGATTTGGACATTATATATTTCATTTAATATATTTGTACTTTTTTATTATTGATATTGGATTTTTCGATTGTCCTTTTATCGACAATAACGTATTAGATGTTTTCCTATTGTGGATAATATATTAAACTATTCGTTTCAATCAAGCCGTATAGAGTCATATAGTAGATTTTGATATGTATTGATTAATTGTATATGTATTTTTAGGTATCATTTGCATATATTGATAGGTTTTCTAGCGCTGTTCATACCTACCTCTTCTCTACATTATATCACCAGGAGCTGACACCTCCGCGTGAACTAGCTGCTTTTTGACAGCACCAACTGATACCCTTTTCTTTTCTTTGTCATTACATTTAGTCTTTCCTATCAGTGGCAGCAGTCATGATGAGTTATAAAAACAGAGAGACTAGACGACGCTCGTATATAACACAATGGGATACTAACATAGATACTCCCGAGGAACCGGGCAATATAGGTCTCCATAAAATGCTCTATAAATTAGAGAATCTTCTCAAAGCAGAATCCAAACATTGGTTGGATAGTGTGCACTTAGAAAAATGCATAGATAAGGGTATTATTATTTTCCAGGGCCTTAGGTTAACTAAACCTTCGATTTTCACGGAGAATACTGATTTTCAAATGGAATGGGATAAGATTCTAGACACTTGTTCCCTGTCACTCATGAAACTGGTGGTTAAATATAGATCCACCAAAGTCCAAGAGTGTGAGAAAGAAATAGAGGAACTTAATAAGAGCTTGGTTCCCTTTGAGAAATCACCAGAATTTATAGAGAAGGACCATATCATCTGCAAAAGAATTGAGAGATACGAGAAACAACTCCTTGAAAAGAAACAAAAGAAATTCAAGAGAGATTTAGCAGATTATAATGAGAATAGGATTAGAACATATAAACATTTTAAGAAGGATCTCAGGAAAAATTCTGTAAATAATATCAGAACACATGATTATCAGAATTATGATAGAAAGCCCTACAATAGATCTGACTCCAGATTGTTCACTAAATATCCTAGAGAGCAGAGATTCAGAACTTCAGAGATTTCTATTGGAATAGGATCTCCCGGATACTTGGATGGGGGAGCTAGACCTAAAACTAGACCTCAAAACAGAGAATATCCTTTAAGACAAAGATTTGTCTCGGAGGATTTTCAAGAGGCATGACCCCCACCCAATCATTGGGGAGGGGACTCCCAGTCTCGTCACTATATGTCAAATCAAAAACGACTAAGAGACAGAAGTCCAGAGGTAGAAGAGGGGTCTACGTACCCACAAGAAAAAATCTAAAAAGAATTTAGTTCCCCATACAAATCATCAGAATGAGACAAATAGTCAGAAGGATGTTATACCCTGCAATGTTTTTAACCTATCTTCCAAACAATTAGACCAAGATCAGATCTCATTACTTAATAAGGGATTGAAATTCTCCCCCACAACAGATCCAAACATTTTCGATCTATTTGTGGACCTCAATAAATTTCTACACAACTTATGTAGACAAAGATATTTCGCCAATAAAAATTTGAAGAAGAATGAGGATGATTCTATACCCATTCTTCTGGATCATAATGATCTTGCAGCCATTTCAACTCTTGAAGATCTCTGGGAAGAAGGTAGAACCTCTCCCACTGAATCTAATACAATAATTAAATCTTATGACATCAATGCACAAGTACCACTAAATAAATTGAAACAGAGATCTAAATTTTATCCCTTTAGTGCGAAAAGCAACACAGTTGAATCTTTCTATAAAATTACATTGGAAGATTTCAAGTCTCTGTGTCAACAATTAGGAAAAGAAAATCCTATCTCCAATCTTACGAGAAAGGAGAAAAGAGCTTTGAAATAATTAACTAAAGATACATCTATAATTATTAAAGAGGCGGACAAAGGGGGGGCTTGTAGTTCAAGACAAAGCCGATTATTTAAAAGAAGCCTCCTAACAACTTAATAATCAGATGTTCTACCGTGCATTATTGTCAGATCCAACAGGTATCTTTCTTTCTGAATTAAAGGGTTTATTAGATGATGCCCTTGCCTCCGGAGTCATAACGAGGGAAGTCTGGCGATTTTTGTACAATCCACACCCAGTCACACCCGTTTACTATCATCTCCCTAAAATTCATAAATCTCTCACCTCACCACCCGGGCGTCCCATCATCTCCGGTATCAATTCCCTCACTTCCAATCTTTCTCATTATATTGACACGTTCCTTCAACCCTATGTTCCTGAGTTGAGATCACATTTGAAAGATACTACTCATTTTTTACAAAAGATAGAGACAATAGTGTGGAAGCCTTCATATGCCTTCCTCACTATGGATGTATCATCACTTTATACTAACATTCCCCATCAATTAGGTATACAATGTATTTCTTCTCGATTGATTCGAGATGGGGATCACACTCAGGAACATAGGTCATTTATTTTGGATTGTATTAATTTCATTCTCACACACAATTTTTTTTGTTTCTAAACACTTTTTATCTTCAAACTATGGGGACGGCCATGGGGACCAAGTTTGCGCCGAGCTACGCTAACCTCTACATGGGGGAGTTTAAGGACCTCTGGGTGTGGGGTGGTGGGTTTGGCACGAACCTGGTCTTCTATGGCCGTTACATAGATGATCTATTTTTTATTTGGGATGGGAATCTATCCTCTGCTTCACATTTTGTTTCTTCACTTAATCAGAATTCCTTTAATCTCACCTTCACGTATCAATATAACACTACTCATATTGACTTTCTCGATGTGACTCTGGAGGCTAGGGATTGCATCATACACTCTTCTAATTATAAGAAGAATGTGGACACTCAATCATATTTACACTTCAAAAGTGCTCATCACTATCCCTGGAAAGCAAACATCCCTAAAGGGCAGTTGATGAGACTACGCAGAAACTGTTCATCTTTGGACAGTTTCTGTGTTCAAGCGAATGATATGCTCTCCTGTGTTTGCTTTAGAAGGAGAGGCTATCCTGAATATATTCTCTAAAAAGCTTTACAAGAAGTTCACAATATAGACAGATCAACTCTCCTCAAAACAAAGAAATCAGTACAAGATCCTAACCCAACTATGGATAGTAACACTGCATTCATTTGCAAATACAGTTCTTGCCATAGACAAATCAGAGATATAATCTATAAGAACTATCATATTCTCCAACAGGATAATATCCTAAAAAATATCTTACCTTCTAAACCTTGTGTTATTTATAGAAAAAATAAATCTCTGAAATCAATCTTGGCACCTAGTCATTTAAAAGTACATACAAATGCTGATAATATAACAGTCATTTCGGAACAGTGGCTACCTTATAGACCACCTGGTTTCCACCGATGTGGTAAGACCAGATGTACTATGTGTTCTCATACTAACAAAAAAACAACTACTTTAATGATTAAGGACATGAGAGATCCATATACAATCACCAACTTCATGAACTGTGATTCCACATATGTTATTTAGTTACTTACCTGTGGCTGTGGATTACTCTATGTGGGTCGCACTACAAGACCACTAAAAAGACGCTTTATGGAGCATCGCCGGAACATCATTAATAAAGTCACCACACATAGTTTATCTTCACATAAGAACATAATGGTGATCCACAGTCACTTAGTATCATAGGACTTGAACACATTCAAAAGACTCAGAGAGGTGGAGATAGGTTCAAAACCCTTTGTCGTCAGGAGGTCTTCTGGATGTTCAAATTGAACTCTTTACATCCAGAAGGCCTCAATGAGTCCATAGAACTCAATTCATTTATATAATTGTGGTGGATGGGTATAGGTAGATAGGGTTCCCGTCACCTGTATCCTCACTATAATAGGGATTGATAAGATATATATCTCTCTAGGTATTTATACCCATGTCTTTTTCATATATTGTTAATCACCTAGACCTAGAGGTCCACTTATATTTGTTTAACAGATGTATAACATCTCATCGATCATTAATATTATTTGTTTATAATTGAATACTACATTATTTGAGAATCTTAGCTGATATAGAGGCCTGTTGATGTTTTACCTTTATTATGACGATATAAACTGCCCCTTATAAGTGGATATGCTCCACATTTGTGATCCATTCAATCATTCTTTATTATTTATGGGCTCTTACTATTAAGTACAATGGTTGATATTTTCCCAACCTAAGATTGAATTAAATAAGATGACCTACGATATATTTTTATAACAGAGATTATTGTAGAGGTAGTACCTCCTAGTATAATGCTTGTTCTATTTCTCTTAAGATTGATGTGTATTTTATTTCATTGTTCTAGATAAATTAGAGTCACAGCCATTTAGATTTATGCTTTATATATATGCCAATGGGCATGTAGAGCGGATTTTGATATCCACAAAATAGATGGATTATTATACAACACACAATGTGGACTATATATAACCTAGTATACTGAGTAATTCTGAATATTGTTGCGGGCGATATGCTTACATTATATGCTTAGTCACTGTGTTTTAAAATAAACAATCCTCACTGAGCGCTATGTAAGCGGGTCACGTGGTATTTATTTACATCATGTGATCTGACGCTGGAGGCCAATAGAGACCTTTCTTTACCAATTACTATGTTTCGACTTTGTAACCTAGCAACAGATGCTAGTGAGTGTGATGCAATCCGACCACGTGATGTATGTTTATATCACATGATCAAGCATCCCGATCTGACGCGGAAATGAAATGGAAGCCTCAATAGGCTGTACGGAATCACGTGTGTTACTTTGGACACCTAGTGACCAGATGCCGATCTTTACACTTGCTTAGATCGGGTAACTTTTAAGGTCTTAAACTGTATATTTATGTCATTTTGTGTTGGTTATGAGAGAACTTAGCAGTTTTATTTATATTATGATACTGATAATGGGAATATGTAAGATTCTCTATACGGCTTGATTGATTCATTTTTGGTGCTAGCTGCAGCTGATTGTCATTTCAATTTGGATATGGATATATAAAGCCCTATTTTTGAACCATGGGGATCATGCTACTGAGGAAGCTGTGGGATCTACCACAGTGAAACGCATTTGACACCCCTATATATTGTACAGCACTTGGATTCCTATGTGGATTACACCCTCCGGACCAGCGTTATTCATCACTTTCCAGCTCCAGTTTTTTACAACACGTCAGCATGCCAGTTAGCTGCTGGGGTCAATATCGGGAATGCGAAGCATTCCCGATATTGATACATTTCGCAGCATCGCATCCCCCATAGAAACCTATGGGGGAGACGGCAGCCGGCTGCAATGGAGGGATCGCAGCAGGTATCGGAGATACCTGCTGTGGTCCCTCCTTCATACATCCAGGGGATACTAAGTATTTGAGGTAAACCCCCGAAAACAGGTGTTTTCGGGGGAATTTACCTCAAATGCACTTTGATAAATGGGCCCCTAAGACAGGGAGACTTTGCTTACTGGCCCCACCGTCGGTAGTGTCAACCTTTGTCTGGGCAACAGTTTTGGATTCCCCTCAGGAGCCTTAGACAGTTGCAGTGTCGAAAACCAGTATATTGCCTTAGCAAGGTCTTTATAAGACCACGGGTCCACTTGCAGGAGCCCATGTGGTGCAGGGGCTGTGCAGCCTATTACTGTGCAGCCTAGTAATAGGCTGCACAGCCCCTGCACTACATGGAGGAGGAGGTGTAATGTGTGGTCTTTAAGTTAATACACAGCACATTACACTTCCTCCTCGGTCCGGTGCAGGGGCTGTGTAGCCTATTACTATAACGCTGCACAGCCCTGACAGTCCACGGCCGCTGCTTAGGTAAGAGGGCGGGTAGGAGAAGAGAGGGCAGCGCTTGAATAATTTTATGTTGCCCCCCCAACATAAAATCATTCTGACGCCTCTACAACACTGAGAATAACTATACAAAATCGGTAGCACTATATAAGTATTCTAAAACCTCCCTATCTGAGAATGTCTCAGCAGCTACAGAAAAAAACAGGTAGTGTCCTGGTGGGAATAGAAATATAGATCACATGAAATAGAGTAGCACTTGAGTCATTGAAAAATAGGAGAAAAGCTGTTTTTATTTACTGTACAAATCAAATAGACATATTATGTAAAATAACATGTACATTTCTACAACACATGTAAAAAGAGGAAATATCCCCACATTTAAAAACCATAAAAAATCCCCCTCCCAAAAAAAATGTCACAACCTATTCATGTGAATGCACTAAAGGGTATGTGCTGTATGAAGAAAAAGCTGGCATTTATTCAGTTCAAAAATTGCATCTGTAGCATTTTTGTATCCATAAAGTTCCAGCAGTGATGGTAACAATCTCTATGTAACAATAATGTTGCTATTCGGTGAAAAAAAAACACAGATAGATGTCCGGTATTGTAGGACCCAATATGTTCAATGTAAAAATTGGATCGTCATGTTTTAACCCCCTGCAATCTCTGATATGCAGATTATGGTATTCTCATGTCCAAAGGAAAGGGGGGAGAGGGGGAGTTTCCCCTGGGGTAAATACCTGAATGATCTCCGATGTGGCCTCTGCAACAGTTCCTGGTAACCATGGCACAAAAATGCACAGCACAAAAAGGGCTGTACAGAAAATAGAACCTGATTATTTCTGGGCCGTAGTGTTCTAACTCACATGGCCCCTAACACTGCGACCTGCAGCATCTAGGCCTGTTGTGTCTTCTGCGTAGTGGCCACATTCACCAATTCTTAACACAGCAAAAACATTTTCTTGATGTGGCACTACAACAACCAACACTTTTTAAGAACTTTCTCTTTAACTCTTTTAAGGAGCCAGAGAAACGGATTTAGGACCTCATTCAGAGCCGGACGCTATTTGCGCTCACTCGTTCAGAAAAAAGGGGTGGCTATTCAAATGAACCGTTCACTCTTTGCGGTCTGTTCACGCCAGTAGGTCTGAACGAGCGAACCAAACATGCGGTCGTTTTTTGGAAAACGACGCCCCCTGGCCGCTCGCATCCTACGTCATGTCCGCTATTTATTAGATTAATCGAGTACATCGACCAGCGTATGAACTGCTAGCTATTCTTGTGGTTGATTTTTCCTACCGCAATCTTGCGAGCAGTTCTGACTATAAAATAACCCAGTGACGTGGTCAATGACGCTGCTGTATTAATTATGCACACCCATAAGACGCCCGTTTTGACCTTTAAGCACGCCTGCGTTCGGATCTCCACTCCCCGTTTTCAAGCACCTACCCCTGTTACCACCCACATACGCCTCCTCCTGTCACTCAAAATAGCAGGCATTCGCTATTTAGCGAACAAACGATTTTCGGCCGCACTGACTGGTTCGTGCATGCGTATTACGATACGTATGCATGCGCGGTTGGGCAAACATCGCTCGGAACGAACGAGCGGCCAAGTGCGAGCGGCTCTGAATCAGGCCCTTAGCTTCCAGCAGGAAAATACACTTTTTTTTCTTAACCCTTTCTCTGCTGCACCAATTTCACTTGCTGTGGTTTAAAGAAATACTTGAACAACTGGGTAAACACGTATTTCTCTCCAAGGACAGTGTACACACAGCTTGTGATTCCACACACTTGTATTTTAGCAAACATTGTATCAATTTCCTTCACATATGCAGCCAATTTTCTGTTCTTAAACATCTCTTCACAGTCAGTTTGCAACACACACCACCCTGAATCTTTTGGCTGGGTGGACAGCATGATCTGGCTGTTCTTTAGGATCCCATGATGACACCCTTTGTGGCAAACAATGAATGATGCAGGTGCATAACTATTTCTTTAAGGCCTCATAGGAAAAGTTTGAAAGGGCTCCTATGTAACCCTCAATGGTGAAAAATGTATATAACACGTAACTTTAACAAGGAAGATGGGCCCCCTCGCCCTGCACCCCTTGCACCTATGAAAGTTACGCCCATGGAATGACGCCCAAACTGGTCTTGGTGAACTAGTTTACTGCAGTTTATTCAGAAAGATGTTACAGTCAGCATAAGCTATGGTTCCACTCATCACACCAACAAAAGTATCACTGTTCTGTGGGCCTGATTCATTACGGCTCGCAACTAAAAATGCAATAGCGATTGCGCCCACTGGGCCTGATTCAGACTCGCTCGTGAGCGTACAGCATTTGCAAGCGGGTCGATGGTCCCGGCGTGCGCATGCGCAAGACCCGGCCAGCAACAGGCGCTCCGTCGCTACGGGTCTCGCACCAAAGCGGGGCAGCTGTCGATTGTGATTGACAGCATGCCCCATTTTGGAGGCGGACAGGGGGGTGGCTGGCCAAATGGAGGCATTCCCGAAGGAACGCCTGCCATTTGGGGGCGGCCCCACTGACATCGCGAGTGATGTCAGTGGGTGAGCTTCTGGCTCTTTTAGAGCCGAAAGCTCACTGGGGCTTGCGGTAACGAGACCCTACCACAAGGGTCTCACCGCAAGCCCCGATGGTCGCGATGGTTGTGCCCATCGCGCCCATCACATGGCCGTCCCTAAAGCTGTGGGTGGTCACCCACAGCTTAGCGAGCGGCCAGGAGGCTGTCTTTAAAAAAAAACAGGGATGCCCTGATTCAGAGCGAGTGCTCTCAAAGAGCGTCTGGCTCTGAATCAGGCCCACAGTTCAAGTGCGATAGTATGCTAATTCATTGTGATCGCAATGCCGCTGCTGCACTACACAAGGACGACCACTTTACCTTTCACACATCCGTAAAGTTTAGCAAGACTGCGAAAACATTGGTACAATCGAGTATCATCGCAGCCTCACTCACACTGCACAAGGTCAGACCTTACTCAGAAATTCCTAACTTCAGCATACGCTATCAGGACTCAGGCTGCATAGTGCATTGCAGTGGCTAATTTATGCACACCCATTCAACGGCGTTCAAATGCACTGGCACGCCTGCGTTTCCCTGACCACCCCCATCACCACCCACAAACGGCACTTCCTGTCAATCACTCTGTGATGGGTCTGTGTAGCCACTGCAACCGATTGCGTGCATATTAGCAGTTGCATTCCTAGCTGAATCTGGCCTTGTGTGCAGAGAAATGTAAGAGATTGTAATTGTAACAATAAAAATGCACGATATGAAAGATATCGATATCGTTCCTATCGTTATGGTTCAAATCATTAATTTTTAGTTGCCTTTCAACCCTCAAACAATCAGCGATGCGCAGGCAGGTATGGACAATAACAATATCGCGGATCGACCATGCATGCAGGCCAACCTGGTCGATATCAACCAGGTTACATAAGTCGCTGGCCCGTCGTTGGTGGTTTGGTGGTGTGCTGGAGGAATGATAATGATCAGCACACCGGGGAGGTGCAGGATGATCAGTCAGCGATATCGTTATCCCTGACAGATAGTACCATGTGTCCGCACCATAACCCTGTCTGCAGCAAGAGCCTGCAGACTGTCAGGGAAAGTATTAGGGACCTATTCATCATCACTTAATTTTTACAAAAGCAGGTGAAAATTAAAATTTTCAACTGCAATTGTAAAAATTAAGTTAACAGGCCATTCATCACGAAGGTAAAGCAGGAGATATCAAAGATTTCTCCTACTTACCTTCCTTTTGCGGAATGGGCCGCTGTCCCCGTACACTAGTATGGGGACAAAATGAATCAAGCTCCAAAAATACAATATTTTTGGAGCTTGAGTTCGGTAGCATTCACATCTACAGATGGCGAATGCTCCCGATAGCCGCTCCTTCTCTATGGGATGGAGTCCCGGGTCAGGAAGAGCAATCCTTTTTGGATCCCTCCACCTCTGTCCGGCTCCTTCCGCCAGACTTTGGTATTCTTGTGCGCATGCGTGACCTGTATGCATGCACACTCCTGTCACTGCTCCGAAAGGAGCATTGAAAAGATTCAGTGCTCCAAAAAGTCCTGGAATGAGGTGGGGGGCATGTTCACCATCACCTGTCACAACTGTACCACACAGTACTGGAGCAGCAAAGGGGCTAGCCCGGCTAAGCAGTGGCCAGAGGGTAGTTCAGCCAAGAAGAATAACACAGAGGGGGAGCCCAGCTAAGCTGCTGGAGGAAGAGTGCAGATGGACCAGGCTCTTCACCTTCCAGAACCTGTGGGCCATGCACCTTCAGCTGTGCTATAAGCTGGAAACCTATCTGCCCTTTTTCTCCCAAGGAGTCCTCTGGAATTGGGTCTGTGCCCAGTCCCCCAGAGCTCAGCAAACAGGAGGTGTTGATTGGCTAACAGACAGGCCACTCACAGTCAATCAGCGGCCGGTTACTATAGTAGCTGGCGGCCCTACAAGTGCAGGAAACCTTGTGGATCATGTAATTTGCGGAGAAGAGCTGTAAGTGTATACACAGCTTGGATTGGGTTGGCATGTTTTAATTTTTAATGGCCCTGGGATACTCCTGAAGAATACGACCAACCTGCAGCAAGGTTTTGTTGAGCATGTTATTTTTTTAACCATATAGTGGGATTATACTGGAGAAGAGGACCAATCAGCACCGAGGACGAGGTGAGTATAGTGTGAGTATGGAATCAATTTTTACTTTCTATGGTATGTGTACTGTCTTTATTTTAATATTTATTTTAAATGGGGACTATAAACACCAGCGGGCCCTTAATGCCCCCCATGCTGGTACTTGTGGTTCTCCAAGTACCGGAATGCAGGGTGTGGGGGAGGCTTGCTGGGACTATAGTTCCCATGTAAAAGACAAAAGACAAACCTTCTCATCTGTTTTTGTCATTTATACAAAAGCAACTTTACTAAAATGATTGCAGCTGCAGCTTAGAAAATTTCTACTTTAATTGATTTTTCTCTGTGGGACTTTGTTGTCACCAAAAAAGATGCTGAGTTGGTGCAAGCAAATTGTTAGGAAGTTACTGTAATGTAGCTTGTACTCCATTTTTACTTGTTAAAATCTATTGGCAAGAAATGCTTAAACATTTGTCAGTCCTCCAAATACCAGCCAGGCAGCTGAGCACTCCCACCTTTAGCAGAACTGTTTTTTTCTAGCCTTAGGCAATGCACAATGGTTTAACATCCACCCTTTCTACACAGCTATTGTCCAGTGAAGAGTCCTAACAAGTCCAAACAAAGAATCAGAGTTAGAGACACGTCAAAGAGAGAAATACCTCAGATCAGACAGTGTGACCACAGTCTTTTTTATGACTTTCATACTGTTCACATGTGAGTGCGCCTGCAGGTATGCAGGACACTTTACGCCTTGGTGGGATTTGGTTTCGTATGCCGGCTTCTGATTATTATCATTATCCTTTTTTTTAATGAAGCGCAGATATTTTATCCTGCAGTATACATTGAGGGGATCATAGTACAAACAAAATCTGTACAATGGCATGAAACAAAAGATAAGAATGGCTCTGCCTATATGAGCTTAAAATGAAGATGTGTGGGGAATTCATACATACAGTAAGTGTGGGTAATTTCAGGACTGTCAACAGAAATCTTGGGGCATGACACACTCATGTTTTCGGGGCCTCTATACCCTCCCAGTAGGTACATGCAGGTTGGTCATTGGATCATCCACCATGTCTCTCCAGCCTCATTCCCAACTGTATCTCTCAGCCTTATCCCCCCGTGTTTCTTCAGCCTCATCATCGCCTGTGTTGAACCAACACCATCCCTGTGTCTACAGCCTCATGCCACTGTTTTTCCCCATCTTCACTCATCTCCCCTGTTTCTCTTAGCATCATTATCCTTTCACCCTGTTGACCTCATTCAGAGCCGGTCGCACAGAGCGTGCGGTCGGTCTGAATGAGGGGAGGACGACTTGAATTTTCAAGACGTCCTCCTTTGCGGTGGTAAGGCTGTGGGTTAACACCCACAGCCTTACGACCGCCTTAGGTGATGGTCGCGATGGTCAAGACCATCGCGACCATCGGGGCTTACGACGAGACCCTAGGGTAGGGTCTCCCTTGTCATAAGCCCCGGAGAGCTTTCGGCTCTGTCTGAGCCGGAAGCTCTCCACTGACATCACTAGTGATGTCAGTGGGTCGCCCCCAAACGGTAGGCGTTCCCATGGGAACGCCCCCATTTGGGCTGCCACACCCACCGGCCCGCCTTCCAAACCGGGCGAGCTGTCAATCAACATCGACAGCTCGCCCCCTTTGGATCGAGACCCGCTACGACTGGCGCTGTCGGTCGTAGCGGGTCTCATGCATGCGCACGATGGCACCGGCGCCGTCGTGCGCATGCTCTGTGGGGGGCCATCAACCCGGTCCGAGCGCATCGGCGCTAACGACCGGGTCTGTGTCTCTTAGCTTAATTTCCCACTCCCAGTCTCTCAGCCTCATCTGCTGCACTGTGACTGTCAGCCTCATTCCCAGCCCCTGTGACTATCAGCCTCATTCCCCAGCCCCTGTGACTGTCAGCCTCATTCCCCAGCCCCTGTGACTGTCAGCCTCATTCCCCAGCCCCTGTGTCTCTCAGCCTCATTCCCCAGCCCCTGTGACTATCAGCCTCATTCCCCAGCCCCTGTGACTGTCAGCCTCATTCCCCAGCCCCTGTGACTATCAGCCTCATTCCCCAGCCCCTGTGACTGTCAGCCTCATTCCCCAGCCCCTGTGACTATCAGCCTCATTCCCCAGCCCCTGTGTCTCTCAGCCTCATTCCCCAGCCCCTGTGACTATCAGCCTCATTCCCCAGCCCCTGTGACTATCAGCCTCATTCCCCAGCCCCTGTGACTGTCAGCCTCATTCCCCAGCCCCTGTGTCTCTCAGCCTCATTCCCCAGCCCCTGTGACTGTCACCCTCATTCCCCAGCCTCCATGTCTCTCAGCATATCCTAAATATTTCTGAGCATCTGTGGAGCATCATTTCAAACAAAGTGTAAATAATTTGTTTTGACTATGTTTTTATTTATACAGGTAGCACCAGTTAGCCTGAACCATTTTGTTTTGTTTCAGGAAAAAATGTGATCGGCAAACAGTGAAGGACAACTTGGTTTTAAACGTTTTTCCAAAATTAGCAACACAACTGGCCACACCAGCCACTTCCTTCTTGCCATACTACACCTGAAACCGTACTTTACACATACCTCCCAACCGCCTTGATTGGAACAGTCCTGCTTTTCAGGGACTGTCCCGCCGTCCCATCTATGAGCTTTAGTGAAAGATGGGGGAGCCCTCTCATCACTGAGCAGCGGGTGAATAGATGCTGAGCACAGAGTTGTTAAGTATGAATCCAATATGTGGAAAAACACCCATAAAAATTTTGGTTCCATTTAGGGTTATTTATTAACAGCAAAAACAGCAGAACATCAGTGCATCTTTAACCACTTAACTGACAAATATTTAAATAACAAAAGTTTCATACATTGTTGTTTTTTCAAATGAATGAATTAAGTAAATAATACCTATTTAAAAGCATATTTAATATTTTGGCAAAAAATATCCCCAGTGGGTGTCTGGCGCTTCCCTGCAGGTATGTCTAGCAGGTCTTTTTAGCATTATCTCCAAATTCTTGAGCATTTTTTATACATTTTTATTAGAATCCCCTGTAACAATTGACGCCCTTATAGCATTCCCCCACCCCTGTAATGATGATGCCCCCAGATATTATCTGTGCACCCCTGTGACATATTCCTGTAGCCTCCCCAGTAGTATAACTCCACCCCCCCCAGTTGGCTGTAGTTAGTTTGCACCTAGTATTGAACACCAAAAGAGTGGCGGCACCTGGCTGAATAACACCAGCAATGTTGCTAAGCTGTACCCATGAGAGATGCCTGTCGCATATAATAACACACACTATTAGGTTTAGACTAATTTTTGCATTTAATTAAACATAATCATGGGGACATTGTGACTTTATTACATGTTTCACTTTTCTGTGTGTTTAGCTTTTTTTTCATTGATTGAAGTGCATATAGGAATTCCCTTTGCCATAGAAGTGCAATTGGGAGGTGCAAAATGCATCCTACTAAATGTATAATAACAAGAACATTCCATTTGTGAGGAAAAAAAGTACTGGGGACAAATGTAATAGTTTATGATTTGGCAAAAGTAAAATATCAGCAATTTTGCTGCAGGATTTAAAGCTGCTATGTTTTTTTAAAGCCAAATGAAAACCAGATAGCTGTGAGTGAACACTGGGCCTGATTCAGAGCCGGACGCTATTTGCGCTCGCTCGTTCAGAAAAAGGGGCTGGCTATTTAAATGAACCGTTCGCTCTTTGCGGTCTGTTCACGCCTCTATGTCTGAACGAGCGAACAAAACATGCGAACATAATTTTGAAAAAAACGCCCCCCCCTGGCCGCTCGCATCATACGTCATGTCCGCTATTTATTAGATTAATCGAGTACATCGAAAGGCGTCTGAACTGCTCGCTATTCTTGTGGTTGGTTTTTCCTACCACAATCATGCGAGCAGTTCTGACTATAAAACAACCAAGTGACGTGGTCAATGACGCTGCTTTGTTAATTATGCACACCCTTAAAACGCCCGTTTTGACCTTTAAGCACGCCGCGTTCGGATCTCCACTCCCCGTTTTCAAGCACCTTCCCCTGTTACCACCCACAAATGCCTCATTCTGTCACTCAAAATAGCAGGCATTCGCTATTTAGCGAGCACACGATTTTCGGCCGCACTGACTGGTTCGCGCATGCGTATTAAAATCCATACGCATGCGCAGTTGTGCGAACATCGGTAGGAACGAACGAGCGGCCGCTTACGAGCGGCTCTGAATCAGGCCCACACTTCTTTGTGTCATGTTATCAGCAGTGCAGAGCAATTAGTGAAGGTATACAAACAGTAATTCTTATATGTACATTGAGTTGCACATGCCTGTATTTCACTATCAAAGCAAACATCTGCAATGTTGTATGTATATAAAATGACATAGAAACTATATTGCACTAGGCTTAGGCCATTACTAATTATTTAGCTACTGACACTTAAAAATATACTTTGATAAACAAAATGCTCTTTTTTCACCCATTTTTCTGCATTTCAAATTGAAACATGGCAACATTACTGCCTACGGGAAGGATACATTTTACTATGTATATATGTTTACTTTAATTTTAATGGATTTTTTCTTTTAATAATCTTGTACTTTGTTTTGGATTTTGATGTTTTTACACACATTAAGGTAACATTGTATTTTCTAAACTAATAATTGTATGTTTTTTTTAAAATTAATATTATATCTAATGTGTCTGTCATATAGATATTATGGGAGAAATGGCCTAATTCTGTATATAATCCAAAGGGGATCGGTATGAATGACCGCCGGACATATATGTCGGAAGACTGGCAGTGGTGAAAATCCCGGCAGGTAAGTAAATACACTATCGCTAACCCTTCTCCCCCCCAACCCTAACCCTCCCTTTGGGGTGCCGAACCCTAATCTCCCCCCTAGTGCCTAACTCTAACCCCCCCGTAAGTGCCTAAACCTAACCCCCCATCCCCGTAGCCTAAACCTAAATCCCCTAACCTAACCCTCCCCCCCGCGGCTGTCCACGGCCGCTGCCCGGCTTACCTACGTTCGGCATGGCAGGCGTTGGGATCCCGGCGTAGGGATAATGATAGGCGTCGGGATTTCGACGCCTATAATTAGTCCCGTGTCGGGATTGCACACTCGGGAAGTTGGCGGTCGGCATTTCGACGGTCGGCTTCCTGACTGCATACCATCCAAAGATGTTGAGGTTGAGGCTGTCAATTAAATTTGAATAAAAACTAGGTTAATGACTATGAAAAATGTAAATTTCTAAGGTGAACAATTGAAGTTATCTATTTTCCAAACAACTATTGTACTAATTGGTACTCAATAGTAATAATAATATTTAATAATGTATAAATAATTTTTTATAGTGAAATAAACAGTGAAACTGAAACACTGATGAAAATTAACATAGGATTGGGAGTCTTTATATATCCACAGTCACTGTTACAACTGTCGTAAAACGAAATACCAAATGTGAGAAAAAGGGGTTCAGGTCCTATAGTAGTCCTTGGCCTTTTGCCCCCCTTCCATGAAAATTTTCATTCCTATGCGCCTGCATGTGAGCCTCTTTGGGATGCCAGATACAGAGCTGATAGAGTGATTTTGCATGCCACCTAATGTCATTATGGACATTGTTGGCATCCACACAGCAATACTACTAACTAAACTGTTGGCGTATTGAGTCTAGATGTATGAGGACACATTGTATCTTTTCTGCCCTTGGCTCCTTCCTCCTCTATTGCTTCCAGACACAGACCAGGAATTCACATACAGTACCACTATATCTCCACCAAGACAGACATTTTGGGTAACTTAAAGTCTAGGTCCAATTACTTGACAGGTCTGGTCCTTACGAATAAGCTGGAAGTTGTGTGTGATATTGATGCTCTGTATGCCAGATTTCAAAATATTTCTATTAGCAGTAGGGTGCGTTTGGAGGAGAAGGATTTACCTAATATAATAAGTACAACATTACTTGGCTAATAGGATTAATTAAAAAAAAAAAAATTGTAAAATATAACAGTTCTTTCTCAATATTTTCATTCTAATTTTATTTTTTTCCAGTAGGTTTCCTTAAAGTTCAGGCTCCCTGGGGACAGATGTGGGGACAGGTCCAGCCATAGCCAAAATACCTGACTAAAGGTGGGTCCACACCTGACAGATATATCTGCAGGTGATGGTCGTTCATACACACTGAACGGCCATCATCTGTGTCTGGCTGCGGGTCCCAGCAACCAGGGGCTGTTTTTGGGGTGTGTCCTGGTGGGCGGGGGCTGCAGAAGCAGCAAAAAAACACCGGTCTTTTCCCGGGGATCTGCTCACGCACAGAAAAGATGTTCCCGGGAAAATATATATTGGTTTCTAAACTGTCTAACATGGATAATTACTTGAGCACACTTGACTTTTTGGGACTCCGAACTTACACTAAATGAGAAATCTTTGTAATCTGGTAGGAAAAACTAATGTACCCCTGTGGGGAGATGTTTTATATTGATGTGCTTTTATTATTATTTTTTTAATATTGAAAATATATGGCATTATGCCAGACTTCATTCTAAATTGTTTTTTTATGAGTAACAACATTACAAGCACTTGATCTGTGTGAATTTGAAAATAAGTGAAAATAGAGTGGTTATTACATTCCTTATGTTTCACCCTGTTAAAACATTAATAAAGTAAGTGCAAAGAGGAAGCATTGGTTATGGGTGGGTCCACAAATTGAAGACTCCCTACATACCACATAGGGGTGACTCTCCTCACCCCCTTTTTATAACCTATTCTCTAATTTTTTCAAATTCTCATTGATTTAATTCAAACCCACTTGTTATTCTAGTGCATATTACATTGTGATTGCACTGCATACTAAATTATAATGTAATACTATGGGAATGTACTCTAAATGATTATTTAGAGATAGTTACTATATATACTAGGGATGAGCGGGTTTGGATTTCTGAAATCCGAACCCCCCCCCGAGCCCCCATGAAACGAGATCGGAATCGAGTCCGGCTCGGGTTTTCCCGCCTGGCTCAGATCTGAAATCGAGGCAAAACGTCATCATCCCGCTGTCGGATTCTCGTGGGTTTTGGATTCTATAAAAGGTCCCAGTGTCTGCGCCATTTTTAACTCCGGCTGTGGACAGTGAAGAGGGAGGGTGGAGGTTTGCTGCTGTTGTCCATAGGGGCTGTGTCCAAAGTCCATAGGGGCTGACTGGGCTGTGTTGTGCAGTGCTGTTGTCCATAGGGGCTGTAGTGTTATCCAGGGGGTGCTCTGTCCATTAGGGGTGCTCCCCTCAAGTGCAACAAAAATATATATTTTTTTCTGTTTGTGTGCGCATTAGCCGCACGTGCATCAACAAAGTAGCAGCGCCAAGCATTCATATGTGTCATAAGTCAAGGGCCGGCTGGTCTGTTGAAGGATGGTGTAACCCCCAAAGTGCTCCAAAAAAGAAATAAAAAATATTTTTCTGTGTTTGTGACTTGTGTGCGCCTTAGCCGCATGTGCATCAACAAAGTAGCAGCGCCAAGCATTCATATGTGTCATAAATCAAGGGCCGGCTGGCTCGTCTGTTGAAGGGTGGTGTAACCCCCAAAGTGCCGGGAAAAAAATTGAATATATTTTTCTGTGTTTGTGACTTGTGTGCGCCTTAGCCGCACATGCATCAACAAAGTAGTAGCGCCAGGCGTGCGCCTGTGTCAATGGTCAGCTGGCTCGTCTGTTGAAAGGTGGTGTAACCTCCAAAGTGCCGAAAAAATAAAAATAAATAATTTTTCTGTGTTTTCGACTTGTGTACGCCTTAGCCGCACGTGCATCAACAAAGTATGCCTGTGTCATAAGTCACGGGCCAGTTGGCTCATCTGTTGAAGAGTGGTGTAACCCCGGAAGTGTCGGAAAAAAAAAAAAAAATCTTTTTCTGTGTTTGTGTGCGCCGCACGTATCAATATCATATAAATGGAGGACAAAAATTTGTCCGACAAAAGTGCAAGTGCTGAAGCTGCTGCCACTAGTCATGATGATGAAATGCCATCAACGATGTCTGCCAAGACCGATGCCCAATGTCATAGTTGAGGGCATATAAAATCTCATATGCCAAAGTTTTGTGTTTTGGATCTGCGGCCCTCATTTAGAGCCGTACGCTCTGAGCAGAGCGCACGCTCTGAATGAGGGCCGCCCTCCATAAAAATGGAGCGTCCTCCTGGACGCTCGTATAGCTGTGGGTCACCACCCACAGCCTATACGAGCGTGCAGTTTGATGGCCGCGAAGGTCGTGACCATCGCGACCATCGAAACTGCGAGCCGGAGCCTGCGGTTGAGGTTTTCAACTGCAAGCCCCGGTGTGATTTTGGCTCTATCAGAGCCAAAATCACTCCCACTGACATCACTAGTGATGTCAGTGGGCCGGCTTCTGATGGGAGGGAGGCACACCCCCGGCACGCCCACCAAAGGGGGCGTGCTGTCAATCAACATCGACAGCACGCCCCCTTTGATCAGACACAACGAGCGAAGGACTTTCCTTCGCTCGTCGCGTCTGACGCATGCGCACGACGGAGCTCCCTCCGTCGTGCGCATGCTCAGTGCAGAACATCGACCCACTTGCGAGTGGACAGCCGCTCGCGAGTGGGTCTGAATCAGGGCCTGTATTTTTTTGGAAAAAAGCATAAACACAGCTAAAATCACAGAATTTGTGTTTTTTTCTGTTCCTATGCTATTATTAACCAATAACATTAATTTCCACTCATTTCCAGTCTATTCTGAACACCTCACACCTCACAATATTGTTTTTAGGTCAAAAAGGTTGCACCGAGGTAGCTGGATGACTATGCTAAGCGACACAAGTGGGCGGCACAAACACGTGGCCCATGTAGGAGTGACACTGCAGTGGCAGACAGGATGACAGTTTGAAAAACTAGGCCTCAAACAGTACAAAACATAATGCAAAGAAAAAAAAGAGGCGCAAGATGGAATTGTCCTTGGGCCCTCCCACCCACCCTTATGTTGTATAAACAGGACATGCACCCTTTAACAAACCATTTGACATGCACCCTTTAACAAAATGATTGATTCGTTTGGGCCCTCACAAAACAAGCTGGCAATTAATCTGTCCCTGCACAAACTGGCTTTACGGAGGCAAGATATCGTCCTCATCCTCCTCATCCACCGAATTCCTCACCCTCTTCAGTGTTGTGTACATCCTCATCCTCACAGAGGGCCTGATTCCGACCCGCTCGCAAGCGCTATGCACTCGCAAGCGGGTCGATTGTCAGGCAGTGCGCACGCACGGCATGCGCGAGCCCCGGAGTGAGCGCAAAAGGCACTCACTCTGGCACTCGCATCCAAAAGGGGTGGCTGTCGATATTGATCGACAGCTCGCCCCGTTTGGAAGGCTGGGCGGGGGGTGGCTGGGCAAACGGAGGCGTTCCTGCAGGAATGCCTGCCATTTGTGGGCGGCCCTACTGACATCACTCGTGATGTCAGTAGGTGGACTATCTGCTCTATTAGAGCAGGAAGTCCATTGGGGCTTGCGGCAACGAGACCCTACCGCAAGGGTCTTGTCGCAAGCCCGATTGTCGCGATGGTCTTGACCATCGCGACCATCACCTGGCCACTCACATAAGCTGTGGGTGGTCACCGACAGCCATGCGAGCGGCCGGGAGGCCGCAACTAAAAAACAAATGCTCACCCTGATTCAGAGCGAGCACTCGCTTTTTGCGAGCGCCTCTGATTCAGGGCCAGAGTATTAATTTGTCCCCGCTGGAATCCACCACCACAGGTCCCTCTGTACTTTCTGGAGGCTGGTCTCCCTGGAAGAATTGACAATTCATTTTGATGAACATCATCTTCTCCACATTTTGTGGAAGCAACCTCCTACGCCTTTCACTAACAAGGTTCCCGGCTGCACTAAAAACTCTTTCGGAGTACACACTGGAGGGGGGGCAACTTAAAATAGAGCCAGTTTGTACAGGGGCCTCCAAATTCCCTCTTTTTCCTGCCAGTACAGGAATGGACTGTCTGACAGGCCTACTTGGATGCTGTCACCGATGTTATCTTCCACCATTCTGTCAATGGTGACAGTATCATATGGAGTGACAGTAGACATGTCAGAAACTGTTGGCAGGTCCTTCAGTCCGGACCAGATGTCCAAACTTGGTCCTGTCTGCCCTGCATCACTGCCAATGGGTTGCTTAGGATATCTAAGTTGTTTACTGGCAGCCCCAGTTGTGGGAGAAAATGAAGAAGGAGCTGTTGACGTGTGACGTTCCGCTTCAGCTGACAGTGTTTTCACCAGCAGGTCTTTGCACCTCTGCAGGCTTGTGTCCGCCAGAAAGAGAGACACCATGTAGGCTTTAAACCTAGGATTGAGCATGGTGGCCAAAATGTAGTGGTCTGATTTCAACAGATTGCCCACCCTCGAATCCTAGCAAAGTGAATGAAGGGCTTCATCCACAAGTCCCACATACTGAGCGGAATCGCTCCGTCTTAACTCCTCCTTCACTTTCTCCAGCTGCTTCTGCAAAAGCCTGATGACCTGACTCAAGCTGGCAGTGTCTAAACTGACTTCACGTGTGGCAAGTTCCAAGGGTTGGAGAACCTTGCACAACATGGATATCATTCTCCGCTGCGCTTGAGTCAGGTGCATACCTCCTCTTATGCCTATGTCATAGGTGGATGTATAGGCTTGAATGGCCTTTTGCTGCTCCTCCATCCTCCAGAAAGTACAGAGGGACCTGTGGTGGTGGATTCCAGCGGGGACAAATTAATACTCTGGCTCTGATTCAGAGGTGCTCGCAAAAAGCGAGCGCTCGCTCTGAATCAGGGCGGACTTTTGTTTTTTTAGTTGCGGCCTCTTGGCCGCTCGCATTGCTGTGGGTTACCACCCACAGCTTATGGAAGCGGCCAGGTGATGGTCGCGATGGTCAAGACCATCGTGACCATCGGGCTTGTGACTAGACGATATCAACATCGACAGCCACCCCTTTTGGATGCGAGCGCTGGAGCAAGTGCCTTTTGCGCTCGCTCCGGGGCTCGCATATGCGCAGTGCGCACGCCGCGCGTGTGCACTGCCTAACAATCGACCCACTTGCGAGCTTGTCTGAATCAGGCCCTCTGTGAGGATGAGGATATACACAACACTGGAGAGGGTAAGGAGTTCGGTGGATGAGGAAGATGAGGATGACATCTTGTCTCCGTAGAGCCAGTTTGTGCAGGGACAGATTAATTGCCAGCTTGTTTTGTGGGGGCCCAAACGAACCAATCATTTCAGCCACAGTCGTGTGGCAGACCCTGGTACTGAAATGATAGGTTTGTTAAAGTGTGCATGTCCTGTTTATACAACACAAGGGTGGGTGGGAGGGCCCAAGGACAACTCCATCTTGCACCTCTTTTTTTTCTTTGCATCATGTACTGTTTGGGGCCTAGTTTTTCAAACTACCATCCTGTCTGCCACTGCAGTGTCACTCCTAGATGGGCCACGTGTTTGTGCCGCCCACTTGTGTCGCTTAGCATAGTCATCCAGCTACTTTCATGCAACCTTTTGGCCTAAAAACAATATTGTGAGGTGTGAGGTGTTCAAAATAGATTGGAAATGAGTGTAAATTAATGTTATTGAGGTTAATAATAGCATAGGAACAGAATTTTTTTTAACTGTTTTTATGCTTTTTTCCAAAAAAATACAGATCCAAAACACAAAACACAAAACACGGAAGGGTGGTTTTGGCAAAACCAATCCAGATCCAAAACACGAAGAAAGATCCAGATCCAAAACCAAAACACGAAAAGTGGCTGGTGCACACCCCTATATACATATGCTACTTAGCTTGTGTGTTATATATCTTACTGTACAGTGCTAGTTCAATATTTAAATTTAATTGTCATTAAAAGTTATATTTTAGATATCTCTCTAGTAGACTGTGGGCCTGATTCAGAGCCGCTCGCTCGCGTTGTGTGTTTGCAAGCGGCCCAATGTTCTGCGTACGCTTCGTTCTGCGCATGCGCAAACTACACACTGCGATCGCATCCCTCTCGCTCACCCAGCAAAGACAGCCCAGGGTAATGAGTGACAGGAGAGGCCATTTGTGCGTGGTAACAGGGGCAGGACACTAATAACGGGGGGTTGGAGATGCAAACACAGGCGTGCCTGGGTGTTTCAACGCCGTTTCAGAGGCTGCATAATTTAACAGGCAGCGTCATAGTACACGTCACTTGCCATTTTTTTACACTGATTTCCTCGCAATGCTTGCGGTAGGGTAAAGCTACCTGAAGCACTGTGGGGGTCATTCAGACCCGCTCGCGAGCGCAGGACGCTCGCAAGCGGGTCGATGTTCCCCCACTGCGCATGCACACGATGGAGGGAGCTCCGTCGTGCGCATGCGCGAGACCCGGCGATGTTGATTGACAGCACGCCCCCTTTGGTGGGCGTGCCGGGGCGTGCCTGCCAGACGGAGGCGTTCCCATGGGAACGCCTACCGTCTGAAGCCGGCCCCACTGACATCACTAGTGATGTCAGTGGGAGTGATTTTGGCTCTGATAGAGCCAAAATCACTCCAGGGCTTGCGGCAGCGAGACCCTACTGCAGGGTCTCCGTCGCAAGCCCGATGGTCATGATGGTCAAGACCATCGCGACCATCATCATGGACGCTCGCATATGCTGTGGGTGGTCACCCATAGCTATGCGAGCGGCCAGGAGGCCGCTCCATTTCCATGGAGGAGTGCACTGATTCAGAGCGAGCGCTCTGGTCAGAGCGTTCGGCTCTGAATCAGGCCCTGTGTTCACATCCGATGGTGCTCGATGTACCAATGTTTTAATACAGTTCCTGGAGATGACTTGTTGCTGGTGGGCGGCTCTGCCTGTGCAATTGGGCGTATGCATACACAAAGTGGCCGCTCGCTAAGACATGATGGGCGTGCTTATGCCTTGGCGAGCGATTGCTTCACGTGGAGTCCCTTTGAAAAATTTGCATACTCATCTAGCGAGCAGACGCAGATAGCCCTATGCCCTATACAGAGAGAACTGTTCTGTCTCTCCCTCTCTTGTCTACATTTCTTGTCTACTCTTGGGAGCACCTCTGTGTGGACTCTTGCTGTGTTGGTGTCTACTTTGGATTTATAAACTTACTATTGGTATTATAAAAACACTGTTGCACTTTAATAGTGTGGATATTATTTAAGTTTTATTAATTTTGGATCTACTTTGGATCTACTGTGCATTATATCTTTTACCATACCGTTGTATCCATTAAAATCTATTTATATATTGTAAGCTGGTAAATTATGTGAAAGCACATAGGCCCTCATTCAGAGTCGGTCGTAAGCGGCCGCTCGGTCGTACGCCTAACGACCGAGAAACTGAAGATGGAAGCAATTGCACGGCCGGTCGGTCGGTCGCAAAGTGATGCCCATACATTAACAATGTACCTCTAGCTAACAAGTGATAGCAGTTAGCGATCTAGTCAATCGTTGTCAGTCGTTGCCAGTCGCTGTATGTTAATTTTCTTCTGATGGTTGCTGCCGCTTCTGTTGTATTGTTCAAATGTCATTTAGTTCATGCTAATGTTTTACTGGTAGTGCGTTTGTAAATAAAAAAGATTTTAACCCGGATTTTGGAATAATAATGTTGTGTTGTTGTTAAATGCATGTTAAAATTAACAAAAAAACGCATAGAATAAGCCATCCCCATGAAATGTATGTATTCTTATTATTCGCTAATGCTAACACAGCTGAATCAATTACAACCCAATTAGCAGTGTTATTAGCTTCAACAAACGATTATTAGCTGCTTGCATTGTGTGGCTCAAAATAGAAACATCAATCCTAACATCAATAACATTCGATAGTATCGATTGTACTCTGGGGCTTGCGAGAACAAGTACCCAACCTCAAGCTGCACGATCAGCCAGGCCTCGAACCTGCTCGCAGAGTGACGTTTTACTACTTCCGGCCTTCTTTGTCGGTCGTAGCAGGTAAATTATGTATGCCCCTAAAACGTCCTCAAAACACTGAGGCACGCCGGCGTTTTCAGACCACCACCCCCGTCAACACCCACAAACGGCCTTTCATGTCAATCAACTCTCGGAAGCCACTTCCTGCTCGTAAGTTGTACAATCTACAGCATTTTGGATCTCAAAGCCTCGTACGCACATGCACACAACTAACCGTGCGCATGCGTGGTTTGGAAATATCGGATGCGTACGACCGAGCGGCCGCTTACGACCGACTCTGAATGAGGTCCTTAGACCAAATCATACCATGCAGTATATATACATTATGTAGTTATTTTCCAAGTTGGCTGCATTCAGGAGCTTTAAGAGTATAGTTTTTCAATTACATATTTTAAGTGCATGTTTGTGTCAGAATTTCCTCAGCATGTTTAACAAAACTTTTTACATTTATACTATTTTGCTGGCTGCATTAGCACACAGAAGGTGCCCCAGGCTTCTTGTCTAAACATGATCAGTAACACCCTAGAAAGGCATCCATCTGAGAATAATTCAGCAAAGGCAAATCATATAGAAGGGATACAATAGGAACCGTCTAATAGTATATTACACAGTGACATACAGCAGTTGTTTAAGGATAAAAAAAGGCATACTGTATATCCATTTTGTTTAGTTTTTCATACTAGAAAATCCCACTTGGTCCAGAAGAAAGCAGAAAATAAAATTAAAGGCTTAACCTAGTTTGCCTTAATAGAGGACAAATTCCTTCCTGACTCCATGAGGCTAAATGTATAGGATGCAAGTTAAATTGCGAGAACAAACTCACACCTACTCACACCTTTTGTAGTTTGTAGGTGCTAGTTTGCAGGAGCGTATCTACCCTATGCCCAGGATGGCACTTGCCAGGGGCGCCGGCCAACGAGGGTGCGCCTTCCGGCAGTGCCAACCATGGCCAGAGGAGAGCGATATCAATAAGACTCTGCATGTCACTTGGAGAGCCCCCTTGAGTGCTTTGTTGCAGCGCAAAGCAGTCTTTCCCCCGCCTCCTGTAGGGTCTGTTGGGACTGGGAGAGACATCATGACGTCTCTCCCAGTCCATTCCCATATTGCCCTGCGCCGAGGAGCCATTAGGAAGGCCGCAGCATTTGTGCGAGTAGCAAGTGCCGGCCTGCCCATCAGCTACAGTGAGTCCACACTAATGATGGCGATGATGCCGCCGCCAATCCACCACTGCAGCTGCCAGTCCCCCACTGTGCAGGAGCCGGCAGGTAAGTTTACTGTGGCTGGCGGAGACGAGAGGAGCTGTTCGGTGATGTAGTGAGGGAGGCTGTGTAGCATACTTGTTGACTATCTGGCTGCCCCTTCCGGGAGGGAGCAGCCGGATCGGCATGACTGGAGGGGAGCATTTCAGCACACGGGGGCGGGGCCGGCCTGACAACGAGTGATCGCGTGGCTCTGCCCCCTGCCCCCACTGCACACTGCTGATATTACAGGCATTGTGAAGCAGGGGGCATGGCTAAAATGGTGCGATTCCATTGTGGGGGTAGGAGGGGTCGGCGGCAGCAGAGAGGCTTGCCTGCCTTCCAGGGAGGTCGGGAGCGGCACACGATTTTTGGGAGGCTCACGACCAAATCGGGCGGGTAGGCAAGTATGCTGTGTAGTGAGGGAGGCTGTGTAGTGAGGGAGGCTGTGCTGAGGAACGCTATGCAGTAAGGGACTGTGATGGGAGGGGCTATAGTATGAGGGGCTGTGCAGAGTGGGGCTGTGCAGAGGGGGGCTGCTAGGTGAGAGGATTTTGCTGTGCATTTATTAATGGGCAGGTAAAGTTATTATAAATATAGATATGGGGTTTCGGCACGTGTGCCTTACCTATTTCAAATATGGGGGGGCGCCAGTCCCTTACTTTGCCAGGGGCGCTCGGACCCCTAGATACACCCCTGCTAGTTTGTCTTGCAAATTGGCAAATGTAATAGGGAGCGAGTTTGCCGGTGCGCGTTAGACTGGCATGTGAGTGCATGCGAAGTTAAACTGCGGGTAAAGTCGCACATTGTAATGTGAGTTTCATTACAAGGTGTGAGATTGACAGAATCATGCACAGATCAGCGAGAACCGTGCATGTTTCTGTGTGTAAAATGTAAAGAAAAAGTAAAAAATCCGGAAAAAAATCAGCGTTCCCCCCCCCCCAAAAGCATAACCAGCCCCAGACTCTTTGAGCCAGCTCTGGTTCAAAAAATACAGGTGAAAAATGTGTAGGGTTCCCCTGTATTTAATGAACCAGCACCGGGGTCTTGGATGAGTCCTGGTACTGAAAATATGGGTAACAAAACAAGTAGGGGTCCCCCATATTTTCAGAAACCAGCACCAGGCTCCACTAGCAGGGGATTTATGCTACAACCAGAGGACACACTTGACAGGGTACCTCCCCCCCATAACTAGTGAGCCTAGGCTAGGGATTCCTAGGTGAAGTGGGGACTCCCTCAATAAAGGTGTACCCCCTCTCCAGGGCACCCAAGGCCTTGGCTGAACCCTAGGGCTATCCCTGGCACCCCTGGACTGTGGGTATTGAGTGTAAAAAATTGTTAAAATAATACTTTCCTTTACAGGAGAACTAGAGGTCTTAGCAAGCCTGCCCTGCATGTTGGTAGTTGAAGAACCACAAGTACCAGCATGTGGGGCATTAAGGGCCCACTGGTACCTCTAGTTCACCTGCAAAATAAATATTAAAAAAGGCAAGACTCACACATCATATGTTTTAGATTTTTATTTCACACACATACTCACACTACCTTGTCCCTAACGCTGGTCTGTTCCCTTCTCCAGTAGAATCCACAATTGGTACCATTAAAAAAAAACATACTCGCCTACCCCTTGGTTCCAGTCCTCTTCGTTCCCTCTAGGTATCTACAATCTTCCTAATTTAGAAAAAATAGAGAAGCGCAGACCCACAGGACATAGTACCGTCCTGTAAGGATGGTACTTCGCAAATGACACTCCAGCTGCTGCATTTCCCATAGAAATGCATTAGCTGAATGTTCATTGGCTGATAGAGGCGAGCCTCCGCTTCTCAGCCATTGAGTGTTTCCCACCATTGACTTCAATGGCGGGAACCAAGAGTTTACTAAAGTGCATTCCCACCACTGAAGTCAAGTACCAGTATGCTGGGAGGCTTGCTGAGACCTCTAGTTCTGCTGTAAAGGACTATATTATTTTAACTATTTTTTACACTATCAACTCGACACCCACAGCTCAGGGTTGCTGGGGATAGATCCTGGCAATCAGCTCTGCCTGGGGTGCCCTGGAGCTGATAGCCAGCTTTTCTCCTTTTATTGGGAGATCCCCACCTCCCCAGGGATCCCCATCCTAGACTGACAATCATGGGTTGCTGAATGCTTTTGACCAGGGGACCCCGTGAAGTGGCTGTGGCATTACACTCCCGCTAGAAAGAGCCTCCTACTCATTTTGTCCCCCATATTTTCACAACCAGGACCCAGTACTGGTTGTGTTTCTGGGGGCGGGGAGTTGTATGTTTTCCATGGGAAAACATCTGGATGCGGTTTCACCCATTGCAAGTTGTGAAATGCGAGTAACATGCGAGTTTGCATGTTCTTACACCCTATTACATGTGCCAGTTGTAATAAAATGTGAGTTTAGCGCTAAACTTGCATTTTATTATAACTCTCACCCTATTACATTTAGCCCCATATGACAATCAATATCCCTGATCTAACATAAATGTTATATTAATCACAATGCTATGTTAGGAATATGCCCACATTTCTATTCAATTTATATAGGTCTTTACTCATGCAGCTGTGAAAATCCCTTTATCACAGTCCATAGCGCTCCTCACTGCTTTGTTTCAGTCACAAAAGGGTTTACTGTGGAGAAATCTCAGATTTCTCCAGTGGTGCCCGTTATTAGTATAAATAAGGCTTCCCCATACAATAGTATGGGGAAATCGATTCAGAGTAGAATGGAAATCTCAGCTTTCTGTTTCACTCCTCTAAAAAATGTTGCCATCTGTGGATAGCCTAAAGCTGCATACACACGTAAAGATTTTCTGTCCAACAATCCAACTAGTTGATTGGTTGAAATGAAAATCTGGTAAGGTATGAAAGCAAATGTCAATCGGCAATTTGCTCCCAAACGCCGGAAAATGGACAAAAACTGTTGTTTGAACAAATTGTTCAGATCAAACATTTAACAACCTTGTCTGACGATCATTTTCATCTGTTTTCTGGCATTTAGAAGCAAATTGCTGATTATCATTTACTCCCATACGTTACCAGATTTTCATTCCAACCAATCAACTAGTTGGATGGTTGGACAGAAAATCTTTACGTGTGTATACAGCTTTAAGGGCCTTGATGCGGGAGAAGAGCAGTAAGGAGTACTATCCTCCTGCTCTGTTAGCCAGGGCTGCTCCGCTTCATCTCTGAACTCTGCTGTAGTGGACTATAGCTGTAGCGAGGCAACTAACCATGGCATCAGTCTACACTGCGCATACGCAATATCAATTATGGATCGCAATCGCTTTCATTCACAGTGATCAGTGCATCGCTGGAACCTGGCTTGACCACTTTGGAACGCTGAAGGGTATGTCTGAATCTTCACAAAAAAGATTTTCACCAGGTAAAGTAGCAAGCTCTGTGAAAAGATTTCACATTGGTATGTGAATTCTTTATGAAAAGAAACCATAGTGTTTGTCAATAGGAGTTTTGTGGAAGCGCATTTCACAGTTTCACAGCTCTTATGGTGCTCTGAGCCGTTACACACTGGCCACGATGGATCACGCGGCCCTGTCTCTGTTGCCTGGCAGCCGGGGCGCTTTCTCCCTGCTGTTTCCCCTTACAGCCCGGCAGTTGCAGCATGTTTCACAAATTAGTGGGCTTGTCTCAACGTACATGCTGATTGGGTGCCTGCTTAGGTAAAGGCAGTGAGGACTTCATTGCCAGTTGTAGCATCCCTGCCCTGCATTGAAGCAGGGCTGCCATGCTTTTACCTTTATCTTCTGATCCTTTGGTACCTCCTAGTTTTAGCCTGTGTTGTGTCTACTAGCAAAATTCAGCTTGTCTTTGTGTACCTCACTTTTCCTCTGGAATTCCACCCTGTTGGTCTGTCAGCAGTGTTCAGCTACTTCAGTATCTGGCAGCAATCGGCACTCCTGCATTACTCCTGACTGCAGTGTACCTCAGTCTGCCAGCATTTCTCACTGCAGCACCAGTATTTCTGCATTACATCTGACTCAGATACCCTGCTGCTTGTTAACTACGCCAGCCTTATTCCCTGCGGCTACCCTTTTTCCATCAGCTCCAACTATCTAAAGTTCTGGCGGCATCCAAGTACTGTGAGAGTATCTATCTCTATGGGAAAACGGCGGCTGTTATATGTGGAGCACTCTATAGTAGATTTTCGGAGTTAAATGTTGGGTGTGCCATAACTTGGTAAATATCCCTTGTAATAGCTGAAGATTAAGGGCCTCAGCTAGGGGTTTATTTATTAAGGTTAGAAAAGCCTTTCTCTGGCATCTTCACCAGATTTGGGGCTTTTCTCCCATTTAACTGATCAAAAGGTTAACATTGGGGAAATTAGGTATTTTACTGGTGCTCATCTATTTAGAACCACTTACCGCCGCAACTAGACCTCTATTGGGAGGGAGGCATAACTCAAATGATCAAACAATGAAAGCTTTCAAACAGAATAGTCAACCAATTAGTGCAACATGGTATTAACAGCAGCGGATTTGTGCAGCAGGATAACACTGGATGGAATTGGTGTTGGGCGATTTCTCCTACGTTATAGACAATACACTGAGTCATAGTGTATAAGGTTTTAAATGTGTTGCGCAGTTGTTTGGTGCTGGTGGCGGTTAGTCCACATGTGATATAGCTTAATCAGATCTTAGGTTTACTCAATAAGTAGCATACGACACAGCAATATAGCAGGTGTATAAACAATAGTGCTGATGCAGCTTGGAGCATTATGGTACCACTGGGCATTGTAATGTGCTGGGCGTCTTGGTGGTATGTGCCCCCTTGAAAGATAGCTCTATTCCCCTCTAATATAGCTCTGGTAGTACAGTGTACTTGTGGGCTCCTATTAGGCACTGCAGGTTGCTGTCATAGGAGAGTCTCAGAGGTGTATTCATTAACGGAGAATGCCAGTGAGAAAAGGCGCACAAACAAGGCACACATGTGCAATAGCGCATGTTGAAGGTCAGTCCGCCTGCTAAGCTTCGGCAAGGCCCAAGTTACCTGTTTAGCACTATGGATGGAGGAAGCGCATTAGCACTCCTCATCCAACACATGGAACCTTTGGAAGTCAGCACTGATGATAAAAAGAGTGGTAATCCACAGGATCCACATGGTGTTGGCAATAAGTTATCAACCAGGTACCGCTGTTGTCTGTCTGATGGCGGACTCGCTTCATGACAGTGCGGTTATAAAAGTCCTGTAGAAATAATGCCTCACCTCTGGAGCCACCTCTGTCTGGGACAATTGCATTTTGAGGATCCAGAAATCCTTGAACAAGGGTTTCTTTTAGAAACAGGTGTTAAAGTGCTGCCACTGATGGGGCAAGGCCAGGTGCTGCTCGTCATTAGGCCATCAGGAGGACAATCAGGTCTTCTAGGGGTCCGGACTCTATCAAAATTTGTGAATCTCCCTCACATCCCGGGAGAGTAGGTAAGCACGGCTGGGTTTTGATGTTCCTTCAAAAAGAGCTCCTGATTGGTAAACTGTGGCTCTACTAAAAAATGTATCATTACGATAAGAAATTAAATGAATTATTACTTTGTGACAACTCTTGATAAATATTCCTCTTAGGCCCATATTCAATTTGAAATCAGCGAAAACGGGACCCGGCGAAATGCAAACAGGCGAAAAGTGCTGTCATTTTTGAGGAAATCAGCCTGACACCCCTCAAAAGATGCTCTGACATGGGGGGTTCACTATGAGTACCCCCGAATAGCCCTGCTAAAAGTATTTGGTGTCTTTAAATGTATTTAAATTTTTTTTGGGGGAAATAAGTATTCCCAGCAAATTTGGGGTACATGAAAATGGGTGTAAGCATATTTTAAAATGTCTAAAGTCAAGCATCAAAAAGCGTCAAAAACGCACCTTCAGCAAGTACCTGCAATCAAAAATACACCTCCCCCTTACTTACAGACTCCCCCAAAGGCTATTTCGCTTTGAATTTGTACCCCCACTTTGATTTTTCCGCCCACTTTTTCAAAGTGCATTTTCGTGGTGTCCTTTGTGTTTTTGTTTGCATTTTTTGATGCAGTTAGTGTCAGGGGGGGTGTCCAAAGGGTGCGGGGTGGTTCCCGCAACATTGCACCCCAAAATCCCAATTCTGCACTTTTTTCCGCCGGGTATACATAGGCAAAACTTTTTCGCCTATTACATTGCATTGTGTTATCGCGCCGGTGAAAAGATGCTACAATTGAATATGGGGATAAGTTGAAACCCGTGAAAATTACATCATCTGTATCGCTGAAACTGATTTTTTTACTTCTAATTGCATACGGCCTTAGGCCCACATTCAATTAGCAGCGAAAAGTCTGTTGCCGGACTTTTTGCTGTCAACGCTGGTTTCAGGTGCAAAAAAGTATCGCGAACGTCCCCGCGTATCCCGTATTTAATTTGAAATCAACGAAAGCGGGACCCGGCGAAACGCAAACAGGCGAAACGTGCTGTCAGTTTTGGGGAAATCAGCCTGACACCCCACAAAAGATGCTCTGACATGGGAGGTTCACTATGAGTACCCCTAAATAGCCCTGCTAAAGGTTTTTGGTGTATTTAAATGGTCTCCATAGGCGCTATTTATCGTCTTTGAGCAAGTGGTGAAGAATAGTATTTTACTATTTTTTTGGGGGAAAATAAGTATTACCATCAAATTTGGGGTACATGAAAATGGGTGCAAGCATATTTTAAAATGTCTAAAGTCAAGCATTAAAAAGCGCCAAATAAGCACCTTCAGCAAGTACCTGCAATCAAAAATACACCTCCCCCTTACTTACAGACTCCCCCAAAGGCTATTTTGCTAGTTTTTGAATTTGTACCCCCACTTTGATTTTTTTGCCCACTTTTTCAAAGTGCCTTTTTGGGGTGTCCTTTGTGGGTTGTTTTGCTTTTTTTGACGCAGTTAGCATCGGGGGGGTGTCCAAAGGGTGCAGGGTGGTTTCTGCAACATTGCACCCCAAAGCCCCAATTCTGCACTTTTTTCCGCTGGGTATTGCTACAATTGAATACGAGGATAAGTTAAAACTGGCGACAGTTACATCATCGGCAAAGAGTATCGCCAAACCTGACTTTTTGCTTCTAATTTAATACGGCCCTAAAGAGTTAGAGATAGGAGCAAAGCAAAGAAAAAGCTAATTAGAATTGGGAGGGGCATACCCTAGCTCAGTGGTCTCCAGCCTGCAGCTCGCGAGCTACCGGTAGCTCGCAGTCATAATTTTGGTAGGTCACCTAGCTGCAGTACTGCTGAGTAATGCTGAGTAAACTAGGAGGAAGTGACCTATGACGCGTGCTGCCCCATGGTGTCGACGCCATGGGTGGAGCCACAGGGAAGCACGTCAGGTTATTGCCACAGCCTCTACAGCAATCACCTGACGTGCTTCCCTGTGGTTACACCCACGGCGTCTATGCTACGGCGGAGCGAGTGACTCCCGCCCAGCCCTGCCTATACAGTATATTTTGCTCCTCTACTGCACGTACATCCTTGGAGCCGTAATTCACAGTGAAATGTTTCTGTGCTTACATTTTATTTACAAACTACAACAATATCACTGTAGTAATTAAATGTATTGTTGTTTTCTATTAAATATATTTTTTAAATGACCGTCAATTGTTCGGTTATTAGCCAGATTTTTTTTCTACATTTTTAGTAGCTCTTACTAAAGTAGCTCCCCCCCCCATTAAGGTTGGCGACCACTGCCCTAGCTCAACTCTAAGTTGCACTGTAAAAAATAAAGCTGCCCGGTATTTTGTCCTTGTGAAAATTTGTTTTGCATCTAACTTAAAATGAGGTTATAAATCTTTTTTCTTCCAGCCACAGGGGGTGATCTTGTGTTCTATGTAGGGACCTTAAACTGAACATGTTGCCACAGAATTTTCACTTTAGTTCATCAACATATTGATACAGTGATCAACTCACTCAACCTCTTTAATCTTCTCTTCTGTAGTGTAAATAAATGTACCTCATAAATTAGATTTCCCATATCCTTTATTAATTTACTTGCCCTACTTTTCGCTCCTATTCTATGACATCCTGTTTGTAAACTAGCTTAGAAAACTGAATTGCATATTCAAATACACCAGTGCTTTATAAAGGGAAAGAGCCGAGAGTAACATTGCTCCTGATTTGGATCAGAACATGGATTATTACTGTCCCACTCAATATTTCCACTGCTCCAATAGCATACCATGCTCACATAGGAAAGGACTGCCTCCTGCAACAGTCAGGACCTTGTCAAATGTAATCATCCAAAAATATTTAAATCCTCCTTACCCCCAAGCAGTGAAATTATGAGCTTCAGAAAACTGGAACAGCTCAGCTGCCTAAGGAACATCAAGCAGTGTATAATATTTACTACTAGCTCCACTTATTTGCATAATAGATGTGCAGTATTGCTAGGGGGTCAATACAACAAAACTTGGTCTGGAATCCTGTCTCTAAATCTTTAACTAACAACCTGTACAATCACTGTGGCCGCCATTTATTAATGATCGCAATTGCAATGCGATCTGGGCATGACATTACCGCCCATGATCGCATTGCAACATGAGATCCTATCGCCGGAATGTGCCATCCGACACTTGCAGGAACAGGGGCTCAGAAAGGAGCCTGTCCCTGCGATGTGCCCAGAGAGCTGTAGGGAGGGGAGGGTTACAGAGGAAAATAATAGCACTTAGCTATTCAATTGATTATACAGATGAGCTAATATGTGAAATTTTTTTTTTAAACTTAGCTCTTATTTTTTTTCTAAAATGTTAGGGGACTGGGATAATTGACAAGTGCTAAAGAAAAGAATGGATAACAGTCAAATAAACAGGTTGGGCAAGTTATGGGAGGACCAGGACAATAGCAGTAGAGCAGAGGTTAGGTTGTAGGATAGTTATTGATCTTTTTAACTCTGACCCTTTAATACCCCTTTTTGAATATGACAAAGCAGTGAAGCGCAGGGGCATCTTAAGAGAGGAGGGGGCCTGTGTGCACAGCCCGTGCGGGCCCCCTCCTCTCTCCCTGGCGGTCGGCAGCCGACTGACGTGGCATTAGTAGACTCCGCAGCAGCCATTTTCCGGTGTTCTGAGCAGTGCTGACACTCGACGCAGGACCACGGACAGGTGAGTTTAAACTAATATGGGTGCAGGGTGGGCCCCCTGGACCCCGCACACACTGCACCCATTATAGATACGCCACTGAGTGAAGGGCTCTGTTTTCTGAAGTGCTTTGTAAAGCAGGGCTCTTCGCTCCTGCATGATAGACCCTAGTATAACTTGTGTGATATATTTTGGATCTCAAGATAAGAAACAATTGGAAATAAATAAATTGAGAATGGTGCACTGCTCCATTCCACCTAACAAGTTACAACAAATCCAGCAGGGTTTCCTTACTATAACTAGGCATTTAGTGGGTGACATTAAAATAGCTGATCGTTTTTATCTTTAATCACAAAGAAGAAAACAACATGCCATAAAATTGACAGTACATCCAAATTTAAACAAGCTTCAAAGCAGTGTGTTTTCATCAACACGAAAATATTACTGATACTTTTCAGAAAATGCATGTAGCCATAGGGATCATTGTGCCTTATAACAAATTTAGACAGAATTATACTAATGATCCCATTTGAATGTATTGTGATGACACAGGGGTATTTAGCTTGGTAGAGGGGTGAATTTGTGCAGTGTCTAAGGTGCTCAATCAGGATCTTTTAGGTAAATAAACAATATTGGTGCTTTACTTTCAGCATATTCAGGTGCAACACAAATGAACAGAAAACAATAAATGCCTAGTCCCTTTTCGGGGCAACTAACTAACTTCTTTGCCTCTAACTATAATTGTGCAGCTAATCTGCAAACACAGGGCCTGATTCAGAGCCGGATGCAATCAGCCGTTCGCTCGTACGCTTTCGATTGTTTTAAACCACGCATGCATCCGGTTCTCATTGCGCATGTGCGGCCGGATCATTGCGGTAATTTTTCATTCGCTCGTATACACAGCGAACAGGAAGTGACCTATGTAATTTGATTGACAGAATGTTCCGTTTATGGGTGGTAACGGGGGTGGAGATGAGAAAACGCAGGCGTGGCAAGCCGTTTTTTGGGCGTACATGTATTATCTTGTGCGAACGTCCAATTTGGACGGTCTTTTGGATACGTCACTGTGTGATCCAGTTTCCATTATGACTGCTCGTTCAGCTTGTGGTAGGTTATTGGATCTCGCAAAGACGATGGTCTCTTCGTAGCTCCCTTAGCGAATCGATGTTTTGCTATTCTCCTTTACAAGGCACAAGACCAATCGCCAAATAATTGGATCACTTGCGAGAAGGTGATTTTCAATGGCCGTGATTTATTAGCTAAATTTGGAACGCATGTTGTGTTCTTATTTGTTTGTGTTTTGTAATCACAGCAATCACAAAATAAATGTTTAAAAATTTATTGCATATATTTTGCTCCTGTCTGTGGCTTTAGCATACCATTTTGCATTATTTTGTAACCTATATTGCGTATATTTTGCACATCTCCTGTCTGTGGCGTTAGCGTACCATTTAGCGTTATTTTGTAACCTCTATTGCATATATTTTGCTCATCTCCTGTCTGTGGCATTAGCGTACATTTTAATTTTCTTTGAAAATCCTAGAATAACAACATCATCTGTGTAGTGCATGCATTCTTTATATTTTTGCCTTAGCCTGTCTTTATTTTGTGTTAATTTTTACATTATTTTTATGGTAAATCTAATTCGTAGATTTACTTCAAGATGTCACTGCCTAACCCTGTAAGATTCTTCTTAATGTGTAAAAAAGATAAGTATATTTTCTCATTGTTAAATGTTGGAAAAATAACTACATTATCTAACATTTCAGATTGATGTTGGGCGAATTATAGTGGCGATGGTCCACGACCCCGACCAACCTGAACATCCTCCTAGGCGTAGGCATCATAGGCGTGCAAGGCCCCAGATATTTAGAACACGTGTCACAGTTTTTGGAATGCCTGATGATGTGGTTTTACGGCGTTACCGCCTACCACCCTAAATCATCCTAGACACTCTTTCATTAATAGAGAGTGATCTTGAAAGGCAAATTAACAATCCAACAGCAATACCACCACTTACGCAGTTAACGTCGGTGTTACAGTTTTGCGCCTCAGGATCCTTTCAGACCACAGTTGGGATCGTTGCTGGCATTTCCCAATCCTCCTTTTCAAGGATCCTGAGGGCAGTAATGGATGCACTCTTTAAGCACCTCCATCATTTTATTAATATGCCATTGGATATAGGGTCCCTTAATGTGGTGAAGCAGAAATTTTTTGAAATTGCAGGCTTCCCACACATCATAGGGGTTGTGGACGGCACTCACATACCACTTCAGCCTCCAGCAGCACTGGAGGCAATATTTAGGAACTGCAAACATTTCCATTCAATGAATGTAATGGTGGTATGTGATGCCTCCCTCCAGATCCTGTCCCTGAATGCCAAATTTCCAGGAAGTGCACATGATTCATTTGTCATCCGGCAATCAGGGCTTTGGCACAAATTAAACAACCTACAAGCTGGTGATGCGTGGCTTCTGGGTAAGTGGTACCCCAAATATTTAAATCAAACACTGTTGACTTAGAAATGGTACTGAATGTTCTTTTATTTTCACAGGAGACAGTGGTTACTCTTGCACGCCCTGGCTGCTCACTCCTTATTTGGTTCCTACACAAGGGCCACAAAGTCAATAAAATTCCGCACTTACTGCCACCAGGCAGGTGGTGGAGCATTGTATTGGCCTTTTAAAAGGCCGATTTCGATGCCTCCACCGCTCTGGTGGTGACCTCATGTATTTGCCGGCTATGGTTTCCAAAATTGTGGTCCTGTGTGGGATATTTCACAACATCGCCATAAAGAGTTGTGTCCCAATGCAGCCAGAGGATGCCTTGCCTGAGGATGGCTCCCCCGAGGTTGGTCGGAGGAGAGTGTCAGGGGGGCCATACGTGATGAGGTAGTTACACGCTTTTTCAGGTATTTGATTTTCCTTTTTTATTCATTTGTTGACACTGGGAATAATGAAAATTATGTGTGTTTACTATCCTATGTTTTGAATTTTAACCTTTTATTTTTGCAAAATCCAAACAACAACCTGCTTACTTCCTGAAATTGATCGCCTGTGACAATAATGACTCACAAATGACCTTTACACCTGGACAAATGTGTTTCTTACCTGATTTGGGACAACATGTTGGCATGCACCATCTTCAACCAGTTCTTGATATTTTTTTTCAACTATTTGTGTGTATTTTTTTTGTATTGTGAGATTATGTGTAATAAACAAATTTTATATTTAATCATTTTTTTTTAACATGAAAAACCAGCAAATGGACAGTACCTTTTAAATTAATTTCCAAGTGTTTTTATTTATTTATTTTTTTTAAACAAAATAACAATTAACAACATGTTTGCATAGTTTGCCCAACCTTTTTTCCTCTTTATTTTCCTACTTTGGGAGTTGCATTGATAATTTTTAATAAATTAAATAACTACATAAGGGTATTTTAGCGAAACATTATGGAGTTAATGTCAATTGTTCCAATTAGTTGAATGACAAAATATGTCTTTAAATTCTTGGAAACCACTCTTTGTTTTTTTAAGATACATTTTTAAAGAATGATTACTCCAAAAATTTAGTCTGGCACATTGTTTGCATTTTCATATGCAAATTCAAAAAACCCAAATGTAAAAAAACAAAAAACAAACACATTGATTGACCTTGTGAGCTAATGTTTGAGTCAATAAATGAGATTTGTTTAAATAAACACCTTTTATTAACAAAATCATAAAAAAACATATCAATGGCGCAAAAATACTATTAAATGGTCCCTTGACACCAGCAGCTGGACCAAATGGCCCCTCATCTCCATAATATGGGCCAAAATCTCCTTATCCCGCCTCCTTGGGTCTGTTGAAAGAAAAACATTATGATTTACAAATAAAAATAGTTAACATACCATGCTTTTTTGTGCAAAAATATAGTGGTAACATGAATTTGCCTAAATTACCAATTGGCACAAAAAAACAACTTAACAAAACATGAAAATGAGAATAGTGGGTTGAACAATCACTTTGGCATCTTAAATAATCCTTACACAATTTGTATATTGATTTTAGACAACAAATTTTAAAAAGCACAATGAAACTTGTATTTGGCTCTGGCATATGTGGTTATTGTAAAGTTTATTTTGGTATGAAACATGAATAAATTTGGCCAAAATTAGGGAAACAAACTCAAAAAAACTTAAAACAAAAAAAATAATCCCCCCCAAAAAAACATTTTAAATGTTAAATTTGGGATGAAATTTTACAAAAATTAGCACCCAAAAGAAAAAAAAAAAGATGCTTTCACCCAAAAAAAAAAAAATTGGACTGCCCTTAGATTGTAAGCAGGGATACCACAGTGTATGCATACATATAGGGCACATTTTAACAAAATAATTGCAAACATGAAACACAAAATACCTGCAGCTTCAGGGCGAGGTTGGCCCAGATCCTCTTTCTCTAAAGAGGTGGGCCAGTGGATGGCCGAACAAGGTGGGGAAATGTCCGGTGGGGATAAAGGGGAGGGAGTGGAATCAGGAGTGGGTGCATCAGGGGAGGGTGTGGGAATGTGGATGGGTAGGACAGGGGAGGGAGGAGTTATTTGGATTTGGGGAGCAGGAGAGGGAGGGGAAATAGGGATGTCCAGGTCAGGGGAGGGTGGAGAAATTTGGGAGGAGTGGGCAGGGGAGGAGATGGTGGGAGTTGGGGAGAGGGGTCGGGCAGGCCTCCGACTCCGTCTATGGATCCGCTCCTCACCTAAATGATGTATAGTTTGTAATATTAGCAAATATGTATACCAAAAAACATTTAAAATGTAAAACATTAACCCTAAAGAAAATAATAATTAAAAATCAACAACATAACAAGGTCTCATTTAGCCCGAAAAAAATGCATACTGCACACATGCACACGCATTAATGCAAATTTACATTAGCAAAGACAAAAAGTAACAACAGATTGTCATAGATATATAAACATTCAAATATCCACTTACGCCGACGGATCCTCATCCGAAGATGCGCAAGCAGGTGTGGGGACCGGCGGCGTAAATCAGACCACTGGCGCTCTAATTGGCCGATGGTCCTCCGAAAGCCCAATGCCCGCAGTTGCGCCGCACCTCCGCGTACGCCCGTCGCTTGTGTAGGTTGGTGACGGAGGGCGGCATGTCAGTTATACGCCGATCCAGTACTTTAGTGAGCACCAGCAGCTCACGCCATGTAAAAGCACTGGCTCTCATGATGGCAATGTTTTTTTTTTTACACAAATCAGTTTTATTACAGGGACCCCTAAATTTTGATTGGCTAATGTGCTTTCATAAATAACATGAAGAATTCTATTGGTTAATGTGTGAGTCATGTGAACAACCCCTAAAAATATATTGTGACTTAGGATTGGCTTGCTGCATTTGGATGCGTTAGCAACAAGCCGGAAATAAAACAATTTCTAAATTATAAACCAAAATAAAAGCTATTAAAAAACCAAACAAACAGCCTTTGGATTTAAAAAAAAGAAGTTTGCCGTTAAAAGCGGACAGATTCTACGGACCAAAATGAACACAAAACAAACAATAAAGTTTATTGACATTCAAAAAAGAAACAAGATTGAAAACATTCGACCAACAATTAAGTAAATTAAGGTAATGATTGGCACCAATCGATTCACGGATGTTTGACGAACGAGAAACAAGGCAATCGACAAATGACAGGTCTACTTCCGGTCGTACTTGTACGAGCGAACACTTCATCAAAAAATGAGTAGTCCGCTCGCTATTTCGGACGCTCATTAGCTAGAGGAGGGGTTGTGGAAATATGGGGCGGAAGACTCGCTACGAGCGACCACACGTGCGAGCGCTTGGTTTGACATTTGGACGGTCATACCTACTGCGGGTGAACGGCTGATTGCATCCGGCTCTGAATCAGGCCCTCAGTCTCTTAAAGTCCCAGTCCTGTCTCTGACAGGTATCATAGGCTCCGGCCTGGCTTTCGCTGCCACAGTTGCTTACAGATACAGCCTCACACCCTGGTCTGCTTGCAGTCTCACACTCTGCTCCCGGCAGAGTAGCATACAGAGTCTTTGGAGTTTTTTAGGGTTCTCCCTAACTCCTGTAGGTCTGAACCAGGCTTCCTAGCCACCAGTGGCTTCCCAGCCCACACTGAACTCCAACTATAGTCCCACCTGGACTGGACACACAGGCCCCAGCTTGTCCTTACTGCAGAGTCTTGCAGACTGGCCCTGGTGATACTGCTACAGTATATATCTCAGTTTTCTTGTAAATACATACAGTATAATATATATATATATATATATATATATATATATATATATATGTCAGGTCTGTAAATATTGGGACATTGACAGAATTTTCAGATTTTCGCCTCTATTCACCACCACAATGGTTTTGAAATGAAACAAACAAGATGTGCTTTAACTGCAGACTTTCAGATTTAATTTGAGGGTAATTACATCCAAATCGGGTGAACGGTGTAGGAATTACAACAGTTTCAATATGTGCCTCCCACTTTTTAAGGGGCCAAAAGTAATGGGACTATCAACTCAAAAGCTATTTCATGGACAGGTGTGGGCTATTCCCTCGTTATTTCATTATCAATTCAGCAGGTAAAAGGTCTGGAGTTGATTCTAGGTGTGACATTTGCATTTGGAATCAGTTGCTGTCGACTCTCAATATGAGATCCATCAGTGAAGCAAGCCATCATTAGGCTGAAAAATCAAAACAAACCAATCAGAGAGATAGCAAAAACATTAGGTGTGGCCAAATCAACTGTTTGGAACATTCTTAAAAAGAAAGAATGCACCGGAGAGCTCAGCAACACCAAAAGACCCGGAAGACCACGGAAAACAACTGTGGTGGATGACAAAAGAATTATTTCCCTGGTGAAGAAAAACCCCTTCACAACAGTTGGCCAAATCAAGAACACTCTCCAGGAGGTAGATGTATATGTGTCAAAGTCAACAATCAAGAGAAGACTTCACAAGAGCGAATATAGAGAGTTCACCACAAGATGTAAACCATTGGTGAGCCACAAAAACAGGAAGACCAGATTAGAGTTTGCCAAACAACATCTAAAAAAGCCATTACAGTTCTGGAACAACATCCTATGGACAGATGAGACAAAGATCAACTTGTACCAGAGTGATGGGAAGAAAAGAGTATAGAGAAGGAAAGGAACTACTCATGATCCAAAACATACCACCTCATCATTGAAGCATGCTGGTGGTAGTGTCATGGCGTGGGCTTGTATGGCTGCCAATGGAACTGGTTCCCTTGTATTTATTGATGATGTGACTGCTGACAAAAGCAGTAGAATGAATTCTGAAGCGTTTCGGGCAATATTATATGCTCATATTCAGTCAAATGCTTCAGAACTCATTGGACGGCGCTTCACAGTGCAGATGGACAATGACCCGAAGCATACTGCAAAAGCAAGAGGATTGGCAAGTATGCATTAGAAACTATTGGGACCAGAGGAGATGTAGCTCATGCTTGCCTATTTTTGAAAAAGCATATCATGAAGATTGTGAAAGCAATACTTATAAGGGTATGCAGTCAGAAAACCAGCTGCCTTAATACCAACAGCCGGCTTCCCGGCTGCTTTATCGCGGCGTGGGATAAATGACCAGCATCTATATCTAGACACCTGTCATTTACCTGACGCCGTGAGCAGACAGCCAGCACGGGGGCCGGTTAGGTTTAGGGCACCCAGGGGGGACTTAGGGTTAGGCACCCCCCCGGAAGGGTTAGGGTTAGGCTAGGGGAAGGGGAGGTCAGGGTTAGGCACCCCCCCCGGGGGACTTAGGTTTAGGCAGCGGGGAAGGGGGGTTAGGGTTAGGCACTTGGGGGGGAGGTTAGGGTTAGGCACCCTTAAGGAGGGTTAGGGTTAGGGGGTTAGGTTAGTTTATACTTTCCTTAGGGACGATCGGGATTTCCAGCACTGTCGGGCTTCCGCTGCCAGGCTCTGCTGATGTGTCGGGCTGCCGCTGCTGGGAATCGAACTGCCGGCCATGCGGCAGCCGGATTCCATACCGATTCCCCTATGAGCGCATGTTAAAGTGGATGTGTACTGCTACATCTGGGTGGCTGGACATAAAATTGTTTTACATCTAAATGTGAATGAGCCCCAAAGCAGCTAGTAAGCATTACGTGTTGATGAAAACACACTGATACTTTAAAAAAAATATAATTGTGCCTTATAACCAATGCAGGGAAATTATACTAGTATACCCATTAGTACATATCTCTGTTTTTTATTTTATATAACATCTGAATAATTGGGGTAAAGTGCACTCAGGGAGATTATTAAGGTGCGTTCACATGGTACGATCAGTCAGTGATAACGATATCACTGGCTGATCATCCTGCACCTTCCCTGTGTGCTGGATGATCGTGATCGTTCAACCAGCACACCACCAACCCACCAACGACGGTCCAGCGGCCCGCAATCAACGATCAATGATCGTGGGCAGGGCAGCCATCAGGGGGGAACTGCCGGGACTGGAGTCCCGGGCCCAGAGAGTGGCAGAATGGGAGGGGCCCCGCGCCCGCTCCTACCCCCGATGCACAGCCCTCAATATGTCCCACTCCACACCCTTCCAATGGGCCGATTCCCCTCTTCAAAGACCATTACCGCAATGGGGCAGAGCCAATGCTGTAAGCCCGCCCCCATACAACCGCGAATTGCGGCATTGCCGAGGGGGCGGGGTCTAATGATGCGAGGTGCCTGGCCCCGGCCCCATTACCGTTAGCATTCTGACCTGTTGTTGCATTAGTGAGTAATAAGTACAGTATCATATGTATGTGTTTTAGCATACCTCCCAACTGTCCCGCTTCCAGCGGGACAGTGCCATTTTTCGGCATCTGTTTTCTTCTGTACGGAAAGACTGGGGGCTGCCCAGCATCTCGGAGAGTGCTGGGCACGCCCCAGAAGTGACGAAGACAGGGGAAGCCGCAAGGCCCCGTCCCATTTTCCGTTGGCTCTGCCACTTTTTGGGTGCGCCACACCCCCTTTTCGGGTGCGCCACACCCCCTTTTCGGGTTTCCCATTTGGAATTGTTGGGAGGTATGGTTTTAGCATGTGTATGTATGTGTCTGTATGTATGTATGTGTTAGACTGTTTATATGTGTGTGTATATATGTGTTAGTGTGTATATTTTATTATTATTATAATTTATTTATATGGCGCCACAAGTGTTCCGAAGCGCCTTACGAAGTACATAGACAAATAAGTAACCATTGACTTACAATACAATACAATACAATTGTCACAAACCCGGGCTGACTCGCAGATACAACAATCTGGATCAGCTGGTTGTGATGCCGGCGCACCGCTGTCACTTACAAAAATACACAGTTCTTCTGCCACCATGCAGACTGTTCTCCGGAGGTCTGCGATCTCCCAACAGATTAATAATAAATCACATTCAACTGACACACAAATATGTAGCATGGGCCTATCCAGGCACGCAAGTTCAATAAGAATCGCGGAGAATATGCTAGATTAAATGTGTTTAATCCAAAAAATATTTTCAAGGCTTAGTTACAAAAATATTAATAAAATGACAAACAGATTATAATGCAAATATTCTCTTGCAAAATAAAAGGGAGAAATAATTCAGAGTCCCTAAGACAACTTACACTAAAGTTCTTAGCACTGCTGATGGGGTGGGGGATCTCACCCACAGGAATATCCTGATGCACTCCCAGACCTGACTGTCTGAACCCCAAGGAGTGGACATTGAATGTTGGATGGTATTCTCTTTGTATACATCCCTAATTCTTTGTTCATACTTAACAGGGTCTCCCAATCAGGTCAGCAGGGTTTGAGATTGATAGATTTCCAATACAGGGTTACCTGGCCAAACTAGCAGGGTCCCTGCTTTAAAGATAAGTGATGGTATAACTCACTCTTCAACTTCCCCCTTCTAGACTTATAGTAAATACCAGAATCCTTATCTTAGCCTCTATAATAGTCTTTTGAAGTAGGGCACTGAAGTAACAGGAGGTCTGGTTCTGGGATTATGATATAGGACACTGACTTCAGGGTTCATAAAAAGGGAGAGTTGTTCACACATGGCCTCATACTATGAGGGATATACATCATTTGGTTACCTGAAAGCCATTCACTTGCTAATTCCAGCCCTTTCTGACCTGGACAGCAAATAGCAATGGACATACCATGTTTATACAGTCTATAGAGCTAAAGGACACACAGTTATATAACACTCCTCAAATCACAGGACATAGATCATTATCACCCCTCTTCCTGGAATGCCTATCTTCAAAAGAGGTGGGGTAATACCTCAGCCCTTCTAGACACACAGTTCCATTAAAGGACTTCACAGTTCACAAAATATTATTTCTGGCGATTATTCTTGTGATTAATCGTCACACGCCCCCCTGAAGTTGGACACAGGAGAGACAGTGATCCACCTATCACATTCTCTCCTGTGACCCCCAATACCATGTTACCTCATTGCAGTACCCATGTGCCTCTTTAGCAGCAGCTGCTAAATTTACCAAGAGGTCAGGTTTCTGATCATTTTCATTTATGTGACACATGGCTATTACACAAGTTTCCATGTCATGCCAAGCTCTGAGGAAATTACTGTGGTACACAGTCTTGCTCTTCCATCCCTCCCCTGCTGCCAACACATAATTGACATCTTGGAGATGTGGCACTATTAGCTGGGGACTTTCCCAGGCAGCCTGTAGCTTGGTCAGCTGCATAGGGCTCAGCAACAGGGCCCTTGTGGCCCAACTCAAAGGTGCCCTCCCTCATGCTGCAGTCATACCAGAGCTTTTGTTTCACCTGCGCAGGGTTCAGGTCATTCTGCGCCATTCCCCCTAGGGACTGTAACTCCTCCCTGGACGTCACCATGTACGACACCACTGACATGTCAGGGGGAATCAATTTACCTTCCCACTCTTCCTTAACCAAATCTAAGGGGCTGCACACTCTGCACCCATATAGGAGTCCAGAGGGTGAGAAGCCAGAGTGTTCCTGCGGCATCTCGCGGTATGCAAAGAGGCGACATGGCAGGAACCCCTCCTGGTCTCTTCCCTGAGACTCCACGAAAGTCCTAAGTATTTGGTTTAAGGTGATAGAGTGGGATTCAGAATGGGAGTATTCAGCGGTACCTAACATAGACACCACCTTCTCATCAACCTTAGGGGTAGACCCTGAAGCTATAGCCTCCCCCATGTCTGGTTGTGGGTGACGGATACCACCTTCTACCCTGTGCCTTGAGTACGGCACCTCACTCATGCCTTCTGGGCAGTCCTGGGCCTCCAGCTCATCTGACCTGGTCTGAATCACTGATGGTTCAGGTAGGAAGTACTTCCCTTTATCACTCTGCCCTGGCTCCATCTCCTTACACAGTATCTGGGAGTGATCATTGTCAATCTCTAGCTCCCTGAGACCTACAACAGGAAAGGGAACTTTTGCAACCTCAATGTCAGTCATTGGAGACAAAGTACAATCAGACACCACGTTTTAAAAAAATTGATCACCAGCCTGCACTTCTAATTCAAGAGGTAGGATGCTTAGCAGTGCCAGCTGTGACTTTGACGCACCCTACTCCCTCACAGGATCATCTAATGCATTGCTATCCAGCATTCCTGTCAGGTCCTTATCAAACAGCCAAGTGGGGGTGTATGGATTGTGACTGGGTCAGTTTGCTGTTCAGCTTTGATAGCATCCCTCTGGAATACCTGGTCATTGTGAGGAGTTAGGGCAGCAGCTGACCTGTGTACAAGGAGGGAGGGGGGATAAGGGGGATTAACCTCTATTGAGCTGGTTTCCACACCTGCAAGGGTTAACTCACAGCCCCTCTATGCTGCTGTGGGACGGGTCATTACTGTAAATGAAGGGGTTACATTGGACTCACTGTTGCATACAGTATTAACCTCAAATACTGATAAGGGAACAGTTATCAAATCATTTGCTAACCCCCTATCACACATATTTGCAATGTAACACGTTTCTGCCTGCCTAGATTCTGCACTGGGAATCTGCAAAGGGTTAGTTTCTGGGACAGACAGATCAGCAGTAATTTTGTCATCACATACTGTTATACCCAAATTACACTGGTCATCATAATTCACCTGGGGAAAAACAGGGTTAGCTTGTATTATGATCGCAGCATTATCAACATCAGCAATGACATCATCCTCACATGTCTCTGTCACCTTCCAAAATGCAAAAGGAAAATCTGAACATTTCAGGTAGCAAATTCTGGGCGTCCTGTGGTGGTACGCTGCTAGTACCATCAGCTTTCCTCAGCAGCGTGAACTTGGCCTCCGGATGCAATAATTCAGCAGAATACTCCACGTTGACTGTAGCTGGTGATGGCATCTTTTCCTTGCGGGCCACCTCTGTAGGCTGGGTGGCTGCTTCTCTAGCTTGTGTAATAAGCTGTTGCAGGCGGTGCCTTTCAGCATCCACCCAGCAACACTGGTCTTGCCAAAATGGGGTATGGAGTTTCCTCCAATCACATGCTCCTTGAAAAGCGCATTCAAAACTCTCCTCTAGACACTGCAGCTGGTATGCAAGACTCATCTTTGGGCCCGGAGAAATAGTATTCATGCGATAATCGCTAAACGCATGGCTGGGTCTTCCTGTGCAGATATTAGCTGCTTGATTATCTCACTGCGATTATTGCTGTGGCAGGAGACACCTTGCAGCTCACATTCTTCAATTAGCTCTGCTATACTCATCGTGGGCAATGGATCATCTGGATCTGGTACAACATGCTCACTCTGATCCCGTGGTGCTGACTGGGTTCTTAGCTCAGGTTCCAACTCAAGGAAATTCTCTGGGTGAGTGACATGTAAGTCTCTAGCGGCAGGCTGATACTGTAACCCAGCCAGGTCCAGCTGGTATAAGCGCTCTGCTTGGCATTCTGCAGCTTCACATTCTGCAACCTCCCGGGCAGCTTCCTTGTCTGCCTCACGTTCCGCTGCTTCCCGTTCTGCAACCTCCCGGGCAGCTTCCCTAGCAGCAGCAGCACGTTCCTCTGCTTCCCTGGCTTGGGACTGATGCATTAGCTGCATTTGCTGCAGGAGCAAGGCAAAGTCCTTTTTCCCCAAAACTTTGCGGGCATTTTCCAAGAACTTGTAAATGGCCATATCGTCACTGGAACTAGCAAAGGTATCCGACCTTTCCCTAGTATCGGTGGTAATATCCAGTGTCAGAGGATTTCTCCAAGCAAAGTTTGCCTCAGTGTTATCCTTTCCAGCATCCTGGCCCTTATCTGCCTCTAGGAGTGCTTGGATCAGCTGATCTTTGCTCTTGTTGGTGCCGACAATCCCTCTGTCTTTACATAGGTCACAAAGCTCATCCTTCTTTAGATGCTTGTACCCAGCGGCCATCTCGGATCTCACTTCTTGCCAAATAAAAATAGAAAAGAAAAACCAAGAGAAGGGGGGGGGACAGAAAGTATTTGCAACTGTATGTCTTTTACTATATTATAAGCCTTGAGCATTCTCTCCGGTCAATTAGAATGCTGATCCTATCCAGAATCACACAACTAATTGACTTAAGTTCTTATAAAAATAAAAATGATTATCCCACCGCTTGCCACCAATTTGTCACGAACCCGGGCTGACTCGCAGATACAACAATCTGGATCAGCTGGTTGTGATGCCGGCGCACCGCGGTCACTTACCAAAATACACGGTTCTTCTGCCACCACGCAGACTGTTCTCCGGAGGTCTGCGATCTCCCAACAGATTAATAATAAATCACATTCAACTGACACACAAATATGTAGCATGGGCCTATCCAGGCATGCAAGTTCAATAAGAATCACGGAGAATATGCTAGATTAAATGTGTTTAATCCAAAAAATATTTTCAAGGCTTAGTTACAAAAATATTAATAAAATGACAAACAGATTATAATGCAAATATTCTCTTACAAAATAAAAGGGAGAAATAATTCAGAGTCCCTAAGACAATTTACACTAAAGTTCTTAGCACTGCTGATGGGGTGGGGGATCTCACCCACAGGAATATCCTGATGCACTCCCAGACCTGACTGTCTGAACCCCAAGGAGTGGACATTGAATGTTGGATGGTATTCTCTTTTTATACATCCCTAATTTTTTGTTCATACTTAACAGGGTCTCCCAATCAGGTCAGCAGGGTTTGAGATTGATAGATTTCCAATACAGGGTTACCTGGCCAAACTAGCAGGGTCCCTGCTTTAAAGATAAGTGATGGTATAACTCACTCTTCAACTTCCCCCTTCTAGACTTATAGTAAATACCAGAATCCTTATCTTAGCCTCTATAATAGTCTTTTGAAGTAGGGCACTGAAGTAACAGGAGGTCTGGTTCTGGGATTATGATATAGGACACTGACTTCAGGGTTCATAAAAAGGGAGAGTTGTTCACACATGGCCTCACACTGTGAGGGATATACATCATTTGGTTACCTGAAAGCCATTCACTTGCTAATTCTAGCCCTTTCTGACCTGCACAGCAAATAGCAATGGACATACCATGTTTATACAGTCTATAGAGCTAAAGGACACACAGTTATATAACACTCCTCAAATCACAGGACATAGATCATTATCACCCCTCTTCCTGGAATGCCTATCTTCAAAAGAGGTGGGGTAATACTTCAGCCCTTCTAGACACACACAGTTCCATTAAAGGACTTCATAGTTCACAAAATATTATTTCTGGCGATTATTCTTGTGATTAATCGTCACAACAATACAATACAGGACATGGATAAACATTGCTATATTAGCTACCTTTTTAGGCCCGCATAAGCAGCCAAGTGTTAGTTGCCCTAGTGGGGAGTAAGAGATAAATTAAATTACAGTATGGAGAAGCACAAGAGGGTAGAGGGCCCTGCTTGAAAGAGCTTACATTCTTTAAGGGAGGGGAAGACAAACAGGAGTGACACAGAATGCGGTAGGCGGGGAGAAAGGAAGATGTAGCAGCAAGTTAGGATGAGAGCTGGAAGGCTTTAATGAAGTAGTGGGTCTTAAGAGCTCATTTGAAAGATTGTAGAGAAGTGCAGAGTCTGATGGGGAGAGGGAGGGAGTTCCAAAGGTGAGGAGCAGCATGGGCAAAATCTTGGAGGTGGGAGTGGGAGGAAGTAATCAATTGGAATGAAAGGCGGTGTGTATTAAGTGAATGAAGAGGGCGGACAGAAGAGTGAAGGGAGATGAGATCAGAGATGCAAATGGGAGAGGAATGGGTGAGGGCTTTGTAAGTGAGTGTGAGAGCCTTGAATTGGGTTCTGAAAGGGAATGGGAGCCAGTGGAGAGCTTGCAAAAGAGGGGAGGCAGATGTAGAGCATTTGGAGAGGAAGATGAGCCAAGCAGCAGCATTGAGCACAGACTGGAGAGGAGAGAAATGGGATTTGGGGAGGCCAGCTAGGAGAAAGTTACAGTAGTCCAATCTGGACATGACCAGTGAATGTACAAGGGTTTTGGTAGCTTCCTGGGTGAGAAAGGGTCTGATTTTGGAAATATTCTTGAGATGGAAATGACAGGACTGCGAGAGGTTCTGAATGTGTGGTTTGAAGGAGAGGGAAGAGTCCAGGATGACTCCAAGACAATGCACTTTGGGACTAGATGAGATAGTTATGCCATGTATTAATAAAGAAATAGTGGGACATGATGTTATGTGGGAGGGTGGGAAGACTATAAGCTCAGTCTTAGACATATTAAGTTTGAGAAATTGCTGGGACATCCAGGAAGAGATAGCAGAGAGACAGAGATACGAGTCAGTAGAGAGGGGGTAAGATCAGATGAGGAAAGGTAGATCTGAGTATCATCAGCATAGAGATGATAATGGAGGTCAAAAGAGCTGATGAGTTTACCTAGAAAAGATGTATAGAGAAAGAATAGGAGATGTCCAAGAACAGAACCTTGGGGAACACCTACTGTAAGAAGCTGTGAGGGGGAGGAGTCTTCATGAGAGGAAACAGAGAAGGAATGGTCAGAGAGGTAGGAGGACAGCCAGGAGAGAGCAGTGTCATGTAGACCAAGGGAGTGAAGGATATGCAGCAGTAGAGGGTGGTCCACAGTGTCAAAAGCAGCAGAGAGGTCAAGGAGAATGAGCAGGGAGTAGTGGCCCTTGGATTTGGCAGCAAGGAGGTCATTGCTGACTTTTGAGAGGGCAGTTTCAGTGGAGTGGAGAGAACGGAAGCCAGACTGAAAAGGGTCAAGGAGGGAGTGGGAGGAAAGAAATGTGGTGAGGTGGTTGTAAACAATACGCTCAAGGAGTTTGGAGGCAAAAGGGTGGAGAGAGATTGGTCGGTAGTTAGAGAGAATGTTAGGATCAAGGTTAGGTTTTTTAAGAATGGGGGAGACAAGGGCATGCTTGAATGCAGATGGAACAGTGCCAGAAGAGAGGGAGAGATTAAGGAGGTGGGCAAGATGGGAGCAGGCAGAAGGAGAGAGGTAGCGGAGGAGGTGGGAGGGGATAGGGTCGAGGGGAGAGGTAGAAGGGAGGGAGGACTGGATAAGGGCCTTAACTTCATCTCCAGTCACAGGGGAGAAGAATGTCAGAGTCAGTAAATTGGATGGGGAGGGGTGATCCGGGAAAGGAGGAGGTGGAGAGCTGCGGGACTGGTTGGATATGATGTCCTGATGTATGGAATCAATTTTAGATGTGAAATAGGTAGCAAAGTCAGTGGCAGAGAGCAAGGAGGGGAGACGAGGAGGAGGTGGGCAGAGGAGGGAATTGAAGGTTGAAAAGAGACGCTGGGGATTTGAGGACAGGGAGGAGATGAGATTCTTGAAATATAACTGTTTAGAGAGGGAAAGGGCAGCACTGTAGGATGACAGCATGAATTTGAAATGGAGACAATCTGTCTGAGAGCGTGATCTTCTCCACTGTCGCTCGGTGGTTCGTGAACATTTTTGCAGGTATCTGGTGCATTTGGAATGCCAGGGTTGAGGTGTGGATTTGCAAGGGTGAGTAGTGATCACCGGAGCAAGAGTCAAGAGCAGAAGTAAGAAGTAAGGGAGGCATTGTATAGGGAAGCAGCTTGTTCAGCGCAGGAGAAAGAGAGGATAGGGGAGAGAAGTGAGTCAAGTAGGGAAGAAAAGACAGCAGTGTCGATAGCTTCAATGTTACGCTTAGTGATGGTGGCTTTCGGAGGTAGAGGAGGGGAAGGAGAGAGGGATAGGTTAAAAGAGAGGAGGTGATGGTCAGAGAGGGGGAATGGGGAATTGGAGTAGGCAGAAATATCACAACAGTGAGTGAATACCAGATCAAGCAAATGCCCACTCGCATGGGAGGATGAGGAGGTCCATTGGGAGAGTCCAAATGAGGAAATGAGGGTGTGTAGTTTGTAGGCAGCAGATTCTGTGGGGATATCAATAGGAATATTGAAGGATAATAGAGGGAAGGTCTGAGGAGAGAAAGTGAGTGAGCCAGGAAGCGAAGTTGTCAAGGAACTTGGAGGGAGGGCCAGGGGGACCATAGATGACAGCTACTCTGAGGTTTACTGGTTGGAAGAGGCGTATAGCATGAACTTCAAATGTGGAGAATGTAAGGGATGGTTCTGATGGTATATTTTGGTATGAGTAACCAGGGGATAAAAGGACCCCAACACCACCACCATGGCGACCCTCAGGCCTTGGGGTGTGGGAGAAGGTGAGGCCCCCATAAGAGATAGCTGCAGGAGAAGTGGTGTCAGAGGGTAAAATCCAGGTTTCAGTAATGGCAAGGAGATTCAGGGAGTTGGAGATGAAAAGGTCATGGGTGGGGGCCAGTTTGTTACAGACTGATCTGGCATTCCAGAGGGCACAGGATAGAGTTACAGAGTTAATAGGAGAGATGTGAATGAGATTATCAGGGTTGCAATAGCGTGGAGATGAGAATACTTTGATGAATAGAGTGTAGGGATCATGCGTGCTCCTGTGCTAGGAGGGGACCCTGTAGGAAGTGGGCAGGGAGGGAAGTTACGGAGACGTGGATGAAAGTGGGGCAAAGTGACAGGGAGATAAGTAAGGGCAGAACAAAAGATTAGTTAGAAACTGAGTGAAGTGAGGAGTTGAAGACAACATGGTCATGGTAAGGATGAGGTAAAGTGTTAGCACAACAAAAATATATTATAGAGTTTTGAAAAAGTGGAGATAAGATGGGAGCAGAAATTGAATATTAGAGTAGAGAGTAGTAGTAGCTAGATGTTGTAAGACTAGGCCAAAGAGCTAAGGTAAAAAGACATTATTAGAGAGTTAAGTTGACATTAACAGTATTCTGTAAGATTATCTGTTAAGCACAGAGGCAGCACAAATAGTAGCAAGTGATGGCCAAAGTTTTTGTAGCAACCAGAGGGCCTGATTCAGACCTGCTCGCAAGCGCATAGCACTCGCAAGTGGGTCGATGGTGGCCTAGTGCGCACGCGCGAGCCCTGAAGCGAGCGCAAAAAGCACTCGCTCCGTGGCTCACTCACAACAAAATGGACGGCTGTCGGTGGCTTCACAAACGAAGGCGTTCCCAAGCGAACGCCTGCCGTTTGTGGGCGGCCCCACTGACATCACCAGTGATGTCTCTGAGATAGCGGCCAGGAGGCCGCAACTAAAAAAAACAGCGCCCGCCCCGATTCAGAGCGAGCGCTCGCTTTTTGCGAGCGCCTCTGAATCAGGCCCAGAGTTCAGTGTTGAAAGTCCAGGTTATGCAGTCAGCAGGAATTTGTAGCAGTATGATTTTGAAATCACCTTTGTTGATGGTTTTTCTCTAAATATAGATTAGGTTTTTAGAAGTGCAGATTGGTTGTTTACCTTCTGTTCAACGCCGGTCTAACGCCAGTATTAATCTTAAAATGTACTTCTGAATAGTGCACTTCTGAATGGGGCAAATCCAGCCAGGGTATTCCAGCCTACTAATAACCAATGTGTAGGAGACCTGCATTTTAAATTACTGATTACCTACAAGCCCAGCACCCTCCCACTAATACAGCTAGCAATAAACTGAGTAAAACAAACACACAGCACATACCACTAGGCTAATAACAGGCTCAATGAGCTAACTAACAAAGAAACTAAAAACATCAAACTAATATACTATGCAGTGATATGTAAAATAACATTGCTTATCAGCAAAAGTCTGAGACTTGTAGTCCGTTACCTAAGTTCTCAGGCTGGCCAATATATATTCAGTATAGCAATATGTGTATGTATGTGTTAGACTGTATATATGTGTGTATATATGTGTCAGTGTGTATATGTGTATGTATGTTAGTGTGTATATATGTGTATGCACAGTATGTGTTAATGTGTATACAATATGTGTATGTATGTTAGTGTGTATATATGTGCTAGTGTGTGTATACTTTATATGTGTTAGTGTGTATATGTGTGTCATAATATATACATATTTGCTATATTTGCTATACACTGTATACTTTATATAGCTACATATATATATATATATACATATATATGTGTATGTATGTTTAATAAACACACATATATATATTAGGGGTGTGCACCGGCCACTTTTCGTGTTTTGTGTTTTGGTTTTGGATCTGGATCTTTCTTAGTGTTTTGGATCTGGATTGGTTTTGCCAAAACCACCCTTCCGTGTTTTGGGTTCTGGGTTTTGTGTTTTGGATCTGTATTTTTTTGAAAAAAAGCATAAAAACAGCTAAAATCACAGAATTTGTAGGTTTTTCTGCTCCTATGCTATTATTAACCTCAATAACCTTAATTTCCACTCATTTCCAGTCTATTCTGAATACCTCACACCTCACAATAGTGTTTTTATGTCCAAAAGGTTGCACCGAGGTAGCTGGATGACTATGCTAAGCGACACGAGTGGGCGGCACAAACACGTGACCCATCTAGGCGTGAAACTGCAGTGGCAGACAGGATGGCATTGAAAAACTAGGCCCCAAACTGTACATAATGCAAAGAAAAAAAAGAGGTGCAAGATGGAATTGTCCTTGGGCCCTCCCACCCACCCTTATGTTGTATAAACAGGACATGCACACTTTAACAAACCAATCATTTCAGCGCCAGGGTCTGCCACACAACTGTGGCTGAAATGATTGGTTCGTTTGGGCCCCCACAAAACAAGCTGGCAATTAATCTGTCCCTGCACAAACTGGCTCTACGGAGGCAAGATGTCATCCTCATCCTCCTCATCCACCGATTCCTCACCCTCTTCAGTGTGTACATCCTCATCCTCACAGAGTATTAATTCGTCCCTGCTGGAACCACAGGTCCCTCTGTACGTTCTGGAGGCTGGTCTCCCTGGAAGAGTTGATAATTCATTTTATGAACATCATCTTCTCCACATTTTGTGGAAGCAACCTCCTACGCCTTTCGCTGACAAGGTTCCCGGCTGCACTAAACACTCTTTCGGAGTACACACTGGAGGGGGGGCAACTCAGGTAAAATAGAGCCAGTTTGTACAGGGACCTCCAAATTGCTTCTTTTACCTGCCAGTACAGGTACGGACTGTCTGACATGCCTACTTGGATGCTGTCACCGATGTAATCCTTTAACAGACAGACGCACGCTTGTCGCTGCTGATTTGAGGATTCAAGTGCGGCTACAGCCCACACAATTCACAAAGACAGAAAAAAAAAAAGAATATTTTTATTGTTTGTGGAGCACACTTTGAGGGTGTCACCACCCTTTAACAGACAGACGCACGCTTGTCGCTGCTGCTTTAAGGATGCAGGTGCGGCTACAGCCCACACATTTCACAAAGACCGAAAAAAAAAGAACAATATTTTAATTGTTTGTGTAGCACACTTTGAGGGTGTCACCACCCTTTAACAGACAGACGCACGCTTGTCGCTGCTGCTTTAAGGATGCAGGTGCGGCTACAGCCCACACAATTCACAAAGACAGAAAAAAGAAGAATATTTTTATTGTTTGTGTAGCACACTTTGAGGGTGTCACCACCCTTTAACAGACAGACGCACGCTTGTCGCTGCTGCTTTGAGGATGCAAGTGCGGCTACATCGCACACAAGTCACAAACACATTAAAAAAATAGTTTTTTATTTTTTGGAGCACTTTGAGAGTTACACCACCCTTTAACAGACAGACGCACGCTTGTCGCTGCTACTTTAAGGATGCAGGTGCGGCTACAGCCCACACATTTCACAAAGACCGAAAAAAAAAGAACAATATTTTAATTGTTTGTGTAGAACACTTTGAGGGTGTCACCACCCTTTAACAGACAGACGCACGCTTGTCGCTGCTGCTTTAAGGATGCAGGTGCGGCTACAGCCCACACAATTCACAAAGAGAAAAAAGAAGAAGAATATTTTTATTGTTTGTGTAGCACACTTTGAGGGTGTCACCACCCTTTAACAGACAGACGCACGCTTGTCGCTGCTGCTTTGAGGATGCAAGTGTGGCTACATCGCACACAAGTCACAAACACATTAAAAATTTTTTTTTATTTTTTGGAGCACTTTGAGAGTTACAACACCCTTTAACAGACAGACGCACGCTTGTCGCTGCTGCTTTGAGGATGCAAGTGCGGCTACAGCCCACACAATTCACAAAGACAGAAAAAAAAAGAACAATATTTTAATTGTTTGTGTAGCACACTTTGAGGGTGTCACCACCCTTTAACAGACAGACGCACGCTTGTCGCTGCTGCTTTAAGGATGCAGGTGCGGCTACAGCCCACACATTTCACAAAGACAGAAAAAAAAGAACAATATTTTAATTGTTTGTGTAGCACACTTTGAGGGTGTCACCACCCTTTAACAGACAGATGCACGCTTGTCGCTGCTGCTTTGAGGATGCAGGTGGAATCTAGATGGGATTTGGAACCGAGGACACACTACCTCCATCAATTGTCTAAATCCCACTGCACTAATGTCGGATACCGGACGCACGTCTAACACCAACATAGCAGTCAAGGCCTCAGTTATACGTTTTGCTTCAGGATGACTGCTGTCGTACTTCATCCTCATCGCTAGGGACTGTTGGAGGGTCAATTGTTTAGTAAAAGTAGTGATGTTCCTACTTCCTCTCTGGGATGATGAACAACTGCTTGAATGCAGATGGAACAGTGCCAGAAGAGAGGGAGAGATTAAGGAGGTGGGCAAGATGGGAGCAGGCAGAAGGAGAGAGGTAGCGGAGGAGGTGGGAGGGGATAGGGTCGAGGGGAGAGGTAGAAGGGAGGGAGGACTGGATAAGGGCCTTAACTTCATCTCCAGTCACAGGGGAGAAGAATGTCAGAGTCAGTAAATTGGATGGGGAGGGGTGATCCGGGAAAGGAGGAGGTGGAGAGCTGCGGGACTGGTTGGATATGATGTCCTGATGTATGGAATCAATTTTAGATGTGAAATAGGTAGCAAAGTCAGTGGCAGAGAGCAAGGAGGGGAGACGAGGAGGAGGTGGGCAGAGGAGGGAATTGAAGGTTGAAAAGAGACGCTGGGGATTTGAGGACAGGGAGGAGATGAGATTCTTGAAATATAACTGTTTAGAGAGGGAAAGGGCAGCACTGTAGGATGACAGCATGAATTTGAAATGGAGACAATCTGTCTGAGAGCGTGATCTTCTCCACTGTCGCTCGGTGGTTCGTGAACATTTTTGCAGGTATCTGGTGCATTTGGAATGCCAGGGTTGAGGTGTGGATTTGCAAGGGTGAGTAGTGATCACCGGAGCAAGAGTCAAGAGCAGAAGTAAGAAGTAAGGGAGGCATTGTATAGGGAAGCAGCTTGTTCAGCGCAGGAGAAAGAGAGGATAGGGGAGAGAAGTGAGTCAAGTAGGGAAGAAAAGACAGCAGTGTCGATAGCTTCAATGTTACGCTTAGTGATGGTGGCTTTCGGAGGTAGAGGAGGGGAAGGAGAGAGGGATAGGTTAAAAGAGAGGAGGTGATGGTCAGAGAGGGGGAATGGGGAATTGGAGTAGGCAGAAATATCACAACAGTGAGTGAATACCAGATCAAGCAAATGCCCACTCGCATGGGAGGATGAGGAGGTCCATTGGGAGAGTCCAAATGAGGAAATGAGGGTGTGTAGTTTGTAGGCAGCAGATTCTGTGGGGATATCAATAGGAATATTGAAGGATAATAGAGGGAAGGTCTGAGGAGAGAAAGTGAGTGAGCCAGGAAGCGAAGTTGTCAAGGAACTTGGAGGGAGGGCCAGGGGGACGGTAGATGACAGCTACTCTGAGGTTTACTGGTTGGAAGAGGCGTATAGCATGAACTTCAAATGTGGAGAATGTAAGGGATGGTTCTGATGGTATATTTTGGTATGAGTAACCAGGGGATAAAAGGACCCCAACACCACCACCATGGCGACCCTCAGGCCTGGGGGTGTGGGAGAAGGTGAGGCCCCCATAAGAGATAGCTGCAGGAGAAGTGGTGTCAGAGGGTAAAATCCAGGTTTCAGTAATGGCAAGGAGATTCAGGGAGTTGGAGATGAAAAGGTCATGGGTGGGGGCCAGTTTGTTACAGACTGATCTGGCATTCCAGAGGGCACAGGATAGAGTTACAGAGTTAATAGGAGAGATGTGAATGAGATTATCAGGGTTGCAATAGCGTGGAGATGAGAATACTTTGATGAATAGAGTGTAGGGATCATGCGTGCTCCTGTGCTAGGAGGGGACCCTGTAGGAAGTGGGCAGGGAGGGAAGTTACGGAGACGTGGATGAAAGTGGGGCAAAGTGACAGGGAGATAAGTAAGGGCAGAACAAAAGATTAGTTAGAAACTGAGTGAAGTGAGGAGTTGAAGACAACATGGTCATGGTAAGGATGAGGTAAAGTGTTAGCACAACAAAAATATATTATAGAGTTTTGAAAAAGTGGAGATAAGATGGGAGCAGAAATTGAATATTAGAGTAGAGAGTAGTAGTAGCTAGATGTTGTAAGACTAGGCCAAAGAGCTAAGGTAAAAAGACATTATTAGAGAGTTAAGCTGACATTAACAGTATTCTGTAAGATTATCTGTTAAGCACAGAGGCAGCACAAATAGTAGCAAGTGATGGCCAAAGTTTTTGTAGCAACCAGAGGGCCTGATTCAGACCTGCTCGCAAACGCATAGCACTCGCAAGTGGGTCGATGGTGGCCTAGTGCGCACGCGCGAGCCCTGAAGCGAGCGCAAAAAGCACTCGCTCCGTGGCTCACTCACAACAAAATGGACGGCTGTCGGTGGCTTCACAAACGAAGGCGTTCCCAAGCGAACGCCTGCCGTTTGTGGGCGGCCCCACTGACATCACCAGTGATGTCTCTGAGATAGCGGCCAGGAGGCCGCAACTAAAAAAAACAGCGCCCGCCCCGATTCAGAGCGAGCGCTCGCTTTTTGCGAGCGCCTCTGAATCAGGCCCAGAGTTCAGTGTTGAAAGTCCAGGTTATGCAGTCAGCAGGAATTTGTAGCAGTATGATTTTGAAATCACCTTTGTTGATGGTTTTTCTCTAAATATAGATTAGGTTTTTAGAAGTGCAGATTGGTTGTTTACCTTCTGTTCAACGCCGGTCTAACGCCAGTATTAATCTTAAAATGTACTTCTGAATAGTGCACTTCTGAATGGGGCAAATCCAGCCAGGGTATTCCAGCCTACTAATAACCAATGTGTAGGAGACCTGCATTTTAAATTACTGATTACCTACAAGCCCAGCACCCTCCCACTAATACAGCTAGCAATAAACTGAGTAAAACAAACACACAGCACATACCACTAGGCTAATAACAGGCTCAATGAGCTAACTAACAAAGAAACTAAAAACATCAAACTAATATACTATGCAGTGATATGTAAAATAACATTGCTTATCAGCAAAAGTCTGAGACTTGTAGTCCGTTACCTAAGTTCTCAGGCTGGCCAATATATATTCAGTATAGCAATATGTGTATGTATGTGTTAGACTGTATATATGTGTGTATATATGTGTCAGTGTGTATATGTGTATGTATGTTAGTGTGTATATATGTGTATGCACAGTATGTGTTAATGTGTATACAATATGTGTATGTATGTTAGTGTGTATATATGTGCTAGTGTGTGTATACTTTATATGTGTTAGTGTGTATATGTGTGTCATAATATATACATATTTGCTATATTTGCTATACACTGTATACATTATATAGCTACATATATATATATATATATATATATACATATATATGTGTATGTATGTTTAATAAACACACATATATATTAGGGGTGTGCACCGGCCACTATTCGTGTTTTGTGTTTTGGTTTTGGATCTGGATCTTTCTTCGTGTTTTGGATCTGGATTGGCTTTGCCAAAACCACCCTTCCGTGTTTTGGGTTCTGGGTTTTGTGTTTTGGATCTGTATTTTTTTTTAAAAAAGCATAAAAACAGCTAAAATCACAGAATTTGTAGGTTTTTCTGCTCCTATGCTATTATTAACCTCAATAACCTTAATTTCCACTCATTTCCAGTCTATTCTGAACACCTCACACCTCACAATAGTGTTTTTATGTCCAAAAGGTTGCACCGAGGTAGCTGGATGACTATGCTAAGCGACACGAGTGGGCGGCACAAACACGTGACCCATCTAGGCGTGAAACTGCAGTGGCAGACAGGATGGCAGTTTGAAAAACTAGGCCCCAAACTGTACATAATGCAAAGAAAAAAAAGAGGTGCAAGATGGAATTGTCCTTGGGCCCTCCCACCCACCCTTATGTTGTATAAACAGGACATGCACACTTTAACAAACCAATCATTTCAGCGCCAGGGTCTGCCACGCAACTGTGGCTTAAATGATTGGTTCGTTTGGGCCCCCACAAAACAAGCTGGCAATTAATGTGTCCCTGCACAAACTGGCTCTATGGAGGCAAGATGTCATCCTCATCCTCCTCATCCACCGATTCCTCACCCTCTTCAGTGTGTACATCCTCATCCTCACAAAGTATTAACTCGTCCCCACTTGAATCCACCACCACAGGTCCCTCTGTACCTTCTGGAGGCTGGTCTCCCTGGAAGAGCTGATAATTCATTTTGATGAACATCATCTTCTCCACATTCTGTGGAAGCAACCTCCTACGCCTTTCGCTGACAAGGTTCCCGGCTGCACTAAACACTCTTTCGGAGTACACACTGGAGGGGGGGCAACTCAGGTAAAATAGAGCCAGTTTGTACAGGGGCCTCCAAATTGCCTCTTTTTCCTGCCAGTACAGGTATGGACTGTCTGCCATGCCTACTTGGATGCTGTCACCGATGTAATCCTCCACCATTCTGTCAATGGTGACAGTATCATATGCAGTGACAGTAGACATGTCAGAAATTGTTGCCAGGTCCTTCAGTCCGGACCAGATGTCCAAACTTGGTCCTGCCTGCCCTGCATCACCGCCAGCGGGTTGCTTAGGATACCTAAGTTTTTTCCTGGCAGCCCCAGTTGCAGGAGAAAATGAAGAAGGAGCCGTTGACGTGTCACGTTCCGCTTCAGCTGACAGTGTGTTCACCAGCAGGTCTTTGCACCTCTGCAGGCTTGTGTCGGCCGGAAAGAGAGACACCACATAGGCTTTAAACCTAGGATCGAGCACGGTGGCCAAAACGTAGTGGTCTGATTTCAACAGATTGACCACCCTGGAATCCTGGCAAAGCGAATGAAGGGCTTCATCCACAAGTCCCACATGCCGAGCGGAATCGCTCCGTCTTAGCTCCTCCTTCACTTTCTCCAGCTGCTTCTGCAAAAGCCTGATGAGGGGAATGACCTGACTCAAGCTGGCAGTGTCTGAACTGACTTCACGTGTGGCAAGTTCGAAGGGCTGGAGAACCTTGCACAACACGGAAATCATTCTCCACTGCGCTTGAGTCAGGTGCATACCCCCTCCTTTGCCTATGTCATAGGTGGATGTATAGGCTTGTATGGCCTTTTGCTGCTCCTCCATCCTCTGAAGCATATAGAGGGTTGAGTTCCACCGCGTCACAACCTCTTGCTTCAGGTGATGGCGGGGCAGGTTCAAGAGTGTTTGCTGGCGCTCCAGTCTTCGGCACGCAGTCGCTGAATGGCGAAAGTGGCCAGAAATTTTTCGGGCCACCCAAAGCATCTCCTGCACGCCCCTGTCGCTTTTCAGAAAATTCTGCACCACCAAGTTTATTGTGTGAGCAAAACATGGAACGTGCTGGAATTTGCCCAGATGTAATGCCCGCACAATATTGGTGGCGTTGTCAGATATCACAAATCCCCAGGAGAGTCTAAGTGGGGTAAGCCACTGGGCGATGATTTCCCTCAGTTTCTCTAAGAGGTTGTCGGTGGTGTGCCTCTTACTGAAACCGGTGATACACAGCGTAGCCTGCCTTGTAACGAGCTGGCATTTCTGAGATGCTGCTGCCGGTGACGCTGCTGCTGTTGCTGCGTAAGGTGATACATCTACCCAGTGGGCTGTCACAGTCATATAGTCCTTAGTCTGCCCTGTTCCACTTGTCCACATGTCCGTGGTTAAGTGGACATTGTGTACAACGGCATTTTTCAGGACACTGAGGACACTTTTTCTGACGTTTCTGTACAGTCTCGGTATCGCCTGCCTAGTGAAGTGGAATCTAGACGGGATTTGGAACTGGGGACACACTACCTCCATCAATTGTCTAAATCCCACTGCACTAATGGCGAATACCGGACGCACGTCTAACACCAACATAGCAGTCAAGGCCTCAGTTATACGTTTTGCTTCAGGATGACTGCTGTCGTACTTCATCCTCCTCGCTAAGGACTGTTGGAGGGTCAATTGTTTAGTAAAAGTAGTGGTGTTCCTACTTCCTCTCTGGGATGATGAACGACTCCCAGCAGCAGCAACAGCAGCAGCGGCAGCAGTAGGCGTAGCAATGCAGGATCCTCCAGAGGAATCCCGGATAGGAGAGTCAGTCATGCCAGTGACATGGCCTGCAGGACTACTTCCGATCCTGACTAAGGAGGAAATTGACGAGGAGGGAGTTGACGGTGTGGTTTGCAGGCGCTTGGATACAACAGGACAATGGGATTTAGGTGTCCCTGGACTGCTTACGGTCTTAGCCAAAGTTTCTGAACTTGACAGTAACTTTTTATGAACGCGCTGCAGGTGCCGTATAAGGGAGGATGTTCCTAGGTGGTTGACGTCCCTACCCCTACTTATTTCACCTTTACATATGGTACATATGGCAAGACAGTTGTTGTCCGGATTTGGATAGAAATATTGCCAGACCAAAGAGGTGGAATGTTTGGTCTTCTGCCCAGGCATGACCGTGATGGGCTTTTTCATCCCACGGACAACAACTGTCTCCCCCGGAGCCTGATTTAAACAAACCACATCACCATCAGAATCCTCCTCGCCAACTTCCTCCTCAGCGCCAGCTACACCAGTATCCTCATCCTGTTGTACTTCAACAGTGACATCTTCAATTTGCATATCAGCAAGTGGACTGTGGGTGCTCCTTTCAGCACTTGCAGGGGGCGTGCAAATGGTGGAAAGAGCCACCTCTTCCCGTCCAGTGCTGGGAAGGTCAGGCATCGCAACCACCACCACACTTGGACTCTCCTTGGGGATTTGTGATATCTTCTTAGAAAGCACAGTTCTTCGCTGTGCTTTTGCCAGCTTAACTCTTTTGATTTTTTTAGTGGGAGGAGGGCTTCCATCGTCATGTGAAGCTGAACCACTAGTCATGAACATACTAGGGATCGACCTTAGCCGTTCCTTGCCACTCCGTGTCGTAAATGGCATATTGGCAAGTTTACGTTTCTCTTCAGCTGATTTAAATGTCTTTTTCAAGGTCATTTTCCTGAACTTTGCCATTTGGGATTGTATGTGCCCTCTACTATGACATTGGGCATCGGCCTTGGCAGACGACGTTGATGGCATGTTATCGTCTATGTCATGACTAGTGGCAGCAGCTTCAGCACTAGGAGGAAGTGGTTCTTGATCTTTCTCTATTTTATTTTTATCGGAGAAAGTTTGGTCCTCCATTTATGTTATATCGATTTGATATATACGTGCGGCTAAACACAGAAAATAATTTTTTTTTTGGTTTGGACTGGAGTGTACTTTGGGGGTTACAGCACCCTTTAACGGTCAAGCCAGCCGGCCCTTTACTTATGACACAGGCGCACGCTTGGCACTACTTTGTTGATGCACGTGCGGCTACTGCGCACACAATTCACAAACACAGAAAATAATTTTTTTTTGGTTTGGACTGGAGTGTACTTTGGGGGTTACAGAACCCTTTAACGGTCAAGCCAGCCGGCCCTTTACTTAAGACACAGGCGCACGCTTGGCACTACTTTGTTGATGCACGTGCAGCTGCTGCGCACACAATTCACAAACACAGAAAATAATTTTTTTTTGGTTTGGACTGGAGTGTACTTTCGGGGGTTACAGCACCCTTTAACGGTCTAGCCAGCCGGCCCTTTACTTATGACACAGGCGCACGCTTGGCACTACTTTGTTGATGCACGTGCGGCTACTGCGCACACAATTCACAAACACAGAAAATAATTTTTTTTTTGGTTTGGACTGGAGTGTACTTTGGGGGTTACAGCACCCTTTAATGGTCAAGCCAGCCGGCCCTTTACTTATGACACAGGCGCACGCTTGGCACTACTTTGTTGATGCACGTGCGGCTACTGCGCACACAATTCACAAACACAGAAAATAATTTTTTTTTGGTTTGGACTGGAGTGTACTTTGGGGGTTACAGCACCCTTTAACGGTCAAGCCAGCCAGCCCTTTACTTATGACACAGGCGCACGCTTGGCACTACTTTGTTGATGCACGTGCGGCTACTGCGCACACAATTCACAAACACAGAAAATAATTTTTTTTTTGGTTTGGACTGGACTGTACTTTCGGGGGTTACAGCACCCTTTAACGGTCAAGCCAGCCGGCCCTTTACTTATGACACAGGCGCACACTTGGCACTAATTTGTTGATGCACGTGCGGCTACTGCGCACACAATTCACAAACACAGAAAATAATTTTTTTTTTGGTTTGGACTGGAGTGTACTTTGGGGGTTACAGCACCCTTTAACGGTCAAGCCAGCCGGCCCTTTACTTATGACACAGGCGCACGCTTGGCACTACTTTGTTGATGCACGTGCGGCTACTGCGCACACAATTCACAAACACAGAAAATAATTTTTTTTTTGGTTTGGACTGGAGTGTACTTTCGGGGGTTACAGCACCCTTAACGGTCAAGCCAGCCGGCCCTTTACTTATGACACAGGCGCACGCTTGGCACTACTTTGTTGATGCACGTGCGGCTACTGCGCACACAATTCACAAACACAGAAAATAATTTTTTTTTTGGTTTGGACTGGAGTGTACTTTCGGGGGTTACAGCACCCTTAACGGTCAAGCCAGCCGGCTCTTTACTTATGACACAGGCGCACGCTTGGCACTACTTTGTTGATGCACGTGCGGCTACTGCGCACACAATTCACAAACACAGAAAATAATTTTTTTTTTGGTTTGGACTGGAGTGTGCTTTGGGGGTTACAGCACCCTTTAACGGTCAAGCCAGCCGGCCCTTTTCTTATGACACAGGCGCACGCTTGGCACTACTTTGTTGATGCACGTGCGGCTACTGCGCACACAATTCACAAACACAGAAAATAATTTTTTTTTTGTTTGGACTGGAGTGTACTTTGGGGGTTACAGCACCCTTTAACGGTCAAGCCAGCCGGCCCTTTACTTATGACACAGGCGCACGCTTGGCACTACTTTGTTGATGCACGTGCGTCTACTGCGCACACAATTCACAAACACAGAAAATATATTATTTTTTTAGCACTTGGGGGGAGCACCCCTGATGGACAGAGCACCCCCTGGACAACACTACAGCACCTCTTTAGGACTGGGACACTGCACAGGACTTTGGAGTGGACACAGCCCCTATGGAGAACTGACTGCACAACACAGTCCAGCCAGCCCCTATGGACTTTGAAGTAGTGGACACAGCCCCTATTAACAACAGCAGCACAGCACAACACAGCCAGCCCCTATGGACTTTGAAGTAGTGGACAACAGCAGCACTACACTACACTACACTACACAGCCCTAACTCCCACCCTCCCTCTTCACTGTCCACAGCCGAGTGAGAAAATGGCGCCGACGTGGGTACCTTATATAGGATCCAAAACCCGCGAGACTCGGAAGGCGGGATGATGACGTTTTGCCTCGATTTCAGATCCGAGTCAGGCGGGAAAAGTCGAGCCTGACTCGGATCGGACTCGGATCGGGGGGGCTCGTGGGGGTTCGGATTTCAGAAATCCGAACCCGCTCACCCCTAATATATATATTAGGGGTGTGCACCGGCCACTTTTCGTGTTTTGTGTTTTGGTTTTGGATCTGGATCTTTCTTAGTGTTTTGGATCTGGATTGGTTTTGCCAAAACCACCCTTCCGTGTTTTGGGTTCTGGGTTTTGTGTTTTGGATCTGTATTTTTTTGAAAAAAAGCATAAAAACAGCTAAAATCACAGAATTTGTAGGTTTTTCTGCTCCTATGCTATTATTAACCTCAATAACCTTAATTTCCACTCATTTCCAGTCTATTCTGAATACCTCACACCTCACAATAGTGTTTTTATGTCCAAAAGGTTGCACCGAGGTAGCTGGATGACTATGCTAAGCGACACGAGTGGGCGGCACAAACACGTGACCCATCTAGGCGTGAAACTGCAGTGGCAGACAGGATGGCATTGAAAAACTAGGCCCCAAACTGTACATAATGCAAAGAAAAAAAAGAGGTGCAAGATGGAATTGTCCTTGGGCCCTCCCACCCACCCTTATGTTGTATAAACAGGACATGCACACTTTAACAAACCAATCATTTCAGCGCCAGGGTCTGCCACACAACTGTGGCTGAAATGATTGGTTCGTTTGGGCCCCCACAAAACAAGCTGGCAATTAATCTGTCCCTGCACAAACTGGCTCTACGGAGGCAAGATGTCATCCTCATCCTCCTCATCCACCGATTCCTCACCCTCTTCAGTGTGTACATCCTCATCCTCACAGAGTATTAATTCGTCCCTGCTGGAACCACAGGTCCCTCTGTACGTTCTGGAGGCTGGTCTCCCTGGAAGAGTTGATAATTCATTTTATGAACATCATCTTCTCCACATTTTGTGGAAGCAACCTCCTACGCCTTTCGCTGACAAGGTTCCCGGCTGCACTAAACACTCTTTTGGAGTACACACTGGAGGGGGGGCAACTCAGATAAAATAGAGCCAGTTTGTACAGGGACCTCCAAATTGCTTCTTTTTCCTGCCAGTACAGGTACGGACTGTCTGACATGCCTACTTGGATGCTGTCACCGATGTAATCCTTTAACAGACAGACGCACGCTTGTCGCTGCTGCTTTGAGGATTCAAGTGCCGCTACAGCCCACACAATTCACAAAGACAGAAAAAAAAAAGAATATTTTTATTGTTTGTGGAGCACACTTTGAGGGTTACACCACCCTTTAACAGACAGACGCACGCTTGTCGCTGCTGCTTTGAGGATGCAAGTGCGGCTACAGCCCACACAATTCACAAAGACAGAAAAAAGAAGAAGAATATTTTTATTGTTTGTGTAGCACACTTTGAGGGTGTCACCACCCTTTAACAGACAGACGCATGCTTGTCGCTGCTGCTTTAAGGATGCAGGTGCGGCTACAGCCCACACATTTCACAAAGACCGAAAAAAAAAGAACAATATTTTAATTGTTTGTGTAGCACACTTTGAGGGTGTCACCACCCTTTAACAGACAGACGCACGCTTGTCGCTGCTGCTTTAAGGATGCAGGTGCGGCTACAGCCCACACAATTCACAAAGACAGAAAAAAGAAGAATATTTTTATTGTTTGTGTAGCACACTTTGAGGGTGTCACCACCCTTTAACAGACAGACGCACGCTTGTCGCTGCTGCTTTGAGGATGCAAGTGCGACTACATCGCACACAAGTCACAAACACATTAAAAAAATAGTTTTTTATTTTTTGGAGCACTTTGAGAGTTACACCACCCTTTAACAGACAGACGCACGCTTGTCGCTGCTACTTTAAGGATGCAGGTGCGGCTACAGCCCACACATTTCACAAAGACCGAAAAAAAAAGAACAATATTTTAATTGTTTGTGTAGAACACTTTGAGGGTGTCACCACCCTTTAACAGACAGACGCACGCTTGTCGCTGCTGCTTTAAGGATGCAGGTGCGGCTACAGCCCACACAATTCACAAAGAGAAAAAAGAAGAAGAATATTTTTATTGTTTGTGTAGCACACTTTGAGGGTGTCACCACCCTTTAACAGACAGATGCACGCTTGTCGCTGCTGCTTTGAGGATGCAAGTGCGGCTACATCGCACACAAGTCACAAACACATTAAAAAAATAGTTTTTTATTTTTTGGAGCACTTTGAGAGATACACCACCCTTTAACAGACAGACGCACGCTTGTCGCTGCTGCTTTAAGGATGCAGGTGCGGCTACAGCCCACACATTTCACAAAGACCGAAAAAAAAAGAAGAATATTTTAATTGTTTGTGTAGCACACTGTGAGGGTGTCACCACCCTTTAACAGACAGACGCACGCTTGTCGCTGCTGCTTTAAGGATGCAGGTGCGGCTACAGCCCACACAATTCACAAAGACAGAAAAAAGAAGAAGAATATTTTTATTGTTTGTGTAGCACACTTTGAGGGTGTCACCACCCTTTAACAGACAGACACACGCTTGTCGCTGCTGCTTTGAGGATGCAAGTGTGGCTACATCGCACACAAGTCAAAAACACATTAAAAAATTTTTTTGATTTTTTGGATCACTTTGAGAGTTACAACACCCTTTAACAGACAGACGCACGCTTGTCGCTGCTGCTTTGAGGATGCAAGTGCGGCTACAGCCCACACAATTCACAAAGACAGAAAAAAAAAGAACAATATTTTAATTGTTTGTGTAGCACACTTTGAGGGTGTCACCACCCTTTAGCAGACAGACGCACGTTTGTCGCTGCTGCTTTAAGGATGCAGGTGTGGCTACAGCCCACACATTTCACAAAGACAGGAAAAAAAAGAACAATATTTTAATTGTTTGTGTAGCACACTTTGAGGGTGTCACCACCCTTTAACAGACAGACGCACGCTTGTCGCTGCTGCTTTGAGGATGCAGGTGGAATCTAGATGGGATTTGGAACCAAGGACACACTACCTCCATCAATTGTCTAAATCCCACTGCACTAATGTCGGATACCGGACGCACGTCTAACACCAACATAGCAGTCAAGGCCTCAGTTATACGTTTTGCTTCAGGATGACTGCTGTCGTACTTCATCCTCATCGCTAGGGACTGTTGGAGGGTCAATTGTTTAGTAAAAGTAGTGATGTTCCTACTTCCTCTCTGGGATGATGAACAACTCCCAGCAGCAGTAACAGCACTAGGAGGAAGTGGTTCTTGATCTTTCCCTATTTTATTTTTATCGGAGAAAGTTTGGTCCTCCATTTATGTTATATTGATATATAATATACGTGCGGCTAAAGCGCACACAAACACAGAAAATATTTTTTTATTTTTGCTGGAGAGTAGTGCACTTTGTGGGTTACACCACCCTTTAAGAAATGAGCCAGCCGGCTCTTTACTTATGGGACACAGGCGCACGCTTGGCGCTGCTCCTTTGTTGATGCACGTGCAGCCACAGTGCACACAAGTCACAAACACAGAAAATATATATTTTTTTGGTTTGGAGTGTACTTTGGGGGTTACAGAACCCTTTAACGGTCAAGCCAGCCGGCCCTTTACTTATGACACAGGCGCACGCTTGGCACTACTTTGTTGATGCACGTGCGGCTACTGCGCACACAATTCACAAACACAGAAAATAATTTTTTTTTTGGTTTGGACTGGAGTGTACTTTCGGGGGTTACAGCACGCTTAACGGTCAAGCCAGCCGGCCCTTTACTTATGACACAGGCGCACGCTTGGCACTACTTTGTTGATGCACGTGCGGCTACTGCGCACACAATTCACAAACACAGAAAATAATTTTTTTTTTGGTTTGGACTGGAGTGTACTTTCGGGGGTTACAGCACCCTTTAACGGTCAAGCCAGCCGGCCCTTTTCTTATGACACAGGCGCACGCTTGGCACTACTTTGTTGATGCACGTGCGGCTACTGCGCACACAATTCACAAACACAGAAAATATATTATTTTTTTAGCACTTGGGGGGAGCACCCCTGATGGACAGAGCACCCCCTGGACAACACTACAGCACCCCTTTAGGACTGGGACACTGCACAGGACTTTGGAGTGGACACAGCCCCTATGGAGAACTGACTGCACAACACAGTCCAGCCAGCCCCTATGGACTTTGAAGTAGTGGACACAGCCCCTATTAACAACAGCAGCACAGCACAACACAGCCAGCCCCTATGGACTTTGAAGTAGTGGACAACAGCAGCACTACACTACACTACACTACACAGCCCTAACTCCCACCCTCCCTCTTCACTGTCCACAGCCGAGTGAGAAAATGGCGCCGACGCGGGTACCTTATATAGGATCCAAAACCCGCGAGACTCGGAAGGCGGGATGATGACGTTTTGCCTCGATTTCAGATCCGAGTCAGGCGGGAAAAGTCGAGCCTGATTCGGATCGGACTCGGATCGGGGGGGCTCGGGGGGGTTCGGATTTCAGAAATCCGAACCCGCTCACCCCTAATATATATATATATATTAGGGGTGTGCACCGGCCACTTTTCGTGTTTTGTGTTTTGGTTTTGGATCTGGATCTTTCTTCGTGTTTTGGATCTGGATTGGTTTTGCCAAAACCACCCTTCCGTGTTTTGGGTTCTGGGTTTTGTGTTTTGGATCTGTATTTTTTTTTAAAAAAGCATAAAAACAGCTAAAATCACAGAATTTGTGTGTTTTTCTGCTCCTATGCTATTATTAACCTCAATAAACTTAATTTCCACTCATTTCCAGTCTATTCTGAACACCTCACACCTCACAATAGTGTTTTTATATCCAAAAGGTTGCACCGAGGTAGCTGGATGACTATGCTAAGAGATACGAGTGGGCGGCACAAACACGTGGTCCATCTAGGAGTTACACTGCAGTGGCATACAGGATGGCAGTTTGAAAAACTAGGCCCCAAACAGTACATAATTCAAATAAAAAAAAGAGGTGCAAGATGGAATTGTCCTTGGGCCCTCCCACCCACCCTTATGTTGTATAAACAGGACATGCACACTTTAACAAACCAATCATTTCAGCGCCAGGGTCTGCCACACAACTGTGGCTGAAATGATTGGTTCGTTTGGGCCCCCACAAAACAAGCTGGCAATTAATCTGTCCCTGCACAAACTGGCTCTACGGAGGCAAGATGTCGTCCTCATCCTCCTCATCCACCGATTCCTCACCCTCTTCAGTGTTGTGTACATCCTCATCCTCACAGAGTGTTAATTCGTCCCTGCTGGAATCCACAACCACAGGTCCCTCTGTACGTTCTGGAGGCTGGTCTTCCTGGAAGAGTTGATAATTCATTTTATGAACATCATCTTCTCCACATTTTGTGGAAGCAACCTCCTACGCCTTTCGCTGACAAGGTTCCCGGCTGCACTAAACACTCTTTCGGAGTACACACTGGAGGGGGGGCAACTCAGATAAAATAGAGCCAGTTTGTACAGGGACCTCCAAATTGCTTCTTTTTCCTGCCAGTACAGGTACGGACTGTCTGACATGCCTACTTGGATGCTGTCACCGATGTAATCCTTTAACAGACAGAAGCACGCTTGTCGCTGCTGCTTTAAGGATGCAGGTGCGGCTACAGCCCACACATTTCACAAAGACAGAAAAAAAAGAAGAATTTTTTTATTGTTTGTGGAGCGCACTTTGAGGTTTACACCACCCTTTAACAGACAGACGCACGCTTGTCGCTGCTGCTTTGAGGACAGTATCATATGCAGTGACAGTAGACTTGTCAGAAATTGTTGGCACGTCCTTCAGTCCGGACCAGATGTCCAAACCGGCCCTTGACTTATGACACAGGCGCACGCTTGGCACTACTTTGTTGATGCATGTGCGGCTACTGCGCACACAATTCACAAACACAGAAAATATTTTTTTATTTGGTTTGGACTGGAGTGTACTTTGGGGGTTACAGCACCCTTTAACGGTCAAGCCAGCCGGCCCTTTACTTATGACACAGGTGCACGCTTGGCACTACTTTGTTGATGCACGTGCGGCTACTGCGCACACAATTCACAAACACAGAAAATATTTTTTTATTTGGTTTGGACTGGAGTGTACTTTGGGGGTTACAGCACCCTTTAACGGTCAAGCCAGCCGGCCCTTTACTTATGACACAGGCGACCGCTTGGCACTAATTTGTTGATGCACGTGCGGCTACTGCGCACACAATTCACAAACACAGAACATATTTTGTTATTTGGTTTGGAGTGTACTTTGGGGGTTAGAGCACACTTTAACGGTCAAGCCAGCTGGCCCTTTACTTATGACACAGGCGCACGCTTGGCACTACTTTGTTGATGCACATGCGGCTACTGCGCACACAATTCACAAACACAGAAAATATTTAGTTATTTGGTTTGGAGTGTACTTTGGGGGTTACAGCACCCTTTAACGGTCAAGCCAGCCGGCCCTTTACTTATGACACAGGCGCACGCTTGGCACTACTTTGTTGATGCACGTGCGGCTACTGCGCACACAATTCACAAACACAGAAAATATTTTTTTATTTGGTTTGGACTGGAGTGTACTTTGGGGGTTACAGCACCCTTTAACGGTCATGCCAGCCGGCCCTTTACTTATGACACAGGCGCACGCTTGGCACTACTTTGTTGATGCACGTGCGGCTACTGCGCACACAATTCACAAACACAGAAAATATTTTTTTATTTGGTTTGGACTGGAGTGTACTTTGGGGATTACAGCACCCTTTAACGGTCAAGCCAGCCGGCCCTTTACTTATGACACAGGCGCACGCTTGGCACTACTTTGTTGATGCACGTGCGGCTACTGCGCACACAAGTCAGAAACACAGAAAATATTTTGTTATTTGGTTTGGAGTGTACTTTGGGGGTTACAACACCCTTTAACGGTCAAGCCAGCCGGCCCTTTACTTATGACACAGGCGCACGCTTGGCACTACTTTGTTGATGCACGTGCTGCTACTGCGCACACAATTCACAAACACAGAAAATATTTTGTTATTTGGTTTGGAGTGTACTTTGGGGGTTACAGCACCCTTTAACGGTCAAGCCAGCTGGCCCTTTACTTATGAAACAGGCGCACGCTTGGCACTACTTTGTTGATGCACGTGCGGCTACTGCGCACACAATTCACAAACACAGAAAATCATTTGTTATTTGGTTTGGAGTGTACTTTGGGGGTTACAGCACCCTTTAACGGTCATGCCAGCCGGCCCTTTACTTATGACACAGGCACACGCTTGGCACTACTTTGTTGATGCACGTGCGGCTACTGCGCACACAATTCCCAAACACAGAAAATATTTTTTTATTTGGTTTGGACTGGAGTGTACTTTGGGGGTTACAGCACCCTTTAATGGTCAAGCCAGCCGGCCCTTTACTTATGACACAGGCGCACGCTTGGCACTACTTTGTTGATGCACGTGCGGCTACTGCGCACACAATTCACAAACACAGAAAATATTTTGTTATTTGGTTTGGAGTGTACTTTGGGGGTTACAGCACCCTTTAACGGTCAAGCCAGCCGGCCCTTTATTTATGACACAGGCGCACGCTTGGCACTACTTTGTTGATGCACGTGCGGCTACTGCGCACACAATTCACAAACACAGAAAATATTTTGTTATTTGGTTTTGGACTGGAGTGTACTTTGGGGGTTACAGCACCCTTTAACGGTCAAGCCAGCCGGCCCTTTACTTATGACACAGGCGCACGCTTGGCACTACTTTGTTAATGCACGTGCGGCTACTGCGCACACAATTCACAAACACAGAAAATATTTTGTTATTTGGTTTGGACTGGAGTGTACTTTGGGGGTTACAGCACCCTTTAACGGTCAAGCCAGCCGGCCCTTTACTTATGACACAGGCGCCCGCTTGGCACTAATTTGTTGATGCACGTGCGGCTACTGCGCACACAATTCACAAACACAGAAAATATTTTGTTTGGTTTGGAGTGTACTTTGGGGGTTACAGCACCCTTTAATGGTCAAGCCAGCCTGCCCTTTACTTATGACACAGGCACACGCTTGGCACTACTTTGTTGATGCACGTGCGGCTACTGCGCACACAATTCACAAACACAGAAAATATTTTGTTATTTGGTTTGGAGTGTACTTTGGGGGTTACAGCACCCTTTAACGGTCAAGCCAGCCGGCCCTTTACTTATGACACAGGCACACGCTTGGCACTACTTTGTTGATGCACGTGCGGCTACTGCGCACACAATTCACAAACACAGAAAAAATATTTTTTTTTTTAGCACTTAGGGGGAGCACCCCTGATGGACAGAGCACCCCCTGGACAACACTACAGCACCCCTTTAGGACTGGGACACTGCACAGGACTTTGGAGTGGACACAGCCCCTATGGACAACTGACTGCACAACACAGTCCAGCCAGCCCCTATGGACTTTGAAGTAGTGGACACAGCCCCTATTAACAACAGCAGCACAGCACAAGACAGCCAGCCCCTATGGACTTTGAAGTAGTGGACACTGCCCCTATGGACAACAGCAGCACAGCACAGCACAGCACAACACTACTCTGCACTACACTACACTACACTACACAGCCCAGCCAGCCCTAACTCCCACCCTCCCTCTTCACTGTCCACAGCCGAGTGAGAAAATGGCGCCGACGCGGGTACCTTATATAGGATCCAAAACCCTCCAGACTCGGAAGGCGGGATGATGACGTTTTGCCTCGATTTCAGAATCCGAGTCAGGCGGGAAAAGTCGAGCCTGACTCAGATCTTTCTCGGATCGGGGGGGCTCGGGGGGGGTGCGGATTTCAGAAATCCGAACCCGCTAACCCCTAATTAAAATATATAAATACTAGAGATGAGCGCGTTCGGTTCTCAGAGAACCGAGGCCACCCAAATTTAGCATAACCGAGTCGAATCCAAGCAGGCTCGGAGGTTCCCGCCTTACTCGGTTCTCGAAACCGAGGCAAAACCATAGAGACGGAAATCTATGGTCAATGTAGTATATAAGGGACCATGTGACAGATGCCATTTCCACTCTGGCTATGTAAAGTGAACAGGGAGGGTGGGTAGTGTAGGGCTGGGAGAGGTACTGGTGCTATCTGCTGTGTCCTGGGTTAGTGACTGCTGATCCAAAACAAAAACAATACAAGTGTCACTGTCTTATATATTTTTTCTTCTGTTTGTGCGTGGGTGTTAGGCTTAACCACATTAGCGCACAAGATCCAGCGACTACAGTACAGTCGTGTTCAATAAAAAAAAAAAAATACAAGTGTCACTGTCTTATATATTTTTTCTTCTGTTTGTGCGTGGGTGTTAGGCTTAACCACATTAGCGCAAAAGATCCAGCGACTACAGTTGTGTTCAATAAAAAAAAAACAATTAAAGGGTCATATTTTTTTCTTGTTTGTGTGGGTGGGTTTTCGGCTTAACCCCATTAGTGGACAAGATCCAGCCAGCAACGCAAGTTGCAACATTGTGCTGACAGACTCCAGTCGTGATCAATCGTTACTCTGGGGCCAAGTTCTTCTGGTGCTGACAAAAAATATAAATCATTATTTGTCGTTTTTTCTAATATTTTTGTGTGTGTGCACGACTGCACGTGAGTTAATTTTGTAACCGCACCTTGGCTACACTATTGGTGATTGTGACACTGCTTCTAAACTGCAGAAAAAATATGGAGGGCTGTAACATGACAGGAGAGCAAGGCCAAGAGCCACATGTTGTAGCTGTTGGCAGCAGTGCAAGGCCGTCAACTTCCTCGACCTCTAGGAAGGCCCATGCCCCAGGGCTTAAGTCACGCCATCGAAATGGTAAAGCAGGTTTTACTGAAATTAAGAAAAAAAATTGAAAGGATATTTGACTTTAGATAAACAAAAAATTGGCTATATGCCATTGACTACACGTAGTGGCAAGGAAAGGATAAGGCCTTGGCCTTCTTACTTTATGAAGAAGACTGCTGAGCCCTTCTGCTTGTAGTAGTAGTGGTGGTGGTCCAATTAAAAATGTGAAAGTTAAGACAGCTCAGGAAAAACCAACTGTGTGCCCTGAGAAATCGAAATCACAAATCCTCGAGGAGAGTGCAAGTGTGTCCACGGTTGCCATGTGTGAGCCCGACCTAAATACTAGTGTATTGGAGGATCCTCCAAGTTCCAACATTTGTGTGCCCTCTTTAAATGTGGGGTAGGGCAGTCAACATCTTGCACATGTAGTCATTGAGAATGCTCCTGTGTAATTGCACATGGAGGAGGAAGATATTCTGGTGGATGAAAGTGCTAAGGATGATGAGGATGTTGATGATGAAGATGTTGGTGTTGGTGATGAGGATGTTGATGCCGAGGATGTCCTTTGTGTAAGTAAGGCAACAGCTGTTGCCCATGGTTTGAAAAAGCCAAAGCCCATTGTTGTCATGCCGGGACAAAAAACAAAAAAATCTACTTCTCACATGTGGAATTATTTCCATCCCAATCCGGACAGCAGTTGTCAAGCCATATGTGCCAGTTTCCATGCAAGAGTGAGTAGAGGGAGGGACCTAAACCACCTAGGAACCTCCTCCTTGTTACGTCGCTTGGAGCGCATTCATCAAATATCAAAGTGTACGGTGCCAAGTTCCAAAACTCAAAACGTAACAACAAGTCCAGTGTCACCTACCTGCTCCCTCTCTGTGAGATCCAAGTGCCTTCGATCTTCAACACCAACACCTGCATCATCAACATCCTCATTCGTCATCAGGAGTAGTCCTGCTGCATCCAATGTTGGTATTCCAAACATGATTGACTCCTCTCCTATCCGTGATACCTCAGAAGGATCCTTGATGAGTAAGCCTGTTGCTGCTGTTGCTGTCAGTGGATCTTCATCCCAGAAGGGGACCAGGAGGAAGACTACTAGTAGCGTATTCTCCAAAAAGCAATTAACTGTTAAATAATTGTTTGCAAGGGCAATCAAGTATGACAGCAATCACACAGTTGCACAGCGGATTACTGACACCATAACAGCTATGCTGGTATTAGATGTGTATCCAGTATCCGCCATTACTGCAGTTGGTTTTCAACAGTTAATTCAGGTCCTGTGTTCTCGCTACCAGATCCCTTCTAGATTCCACTTTGCTAGAAGAGCAATTCCAAATCTGTACAAGGACATTAAAAAAACCTTATTAATGTCCTCAGAAATGCCATTGTACCCATTGTCCACTTGACCACTGATATGTGGACAAGTGGGACAGGGCAATCTAAGGATTACATGACTGTGACAGCCCACTGGGTAGGTGTATTGCCTACAACAGCAGCAGCAACATCTCCCAAAAGACAGCTGATACAGAGGTAGGCTAGTCTTTGTATAACTGGTTTCACTAAGAGGCATACTGCTGAGAACCTCTTAGAAAAACTCAGGGAAATCACTGCTAAATGGTTTACCTCACTTGGACTCTCCTCGGGATTTGTGATTTCGGACAATGCCACCAATATTGTGAGAGCATTACATCTGGGTGAATTCCAACACGTCTCATGTTTTGCTCACACAGTTTGGTGGTACATTTTTTAAAAAATGACAGGGGGCGTGCAGGAGATGCTCTCCATGGCGCGCAAAATATCTGGATATTTTAGACGTTCGGTGACCGCTTGTCGAAGATTGCATGACTAGCAGGTATTGTTTAATTTGCCATTCCATCAGCTGAAGCAAGAGGTAGTAACTCAGTGGAATTCTACTCTCTATATGCTTCAGCGGATAGAGGAACAGCAAAAGGCCATCCAGGCCTATACAGCGGACTATGACATAGGCTGTGGAGGGGGAATGCACCTTACTCAAGCGCAGTGGAGAATAATTTCAGTGTTGTGCAAAGTTCTCAAACCCTTTGAACTTGCCACACATGAAGTTAGTTCAGACACTGCCAGCTTGAGTCAGATCATTCTCCTGATCAGACTTTTGCAAAAACAGCTGGAGAAACTGAAGGAGGAGCTGAAATGGAGTGATTGCGCAAAGTATGTCAGACTGGTGGATCAAGCCCTTGAATCACTTCACCAGGATCCAAGAGTTGTCAATCTGTTGAAATCTGAAAAATATATTTTGGCCACCATTCTGGATTTTAGGTTTAAGTCCTAACTTTTGATTTTTTTTTTAAAAGTCCAAAATCTAAAACTATGCAAAGAGCTGTTGGTCAAAAAATTGTCAGCTGCAGCCACATGTGAAATGCCTTCATCTCCTCCTTCAGTTTCAGCAGCTGCCAGGAAAAAACTAAATTTTCCTTACAGAATGCCTGCTGGTCATGCAGATCAGTCACCAAAAAATGACATCTGGTCGGGCCTGAGAGAACTGCCTACTAGTGACATGTCTTCTACCGTGACTATGTGTGATACGGTCTCCATTCACAGAATGGTGGAGGACTATTTCAGAGATAACATCCTAATAGACATGTCAGACAGTCCCTTTCAGTACTGGCAGGAAAAAAGGCAATTTGGAGTCCCATACAAAAACTGGCTTTGCATTACTTAAGTTGCCCACCTTCCAGTGTATATACCAAAAGAGTTTTCAGTGCAGCTGGCAACTTTGTCAGTGATCGGCATAGGAGGTTACTTCCTCAAAATGTGGAAAAGATTATGTTCATTAAAATTAATTACAAATTCCACGAGGAAGACCTCGACCAACAATTACATCATCTATGGTGGAATCCAGTGGGGATGAATTGATATTGTGTGAAGAAGAGGATGTACACACTGATGGGGAGGATGAGGATGATGATAACTTGTAATGTATAGCCAGTTTGTGTATGGGATTATTTTCTTTTCCATGTCCAAAGCTCATTGGCAATTTGTTTTATGGGGGTCCAAACAAGCCAATCATTTCAGCCACAATTGGCAGTCCTTGTTGCTGAAATGATTGGTTTGTTAAACTGTCCTGTTGCATATACAACATAAGGGTGGGTGGGAAAGCCCAAGGACTATTCCATCTTGCACCTTTTTCCATTCCATTACGTGCTGATTGGGGCATTTTAAATTAATGTTATGGTTGGTTTAGGAACCAATGATTTTTTTAAATTAATTTATGATTAATTTAACAGCCAGGAGCTGCAACAAATGAATTGTATTTTAATTAATTTATGATCAATTTAACAGCCAGGGGATGCAACCAGTGAATTGTTTTTTAATTAATTTGTTATCAATTTAACAGTCAGGGGCTGCAACCAATGAATTGTTTTTTAATTAATTTATTATCAATTTTACACCTGGCTGTCACTGTCATTGGTGTAGCTGCGCAGGGGTGCTGTGCTCCTGTGTGTCGAGGGGCTGTTGCCGAAAATAATAAATAAATTTTTTTTTTATGTGCGTGTCAGCCACACCTGTCATCGGCATAGCTGCACATGGGTGCTGTGCTGCTGTCTGGCAAGGGGCTGCATGAATATTGCAATGAAAACTTTTTTTTAAAGTTATTTGGTTACAAAAAGTTTATTTTGTTTTAATCTTAAACATAGCAGAAATGTTATCCTAACAGCTTATAAAGTTATATGCTCTAAAAAACGAAAGCCTATATTTATAATATTTGTAAAAATCTAAAGCCTAATTCTGCCAAAAGAGAGACTGACAAAGGTGGGTGTTATAGATAGCCAAGGATTATTTTACAAGCAAAGGATTCATCTGTCCGGAATCTGTCTGGGAATTCATGGATCGTATTTGGCCTGAATGCACTAAGACATCAAATGATTCTGTCACTGTGTTCTGTAGCGCACTAGTTTATTCCTACCTGAATGGCAAACTGAAATACGAAATAGTAAGCACAGACAACATGGAGGCCTTTGTTATTCCGCTGCCTGCTTGCCAACCAGTACCTCCCAGACTACACCCACTTGGGGGACCAGGTCTTGATAATGACTATCCCCATCTGTTGCTAGACCTTCTTCCAAACCATCCACGCTGGACTTACTGTCCACAAAGGGTAAGCAGGGTACAGAAAGAGGAGCTAGATGTCCCCAATGACATTTTTTTTCTTCTATCATAGATGATGTGGACAGAATAAGAGCTTCAAATGTTGGACTTGGAACAGGGGCTCCCACCTATTTGGCTTCCATCCAGAGAACAAAGCTCTGTTCCTCAGGAACTGTCTATGCCTGAGCTGATAGGTAGGTAGTCTCTGTCTGTTGGTAAACACCCTTCAGGAGATGGAAACCCAGAATAACAAAAACTATAATTAATGTGTCCACTGATATAACCAGCCTGATCCCTTAAAAGCAACATACCCCATATCGCCAACTCATAACATGACACCCAGTTTGCAGCCTCCTCTTCCTTATGACACTAATTCAGTTGCCATGGTCGCTCCAGTCCGTGAATAAGTGGACAGTGGGAACAATGGCAATTTGAAGGCCACTAACTAACTCTGGGGGTCATTCAGACCCACTCGCGAGCGGCAGTACGCTCGCAAGTGGGTCGATGTTCCCCACTGCGTATGCGCACGACGGAGGGAGCTTCGTCGTGCACATGCGCGAAACCCGGCGAGCGAAGGACTTTCCATCGCTCCGGGTCTCACACCAAAGGGGGCGTGCTGTCGATGTAGATTGACAGCACGCCCCCTTTGGTGGGCGTTCCGGGGGTGTGCCTGCCAGACGGAGGCGTTCCTATGGGAACACCTACTGTCTGAAGCCGGCCCCACTGACATCACTAGTGATGTCAGTGGGAGTGATTTTGGCTCTGATAGAGCCAAAATCACTCCTGGCCTTGCTGTTGAGAAACCCGACCACAGGGTTTCACTCGCAAGTCCGATGGTTGCGATGGTCAAGACCATTGCGACCATCTTGTTGGACGCTCGTATATGCTGTGGGTGGTGACCCACAGCTATACGAGCATCCAGGAGGATGCTCCATTTTAATGGAGGTGGGCCCTGATTCAGAGCGAGCGCTCTGGTCAGAGCGTCCGGCTCTGAATCAGGGCCACTGTTTTTTTTAATGTCCCTTTACAGGTTGGAAAAATTCTGTTACAGAACAGAAGATTTATTTTTGGAAAGCACACTTCCTGGTCCTCTTCTGGGATGAAAAAAAAAATGCCAGCAAGCAGGCATGGCGCAGCCGCACAGCGTAATACTTAAACCTTAGGTCAGAAATGTTGCATTTGCTGCTCAGTTCTGCTTGTTCACAATATATGGACAGTGGGAACAACGGCAGTTTGAACTATGTTTTTTTTAATGTCCCTCTACAGGTTTGGAAATGCCAGTTTATGGAAGTTTTGCAAAGCTTTAGTTAAGTCATTTGTTTATTTATTATTGGAAAGCACACTTCCTGGTCCCCTTGTGAGCTGTGAGGTGGTCAAAATTGACTGGAAACGAGTGGAAATAAATGTTATTGAGGTTATTAATACTGTAGGAACAAAAAAGGCCCATTTTATGTGATTTTAGCTCTTTTTTTATATTTTTTTAGAAAAAATCCAGATCCAAAACCAAAACATGAAAACAAAACACGGAGGTGAGGTTTGGCAAAACCAATCCAGATCCAAAACCAGGGGAGATCCAGATCCAAAACCAAAACAAGGGGTCGGCGCACATCTCTAATAAATACACTCTGGATGAAGAAATCCTGCAGTGAGAGTTCCAAAATACCTGGATATGTTTAAACAACAGATATCCAGTGAGGGGAGATGGAGCCTATTAAGAAATTAATTCCAGCTCACTGAATCTAGCTGAACAGACAGTAGCAGAGTAAAGCAGCAATGAGGGGGAGGAGGTACAACGCTGGAGTCAGAGGGATGCATATGACAGCAGACATGAGCGCTGACCAGGGTACCGGGCCAGAGAGTCTGGACTCCAGCATCAAACCGTTTGTCATGTTCTGGCTATGGTGGTCCTCTGTAGAAGTATTGGAAGACGTGGAACCAGGTTGAAAAGAGAATTGGTGGCGAGAGGCCTGGATATATGAAATAGATATGTGTGTGGTCTGGTGCGCTCTTAAACTGCAAGCTAATAATAGGATGGTTTCTCATAAAATATTGAGATTCCTGTGTTAATCTCGATCCTAATGCTTCCTTGAATACATGTGGCTTTAGTATGCCACTTTGACTCAAATAGTAAATATAAAATGATGAACTACCCCTACACAGCAATCGAAGACTGTCATCAATCCGGCTGCTACGCGACGGGACCCCCCGAGGACATCCAACATCTTTGACAGGACCCGGTGAGCTACTGCACGGAGGCAATACAGGTCAAAGGACCCATCTTTGTAAACACCAACACGGAGGTAGAAGGTGACTTTCTTGCACAAACATTTGGGGAATTAACCTGCTAACCTTTCCTCAGAAAGGAGCCATGAGGTGACAAGCAGACTTGGACATTATCTTAAGACACCTCATTGTTGTGAACCATTCATGGTAAAGGACTCTTTGCCCACATATTTCATTGCACAATCTACATCATTGTTGTTAAATTATATTATATCATCAATCCATGTCACTATCGTCTGCAGTGTTCATATGGTCCATGTAGAGACATTGCATTGGATATTCACTACTGCACTGTATATTATGTATATGGTTTTTATTTACCCATCATTCAGGTTTCAATTGTAATTATATAATTTATGTATATAGGGACACTGGTTTATGTCTGTCTAATATACAACCCTGTCATTTTTACATGAACATGCTATAAGCATATACAGTTCTATGTTGAACACCTTTTACTTTTACCAGTACTATTGTATGTACTACATATCCTTTAAGTAATATTTTATAAATACCCTTTTTAGATACCGTAAATAAAACCATTTATCCTACTTGGGCCTGGATATATGCCTTCCTCATCCACAAGTGGAGGATGTTGAATAGACCTAACCAAAGGCGCAGAGTATAACTTAGTGGGAGGTGTTCACCAGTGACCCTCCAAGCGGGATTTGGGTTTAAGCTGCACCCAGCAAGCAGGTCGCGGCCCTTTGGTCAGGTATCCGGCACAAGTGGGAAATGGAAGAACACTATTACAGGGAAAGCACAGGAGAATGATACTGGAAGTTTTTCACTTGGGGGATGTGCTGGGTACACACCCTGTTGATCCAGACGCAGGGCTGGCACAGGAGAATGGTACTAGGAGATTGTACTTAGATGATGAACTAAGTACACACACTGTGACTTCAGATGCAGAACTGGCACAGGAGGATGACACTAGGAGATTGAACTTGGATGACGTACTGAGTACATACACTATGGTTCCAGACACAGACTGTCACAGGAGGATGACACTTCGGAAATAGCACTCGGGTAAGGTACTGAGTACACACCCACATGGTGGGTAAACACTAGGGCGCCTAGTCATCATCACCTGCAATTGTGAAAATTAAGTTATCGTGCCATTCATCAAGACGGTAAAGCAGGAGATATCACAGATGTCTCCTACTTACCTTCCTCTCGCAAAATGGCCCACTCTCCCCATACACTAATATGCGGACAGTATTCATAAAGCTCCAAAAATATAATATTTTCGGTGCTTGACTGCTGGAGCATTCACCATCTTTAGATGGCGAATGCTCCTGCTCCGGCATCGCAACCCATTCGTTCCCTATGAGAAGAATGTCGGGGTTGTGAAGAGGGATACTTTTGGATCCCTCCTCCTCTGTCCGACTCCTTTCACCAGACGTCGGGGCTCTTGTGCGCATGTGTGACCTGTAGGTCACGCATGTGCACTCCTGTCACTGCTCCGACAGGGGACGGGGGCAGTTGATTTCGCATCAGCTGTCACCATGCCGGAGCTATGATAAATTGCTCCGGCAGCCGCGGCGAGTAAGGATCGTAATTATTGGGGTACGTTCAGACCCCGATAATTAACATGATAAATAGGCCCCTAGGATAGTATCGCTGGAAGAAAGGAGCTTGGAACTTGAAACGCTGCAACAGCTAGTATACACTGGAAGTAACAACGTTGTACAGGCAACTTCCTGCTGTCTAGAGCCCGGCTAAATACCCTAAGGTTGCAGTCCATTGGAGGATAGTGTCAGCTGACAGCAACCAATGCTGCTGTTGGGTAAAGGGCTAATCAGGTGATGTAGACTGTCCATGACGGTGACCGCAGGAACCAAATCACGGAGCGAGCACATGGATGTCCTAGCAGACCCTAGGTATAATCCTCAGCGTGTCACTCGTCACCGCAACTGGCGCCTGACTGCTCGAGAGGTCAGGGGATGCCGGCGCTGAGGTATGTAACAGCCAATCCTAGGCCACAACCTGACACCATTGCTGTCTCCTTGCTGTGTAACGTCGCCGGACTTCAGATACCGATCCAGACGGATTGTAGCATGGAGTGTCTGTGCACTGGTAAGTGAATATAAAAAGGAGGCAGGGTACAATGGCATGGTTCAAGGGTGACTGGGATTCCAGTGGAAACAGGTAGATACTGTAAAGTCCTTAACACGTTTCTCAGACACAAAGCTGACTTTTTCAAAAAGAATGATCAGTATATAATACTGGTTCTCAAACCGGGAGCCGCAGGACAGACACAACACCTCTTCATTGATATCCCTTATCTGTACTTCAACAGTATCATCACTACTCCTGCGGTCATGGATAGTGGCCTGACCATGGACACCCACATGGCTTCTAGACACATTAGAATTCCTAAGCATCTCAGTATTAATAGGCTCATTATTATGCTTAGGCAGATCAGCATTAGCAGGCACATTAGCATTTCAAGGCATATCAGCATCTATAGGCAGAGTATCATGGTTGGTTAAATCATGAATCATAGGCACATTAGCATGGGCAGGAACATCAGCATTAGTATGCACAGTATGAGCAGTAGTGTTATGTGGAACCAACTTTTGTCCTACCAAAACTGCACGAGTAAGCCAATCTGTGAGATCCCTCCTATTTTGTTTCTGGGTTTTAGAGGACTTTACCAGAGACAAAAACAAATCCTGGGCAAAGAAAAAATATCTCTCCAAGTGTCACTGTGGGTATCTGGGCAGGCACCTGTTACTTAGGCAAGACAGGAGCCCAAATGTAAGGCCAATCATGACCTACTAACACAGTGGCTGATGACCACAGACACACACTCACATGCAATTTGGAAGTCTTTTCTCTGATAATCAAAGGGACCATAGCTGTAGGACAGGCCTGAACATCCCTGTGCACACAGCAGATGCAAACGAGCACATGGGGTAACACTCTGTGGAAAGCATGTGCTTTGTACAGGGTAGTAGCAGAGTGAGAGTCCACCAATCCCTTAACAAGTCTGTCTCCCACTTGTACAAGTAAATGTATAAAAGGACAGGGCAGGTTTCAGACACACCAAGAGGGCAAAGTGGTCCAAGATGACAGCCTTCACTCAGTCGTAAACCTTTGCATCCTCTGGAGAGCGGTCTTGGGCCTCCTCCTTTAACAGCTGGATGATCCATATGGAATCGGTATGAAAGACAGACAGTCGGGATCCTGGCGGTCAGAATCCTGACGTCTGGATACCGACAGGGTTAACATACCAACACTTGTTGGTTGGTGTGCTAACCCTCCCCCTCTCCCTACCCTAACCCTCCTGCCAGGATGCCGAACGCATACCATCCATATAGGACAGTAATCTTTGGACCAGGCATGAAAGGTAGCAAACCTTTCAAAAGTGGTGTGGAAAGCCTGCACATTATCCTTGACCTGCATATTAGGAAGTATTGGACCATCACAACTGCTTCAGCGACAATTCTGCCCCGGTCAATTTCCATACGGAGAACTGATCTTTCCTAATGAAAGTCCTGCTACTTGGAACCGGACCCTCCACCTGATACTACTTCTAACACAAAACTTGTATAGGGTAGAGTCAGACGACCACCTGAGACTGAAGTGCTTCAAAACAATTAGGCTTTTATTCCAATGAAAAGGTATAGCGAGTGCAATAGCTCCTTACACAGGAGTACAAACAGCAATTCAGGAACACAGTAATACAGCATCACAGGAGAACAGCAACATGGTCGGTCAGGGTATGCTACATTCAGTACACAAAGGGGTGCCAAAGGTTCACACCCTCCTATCTCTCCCCTGGATTTCCCATACAATCACGTTTATACTGTATACTATAACTCCTCTTAATTGAAGACAGGGTGTGGTTCTTTCCGTAACCACAGAGGGTTAACACTTTCTTCAAATGTGGGACAATTCCACCCTGCCACATTACACCTTGCCTCATCTCTGGGAACCACCTCTCACTCAAAACTTCAATGTCCACTAGCAACAACCATCTGTTATACTTGGGCCTAAGTATATTGGACCTTTTAAGATTACACAGAAACACAGAGCAATGTGTTAAGGTGCACTAATCGAAAATATGTAACTTTTATTAGTCAGAACTTGCAGTGGCGGCTCCAAGGGTGGGGCTGCAGTACAGTCCAAAATTCAAATAGGGGAACCACACCAACTGCCAGTGAGTCCCAGCCATCTATGTTTGGAAGCATTTGGAATGGCAGTTGTGTGCTCCCCTATTTGAATTTTGGACTGCGCTGCAGCCCCACCTCTGGAGCGGCCACTGACAAGTGAATAAAATGTACATATAGGCAGTAAAATATAGATATTGGGGCTTTCGTAAACGGGTGCCTGATTCAGCAGTGCATGCAAGTGTGCAGATTGCAGATTCTCGATCATAGGCAATCTGCATGTGCGCATGACCCATTCTGTGCATATGCGGAATGGGTCCTGCAAGATCGCATGCAGACCCCTTTGCTTGATTGACTGACAGAGGCGTTTACGGGGCAGTGCTGGGGAGGGCATGGCCTGTGTTCCCAGAAATGGGGGCATGTTGCTCCTGTTTTTCGGGAGTTGCAAGGCCAGGATCTGCTTCCATTGACCAGATTCATCCAACATCATAATGCAGGGATCAAAGATGCAGCAGGAGGTGTCAGACACCTCCTGCTGCATTTGCATTTTAGCAAGGATGGAATTGCAAAGCTGCCTGTATGTGGCTTTGCAATTCTGTCCACTGCTGAATCAGGCCCAGGGTGCGATCTGGTGCCCCTGCGGGCACTCCTGCGAGTCATCCCGTATTTATAAAGTAGCAATCATTTTAAAGGCAAAACCAGCCTTTGAGATATTACTGTAGATAAGTATATTCATACAACATCACTATAGATAATTATAACAGGCATTCATTGTATGACATTCGCAGTGTTAGACCATTAATTTTTAATCACATATTCATATATTTTTAAACTGCCTATATATTCATTTTATTATTATTTTTAACACATTAGTTATGCATTTTTAATGTGACTAATAAAAATTATATTTTATTTATACATTGGGATTTGTTTCACCTTAACACTACCTTTCTCTGTGTTTCTGTGTATACTTTTGTAGTTGGTTGCAGACATCCACTAAAATAATTACATTTTAGCTACATTTTGCATTGAGGGTATCAATATGTGATTGACCGATTTCCTTTTTCTCTAACTTTTTAAGATTAGCAAGAAGTTAAATTTGGCCTTCTTTCAGCTGAGTTTGCCACAATCAATAAAGATTCCCTGGACCCTTCACAGTGCTTTGATCAAGATGATGTATCATTCTAGGGTGTTTTGGGCCAGGATCAGTGAGATCATCTTCAATCTTAGTAAACGTTGTCTCAAAAAGATTATGGACGTTGGAATGTGTTTGGACCTGAAGATAGGTTATGGGTTCCAGTATAGAATCTACATGTGCACCTGCTTAAGAAAGAGCCTTGGTATTTGGTTCACTTGAAACTCCCTCAAAGAATGGGGCATGTGATGATTTGCAGTGGATGCCACAATATTCAGGCCACTGCTAGGCCTAGGCAGCAGGTGCTGGAATCATTCAGCCATTTATTTTTCTGCTTTCCTGGCTCCTCTGCAATTTGCTGGCAATGACTTAATTTCTGCTGCAGGGAACAGCACAGTGGCTTAGTTCTTTGATCGTGTATTTCAGAGGCTGAACCTCAAGACTCTCTTCTATTGATTCCACAGGCTTTTTAAGGCTCCTGGGCTGGCAATAGTTTAATCTGACCCAGTTTGTTGATGGTGTGATATTTTTTTGTAATCTTACCCTCTTGTCATCTGGATTCTGCTTATTTCCTGTCCTGACCATAGTCTGTTACTGGACCTACTCTTACCCACTTCCTGTCCTTATCCTGGATTCTTTATTGGACCTTTCCTTAAATGCTGCCTGTCCCTGACCTCAGATTGTTACTGGAAGTGCTCTGCATCACTGCTGGCTCCTGTAATCTGCCTGTCTGTATGTGATTTCTGGTATAAAGATGCAAAGACTTCATCTTTTATTAAGCAAATTATGTAACATATTATGCAATGCGCAAATAATTTTAGGAAGTGACAAAAGGACATTTTAAAGGCTTGGCTGCTGATTCTGCATTGCACGCAGTGGCTGCATTTACTGGCAGCTGCAGAAGCCTAATTTGCTACCTTATGCTATTGCAAGATTCCATAGAGGTAATGCAAAAGCCCATGCATCTGTATCCTCTTTTCACTCCCGACTTTTAATCCATGCAGAAAAAAAAATAAACCTTATTAATAATAATTAGAGATGTGCGCCGACCCTGGTTTGGTTTTAATTTTGGATCTGGATCTCCCCTTGTTTTGGATCTGGATTGGTTTTGCCAAAACCTCATTGGATCTGGATTTTTTCTTCAAAAATTTAAAAACCAGCTAAAATCACATAAAATTGCCCTTTTTTTGTTCCTACAGTATTAATAACCTCAATAACATTTATTTCCACTCATTTCCAGTCAATTTTGATCACTTCACAGCTCACAAGGTGACCAGGAAGCATGCTTTCCAAAATAAATAAACAATTGACTTAAATAATGCAAATCTTCTATAAAGGCATTTCCCAACCTGTAGAGGGACATAAGTTAGTTAGTGGCCTTCAAACTGCCGTTGTTCCCACTGTCCACATAACCATATGAGATATATTGCGAACAAGCGGAATAGAGCAGCAAATGCAACATTTCAGACCTAAGGTTTAAGTATTACGTTGTGTCTTTCTTGAGCACCATGCCTGCTTGCTGGGAGTTGATTTTTTCATCCTAGAAGGGGACAAGCGTGCTTTTCAAAAATAAATAAACAATTGACTTAAATAATCCTTTGCAAACCTTCTGTTCTGTAACGGAATTTTCCAACCTGTACAGGGACATTAAAAAATACAGAGTTAGTTAGTGGCCTTCAAATTGCCATTGTTCCCACTGTCCACTTCTTAGATATGTGAATGTTAGAATGTGGAAGGCCAAAAATTGGGTGGACCACACATGGCTGATTGATCAACCATAGCGACTGAATTAGTGTCATAAGGAAGAGGAGGCTACAAACTGGGTGTCATGTTATGAGTTGGCCATATGGGGTATGTTGCTGTTAAGGTATCCAGCTGGTTATCAGTGGACACATTATTATAGTTGTTGTTATTCTGGGTTGCCATCTCCTGAAGGGTGTTTACCAACAGACAGAGACTAACTACCTATCAGCTCAGGCATAGACACTTCTTGAGGAACAGAGCTCTTTTCTCTGGAGGGAAGCCAAATAGGTGGGAGCCCCTGTACTTCCAACATCTGAAGCTCTTATCTCTCCACATCATCTATGATAGAAGAAAAAAAATGTTATTGGGGACAACTAGCTCCTCTTTCTGTACCCTGCTAACCCTTTTTGGACAGGAAGTCCAGCATGGATGGTTTGGAAGAAGAAGGCCTAGCAACAGATGGGGATGGTCTTTATCAAGACCTGGTCTCCCCAGTGGGTGTAGTCTGGGAGGTATTGGTTGGCATGCAGGCAGCGGAATAACAAAGGCCTCCATGTTGTCTGTGCTTACTATTCCATATTTCAGTTTGTGATTCAGGTACGAATAAAGTGGGCTGTAGAACACAGAATCACTGGATGTCTTAGTGCATTCAGGCCAAATATGATCCATGAATTCCCAGACAGATTAATCCTTTGCTTGTAATAATCTTTGGTAATTCCTGGCAAAGGTGGGTGTTATAGCCAGCCACTTTGAAGGCTGTAACTTTGAACTGCTTTATAGAAAACATGTGAATGAAACCTTTCCACACTGCAGAACATAATGGAGAAATCCCTTGAAGTTCAGCACCTAGAGCATCTTTTTTTCATGTTCTCTGAGGCCTCTCCTGACTGTGAAGAAAGATTCTCCACACTGTAGTCTTCCATTGTGACATTTTAATGGTGATTTCAATGTTGTCTATTGGCTGAGATTTATCTCATCTGAGGCTTGGGTTTTCCCCATGCAAATGAGACCATTCACATCCAGAAGGTGACTCTTATGTTTAGCCATGGTGTCAGTCTTTCCTTTGGCAGAATTAGGCTTTATTTTGTTACAAAAATAGGCTTTAGTTTTTTAGAGCATATAACTTTATAAGCTGTTAGGATAACATTTCTGGTATGTTTAAGATTAAAAAGAAAAACTTTTTGTAACCAAATAACTTAAAAAAAAAGTTTTCATTGCAATATTCATGCAGCCTCTTGACAGACAGCAGCACAGCACCCCTGTGCAGCTATGCTGATGACAGGTGTGGCTGACACACACACAAAAAAATTGTTTATTTATTATTTTTCACAGCAGCCTCTCAACAGACAGGAGCACAGCACCCCTGCACAGCTACACCGATGACAGTGACAGCCAGGTGTAAAATTGATCATAAATGAATTAAAAAACAATTCATTGGGTGCAGCCCCTGGCAGTTAAATTGATCATAAATTAATTAAAAAACAATTCATTGGGTGCAGCCCCTGGCTGTTAAATTGATCATAAATGAATTTAAAAACAATTCATTGGTTCCTAAACCAACCATAACATTAATTTAAAATGTCAGGCAGCAATGCCCCAACCAACACATAATGGAAGGGAAAAAGGTGCAAGATGGAATAGTCCTTGGGCCCTCCCACCCACCCCTATGTTGTATACGATACAGGACAGTTTAACAAGCCAATCATTTCAGTGACAAGGACTGCCAATTGTGGCAGAAATGATTGTTTTGTTTGGACGCCCCAGAAAACAAACTGATCCCATACACAAACTGGCTTTACATTACAAGTTGTCCTCATCCTCATCCTCACCATCTCCATCAGTGTGTACATCCTCTCCTTCACACAATATTAGTTCGTCCCCTCTGGAATCCACCATAGGCGCCTCTGTAATTTTTTGGTATAATTGTTGGTAGAGGTCTTCCTCGTGGAATTTGTAATTCATGTTAATGAACATCATCTTTTCCACATTTTGAGGAAGTAACCTCCTCCGCCGATCACTGACAAGGTTGCCAGCTGCACTGAAAACTCTTTCAGAGTACACATTGGAGGGTGGGCAACTTAAGTAATGCAAAGCCAGTTTGTGTATGGGACTCCAAATTGCCTCTTTTTCCTGCCAGTACTGAAAGGGACTGTCTGACATGTCTATTAGGATGTTATCTCTGAAACAGTCCTCCACCATTCTGTGAATGGAAACTGTATCACACATAGTCACGGTAGAAGACATGTCACTAGTAGGCAGTTCTCTCAGGCCCGACCAGATGTCATTTTTTTGGTGAACGATCTGCATGACCAGCAGGCATTTTGTAAGGAAAATTGAGTTTTTTCCTCGCAGCTGTTGAAACTGAAGGAGATGAAGGCAGTTCACATGCAGCTGCGGCTGCAGCTGGCAATTTTTTGACCAACAGCTCTTTGCATAGTTTTAGATTTTGGTCTGTTGGAAAAAAACTTACAAGGTAGGACTTAAACCTAGGATCCAGAATGGGGCCAAAATATATTTCTCAGATTTCAATAGAATAATGGCTCTTGGATCCTGGTGAAGTGAATCAAGGGCTTGATCCACCAGTCCGACAAACTTTGCACAATTGCTCCATTTCAGGTCCTCCTTCAGTTTCTCCAGCTGTTTTTGCAAAAGTCTGATGAGGGGATGTTAACTTCATGTGTGGAAAATTCAAAGGGCTTGAGAACCTTGCACAACATGGAAATTAATCTCCACTGTGCTTGAGTAAGGTGCATTCCCCCTCCATGGCCTATGTCATAGTCCATTGTATAGGCCTGGATGGCCCTTTGCTGTTCCTCCATCTGCTGAAGCATATAGAGGGTAGAATTCCACTGAGTTACTACCTCTTGCTTCAGCTGATGGAAGGGCAAATTTAACAGTACCTGCTGGTCATGCAATCTTCAACAAGCGGTCACCGAATGTCTAAAGTGTCCGGATATTTTGCGGGCCACCGAGAGCATCTCCTGTATGACCGTGTCACTTTTTAAAAAATGTTACACCAGCAAATTAATTGTGTGAGCAAAACATGGGACATGTTGGAATTCGCCCACATGTAATGCTCTAACAATATTGGTGGCATTGTCCGAAATCACAAATCCCGAGGAGAGTCCAAGTAGGGTAAGTCATTTAGCAATGATTTCCCTGAGTTTTTCTAAGAGGTTCTCAGTGGTATGCTTCTTAGTGAAACCAGTTATACAAAGAGTAGCCTGCCTCTGTATCAGCTGTCTTTTGGGAGATGTTGCTGCTGCTGCTGTTGTAGGCAATATACCTACCCAGTGGATTGTCACAGTCATGTAATCCTTAGTTTGCCCTGTCCCACTTGTCCACATAGGTTTTTTTTAATGTCCTTTACAGACTTGGAATTGCTGTTCTAGCAAAGTGGAATCTGGAAGGGATCTGGTAGCGAGGACACTGTTGAAAACAGTTGAAAACCCATTGCAGTAATGATGGATACTGGACACACATCTAATACCAGCATAGCTGTTATGGTGTCAGTAATCTGCTGTGCAAATGGGTGATTGCTGTCATACTTGTTTGCCCTTGCAAATGATTGTTTGACAGTAAATTGTTTTTTGGAGGATACACTACAAGTAGTCTTCTTCCTGGTCCCCTTCTGGGATGAAGATCCACTGACAGCAACAGCAGCAGCAACAGGCGTAGTCATCAAGGATCCTTCTGAGGAATCACGGATAGGAGAGGAGTTAATCATGCTTTGAATACCTACATTGGATGCAGCAGGACTACTTCCGATGACGAATGAAGATGTTGATGATGCAGGTGTTGGTGTTGGAGATTGAAGGCACTTGGATCTCACAGAGAGGGAGCAGTTAGGTGACACAGGACTTGTTACGTTTTGAGTTTTGGAACTTGGCGACATACACTTTGATATTTGATGAATGCGCTCCAAGTGACGTAACAAGGAGGAGGTTCCTAGGTGGTTTAGGTCCCTCTCTCTACTCACTCTTGCATGGCAACGGGCACATATGGCTTGACAACTGTTGTCCGGATCAGGATGGAAATAATTCCACACTTGAGAAGTAGATTTTTTTGTCTTTAGTCCCGGCATGACAACAATGGGATTTGGCTTTTTCAAACCATGGGCAACAGCTGTTGCCTTATTTACACAAAGGACATCCTCGGGATCAACATTCTCACCACCAACATCTTCATCATCAACATCCTCATCATTCTTAGCACCTTCAACTACCAAAAAATCCTCCTCCTCCATGTGCAATTTCACAGAAGCATCCTCTATGACTACATCTGCAAGATGTTGACTGCCCTTCCCAACATTTACATAGGGCACACAAATGTTGGAACTTGGAGGATCCTCCAGTACACTAGTATTTAGGTCGGGCTCACACATGGCAACTGCGGACACACTTGCACTCTCCTCGGGGATTTGTGATTTCGATTTCTCAGGGCACACAGTTGGTTTTCCCTGAGCTGTCTTAACAACTTTTAATTGGACCACTACTACAAGCAGAAGGGCTCATCAGTCTTCTTCATAAAGTAAAAAGGCCAAGGCCTTTTCCTTTCCTTTCCACTTCGTGTAGTGAATGGCATATTGCCAATTTTTTGTTTATCTAAAGTCAAATATCCTTTACATTTTTTTTCTTAACTTCAGTAAAACTTGCTTTACCATTTCGATGGCGTGACTTAAGCCCTGGGGCATGGGCCTTCCTAGAGGATGAGGAAGTTGACGGCATTGCACTGCTGGCGGAAGCTACAACAGGTGGTTCTTGGCCTTGCTCTCCTGTCATGTGACAGCCCTCCTTATTTTCTGAAGTCTTGACACAGTGTCACAATCACCAATGGTGTAGCCAAGTTGCAGTTAAAAAATTCACACACGTGTAGTCATGCGCGCACACAAAAATATTAGAAAAAAAGACAAATGATGATTTATATTTTTTGTCAGCTCCAGAAAAACTTGGGCCCAGAGCACCAATTGATCACGACTGGAGTCGGGCAGCACAAGGCTGTTGCAACGTGCGTTGCTGGCTGGCTCTTGTGCGTTCCTGCAGTTAAGCCTAACACCCACGAGCACACACAGAAGAAAAAAATATAAGACACTTTTATTGTTTTTTTTTTGGAGCAAGACAGTAGTCGGGCAGCACAAGATTGTTGCAATGTGCGTTGCTGGCTGGCTCTTTTCCGCTACTGCGGTTAAGCCTAACACCCACGAGCACACACAGAAGATTATACTACATACTACATTGATCATAGAGTCGAAGGCTCGCGATCTACGAGATTTCAGACTCTATCGTTTTGCCTCGGTTTCGAGATCCGAGTAAGGAGGGAAACTCCAAGCCTGCTTGGATCCGACTCAGTTATGCTAAATTCGGGTGGGTTCGGAACTCTGTAATCCGAACCTGCTCATCTCTAATAATAATAGCTTGTTCTGTATGGCCTGTTTGCTTCTAATCAATACAGTGCAGCTTTGCACTCATTGGACAGAGCTTGGGAAAGCCACTTTGTATTAGTTAGAAGTAATTACACACCATATGGGTTACTACCTGAACTAATTCTCTTGAAACAAAATGAGTGTTTTTGGAATGGTGCTTTGAAACAGGATTTTTGTGAAAATGAAAGCGATTAGAAGAAATGTTATACCAAATCACTGAGAATTCAATGTATTAGGGCAGTGGCGTCCCTCCACTACGCTGACTAGTATAGCGTTTAAAGCCTAAAAAGGGCGTGGCCTCAGCATAAGGGGGTGTGGCCACGCATCCCGAACTCCCCGTTTTAGTCTCTCCGGGGGTACCGGAGGTGCGGACTGCCCTCGGGGACCAGTGTATTTGCAGTGCCGGCTCTCTCACTGTGTCAGTAGCTGAGTGCTGCACGTAAAGCTACAGTGCAGCACCCGGCTCCTGTCACTGAGTGGGAGTCGGCACTTTGGTGTCACCTATCGGCGGGTGACACCTGGGTGCAGCACCTTTGTGACGCCACTGTATTATGGTAATTGTTTTATCTGCATATTGCACCAAAACATTTTATTTCTGAGTGTGTGCACTCTGTAAAAAAGATAAGCTACTGATGTCTGCCATTTGTATTTATTACATAATGTATACCTGAGTGACTCAGCAATTAACTACTTAGAAATTACTTTTTTTTACTGATATCAATTTATAACAAATGATGGCAAAGCATCTATTTTTAGCATTACAGTAGCAGCACGGTTTTGTTTTTAAAGATTGTCAGTAGCTAGATGAGAATGAATTCACCACCCCTGATTCTTTTGAAGTATAAGCTCCCCACTCCCTTCTAGTTGTTATGTAAGCCTCTTGCACAATTGATGATGTTCTATGTTTGGCACTTACACATTACAGTTTATCCTCTTCAGAGCGCGCTACTGTCACAGCAATAACAGCAGCGCTAGTGCACCCAGCAGCCTCCTCTGTGAAAAAGCTCAAAGAACACTGAACTCACACAATAACGGAGTCACATTTTTTATCAACAGTGGTGCTTTTATTCTAACACAAGGCCCTCTTATTGTGACAACAAAGCGCCATTTTATTATTGTTTTTCCCATGAACCAGGCCCTCATCTATTTTAGGTATCTTAAGGAATATTCCTGTAGTGATGTCAAAGTTTGCTGGAATTTATTATTGGAAAGCCTGGAATGATTTGTGCTTGGATTGCTTCACTCAGATCTTCCAATTTAGGGACATCTCCATCCAGATCTGACAAAGACAAAAACAACAACTGTAGCTGAATGACATGACAGAGAGCAAGACAGTATAAACAAAATGACACAACAGAACAGAGACACTTCCATTGCAAACCATCAGTAAAATATGTCTTACACATAAGCAATGGATTTTTTTTAGAATATATATTGTATTTTAATAGCCTTATTAAATTATATATTGCATTGGTGTCAAATACACAACTAAAAGTAATTATTTTATTTTAATATACTCTATAAATACCTTATGGAAAATGAAATAAAAAAAATGTAATTAACATTTTAATCATGTTTTAATTAAATATCTACACATAGTAATTATATTGTATTTTCCTTTAAAACCTGAAAATTATACAGTTTTGACACACAGGGAGACAAAGAAGAAGATGAAAAGAAAAAAGTATTCAGCTTAAAAACACGGAAAGAAAATGAGAAAAACCAATGAAAAAAAAATCACAGAAAATTTGACAAAAGATATTTCTTTGCATGAGTGGAAAAAAATCACCAATTTAATAGATTACTTCCCATTGATAAGTTTTGGAGGGCTAAATGTGAAAAACAAATCCTGTGGGGCTATTTTGCAAATACAACCCTCATACTGATATTGAGTTAGACGGATCTCAGGGCCTGATTCAGACCCGGACAAAAGCGCTGAGCGCTCGCAACCGGGTCGATGGTGGCCCACAGCGCATGTGCACAACGGAGCCGGCTCCGTCGTGCGCATGCGCGAGACCCGGCTAGTGACGGGCACTCCGTCGCTCGGGGTCTCGCAAAAAAAGGGGGCGAGCTGTCGATATTGAGTGACAGCTCGCCCCCTTTGGTGGGTGGGCAAGGGGGGTGGCTTCACAAACGGAGGCGTTCCCATGAGAACGCCTGTCGTTTGGGGGCAGCCCCACTGACATCACAATGTCATTGGAGAGATTCCGGCTCTGTTAGAGCCGAAATCTCTCTGGGTCTTGTGGCCACGAGACCCTACCACAAGGGTCTCGTCGCAAGGCCGATGGTCGCGATAGTCTTGACCATCGCGACCATCATCATGGCCGCTCGCTGTAGCTGTGGGTGGTCACCCACAGCTATGCGAGCGGTCAGGAGGCAGTTATAAAAAAAAAAAACCCGGCCCTGATTCACAGCGAGCGCTCTGTCAGAGCGACCGCATCTGAATCAGGCCCTCTGTGCACAAGCGCAAATGGTGAGTTTTGCATACAGTGCATGCGCAGATGTGTTTTTACGCATGTTTGTTTATGTCAGTCCTATTTTGAGATGTACGGAACTTGGCCGGATCTGTCTCTCCATGAAATTGGGCCTTTCAGGAAGGAAACTACGTGGCTACTATGCGAGAGCACGGAATCGCCCTGTCTTGAGGGAGTGTCAAGGGAGATTTGGGGACATGTATAAAAAGCTCAGTGCAACTCTGAATCATGCATACAGGGAAGGGGAGCCTGCTTCTGACAGATATCTTGCCCCTAGCATGTGGCTGGTGCAAGTGCTGATACTGATTAAGACGACTGTAGCAACTGGTGTAAAATCAATGGGCAGCACAGGTTTCTGCTTGCAGACGCACTAACCCCTGCATTAGCCCTACAGATTCTCACACTAGCATAAGGTAGAATAACTGGATTCCGTGGCTCCCCGCAGCTACAGCTACTTTGCATGCCACTTAGAATCAAGCCCATTATCTGTAATTATTTGTTAAACACACTCCCTAGTAGAGGGTATATAGAACTAACCTTTCCTACTATGTTTGGATGACCAACTGTATTGAGTCTTCTGTCTATGGCTCCCTCCCTCCTGCCAACCAGCAAAAATCAGTTCATATCCATAGAGGGTTTCCAGAAATAGGGGGGAATTCAATTACTTGCGGTAAAATACAGCAAGATAATGGACTCCTTGGGCTATTCAATTAGCCCCAAAGCCTGGCCCCCTAGCAGCTATTATCGAGGTTTTTCTCGGGACCTTTGCAGGTTCAGAACTCCCCCCCCCCAATAAATAGCATGTTTTCATGATGCCAGCATTAAAAACATATAGGTACGTGAACTTATCACAGATTCTATGTGTTTTCGCCCCGAAAAATGTATATTTTTTTGGGTGCAAAAAATGGGGGCTAATTGAATAGCACAAATGTCAGCTTGAAGTACATAAGTTTATATAAATGTAACCATAAACCTTTACTCACCAATTCCCATAACTTTAAGACTGCCACTCCTTGAGAGCCAGTGGCTACATGCAAATTACATTTACATTAATTAAGTTTCCAAACATGTAATTACATGGAGTACACAATATGCATAACTATTTTACTCTATAATGTATTAAGTTAAATAGAAAAAAAACATAAAAATATATAGTTTTCAGCCTGCGCTTCAAGACTGTAAAATGCAGAGGTTGCCATTTCAGAGTTGAAAGGATCTATCAGTGCATTGTAGCTGGGTATATATTTAGAACTGAACAAAGGAAGGGTATTAGGGGTAAATTTACTAAGATTCAAGTTTGGTTGAGTTTTTTTTTTTATCTCGATTTGCACCGCCGAATCTCGGGTGATTTTCCCGTTTTTAAACTCACAAAAGTTACTAAGAAGTGACCCCCGGTGATAGGGTCTCCTGGCATTACACCCCGATCGGTTTGGGTCCGGTGCTGGTTTTAAATATAGGGTGACCCCTATGCAAGTTTTTCTCCCCTATATTTAAAACCAGCACTGGCCCTGCAGCCAGGTGCTAGTTCCTAAATTACGGGGGAACCCTACTCGTTTTGTTCCCTGTATTTTGTGGAACCAGGACTGGCTGAGCAGTCTGGGACTGGTTATGGCTTTTGGGGGGGACCCTATGTCATTTAAAAAAAAACAAAAAAAAAACATTATACATTAACTACACATGCAGAAACATACACAAATAACAATGATCTGTGTATGTTTCTGGCAAACTTGCAGATCAGGAGGGTGAGTGTTTAAAACTTCAATTTCTCTCCGAGTTTGCTCTAATCTCACCCGAGATTGAAATCTCGAATCTTAGTAAATTTGCAAACTGCATCTTTTTCATGGTGAGAAGATTCGAGTTTGCAATCTCACCTGAGTTTTACAAATGTGAGATTAAAAAGAACTCTCTACCAAACTCCCCCGAGTTTGCCTCTAGTAAATTTGCCAGATGAAAAACATGCCTGAACTCACCTGAGATTATCATCTCGACCAAACTCGAATCTTAGTAAATTTACCCCTTCAATTGCCAGCGAAAAGCCGTTATTGGTGATACTTTTTAGCTGATTATGTAATTTTCGCCGCTTTTATTCAATTGTTCTTACTTTTCGCTGGTGCGAAAAGTCAGTCCATTCGGACCTGCGAAAAGTATCACCTATGAATAGGCGGCAAGAAAAAGTGCAGACTTGGGGTTTTGGTTACAAACTTTCAAAATCCACCATGCACCCCTTCAACAGTCCTCCAAAGGTATTGCGTGTCAAAATTTTTTTAAAAGTACCACAGGACACCCCAAAAAACTATATTTGTTTTGGGGGTGAAAAAAACAAAAGTTGGGGGACTAATCTATAAACTAGCTAAATAGACTCAGTGGGGGTCCCCAAGTATGCGCCAGGTGTTTTTAGTTTGCAGGTGGTTGCGGCAGGTGGATTTTTCAAGTTTTTTAAAAGTTCACATTAACCACTTAAAAATATGTTTGCACCCATTTTCAGGCACCCCAAATTTGATGGGACTACTTATTTTTTTTTTTTAAATTGCTAAATCCTATTCTTCACCACTTTTTCACAGACGCAAATAGCAGCTAATCAGACCATTTAAACACCCCAAATACCTGCAGCAGGGCTATTTGGGGGTTTCCATAGTGAACCCCATGTCAGAGCATCTTTTGGGGGGTGTCAGCCTGATTTCCCCAAAAATGACAGCATTTTTCGCTCATTTCCTTTTCGCCGGGTCCTGTTTTCGCCAATTTCGAATTGAATACAAGGATACGCGGGGACAAGCGCGATACATTTTCACTCTGAAAAGCGATGATGACGGCGAAAAGTCTGGCAACTGACTTTTCACTCCTAATTGATTATGGCCCTTAGACTGAAGCAAGACAGAAAGAAAACAATAGTAACAACAATACTGGGTATTAACTAGGGGTGAGCGGGTTCGGATTTCTGAAATCCGAACCCCCCCGAGCCCCCCCGATCCGAGTCCGATCCGAGTCAGGCTCGACTTTTCCCGCCTGACTCGGATCTGAAATCGAGGTAAAACGTCATCATCCCGCCTTCCGAGTCTCGCGGGTTTTGGATCCTATATAAGGTACCCGCGTCGGCGCCATTTTCTCACTCGGCTGTGGACAGTGAAGAGGGAGGGTGGGAGTTAGGGCTGGCTGGGCTGTGTAGTGTAGTGTAGTGTAGTGCAGAGTAGTGTTGTGCTGTGCTGTGCTGCGCTGTGCTGCTGTTGTCCACTACTTCAAAGTCCATAGGGGCTGGCTGTGTTGTGCTGTGCTGCTGTTGTTAATAGGGGCTGTGTCCACGACTTCAAAAGTCCATAGGGGCTGGCTGGACTGTGTTGTGCAGTCAGTTCTCCAAAGGGGCTGTGTCCACTCCAAAGTCCTGTGCAGTGTCCCAGTCCTAAAGGGGTGCTGTAGTGTTGTCCACGGGGTGCTCTGTCCATCAGGGGTGCTCCCCCCAAGTGCTAAAAAAATAATATATTTTCTTTGTTTGTGAATTGTGTGCGCAGTAGCCGCACGTGCATCAACAAAGTAGTGCCAAGCGTGCGCCTGTGTCATAAGTAAAGGGCCGGCTGGCTTGACCGTTAAAGGGTGCTGTAACCCCCAAAGTACACTCCAGTCCAAACTAAAAAAAAAATTATTTTCTGTGTTTGTGAATTGTGTGCGCAGTAGCCGCACGTGCATCAACAAAGTAGTGCCAAGCGTGCGCCTGTGTCATAAGTAAAGGGCTGGCTGGCTTGACCGTTAAGGGTGCTGTAACCCCCGAAAGTACACTCCAGTCCAAACCAAAAAAAAATTATTTTCTGTGTTTGTGAATTGTGTGCGCAGTAGCCGCACGTGCATCAACAAAGTAGTGCCAAGCGTGCGCCTGTGTCATAAGTAAAGGGCCGGCTAGCTTGACCGTTAAAGGGTGCTGTAACCCCCAAAGTACACTCCAGTCCAAACCAAAAAAAAAATATTTTCTGTGTTTGTGGATTGTGTGCGCAGTAGCCGCACGTGCATCAACAAAGTAGTGCCAAGCGTGCGCCTGTGTCATAAGTCAAGGGCCGGCTGGCTTGACCGTTAAAGGGTGCTGTAACCCCCAAAGTACACTCCAGTCCAAACTAAAAAAAAAATTATTTTCTGTGTTTGTGAATTGGGTGCGCAGTAGCCGCACGTGCATCAACAAAGTAGTGCCAAGCGTGCGCCTGTGTTATAAGTAAAGGGCCGGCTGGCTTGACCGTTAAAGGGTGCTGTAACCCCCAAAGTACACTCCAGTCCAAACTAAAAAAAAAATTATTTTCTGTGTTTGTGAATTGGGTGCGCAGTAGCCGCACGTGCATCAACAAAGTAGTGCCAAGCGTGCGCCTGTGTCATAAGTAAAGGGCCGGCTGGCTTGACCGTTAAAGGGTGCTGTAACCCCCAAAGTACACTCCAGTCCAAACTAAAAAAAAATTATTTTCTGTGTTTGTGAATTGGGTGCGCAGTAGCCGCACGTGCATCAACAAAGTAGTGCCAAGCGTGCGCCTGTGTCATAAGTAAAGGGCCGGCTGGCTTGACCGTTAAAGGGTGCTGTAACCCCCAAAGTACACTCCAGTCCAAACTAAAAAAAAAATTATTTTCTGTGTTTGTGAATTGTGTGCGCAGTAGCCGCACGTGCATCAAAAAGTAGTGCCAAGCGTGCGCCTGTGTCATAAGTAAAGGGCCGGCTGGCTTGACCGTTAAAGGGTGCTGTAACCCCCAAAGTACACTCCAGTCCAAACTAAAAAAAAAATTATTTTCTGTGTTTGTGAATTGTGTGCGCAGTAGCCGCACGTGCATCAACAAAGTAGTGCCAAGCGTGCGCCTGTGTCATAAGTAAAGGGCCGGCTGGCTTGACCGTTAAAGGGTGCTGTAACCCCCAAAGTACACTCCAGTCCAAACTAAAAAAAAAATTATTTTCTGTGTTTGTGAATTGTGTGCGCAGTAGCCGCACGTGCATCAACAAAGTAGTGCCAAGCGTGCGCCTGTGTCATAAGTAAAGGGCTGGCTGGCTTGACCGTTAAGGGTGCTGTAACCCCCGAAAGTACACTCCAGTCCAAACCAAAAAAAAAATTATTTTCTGTGTTTGTGAATTGTGTGCGCAGTAGCCGCACGTGCATCATCAAAGTAGTGCCAAGCATGCGCCTGTGTCATAAGTAAAGGGCCGGCTGGCTTGACCGTTAAGGGTGCTGTAACCCCCAAAGTACACTCCAGTCCAAACCAAAAAAAAATATATTTTCTGTGTTTGTGACTTGTGTGCACTGTGTCTGCACGTGCATCAACAAAGGAGCAGCGCGAAGCGTGCGCCTGTGTCCCATAAGTAAAGAGCCGGCTGGCTCATTTCTTAAAGGGTGGTGTAACCCACAAAGTGCACTACTCTCCAGCAAAAATAAAAAAATATTTTCTGTGTTTGTGTGTGCTTTAGCCGCACGTATATATCAATATAACATAAATGGAGGACCAAACTTTCTCCGATAAAAATAAAATAGGGAAAGATCAAGAACCACTTCCTCCTAGTGCTGTTGCTGCTGCTGGGAGTTGTTCATCATCCCAGAGAGGAAGTAGGAACATCACTACTTTTACTAAACAATTGACCCTCCAACAGTCCCTAGCGATGAGGATGAAGTACGACAGCAGTCATCCTGAAGCAAAACGTATAACTGAGGCCTTGACTGCTATGTTGGTGTTAGACGTGCGTCCGGTATCCGCCATTAGTGCAGTGGGATTTAGACAATTGATGGAGGTAGTGTGTCCCCGGTTCCAAATCCCGTCTAGATTCCACCTGCATCCTCAAAGCAGCAGCGACAAGCGTGCGTCTGTCTGTTAAAGGGTGGTGACACCCTCAAAGTGTGCTACACAAACAATAAAAATATTGTTCTTTTTTTTTCTGTCTTTGTGAAATGTGTGGGCTGTAGCCGCACCTGCATCCTCAAAGCAGCAGCGACAAGCGTGCATCTGTCTGTTAAAGGGTGGTGACACCCTCAAAGTGTGCTACACAAACAATAAAAATATTGTTCTTTTTTTTTCTGTCTTTGTGAAATGTGTGGGCTGTAGCCGCACCTGCATCCTCAAATCAGCAGCGACAAGCGTGCGTCTGTCTGTTAAAGGGTGGTGACACCCTCAAAGTGTGCTACACAAACAATAAAAATATTCTTCTTTTTTCTGTCTTTGTGAATTGTGTGTGCTGTAGCCGCACTTGCATCCTCAAAGCAGCAGCGACAAGCGTGCGTCTGTCTGTTAAAGGGTGGTGTAACCCTCAAAGTGCTCCAAAAAATAAAAAACTATTTTTTTTAAGTGTTTGTGACTTGTGTGCGATGTAGCCGCACGTGCATCAACATAGTAGCAGCGCTAAGCGTGCGCCTGTGTCATAAGTCAAGGGCTGGTTTGGACATCTGGTCTGGACTGAAGGACGTGCCAACAATTTCTGACAAGTCTACTGTCACTGCATATGATATTGTCCTCAAAGCAGCAGCGACAAGCGTGCGTCTGTCTGTTAAAGGGTGGTGACACCCTCAAAGTGTGCTACACAAACAATAAAAATATTGTTCTTTTTTTTCTGTCTTTGTGAATTGTGTGGGCTGTAGCCGCACTTGCATCCTCAAAGCAGCAGCGACAAGCGTGCGTCTGTCTGTTAAAGGGTGGTGTAACCCTCAAAGTGCTCCAAAAATAAAAAACTATTTTTTTAATGTGTTTGTGACTTGTGTGCGATGTAGCCGCACGTGCATCAACATAGTAGCAGCGCCAAGCGTGCGCCTGTGTCATAAGTCAAGGCTGGTTTGGACATCTGGTCCGGACTGAAGGACGTGCCAACAATTTCTGACAAGTCTACTGTCACTGCATATGATACTGTCCTCAAAGCAGCAGCGACAAGCGTGCGTCTGTCTGTTAAAGGGTGGTGACACCCTCAAAGTGTGCTACACAAACAATAAAAATATTGTTCTTTTTTTTTCTGTCTTTGTGAATTGTATGGGCTGTAGCCGCACTTGCATCCTCAAAGCAGCAGCGACAAGCGTGCGTCTGTCTGTTAAAGGGTGGTGTAACTCTCAAAGTGCTCCAAAAAATAAAAAACAATTTTTTTAATGTGTTTGTGACTTGTGTGCGATGTAGCCGCACTTGCATCCTCAAAGCAGCAGCGACAAGCGTGCGTCTGTCTGTTAAAGGGTGGTGACACCCTAAAAGTGTGCTACACAAACAATAAAAATATTCTTCTTCTTTTTTCTGTCTTTGTGAATTGTGTGGGCTGTAGCCGCACCTGCATCCTTAAAGCAGCAGCGACAAGCGTGCGTCTGTCTGTTAAAGGGTGGTGACACCCTCAAAGTGTGCTACACAAACAATTAAAATATTGTTCTTTTTTTTTCGGTCTTTGTGAAATGTGTGGGCTGTAGCCGCACCTGCATCCTTAAAGCAGCAGCGACAAGCGTGCGTCTGTCTGTTAAAGGGTGGTGTAACCCTCAAAGTGTGCTACACAAACAATAAAAATATTCTTCTTCTTTTTTCTGTCTTTGTGAATTGTGTGGGCTGTAGCCGCACTTGCATCCTCAAAGCAGCAGCGACAAGCGTGCGTCTGTCTGTTAAAGGGTTTTGTAACCCTCAAAGTGCGCTCCACAAACAATAAAAATATTCTTCTTTTTTTTTCTGTCTTTGTGAATTGTGTGGGCTGTAGCCGCACTTGCATCCTCAAAGCAGCAGCGACAAGCGTGCGTCTGTCTGTTAAAGGATTACATCGGTGACAGCATCCAAGTAGGCATGTCAGACAGTCCGTACCTGTACTGGCAGGAAAAAGAAGCAATTTGGAGGTCCCTGTACAAACTGGCTCTATTTTACCTGAGTTGCCCCCCCTCCAGTGTGTACTCCGAAAGAGTGTTTAGTGCAGCCGGGAACCTTGTCAGCGAAAGGTTGCTTCCACAAAATGTGGAGAAGATGATGTTCATAAAATGAATTATCAACTCTTCCAGGGAGACCAGCCTCCAGAACGTACAGAGGGACCTGTGGTTCCAGCGGGGACGAATTAATACTCTGTGAGGATGAGGATGTACACACTGAAGAGGGTGAGGAATCGGTGGATGAGGAGGATGAGGATGACATCTTGCCTCCGTAGAGTCAGTTTGTGCAGGGACAGATTAATTGCCAGCTTGTTTTGTGGGGGCCCAAACGAACCAATCATTTCAGCCACAGTTGTGTGGCAGACCCTGGCGCTGAAATGATTGGTTTGTTAGTGTGCATGTCCTGTTTATACAACATAAGGGTGGGTGGGAGGGCCCAAGGACAATTCCATCTTGCACCTCTTTTTTTTCTTTGCATTATGTACAGTTTGGGGCCTAGTTTTTCAAACTGCCATTCTGTCTGCCACTGCAGTTTCACGCCTAGATGGGTCACGTGTTTGTGCCGCCCACTCGTGTCGCTTAGCATAGTCATCCAGCTACCTCGGTGCAACCTTTTGGACATAAAAACACTATTGTGAGGTGTGAGGTGTTCAGAATAGACTGGAAATGAGTGGAAATTAAGGTTATTGAGGTTAATAATAGCATAGGAGCAGAAAAACCTACAAATTCTGTGATTTTAGCTGTTTTTATGCTTTTTTTCAAAAAAATACAGATCCAAAACACAAAACCCAGAACCCAAAACACGGAAGGGTGTTTTTGGCAAAACCAATCCAGATCCAAAACACGAAGAAAGATCCAGATCCAAAACCAAAACACAAAACACGAAAAGTGGCCGGTGCACACCCCTAGTATTAACAGACCGTCAAAGCTCAGGCCTTGTTTTATAGGAGAAAGGTAGTTTCATACATGAGATTAAGGGCCTGATTCAGAGCCGTTCGCTATTTGCGGTTGTTCGTTCAAAAACAAGGGGTGGCTATTCAAATGATCCGTTCGCAAATTGCAGTCTGTTCACACCTCTAAGTCTGAACGAGCGAGCAAAACATACGCTCGTTTATTTGATAAAAACGCCCCCTGGCCGCTCGCACCATACGTCATGTCCGCTATTTATTAGATTAATCGAGTACATCGTACAGCGTATGAACTGCTCGCTATTCTTGTGGTTGGTTTTTTCAACCGCTATTTTGCGAGCAGTTCTGAGTTAAAAAAAACCAAGTGACGTGGTCAATGATGCTGCTGTATTAATTATGCACTCCCTTAAAACGCCCGTTTTGACCTTTAAGCACGCCTGCGTTCGAATTCCACTCCCCCGTTTTCAAACACCTTCCCCTGTTACCACCCACATACGCCTCATTCTGTCACTCCAAATAGCAGGCACTCGCTATATAGCGTACAAACGATTTTCGGCCGCACTGACTGGTTTGCGCATGCGTACTAAAAACCGTACGCATGCGCAGATGTGCGAACATCGCTCGGAACGAGCGTACGGCCGCTAGCGAGCGGCTCTGAATGAGGGCCAAAGTGCCATACAGTGCACACTGGTCCAGACAGATTGTAATGGGAAAAAGTGCTTAGTGGGGTCATATGATAAAGTTGGTTTTGGGGTGAGAGGGTTGTTTGTGTGAATTGTGTAGAGGGGTGGTAATCATATAGAAAAGCCAGTGGGCGTTAAGAAGATAGTTTTGGAAATTTTCCCTAAAGATATGAGTTTTTAACAACGCTTGAAGATTTGGAGACTACTGTAGTGGGACGTTTTGTTGTACAAGTGACGAATTCCACAGGAAAAATTGTCCTGTAATCTTATTGGGCCAAGTCCTAAACGTGAATGAGAAGCACAGGGCAGAGTGGAGAGGTCAAGTTTAGTGCTGTATCTATAATGGGTGCTGAGTATGAGGTGCACACAGGCCCCTGGGTCCAAGGGGTCCAAACCCTGCACCCATATAGTATGCTCACCTCTCTGGAGTCCCTCATTGGCATTGCACAAATCACTGGGAAAAAGGCACAGCAACCATTTTGCCAGAGTCTACTCATCTGCACTGACCACGCGAGAGAAGCGTTGCCTGCACATAGACTGCGCACAAGCCACCACCTCTCTTAAGTCGCCTCTGGACAAGTTGCAAGATATTTAAAATATTTTATTTAAAATTCTGTAAAACGTGTGCAACCAAGAAGAATGTTTTCAAATGAATATTAAACTAGCAGCAACATTTACAATAGATTATCGGATCATAGGATCAAGGTTTCTAATGCATAGCAATGTTTCACATTATTAATATAAATGCAGGATTCATGTTTTTATTATTTTAACATTAATGCAAAAAAACTGGTTTAAGAAAAAAAACTGTTTAAACCAAATTTTTTTTTTAAACTTTTTTTTTTTCCAACCCTGACAATTTGTGTGTTTTACACACACAAAGTCCAGCTCAGCAAATTTCCCAGATAGTGGAAGTAGGGAACATTGAAAGGATATTGACAGTGATTGCTGGATTTCCATGCTGTCCTGAATCAGTCTGATATGTATGTGCGATATGTATGATAAGGGTGTGCCAGGAATTGGTGATATATCACCAGCTACTAGAAGCAGATGGAGAAAAAGACAGAATAGATCTTTGCAAGATTTATAAGCTCTTATTTATATTACAGTTAAAATACAGTTAAAATATGAAGATTTTAGAAATGTTCATAACTGTTAATTGAGGAATTGAGTAAAGGCCCCCATACATCAGAGATTGATTGCAGCAATCGTGCAATTTGCAATCGATTGTGTATAAAAATATTTCCCTTTTTCAATCGATTGTGGCAATTCTGCAATCTGCAATCGATTGAAAAAGGAAAAGATTTTTATACACAATCGATTGCAAATTGCACGATTGCTGCAATCAATCTCTGATGTATGGGGGCCTTAAGAAGGGGGCAAGTAAATATTATCAATTAACTTAAGAATCTCACCCAAGTGCTTGTGGAGAAAGTGCATTGATGAATTGGCCATGATCTTCAGACACTGATGTGGATCCATTGTTCCTAGTGGGCCTCCAATTTTATTTGCCAGGTACCCAGTAAGGAAGGCAAAATCTGTTTGACTCTGATGGACACAGCCCCTAATGGACAGAGAAAGCAGCCAAATAAATTGAACAACTAATCATTTAGTTACAACGATTATTCCAGCATTGCAAGCACTACATAAATATATTCCCAATTCAATCATGATTTCGTGCTCTTAAATGCTATACAAATAGTATCCCATAAATTGTCCATCTTAATATAAACCCTTATAGGGTTGCAAACCACAATAAGTCATTAATGGGTGAAAAGGAGATTTAGGGCGTCATTGTTAGCATTTCAACACCATTGCAATGGCGGCCAGCATCACTAAAGCAGGGCATACACGGCCAGATAAAATGCCTGTCAGACCGACAGACATTTTATCTGGCAGCCTGCCAGCCGCAGATGTCCGCGGCATACACTGTGAGATTTCTCACAGTGTATTAGCCCGACATCTGCGCTCCGCCCCCGGGGGAGGAGACATTTCCCTGTTCCTTTCATGGGAAGGAACACAGGAAATGTATGTCTGTCAGCCGCGGCTGGGCATACACTGCCCTCTTAAATATTGTGTTGGACGGCATGCTGGAGAAGCCAGTATGCCCGACTGAGCAATATTTAACCCTCGGTCGGCTGCACACACATCCGCGCATATCGGGCGGATCGCCCGATAATTGTAGTGGGTATGGCCAGCTTTACAATTCACCACTAATTGAAATCAACCCCATAATGTTTAAATGAGCTTTGTGTGGTAACGATCTTTCAATGTTTAATGAAGAAAGTGATCTGCAGATACAACATCTACAAGGAATGAACAGAGGGCCTGATTCAGAGGCGCTCGCAAAAAGCGAGCGCTCGCTCTGAATCAGGGCGGGCCCTGTTTTTTTTAGTTGCGGCCTCCTGGCCGTTCGCATAGCTGTGGGTGACCACCCACAGCTATTGTGAGTGGCCAGGATGATGGTTGTGATGGTCAAGACCATCGCGACCATCCGGCTTGCAACGAGACCCTTGTGGTAGGGTGTCGTAGCCGCAAGCCACCGAGAGCTTCTGGCTCTAATAGAGCCGGAAGCTCTCTCACTGACATCACTGGTGATGTCAGTGGGGCCGCCCACAAACGGCAGGCGTTCGCTTGGGAACGCCTCCGTTTGTGAAGCCACCCCCTGGCCACGCCTTCAAAACGGGACGAGCTGTCAATCAACATAGACAGCCGCCCCTTTTGTAGTGAGCCATGGAGCGAGTGCTTTTTGCGCTCGCTCCGGGGCTCACGATTGCGCACTGGGCCACCATCGACCCGCTTGCAAGCACTATGCACTTGCGAGCGGGTCTCAATCAGGCCCAGAATCTCTATTTTGGGCTTCAGTTTACAAGCCGTAATGTGGTATGGTAACCATACAAGGAACAGATAAACTCTTATATTAAATTTATGGTCATGGCAGCAATGACTTTGTAGGGATATCAGGGTATTGACTCTTATGGAAAAACCCCAATAAAAATACAAAAATCCCTTAGGTGTTGCCAGTAACCTAAACCAGATTCCATGCAACCTTACAACTTACATAAATCCACTTCCGTCCAATGGTTAAAGGCATTTCTTATAGTTACAGAACTTGGAGGTTTAAAGGTTTAACATACAAATAGGAAAATAAAGTTTTCTGTTAACCACTTAACTGACGAATTTTGTTTCCAAAAACCGCTCCAAAATTGTCGTTTTTTTTTATAACTGAATTAGGTCAAGAACATCTTTTTAAGACTTATCCAACACGATTATATTATTATTTTTTTTTTAAACATAGTATACCATAAAAATAGCAAAATGAATGGAATACTGTAGTGATGGTTATTGACAGCTGCACCATTGATTATAGCCCCAACCGATGTCAAGGAAACATTGATGAATGCGCTTTTAAAAAATCGCTGATTATCTGTCGATGGTGCTCCCATCGATAAAAATAATCGCTTAATTTGGACATTAGCCACCGATGTTTTATTAACATCGGTTCTGGCTGCCATCGATGGTACAGTATCGGTGACCAGCAGCAATGACTTGTTATCGATCATTGATAGTTTTGCAAGCCATCGATGGTCAGTGGCCATCTTTCGTATACTGTATAGTATACCAGCCCTAATCGGAGGCCCTGTATCGAGTCTTGATCGATACAGGACCGCCATAATCACAACAAAATTGCCTATAACACCAATATAAAAAAATAAAAATAAACATTGTTAAAAAAAAATTATATATATAAATGTAATTTTACAGGCTGTGTTTGAAGGATGACAGTTAGGAGCTGATTGGTTGGTACTTTATCTCTCCGCAAGCTATGATAAATTTCCTCCTATGACTGTCGAGATGAATAGTTAGTTTGTTCTACTGCAAAACATGATTCCGGTGAAATTTCACAGTGATTTTGCTCATTTTTAGGTTTCTTTTCCTTTCACCCTAACTAACTGTACATTGGTGACTACTTAGCCCTGTACTGTTAAAATGACAGTAGAATGTGGTGTCAAAGCTATTTTGAAGGTGTGGACGCTATGTGCTGCTTCCTTGTTTGGAAAATAAATCCGGTGAAGACCCTGCAGTCCAGCAAAAGGCAGTCCCAGGGTAGTGCAGAAGAGACTTGCCTACCACTATTGGATCCATGTAAGCAGGATCTCATGGAAGCAGCATTATTAGATAAAGTATACCCAGAATCTCTAGTGCTGGGACCCATCAAACAAACCAGGATATACACAAAATGAAAAAAATAAATGAATAAAAATACAAAGCTTACATTATGCACTCTATAACAGCCACAACATTTATACAAATCTAACTATAATTGGTATTGTAATACTAAGGAGATCCGACCATTTACAGTCTCAGATAAAAAAGTATTTAATTTTTTACTCTAATTTTCTCTATTTTTCCCTATAAACGAACTCAGAAAACATATTTATTTGAATATGCTACCTAAAGAAGGTCCGATCTGTTACTTTATTTATATAAATAAAAAATCCTAAATAAATGATAAACACATAAAAATGTACGTGCTTGGCTTGGTCATGGATGGGAAGGAAAGCCACTGGTCATGAAGGGAATAGGAAAACACTACTGCTAAAGATTTGATTTATAGCACTAATATTTCTACTTACAGTACTGTTAGGTATTTCAACTCTGCCCCTAAGGAATTCAGTCTCTTTATTTTCTGAACAGTTTCGTTTGTCTGGAAGTTTTCGGTGTTAATGGATAATATTGGTTTCTGTATGTTAGGATAACAAGTATCTTCCAGAGGAGATATCCAGGCATCCAAAACCACTGCACACCTGGGAGACAGGAAGAAATTAGAAGGAAAGACTTATTGTGAGGAACATGGGAAGACTGTAACGGGAGCAGAGAGGGCCGGCGTGTGACATGAGGTTATAGAATACAGTTTATTGTAAACACTTACCTGAAAATATCATCTTTTACCAGGCTAAGCAAGGCAGTTGCTCCCCCAAATGAATGGCCCATAACAGCTACCCTGCTGAAGTCTATCTTGTCCTAGGATACAAAGAAGATGACAAAAAAATAAAATGAAGATACCTGCTCAATAACAATGTCTGTACAGATTGCATAAAAACCACTAGAGTAAATATTTCTTCCATCCTACAGTACAAACTAATGTTTTTTTGAATATACAATAACAAATCAGGACAGGAAATATGACCCCCGAAAAAAATCCCCCATAAGATAGAGGTATAGTGAGGATGTTACAGCATGATTTATTTGTGTCTACTCCACACTGCTCCAGATGTGTTCAAGACAAGCATTCCAATTATATTCCAAGACTACATTTTACTTTAATACCTGCATCCAGATACATTGGGGCTGATATATAGTTCTATAGTAAGCAGGGGTGTCTTAACAGCAGTGTGGGCCCTGGGCAAAGCAATGCACCGGGGCCCCTACCCACCCATTCACTGGAAAAAAATGTAAATGTAATGTGTGAGGGTCTCTCCTCAATGCACTATAAAAGTATCCGCACAGCATCTTCACTGCACTGTGATAGCAGCTCTCATCCACTCAGTATAGTAAAAGGATATATATATATATATATATTACTGTATTTTCAGTATGATATGCACTATGCATGCGCATTACTACCTACAGTACTGTGTATATGCTGCCCAGAACACTGATATGACTCAGCCACCGTATAGTACACAAGAAAGCCTGTGGCCGGAATTGGTGCCATCTAGTCTGGTATTTATTGCACTTTTTCTTTGTTTTATTGGGAGATCATGTAACATCCCAAACCCTAATGAAGGACGCAATGCCCAGTCAGACCCTGTCGCGGAAAACAGGCTCTTACCTGCCGGGTCAGGAGTCGCGGGGACAGAGACAGTGGCTGGCCTGGCAGAGGAGTCTCCTGAGTCCTGAGGCTGAGACCGGGATGACGGATCCTCCAGTCCCGCACCAGACTACGTGGCAGGTGGTGGCAGCGGCTGAGCAGCACACATAGAAGGAGCCAGCAGCAGCTCTCAAGGCAGGCAACGCCCAAACTACCTGGCCAGAGCTGTTGCGGCTCACGAATCAACCAGTCAGCAGTCGTCTCTCACACTCAGAGAGACTCTGTTTGACTGGCGGATGTAGTGAAACGGTGTAACTGAGGTGACAGGAGAGCACTCATCAACCGCGGGCGGGGGCCGGGGGTCGCTCGTCACCGGGGGGAGGAGGATTGGAATACAAGGCTTTCAAAAATAACAAACATTTACCAACTGGCCGCGGCTGCACGGAGCTGGCGGGCCCCTTGAAGCTTCGGGCCCTTGGGCAACTGCTCAACAAGCCCAATGGAAGAGACAGCCCTGATAGTAAGACCAGCGAAGTTGTGTCTCATAGTCTCAACCATACTTACCTACTTTTGAAAAAGCATTTCGGGCAGATTGTGAAAGCAGCACCTATGAGTGTGGCGGTAACGTGGGCGTGTCCTGCTACATCTGAGAGGTGTGTCATAATATTGATTTACATCCAAATGTAAATGAGTCCCAAGGCAATTAGTAAAATCCACTTGTTGATGAAAATACCCTGATACGTTTCAGAAAATACATGTAACCATAGGGATCATTGTCCTTATACCCAATGCAGGGAAATTATACTAATGATCCCATCTGAACAGGGGCATATCTATAATGGATGCAGGGTGTGCAGTGCAAACGGGCCCCGGGTCCAGGGGTGGCCCACACCGCACACAGTACTAATGCACCCATATTATGTAAAACTTACCTCTCCGAGGTCCAGCATCGGGTCTACCAGAGCTGCTCAAATCACAGAAAATGGCCGCCGTTGCCATTTTTCTGGTGTTTTGCACATTCGCCATTTCCCCGGCGATCTGCACATGCGCAATAGACTCCGGGAACACTCTAGTGAGTGAGAGGTGGGAGCCCATGATGGGGGATGCACACGGGTCCTCTCCTCTCTAAAGACCCTCCTGCATCTGAATGTATATTTATCTTTTTCTTTTATATAACAGCTGCATAATTTGGTTAAATGCAATGAGGGAGATTGCTAGCCTCTTCAGGAAGTCAGGGGGATTGCTGCTATTTCATGGAGTCTCCCTGAAGCTTATATGTACATGAACAAAAAAACAGCGCACAGACGTAGTACAAACAATAGAAGATTTTTTTTTCCACTTTTTTAAATTTGCAGTTCAGCGACACTACTTGCAGTCACAGCAGTAATATGTAGGTGAACAATAACACACTGGGGGACAGCGCACAGACAACAATAGAAGAATTTTTTTTTCTACTTTCATTTGCAGCTCAGCTCACAATGAATGGAGAGACACAGCGCTTATATATGTAGGTGAACAAATGCAGTGGGGGACAGCGCACACAGGTTGTATAAATAAAATATATATATTTTAAACTTATTCATTTTTATTTTTCCGCAAATGACAACTGCGGAGTCTCACTGCTTATATCGCTGTAGGGTTTGGCCTGCGGAGTCACACTGCAGCACCACTTTCTGGCAGTTAGACTAGTAATAATACTATAATAATTCCTGCACTATAAAAATAATGTACAATGATTTGCTATATCTAGCTCAGACAATATTAACAGTGTTTAACACTAAGGGGACTGGAGTGAATACAGCACAGTAGCAGCCACTGGAGGTGGAGAGAATGGACACAGTATAGCAGCCACTGGCTGGAATCGATATGAAATAACGACGGAGGGGATGCCGTCAGTCAGTACACTGACAGCGGCATCCCGGTGGTTGAAATCCCGACAGGGGAACGGTAAGTAATGTTACCCTATCCTATTTACACCTGTATCCTCCTTTCCTGCACCCTAATACTAACCCTTCCTACCGCGCACCCTAACCCTCCCGGTAAGTGCCTAACCCTAACCTTCCCCTTTTAGGGCCTAACCCTAACACCCCCCCCCCCCGGTGGTGCCTGAACCTAACCTACCCTGCCCAGAGCCTAACCCTAACCTCCCCCCTGCCCTATCTTACCCCGGGGCGCCTAAACCTAGTACCCCCTCCCCCTGTGGCTGATATTCACCCTTCAGCTGTGTCCTTAGGATCAGGATGCCTTTTCCTTTTCGATCCCGACGTCGGCATCCCGAGTCATGTCAGGATTTCGGCGCCGGTGTTGTCTCGGCATTCGGGATTCCGGTGACAGGGGTTCCTGCAGCCGGCATCCCACTTCTCGGGATCCTCACCGCATCCCCACTGGACACAGGGACTGGAGTGGACACAGCACAGCTACAGCCACTGGAGGTGGAGAAGATGGACACAGCCCAGCAGCCAATGGACACGTTAGCAATGAGTCTGTGTGACATTTTGGTCCAAATGTAAAAGGGTGTCAGTTTTAGTAACAGTACAAACTCGCACCCCACATTTTTTAAAGGTGCAAGTTTGTGCTGTAACTCGCAAATTCAATAGCCTGCGAACTTTTCAGCTCGAGGCTACTGTATTTGCGAGTTTAGGCGAGTTTTTTCTTATGTAAACTAACACCTTTTAATGCGAGTAGCATTATACAGAAGCCATCACAGATCAGTGAGATCCGTGATGGCTTCTGTGTGTGTTTAATAAAAAAATGACGTGCACCCCCTCCCCAAAAGCATAACCAGCCCCGGGCATTCTAAAAACTGTCCTGGTTCTAAAAATACAGGGGCCAAAATGCGTAGGGGGCTCCTGTATATTAAGAACCAGCACAGGGCTTTGTTGAGCTGGTCCGGGTTTTTTAAAATCAGGGGACAAAACGAGTAGGAGTCCACTGAAAATTCCAAAACCAGCACCAAACTCTTTCTAGCGGGGGGATAATACCACAGCCAGGGAAAACCTTTCACCGGCTTCTCCGGCCAAAGCATTACCCCTGACCACTAGTCAGCCGAGGCCGGAAATCCCAGGGGAGTTGGGGACCCCCCAATAAAGGGGTTCCCGTCTCCAGGGCACCCCAGGCCTAGACTAATAGCCCGGGGCTATCCCCGGCACCCTAGGGCGGTGGGTGCTGGGTTGATAGTGTTAGTGTTTTGTATAAATTAAAGGGTTAAGTATTGTCTTTAGGTGTAGAACCACACATACTAGCAAGCCTCCCCCGCATGCTGGTATTTGGAGAACCACAAATACCAGCATGTAGGGCATTATGGGCCCACTGGCACTTGTAGTTACACAACTAAAGAAATACGTAAAAAAACAAAAACATACCTGCACACTCACACTCACACATACTCACCTAGTATCCAAAGTAATCCATAGGGGTACCTGAAATAAAAATCCATACTCACCTCTCCTATGCATAATTCACGTCCGCTTCATTCCCTGTAGGCATCTAAAGGGTTAAAATATCAAACCGGAAAAAAAACATACCATGCCGGACTGAGCAAAGGTATGTGTGTGTACACATACCTTTGCTCCACGTAAATGACCGGGGCACACATGTGCCCCGTCATTGAAGGGGCCGCCAGCCAATCAGCGGGCATCTCCATCGGAGCAGCTCGCTGATTGACTGAATGCGTTCAGCCTCTGTTCCCCATAGACTTCAATGGTGAGAACTCACCATTGAAGTCTATGCTGGGTATCGCAACATTGTAACCACAAGGTTAATTGAGTTTAATCTTGTGGTTACATCATTGATACAATGTTGCAATATTGTATCAATGATATAACCACAAGATTAAACTCAATTAAACTTGAGGCTACGATGTTGCCACAACATGAAAACATCTGGATGCGAGTTTGAGAATGGAGATTTTTAGTAACACTTAAAAAATGTGAGTTCTTTTGAACTGACACCCTATTACATTGGAGAGCACAAAACTTGCAATTTACCAAAACTGACACCCTATTACATAGAATCCAAAACCCGTGAGAATCCGACACTGGGATGATGACGTTTTGCCTCGATTTGGAATCTGAGCAAGGCAAGGACACTCAAACCACCGCTCGGATTCTCTGGGATCAAGGAAGTTCATGTGGGCTCAGTTTCAGAAAGCTGAGCCCATACATCTCTATTGAAAACATGCAGAGACGTCCCTGCAATGTGTAAAAGTAAAAATGTTGTAAAGTAAAGTGATTGGAAAAGAAAAGAAAGTAACAAAAGGAATGTATAGCAATAAAATAGTATCACTCATGTACATACTGCAAGAATGCAGTGCACTCCTGATAATAGCACCAATGTGCAGGATATTGAAGGAGATCTAGTCAGTATCCTGGCATGCGAGATGCCGACGGCCGAAATACTGGTGCCGAAATCCCAGACAGCGTCGGGATCCCGGCACCAGAATCCCTGAGGTAAGTATTGGAGGTTAGGGGGAGGAATATAGTGCGGGGAGGTTAGGTTTAGACACTCGCGGAGAGGTTAGGTTTAGGGTGTGGGGAGGGAGTGTTAGGTTTAGGGTGCGGGGAGGGGGAGGTTAGGTTTAGGCACTAGGGGAGAGGTTAGGGTTATGCATTGGGGAAGGAAGATTAGGGTAAGTGGTAAGGGTTAGACTTACCGTGTGCCTTACGGGGTGTCAGGATTCTGACTGTCGGGATGCCGCTGTCGGTATTCTGACCAGCGGCATCCTGACCGCCGGGATCTCATACCCAACCCTATTGAACTGGTTGAGTATTAAATCCCGGCAGTTGGGATGCCTGCTGTCAAAATGCTGACAGCGGCATCCCGATGATGGGAATCCCGACAAGGGTCGGGTAAGTATGTTAACCCTAACAGCTAAGGGCACTCCAGCTTACCTATGATTGGAATGCCGTCTGTCGGGATTCCGAAGTCGGTCTGTGGGCTGCGTCAGGATTTAGCCACCTATGTTAAATCCCGGGTCGGGATTCCGATGCCGGGATTTCAACAGATGGAATTCTGGGCCTGATTCAGAGCCGCTCGTAAGCGGCCGCTCGTTCGTTCTGACCGATGTTCGCACATCTGCGCATGCGTACGGATTGTAATACGCATGCGCGAACCAGTCAGTGCGGCCAAAAATCGTTTGTTCGCTATATAGCGAATGCCTGCTACTTTGAGTGACAGAAGGAGGCGTATGTGGGTGGTAACAGGGGAAGGTGCTTGAAAACGGGGAGAGGAGAACAGAACGCAGGCGTGCTTAAAGGTCAAAACGGACGTTTTAAGGGAGTGCATAATTAATCCAGTAGCGTCATTGACCACGTCACTTGTTTTTTTTTAACTCAGAACTGCTCGCAAAATAGCGGTTGAAAAACCAACCACAAGAATAGCGAGCAGTTCATACGCTGTACGATGTACTCGATTAATGTAATAAATAGCGGACATGACGTATGGTGCGAGCGGCAAGGGGGCATTTTTTTCAAACTTACAACCGCAAGTTTTGCTCGCTCGTTCAGACTTAGAGGCATGAACAGACCGCAAAGTGCGAACGATTCATTTGAATAGCCACCCCTTTTTATAAAACGAACGACCGCAAATAGCAAGCGGCTCTGAATCAGGCCCTCTGTCCATATGTATTTTAACTATATCCCTTTACAACAAGTCTGACCAGCCGCAAAAACTGCAAGTCTCCACGCATGCAGAGAGCTTTCATGCAGCTAATTTATGCACGCCCATAAAACGCCGTTCAAACAGACAGATGCCTGCGTTTTGCTGACTACTCCCAAACGCTGACAGCCTGTCACTCACTTTACAATGGATTCATCTGCGCGTCCATAATCGCAATGCGATCTCTGCGCACGCACAGTGCAGCTTATACTCATGCCTGATAGCAGTTGCTCGATCTGCATCTGTAATCGCCATTGTGTACGCTGCTGAATCAGGTCCCCAGTTCACTAATGCAGGCCTGATTCAGATATGTACGCTAATCCAAACACAGCTGCGATCCCACATGCATCTGCTGTGCGAAAATAAGCAAATGTCACAGATGCTGGTATACGTATTGAGACGCCTACCAGGACAATTGCAAATCCAAGCAACTGCGTACACATATGAAGCTGCCATTACAGATCATTCGATTATCTGCCATCTGAGTAGCCCTATGGTCGCCAAGAAAGGCAGCCCAAACTGAGATGTTGGAACCACTTTATCTGCGTACAGTTGCGACATGTCTGAGTTTTTACAGCCACTACCTGTAACCACGACCCAAATGGTCCCTGAATATCAACTACTTTGCAAAGAAATCCTCACTGCATGAGGCATCGCTAAGGTACCTTGGCACGTGCGCAGTGCGACTGTGACGCATATGCAGTCGACCGATAATCACTCCATAAATAACAGTAAATCAATAAGGCCCATACAGTACTTAGGATGGAATACATACGAGATGCCGACGGTCAGAAAACGGTTTAACTCTCCCCCTCTCCCTGTCCTAACCCTAACTCTCCCTCCCCGGGGCCTGAACCTAACCTCCACCCCTAGTGCCTAAACCTAACCTCCTCTTCCCCCCAGCTTAAACATAGCCCTCTGCCCTAAGTGCGTAACCTTAACCCCTAACCCTCCTTCTAACCCCAGTACTTACCTTCGGGATCCAGGCGGTCGGGAAGCCGGCACCAGTATTCTGACTTGTGTCAGAATTCAGCCGTCTGAATTCTGACCGCTGGAATCCCAGCGGTCGGGATATTGACTGCATCCTCTTAGGATTAGTATATTTTTATTGCACAGGAATTGGTATAAATTTGTACATTAAGACACATATTTTAAGAAGAGTTGCTTGGCACAGCAAAGTCTGTGGTGTGCCAAATGGGGCTATTTGACTCAATATGAGGATAGGTGTATGCGGACACATTTGTACAGGGTGGCATACTCTTGCTTCATACATGGTACTTTTTTCCTAGCTATAGAGGTATTATACCCCAAAATATCATACATTGCGCTGGATGGGTATGAAAATTGAATGACGTATTAGGTATATTTTCTGAAGTATTGCAAAAATGGACTTACGGACCTCTTATAAAGTCCCTTACATGCACATGAGCTCATGTCTCCGGGTGAGAAGGTATCATTTCTGCCCATGTGCTTTATTTTGTGTGGATACTTTACATTGTTTTATTCATGTCATATTTACACAGTCTTGGAATTTCCAAGAGACTTTAAAATTTGGGGGAGTCTCCGACTTGTCTGGTGCTTTATGGGCGAAGTGGGAGGGGGCAAGGGTCCTGATGATCCAATTTACTATGAATTAGGTCATCATGGCCTCACCTCCAGCAAAATTCTGTCAAAAACAACGTCAATACATCACCGGGAGGGGCCGTGATGATGCAATTTGCTATGTCACGCTACCAACCTGCCCACCTGGACCTCTCTCTCCCAAAGAGGAACTTGCCAATGTCGGCAAGTATGATTTATGTTATATTAAATTACGATGGAACCAATTAGCACTTTTAATTCTTTATTTATTTATTCATTTTTAGCAAGGATTTACTATTTATAGGTCCAAATAAGAAACGGGAACCATTACTACCTTCTGAGGTAAAACTGGCAATCTTGGTTGAAGAGAAGTTCAAAAACAAGTGGCAGCCTGCAGAGGCTGGAAATGGAAATGTCAGATAATATTGCTAACCATTAAAAAAAAACGTGGGAGTTATTCATATAATGTGGGAGTTGATGGCATAAGGTGTGGCTATTTAATATGGGTCTAAATTCTATTAAATGTGGATGGTATTAATATAATGTGGGAATGATCAGGTCTATTAATATTTTTTAGGAGCTAGTAATGCAATGTCAGTCTTTGTATTAAAAGTGGGATATAAAAAAATTAACTATGGACTAGTTAAAAGAAAGGAGGCCTATTTATTAAAGTGGGAGTTATTACTTAATATCGGACTAGTTTGGGGGAGGGAAGCCTTGAGTGTTGACCCTAGGACATTCTATATATTTACTACCCATCTGTTTTTCAGACAACATCCAGGATCTACCCACGCAACAACAGATCTTAAGAAGCCAGAAGCAGCATGTAGTCAAGGCTAAAAGAACAGGTAGGTGAGAGCAGTTCTGTCTGTAAACTGATTCACTTGCACTCTACACAAAGTTCCTCCCACACAGAGTAGCAGAGGTGGGAGCTGCTATGTAGACTCTGACAGACACTGCGACAGTATGGAACCTTGGATGAGGGCTTGATTGCACATGACACAAGGGGAATCTGTGTGCATTAGTAGTGCTTAGCTTTTCCAACAAACATGACCTGCAGTCTGGCTTCCTTGTTTTAATTGCAGGAGTGAAGAATGGAGAGAAAGATTTGGGACAAAAAGAGAATGGGGAGAGCATATGACATTCATGTCCTCACCAGTCTCCTCTTGTCACTTATGTTCCCTCTCCATTCTCTCCTTACCATACCTGGGTAACCTAAGCACTACTGCACACAAGTCAACTAAAATCAATAGATGTACTAAATAACGTAAATATTGAAAAATTTTTGTAAAAATTTACTGTCTCAGTGAAATACTGTGAAGCGTAATACATTCAAAATAATATTTATGCATTAGTTTATATTTCACTCGCTGTAACATTATATCAAATAAACTTTATATAAATGAGCCAGTTCAGTGGCTATGAGAGTCAATTGGAAAACTAAATAAAGTATATATCAGTTAATATATTTGAATGAGCACTTTTATTTGTTAGCATTCTGTGCTAAAATGAAGGCAGACAGTTGTCATGTAAAGATCACAGAGATGATCATGTTAGAGAGCTGAGTATCTGAAAATAGATAGTGCAGGAAAATAACATATTACGCCTTCAGAAACAGGGTGTAGTGTTTCCTGCCACAACGTTCTCACCAACGGTCTGAAATGTCCTGGCACAGCTGGAACAGTAGGTCTTAAGCAAATACTATAATGACACAGTACAGCAACAGCAATCTATAGAATCTATAGACTCTGAACTTCAGAGGACACAGTCAGGTCATCGACAGAACATTTCCCTTGTAAATGCCTCCAAGCCCAACAGGCTTGTTCTAGGCCAATAGCTACAATTACAGTAACAGTGCTACATATATGCATCCAAAAAGATGAATATACACAAAATGAAAGCTGAACCTCTATCAGATTAATGCGTTAAACCTTGGAGAGAGATAAAGAGACATAAATTGGATGGAGAAAAAGTACCAACCTATCAGCTCTGAACTGTCATTTTTCAAACACAGACTGATTGGTTGGTACTTCATCTCCATACACTTTATCTCTCTGCAAGGCTTAATACATAGATCCTTAATTGTACAATTTAATGATTACCTGCAATATGGAGGAAAGTTCATGTACTGCAAAACATTCATTTGGCAAGATGTGTACAAGTATAATTCTGTAACAAAAGCTTTTATTACTAGACCTTGAAAGACCTCCTGTGGCTTTCATATAGTATTGCAGGGTCCTCTACATAGTTTTTATTTAGTATTTTAGTTAGGCCATAAGCCTTATGGGGATGCAGTTAATATTCCCACAACCGGGATGCCGACTGCCGAAATCTCGGCCACGAGATGCTAATCACCAAGACCGGAACCGGAATCCCAACATGACTGGGGATCCCAATCGTAAGGACACTGAGGCAACGCAAGTTTCAGCTGTGGGTCTTAGAGTTAGCAGCCTGCCCTGCATGGTGGGAATGCTGGCCATGCCACAGAAAAGCAGGGGGCAGCCAAACAGAGGAGCAGCAGCAGGTAAGTGTTGGCGGGTAGGACGGACGGACGCGGACAGACACTGGGGCTGAGGGCTGGTGACTTGGGACTTATGCTGTGGGCTGGGACTGGTGGCTGGGGCTTGATTCTGAGCACTGGGGCTGGGGAGTGGGGACTGATGCTGGGGATGGTGGCTGAGGACTGGAGCTGGTGGCTTGGGACTCATGCTGTGGGCTGGGACTGGTGGCTGGGGACTTATGCTGTTGGCTGGGGCTTGATTCTGAGAACTGGGGCTGGTGGCTGGGGAGTGGAGACTGATGCTGAGGACTGGGGCTGGTGGCTTGGGACTCATGCTGTGGGCTGGGACTGGTGGCTGGGGACTTATGCTGGGGCTTGATTCTGAGAACCGGTGGCTGGGGAGTGGGGACTGATGCTGAGGGCTGGTGGCTGGGTACTGATGCTGAGGACTGGGGCTGAGAGACACGCACTAGGGCAGAGAGGGAATGAGTCTGAGAGACACACTGTGTCCTGGGGGAATGGGGCAGAGAGACACGCACTGGGGCAGTGAGATGTGCACTGGGATGGAGAGGTGCAGTGGGGGTGCACAGGGATGGAGAGGTGCAGTAGGGCTTGGAGAGAAGTAGGGGGTCCTGGGGATGGAGATACAAGAGGGCCTGGTTATGGAGAGACATGAAGGCCTGGAGATGAAGAGACACAGGGAGCCTGGAGAACCACAGGGATCCTGGAAAGCCACAGGGGTACCTGGGGATGGAGAGATGTAGGGGGTCTGGAGTAATACAGGGAGGCCTGGAGAGACACAGAAATTGTTTGATCAGGGAAATTCACATTTTGCCCTGCACAAAGCATTCTGTTACTATATATTAACTGGTTATGATGATGACATTGGTTAAGTTTCTATGTAAACAGATATCTTCTAGTCAATGTGATCTTCTACATGAATAGTGAATACCGGTTGAAGGCTCTGCCCAGTGAGGCTCAAACTCCTCAGAGGTTCCCCGTTGCAGAGAAACCACCATATAGGTTAGAAAAGACTTTCAAACTGACTGGCCTGTACCTAGTGCAGAGGGATGGGGTCCCCCAAAAAGAGTGCTTCATTGACCCTGCTCCCCTCAGTGGCTTGCAAAAGCCCCTCCAGGCCCTAAGAGGAGGGAGTATTCTGCCCTCCTCCACAGACCCCACCCTCTCAACATACCCACCTCCATTAGGGCTGCTTCCATAAATTTCCCGGGCTGGTTTTCCACCCCAATCCACCCCTGTTTGTGCCTAACTCTAAACCCTCCAGTGGTGCCTAATCCTCCCCCCTAGGGCTGCCTAACCCGCTAAGGGTGCCCTGGACTTACCTCATTAGGGCTGGCGTCCTTCGGCGTTCCAGAGTTGGGATTAAGGAGGCGTTGGTGTTTTGGTGGAGTCCTCCGTTCTTCTTTATCCATACTACTTCTCTTGGAAAACTAACAAGCTCCTTTGTATTTCAGTTTACTTCTATGTAAATGCCAAACAAATGTACCTATACTCTCCAGAACTTTGATTACCCGTGTTGGCCCTCATTACTAAATGTCTTTCTACTATTTCATCTTTTGATGTCCTCTTGCCACCTCAAAACCAATCTTTGTAAAAATGTTCCTATTATCCTTTTCACCATTAAATATACTGTACTACTAACAGCTCAATTTCTTTTGACAACACAACATAAAACCCTATGCTCAAACTCACTACTTTCATTCAATTCTTTGCTGTAGCTAAGAAACATCTCCAGAATATGCGGATATTTCACACAAGTTATCAGGGCCGTAGCTAGGGTAGTGCGGCCGGTGCCATGGCACAGGGCACCACAGGTCAGGGGGCGCTGTTTGGGCCTGTCAAATCTCTGTTTATTATCATTCTCACTTGTAGCTTCCTCTTACTTCATCCCCAGCATCATCTGGCCTCCCCTATCTCTTCCCTGGCCCTTCCCCATGAGGCCATTCCCCTTTTTTGGGTGTATTATGTCCCTTTGAAAAATGAGGGGGGCGCCAATGCTCTTTCTGGCACAGGGCACCAAAAAGTCTAGTTACGGCTCTGCAAGTTATACATATATACATATACATATATACATAGTCCCTCACATTATCTATTAGCCACATGCGCACATCAGACTGTCACTCTGCAAGCTATTTTGAATGCTCCAGCATGCCTTGCAGCCAAATGATCTAGCATACTGTGGCTTGTATCTTTACAACAGCAGGAGAGCCAGAGGCTGCCTACCTCTGCCCACTATACAACATCTTATATTAATTTGTAACCTCCCCCCCCAGAAAATAATCCTCCTACGGTCATGGAACTATTCTGTACAGTAATTAATATATACTATATATCTATACTATTTTATAGAAGTACTGTATATATAATCCAGATACTACACAATTTGTATTAGTCTGTAAAAAGAAGAATTTATTCCCAAATGTAATTTGGGGCTTAGGTAATAGAATTAGGTACCTTGAGATCATCTAGGTTGAAGTCTGAGCACATATTAGACACTGTATGTCCTATGTCTATATCCTGTAGAATCCGCACTGCTCTGACACACTCATTTGCTCTTTGATGGACCTAGAGCAGAATTGTAAATGGTTGTAGATGAATTAGCAGAGCTTTCAGAGTACATTTAGTTATGTTCTAGGCACACAAAAAATCATCAGGGCAAATGATATCACAAAAAGGTAACAAATGTTTTACCAAACACAAGTTGTTGAAATTATGTACTGATATATTTAAACAAATTTAATACATTTTATGAAAGCAGATAAGGGAAAATCATGCATATATGTTCTATGTTCTTAACAGCACAGCAAAATCACCATAAAGACAGTTTAATCAATGTACTGTAGGTAAAGAAGACATGCACAATATTCAATGAATGAAACTTAAATCTTTAGTGAATGAGTTAGGGTATTAGAAGGGCAAACAGTCTTTTATTCACAAGAATTACACAGAATATCTTCAGAAGGAAATATGGAAATGTGTGGATGACCACTTTACCCTTGTAGAAGATGGAGATAAGAGACACAAAGGTGAGCATGGTCACTTCTGAATCCCTTAGAGCAGGTGGTTACTTTCCAACAGGGCCGTAGCTAGGGTAGTGCGGCTGGTGCCATGGCACAGGGCATCACAGGTCAGGGGGCGCAGTTTGGGCCTGTCAAAGTCTGTTTATTATCATTCTTGCTAGTAGCTTCCTCTTATTTCATCCCCAGCATCTCCTGGCCTGTTCTATCTCTTCCCTGGCCCTTCCCCATGAAGCCATGGCCCTTTTTTGGATGCATTATGTCCCTTTGAAAAATGAGAGGGGTGCTAATGCTCTTTCTGGCACAGGGCACCAAAAAATCTAGTTACGGCTCTGCTTTCCAAGAATGATGAGCAAGTGCAATATGCCTTAAAGATCCAAAGGTCTATAAGGGCTTCAGGACTAAGGAGACTATGTACTAAGCCTTGGAGAGAGATAAAGGGGACGGAGATAAAGTACCAACCAATCAGCTCCTGTCACTTTACAGGTTGTATTTGAAAAATGTCAGTTAGTAGAATTAGTAGCTGATTGGTTGGTACTTTATCTCCGTCCCCTTTATCTCTCTCCAAGGCTTAATACCCTTATGGGCCTGATTCAGAGATGGATTCAGTTCCAAAATTCTTGTAGTTGAGCGATGTTTTGCTACTGCGCACATGCAAAAAGGCCTGAAAACTCTTATTGCGCACACACAAACTAATGTGAATCACTAATACTTGAGAAGGGGTTTGCGATCTCTGGGCCACAATTCAGACCCGCTCGTGAGCGCTATGTGCTCGCGAGCGGGTCGATGTTTGGCCACTGCGCATTCGCACGCCGGCTCCGACTTGCGCATGCGCGAGACCCGGCTAGCGACGGGCGCTCCGTCGCTCCGGGTCTCGCACCAAAAGGGGGTGGCTGCTGATTTTGATCGACAGCTCGCACCGTTTTGGAGGCATGGCGTGGGGGTGGCTTCACAAACGGAGGCGTTCCTATGCGAACGCCTGCCGTTTGTGGGCGGCCCAACTGACATCACCAGTGACGTCAGTGGGAGAGCTTCCGGCTATGTTAGAGCCAGAAGTGTCCGGCTCTGAATCAGGGCCACTGTGCATTCCAGGGTGGAGACTGAGAGGTGACCTAAAGTGATCGCAAATAGGGACGGTTCATGGGCGTGTTATAGGAATGTCCCAAAGGTGTCTGAGAACGCTGCTCCATTCCTAACCACAAATCCAATGCTTCAGAGGCCATGTTTATTTGGATTAGAGGAGATCCTAGGCTACCGCAAATGTCGATGGTAAGACCAGTGTTGCGACAATGATTGTGTGTTACGATCTGCATCGCAAATGCACAGACTATGCAGCCTGATACTGGGTATCTCACCGCTTATGTACTCCATCACACTGTCCTGCACAAAAGGAAAGCTGCGATTAGCATTTGCATATTCCCACAACCGCTATTACGACAGAGGCTTTGGCGCGGCTGCATTACCACTCAGGCCCCAAGTTTAGACCCCAGGGAGGAACAAGTTGGCAGAACATAGAGTTACAAAAAACCACCTCATGACCCTTGGGTCTAAGACCACGTCAAGACTATCTTGCAAATACTGTACACTAGAAGGCGAGAAAGCTTGAAGCTATTAGATTTCTACTGTTAGAGAATGCACCAATAGATATTGGTGATCCAGACTTGTGGTACAGTCTGGATGACACTGGTTTTCAGGTGTGCAAGATTTTCTGAATCATTCTAAAAAAATATTTTCTGTAGCAAAATTAAGGTCCTAATAGCCATGCTGATCCAGAGAATAGACTGGGTTTTGGTGAAGGAAAGATTCTAAGAATAGCAGATCTGTACCTCCCATGGTCCTGGGTCAGTATTGAGACAACCATCTGCAGCCATCAAAATCACAGGTAACCCATTTGCCTTGATCTTCTGCATCACTCTAACATATACAGTAATTAGTAGGAAGTGGTTTGAGACAACAGAGCAATCTATTGCCTCCAACTAGCTCATGGTCTGTTCTGCCTCTGCTAGTTTAGTGCCACCCACATGTGTTACCATGGTAATGTTGTTGGACTGACTTGATCTCCTTTAACTCTCATAAGGCAAGTCCCTGAAGGCCAAAAATATAGCTTAACTCTAAAAAGTTAATAGCCAAGTGTGCTTATTGAGGTGACCATAGTTCATGAATACATACATTTTGGATGAATCTCAATTCTCTCTGGAAAATTTACATTGGTCCCCTCTTAGGAAGGCGATGAGTTTCTAACCACCAGATGGAGAGATCACTTTCTGATAGGAGATAGCACCAGAGTCTGAGACAGTTGGTGAGAAGATACAAATATTCATATGACTCCCCTAGATGGCCTAAATGGAATAGCCTCTACAGTGCAGACAGTAATTCAAATTATCCTCATGAAAAGTTAAACAGAGACCAAGGACTACACCAGGAGGGAACTGACTAGACCCTGGAAAGCCTGAATCATGATGAGTGGAAGAAAAATAAGAGAGGACTTGGAATTTTCCAAATGTGCTGCTTCAGGTCTGGAAGGAACTATAATTAGCAGATTTGTTGAGGTAACAAAGAATAATGATCCCTAATCAAGGAAGAAGAGTTGCCAGAGCAGCCAACACCGGTATCTGAATGGTAAGTCTACACTAAAATGGTAGACAGTCAATAGGTCGACACCAGAACGTTGACAGGGTTGTCAACAGTGACTTAAGTTTACAGGGTAAAAGGTCGACATTCAAATGGATGACACATAAAAAGTCAACACACTTTTCATGATTTTTAGGGTTAGGGGTTAGGTTTAGGGTTAAGCTAGGCAGAGCCCAGCTGGGTTCTGTTAAGGATTCTAACTGGAATGGCTAGCAATCATTGACCGTCTGAGTGTTGGAGGCAGGCCAGTAGTTTACCATTACTGCTGGTACTTACACTGTAGTTCCTTTGTATCTGGCATTGCAGATGGCAGAAAGAGAAAAGTCTGCCTACAACTGACACAGGATGCAGAGGTGATCATTGAGGAAGTGATATTATGGGACTTTAGCAAATGAAAGTTCAGAGCCAGGTAACCTGTGATAATCTGTCACATGAATAATGTCATGGGGCTTGCTGGAGATGAAAGATGCACTCCCAGCAATCCATTCTTGACCACAAACAGCAGAAGACAATGCTGGTTACTGAAAAAAATGTGTGGCAAAAATTGCCATTGAGCATGAGCACTAAGCACACCTTACCCCATTGTGCACTACATAGAGCGTCAGAGAGAGAGCATAACATCTGATCAGCATAACAAAATCACTGACTGTGAAGCCCAAATAAATTATCTTCCAACAATACAGTATTCTATTCCAAGAAAGAAGTGAGATGCAGTTCCAATCGTGCTCTAGTTTAAGAAAGTGTAATCAGCTGTGTAGAAAATAAAATGATACAAAACAATACTGAGATTAGGCTTTGACTCTCCTAACAAGAGGGATTAAGGGGTCTATTTACTAAGCCTTGGATGGAGATAATATGAACAGAGATAAAGTACCAGCCAATCAGCTCCTAACTGCCTTGTCACACGCTGTGTGTAAAAAATGACAGTTAGGAGCTGGTTGGCTGGTACTTTATCTCTGTTCACTTTATCTCCATCCAAAGTTTAGTAAATAGGCCCCTAAATGGGCTAGGAGGAGCCTGAACTTTTCTAGGTATAGGACCTTAGTGGCAAATGCAGGATGTCTAGAGAGAGTTTTTCAAATGCATGATTTTAGTGAGTGTGGCCAGTCCATGAAGTGGGCGTAATTATTACTTATCCAGCTTTAATACTGCTCAGCCTTATGCATTGTCCCTGACCTTCCTTGTAACTACAAAAATGCAGCAAATCTGTTAACTAATTAAAGGGGGCTTACCATACTGCAGATTACATACAACTATCTCTCTCCAGCATCTTTATCTCAGTCACTTCAATACATAACCTCACCTGCTGAGCCACCATCTTCACTCCTCTACTCACTTAGTAGGGACTGAGGGCCTGATTCTGAGCCGGACGCTATTTGCGGACGCTCGTTCTAAAAAAGGGTCCGGAAATTTAAATTGAGTGCTCGCTCTTTGCGGTGTGTTGACACCTCTATGTCTGACAGAGTATTCGAAAAATGCACTCGCTATTTTGTAAAGACGCCCCTTTGCCGTTCGCATCACACGTCATCTCCGGTATTTATTAGATTAATCGGGAACATCGAAAGGCATCTGAACTGCGCGCAGTGGTTGTGGTAGGATTTTCTTACCGCTATCACTGCGAGCAGTTCAGGCTAAAAGACAACAAAGTGACGTGGTCGATGACGCTCCTTTACTAATTATGCACTCCCATTAAACGCCCTTTTGACCGTTAGGCACGCCTGCGTTCGGATCTCTACTCCCCCGTTTTCAAGCACCTTCCCCTGTTACCACCCACAAACGGTACATTCTGTCAATCAAATTAGCAGCCCCTCGCTGTTTTACGAGCGCACGATCTCCAACCGCAATGACTGGTTTGCGCATGCGCATTACGACCCATACGCATGCGCAGTTGTGCGAACATCACTCAGAGTGAACGAGCGGCCGCTTATGAGCGGCTCTGAATCAGGCCCTGAGCTCAATGTTTTGCACAGACACTTCATTATCCACTAATAGACAATCTGTTTTGTCTGTGGTTCTGAATCACAACATTTAACTGGGTGGACAGGGTATGTAGATGACAGATTATGGCGGTCCATGTACACTGTTTGGAAGTGGTTTAGTAGCTAATTCAATGTCTGGGGAAAGATTACTAATAATACAGAGAGTTGGCATAGCACAAGAGTCTGCTGTACCTGATAGTTTCGGAGATAAAACACTTTCATTCCTGCTTCCAATTTTTTAAATGGGATCCAGACCTCCTTCGGGGGTATGCCAGCCTCTCCTGAGGGTACTTCTGAAAAATGGTACGTAGCACAGGCTGAGCCATCCCTATGATATGATCATAATATACATGGTACAGACCCCTCTTTCAGAAATTAAATATCATATTAAAGCATATCTAAAATTCAGCCTAATCTTCATGATAGTTGAACCTTTTATGAGAGGGGTTGGGTACGGAATGCCAGCACTCAGGATCCTGGTGGTCAGCATCCCGACGTCAGCATCCCAATAGGGTTGAAATACCAACAACAGCCGGTAAGTACCCTAACTAATTACCCTAGTCCCTAACCCTCCCCCACTACTAGTGCCTAACCGTAACCCTTTCCCTATTGCCTAACCCTAAACCTCCCCCTAGCCTTATTACTTACCGTTGGGATGCCAGCGCCGGGGTTCTGATACCTGTAGGTGTCGGGATTCCGGCACCAACATTCTAAGCGCCGGCATCCTGACTGTTGGGATATTGACTGTATACTTACTACAAATAGCTATAAATTGTCTGATGTAGTATGACTGTTCTGGACAAGCAATACAATTACTGAAAACAAGACCTTCTCTAAGTAAGACTTTATTATCATTTTAAGTGAAAAGAAAGAGGAAGATGTGAAAATATGTCTGTCACTGAATTGGAAGCTACATGGAACCTTTGATGGATGTCTTATGTTAAAGTATAGGACACTTGGATGGCTGTTAGAACCCACTAAAGATGGAATTGTAAAAGCCTGCAGTGTTTATTCATCTCCATGACAATACAAATGTTATACTTAATTATTTTGCACAGGAAATAAAAGTTTAGCTACTGTTTAGCCCTCCTATCAGGCTGGTGCTCCTACTTAATACAGTCCGTATCGGTAAACTATGATCTGTGTACTCTGTTTGTCACACCACAATGCAGAATGTTATGTAGAATGCATGACAGAAATAGGAGTGTGGTTTCCAATTTTGTATATAAAAGTCCACATAGGCAGTTTGTGTGTGTGTGTAAGTTTACCAAGCAGTAATTGGACAGTTACTCATCCAGTAGAGTAACTTCAGGGAATGTAGATAGTTAGTCCTCTCAGGATCATCCACTATTAATAGGGAAGTTTAAGATGATACTATTAAATAGTACAAGGTTGTTAGGATTTGTAAGAGATTATCCTAATCTCCCTGTAAATATGTCCAGCTATTGATGATTCTTTTAGTGATCAAATCCAGCCTAAATATGTTTATAATGTGAACAGTTAAGTTGTCGAGAGACATGTTGAGTTTTTTAGCAAGTTTTTAATTGCCGATGTACCTGTCTTTTCCATAGTGCAGGGATGGGGAACCTTATTTCTGCTGAGGGCCATTTTGATATATATAACATTATTTGCGGGCCCGATGCTGGCCACGTCCCCTCTGTGTGACATAACACTGCGGCGGGGCCACAATCGCCGGTGATTACAGCAATGCCTGGAGCATCCTGAGGATGCTCCGGGGAGCTGTAAGGGCAGCTGTGTGACCACCTGAAGCTTCCTAAGGACACTCCAGGTGACACTACTGCATAGATTCTGGCTGCAGGGTGCCATTCTAGGCACATTGCTAGCCAGATGAGGCTAGCAGAAAAAAGCTCAGAGGGCCAGACCAAATTACGAGGTTCCCCATCCCTGCCATAGGGTATGTCTATCAAACTCTCCAAACAGTGCATAACAGGTAACGGGTTTCAATTACTCTGTATCAAACATTGGTCTATGGGGGTCATTCAGACCCACTCGTGAGCGGCAGTACGCTCGCAAGTGGGTCGATGTTCCCCACTGCGCATGCGCACGATGTAGGGAGCTCCGTCGTGCGCATGCGCGAGACCCGGACTGCGACAGCCAAGCTGTCGCTCCGGGTCTCGAACCAAAGGGGGCGTGCTGTCGATGTTGATTGACAGCACGCCCCCTTTGGTGGGCGTGCCGGGGGCGTGCCTGCCAGCCGTAGGCGTTCCCATGGGAACGCCTACCGTCTGAAGCCGGCCCCACTGACATCACTAGTGATGTCAGTGGGAGTGATTTTGGCTCTGATAGAGCCAAAATCACTCCAGGGCTTGTGGCTGGGAGACCCTACCGCAGGGTCTCCGTCGCAAGTCCGATGGTCACGATGGTGAAGACCATCGCGACCATCTTTTTGGACGCTCGTATATGCTGTGGGTGGTGACCCACAGCTATACGGGCATCCAGGAGGACGCTCCATTTTAATGGAGGAGGGCCCTGATTCAGAGCGAGCGCTCTGGTCAGAGCGTCCGGCTCTGAATCAGGCCCTATATCAGCAGCAGGAATGACATCCTGCTAAAAAGAATACAGAATTGTTACACCATATGTGATAATAACACTGAACTGCTATGTTGTTTATTGGATACATACTGAGAGAACTATGAGGGAAAAACAAAGACTGTGCTCAAAATCCTTTAAAACACTTTCTATTTTTTCCCTTCACATATTCTTCTTTATATGTGTTTAATAATTATTTAGCTAAAAATCAAATAAAATTCCTACATAGGATTTGAATAAAAATATTTTTATTTTATCAAAACAAATCTGATAATATTAAAATATTACAAATGTCTAATATATAAGGCTTTAATGGATAATTATCTGACATAGTGGATTAGGTCGGACTTTAGAGAACTAATTACCCCTCTCCTTTTTATGCATACCTAATACTTTTTATTTACTTCTATTTAAATAGATCTGAGTCCACCTTCATAAAAAGTTGCTTTCCTTTCTGCTTTTTCTTGTCCCTTTTAAAAGTCACGCAGGTGTTTACACTTGCCCATATTTTCTGCATTCAAGCATTTAAACTGTCTTCTATGAGTACCTAATGTCAGCTTATGTCGATGTTTCGAAACAGTTGACATCATTCAATCATATACTGTAGGTGTAGTCATAATGTCATAGCTCACCATGTATTTGATATATATACATATATATATATATATATATATATATATATATATACATATATGTGTGCGTGTCTATATTTATGCGGGTGTATGTATATATATATATATATATATATATACACATACATACACACACACACTGCAGCTCATTAATTTCAATACACCTCCAGATTCATTGATTTCTCTCTTTCTCTGTAAAGGATGAACTTAGGGCCTGATTCAGACCCGGTCGCAAGCGCTGAGCGCTCGCAACCGGGTCGATGGTGGCCCAGAGCGCATGCGCACGATGGAGCCGGCTCCGTCGTGCGCATGCGCGAGACCCGGATAGTGACGGGCAATCCGTCGCTCCGGGTCTCGAACCAAAGGGGGCGTGCTGTCGATGTTGAGTGACAGCACGCCCCCTTTGGTGGGCAGGCCGGAGGGGTGGCTGCCCAAACGGAGGCGCTCCCATGTGAACGTGTGATGTCAGTGGGAGAGATTTTGGCTCTGTTAGAGCCGAAATTTCTCTGGGGCTTGCGGCAATGAGACAAGGGTCTCATCGCAAGCCCGATTGTCGTGATGGTCAAGACCATCGCGACCATCATCATGGGCGCTCGCTATAGCTGTGGGTGGTCACCCACAGCTATGTGATCGGCCAGGAGGCCACTCTAAACAAAAAATAGCCCGGCCCTGATTCAGAGCGAGTGCTCTGTCAGAGCGTCCGGCTCTGAATCAGGGCCTTAATACGTGTGTTTTGCACAGAAAAGAGGCTACCTGCTGTGGCGGGATGCAATAGGGAAACCGACTGACGTAAGCCTGACAGCCGGTTTCCCGACTGCTTTATCCCGGCGTGGGTTAAATGACAGGCGCCTATATCATTTTCCCGATGCCGGGAGACAGGCAGGTTTAGCGCACCCGGGGGGACTTAGAGTTAGGCACGCCCCCCGGGAGGGTTAGGGTTAGGCTAGGGGGAGGGAGGTTTAGGGTTAGGCACCCCCGGGGAAGAGGTTAGGGTTAGGCACCCCTCCAGTGGACTTATATTTAGGCAGCCGGGAAGGGGGGGTTAGGGTTAGGCACTTACAGGGGGGATTAGGGTTAGGCACTTGGGGGGGAGGTTAGGGTTAGGCACCCCTAAGGCGAGTTAGGGTTAGGGGGGTTAGGTTAGGTTAGTATATACTTACCTGAGGACGATCGGGATTTCCAGGGCTGTTGGGCTGCCGCTGCCGGGATCTGTCCATCTGTCGGGCTGCCGCTGCTGGGAATCCGGCGGTATTTCATACCGATTCCGCTGTGTCACGTGGGTGTAGAATTTGTGGCAAAGCCACACCCCCTAACCAAGAGGCCACAACCTTAACTGTGAGGTTACACCCCCTAATTTCAGGCACATGGCTGTGCTGTATGTAATGATCCCTCTTCCTGAGGTAAAGACGTAGAGAGGTATGCTAACAGCTGGGTAATGTTTGATCCCTAAAAATAAATAAATTAGGCCAGGTCATGAGGTGATCATATCGATATAAAAATGCTGTTGACATATGCAGTGGAAGAATTCTGGTGTGCAACATAATGTATTCTTATACTGTGAACTCTTGTAAAAATGTGTAAAGTGTTCTCGTAAATGTCTCCCAGGAAGGAGTTATCAATCGAAAAGTGATCTGCCATGATCACTTTTAGAAATACAGGGCATAGTTTGCATGAAATTGCTTGCCTGAAGAATGTTCCTCTTGTTGGCGTGCAGTGTACCCTCAAAAGTTATGCCATAAGCAACAGTGTACGTGATCACTCATGACCTGGAAAACGCGTGACCACAAAACAGAAGGACAAATGAATCAGCATGTGCTCCAAATGTGACAGATTCCAAACAGCTTGTCAAATCCATGCAGATCTGATGGAAAGGAAGAAGAAAAGTCTATCAATTGTTACCGTCAAATGCCGTCTTGTAGCTGGTGGCTTGAAGGGATGTGTTGCAGCCTGAAAACTATTGCTTAGGCCCATAAATAAAAATCACAAGAGCTGGACCACTAGTCAGTGGAAGAGGGTTCTTTTCAAAGATGAATTGAAGTTTGAGGTGTATGTATCCAAGAGGTACAGGTTCGTTCGTCATGCGATAGGTGAACACGTGCTTCCTGCTTGCATTCAGCTGACAGTCAGGCATGGAGGAGGTTCCATTTTGGTCGGGGATGTTTTGGAGGTGGTGCAATCTGTGACTTCGTAAAAATCGAAGGATTCACAGACTCCAAATGCTACCACAGCATCCTCGTACACCATGCCATCCCTTTCAGCACCCGCCTTATTAATTGTGATTTCACACTACAGCAAGATAACGACCCAAGACATATCTCCAGTCTTTGCAAAAAGTATGTTCAGTCAAAACAATGACAACAGGCTCTGAAGATCACGGTTTGGCCACCCAAGAGTCTTGATCACAATCCTTTGGGACCATCGGCACAGGTGTGTTCGAGATGTGCAAGTAATGAGAAAAACATCACTTTTGGGATTTGAACAAGACAAGTGGGCTGCAATCAGAGCTGAAAGTTTAGACAATTTGACCAACAGAACACCCCACGTTTGCACTGCTGTGATTGCTGCTAAGGGTGGATAATTTGATGAGAGATAAATTTAAGGAAATCAAACTCAATTATTTGTAAACAATATGCATGAGTACAAAACATGTTTATTTGCCAAAATAAATAAATATTCATCACAAACTAGCTGCTTTTGTTCATTACTTTTCGAAAAATTTATAATTTGGGTGATGGTGTATTGAAATAAATGAACTGTAGTGTATATATTATATATATATATTATTATAACCAGTTATTTATATAGCGCACACATATTCCTCAGCGCTTTACAGAGAATATTTGTCCATTCACATCAGTCCCTGCCCCAGTGGAGCTTACAATCTATGGCCCTCATTCAGAGCCGTTCGCTATTTGCGGTCGTTCGTTCAAAAACAAGGGGTGGCTATTCAAATGATCCGTTCGCAAATTGCAGTCTGTTCACACCTCTAAGTCTGAACGAGCGAGCAAAACATACGCTCGTTTATTTGTTAAAAACGCCCCCTGGCCGCTCGCACCATACGTCATGTCCGCTATTTATTAGATTAATCGAGTACATCGAGCAGCGTATGAACTGCTCGCTATTCTTGTGGTTGGTGTTTGCTACCACAAATTTGCGAGCAGTTCTGGCTATAAAATAACCCAGTGACGTGGTCAATGACGCTGCTGTATTAATTATGCACACCCATAATACGCCCGTTTTGACCTTTAAGCACGCCTGCGTTCGGATCTCCACTCCCCATTTTCAAGCACCTTCCCCTGTTACCACCCACATACGCCTCATTCTGTCACTCAAAATAGCAGGCACTCGCTATATAGCGTACAAACGATTTTTGGCCGCACTGACTGGTCCGCGCATGCGTACTAAAAACCGTACGCATGCGCAGATGTGCAAACATCGCTCGGAACGAGCGTACTGCCGCTAACGAGCGGCTCTGAATGAGGGCCTATGTTCCCTATCACATGCACACACACACTTGACCATCGCGACCATCGGGCTTGAGATGAGACCCTTGTTGTAGGGTCTCGTCTGCCGCAAGCCCTGGAGTGCTTTTGGCTCTATCAGATCCAAAAGCACTCCTACTGACATCACTAGTGATGTCAGTGGGGCCGGCCCCAGACGGTAGGCGTTCCCATGGGCAGCCACCCCCCCGGCCCGCCCCTGTCCGGCTCCTTCCGCGAGACGTCGGGACCCTTGTGCACGTGTGACTTGCAGGTGACGCGTGCACACTCGTGTCACTGAAAAGATGCACTACTACGAAAGGAGCAATGAAGCCGCACGCGAAGACAGCTGATATTCCGATAAGCTGTCTCCACACCTGAGAAATTATGAATTGCTCTGGCGCTTGCAGCGAGTTAGTATGTTAATTATCATGATCCGTTCAGACCCCGATAATTAACATAATACATAGATCCCTTAGAGGACAACACAAAAAAGGGTATAAGCTATCACATGATTAATGCTTACTCACCTGTGTTCTACAGCAGCCACTACAAAGCCATAAGATGCCAGCTCCATAAAGAGGGATGAGTATATTGTTCTGTGGAAAGAACATGACAGTGGTGCATGACAACCAAACATTGGCAACAGGAAAACAGCTTTTGCATTTCTTCCAGAGGGGACATGATCAAACAGTGTGAACTTAGCACAAGTAAGGAAATATAAGTTTAGAGAATTATTTTATACTACAGCTATTCCCCCATCAAACAGGACACATGACCAGATGTCGTGACCATCTAATCAGCTGCCATTGACAAAAACATCAGACGTGCTCGATTAAAATTCTGATGCTCAGCTGTAAAGATAAAGTAAGTACATTGGCCCTCATTCAGACCCACTCGCAAGTGGGTCGATGGTCCCCACTGCGCATGCGCACGACGGAGGGAGCTCCGTCGTGCGCATGCGCGAGACCCAACGAGCGAAGGACTTTCCTTCGCTCGGAGTGTCTCATCAAAGGGGGCGTGCTGTCGATGGTGACTGACAGTACGCCCCCTTTGGTGGGCGTGCCGGGGGCGTGCCTGCCAGACGTAGGCGTTCCCAAGGGAACGCCTACCGTCTGAAGCCGGCCCCACTGACATCACTAGTGATGTCAGTGGGAGTGATTTTGGCTCTGATAGAGCCAAAATCACTCCTGGCCTTGCGGTTGAAAAACCCAACCGCAGGCTTTTGCTCGCAGTTTCGATGGTCGCGATGGTCAAGACCATCGCGACCATCATCCTGCACGCTCGTATATGCTGTGGGTGGTGACCCACAGCTATACGAGCGTCCAGGAGGACGCTCCATATTAATGGAGGTGGGCCCTGATTCAGAGCGAGCGCTCTGGTCAGAGCGTCCGGCTCTGAATCAGGGCCATAGTCTTCTGCTGAACCCTTAAGCTGAAAAGAGTACATATTATTCTGCTAAACCGTGGAGCATTTCTTTAACCTTTTTTAACTTTTGATTGAAAGTATTTGTAACCCTATGATTATTTATAGGATCTAGATTATATTGTTATCTGCAATATGTGTGCCTCCACCCAGATAATTAAAGGTTGTCTGGGAAACCTGACTCCACTATATGGGTATTACACTTGTACTTATGCGATTAGTGTGTATGCACTATCAGTGAGTAGATATGAGATAGACCCAAAGCTTACAACTGTACAATTGTTACCACCCGACTCCGTTCTTCTTTTCTTTACAGGTGTTCACTTTCCAGTAACTTCTCAGCGCATATAAGCTTGGTAAATATAACTCAACAATAACATAAACTTTTATGTAATTTTTTATACATAGCACACTAGATAACTTATACCAGTGATAAACATGCACAATACAATGTCATATGGTATCTATTAGTATGGCTATCACCACACAAACATATAGGGTCCTTTTCCTCTTTTCACACCCAATGAATAGGATGTATATAAAGTCTTCCCTTTATTGTGTCCCTCCTGTGGTGTTCTTATGGGAACAAAGAAATATATATATATTAAGTCTCGGAATTGTTCCAATTAACTGCAATACAGTCTCGAATGAATAATTATAAATTCCAAGCAAACTTGTTCCAGAACCTGTGGGTTCTATGGTAAATTCTTTTCCTGTAACCAATAATTCCCTCCTGTGGTTTGTAGTATAGAGCCAAAGTAGCTGGCTATGTGCTCTTTTATTACTTCTACAGGTACAGGCTGTTAGGGTATTCTATAGAATTCTAGCAGGAGCAGTCCCTAAGTACAAGGCTGATAGATTTGGTATTTAACCAAATTACTGCAGTCTCAGGGACAAATATCTTAACCAGCTATGCACCCTTTTATAGTTCCTTCCTTGTGTAGCTGTAAGATGGATTATCTCTGTAATAGTCAGTTTCATATATAAAGGATTTTCCTCAGTTAAATCCTAATAGGAGTTACATTAGCTTGAATGGCAGACTACTAAATGTGCCTTGCCTTATTTATCCTTAAAGCTAGAAAATCACACTGTACTGCTGTTATAATCGTTGAGTGAGTGTGTAATGATGATCTACTCACATAGCCGCTTCAGTGCTGTTCTTTTCGCCTTTGACTCTCATTGAGCAACTGTAACTCATGAATGCTGCTGCTGCTGCTGTACACTGACACATCAGAGCCCCGCCCCCGGCTCTGATTGGTTGCCGGCAAATCCCTTACCCCCGGCCTGTGGAGCGCTCCAATACTTTCTCCTGCCGCCTCTCAGAGCGGCTAGCAGTGGTGGGAGGTCCTCCTGACCCTCCCCCGTCTTCCGGCGCCGGACTTCTCCCGCCCGCGATAGCGGTGATAGCGACTGTCCTTGGCTCCTCTACAGGCGCCCCTCACTGGCCCCGCTTCCGCTGACCAGAACTCCCAGCTCCGAGCTCCTACAGGTCAGTGTGGTGCGGTCACTGGAGGGGGGAACAGCAGTCTGGCCCTGGGCGCTAGCGCAGGACTTATATAGCTAACTCGCGCCGCGCGACCTATCTCCCTTCCCGCTCACAGCGCGAGCTCCCTCTCCTCCTCGCGCTGCTTCCAGCAGCTTCTGCTCCTCGCGCTCCCTGTTTCTCTTCAGCCCTGCATGTATAAACAATCCTACACTGCCCCTGCTTTGGCTCTATCCAACCCCTCACAATCTGAGCAACACTTATTCACAGCACCAAATACAAGTCCTACAATACAATATCATCAGTACATAGTCTACCCCCATATATATATATTTATATATACACATACACAGATATATATATATATATACATACATATATATATATATATATATACACAGACATGTAATAGGCATAAATAAAAACATCAAGGTGCCAGACAGCACTCTCAATGCATCTATTGGGTATTAAATCCCAACAGGTACTTAGCCCATTATACTAGGGCTACAATATCTCCCCCTGATAATCTATGTAGATCCACTGAAAAGATTATCAACTTTTATACTATTGCTAGTAACTATTATTATCGATTATTTACCCCCTGCTGTCCCAGAATACCCAAAGTAAGGCCAATTAAGAACTATGCTGGGGTGTATTATTCTAGTTACTTTTCTAGGTTCTCCCAGACTATCATATGTCAAAATCAGGGGTGGCTTTATTTCCCTTCTGGGCCTTGTGCCACTTTCAAATATTTCCACATCCCCTTCTTCATGAACAGAGCAGCTTTCTTGTAAGCTTTCCTCATCTTTTTCCATAGGAAATTCATTACTAATTTTACACTTATTTGTACTATCCTCTACACTCCCGACTCTTTCTGGCGGAATCTCAGGTAAGTATTCTATTTGAGGGGGGTTTTCCATATAGAAGTATCCATGTCTCTCATTTTCCATCTCTTGTTCTTCAGTATCACTTAGTTCCAAGTGGCTTATTTTTTGTTTTATTGTCTTCTCTTTTGGTTTTCTTTTAGAAGCCACTACACCTGAAGGTTGAAAGTTATCCAGTCGAATTTCATCTCCAATAGGAAGCAAGTGTTGCCTATGGTAAGTATATGTTTTATTAGAGCCATCTTCCGGTATAATTTTGTACACCGGCAAATCTGAAAACTTTTCCGCCACTACATAGGGTTCCTCCTTCCACCAGTTGGCTATCTTAAATTTCCTAGGTACCCCTAATTGCCTGAGGAGTACCCTGTCTCCAGGAGCTAGTTCCTGATTGCGGACCCTTTGATCATATATGGTCTTATTCTTTTGTGCAAGCTTGTTGGCTGTTCTGTTAGCTAATTCAAAGGCTGTTCGTAATTCACTCCTAAGATTCTCTACATACTTGGTGTGGGAAATGGGTGATTTGGGATTTGTATTGATTCCCATGCACACATCAATAGGAAGTTTAGCTTCCCTCCCAAACATTAAAAAGTAGGGTGATAACCCTGTAGATTCGTTTTTTGTGCAATTATAGGCATGTACCAGTTTATTTATGTACTGTCTCCACTTACTCTTATCCAACGGATTTAATGTGCCCAACATATTTAGCAACGTACGGTTAAACCGCTCGGGTTGGGGGTCTCCCTGGGGGTGGTAAGGTGTGGTCCTAGATTTTTTTATGCCACAAATGTTGCAGAGCTCCTTGATCAACCTGCTCTCAAAGTCTCTTCCTTGATCCGAGTGTAACCTATTTGGAAGGCCATAATGTACAAAATATCTATCCCATAAAGTGTTGGCCACGGTAAGAGCCTTTTGGTTAGGGGTCACGTAGGCTTGTGCGTATCGAGTGAAATGGTCTCTTACCACCAACACATTGCACTTTTTTCCAGCATCAACTTCCAGTGTTAGATAATCAACACATACTAGATCCATTGGGCCAGCACTTTGGATATGTCCCAGTGGGGCTGCTCGATTAGGTAAAGTTTTTCGTAGGACGCAATTCCCGCATGACTTACAGTAATTTTCGACTTCCGCTCTCATGTTTGGCCAGTAGAACCTATCCGCTACTAACCCATAGGTTTTATCCATTCCTAGATGGCCATGGTCATCGTGCAGGGCATGCATCACTATCTTCCTATATTTATATGGTAGCACTATTTGAAACTTCTTGCTTTTTCCCATCTTAGAACCAATTCTGTATAGGAGTCCATTTTTTATTAATAATTTATTTCTTTGCTTACGCAACAATTGAGCTTCTCGGGATGTTTTGGAAGAATTAGTAGAAATAGCGACATGGTGGTTCAATTCTTCATACAAGGGTCCTATCTCAGAATCTTTCAATTGTTCCCTTTGTAATTTTCCATGATCCACCTTGGGTATTCCCTCTAACTCATCTACACTCAACCAACAATATGAGAGAGGCAGGACTTTATCAGATGCCCCCAAACTGCTAACCATTTCTTGGCAGTTTTCAATGTCCATTCTCATGTGGTGGCACATTCCCTTGACATCCCCAGCAGGCACTTCTATCCATTCTTCTTTTTGTTCTTCAGCCACTTGATTTGGGATTCGGGACAAAGAGTCAGCATCCGTGTTATTAACTCCAGGCCGGTATTTCAGTTTAAAGTCGTAGAGAGCCAATGCAGATAACCACCTATGTCCCGTGGCATCCAGTCGGGCAGTGGTTTGAATGTAAGTTAACGGATTATTATCCGTGTGTACTACAAAGGACGCACCATAGAGATAGTCGTGGAATTTGTCTACAATACACCATTTAAGTGCTAAAAATTCGAGTTTGTGAGCGGGGTACCTTTTCTCACTGGGTGACAATCCTCGACTTACAAATGACACTGGCCTTAACTGATCTTGTTGGGTCTGATATAATACCCCCCCTATCCCTTCTAGGGAGGCGTCCGTATGTAAAGTGTAGGGTAGCAGGGGGTCAGCATAGGCCAATACTGGTGCCTCTGTTAGACAGGTTTTAAGATTTACAAATGAATCTTCACATTCTTGGGTCCACCTGCTCCCAAATGGCTCATTAGGATGGTGATATATTTTGAGCTCTTGCGGAGATTTCTTTGGAGATTTACCTGCAGGTGGGTACCCTTTAGTCAGGTCGGTCAGGGGTTTAGCTATTTTAGAATAATTAGGCACAAACCGGCGGTAGAACCCGCAAAATCCCAAAAATGAACGCAGTTCTTTCAGTTTTGTGGGAATGGGCCATTTATTGACAGCTTCAACTTTGGAAGGGTCTGTGGCTATTCCATGCCGGCTGACGATGTGGCCCAAATATTTCACGGATTCCTGACACAGTCGACATTTGTCTAATGACAGCTTTAGTCCTCCTTCTTCCAGTCGATCAAGGACTTTCAATAACCTCTTGTTATGTTCTTCGAGTGTGTTTCCAAATATTATTATATCATCTAGATAAACTATGGCTTCCCTATAGTTCATGTCTCCCATGATCCGATCCATTGTTCTTTGAAAAGTGGCGGGAGCTCCCTTGATACCCTGGGGCATCATTAAGAATTCAAAGAAACCGAGGGGGCATATAAATGCGGTTTTCTCCCTATCTGTTGGGTACATGGGTATTTGGTAGAACCCACTTCGAAGGTCCAACACAGAGAACCAAGCACTCCCTTGTAAGCAATCTAGGGCCTCGTCAATCCTTGGCACCACATATTGGTCTGGCACCGTCCTCTGATTTAACGTCCTGTAGTCAACGCACATGCGGACATCACCATTCTTCTTCCGTGCGATCACAATCGGAGAGGCATATGGGCTTCGTGACTCTATTATTATTTGGTTCTCTAGCAACCCCTTTAAATGTAATCTGACATCATCAAAATCTGCAGGCGGAATTCGGCGGGAACGTTCTCGGAAAGGTGTTTCATCCGTCATCTTTATTTGATGTTCTGCCCCTTTGGCTACTCCCAAGTCCCATTCCCCTAGAGAGAAAACTGATTTTCGTCTTTCTAACTCAAGTATTAAATATTCCATATCTTGAAAGGAAATATCGCTATTTCGGAAACACTCAGCAAACCCCCTCTGTACATCACATCCTACACCTCCCACCCCTGTCTGCACGTTCCATGTGTTAACTGAAGGTGTGGTCTCATTTTTTTGACACCATTCAGCAAGCATGTGGTATATGTTGGTGTTAGTTCCAATTATAATGGGAAGTTCACTTCTCCCCCCTGGAATTTCTGGGCATATAAGAGCAATAAAAGGTATCTGAACTTCTTGGCCATCAGCACTTATCACTTCCAATATTGCTTGCACATACCCTAGATAAGGGTACTTTTCTGTACTTAACCCCCAAATAACAAGCCCGGTTAGAGGCTGTATGGAGACTTCACACAAATGTTCACGATACCATGATTCAAATATTATAGAAACCTGTGAGCCACTGTCTAATAATACATTACATGGGCTCCCATTCACCTTTGCAGACACAATTGGGGTGGGTCCCAATAAACCTTCTGGTAGAGCGCCATTCCACCAAGTGTTCCCCATAGCGCATATACTAATTTCTAGGGGGCCTGTGAGGGGGTCACAGACCTCCCCCGTCCGTTTCCCGGCTCCCTGAGGTCTCTACCTTGTTCAGGGTTTTCATGAAAATTGTCATCATGTACAACATTCAGGGGGCATTCATATGACAAATGTCCCCTTCTCCCGCATCTATAGCACCCCCTATTTATAGGCCTGACTCCTCGGCCTATTCCTCTACTGGAAGTGATAGGAGTATTCACTCCTTGCCGTGTGGTATTGGCACTTTGGGACGCGATGAACCTATCTATTTTGGCGTTCTGCTCCTCCATCATTTTAAGTATTTTTTCCTCAAAAGACGTAGGTTCTACGGCAGGTACTACCACTTTTACTTTTTTCACAGTGTTTTCCCGCAATTCTATCATAGTTTCCTCCAGCTTGACATCTTTCATCAGTTCATTAAATGTCGGGGGTGGTTTCCGTATCTCTGAACACCTAATTTTTTGGGCAACAGGGTCGGATGTTAAAGCACCCCTCAGTAACTGCCTCATTCTACTTTCATCAACATCTTCTTTTTTTATCCCATCCTTCTCCACTATTTTATATAGAAGTTTGTCCAATCTAAATAAATATGTACTTAATTTCTCCCTTGGCTCCTGGAATGTATGATGGAGCCTAGAGATTAAGTCTCCTACATCTTCCAGTGTCCCGTACGCATAGTCTAATGCTTCCAAATAAATATCTAATGTGGCATCAGGGTTGCTCCTTCTAGTAGCCTGGATGACCCCCATGGCAGGTCCCCTCAAGCTTTCGACTACCCTTTGTTTTTTTATGGGATCAGGGCATTTCCACTCTTCAGTCTGCTGCACTGCCGCCTCTTTCCATGCATCATATTGTTCTTCCCCAGCAGGTACTGGTTGTATACCAGAAAAAATTCTTAATCTCCTGTAGCTTCCCTCGTAATGCCATCTCTCTAATTGAGTGACTACTCGTTCCATAATGTTTTCAAACTGACTCCCACATTTTTCCTCACTATTATCCGGGTCTCCTCTACTCTCTCCCCCATTACTTTCTTTAGTAGAGCTAACTTTTTGTGTCGGCAGACCGGTATTCTCCGCTTCTCTTGTTCTTGGCCATATTATGCTCCATCTCCTCCCTGTATTGTAATCTGCAATCATCATTACAGGGATCAGGTTAGGGTCTAACTCCCTTTCCGTTTCTATAAGCATGGCGCATACCAGCCCTAATTCTCCTCTCCATTTATCCACTATTTGAGGTTGTATTATCCCACATAATGTTCTAACTTGCTTAATTACGTAGTCATCTGTGAATTCTGAGAAATTTCCTCCCACTGCAAAACACCTTTTTGGGTCTACCCCTTTACTCTCACACCATAAATACAGTTCATCCCCACTAAAACATTCCATTTTTTTCTTTTACTGCTTACTAGGTAACCCTCGAATCTCAGCAGTACGCCTCCAAATGTAACCCTATGATTATTTATAGGATCTAGATTATATTGTTATCTGCAATATGTGTGCCTCCACCCAGATAATTAAAGGTTGTCTGGGAAACCTGACTCCACTATATGGGTATTACACTTGTACTTATGCGATTAGTGTGTATGCACTATCAGTGAGTAGATATGAGATAGACCCAAAGCTTACAACTGTACAATTGTTACCACCCGACTCTGTTCTTCTTTTCTTTACAGGTGTTCACTTTCCAGTAACTTCTCAGCGCATATAAGCTTGGTAAATATAACTCAACAATAACATAAACTTTTATGTAATTTTTTATACATAGCACACTAGATAACTTATACCAGTGATAAACATGCACAATACAATGTCATATGGTATCTATTAGTATGGCTATCACCACACAAACATATAGGGTCCTTTTCCTCTTTTCACACCCAATGAATAGGATGTATATAAAGTCTTCCCTTTATTGTGTCCCTCCTGTGGTGTTCTTATGGGAACAAAGAAATCTATATATATTAAGTCTCGGAATTGTTCCAATTAACTGCAATACAGTCTCGAATGAATAATTATAAATTCCAAGCAAACTTGTTCCAGAACCTGTGGGTTCTATGGTAAATTCTTTTCCTGTAACCAATAATTCCCTCCTGTGGTTTGTAGTATAGAGCCAAAGTAGCTGGCTATGTGCTCTTTTATTACTTCTACAGGTACAGGCTGTTAGGGTATTCTATAGAATTCTAGCAGGAGCAGTCCCTAAGTACAAGGCTGATAGATTTGGTATTTAACCAAATTACTGCAGTCTCAGGGACAAATATCTTAACCAGCTATGCACCCTTTTATAGTTCCTTCCTTGTGTAGCTGTAAGATGGATTATCTCCGTAATAGTCAGTTTCATATATAAAGGATTTTCCTCAGTTAAATCCTAATAGGAGTTACATTAGCTTGAATGGCAGACTACTAAATGTGCCTTGCCTTATTTATCCTTAAAGCTAGAAAATCACACTGTACTGCTGTTATAATCGTTGAGTGAGTGTGTAATGATGATCTACTCACATAGCCGCTTCAGTGCTGTTCTTTTCGCCTTTGACTCTCATTGAGCAACTGTAACTCATGAATGCTGCTGCTGCTGCTGTACACTGACACATCAGAGCCCCGCCCCCGGCTCTGATTGGTTGCCGGCAAATCCCTTACCCCCGGCCTGTGGAGCGCTCCAATACTTTCTCCTGCCGCCTCTCAGAGCGGCTAGCAGTGGTGGGAGGTCCTCCTGACCCTCCCCCGTCTTCCGGCGCCGGACTTCTCCCGCCCGCGATAGCGGTGATAGCGACTGTCCTTGGCTCCTCTACAGGCGCCCCTCACTGGCCCCGCTTCCGCTGACCAGAACTCCCAGCTCCGAGCTCCTGCAGGTCAGTGTGGTGCGGTCACTGGAGGGGGGAACAGCAGTCTGGCCCTGGGCGCTAGCGCAGGACTTATATAGCTAACTCGCGCCGCGCGACCTATCTCCCTTCCCGCTCACAGCGCGAGCTCCCTCTCCTCCTCGCGCTGCTTCCAGCAGCTTCTGCTCCTCGCGCTCCCTGTTTCTCTTCAGCCCTGCATGTATAAACAATCCTACACTGCCCCTGCTTTGGCTCTATCCAACCCCTCACAATCTGAGCAACACTTATTCACAGCACCAAATACAAGTCCTACAATACAATATCATCAGTACATAGTCTACCCCCATATATATATATTTATATATACACATACACAGATATATATATATATATACATACATATATATATATATATATATATACACAGACATGTAATAGGCATAAATAAAAACATCAAGGTGCCAGACAGCACTCTCAATGCATCTATTGGGTATTAAATCCCAACAGGTACTTAGCCCATTATACTAGGGCTACATATTACTGATGACAGTTTGTTTGCCAAAATACTGAACACTAGTAATGCATTATTTGCTTATTCAGTGCAAAATATAAAATGCACAATAATTGAATAAGTAAATGGGTAGAGGTGAAATGCTGCTGCACTTATATCTTCAGGTAGTTATTAGTCATGGTTCTCTGCTCACCTGCAAGACCCAAGCCCATGAGAGTAGATGATAAGCGGCCTCCGTTGTTTGCCAGATATAAACTTTCCATTCCAGGTTACAGAAATTTTTGGGGAACCTAGTAACAATGATATATTCTTACTAAAGTGGTGTTTATTTAAAGTACTACAATGTTATGATAATAATCATTTCAGACTATAATGTACTGTATGTTGTCATATATTTTATGTATTTAATAATGAACCTGTCCATGTACTACAGTGATGAAACAATTCTAAGACCTAATATGAGTCTCGCTAGCACTTACATGATGGCCTATCTACCTGTCTACTACTGTGTGTGTGGACAACCCCAGGCCAATGTTGGTGGTATTAACTAATGCATTTCGCCATGGTGCGTGACTTTCTCACTGGGTTCTGTCTCCACAATGCTTTACAGTACTTATTATTGACTCATTCTATATCCCTACTGTTGTCCATATCTAGTATGTCATTTATTATATCATCCACCACATGCTATTCCATTTATTATTATTTAATCTACTAACTATTGGTACACCCATAGGGTCTGATCAGGGCCGAAACTAGGATTTTTGGCACCTGGGGCAAGACAGTAATTTGGCGCCCCCCTGGTAATTCCCCTATTGTAATGCCCTCTGCAGCAGTGCCCCTATAGTAATGCCCCCTTCAGCAGTGCACCTATAGTAATGCCCCCTGAGGTAATGCCCATGTAGTAGTGCCCATATAGTAATACCTCTGTAGTAGTGACCATATGGTAATGCACCCATAGTAATGCCACCGTAGTGCCTATAAAGTAGGGATGTGCAGGCTCAGATAGGTTCCACAAAAGTCCAGGAATGATGATGTTCGTCCATGTAAGATGACGTTTAGCCTCTTTCTGAGTTCCGTTTTTTTGGAGGGAAAAATCCGAACTCAACGTGCAAACTCGATCCGAGCCTGCACATCCCTACTATAAAGTAATGCCCTTGTAGTAGTGCCCATATGGTAATGCCCCTTTAGTATTGCCCATATAGTAATGCCCCAATAGTAATGCCCCTGCAGTGGTGCTCGTATAGTAATGGCCCTGTAGTAGTGCCCATATAGTAATACCTCTGTAGTAGTGCCCATATTGTAATGCCCATGTAGTAGTGCCCATAAGTTAATGCCCCTGTAGTAGTGCCCATATGGTAATGCCCCTGTAGTGCCGCTTACAGAAAAAAACAAAAAACATTACTTACTTTAAATCCCGCTCCGACATCCGCTGCCGTCTGGTCCGCCCGTCTGCTCCTCGGAACTATAGGAGAGACGTCATGATGTCTCTCTCATAGTGCCCGTGGGGAGAGCCGGAAGCTGGAGTTCAGGAGAGGACTCCAGCCACCGGCTACCGTGGCGCTGCAGGGAAGCAGCCGGGTGCCCACTGGTAATAAAATGTCAGTGGATATCCGGCTTGGAGCCTCCCTGCAGCACCGGGCTGGAGGACACTGGCGGTGGGTGCACCTCCAGCCCCCCACTAGTTGCGGCCCTGGCCTGATTCAGGTTGAATCGCAAGGCTGCGGATACACGCAACCTATCAATGTTTGTGTTCTGTGCATGAATATGCATCACAGTGAGCGTGTGTAAGCCAGCTACTGCGATCAGGTATGCAAATGCAGCGGACACGCAGCAGCACAAAGAAATGAATGACAGGAAGCACCGTTTGGGGGAGGAGAGGGGGGGTGGTCAAAGGAATGCAGGTGTGCCTGTGCGTTTGAATGCCGTTACAGTGGCGTGCATAATTAAGCCCCTGTGATGGCATAGGCAGCCAGAGGTCTAGATGGCGACAGGAGGTTTCGCAGTTTGTGAGTCAGGGTCAGCTCAACCACAACTGTGTGTATGGGTCTGATGTTACCGATGTTTTCGCTGACTTGCGGATGTATGTAATGGGAAGTGGGCGGCTTTATTCAGTGGTTGGGAATTTTGATATAGAGCTGCGATTGCACTGCGATCGCATTCATTTGCATATTTTCGCAGCGAGCGGGTGCGTGTGATTGCAGACTTGCGAACCAACCTGAATCAGGCCCATAGTTCGCTTTTACATCTTTTTTTTAAATTCTGTCACATCCATTTATTCTGATACAACATACCTATGTGCAGGGCCGTAGCTAGGGTAGTGCGGCCAGTGCCATCGCACAGGGCACCACAGGTCAGGGGGCGCTGTTTGGGCCTGTCAAATTCTGTTTATTATCATTCTTGCTTGTAGCTTCCTCTTATTTCATCCCCGGCATCTCCTGGCCTCCCCTATCTCTTCCCTGGAGTTCCCCATGAGGCCATGGCCCTTTTTTGGGTGCATTATGTCCCTTTGAAAAATGAGGGGGGCGCCAATGCTCTTTCTGGCACAGGGCACCAAAAAGTCTAGTTACGGCTCTACCTATGTGTCATACCACATGCACATTACCCACTGTAATACCCCTTCCCATCTACTTTACACATATTTCAACAAACCCTCTTATCTTTTTCTTCTATATGTATCTCTTGCTACAACTTATACAACATCAGAAAAAGAGATGTACGATATTAAATTCCAAAATGAAACAAATAAAAAAATATCATTAGCTGTCCCTTCACTAAACGCAATCCAGAGCACAGGCGAGCTTCCCTACACAAGACACCAGCCTAGACCTTTCTGTGGTGTTAGTTATGCTAATCATTGGAATCGTTGTCTTCAGCGCCACCTGCTGGTATGACTGTTATTCTTATCTGACAGTGACTGCTGTAATTTAATCTACTGTACATAGTTCAATGTACATTGTAACATAATAAGAACGTATTTGTATCTCACTAACCTCTGCTATGAAAATAAAACTACACTTCAGCCTTTTATTGAATTGAAATAGAGAGAAACAATTACCCAATATCAGGGAAGCTCCAAGCCGGGATACTATGCTGCTGCTATCCCAGCCTCGGGTGGCCAGCAAACCAGCGAGGTACTCAGGACGTGGAGACCAGAGAACATTCTGCTGCTGGGCAGGTGATGATGGGCTGCAGGGGTAAAACAGGCGGAAGAAACTACCCTGTGTGCAAGATGCAATGAGAAGTTCAGAATGTTACAAACAGATATATTATATTACAGCCTGTGCAGATATCAGCACAAGCTCACATGCTGCTGGTCTGATAGATCATCACCTCTTTCCCGGAGCCCACCATGACGTCTGTGCAGCCCACTCGCCATGGTCCTGATGTAGCAGCAGGTATGTTTAGTGACACTAGACCCCTCATGTGTGTGGCCGGGTTGCTGCTGCTGCTGCTGCCTAGTCCGAATACACTGGGACATGTCACAGAAACGTAGCAAAGTCCAAAAGGAAATGCTGATAACAGATTCTTTTTTTTCTTGAGTGGAGTAGAGGGATGGACTTCGTCTGTGTGCCATACACTACACTACAGTGTAGCTCTGCCAGCTAGCACCACATAATGGGGCTGCCACGGAACAGCATATCCAGGGGTGGACTCAGGGGTCAGTGCCCCTAGCCCCACGCCCCCTCCAATTTATTATTTTCGCTATTTGTTTTCAAATACCTATTTTAGTGATTGCCAGTATCACATCATGATAAAACAGGCCATAAGCTATTACTTTTATTGGATTTCTAATTATGGTCACATATTTTGTATTTTTTTTAAGATACATTTTATTAGATTTTCAGAGTGTACAGTACACAAGAACAAACTTGTTCACAGAATCACATAATGATACAATATTATTAAAGAAAATAAGTAAAAACAATACATATATAACATATACTGAGCATAAAACCAGAACTTGAAAGCGGTATATATAACAATAATTATATGAGGAGGGAACGTCAGCTGACACCTTACAAAACAGTCAAGAGGATGGAAATCATCTTCTAAATAGATAAAAAATTATATGTAATAAAAAAGGTTTCAGTATGAAATGCTCATTCAATGTGGTCTTTTCTAACCACGTGTACTCACAAACCTATTGGAGAACAGAAACGAGTTCTTGGAAAATAGAAAAATAAAAAATTAAAGGAAGAAAAATACAATACTTCAATGTGACAAGACAAGACAAGGGTTTACGAGGGAAAAAATACATGAGGTAAATCTAAGGAAGGGGAGAAGTGTGTAAATGTGTTAAATGAGAAAGGGGGGTAAAAGGTAAAGAATAGAAGAAAATTAATTAAAGGACTAGAACTATCAGTATTTATACAAAAAATAAAAGGATATTAATAAAGATATTAATAAAGCCTGGGACATTGGGGTATTCCAATATTGTAGGTAGAATAGAACCTAAGTTGAGATTTACGTTTGATCCACTGGAAAAAGGAATCCATAAGTAGGAAGGAATAGATATTCAGCAAAAAAACTGTCTAACTTATTGCTAATTTAGCAAAAAGTACCAGTTAGTCGGTTCATAGATTTTGTATATTTTGGTCTGAGTAAATTCATCTAAACTTTCAATATAAAGACCCCACCTCCGATGGAATCGTTCTATTCCGGAGTGAATATCAGGGATAGTTGATCTTTTGTCGAAATATAGCAGCTGGAGCATTTTTTGATGGACTTCAGCCAGAGAGGGTGATGAACATGATTTATGGTCACATATTTACAAAAAAGGACAGTTTAATGGGCTTCGTTATTGCTTTAAAAATTTGCTTTCAAAACATTTTGGACTGACAGTAATAAAACAAACATGATTTCCGCTCCACCACTGAGCTCCAGTAATATGTGTCTTTGTAAGAGGGGTAAGGGGTGGACTGATGTGTGCGCCTGCTGCCGTGCAGGTGTCGCACTACACTTACCTCTCGCACCCTGTGGCTCTGACCATCAGGCCGCCAAGGTAGTAATACTGACGGTCCTGGTCTCTCTGGTACAACACAGCCGGGACTCTCTACCCTGTAAGACAGGTCGGACACACTGAGCCTCTAGAAGGGACCTTGGTGCCACAATTATGGACTAATGAACAGACCTTACGGGGACTAGAAGATGGTCATCATTGGCACTTTTGGCCTCAGACTGGTTACACCCATGTGCCAGGCACCAGGGTGCAAACCCGAACGGAAACGCCCGAGGAGGGAAAGAGGGGGTAGAGGGGATAACACACAATAAGAATCGCAACACACAAACACCGGGTATGCTCTTGTCCCCTTGATGGGCGGTGGTCCTGGTCAGAACCCGTGCAAGAGAGCACAGCAACCTAGCGCCGCACGAGAGCTAAACCTGCGGCCTAGCACCGAATGAGCACAATACCTACAGTCTATTGCCGTATCAAAGCAATACCTGCGGCCTACTGCCGTCTGAGAATATATCCGCGGCCTAGCGCTGAATGAGAACAATGCCTATGGCCTGGCGCCATACCAAAGCAATACCTGCGGCCTACTGTCGTCTGAGAATATAGATGCGGCCTAGCGCCAAACGGTGGTGATACAGTAGGTACAATGATGCACAACAGCCTAACAAAGGACTACAATGGCTTCGGGCTAACGCCGGACGGTGGTGGTACAGTGTGGACAATGGCGCAACCTTCTAAAATAACGTGACCAGATAAGGCAAGATATAGTCTTATATATAATTTATAAGTGCACTGGAAATTGAAAGAAACGTCCTTCTTCAGTGTTCAAAACAACACCAAATCCAACAGGTAAATCCCTCGTGGATCACATGTAATAAAAGAGAAGAATCGCAATATAGCGTAATACAATTTAATCACATAAAAAAATATAACACATATCTAAAACATGAATCCTTCACCAACATAAGAGAAGCGTACCAGAGATGGCGGTGTATAATACACACTTATTTGCATATGAGCCAATAAATCCAAAAGTTTCCCAGGAAGAACCTGGAATTACATTATAATAATAAATAATAATAATAATACTAAATATCCCAACAGCCGGAAGTTGTGCTCACATACCTTCGAATTTCACACGAAGATCTAACTAAAACCAGGAAGTGTATTACTCGCCTTTGATCTTGAGGCATGGAACGCATAATCACCCCATGTCCGGAAGTCGCACTCGCGCACCTCTGCCCGGAAATCCCCCTTTTTTCTCTCATCAGTCTGCTTTCCAACCCTCTGCTTCTTTCCCCCACTTCTCCTGTCCCTCCACTCTCAACCACCTCCCTCCATGGCCTTGTTACCCCACCACTAAGCCCCATTCCCTCCTGGTTATGTCTGTCACCTCCAGGGCTGCCAAGAGAAATTCTGGGCCCGGGTACTGCAACATCCTGTGGGACCACATCATGTATGGTTGCACCCATTTGTGAGTGGGTCTAGCATGTGAGATGCACCCACTCACAGGAGCATGGCATAGCACCTAGCAGCTGGGACTAAAGTAGTCACCACTGTATTAGGATGGCGGGACAGTCCCATAATAGCTGCATTTTTTGTCAGGCTGTAGATAGACGCTAAAAATGTAACACACAACAATTAAAGTGCTTCTACTTTACTTTGTACATCTCTCATGTAAATAACACAAACAATCTATTTTCTGTCATAGAGATAGATGTGTGAAGGACTTAATTTTTACATAACATCAGGTCATCTTATACACACACATTCCGCAGCACATATCCTAACCCACTGCTCCATGCTCCATGCTCCTTCCTCACTAATTACCCCATCTGTGTCGCCCCTGTCTGTCTGCCCTTCCCCTTTAGAATGTAAGCTCTCATGAGCAGGGCCCTCATCCCTCATGTGCTTCTCCTCCCCCCTACTTATAGTATAATTTACTCCTAACTCCCCACAATGGCACCTAACACCTGGTTGCTCATGTCCTGCTGCTTGTGTTATGCAGCTATGTTTATAACCATGTCCTTGTCCTGCATTGTTTTGTGTTACTATTAACTGTTTTTCTTGTGTGCTCATTTATGTACTGTATAAAGTGCTGCAGAACCTTTGCGGCGCCATATAAATAAAGTGTGGATTAAAGTTGTTAAATGTTTAAAAATGCTAGTAAAGAACAGTGCTGCTAATGTAGGAGCACAGCTCCAAAAGTGATATATAAAGGAGAGGTGTGTGAGTAGTGGGTGCAGGAATTAGTTATTAAACAAATGATTAAAGTGGATAGATGTGACACAATTGGAAAAGGCAATACAAATTGAATTTATGTAGTATGAGGACAAAATTACAATGTACCCGAGCTGATCCAGTCCGAAGTGTTCTGATCAACAACGATCAATCAACAAGAGCAGTACACAGATAGGGAAGTATTTGCAGTGTCCAAGCAGCGAGTGCAGTAAGTAGTTACCTGGATACGCATACAGCAGAAGATGGTGATTTTGTTAATTCACATAAGTATGTTGCTTGTTGTTGTTCAGAAAGTGTTCTGGTTTTGAGTTTCTTTTCCCTCAGTTTCCCTCCAGTTTAACTCCGGCGTAACTCTGACTTAGTTATCAAATTGTAATTACACTTATAATCTGAACACAGACTATGGCAGCCACTGGCTATGCAGCCTGAGTGAGCAGTAATATCTAAAGTTACAAACATGTGTCTCTGTGCTCACTGATTGGGACCCCACCCCAAAAGCTCAAACACACACTAAATTGGGATGCAATAAAGATAAACAATTTGTGAGAAGGGGGAGGCCAACACAGATTCACAATACATTCCTAACTTCCTTTAGATAAATTGCTCTTTGTATAGCAATAGTTGTAATTTACCGAGTATACATTTTTCAAAACTGTGCTCAGGTAATCAATAAAACAGCATCTGATGGGAGCAGTAGTTGTAACTTACCTGTGGAATGCAGAGAAGAAGTCACATCAGTCTTTGCATGGTGCGCATATGACTAATAAGATCTGCGGCGTAACTCCGACTTAGTTATCAAATTGTAATTACACTTATAATCTGAACACTTTGAATCTTAACACAGACTATGGCAGCCACTGGCTATGCAGCCTGAGTGAGCAGTAATAAGTAGTAGCCGGTTATTTGAGTAGATAGAGATTCCGATGTGTATTAAAGGTGATTTCCGGGATACAATTTCTGTAAAAAGGTAAACAGGAAGTGACATCCCGCTGTTGGAATATGCGTTCCAGGAGGGAAGCACTTTTACATTATGTATTATTCATTTATTGCCGACAAGTCAGAGTGATTCACCACTTGTAATTTTTGAAAAGGTATAATATGATGTTTTTTAATGTCAAAATGTATGTAACCATTTAGCTCCTCCTCCTCTGCTTACCTATCAGAGGTGTGTGAGGGGTATTTAAAGATCATTTTAGCACCAACCAAATACACCTTGAAAAAGACTCCAAAAAGGAGTTGAAACGCGTTGGTGACAGGGATACAGCACCAGAGGACTGTCATCTTGGTGAGGAATACACACCTAGGAGCTGCAATTCCAGGTTCTTCCCGGGAAACTTTGGGATTTATTGGCACATATGAAAATAGGTGTGCATTATACACCGCCATCTCTGGTACGCTTCTCTTATGTTGGTGAAGGATTCATGTTTTAGATATGTGTTATATTTTCTTATGTAATTAAATTATACTACGCTATATTGCGATTCTTCTCTTTTTTTACATGTGATCCACGTGGGATTTAACTGTTGGATTTGGTGTTATTTTGAAAACTGAAGAAGGACGTTTCTTTCAATTTCCAGTGAACTTATAAATTATATATAAGACTATGTCCCTCATTCAGAGGCGGTTGGAGGTTGCAAGCGGTCGCTCAGAAACTGGGCGACCGCTTGCATCCTGACCGGCCGCCTCTGTTTCGGTCGTTAGGCTGTGGGTTTACACCCACAGCTCTAACGACTGCTAGGGTGATGGTCGTGATGGTCATAGACCATCGCGACCATCGGGGCTCTCCGACGAGACCCTATGGTAGGGTCTCACTTGTCGTAAGCCCCGGAGAGCTTCTGGCTCTGTCAGAGCCGGAAGCTCTCCACTGACATCACTAGTGATGTCAGTGGGGCCTCCCTCAAACAGTAGGCGTTCCCATGGGAATGCCTCCGTTTGGGCTGCCACCCCCCCGGCCCGCCTTCCAAATGGGGCAAGCTGTCAATCAACATTGACAGCTCGCCCCCTTTGGAAAGAGACCCGCTACGACCGGCGCTGTCGGTCGTAGCGAGTCTCACGCATGCGCACGAAGGAGCCGGCTCCCTCATGCGCATGCGCACTGGACAAACATCGAGGTGGGCGTGCGGTCGTAGACCGCACGGCCGCCTCTGAATGAAGCCCTATATCTTGCCTTATCTGGTCACGTTATTTTAGAAGGTTGCGCCATTGTCCACATCAATATTTGTTTATCACTGTTTCAGAGGTGTTGTATGACCACCTCAGTGGATTGAAGTGCAGCATCCGTTTATTGAAGCTCAGGTTCCAACTTTGTTATTTTAAGGTGGTGGTACAGTGGGTACAATGATGCACAACAGCCTAACAAAATAAGCAAAAGAGGCCTCACTGAGGGCTTACCTGATCCGCTGACCTGCGTCCTGGACTCCTCCCAGCTATGATCCATCTGTTCCGGTAATTACCACACACCTCTCCTCACCGTGCCGCACGCAGGGGTTTAAATAACCTGCCCGTCACGTCACCTTATGATGATGCACCACACCACGTGGGCACGCCCAACAACGTGGGGTCCGGTCCTCATCGGCAACTTTGTGGGAGGAGGGGCACTTTGCCCTGGACCTCCCACACTCTCCCCCTCATTTCCTTTTGTGGTACCCACCGGGTGGCACGACTACTAGAAGTCGGGGTCCACAAACCGGGGTGGTGGCACTCCCAGGGTCAACCTCATGGACCTCCGGACTGGAGAATTGGGGTATGGAGTGGCTAGTTTGGCCGATGGTGGGCTGCCCTGGGGTCTGGCCTGTGGCGTTCCTGATGCCTGTGCTTCCGGTAGGGGTGGTTCAGTTCTGGCCGGCTCCTCTGCGGCGACAGGAGGGTTGGGCATGCGAGAAGGGGCTGGGTATACCCACCAGGTGAACAGGGGGGTGGCTCCATGCCCTGCCCATCCGGCTCCATGTTGCTGCCCCGCTCCATGTGGCTCCAGCTCGATGCAGGGTGCAGGTGTGACCACTATCATCCACAGCACACACCTCATAGAACGGGATATTGGGAGAAACTTGTCACTGCACGATGTAGGGCAGCACCTTCCATCGCGGACTGGGACGGGCTCACCCACGGCCCCCCCGGGCTGGGGGTTCCTGGAGGTTCTGATGTTGCGCTCTGCCACCTCCCCTGCCGTCCTCAGCCATCACCTTTGCTCTTCGATCCACCCACTATGGGTCAACTCATCTTCCCCCTGCGGTAGAGATAGGTCAAGCTCCTGCAGTTCCCTCACTGGCCTACCAAACAGTAGGAAGTAGGGTGAAGCACCCGTAGTCCGGTGTACTCGGTTGTTGTACATCCACACCAGTTCTTGAATGAATTCTGGCCAATAGCATTTCTTTTTAGCTTCCAGGGTTCTTAACATCTGTAACAGAGTCCAATTGAACCATTCACAGGCCCCATTCCCCTGGGGATGGTAGGGTGTGGTCTTGGATTTTTGCAGGCTGTAGGTCTGGCAGAGTCATTCCATCACAAGGCTCTGGAAACATGCTCCTTGATCTGAGTGGATGCGCTCAGGGCAGCCATACCTTCAGATGAAGTGCTCTACAATGGCCTTGGCGGCTGCTTCCACTGTCTGGTTACGGGTGGGCACCACGCGGTAAACTTGGTGAAGTGATCACCAGGGCATAGTGGTAACTGCTCATCGACTCCCCTATCAGCACATAGTCCACCATCAACAGCTCCAAGGCTCCTTGTCTGGATGGTCTCGCTCTCTCTGTTTGGTGGTTTTGGTGACCCCGCATGTGCATGCCCAACACACGTCCTCTACCAACCCTTGTAGCCCTGGGAAGAAGTACTGACAGCATATCCACTGAAGGGTCTTGGCCACCCTAAGGTGGGCCCCCTCCTTGTGGGCCTCCACTACCAAGCCTCGGGCCAGGCCTTCCAGGAGTATGACCTGCCGGACTTTGCGAAGTTCTTGTTCCAGGTAGGTGTGTCGGCACAACACCCCGCCCTGGACTGTCAACCAATCCCGTTGGTGAAGCACCCTCTGGCCCATCCCACTGAGTCTGCTCTCGCGGGCAGAGGGCCAATGTCTTTGTTCTTTCCAGCCGTGGATGGCTCTAAGGTCTGGGTCTTGATTCTGCTGCACAGCCCACTCAGAGGTGATTCTCTGCAGCTGGAGGCCGAAACTGGTGGCTTCCAGGGGTCTGGGAGGTGGCCTAACCTTGGTAAGATCAGCGATTTCCAGCCCTTCCTGGTCTTTGGCGGATGGGCCCTTGGGCGCCTCCATGGGAAAACGGGACAGGGCGTCGGCATAAGTACTGTACTTCTCCAGATAATACTTGATCTTGGGGGAAAATTTTGCCAGATGGGCAACCCAACGCTGCTCCACAGCCCCCAACTTGGCCATGTCCAGGTGCGCCAGAGGGTTGTTATCTGTAATGACCTCAAACTCTGCCACGGTCAAGTACTCAGCAAAATTCTTCATTACTGCCCACACCACAGCCAACAGCTTGAGTTTAAAGGAGCTGTAGTGTTCAGGGTTCCTCTCGGAGTCCCGCAGACTCGGCACCCATAGGCAATCACCTGTTCCTGCCCTCACTGGATCTGGGAGAGGACTGTCCCCAGTCCTTTGTGACTGCCATCGATGTAGACCAAGAAGGGTTTTTCAAAGTCAGTGTAGGCGAGTACCGAGGCTTAGATGAGGGTGTCTTTCAGCTGGTTGCAGGAGTCATCTTGGGCACAGCCCCACACCACCATCCTCTTCCATGCATCCATCGCCACACCTCTTAGCAGCTCATGCAGGGGTCCGGGTATCTTAGCAAAGCCCCAGCGATAATAGCCGACTAGCCCAAGAATGGCTCGTACCTCCATCATGGTGGTGGGTTTCTTCCATCCCTGAATTGTGGCAAGCTTGATGGGTGTAGATTCCACCACATCTTGGGATACTACGTGTCCCAAGTACTCAAGGATGGGTTGGAGAAGGTGGCACTTCCTTGGCTTCACCTTGAGCCCATACTGCTCCAGCCTCTGTAGTACCTGGTCAAGCCTCCGGAAATCCTCGTCCAGTGTTGGGGCAAACACGATGATATCGTCCAGATAGATCAAGATCGAGTCAAAGTTTAGGTCCCCCAGACAATGTTCCATGAGCCATTGCAAGATAGCTGGCACATTGGAGAGTCCAAAGGGCATCCAGCAGAAATTGAATAGGCCCATGGTGGTGATAAAGTCAGTCTTCGCTTGGTCCCTTTCAGCCACTGGCACTTGCCAATAGCCGCTGGCCAGGTCCAGGGTGGAAAAGAAGCTAGACTTTCCTAGGGCTGCCAATGATTCTTCGATGCGGGGTAGAGGGAATACATCCCATATGGTCCAGTTGTTCAACTTCCGATAGTCCACGAAGAAGCATAGGGCCCCATCCTTTTTCTTAAACAGGACAATCGGAGCTGCCCACGGGCTTTTGCTCTCTTTGATGATGTGGTTATCCAGCATCTGGCGGATCATGGCCTTTACCTCCTGATACAGCTTTGGTGGAATGGGTCAGTATTGCTCCCGGATGGGTGGCTTGTCCCCGGTGTTGATCTCGTGTTCCAACGCCTGGGTGTAGCTGAAGTCCTCCTCACTGCGTGAGAACACCTGTTGTCACCTCCACAGTAGCCATTCGAGCTTCTTGACATCAGCTGGGCTGAGCTCTCCCAGGGGCACATCCATTTGTTCAAGTATTATTCACCTGTTCCAGTCTTCAGTGGGCTCTTCTCACTCTTCCACCGTCACTGCCAGCATCCATGGTTTCTGCACCTCTGGCTCCAGGAGGACGTTTCGCCCTGACTCAATGCCACCCTCAGGCACAGCTTCCACCTGTGCTAAGATGGTCCTGGGGGGGATCCGGGAAGGGGAGTCCCCCAGGTTACAGATGCAGATGGGCACCACCCCATGCCTGACTACTGCCAAAGCCAGAGCCATGATCAATTCGGCATCAGTCCGACCAAACCAGCAGGGCTATATCATGACTTCCCTTCCCTCCAGGGGCCGTTGTGCCCGCATGGGCACGTCCACGACCACTTGCCTGGTGGGAATCCTCACCCGTTAGTTACGGATGGTCTTGATACGTCCCAGGGGGCCTGTGTTAGCGGCTGGAGATGGTCCCTCGCACAGCGGCATTATCCTTTGCAGGGCCTGCTGCATGGGCTTCTGCACCCCTAGGTGTCTCCAATACCTGGGGCCTTTCTCCAGGACTAGGGCTTGGTCCAAGCAATGGAGTATATTCATCCCCAAGATGACAGGCCCATGCTTCAAGTCTGTCCCCGCGACAACCATGATGCCTTTCTTTCCCAGGCACTGGGCGTATATTTCCACCTTGACCCAAAACACACCCAGGATTGGAATTGGGAGGTTGTTTGAGGCCATGAGGGTTACCCAATCTCCCATATTTGTCCACTGCAGGTGGGCATAGTTCTCCTGGAAGCATCGCTGGGACATGGATGACACTTGGGAACCGGTATCCAGGAGACAGCACTGACTTTTTCCAGCCAGCTGGGCTATTAATGTGGGGCACTCTCCAATGAGATCCGATGAGTGGGTAATGTCCACTCATCCATCTCCCCTCCTCACAGTTTGGCCCGCAACCACAAGGGACGTTAGTTTAAAGGTCTTCAGCAGCTGTCCCGGCTGGGTCATACCTCTGGACATTCGCAGGCAAAATGGCCAGGTTGATCGCACTCCCAGCAGACTGGACCACTGGTGTCCCATCAGCATGTTACTTTCGTCTCCCAGCACCTGGACAGGTCTCGCTTGAGGGGCTTTCAACATGGGGCTTCTGCCCACTCTTAATCAGCATGGGTCTCTGCCCCGGCCTGACGGTCCTCTGCCTGCTCCACTCGCTCCCTTAGCTGGGATACTTCCTGCTGGGCCAGCAGGAGTGCATTGGTCAATTCTTTGATGCAACTCTCCAGTGGGTTGAGGGGTGGTTTGGGGGTGCAGGGCTCTGGGTGTGTCAGTTGGAGAGACATGGAGCAGGAACCAAACTCCTCATCCTGATCTTTGGCCAATGCCTTCTCCAGCACCTTCTGGAACAGAAGACGGGGGTCCCCTTCAATCCTGTCCTGGAAGTGGTGGCATAGGGGCCTACTCCTCAGACCTGCCACATATAGGTCTCTGTAAGACCAAGTCTGGGTTTCTGGCCAGCCAGTCAGCATCCTGCTGAGCCTGTATCCATTCTGCGCAATGTTGGAGGGTGTTAGCAAATTGGGAGATCGACTCACGCTGGTTCCGAGCGAATATCCGTTTCTTCTGGAGGTTGGTCAGTGTGGACCAGTCCCTGTAAGTGGCATTCAAGATTTTGAACACCCCCTTGAGGTCCTTCCTCTGCCCGAGGGGGCGGTTGGTGATGGATTGTTTTGTTTCCCCCAGGAGGACCTGCAGCGCCAGGTCTACATGTACCATCGCGGAGAGATGATACAGATGGATTGCCTACTCCAGTTCCATGTTCTGTCCATCAAAACTTCTGGAAGAGTTGAACGATTGGCTCCGATGGCCGCGGTGACCCGAGGGTCAAAAATTGGGTTGACCGTCCCAGATGGGTGCTCTTCGGTCGGAGGGGCGGAGGTTTGTTCTGTCATTCTCGCTGGGGATCCTCCGGCTTGCATTCAGATCCTGCCAGCTACGCCAAATGTAAGAGGGGCAAGGGGTGGTCTATTATGTGTGCCTGCTGCTGTGCAGGTGCGGCGGGACACTTACCTCTCGCACCCCGTGGCTCTCACCTTCAGGCCGCCAAGGTGCTCCTACTGACATTCCTGGTATCACTGGTACGACACAGCCGGGACGGTCTACCCTGTAAGATAGGTTAGACACACTGAGCCTCTAGAAGGGACATTGGTGCCATAATTATGGACTATCGGACAGACCTTACAGGGACTAGAAGATGGTCACCTTGGCACTTTTGGCCTCAGACTGGTTACAATAGCATGCCATGCACTAGGGTGCAACCCGAAAGGAAACAACCGAGGAGGGTAAGAGGGGGTAGAGGGGATAACACACACAACAATAATCACAACACACGAACACACATGGCGCTCACCGGGTATGCTCTTGTCCCCTAGATGGGCAGGTGGTCCTGGTCAGAACCCCTGCAAGAGAGCACAGCAGCCTAGTGCCGAGTGAGAGCAATATCTATGGCTTAGCACCGAATGAGCACAATACCTACGGCCTAGCGCCATATCAAAGCAATACTATGAGATCATGATTCCCGATCGCAGTGACTGGCTCGCGCATGTGCACTGCGACTTATACACATGCGCAGTTTGTGAAAATCGTCCAGCTATGAATGAACGCAGCCTTGCGAAATGGGTCTGAATTGCCCCCAGTGATTGTTATCAGACTTACTGGTGTCTAACGCTGGAAACACACTGATACCACTTTTCCACTGCTGCAGTAATTTATTTTATTGCTGGGTCTCCCTGGTAGTGGCTCAGTGAAAAAGGGTCCCTGAAAAATAACCTGGGTCAAGTGACCTGGGAATCCAACCCGGGTAGCTACCAGGGTTGGACCCCGGATGGACCTGGGTAATGGTGCAGTGTATGGCGTGACACGGGTTATCTGACCTGGGTCATGCCTAAAATTATCTGATTGGTGGCTGACCCAAGAATAACCTGGATCAAAGGTCCAGTGTAAACGGGGCCTGACCTGGGTTGAAACCATGTCTGAAAACCCAGGTCAGACCTGGGTTATTGGTGGAAAATGGGTATGATGGATATATTGCCTGTTCAATGGAATGGGCGTTATATCTATAGGGCATCGCTGGGTTTGCACAGCAGATATGTCTGTGAATGATATCAGTCACAGACATATCCAGTCTGCTGTGCAGCACAGCAGATGGCCGATATATCTGAAAGACATATCTGTCATCCACTGGTGTGTGCGAGCAACCTGCCGATCGCCTGTACACATGCTGCAATGACCTGGCAGTGATTGACAGCACCACTGGCCAGGCAATTTACATAATGCCCACCCATTTGAGCTGCCAATCCCAGCACATCGTACAGATGATTGTTAAGTGTGTATACACTTACCAATCGTCAGATAAGTCGGGGGGTCGGCTGGCCGACCAGTCGACCTAGTGTGTACCCAGCTTTACTCTTATACAACATTGAGTGTAATTTAATAATAACTTGTTTGCTTATATTAATTATTGTATCTCTCCTGTTAACTATGCCTCCCTTCTGGTGAACAGATGTATAACATATAATACCTTATTAAAGCACATTGGAATATTCTGGCACTATACAAATAAATGCAAATCATTTACTAATTGACATCATAGAGTTTGGAGAAGGATATAAGCTGTATAGAGTGCTATGCTTTTTTGCTCGGAAAAGTTCTTTGAGGTAGATTCAATTACACATGAGCAGGGTTGCCGAGAGGGGGGGTGCGGGTACTAATTGCCCAGGCCCGGGCTTGCTGAAGGGGCCCGGCGGGAGCCCGGGTCCGGCATTCTTCCCCCCCTCTTACATCACAGCAGCTGTGTGCTGGGCTGCACTGGGAGACTGCACGCGGCTTCTAAGAAGCATACACAGCAGTCTCCTATGCCTGTGGGGGGAGCGATCAAGCTGATCGTGCCCTCACTTATTATGCGCTGGACTGAGGGGGTTCACTGCACCACCCTTGCCAGCAAAACTTTTATTTACCTTATGGGGCATGACCACACCTCCCACTGGGTGTAGTAGGTATATCCCAACAGCGGCAAGCCCGGCAAGGGTGAAAATCCTGATCGTCCCTAAGGTAAGTATCGCTAACCTAATTCCCCCCCTAACCCTCCCTTAGGGGAGCCTAACCCTAACCTCCCCCCAAGTGCCTAACCCTAATGCCCCCTCTAAGTGCCTAAACCTAACCCCCCCTTCACCGCCGCCTAAACCTAAGTCCCCCGGGGGGATGCCTAACCCTAACATCCCCATGGGGGTGCCTAACCCTAACCTCCCTTCCCCTAGCCTTACCCTAACCTCCGGGGGGGGGGGTGCTTAACCCTAAGTCCCCCCCAGGAGCCCTAAACCTAACCGTCCCCCCCCGCAGCTGTCCATGCCCGACATCACTTCGATCGAGATGCCGGGAGTCGGTCTTCTGGCATCTGGTTAATGACAGGCGTCTAGATTTAGACGCCTCTCATTAGTAGCACGCCGGGATTAGAACGTCTGGAAGCCGGCGGTCGGGATTTAGACTGCCGGCTTCCAAACTACATCCCCTCCCACTATTAGGCCACCACCATTTATTTGCTTGATGCGGTTAATTGATTCTGCTCGCACCTCCAAAGGCTGCAAGCAAAATCAGTCTTCTGGGGTTCATATGAAGCAGCCAATACAGATCCTGGCAGATTGCATTCTTAATTGGATCTACCACATTTGACTTGTACAATTTGATCTTGGTATTGAGACCAGATTTACTGTTAATATTTTGTGGTCTGTTTAAAACCATCATACACCACTGGTGGTTGAGTGCTCCAAACCACCATCAGTTTAACCCAACCACTTTCGGTTTGCATACATTTTTTTTTTTTCCTAAAAAATATTATTTTCTTGGAAGTTTTCTATTAGCTATATTAAAACACACATTATAAAAGCCCTGGCACATCCACATTGAGGTTGACATGGTTGCGGAAGCTAGGTTACTGGGGTCACAAGTGTTGGTGTGTGTTTAATGAGTATTTCCTCAGTATTTACTGCAAATTACAACTGAGTAGTAATGTTTTATTCATTTCTGTCTTGCTCATTTTATGTCAGTGTGCATTACAGTTAATTGCTAAATACAACTCATGGTTTATGTACAAATATATTTAATATCCATTAATAATTATATAACATGTAGAATATAAAGTTAAAAAAGCCTTCGATCAAAAGGACATAAATTTATTGTAGACATCATATTTTTCAACAATAACTGCAAAATCAACTCACACGGATGAATATCCAATTTAATATTGTTATTAGAGCAGCTGACTTGATGCAAATGTATCACTAGAAAAAATATTCCAGCAAACCTACAAATGTCACTGATAGGCATGCACTTGCGTTGGCCCAGAACTTGTAAATGGGACCTTGGGAAGGTGTATAGTCACTTGCTGCTGTGTTGCTTGTCGTGTAGGACAGAAGAAATGACTTGACTGCAGCTCCACTTCCAGCTATTCTCCTCATCAGTACTGACCTTAGCTCACTGCAAACTTACATTCCCCGCACTTGTCAGTGCTAAAGGGTACTCACATAAGTCCAGAGATGTGCCGCTTGCGGCTGGTCACCGTAAAATGCAATTACGGCGGCTGCTCCATCATTGCTGTGCCCTATTTGTGAGCAAAATAAGATGCAGTAGCCTGCAAAGTTCTTTTTCACCTGCTCTAAAGCAGATGCATAACTTGGCCACCTTAGCCTTGATGTGGAATGCAAAGGCCGCTGTAAAGATAAACAAATTAAGGCTGAGGTGGCTATACTGTGCGTTTGCATTTGGAGCAGCTGATATATTACTTTGCCGGCCTTTGCACTCCGCATGCAAGGAAACTGTTTAAGAAATCAATTAAGGTAATGGACATGGCTAAAGACCATCCCTCATTCACTGCAAGGAAACTGTTTAAGAAATCAATTAATCAATTAAGGTAATGGACAAGCCTACATATGGGCTACATTTAAGCACATGAGGCATCCCTGACGAAGCCCAGAGGGGTGAAACCGGTTGGATAATGTGATACTGTTATGGTTGGAGTCTGTGAATTACCTGACTCAGGTGTTGATGTGGATTCAGTGGAGACCGTCTTAACTGGAACCATGGTTGAGGTAAATAGCTCTATTTGCAAAAGAATTGTATAGCAGTGAGAACTGCCTTTTATTGATAAATGACAGGAACAGGAAACTTGTAACGTTGGAGTGTAACCAGTAGAAGACTTGGAGGTACCGGACCAGGACCGGCAGGAAGACTTGCTGAACTGGACAGGATATCAGTAGGTGACTTGGAGGAACCGGACCGGGACCGGCAGGAAGACTTGCTGAACTGGACAGGATATAAGTAGGTGACTTGGAGGAACCGGACTGGGACTGGCAGGAAGATTAGCTGAATAGACTGAAGGAAAGAGTCTTCCAATAATCGCTGAACCTGGAAAAGAAACTGTAGACTTGAAACTTAAGTGAACTGGTACTGGATCTCTGGACAGGAGTAACAAGGTTTGAACTTGAAGTATTTGGAACTTGACTCTGGGCTGGAATAATGTGGATCAGACTGAAGAACTTGGACTTGGACTCTGGACTGGAGTAACGTGGACTGAGCTGGTGAACTTGGAACTTGACTCCGGACTGGAGTAATGAGAATTGAACTGGTGAACTTGGAACTTGACTCTGGACTGGAGTAATGAGAATTGACCTGGTGAGCTTGGAACTTGACTCCAGACTGGAGCAATGTGAATTGAACTGATGAACTTGGAACTTGACTCTGGACTGGAGCAATGTGAATTGAACTGATGTACTTGGAACTTGACTCCGGACTGGAGTAGTGTGAATTGACTTGGAATATCACTCCGGACTGGTGTATTGTGAAATGGACTTGGAATATCACTCCGGACTGGAGTATCGTGGAATGGACTTGAAATATCACTCCGGACTGGAGTATTGTGAAATCGACTTGGAATATCACTCCGGACTGGAGTATCATGGAATGGACTTGGAAAATCACTCCGGACTGGAGTATCGTGGAATGGACTTGGAATATCACTCCAGACTGGAGTATTGTGAAATGGACTTGGAATATCACTCCGGACTGGAGTATCGTGGAATGGACTTGTAATATCACTCCGGACTGGAGTATCGTGGAATGGACTTGGAATATCACTCTGGACTGGAGTATTGTGGAATGGACTTGGAATATCACTCCAGACTGGAGTATCGTGGAATGGACTTGGAAATCACTCTGTACTGGAGTATCATGGAATGGACTTTGAATATCACTCCAGACTGGAGTATCGTTTGCTGTGCTGGGAAGCACTGGTAACACACAGGGAACTCAGGATCATAAGTCATGCAACAGCAATGGACATTATGCACTGGCCTGGGAACTAGTAGGATTTCTGGATGCTCCAGGTATATTCGTGTAGCAGGATTACTGATAGAACTAGTCTGGGAACCTGCAGGATTTCCGGACGTGCCAGGTATAGCTATCAGCTGGATTGCTGAATGAACTGATCAGGAACCAGCAGGATTTCCAGACACACCAGGTATAGCAATCAGCAGGAGCCTGGAATACACTTGTACATGGACGAAGCACAAACAATACACCATGAGAAGTAACAAGATGTTCAGGCACTGTGTGCTATCAGAGGAGGATTTATATACACTGGGTCCAGCAGGAATTGGTGGATACGATCGGGTGGGCTGGTAGTATAACTCTGAATGGTGGAGGGCACAATATGCAGGGAGAGCAATCATCTCTGCAGGACTGAGAGTCAGACATACACCTACGATCCTAATTAAGGCTAGCAGTGTTCACAGACAGGAAAGGATCCAGGTGAATAATCAATGTGGAGAGGAGGGCTCAGTCCAAATGCATAAACAGAAGTGTTGCAGCAAGCATGATCAGGAGAGATCTCCCAGGCGAAGCACACATACAGATGCATGGGACAGCCGACAGGGGTAAGTCTCAAAACAAAAAGAGAAAAACTAGCCAGGGTTGTGACAGTACCACCCTCTTTATGGGTGGACTCCGGACACCCAAATAAATACATAAGAGAAAACAAAAAATATACACCAGAAAAACTTTCTTCCAACATGAAATTCTAGGAGCTCCAAACACAGGGACACCATATCGCTTGAAAACATCTCTTCAGACATTTTCATCCTCAGAGTAAGTAGACCATTCTTCCTCACTACAGGTGGAACCTTCATCACCTAGGAAGTCTTTAGTAATCCCAAAATGAGGACACTCTTCTGGGAATGGAGTACACAAAAACTTGGTATGAGAAGTTGTAGGACCGGCATTATTTAGCTGGTATCTTGGGGTGGAAAGATGATCGTCTCCCCCGGAAAGCCGTAGCTCTCACGGGCAACTCCTGAGGAAATACGTGACTGGGAAGGACAGGGTCAAATGTCAGATGGTTTTTCAGGGAACGGAGAATTATCGTGTGTATGATTGAACTCGGATTCTGAGTCAGTATCTAAAAGTAAAATGGAAGGCTTAGTAGGACTTGAAAACTGATAGTACTCCTGGGAGGAAGTATGTGAAACATGACCACTTTTGATGGTGTTAGATGGTTGGTTCCAAAAGGTTCCTCGAGACTTCTTCTACCGGAGCGATTGATTCTGTACCTTACAAGCGGCATATTGGAGCCTAACCTCAGAGGGTGTCACTGAAAACTTTGTCAGAGTCTTTATTTTGGGAGGTACAGTCATACAAAGGGGACAAGGAGGTGTGTGCACATCTCATATTCAGGGATGCCGATTCTATCATGTTGCTTTCCTTGGATACTTGGAGTTCAGCACAATGGCCCTTGGAAACTTGACCTTGTTCGGATTTCAGGGAAGTGGAGCATTCAACAGAGGATGATTCCTTGGTAGAACCAACATACTGCTTGTATAGAATTTTGGAACTGGGAACTTCGCTAGAATGAAAATAGTCAATAGAATTTTGTTTCACAGGCTTAGGACAAAATTCTTCACTAACAGCTTCACTGAATATAAAGACTTTCAGAAATTTATTTAGAAGCATTGGATCACTAGACTCGAAGATAGGATTAACCCAGTCCAATGCCTTACCTCTAAAGGACATGAAAAGGAACTTAACCATGTTGGTAGGGGTAATACCACAAGTTGGATCTGTTTCCATGATGGCAGAGTATTGTTTCAATAATACGTAGTATTGCAAAAAGTCCCCATCAAAATAAATGCATGCTGGAGTATCCGACAAACTCTGTGTGTTCGAGGATTGTGGAGCGCATTCATTTGCAGGGCTGAAGGAAACTTGAGGATGCTCCGATTGATGGGGGCTTGAAATAACTGAAGCTGACAGATGTTCGGTATTTGGACCAATTGATGGAACTGGAAGGAGTCCAGAGGAGCTAGAGACAGTAGGATCAACAACCAAAGCTGAAAACAGACTACTGAGATTGTCGTCCACTGGAACCATATTTTCAGGAGATGCTGAACAGGAACCATGATCAGAATTAGTAGTACAAGACACTCCTCCCTGTGGACTGGAATCTGAAACCCGCTCCTGGGGTACAAGACTTGAGACCCTATGTTGGGGAATAGCACTATGAACCCTATCCAGGGGTGAGACACTTGAATTCCCCTCCTGGGGTATAACACTGGGAACCCCATCCTGGGGAAAGATACTTGGACCCCCGTCCTGGGGTAGGATACTTGAAATCTCTTTCAAGGGGATAGCACTTGAAGCTCCATCCTGGAGTGAAGCACTTGAATTCCCCTCCTGGGGAATAGCACTAGGAATCCCATCCTGGGGTATGAGACTTGTTACTGTCGAATTGCAAAGGGAACAGTCTTTAATAAAGTGGTCAGAACCCCCACAATAGAGACAGCTGTAAATGTTTGCGCCGCTGGCGTTCAGCCACAGAGTGCTTGGGGCACAGGTAACTTTGACGTCTCACATTACTTGGTATGGTAGGATCTTTGGTTCTTAGGGATTCCAAGGCAGAGGTTTTAGTTGAGTCTGGGTTAGTACTAAGAAATTCAGGAATGATCCGAAAAATTTTGAGGAGTAGAGCTTGTAGCTGTTCTAGCAGTTGACGGAAGGTAGTTAGGGGTTCAGGTATGATTAGTCAGAAATTGCAGAAACTGTAGCACTTGATGCTGTTCCACCTCCTGTGAATCCAAGCGAGCGAGCAGGTTACGGAAAGCAGTTGGTACAGTATTATATGCTTGATCTGCCACCATCGTTAGGCCTGAACATACTGTCACAGTTGGAGTCTGAGAATTACCTGACTCACGTGTTGAAGTGGATTCAGTGGAGACTGGCTTGACTGGAACCATGGTTGAGGTAAATAGCTCTATTTGCAAAAGAATTGTATAGCAGTGAGAACTGCCTTTTATTGATAAATGACAGGAACAGGAAACTTGTAACGTTGGAGTGTTACCAGTAGAAGACTTGGAGGTACCGGACCGGGACCGGCAGGAAGACTTGCTGAACTGGACAGGATATCAGTAGGTGACTTGGAGGAACCGGACTGGGACCGGCAGGAAGACTTGCTGAACTGGACAGGATATCAGTAGGTGACTTGGAGGAACCAAATAGACTGAAGGAAAGAGTCTTCCAATAATCGCTGAACCTGGAAAAGAAACTGTAGACTTGAAACTTAAGTGAACTGGTACTGGATCTCTGGACAGGATTAAAGAGGTTTGAACTTGATGGATTTGGAACTTGACTCTGGGCTGGAATAATGTGGATCGGACTGAAGAACTTGGACTTGGACTCCGGACTGGAGTAACGTGGACTGAGCTGATGAACTTGGAACTTGACTCCCGACTAGAGTAATGAGAATTGAACTGGTGAACTTGGAACTTGACTCCGGACTGGAGTAATGAGAAATGAACTGGTGAGCTTGGAACTTGACTCTGGACTGGAGCAATGTAAATTGAACTGATGAACTTGGAACTTGACTCCGGACTGGAGTAGTGTGAATTGACTTGGAATATCACTCCGGACTGGAGTATCGTGGAATGGACTTGGAATATCACTCCGGACTTGAGTATCTTGGAATATCACTCTGGACTGGAGTATCATGGAATGGACTTGGAATATCACTCCGGACTGGAGTATCGTGGAATGGACTTGGAATATCACTCCAGACTGGAGTATCGTGGAATAGACTTGGAATATCACTCCGGACTGGAGTATCGTTCGCTGTGCTGGGAAGCACTGGTAACACACAGGGAACTCAGGATCATAAGTCATGCAACAGCAATGGACATTATGCACTGGCCTGGGAACTAGTAGGATTTCTGGATGCTCCAGGTATATTCGTGTAGCAGGATTACTGATAAAACTAGTCTGTGAACCAGCAGAATTTCCGGACACACCAGGTATAGCTATCGGCCGGATTGCCAAATGAACTGATCAGGAACCAGTAGGATTTCCGGACGCGCCAGGTATAGCAATCAGCAGGAGCCTGGAATACACTTGTATACGGATGAAGCACAAACAATACACCATAAGAAGTAACGAGATGTTCAGGCACTGAGTACTATCAGAGGAGGATGTATATACCCTGGGTCCATCAGGAATTAGTGGATACAATCAGGTGGGCTGGTAGTAGCACTCTGAATGGTGGAGGGCACAATATGCTAGTCAGACCTACAACTGCAATCCCAATCAAGGCTAGCAGTGTTCACAGACAGGTGAATAATCGGAATTGGTAAGAAATACGATCTTTAAGCTACTTACGTATCTTCACTGACTAGTGAAAATATGTTAGTAGCGTAACCAGCGCCTCCAGCAGGGGGCCGCAAAGATGAGGAAGTACCGCTGCCTCTATTTGCTCCACGGGCATCTAAGCAGTCGGGGGAGTGAGGAGACACCAGGCGCAGAGAGTGCAGCATAAGGACGCCGAGGTGCTACACACCAGAGCACAGGCACTGACGAGGAAACGGAGAATCTAACCACCGCTAGGTAATGCCAGTTAGTGTTAAGGTCTTACCACCTCACTCCGTATTACAGGAGACAGAGCAACATCACGTTTAAATGGAATAACCAATCCTATTATTTATGGAACATACTTCAGCCATTTGGCCAATGGTTAACATTGTAGCAGGAGACAGAAGTTTTTATATATGCTATTTCCTGTTTTAAAAGGATTACAGGTCCCTGGGCATTATCTAAGCCAGTCAGGCTTAATTCTTTGCACCATAAGCAGATGCACCTTGTGTGTTGTGTGAATATATACACACAGACATATTATAGACAATTTTTTCACTAATTGCAATTGTGCTTTTTATTATATATTGTTGTTTATATATTTCCAGGTACCTGGTATTTATTGTTATTTGTGAAACAATTTTCTGAATACTTTGCTATAGAATAAAATAAATACATATAATTTTTAGCCATTTACTCAGAGCGGGAAATTCTCTCATTCTTTTTACTTTTCTTCCTTATACTATCTTGTTTTAATTATCTTCCTTCTATCTAATCTTAAAATGTTTTAGCGCCATAAGGATAGCTATAGCTTAGTATCTAGCTTTTTCTAAAAAAACTTCTGTCTCATACATTACTTCAAAGCGATTTGAAGTGGGAAGATGGCGTTGTATAGGGAGATACATTATAATCCCTATCTCTCCATGTTCTATAGTTTGGACATTCATATTTATCTTTGTGCATCCCTCTCCTTTCCCTTTTATCCTCATACGTTACTCTACTCTCACTTTGCCGGAATTTCTCTCTCTTATCTCTTTTCTCATTATCTCTATATGTGGTCTATCTGTGTTCCAATAGTGGAGATGATTGTCTCTAATTCTACTATTAGCCTTCCGTCTCCTCGGTGTTCTTACATTATGGGTATAATCAAATCTAGGTGTATGGATTGGACATTCCAAAGGGGTTTCTGGTTCTATATCGCTCATATTCCCACTTCCTTCTATATCTGTTATTCTTAATAGTTCTTTCTTATCTCTGATGTATTTCTTTTGTTTTTTATTGATCAAGTCTTTTTCTTTACACACTATACTCACTTCCTTATCTCTTTCTATATCCTTACATTCTTTCAATTCCCTAAATGGATCTAGGAGGGATGTGAGTTCATTCATTTGCTTCTCGCTTCCAGTAATTTTTAGCCTCCTTTCATTGATAATGAGACCCATTAGTGAAAAAGTGCATCTATTTAACATGATTTCCCACTCCGTTTTCAAATTCCTCATTGTCCATTTTAAATGTACATGGTTTATGGATTTTTAACCCTTTAGGAATAAGTTCTTCTGATATGTAACTCTCTAACATGGCAGATTCCAATCAAGACTTGCTTTCTTGTGTCAGGGCTTTTTCTAGTTTCAAGTGTGGAGCACATGTCTTTCACTCCCCACCCTATGCTTTAGGTAAAATAGGAAGCAGCAGAACTGTACAATACATGTCTTTCATACCTTTACTTTCATTCCTAATGTATCTATTAAATGGAAATGACTAAGTGCTTGCTGATGTGAATAATTGTATTGAATGATATCATCAGAGAGAGAAGCAATTTATTTATTTTTTCATGAAAGCAGTGACAACATTACATATATATTTTGTTCCTGGGTGTATTTTATAAATGTCTTTGTGTTATATGTATTTGTACAGTATATGTAATTTTCATATATATGTAAAGTATATCACCTATTTCATATTTCGCCGTCCCAAGAGGGATAATCCCTCACACCCCTATCAATATACCTTACACACCTTTCCCTTCAGTGTTTGTCTTGTAAGTCCATTTTAATTAGAGATGAGCGGGTTCGGATCTCAGAGATCCGAACCCACCCGAATTTCGGGGATCCGGGGCAATCCGAGCACAGCTTGGATCTCCTGCCTGCCCCGGATCCCTGACCCAAAGCAAAACCTCGTGACCCCTCTGTCAAGTCACGAGGTTTTGTTTTGAGCTGGCTTCACGCTGATTGGCTGAGAGAGCCATCTGTCATGGCTCTCAGGCAGTCAGCGTTAAGCCCATTGAAAACAACACAAAAGAGCAAAAGAAGATTGCGCCCGCCATCCCCTGCCACCTGATACTGCCGGCACCCCCCGCTGCCGACACAGCTGGCACCTCCACTGGCAGCATCCCCTGCTGCCAACACCACTGCTGCAGACACTCCTGCACTGCTGCCCAACGTACTGAGGACACCGTTAGCGACCCCCACACTGCCGACACTCCCACACTGAGGACACCACCAATACCCCTGCACTGCCGACACAGTCAGCAAACCTGCAATGTGCAATGAGGACACCGCTGGCACCCCCGCTCTGCCAACACCGCCGGTACCCTCCACTGAGAACACTGGCAGCACTGCCATTCCATGTACTGAGGACACCACCAGCAACCCCTGCACTGCCAACACAGCCAGCTAACCTGCAATGAGGACACCACTAGCACCCCCACACTGCCGACACAGCCAGCAAACCTGCACTAAAGACACCACTAGCACCTCCGCACTGCCGACACAGCCAGCAAACCTGCACTGAAGACACCCCTGGCACCCCCGCACTGCTGACATCACCGGTACCCTTCACTGAGGACACTGCCAGTACCGCAGCACTGCCATTCCATGTACTGAGGACACTGTCAGCAATCCTGCACAGCTGACACTGCTGTCACAGTAAGTGCACTATTGGTGTATCCAACCCACACTGTATAACACACTGTATCCATGTTGGAAATTAGAAACTGAACTGCCACATGTTAGTGCTGCCCACTGTGTCACTTAGCTTAGTCAGCCAGCTAGCTGGTTGCAACCTTTTGGCCTTAACTAGATGAAGCAAATAATATTGTGAGGTGGTCAAAATTGATTGGAAATTACTGGAAATAAATGTTATTGAGGTTAATTATACTGTAGGAACAAAAACAGGACCATTTTATGTGATTTTAGCTGTTTTTATGATTCTTCATTATACCACAAGGCTCAAGTTTGCTGCATCTCTCACTGCACTGTAGGTCTCGGCCCTGTCCTGGGAACTATATTATTCTGCGGTTCTCGCTCTGCTCCGGATTTCCATTACTACAGGGTTCTACCCTGCCCAAGGTCCTCAATGCCATCCTGAGGTGTTAGCCTCATACTGGACTCTGGGTTCCCTGCCACGTTAGTTCTTATATGTTAAAGATTGCATATATATTTGGGGATTCTCTTCAATACTTATTATTGCATATATGAATCTCTGTGCTGTTTGAGACTAGGCACCCCAGTGTACTGTGCCTAGTAGGCCTGCCTCCCTCCAGGAGTCTCAAGTGTCGGCAGCCGTGACAGGTTGTTTATATGTTTAAGGGACTTTTTATGGATAGGATGAATGATGCATTACGTAATAGGGTAACAATTCAATATCTAGAGTGGGAAGAATACTCCTTTAACTTAATTGTTAACTTCAAAACAGCATAAGAGAAACCTCTTGCAGAGAAGAGAAAGAAGGGAAAAAATCTTATGAATCTTTATATAAAATAGTTTAGAAAAAATTCAGTTGAAAGTGAACTAAAAATAGATTAGGGACAGAGATATGAACCTATATACTTCCTATATACAGAGCAGGATTGTAAACATTTATTCAGATAAATGTAACTTTAATGGTAATTGTTTTACTTGTTTGAATATTTTCAGAGTGAGAAACTGTCCGTCTGTGTACTTAGTACGTCAGAGTGAGAAACTGTCCGTCTGTGTACTTAGTACGTCAGAGTGAGAAACTGTCCGTCTGTGTACTTAGTACGTCAGAGTGAGAAACTGTCCGTCTGTGTACTTAGTACGTCAGAGTGAGAAACTGTCCGTCTGTGTACTTAGTACGTCAGAGTGAGAAACTGTCCGTCTGTGTACTTAGTACGTCAGAGTGAGAAACTGTCCGTCTGTGTACTTAGTACGTCAGAGTGAGTTACCACTCTCTCTGTATTCCCCTCACAGATTCAACAGCTGCACTGTAGAGAAACTAAGTTGGTTTGAAGGGGATAAGATGCTTTAACTATCTCATAGCAGGGGATTGTGCTTGTATTCTTGCATCATAGGTTTCGTTTGTACCTAAGCCAAGAGTATTGATGAAAGAAGGTTATGAGACATACTTTTTAGTAGATATGCAGTATCTACACAGTATTTCAAAAAGACAGGGGTAATATTCCAAAAATGTCAACAGTTTACAATACTTGTAGAATAATCTGATTTTTTTTTGTTCTTATAGATGACTCAGTCCTTATCTAACAGTGATCTGCTGTTATATTCCAAGCTATTTCAGACTTACTAAACAATTGTTTCTTTTACAGAAGCAGGTTATGAAGTTTAATGGGACAAAATACAACTGTATACTGATAAGTTTAAATATACAGGACGTTGTTTTCCACCAGGTCGAAGACAGTTATATCCTTAAAGGGTGACATTAATTGTTTTAAGTTGAATTGCATCTATATGTTTCACATATTGTTGTTCAGATATTTTGTAATGCTCAACTTAAATATGTTCCTACAGCCAGATTTTCTCGATGGGAGATGGTATTTTTGACTCCTATCAATCTTACAGATCACAGATGTCATATTTTGAATTGTGCTACAGGTGGGAATATGGTTGGATTATGGTTGATGGTGAGGAAAAAGGAAGACAATGAACCTGTTTGCAATAATGAAATATAAAAATATTTTTCAACAATGGAAACTTCAGCAATGTCTGTTCTAGCTGAAGTTTAATTAAGATAATTCTGACTTGGTTCTCTTTACTGTTACAGACAGATATATGATGTTTTTTTTTGGTGACAGGATATGCAGTAACTACCATACTCAACGTAGTTAGCTGAACGTACAGCATTGATTATAGCAATTGGAAGCATAGGGGTTACCGCATAGTTTAAGGAACTCTCATTTTACATGCACAAACAGTTAAAGAACTGATAGTGGCGATATGTTTACCAAAAATAAATTGCAGTAATTAAGTGTCAGGTACATACTAAACCGATTGATATTATTTCCATGGGTAACATATTAGCTGACAGGGTAGTATGAGAGGAAATTTTAAGTACATATGATAAGCCAGATATAGACACTCAGTTGATGTTGTTTAAGGATATCACATTTGACCATTTGAGACAATATGAGGGAAATACTTCTCACAATGAGGTCAATGTCTGGAAAATTAAAGCATTATTACAAATGAAGATGATATTGGGTATTTGAGTGGAATTAAAATTATTACCAGCCCTTGCAGAAGGTGTTCATGGGTTAGTACATGTAAGAGCAGAAAATATGAATTGCATTGTACAATTTTACTGGTATGCTCGAGCCAGAGCTAAATGTGAAAGCTATGTGAAGGTTGATAAACAATGTTTAATAGTACCTACTAAAACATTTTCCAAGTATTACAGATACTGATAATTGATTTTACTCAGTTAACATAGAAAAAAAAGATTAAAGTATGTTCTTGTCAAGTTTTCAGGATGTTTTAAAGTATATTGTTAGCATGTTTTTAGATATTGCAGAGTTTACTGAATTTACAGCTCCGAGATGCTAAGAAAAGAGATTTTGCAAGAATTTGTATGTAAGGTATAGTTTACCTAAGTGTTATTGTAGTGTTATTGAAAGTGACAGGGGAACTAATGTTACAGGGGAAGTTTTTAAAATAAGTGAAATGATGGGAATAGAATCAAAGTTACACACGTCATAGTAGACTTAATGGTGTTATAAAAAATAAGCGAGTTAATCTTACAAACGAGACAGGAATGGCATTGTCTGAAAGCCTATATTTGGTGCTTCATAGTATTAGAATCACACCTGAGCCTCATCTCAATCTCTCTCCTTATTAAGTGTTTTTTTTGGACTACAATCAAGATGTGTTACTAATCTAAAGACTGATTTGAAATGACAATACGATTTCACTGTTCGATATTTTATACAATTGTCTAAGCAGCTACAACAAGAAGATTTTCGGGAAAGTTCAACAAGGATGTTCAACCAGCATCTGCAATTGGTCCAGCAGATGAAATGCAGTCTAAAGATTATGATATGATGAGAAGTTTTTGTTATGTTCTGGTTCCCTTACAGATTAATGGGATGGTCCTTGGCATGGCAAAGTAATGCTGACAACAGATACAGCTATAAAGGTTGCTGAGAAGGACACCTTTATCCGTGGCTCACATTGAAAAAGGTCAGAGATATCCAAGCTTAAAGGGGACTAAAAGGGGACTTATTCAGAGTCGGTCGCGAGCGCTGAGCGCTCGCAACCAACTCGATGTTGGTCCACAGGGCATGCGCATGACGGAGACGGCTAATGGCGGATCACCCATCGTTAGCGGGCTTGAAGCAGACGGAGCGAGCTGTCGATGTTGATGTCAGTGGGCCGGCTTCTGACGGGAGGCGTTCCCGTGGGAACGCCCCCATCAGGGAGGCACGCCTCCGGCACGCCCACCAAAGGGGGCGTGCTGTCAATCAACATCGACAGCATGCCCCCTTTGATCAGACACAACGAGCGAAGGAAAGTCCTTCGCTCGTCGCGTCTGGCGCATGCGCACGACGGAGCTCCCGCCGTCGTGCGCATGCGCAGAGCACAACATCGACCCACTTGCGAGCGGACAGCTGCTTGCGAGTGGGTCTGAATCAGGCCCAAAGTTCCTTGCTGTACTGAACAATGCAAGGACATTTTTTTAAAAGTGCTGAATGTATAACATGTATTTTTACAATGAGGCATTTGATTATACACTACCAGTGATTAGTTCCAATAGTGTTACAAATAGTGAGACAGATCATATAGTTCAGACATGTTAGGAATGTTAGTTACTACCATGATATTTAGGATTTGATGTTCCTTTCCTTTTACCAAATGATCTTTATTACCTATGTGGAAAGTATGCTTACAAATTATTAACAATTAATTCAGAAGATATTTGCTCTTTAGGCAGACTGATACTACAATTTTATGTTATAACTAATAATAATTTATTATAAGTTCTTTTGCAGGATGCCAGACGTTTTACAAGAGATATTGATCCAGTGAATAAAAAATAAATTTCCCTGATTGATACTTCAGTGAAATACCGTGTTGGTACTACCTTTGCTAACATCCTTATGTATGATAATTGGGGATATGTGGATAATTAACATGAAATTATTGAACTGGACAAATTTATTGACAATGATACTGAACTTTATGATAAGACATTTCAGATATGTTGGACATGAATTAAAAACATTCAGGAATGAATTGTTACTACAACACCGCACGTAATTGATTAATTAATTGTACAGATTGGAGAATGTGTAACTGTGTAACTTTTTATACAAATCTTGGAATTCACTGTTGAAATTATTTGACCAATGATACTACAGATGAAGAAGCCATTATTATCAATTACATAAATGAGGCTCATGATGTTAAAGAAGAATTTGAATGAGTATAAAGATTCTGAATGTGATTTATGATGGTCATGATTAGATCCTAATTTTTGATTTTCAGGTTTAGAAAAGTATTTTCAACCATATTTTATGTACAGACAAAGTTTATTCTTGAGATCATAATTCCGATTCTTCTTATTCTACAGATTTGGCCTATGCTGTATTCAGATGATTACTTTAAAAATGAAAACATACAAGAGATGGAGATGAGATATAGCACATGTAAAATGTATATATCTAAGGGTGAAATTGTGGAAAACTAATTTACAAGAAACATTATATTTTACATAATTCTATATTTACATATGCTTTATAGTGAATACAGTTCATGAAATTCAATATGGCCTTTGACCAGCCATTTTGCTTTGTACACATTTAAACAAATAAATTAGTTGAGATTACTTTAAGGGCAACTCCCTATGAAGTTGTTTATCTGAAAAAGTGTACAAGTGCTTAACCATTTATGTATCACTCTGGGCAAGTGAAATTTATGCACCACATATAGTGATGCAGAACACCATGATCATCTCATAAAGGAATCTACTTCTCTTTGATTGCCAAGGAAAGAGACCATAAGATTAAACTATGCCTAATCTGATGAATGTTATAAGTGAATATGCTTGCATAATGTGGAATAATGTAGTATGTTCTAGGAGTATGATGTAAGTGGGCATATTAACTAATTAATAGGAAGGTATAAAACCTCTGTACTGTAATCAATCGTTGTTATTTTGCATTATAACCCTGGGGGATATGTGCTCCCAGTTAAGGGCTAGATCTATTTATTTAATTAATAAAATGACAAATACTTAAGTATACTGGATTGGAATCTATTACTTTATGTAACAATGAAACACCTGGTAAAAGTTAGGATTAGACAGACCTGAGGGCTCGTCCACTGTCACCCCGCCAGCGGTATCTAATTAGTCGATGCCCACCTGCTCTTGCCTGCTGCAGCGCTGCCATAATCTCAAAATCCCTCATCCCCCATCACAGTCTAACTCCAGTCCCTCATCCCTCCCAGTTCCCTCCCACTGCCTCAGAATGCTAGGCTTGACAACGTCACGACCCATGATGTGGTCGCGGCCATGCTGCCACAGTGACTTACCACCAATAGCAATCTGGGAGTGGGAGTGAGCGGCCGCAGGGGAGAGAGCAGTGGCCCAGCAGCAGTTTGGAGCAGGAGCAGCATACAGAATCCTTAGCCTGGAGATGAGCACTGAGTCGCTAGAGTGGAGAGGGATACGGGAAGAGGGGGGCATTACTGAGTGTGGCAGCCCTTTACACTGTAGCAATCGGCAATAGGGCTGCAGCTCAGGCAGGATGACCCTACTGCTGCATCTAATGGCTTACTGTGATTATGATCCTGTATATGTTGGAATTATGACACACAATACACTTTGTATGACACATATTAAAGATAGTTAAGCGTTAATTATACCCTCTTCATGGACTGGCCACACTCACTCTAAAATAAGGCATTTTGAAACCCCCCTCTACAAATCCTGAGTTTGCCACTGCCCTAGTAGTGGCCCTTATACAGTGCCCCGAGTAGTAGCTCCCCTTATGCAGGCCCCCAGTAGTTATCCCCACTATGCAGTGCCTCTTATACAGTGCCCCCAGGAGTGGTCCCCTTTATGCAGGAACCCATTAGTGCCCCTTCTACAGTGCTCCCAGTAGCAATCCCCCTTAAGCAGGACCCCAGTAGTGATCCCCCCCTATGCAGCGGTCCTTATACAGTGCCCCCAGGAGTGATCCCCCTTATGCAGGCTGCCAGTACTGCCCCTTATATAGTGTCAACAGTAGTGGTCCCCCCTATGCAGTGCCCCTTATATAGTGCCCACAGTAGTAGTCCTTCCCTATGCAGTGCCCAAGTAGTGGTTCCTCCTATGCAGTGCCACCAGTAGTGCCTTTTATATAGTGCCCCCAGCAATAGTCCCCCCCATGCAGTGCCCCCAGTAGTGGTTCCCCGATGCAGTGCCCCCAGTAGTAGCCCCCCCAGTAGTGGTCCCCCAAATACAGTGCCTGCAGTAGTAGCCCCCCTCCAATGCAATGCCACCAGTAGTGGCCCCCCCAGCAGTACAAAGACACACATGTAAAAAACCCCCCCCAAAACACTCGCCTGAATCCCCTCTCCTGCTCCTGCCGCCGGACGGCCCGCTCTGCATTATCATGATGTCATTGTCATGACGTCTCTCCCATCACCCACTGCGAGAGCCGGAAGATGGAGCTCATGAGTGAGCTCCAGCCCCGTTCCGGCAGTGGGCGCAGCAGTCAGTGAGAATCTGTCTGACTCTCATTGGCTGCTAATTAAAACAAGCACACAGCCTGCGGTGCTGGCGGCTGTGTGTTTGTTACTGTGTAGTGCTGACTGAACTCTGGGCCTGATTCAGACCCGCTTGCGAGCGCTCGCAAGCGGGTCGATGTTGGCCCAGTGCACATGCGCACGACGGTGCCGGCTCCGTCGTGTGCGTGCGCGAGACCCAGATAGCGACGGGCAAGCCGTTGCTCCGGGTCTCGCTACAAAGGGGGCGTGCTGTCGATGTTGAGTGACAGCATGGGCAGGCCGGGGGCGTGGCTGCCCAGACGGAGGTGTTCCCATGGGAATGCCTACCATTTAGGGCCGGCCCCACTGACATCACAAGTGATGTCAGTGGGAGTGCTTTTGGCTCTGTCAGAGCCAAAAGCACTCTTGGGCTTTCGGCAACGAGACCCTACCGCAAGGGTCTCGGCGCAAGCAAAATGGTCGTGATGGTCTTGACCATTGCGACCATCTTCCTGGCCGCTCACTATAGCTGTGGGTGGTCACCCACAGCTATGCGAGCGACCAGGAGGCCACTCTAAAAAAAGAGAAGGACGGCCCTGATTCAGAGCGAGCGCTCTGTCAGAGCGTCCGGCTCTGAATCAGGGCCTCTGTCCGATCACCACTACATTAACCACAGTGTCCTGGACTGTGGCCGGCAGCGTCCCCCAGTGCCCCCATGCCACCGATCAGATGGAGCCCAGGGTAAAAGCCCTGCTCAACCCCCTCCCCTGGTTATGCCACTGAACATTTGAGAGTTTAAATCATGACAGTTTCTTGAGTCTAAAAACATGCGACTTTGCTTGTTCTTGGTCTCTTTTACATTGGGCAAGTTTAAAATATTGTGAGGGTTTACGGCTAAATTCTTTCATTTTCTAAATTCTCACCCTATTACGTTTGGCCCCGTGTGTTTGAAGTTGGAGTTATTGAACACCAACTATAAAAAATTCCTAACTTGCCCCAGTATACAACTTACAACTGACTTACAAATGACATAACAAGCAGAAAGAAAAATATAACTTTGAGCAAGCATCTATTCTGCGTGCTTAAAATTAGTATTTCCCCACAATTATTTATGTAATTTATTTTTTACCAGGGTAAACCAGAAAGTAAAGACTGTTGGCACATTACCACTCATTTAAGGTTGGGCTGTGTCCCTAACCTGGTTCTAAGTGCTCTGTGAGTGGGGTACTGTTATTGGTTTTGGCAATGTTATGCATTGTAAAATGAACCCTACAATGCAAAATCCTTCCATATGTGCAATGGGTTATCCGATTCTTGAATGCCAAAATGTGTCAATTAAAGCAGGTTTGCGATGATGTGAGAAAATGGTGTGAAATGTTCAATAATGTATGAACAACGTGCATGACGAAGATTACCTGGTACGCCCATCAATTGTCAAAGTTTTGGGTGGAGGTTTTCGAACTTCCACCCTATAGTGCGGACTTTGCAACAAGCGATTTTCACCTGTTCACTCAGCTCAAGAGTTCCTGGATGAAAAACGTTTTGGAAAGTGATGATGAGATGAAACTTGCTGTCAACAACTTGTTCAATGTAATAGAGGCAGCCGAGTAAGAAGAGGAGTCTAAAGCTTGTGGAGAGATATGATGAATGCTTAAATGTAGAGGGTGCTTATGTGGAGAAATAGACAAAGATAAAAAATATATATATTACTTTTTATTAATAGGAAAACGGTCTGTACTTTCTGGATTACCCTCATATATACACTACATGTTTTAGAACACTTTGTTATGAAAAACATTTACCTTTTACATTTTTAGTAAATAATAAAAATAAATACATGTGACACCAAATTTCAAACAATGAAGATGAAGAGTGATGGTCTGAGGCTCTTTTGCTGTATCCTCATTTGGTGACTTGCACAGAGTGACTGGCACCCTGAATCAAAAGGGCTCCCACAGCATTGTTCTTTCTTTTCACCACATTTTGCATACAAAACCTTCTAGTCTACACCTAGCTTGTCAAAGGCTCATTCCGTATAAAGATACTGACCCAAAACGTAACTCCAGGCTATGTCAAATCTACCTTAGTGTAAAAGAACAAGATGGTAGGCTTCAAATCATGGAACGACCAGCACAGTCTCCAGACTTAAACCTCATTGAGCTGGTTTGAGATGAACAGGACAGAAAGATGAAAGCAACCAACAAATGCAACTCATTGAACTTCTGCAACAGTGAACAATGAAGCTGCTTCAGAGATGGACGCTATTTTGATTATTTTGACAGTTGGCTGATGGTTGTGGATCTGTGCAGGAACCGCACTGCGCTTATGCAGATCTACTTCTGTAACATTGGTCACAGTGCCCAAAAGCTGCAGCATGATTGACATGCTATTGGCATTTTGGGGCGGCAACAGGGAGTGTTCCAGAAAATGGTCTTCTGGGCATGTCGAAGCCAGTGGCTGCATCCTTAGACGCAGCTTCACTGGTTCTAGCAGTGAGATTACACCGGACATCCTGAGTAACCTGAGGGTTACTCAGATTTTTTTATGTTCACGCAGTTAATCCGATGCTGCGTCTTCAGACAGCAGCGGATCAGAGTAGCTGGAAGTGGCCATCTTTTTTTCTCCTGCGGCTTTAGCATAATTTTGCACAGTTTCTGTGTACAAAAAAGCAGTGGCTGTGCTATAGTGTCCCCCTCTGTAGCAACCCCAGTATATGTAGAAAGAAAGCCTCAAGTGGGTTTGGCGGTTATGTCTATATAATGTATTATATAGTGGCTACTTTGATTAGTCAAAAATGTTGATTCCATTTTGTTAAACAAAATGATTCTATGATTTTTTTTATTTTCAGTTGATTTATTATGCTTTCATTTCAGAGTAAATTTAGACATTAAACTGTGTACATTTCAATAAAAACTGAAAACATGGGGATCTTCTAAAACTTTGAATCAGCAGTGTAGCAAAATCAATTGAACAATGACTGGAAAATGTACTATTTAAGTCTCTGATTTATAATTTTCCTAGGATCTCCCTAGGATCTCTTCAATTTGCATGAATGACTGACAAGCTGTGTGGCGGATCTTTTTCTCAATTTAGATAGTTGTATTCCAATGATATACAGTCTCAGATAAGCCCAGTATCCAAAGGCTTAATAGGCTCCCAACCAGTACAGTAAAGGACAAACCTGAAAATAAAGGAGTGTATTTCAAAGAAGTTGTCTTGTGGTTTGTATCCCATTTTTTTTCTACCTTATAGTGGTAAAGAAGGTATAAAAAACATGTTTATAGGAAGAGAGAGAGAGAGTAGTAACAATGCCTACTAGTGCAGTATGTTAATAAAATTAGATCAAGTGCTAGTGCTTCAATTATTGTGAATACCAAAAATAAAAATAAACAGCTTCTTATCTGAGATTCTTGCTTCAAGCTTGTGTTGTGTTAAAGCAAGTGTTGGAAAAACAAAATAAAAGTTTTGTTTTTCTTTTCGTACCTTTACTCACTGAGGAGTAATTGATACCTACAGTAACATTAAGTTGACACATTAAAAATGTTTTTGTTTATATTTATTTTTCTATTTTTCATTTATTTATTTTTATTATTTTTACCATTAATAGGTTTATTGTATTTTTATTTTAGGTGTATTAGATTTATTTATTTGTTTTGCTTTATTAATATCTGTTAATGTTTTACTTTGCTGTTGCTTTTTCTATATAAAATAATAATACATTTGTTAAATAAGATGCCTTTGTGTATAACTGTTGCTTAATTGAATAGATAGAAACGTACAGATGGGCCCAGCTAGTTTGTTGTTCATAGCGCGCCATTCCAGGCCTCTGCGTCGCGCCATGGAAAGTTATGTGATGGCTGTACTGTGGCGTGTCGTGGTATTCTACAATGAAAGATAAGCCATGGCATGTAATACACTGCTTAACCTCTAGGTGGCGAGTACTCCACTGATGAAATTTGTACTACTGAATACCACACTGTTAAAATGAATGGCCCTGTAATGTGTACAATACAATTTCTACTATATAGCAGAAATGCCAAGTGGTGGGATGTCAAGAGAAATATTTTGAGTCTAGGGTCACAGGAGTGCTGTGAGCGTTTTTTGTGCATCTTTTTTTTACCTTCAAATGTATCTTATATGCACAAGCAGCATCTGCTGATTAAAATGATATTCAGCATGCCTATGTTCTGTGAGTGAGTGCGGGTGTATCTGCAAGCGAAAAACTATGTTACAGTATTACAGTCACTGATACTATAATGTAGTGTTTCGCGTGCAGATACACCTGCACTGGCTCACAGAGCATAGGCATGCTGAATATCATTTTAATCAGCAGAAACTGCTTGTGCTATCAATTCGATTCACTGTATGATTCAGACGCATTTGAAGGTAAAAAGTTGCATAACAAGACACGATACCGAGTCACGCCATGGCATGGCACGATTAGAAGGCCTGTTTAACGTGCAAGGAGGCTGGATGTATGAGGACCCATCTGTATATGTGCTTGTATAAATAACAGAATTCACACACAACCAAGTGATTTATTTTTAATCCTGTAGTGAAGATTTAAAAACTTTAAAAAAAAAAAGTATCCCTTTCCATGACTCGAACCTGGGACACCCAAGGTGAAAGGTGAACACCTTACCCACTAGCCCACACACACCAGCCATGTTGAGAGCTGCACCTGTCGTGTATGTGATGTGAAGTGTGTGTATTAAAGAAGGCAATGTGTACAATGTCAATAGCAGGCTCAGCATGCGGTGGCATTGAATAGAAGCAAATGATGGTGAGGGTGGCGGTGAGCCATACAATGAGCTTAGTGGAGTTTAATAGTGATGCGTGCTGGTGGGGGGAGGTGGTGAAGGAACTTTGGTGGCCATATACAGAGAGGAAGGGAGAAGGGAAGTGCAAAGTAGTGTATTTTAAAAGTATTGTAACCTGACATGATCTCTCTTTATGAAAATCTTGCCCCGTTATGTGTACAATACAATGTCTACTGTATAGCAGAAATGCCAAGTGGTGGGATATTGACAGAAATGTTTTGAGTTCAGTAAACTTCCTTAAAATAACTGAACTTCAGTTGCTTTGTCTTTAAGTAATGCTTAGTGTGCGTCTTCTGGTCAATGTAAGCTATGGCTGCTTTATTGGGACTCTGTACAGTAATATACATCTAGGGTCACTTTTAGGGACAGGGACATTGCAGCACAGTAATAGAGATGAGTCCACATACAGTTCATCTATCCTCCGTGCGCTACAAGTTGCTCCACACATAGTGCAGGAGTGTTGTGTGACTCGGTAGCGCCGAGCATTTTTTTGTGCGTCTTTTTTTACCTTCAAATGCATCTTATTGGCACATGTGATTTCGGTGTATCTCAGAAACAGACAAATCTCAGGTTCACAACTTCAAATTACTGATAATATATAAATGCAATATAATTTTGCAATCAATAGATGTTTTTAGCATAATCATGGCCAAGGTTATGGGCCTACCCACCATATCAAGGTAACCTCTTTAGGGTAGGTCCCTAACATACTAGGGTTCAAATCCAGAGCACAGGACACCCCTAAATCAACGCAGCCTAGCCACCCCAGGGCACTGCCATAGTGAGAAAAGTGCAGTGAAAAAAGTAAGAGCAGCTATGGCTGCATAGAAAGGTGAAAGTACAAATATAATGAAACAAACAAATTATTAAAATTGTGCAGAAGAGAAAGAATGTGCTATAATGCAATGCCCTGGAGCAGACCAATCAAAGCAATCCAGGGGATTTGGGTATATCTGCAAGCGAATCACTACTTTACAGTGTTACAGTAGCTGATACTATAACGTAGTGTTTCGCGTGCAGATACACCCACACTGGCTCACAGAACATAGGCATGCTGCATATCATTTTAATCAGCAGAAGCTGATTATGCTATCAGTTTGCATCGCTGACGCATTTGAATGTAAAAAGTTGCATAAAAGACGCTCGAGCTACCGAATCACGCCATATTAGTACAGTGCTTGTAAACACATTCATCACATCTCAGTGAAAGTTGTGCACGCCTGTGACCCCTGTCTGAGCCCTTGAGACAAAAATATGTATATTTTTTAAGTACAGGACTCACACACATACTGTACTGTAATTATTTAATACTTTATTACACATTCTTCTACAGCCCTGATTCCATTACCAAAATGCTGTACTATAGTGTACCGAATCACAGTTTCTGTCAGTCAATCATCTGGCAGTGATACAGAAAATACACTGGAAATCTCATGCATGCGCTGTGTAGTTTAGGAAAAGTGACACCTGGTGGACAAAAAGTTGTATTACACGATATGACTTTTTTCCAGTGGTATGCTATGTTCCGTTACGAAACACTCTGTGTGGCGCGACTCAAGGCTTCTGTGTGGCGCGAGATGCATGGCGCGCTACATGGCTGTATGGAGCAACTAACTAGCTGGGCCCATCTGTATAGTGCAGCCTTTTTAGAAATTAAACACTACAAAGAAGGAAGCTTTAACTATCAATCTCTCTTGCATAAAGTTAACACATCTTTAGTTCCATTATCTATTAATTGGAAGGCTGAATCTATTCTCTACTTGGGTATTTCTAATCAAATAAATTGGCAAGTTATGCAGAGGTAAATTTTGACCCTATGTTACAACATGTCGCTGACTTTGTGAAATGTTGATTGGGTTTTGAGGTCTCCTGGCTGGGTCCTATATCAGCATTAAAAATTATTATTTTGACAGAACATACAGTATGTACCTTTTCCACACTATTCCTTATTCTATTTTTAAAGACTTTTTACAATGTTTGCATAATCTTTTTATATTTTATATTTGCAAGAACAAAACCCCTTCGTTTGACCTTCTCTCACCCTAACTAAGCACAGAAGCCATGGTAGGTTGATAGTTCCTGACTTGTTTGCTTAGCATTCTGCATGTTTGGTTTCTTTAAACGGCGACTGGGCTCTCCCTCTTACCTGATTATCCACTTAATAACATTCTTTGGACTGCTTTCCAGCGTGGCCCTTTGATACACCTAAAGCAATATTGGATCCCCTTAAGTTATGATTACCAGTTCTCAATATCTCACTTTACCAGTCAGTGCACTCTCTCTGCAAGTGCTATCCCATTTGATTCCATATCAAAAGGTCACATCCTGGTTTTCTAGTGGGTTGATGTGTGTAGCAGATCTTGTATACACAAATACCTTAGTCCCCTTTTCCCATTTATAGGCCCAATACCATCTTCCCTTGCCTGAAGTCTTTATATTGCACTATATACCTGATGACTAGTTTGGTTGAACTGTGCGGCCCACTTTTTCGGACCATCCCAGAAACTTTAACTATGCTCACTCTTGGTAATTCTATGGGACATATCCATATTTAGTATTTCCACTACCTAGGTGTTTGAAACTTGGAGAGGAAGAAAAGATGTTGTCCTTAGAAGGCACACTTCTTTAAAATATCATTTTTATTGTATCATTTAAAATGGCGACAAATGTGAAATATTGTGAGAATAAAACATTTACTAGTGAATGATGTACAAAATAAAATAAATATATACTAATGCACAGGTGTTTAATATATTAGGTTCTAATAAAAACCAAGCAGATATGTGCAAGAATTCTTATTTAATCACATTCATTCCACCTTCCATTAAAGGTATCTGGATAATATTTTCATTTTAGGTTCTAATAACAACCAAGCAGATGTCTGATATGCATGAATTTCTCTTATTTAATTACATTCATTCCACAGATTGCCGGTGGTCAAAATCCCAACTGGTTTAGGATACCAACATTTGTCGGTAGGTATCATAACCCTCCCCCTCTCTTTACCCCTAACATCCATGGTGCCTAAACCTAACCTCCCCCCTAGTGCCTAAACTTAACCTCCCCCTCTCTGCACCCTAAACCTAACCCTCCCCCCTTAGTCCCTAACCCTAATCATCCCCTTAATGCCTAACCCTAAATGTTCCCCTCCCCCCACCAGTGGCATCACAAGGGGGGTGCAGGCCTCACCTGGGTGTCACCCTGTAGTATAAAGTGCAGCATTCGGCTCTGACACTGTGAGGGAGCCAGCACTGCACACAGGACAGGGCAGTCCGCACCTCCTTCACCCCCCCACCCCTCCGCCCAAACAGTAAAAAGTATTGGACAAAGGGGTTCGGGCCACGAGGCCACACCCATTCCCACGAGGCCATGCCCCATCTGCGAGGTCATGCCCCCTATTAGGTTCTAATAAAAACCAAGCAGATATATGCTATGTATAAATTCCTCTTATATATCTGAATGCCGGGTTGCACCCGGAATTATGTTCACGCGCCACTCCCGGGTGTGAACCGTCTGAGTCCCCTTTCAGACTGATTGCCCAACCCGGCACTAATGCCGGGAAATGTCATACAGATACCTTTACTGGAAGGTGGAATGAATGTGATTAAATAAGAAGAATTCTTGCACATATTTGCTTGGTTTTTATTAGAACCTTATATATCTCTTGGTTTTAATCAGAAACTAATATAACAACATCGTCCAGATAAGATCTGGTAATTAAGCAATTGGTGAGTTTGGAGTGAATGCTGAAATCTGACTATTGGTATTATACTCCTGTGCATAAGTATTATCTATACGTATATAAGATGGTATTACGGAATTTGGCAAAAAGATAGGAATATATGATTAATTGCATAAAGTTACTTAAGATATAGCAATTTGAATGGTTACATGAGTAATACTAACTCACACCTATACACACACTAACAATTATCTAGAATCCCAAAACTAAATTCTTCACCATCTGTATTACACACAGACCAAGTTGCACACCATCTGGCCTTCCCAATCCAGATTTTGGAACAACTGCATGGAGGTGGGCAACATTTTCATTTTTTTGGGGTGCCCTTCTATTTGCTCCTTGTAGGTGATGTGTTTGATTTTATTTATAAGGTGCTAAAAATCCAACTACATCCCTCTCCATGACTATCTCTCAGATATGCCTAAAAGTTATAATTTGGGACACATTTTCATAGCTAACAAAACTCCTATAGCTCCACTTTGGAAACACCCCAACTTTCTATATTCAAGATTGTCCATAAAATTAATTTAGCATTTTTAGATTTACTGTTGATAAATGATTTTTCTTCCTAACTTGTTTACTTATGTTTTATGACTTTCTATTCAAACTTGTACCATGTGCTTTACTTTTGCATTTCATTAATATATATAATGTTTACTCTGTTCTATATCATTCCCTTTTATTGTATGTGTGCCTGATTCACTACGGATCGCAACTGCGATTATGCATGCAGTCTGCTAATCGTTACGCCGTTGCAGCACTACGTTACCTTACACACATCCGTAATACTGTGCAAGACTACAAAACCATCGGTAACATCGAGTTTCATCGCACTTGCACAAGGTCAGACCTTACTCAGAAATTGCTAACCTTCTGGTACGCAGTGAGAGCTCAGGCTGCGTATGCGATCGCAATGGATAATTTATGTACCACTCTGCAACAGCGTTCAAACACACTGGCACGCCTGCCTTTTGCCGACCACCCCCCGTCACCTCCCACAAACGGCACTTTCTGTCAATCACTCTGTGATGGGTCTGCGCAGTCACTGCGATTGGAGTCCCGATAATAGTGGCCGGTTTGTGCATGCGCACTGCGATGTAAAGCACTGCGGAATATGTGTGCGCTATATAAATAACTGGTAATAAATAAATATATAAAATACGCATGTGCAGAATGCAACAATCGGCCGATTGCTTGTGTAATCACAGTTGCGATCCTTGCTGAATCAGGCCCTTTGTTTCTACCCTGCCCGTTCCTTCCCTTTTATCATGTTGTACCTTCCCTGTTTGAAATCCTTTTTGTTTGTTTCTGGTTATCTCTTCTTAATTTACAATAAAAACTATTGATGAAAACAATAGAAGACATTAAAGATACTGTAATATCTGGTATTATGAGAATTTCCACTGTTGTGCATGAAGTATTTCTCACAGGTCTATTTAAATATAGGGGACTTATAGGATGTAGTAATTTGCAGTAATTATAAGAGAATTTCCGCCGTTTATGTAAACATAGACTCCTTAGTGCATCCAGTTGTGAATGGGAGAATATACAGTAGGTGTTCTGAATATGTTTTTTTTTTTTTTTTAGAAATTCCTGCATCTACACAGGAAGTATCTCCTGTAATCATACATGAACAAAGGCCTCTTAAGATATCCGATATTTGGTTTATGGACATGAGGTTATACACATACAATTTGATATTGATATATCTTTATATATATATATTATGGTTTTTGATACAAGACTATACAGTGTTTTCACATTACTGGATATTTGGTTTTGGCTATGTTTGGCCCAGCAAATAATTTTTTCTCTCAAGATCCCAATTGCTGATGATATAAAGGTAGGCTTAGTGCCCCACTCACAATACATCCCATATGAAGTGAGAGTAGGCACAGTGCCAGTGCCTCAGATGAAATGCATTTGGTATAGTGGTGTTTCAGTGAGCTGATTTGCCTTCAAAATATTATATGAGCTTTTTCTAAATTTTTATTTTGTACGTTCATTTTGTTATTGGTGTCAATAAATTACTTTGTATTATATGGGACGCAGAGATCCTCTTTATTATTTCATTATACGAGATGTAGTTTGCATCTCGGCGGTCGGGATGCCAGTCCTCAGAATACCGGCGCCGGAATCCTGACAGCAGATAGATCCCAACCGCTGGCATCCCAATGGTAAATATTAGGGTTAGGGGAGGGTTAGGTTTGGGATTAGGCACTTGGTGCAGGGTTAGAGTTAGGCTGTGGGGGGAGGGTTAGGCTGCAGAGGGGGAGGGTTAGGCTGCGGGGGAGAGGGAGGGATAGGCTGTGGGGGGATGGGAGGGATAGGGTTAGCAGACTTACATTCAAGGTTTCGGGATTTTGACTTTTGGGATGCCGCTATCAGTATTCTGACCGCCGGCATCCCGACCAGCCCATTATACATTATGGATTGACACACAGGGTGAATCAGCCAGTGAATGAACATTTTCAGGTTTAACACAGTAATCTTACATTTCAGTGTATACAATCTTAGATTAGATCTTTTGACTATGCTGTATTGATGTACATCATATTATTAATTTACTGGACAAGTCTGTTCCTTTGCTAGCATTGTGCATTCATTCACGTAATTTCTACACCTCTCCTGTTTTTTGGTTGCAAAATTCTAACTATTCCTTTAAACTTTGAACAAAAAACGTATTTTAAAAGTATACATAGTAATGATGATGGCACATGTCTCAAAATAGTCTTTATGTTGTATCTTCTACATACACCATCCCCTTTAAATATGAGAATTCCCTTAACTGTTCATTCACTGGATGATTCACCCTGCATATTTACTAAAGTGCAGGTTTTTAGAAGTGGAGATGTTGCTCATATCAACCAATTAGATTTTAGCTATTAGCATCTAGAAGGTGCTAGATAAATGTTAAGTAGAATCTGATTGGTTGCTTTGGGCAACATTTCCACTCCTAAAAACCCACGCTTTAGTAAATATACCCCTATGTCTATGTTTTTGGAATTGAAGGAAATCACAGGAGGGAGCTTTGTCAAGATTAGCTCAGATAAGCGTTATTATATTGATTTGGGTGTGATATGACTTGTCAACATTTAGAAGGTAGACACCAGAATGTCGGCAGGTTCTGAATTTTGACAGTCAGAATTTTGACATTGCCATTAGGTTGACAATCATTATGTAGACAGGTATTATGTAAGACATGCTTAAAATGTCAATATGTTCAGAATGTCGACACCAAAATGTCAATTGTTTTTTGGTATTATAGCCAAAACCTAACCCTAAACTAAACCCTAACCCTAACAATCATCAAAAAAACATATGTTATTGTCAACATCTTGGTGTCAAGATGTTAAATGTGCTCATCCTGAACGTGTTGACATTTTAACCATGTCAACTTAAATGCATGTCAGCATGTTGATTGTCAATATAATGACCTTAGTTTGCGGGATGCAGCAATGTCACAATTGCGGTCAAACCCCCGAAAATGCAGTTTTCAGGGGCTTGACCACATTTCTCATATAAACCAAGGCTTGGATGCGGTGGGCAAAGTCATCTTCAGATGGCTTTACCCTATAGAAATCCTATGGGCTTCTAATCATAAAGAGGTGTGAGGAATCCAATCGGATCTCTCCTAGCACCACCACAGCACATGCGTTCTTCTGCACATGCGCAGAAGGACACCAGAGGGACTTCTGGGTCATAGACCCAGAAGTCCTTCACTCGCAAAGCACAGCTATTACCGAGAGAGCTGTCCTTTGCATTTTTCTTCATACATACCAGCGTAATTAATGCTGGCATGCATGCGATGAGTGGCGAGATACATTGCATGCATATTGGGATGCATAATGCATCCTGCCTATTGACATTCTGACTGTCGACATTCAGAACCTGTCAACATTCTGGTGACGACATTCTATTGACCAGGTACCAACAATTTCTGGTTCGGGTTCACACTGAACACGTTTATATACAGTATATATATTTGGATGTCACATTGGTGATTTATTTCTAACTATTGCACTAGTAGGCACCTTTTTGAGATACATGCACACACACATACTGTGTATATAAGTATGTATGGAAAAATATAACAAGTCATGAGTATTAATATCTACAAATATTTTATACACTGGCTAGGGTGTGCTCACTGTGCAGCTGAGAAGCCACTTTTACATCACAAACCAATGAAAAGGATGGGTATTAGATAGTCTTTATGACCCGCCAAATTGCATTGTGGCCAACACATAATGATGGGAATACAAGAGAGAATGTGGAGGAACACAAAATATTTGTTTAAGAATGGAATGGATAACAATAACTGTACTGTGCAATTAAGTTTCACTTAGGCTACACCTCTAATGTTAAGAGCATGCATTGTTTCTGATAACAATTATCTGGAGCTTTAAAACTTTTTTGTAACTGTTACAATATTTTTACCTCTGTGAGAGATGGCAGAATCATCCATGTAATCTGACTCTATAGACAAAGAGAATAATGAGAACTATATTAACATTTATGCATATGTTTGCAAATCAGTCTAAATTTATTCTATTCTTACATTCAGAGCTTTTCTTGAAATAAGACGCTTTTAAAGGAGAAAGGACAATTGCGAAATGCCATCGATATGACAATACTGTTAGTCAGTGCCCCACAAACTGTGACATCAGTGCATGACACAGGTTTCTGCTTTGGCAGAACCTACACCTACTGTATAAGCTGATCACAATGGACTTTGGCCCTCATTCAGAGGCCGTACGCTCTGAGCAGAGCGCACGCTCTGAATGAGGGCCGGCCTCCATGAAAATGGAGCGTCCTTCCGGACGCTCGTATAGCTGTGGGTCACCACCCACAGGCTATACGAGCGTGCATTTTGATGGCCGCGATGGTCGAGACCATCGCGACCATCGAAATTGCGAGCCGGAGCCAGCGGTTGAGGTTTTCAACCGCAAGCTCCGGAGTGATTTTGGCTCTATCAGAGCCAAAATCACTCCCACTGACATCACTAGTGATGTCAGTGGGCCGGCTTCTGACGGGAGGCGTTCCCGGGGGAACACCCCCGTCAGGGAGGCACGCCCCCGGCACGCCTACCAAAGGGGGCGTGCTGTCAATCAACATCGACAGCACGCCCCCTTTGATCAGACACAATGAGCGAAGGACTTTCCTTCGCTTGTCGCGTCTGGCGCATGCGCACGACGGAGCTCCCTCCGTCGTGTGCATGCTCAGTCCAGAACATCGACCCACTTGCGAGCGGACAGCCGCTCGCGAGTGGGTCTGAATCAGGCCCTTTGTACTTCTGTTCTATTGGAGAGACTTATTTCAGTTTTTATAACAGAGAATAGATCAAAAAGTTTACAATCACTATTCATTGCTATAGTAATAAAACTTCTCTTGAACACCCACAATTTCCTATTATTGGTACCTGCTCAGTTTCCTCACCTAACAGGCAGACTTGGAATTAAGTAAATTACCATATATTGGTTTTTGTAGTTTCACTCACCACTACTTCGCACTGTTCCTATTTGGCATAATCGCCAATGCTAAAAAATAAAATATCAACAAAATCAACTAATTATACTGTTAACCCTATCTGTTCCAGAAGGAGGAGCTACCACCATATTCTCTGAGTATGTTTGGTTAGGTAGGAATGGTCTAAAACAAAACAAAAAAAGCGATTACTGTAAATGTGACTGGTGTGTACTGCCTTTGTAAGTAGTATAAGAATCCGTTAGAGGAGATTGTTAATTCATGAAAGACAGCAGTAGGTCATGTAGAATAACAGTAGAATGTGATTCGCTTTAAAATTTAAGTGGACCAAGAGCATTAGACGTGACATACAACTATACAGATATATTAGAATATTATTGCATAGCGATTTACTTGAAAGAGAAGACTATCTCTTTGAAAAAAGGGACTTGACTTGTTAGGGCAACAAGGGGCAAAGCTTTAAAAAAAAAAAAAATATATATATATATATATATATATATATATATTAGGGATGGGCGGGTTCGGATTTCTGAAATCCAAACCCCCTCGAGCCCCCCGATCCAAGTTGGATCCGAGTCAGGCTCGAGTTTTCCCGCCTGAATAGGATCTGAAATCGAGGCAAAACATCATCATCCCGCTGTCGGATCTCGCAGGTTTTGGATTCTATAAACGGTCCCCGTGTCTGCGCCATTTTTCACTACGGCTGTGGACAGTGAAGAGGGAGAGTGGGAGTTAGGGCTGGCTGGGCTGTGTTGTGTTGTGCTGTGCTGCTGTTGTCCATAGGGGCTGTGTCTGCTCCTCCAAAGTCCATAGGGGCTGGCTGGGCTGTGTTGTGCTGCTGTTGTTCATAGGGGCTGGCTGGGCTGTGTCCACTCCAAAGTCTATAGGCGCTGGCTGGGCTGAGTTGTGCAGTGTCCCATAAAGGCTGTAGTCCTAAAGGGGTGCTGTAGTGTTGTCCAGGAGGTGATCTGTCAATCAGGGGTGCTCCCCCCAAGTGCAAAGAAAAAAAGTTTTTTTTCTGTGTTTGTGAATTGTGTGCGCTGTAGCTGCACGTGCATCAACAAAGTAGTGCCAAGCGTGCGCCTGTGTCATAAGTAAAGGGCCGACTGGCTCGTCTGTTAAAGTGTGCTGTAACCCCAAAATGCACTCAAAAAAAATAAAATGTTTTTTTTTCTGTGTTTGTGAATTGTGTGCGCTGTAGCCGCACGTGCATCAACAAAGGAGCAGCGCCAAGTGTGTGCCTGTGTCATAAGTCTGTTAAAGGGTGGTGTAACCCCCAAAGTGCACTTCATAAAAAATGTAAAATTCTTTTCTGTGTTTGTGAATTGTGTGGGCTTTAGCCGCACATGCATCAACAAAGGAACAGTGCCAAGCGTGCGACTGTGTCATAAGTAAAGGGCCGGCTGGCTCATCTCTTAAAGGGTGGTGTAACCCCCAAAGTGCACTCCAAAAAAAATAAAAAAATAATTTTATCTGTGTTGTGAATTGTGTGCGCTGTAACTGCACGTGCATCAACAAAGGAGCAGCGCCAAGCATGCGCCTGTGTCATAAGTCTGTTAAAGAGTGGTGTAACCCCAAAAGTTCACTAAAAAAAATAAAATTCTTCTTTTCTGTGTTGTGAATTGTGTGCACTGTAGCCGCATGTGCATCAACAAAGGAGCAGCGCCAAGCGTGAGCCTGTGTCATAAGTCAGTTAAAGGGTGGTGAAACCCCTAAAGTGCACTCCAAAAAAAATAAAAAATTCTTCTTTTCTGTGTTTGTGAATTGTGTGGGCTGTAGCTGCACGTGCATCAATAAAGGAGCAGTGCCAAGCATGCACCTGTGTCATAAGTAAAGGGCCGGCTGGCTCATCTCTTAAAGGGTGGTGTAACCCCCAAATTGCACTCCAAAAAAAAAAAAAATTCTCTTTTTTGTGTTTGTGTGCTCCTTAGCCGCACGTATATATATCAATATAACATAAATGGAGGACCAAACTTTGTCCGATAAAAATAAAATAGGGAAAGATCAAGAAAAACTTCCTCCTAATGCTGAAGCTGCTGCCACTAGTCATGACATAAATGATAAAATGCCATCAACGTCGTCTGCCAAGGCCGATGCCCAATGTCATAGTAGAGTGCATATAAAATCCCAAATGACAAAGTTCAGGAAAATGACCTTAAAAAAAATATTTTTATCATCTGAGAAGAAACGTAAACTTGCCAATATGCCATTTACGACACGGAGTGGCAAGGAACGGCTAAGGTCTTTCCCTATGTTCATGACTAGTGGTTCAGCTTCACATGACAATGGAAGCCCTCCTCCTGCTACAAAAATCAAATGAGTTAAGCTGGCAAAAGCAGAGCAAAGAACTGTGCGTTCTAAGAAGATATCATAAATCCCCAAGGAGAATCCAAGTGTGGCGGCGGTTGTGATGCCTGACCTTCCCAACACTGGACAGGAAGAGGTGGCTCTTTCCACCATTTGCACGCCCTCTGCAAGTCCTGGAAGGAACACCCACAGTCCACTTGCTGATATTCAAATTGAAGATGTCACTGTTGAAGTACAACAGGATGAGGATACTGGTGTAGCTGGCGCTGAGGAGTAAGTTGACAAGGAGGATTCTGATGGTAATGTTGTTTGTTTAAATCAGGCATCAGGGGAGACAGTTGGGGTAGGGACGTTAACCACCTAGGAACATCCTCCCTTATACGTCACCTGCAGCACGTTCATAAAAAGTTACTGTCAAGTTCAGAAACTTTGGCTAAGACCGTAAGCAGTCCAGGGACACCTAAATCCCTTTGTCCTGTTGTATCCAAGTGCCTGCAAACCACACCGTCAACTCCCTCCTCATCAATTTCCTCCTTAGTCAGGATCGGAAGTAGTCCTGCAGGCCATGTCACTGGCATGACTGACTCTCCTATCCGGGATTCCTCCGGAGGATCCTGCATTGCTATGCCTACTGCTGCCGCTGCTGCTGTTGCTGCTGGAAGTCAATCATCATCCCAGAGAGGAAGTAGGAACACCACTACTTTTACTAAACAATTGACCCTCCAACAGTCCTTAGCAAGGAGGATGAAGTACAACAGCAGTGTATCAACGGTATCAGCACACCGCCGACAACCTCTTAGAGAAACTGAGGGAAATCATCGCCCAGTGGCTTACCCCACTTAGACTCTCCTGGGGATTTGTGATATCTGATAACGCCACCAATATTGTGCGGGCATTACATCTGGGCAAACTCCAGCACATCCCATGTTTTGCTCACACAATAAATTTTGTGGTGCAGAACTTTCTGAAAAATGACAGGGGCGTGCAGGAGAAACTTTGGGTGGCCTGAAAAATTTCTGGCCACTTTTGCCATTCAGCGACTGCATGCCGAAGACTGGAGCACCACCAAACACTCTTTAAACTGCCTCGCCATCACCTGAAGCAAGAGGTTGTGACGCGGTGGAACTCAACCCTCTATATGCTTCAGAGGATGGAGGAGCAGCAAAAGGCCATTCAAGCCTATACATCCACCTATGACATAGCAAAGGAGGTGGTATGCACCTGACTCAAGTGCAGTGGAGAATGATTTTCATGTTGTGCAAGGTTCTCCAGCCCTTCGAACTTGCCACACGTAAAGTCAGTTCAGACACCGCCAGCTTGAGTCAGGTCATTCCCCTCATAAGGCCTTTGCAGAAGCAGCTGGAGAAAGTGAAGGAGGAGCTAAGACGGAGCGATTCCGCTCAGCATGTGGGACTTGTGGATGAAGTCCTTCATTCGTTTTGCCAGGATTCGAGGGTGGTCAATCTGTTGAAATCAGACCACTACATTTTGGCCACCATGCTCGATCCTAAGTTTAAAGCCTATGTGGTGTCTCTCTTTCCAGCCGACACAAGCCTGCAGAGGTGCAAACACCTGCTGGTGAAAACACTGTCAGCTGAAGCAGAATGTGACACGTCAACAGCTCCTTCTTCAGCTTCTCCAGCAACTGGGGCTGCCAGGAAACAACTTAGGTATCCTAAGCAACCCGCTGGTGGTCATGCAGGGCAGGCAGTACCAAGTTTGTACATCTGGTCCGGACTGAAGGACCTGGCAACAATTTCTAACATGTCTACTGTCACTGCATATTATACTGTCACCATTGACAGAATGGTGGAGGATTACATAGGTGACAGCATCTAAGTAGGCATGTCAGACAGTCCGTACTTTTACTGGCAGGAAAAAGAGGCAATTTGGAGGCCCTTGTACAAACTGGCTCTATTTTACCTAAGTTGCCCCCCCTCCAGTGTGTACTCCGAAAGAGTGTTTAGTGCAGCCGGGAACCTTGTCAGCGAAAGGCGTAGGAGGTTGCTTCCACAAAATGTGGAGAAGATGATGTTCATCAAAATGAAGATCAATTCTTCCAGGGAGACCAGCCTCCAGAATGTACAGAGGGACCTGTGGTGGTGGATTCCAGTGGTACTGAATTAATACTCTGTGAGGATGAGGATGTACACAACACTGAAGAGGGTGAGGAATCGGTGGATGAGGAGGATGACGACAACATCTTGCCTCTGTAGAGCCATTGTGCAGGGACAGATTAATTGCCAACTTGTTTTGTGGACGCCCAAACGAACCAATCATTTCAGCCACAGTTGTGTGGCAGACCCTGGCGCTGAAATGATTGGTTTGTTAAAGTGTGCATGTCCTGTTTATACAACATAAGGGTGGGTCGAGGGCCCAAGGACAATTTCATATTGCACCTCTTTTTTTTCTTTGCATTATGTACTGTTTGGGGCCTAGTTTTTCAAACTGCCATCCTGTCTGCCACTGCAGTGTCACTCCTAGATGGGCCACGTGTTTGTGCCACCCACTTGTGTTGCTTAGAATAGTCATGCAGCTACCTCTGTGCAACCTTTTGGACTAAAAATAATATTGTGAGGTGTGAGGTGTTCAAAATAGACTGGACATGAGTGGAAATTTATGTTATTGAGGTTAATAATAGCATAGGAGCAGAAAAACCCACAAATTCTGTGATTTTAGCTATTTTCATGCTTTTTTTCAAAAAGACAGATCAAACCAATCCAGAGCCAAAACACGAAGAAAGGTCCAGATCCAAAACCAAAACACAAAAAGTGGCCGGTGCACACCCCTAATATATATATATATATATATATATATATATATATATTTAATTCAACAACAGAGGAAGGGAGCAAACTGGCAGTAAGTGAAAATATATCACAGATCATAATAATAATAATAATAATAATAATAATAATAAGCTTAATTAATATGCCATTAATGCAGTTTGACAAAAAAAAGAAATTGACTGCAGTAGGGCACAGTCAGGGTTTATAAAGGTTTGGGGGTAGGGGAAAAGGGAAGGGATATAAATGTCCCAAATGTAGGCTCAAGGTCATTCTAACTTCTATATTTGTCTGTGATGTAATCACATGAAGTGGTGTAAAGTTATTAGGAGAGAAAGGGAGGGGTATGTGAAAAAAAAGATAGGAGGTAACTGGTAAATGGGAGACAGTTTCGGGCATCTCCACCAGGTGTATAAGAAATATACCAATATCAGCACATTGCAGCCAACACAAATTGGAAATGTTGGGGTACAGTCAGTATAGTCGTTCTGGAACTAGGGGCCTGATTCAGAGCCGCTCGCTAGATGCGATCGCTTGCACGATGTGTATGCAAATTGTGTAGGCAGTGCACCCGCACAGCAATGCACTAGCACGCCCAGTATTTCTTAGAGAGTGATCACATAGTGTATGCAGACACCCACCAGCCTGTTTTTAGACGCCCACTTGTGCACGTCATGTCCAGGAAGTGTATGCAATCATTGGTACATCGGATGCTATCGCAGCGCTTCGGTTTGACCATACCCTTCCGCAAGCACTGCGAGCACTTCAGTGTAAAAACAAGCCAGGTGACATGTCTATGATGCTGTCTTTTAATTATGCACACCTCTAAAACGCCACTGAGATGCTCAGACACGCCTGCATTTGCACCTCCACTCCCCCGATTTTAATAGCCAGCCCCTGTTTCCACCTATAAACTGCTTCCCCTGTCACTCACTCTGTTGGGCTGTCTATGTGCAGTGAGCGAACGCATTGTGGACTTTTGCTAAGGTATACACTTGCGCAGTGCGATGCATACACACTGTATACCATCGGCAGCAGCGAGAGTATGCATCTTAGCGAGCGGGTCTGAATCAGGCTCTAGGTTCCAACTAGACACTGTCACGCTTGTGTTTGTGGAGCCGGACTGGAGTTGCTGGTTGGATTAGTTTCTAAAGCACAAACGTGAAGACTGGATTATCTTACAGCTCTTGAGATGTAGTATGAGGCTGAAGGAAGCTGAACAGTACTGGGGTGATTGTCTGAGACGCAGAACAGACGTGTAGAATCTAACACACCATTGGTTTTCACCAGGGACCCCTGTAAGGAAGTTTGGGCTTAGCTGTGTTCCCTGTGCAGGTTGCAGTCTTCTGCTTGGGTTTCACTGTAATGGCAGCTGATGACTGAATCTCTTGGAAGGAATCGGACTGGACGACACTGGGATGAAACCGATGGTATAGGATATCGGGCTGGAACCTATGGTGTAGAATATTGGACTGGAACCGAAGGTGTAGGATATTGGACTGGTGCAGGATATCGGTACCGATGGTGCAGGATGACCGGGGTGTAACTGTATACTGGAGCCAGTGGTGCAGCAAGATGATGATCTGCACTCAAGAACATTCGCAGGAATAACCGCAGGAACTCACACAGCTAAGCTGAGGACAACATTGCACTGGCAAGCGCTCAGTGCTCGGAGAATCCTTATATACCCCTGGGAGAGCAGGGATTAGCTGCAGACGTCAGGTCACCACAAACTGGTCTTCTGTTGGTGGATGAACATTCACCTGATTCAAACTGTCATGGTGCACCCAGCAGCCAGCCCTGAGGATGCTACACATGGAAGCCGGGAATACTGCAGGAGGTGAAAAAGCTGCAGCTGGAGGGGGTCTGTCACAGAGTCGGATAATGGCGCGGGGAACCAGGTAAGTGGCCCGGCGTCTGCAGCAGATTGTGCAGTTTGTGACAGACACCTTGTAAAAGTTTTCTGATGGAGCATTTGAAGACTGTTTCTCTGATAATGTCCCAAGTTTCAGGTCCCAGTGGGAAACCCAGGTTGGATTCCCAATCTAATTTCTGTGCAAATAGAGGTGGGGATTCCGGGGCCCATATAGATTGATACAAGTAGAATATAAAGCTTATATCAGCAGGTTGGTACATAAAATATTGCTCTATGGATGAAGTACATTGAGGAGGGAGAATGAGAGAAGAAGTATGCACAAAGTGTCAGATTTGAAGATATTGATAAAATCAGTGTTTGTGGAATATGGTGTTTTTCTCAAGGGTCCGTAAAGGAAGGTGGCACAATTTCCCCAGTCATGTGATGGAAAGATGTGACCCCTGCTGTATTTCAAAGTGAGGACATGAATGTATGTTTTGTCTGGGAGGAAAGAGCAGATGGTTCCAGATTGGCGTCAAGGGAGAGGGGTAGTCTGACAGGTAAAGCATCTTTTGGGGCAAAGCTTTTTAAGGAACACAGGCTCCACTACTAGGAAGCCTAATATTAAATTAAGTATCCTGGTGGGCTAAAATCATATTACTTGTTGGCTCCTTTAATAAAATGGGCCTTATAGAATGTCCTGATGTCTGTTGAATAATTTTAGCAAGCATACAGTATCATTGATTATTGTTTTTACCAATGACTATGAAAGGTCCCAAAGTGAACTGTGTAGTCTCTTCAGAGATATCACGAGATGTTGAACACTGCAAGGAGAAAAAAAACAAAAAACATAAAAAATAAGGAACTATCCCAAATAGAAGTATAGAAGAAAGGGAAGGTTTTATGCAAGGGGAGGGGTATAAATAAAAAGATCACTCACTGCTGAACATTTCCCACTTGCAATGCTACACAGCCGAGCGTCACAGAATATATAGACGTTATTAAATCCCCGGAAGGTGAAAGCGGTCATACTGAATCTGACCTGTTTGGATTTCCCATTTTCAACCACTTTGACAGAAGGTCCATTACTGGTTGCACAACTGCACAAAGAAATGTATTAGATTTAGAGACATGGGGGCCAAATGTAATAGGTTGATAGTTTAGAAAATGTGAGAGTTTAGCAGTAAACCATCACAATTTTTAAACTCTTCCAATGTGATATAGTCCGAGCACATGCAAACTCACATGTTTTTAGACTCAAATAACTCTCATGATTTAAACTCTCATCCAGATGTTTCCTATTTTGAAGATAAAACTCGACCAATGTGAGAGTTTACTGCTTTACATTTTCTAAACTCGGAATGCTCAATGTACGTAGCTCAAAGCACATAAAGCACAAATGTAAGTGTTATGATCTCTAATTTACATTGAAATATTTGTCCCTAAACTTTTTATCGAATGTTTGTCCCTTTGGAATGTCCTATTTTTTTTTTTTAAATTAACTTTTTTTAGACATATTGTTTGGAAAAATGTCTGTGGATATTTTTTATGGGATTTTTAAGTATTCCTTCATATGTTGGAAGAACATCTAGACATGGAACTCCTAGAATGTACAGAATAAATAAAAGTAAGTATTCACCCAAATATATCAACTAATTTTACCCCAAGTTATTTGACTGCACTTTGGGTGCTAGAACTGACAATTATTATCATTATTTTTATTAAACATTTATTTATATAGCACCAACATATTTAGTTGTGCCTTACAATTTTGAACAAAACAGTAATAAAGTGAAACTGGGAAATAGCAAACAGAAAGTTGAGTGGGTCCCGCTCGCAAGCTTACAATTTGTATGGAAATAGAAATCTGATACATGAGGTCCTGTCACATAGCAAAGGTTCTTTGTGTGCTACATGATCCATCACACAGCAATGCCTGGCTGGTGTCAGTGGGTTGCACTATATACCCTGCATTATATAAGTAATCTAATACTAAATCAAATGTGCTGACTGACTGTACTCAACCCAAATCTCTGTAGCTAAAAACATGAAAATCAGGGAGTATATGACAACCATGAAGTAGGTAACCACTAATCAGGGATTTTTCTAAATTCGACTCCAAAGCGTGAAAGGGCTAAAATGTTTCTGCCACCTGTGCAATGTCCTGACTGACTTAACTCATCAACACTCATCACAAATCCAAGGACCTAGAAACATGAATTTCTGGAAGTATATTCCTTCCATGATGTAAGCACCCACTAAGAAGGAATCTTTTGATGTTCAGCACCTTAAGGAGAGGAAAAGTGGTAAAACGTTTCCTCTCGACCAAGGTGATTGGGTGATAAAGCAACATGTCCCCAGTGCTGTGGGACTGTAAGCTCATTATCTGGGTTGAATGGCAACTCCAGAGTTGGGGCTGCAGTGCAGTCCAATATTCAGTTAAGAGAGCCACACCAACTGCCAGTGATGTCTGGCAGCAGTTGGGGTGACAGTTGGTGTGGCTCCCCTATTTGAATATTGGACTGGGCTGCAGCCCCAACTCTGGAGCTGCTACTGCTAAAAATTAAACATTAGTTTTTGGATTTTTCATATTCTCAAACATGGCAATTGAGTTTTTGAACGATAAAGGGAAGATGGTGCCTCACACCATCATAGGAGTCGGAGCCTGCCTCTTGCGGTCCCTCTCCTATCTCATGTATGACATTAAGCTAATGGCTAGGGAGGTGCATGAACTAATTGTGAGCCAAGTGGTGGACAACTGGAAGGAGTTCTCCATCATGTCCCACGACAACAAGGGGGACAACTACACCGGCTCCGCTGAGTATCTCCTTGACATGTCCCAACCTACATGTCTTTGTACAAATGTGTTTCTGAGTATTTTTTGCTCTTAATGCCAAAAGAAATTGTTTGCAAAAAATAAAAAATAAATATTTACTTAATCTTGATACTAGCATGCTCATTTACACCGAGGCATACAATAAACTAAGCATTTATGTTAAGTTAAGATGGTATGAAGGAAATTAAGATATCTAAGGTCTACCCGAGTGAAAGCGAGTACATCAGCTAGTAAATAATAATAATCTCACAACGTTCTTTGTTTTATGTATTATACCAAAGGCAGTGCTTTAAAAGGTATAATTTTGGAAATATATGACATATTGGTGACCCTCACAGAAAGTTCCTTTCCAAATCTATTTTGTGGCTATGATGCATTTAATCTATCAGAATACAACAAATACACAATTGCTAGTATAACTCCCTCCATTTCTAACTGACTTTTGATTTGACAGCAATTCTTGTATTTCATGGTTGGCTTATGTTTCTTTATATTATGAATTATGTTATGCATAATCCAGACAAAATTTGGGTAATGGTGGAAACTTTTTTCCATTGTTGGGTTTATTTGGCATGACTATGTAAAATGTATAAAAATGCACATTTATTTAATAATAGTATTTAATGTACAAAAAAATGAGATTGTAGCACACAAAAAAATCATAATTAGACTGTATTTCCCCTGTTTATGTGATCTTGAATGTAATTTTTAGTTGCTGTCGAGAATGTATGGTTTAATGTGATCTACAGTGTATGAACCATCATTACATAGTTTATCTGGTGAGTTTTTCTTACCCTCCTTGGAGCAGTTGAAGTCTAAGTGAGCCTTTACCATTTTTAGTAGGGGTAGCAAAACACTTTTCTATCCGTAGAACAAAGGCAGGGTCAGGGAACATTGTGCTCATTCCAAAATACAGAATTGTTCCCAAAGTTAATTCTTGCATTTGTGATTCCATTAAGGGCTGAGTGTATGTTGGGCTGACGTAGGCTCCAAGTGTTGTTTGAGCATCACTTCCTGTGGTTCCCGTGTTCAGGTTCTGTGTGCTGTGACAAGTAGTAGATGTTTAAAACATCTTTCTTGATAGTAGAGACAGTATGCAACACAAATCAATTTCATAGCAGTATGAAAGTACAATACTCTATCAGCGGTTTTCAATCTCAACCCTCAAGTTTTCCCAATGGGTCATGTTTTAAGGATTTATGTCTGGAGAAACAGGTAGGATAATTACTGATGCAGAAAAATATATTAACTGACCTGTGCATGATTAAAGATATCCGCAAAACATGACTTGTTGGTAGTACTTGAAGACTGGAGTTGAGAACCCCTGCTTTATAGAGCTGTTAGCATTTTATTACAACATTGTGGAGAATGTTGAGTGTAAAGTAGATGTACATACATACCTCTTGACTGGTTTGATCACAGTGTACAGAGATGTCTCCATGGTAAGATTGTATGTGCAGGAAAAATTAATGGTGAGGTTTGCGGCAGTGATGATTCCATTATTAATGTTTCCAGGAATGTTAAAAGTATTCGTGTATTTTACATGGGTATCGTTTTTCTGTAAATAATACATATATATTACAAAGTAAATTAAAAATGAAAACTGACGATTAAAAAAAAAAAATCAAATACATATACAGTATATATTCGGTATATTTAATTATATATATGCAATTGTATATATACAGGTTGAGTCTCCATATCCAAAATGCTTGGGACCAGGGGTATTTTGGATATGTTCTGTATTTTTGAATATTTGCACACCATCATGAAATATCTTTGGAAAGTGATCCAAATCTAAACACAGAATGGATTTATGTTTTATATACGCCGTATACACACAACAGGTAATTTTATACAATATTTTCAATAATTTTATGGCTCAAACAAAATTTGTGTACATACATGAAATTCATTTATATTTGATATACACCTTATACACACATGAAAAAAAAAAGTGATGTCCGTATTCTGCGCCAAAGTACTAGCACAAGTCAACCTTATGAGTGACACCTATCACTCATCCAAATGAATATGTAGAAAAAACAGTTTAGGGTGACTCATATAAGTGCCTTGATTCAAATTAAAATCCAACCGTTAGATGATCAGAATATGGAGACCATGGACGTGGGTTCTTAGTCACACATACAGTCTTTAATCCATATGGATCTTCCTATTATTTTCAACTCCAATGTAATTTCTCAAATATTCCAATGTGGTAACACTCCCAATTCGTATATGGAACAGAGAGGAGAGCAATATAGTATAAAACCTTTTATTGAAAGTGTACAAAAACAAAGGTGCCAATAATGCACTCCTACCGGATGTGGTGTGAGACAAGCAGGGCATCAATTCAAGCAGTAGTCAAAAAACCCGGGTATACCACCAACAGGGATGTCGGTCCTCCTCCCTCGTCACAAGATAGTTAGAATATTCCTCTCCACCAACATGTTTCGACCATCCTGTGGTCTTTTTCAAGGTATAGGGGAATACCAAATGGCCTGGTATTTAAACCAGTTTCAACCAATCACAATTATCACATGACCTTAATTAGCATATCCACATAATATATACAAAAAACAACAATATGTGTTACACAGATAAAAACAATTTACCTTATAATGGAGGTTTAAAAATACACTTAGAAATCGCTAACATTCATTAATGTCCTTAAGTGATTTTACTGACAATAATAATCACGTTTATTTCAAATTGATTCTGAGTTGCCATGGTTATCCTATTCATGTATAAAACGCCTACCTGAATGAGTCACATGGCCAACCTGAATAAAGCATCCAGAATATGTTTTCAGTGTGTATCCCCATATCATCTCCACTTCCGGTAATCGCATGTCCTAGTCCCGCAAACCGGTGAATTTACATGATGTGATTTAAATACAAATTACCTTTTCACGAAAATCCGAGTGCTGCAGCTTGTATGTGCGGAAGGTGTGTATATATATATATATATATATATATATATATACATACCGTGGGTAAAATATGTAATGGGACCAGTGGCAGAACTCCCGGAGACAATGGAGTCAGTTGCCGCCGTTCCACCTACGCCTACCAGTACTGGCTTTTTCGCTCTAACAGTAAAAAAAAACAGAGCCAGAGGAGCCGCTGAGCTGAGTGCCAATCAGCATCAGCGGCGCACCTACTCCGGCTCCACTACACGCTGTGGTCTCTCTGATCGCATCGTGCCGCGGAGCTCATGTATCATGTGATTGCCCGCGACCCTGTGCTTGCCCCTTCTGAGTAGCCTTTGACACTGCACCGGCGGCTGGCACTGACTACTGTGAAGGCAGAGTGCGGACCGTGGAGAGACTAGTGGCCGGACCCGGAAGAGAGAGGCTGTGTCCAGGGCTGCCATCACTGTTACTTGGGCCTCTCAGCATCAACTGCGTGCCTGGAGAAGGAGCCACTGTGCCAGCCAGCGTGGAGAGGCCGGGCCAGGCCACGAAGAGTACACCCAGAGGAGAGGGAGGAACAGTAGCTCCGGGGGGAGAAGCTGTCTGCATCCGCTGTCACACGATGGGGAAGGTGAAAAGCTCAGACGAGCAGGAGAGGCTGCAGGGGATCCCACTTCCCATGGTAGAGACATCAGGTACAGAGATCAGTGCTCTCCCACCCTCACCATGCTCTCCCACCCTCACCATGCTCTCTCACCCTCACCATGCTCTCTCATCCTGCTCTCATCAAAGGCCAAACTTTTGAAAACAAAATATTAATAATTTAACTGGTTTATGCACCAGTAATGCCTTACCCACATTATCCATAGTAATACCCACCTCTGACAAACTGCCACCCCCACCAAAGGGGAGGGGCCCTGCCTGTTTTGAGAGTCCCGGGCCCTACAATCTCTGATGGCAGCCCTGGACTATATTGATTTTTACTGCCTGTCTCCAGTCACAGTGCTACAGCCCACAGACACAGCCTGTGTCTGTGGGCTGTGGCACTGTGACTGGAGACAGGCAGTAAAAATCAATATGGTAAGCTAAGACTGTCCTAGTGTCCGGCAAGCCAAGCCTAATGAGGGTGGTGTGGTGTCGTTGCCTGGCGTTGGAGTCGGCGGTGGGGGGGGGAGCTGGTCTTGGACTTTGGGGGTTACAAGCACATTTTTAGGCGCATTCTCTGCTTTGAATTTTGGAACCATCAAAAAATCATATGGAGATCATGTTTCATCATTACTACTATTATACACTTTACACAAATCATTTGAACTTCTGTGCGAAAGTTCATTTCTAGCCTTTGTTTTCACAATGTAATAAAAAGCATTAAATAAAAAATGCCAGAAGTAATCAAGACAATTCTCCTTGCACTTATGAATATATGAAGCAGGGGAAGAACTATGGGAGATAATGGATGCAACAATGGAGGAGTTTGCCGACGGGCTCCAGCTCTGAAGGGACACCTCCTCCATTGTCCACAACATATTCACCCCGCTTAGGGCTGTAACTATGTACCCGGAGTGTACCGTCACGGCCGCCCAATACATGGCACCACTTCCCGGCACCTGAGAAGCCACCATACACTAGTGGAGAGCTCCATGTCAGACCATCAGCTGCTGCCTTCATCTATCTATAGCCTGTCTGCATGCAAATTGCTACATTACAGTGTCAGCAGCTGTGACGGGGAGGGGGGGCACCAAATTATAACTTGCCTCCGGGCGTCTGGGATGAACTTATGCCACTGAATGGGGCTATTGTAATTAATTTTTCACCAAATGTCAGAAACAACCCATGCAATCCACACATGCAAAGAAATCAAACCACAGATGTCCATAAATTAAGTTATGTGTAATACTGTGAAATGACACAGGGAAAAAGTATTGAACACGCTTACTGAAATTTATTTAATACTTCGTATAAAAGCATTTGTTGGTAATGAAAGCTTCAAGACGCCTCCTGTATGGAGAAACTAGTCGCATGCATTGCTCAGGTGTGATTTTGGCCCATTCTTCCACACAAACAGTCTTCAAATCTTGATGGTTCCGTAGGCCTCTTGTATGAACTCGGATCTTTAGTTCTATCCATAGATTTTCAATTGGATTCAAGTCAGGTGATTGGCTGGGCCATTCTAGCAGCTTTATTTTCTTTCTCTGAAACCAATTGAGAGTGTCCTTGGCTGTGTATTTGGGATCATTGACTTGCTGAAATGTCCACCCTTGTTTCACCATCAGCATCCTGGTAAGTGGCAGCAGATTTTTATCAAAAATGTCTCGGTACATTTTTCCATTTATCCTTCATTTATATGAAGTATGCCAGTACCATATGCTGTAAAACAGCCCCACACCATGATGTTCCCACCTCCAATTTCATTGTTGGTATGGTGTTTTTGGTGTGATGTGCAGTGCCATTGTCTTGCTGAAATGTCCACCCTTGTTTCATCTTCAGCATCCTGGTAGATGGCAGCAGATTTTGGTCTCATCTGACCAGATTATATTCTCCCAGTATTTCACAGGCTTATCCAAATGTTGTGCAGCAAACTTTAAATGAGCTTCAACATGCTTTTTCTTCTGCAATGGAGTCTTGCATGGTGAGCGTGCATACAGACCATGGTGGACGAGTGCATTACTTACTGTTTTCTTTGAAACAATTGTACCTGCTAATTCCAGGTCTTTCTGAAGCTCTCCACAAGTGGTCCTTGGCTCTTGAACAACTCTTCAGATAATTATTTTCACTCTTCTGTCAGAAATCGTGCGAGGAGCACCTGGTTGTGCCCGGTTTATGGTAAAATGATGCTCTTCACAATGGCCCCAATAGTGCTCACTAGAATATTCAGAAGTTTAGAAATCCTTCTGTAACCAATGCCATCAGTATGTTTTGCAACAATAAGGTTGCAAAGGTCTTGAGAGAGCTCTTTGCTTTTACCCATCATTAGATGGTTTCTTGTGTGACACCTTGGTAATGCAACACCTTTTTATAGGCCATCAGTTGGGATTGAACCAGTTTACAGTATATAATTTGCACAGACAAGGGGAAGGATTGCTTTCTAATTACTGATAGATTTCAGCTGGTATCTTGGCTATCAATGCCTTTTTGAACCTCCCTTTCTTCCTGTGTTCAATACTTTTTCCCTGTATCATTTCACATTATAACACATAATTTAATTTATGGACAAATACGGGTTGATTTAATTTCATGTGTGATTTGCATGGGTTGTTGCTGACATTTGGTGAAAATGTAATTACAATAGCCCCATTACAAATATATTTACTGAGAAAAATGTTGATGTGTTCAATACTCATTTTACCCGCTGTATGTATATATACTGTGTATATATATATATATATATATATATATATAGCCCTGTGTGTGTGTATATATATATATATATATATATATATATATATATATTTACACACACACACATACACATATTATGTGTATAAACCTTTTCCAAATAGCACACAATTGAGGCTATATATTAGTAGCATCTGTAATATTTAAGTGTAATTGTTAGTGTTTCAGTAATGTTTTCGAGTTGTTAGTCTAAAACCTTACTGGACCTTACTTGGAGGATCCTCTACGGCATACTTGCCTACTCTCCCAGTCCAACGTTTACTACTATCTTCTGAAGGGTAAGTGCACTGTTTCTTATTGAAAATTTATAAATTTTACATATTGTTCCTTTTTCACATATGTTTGAATAGTCGAGAATATTACTAGATAGCTCCAGAACCGCATTTCGATTCCAAGGGTTTCCCTTCTATTAGTATCCCGCTGGGCACCACCATCTTGTTTGAGCCATTAACAGTGATTTCTGGGGGTATGCCTTCAAGGATGCCCTTCTCTAACAGCATTCTCCCTCCTAATAGGGAGTCCTATCTAAAATCCTCTCTTTTACAGCACTAGGGTCAGAACCTTGTCTGCAATTGTGCTGACCAGTGTGGCTGCTGCAGTTATTACTGTAGTTACCTTTTGTGGATGCTCTGCTAGATTCCCTCCTCGTCTCCAGTGTCTCCTGTGGATACTCTGTGGGTTATTCATTTACTCTCCAGTGTCTCTTGAGGATACTCTGGTGGTTATTTATTTGATCTCCAGTGTCTTCTGTGGATTCTCTGCTGGTTATTCACCTGCTCTCTAATGTCTACTTTGGATCATATGTTGGTTATTCACCTACTCTCCAGTGCCTTCTGTGGATCCTCTGCAGTATCTTCTGTGGATCATCTGCTGGTTATTCATCTGCTTTCCATTGTCTTTTGTGGATCCTCTGCTGGTTATTCGTCTGCTCTACAGTGTCTTCTGTGGATCATCTGCTGGTTATTTATCTGCTCTCCAGAGTCTTTTGTGGATCCTCTGCTGATTAATTACCTGCTCTCTAGTATCTTCTGTGGATATTTTGCTGATTTTGTGCCTGCTCGTTAGTGTCTGTGGAAACTCTATTAATTACTCAGCTGCTAACTAGTGACTCTAGCATATACACTACTGGTTCCAGTAGTCCACAGGAATCTCCTCTCATTGTTTCCATTGAATTTCAGTATTATCTCCTCTGCACACTATTATTATCTTTAGCTTGGGTTCAATCCAGGGGGCCTTGACCTGCAGGAATACTGCAGTGGAGTCTGAATTCCCTTGCAGAAAACCCTGGTGAATAGCAGTACCCTGTTAGACTCCTTGCCACTGGGTTGTTTTTTCTAGCATGTGATGGCACAGAATCCCAAAAAAACACCAGTGAATCCTGACAGAGAGCATCAGTAACCACTTTATAATACAAAGACTGCCATTAAATATAGACAGTATCAGTGACTCACACAATAAAGCGATCATCAGTGACCGCTATACAATACAGAGAGTAATTGTGAGTTTCCTACTTACAGTAAAGAGAGTAGTTGCAACCTAAATATAATAGTTTTTTTATCTCCTTTATCTTTCCCCCAATATGTAACCCCTCCTATAAAATAATTAGCTACTTCAGTATCAACCCCTTTACAATCATTACCTTCATAATACTTAATATTATTTAGCCACAACATCATAAAATAATTCCATTTGTGTACAAACCCCCTAGTTTTCACCCTCAGGGCCCTATTAATCAACACTAAAATAACGGTTTTAAGGACATTTTCCTTAATTACCGTTTTTTTAGTATTTATTAACACATTTAACACAGGTGATATCACTGATATCTCCTGCTTAAGTCTGCCTGTGATAATTTCCACACACCCCATACATTAGTATGGGGATATAGATATTAGGCTACTCATCAAATTCCGAAAATTATGTATTTTCGGAATTTGATGGTGTTACTATACGCCACTCTCAGCTGGCATATAGTGGATTATACTTACCTGCTTTCAGCGTTAGCACGTCCTCCTTGGCTCCCTCCGTCGCTCCCTGGTCCCTCCTCTGCCTCCGGCTGCTGCTCTGACAGAGTGTTTTCTCCTGGGAGAACACAGTACAGTTTAAAAGAAAACAAAAATAACCCAGTAAAGTTTCAAAATAAAAATAAATAAATCTCCAGACGGGAGGTCCGGGGTCTGCGGCTGCAGGTAGGTGGGAGTGGAGGGGGAGAGTTGGGAGTGGTGGACGGACACAGAATTACCACAGCTATAATTAGCGCTGTTCATGCACCGCTTTTGTGAACGTAACAGCATATGCGCAGCACTGATTCCAGCTGCGATAAGTTAGAGTAGATAGGGAAAAGTATCTATTTTCTGAAAAGCTGTCATCACAAAAATAACAGCTTTTCGGAATAGATACTTATGGAGAGGAGGAATGATGAAGTCCTCTTGTAATTAGGTAGAACTCCATGCGAGTTCTAAACCTAATTACCTCCATCGATTTTTTAGTAATGATGAATAGGCTCCTCAGTCTAAAAAAAACATCTTAACCCCTTACCCTCTTATTCTTTGTTACGCAAAATTTTATCCATAGAGGTCTATGATTACAGCAATTCATAAATGAAAGTATTAGTAGATATACAGTATATTATGCATTGTGAAGTGAGCTAAATAATATCAATCCTAAAAGAAAATAATTTGGGGGTGGTAATGGGGGGTGGTTAGAAAAACGCAGGTATGTCTGACGATTTAAGCACCATTTCGTGGGCATGCATAAATTAGTAATTGCGATAAATTCATCTTGGTGGCATTGATCCAGCCACTCCAGGTCCCAATATCTGACTTACATTGCACAAGAAGCTTGGGATAGTTTGCTTGAAATAACTGGTGATAAGTCTTTGTGATACGGACACCCAAGTATTTAATCTGACATCGATACCACTAGAAAGGATTGTGTTGTGCCACTGTGTGTTTAGGTTCCCTTGAAATGTAAAAATCTAAGACCTCTGTTTTCTGCTGGTTAATTTTATATGCAGAGGGGCTGACATATTGAGTAAGTGGGGAAGTGAGGAGGCTGCTCCGGTCAATAGAACATTGTCTGCATATAACACAATCTTATGTTCCTGACTGCCCACCTTGATCCACTTAATGTGTAATGGTCTATAATCACCAGAAAAATTAAAGGAGGCAAAGGGCATCCCTGTCTGGTGCCATTGACGATAGTAAGGAGTGAAGAGGCAACCCCACTGGTCTACACTGATGCTCTGGGGTTATTGTATATGGCTGCAATATAATTTTAGAACTTCCCTCTGAAACCCATCGAACTTTAGACCCTAAACATGAAAGGCCATAATATGCGATAAAACTCTATTTCAGCGTCCAACCCCAGTACCTAGGCTGGGAGCTCTTGAGCATAAATAGCGTGGATCAGGTCAATAGATCATCGAGTGTTATCAAGAGCTTAGTGGATAGGTGTGAACCCCACCTGATCCAGGGGAATCAAAGTAGGAAGAGTGGGGCTCAGTCTGTTTGCTGATATCTTAGCATAAATTTTAATGTCAACAATTAGCAGAAATATGGGTCTGTAATTAATGCACTGTTCTGGGTCAGAGCCTTGATTTGGTATGACTTAGATGACAGCCAATCCAGGGCAAAAGAAACTCCATCTAGGATTTTGTTAAAAAATCCATTAGAAAAGGTGCTAGAGACTCCACACATTTTTTATACTATTGTGGAGTTAGGTCCTCAGGGCCCAGGTCTGCTGCAGATTTGAGTTCCTTGATTGCTACTAAAATCTCTTCATCAGAGAAATATGCATTCAGTGCATCACATTGTTGTTCAGTGAGGGTAGGAAGAAGATTAAATATCAGTTAAATATGGGTTAGGGGAGGTCTATGAGTGTCTGAGTAAACTACTCTTGAGGTGAAGTTCCTCATAGTAATCATATTGAATCATATTGCCTGGGTCACATGTAATTTTTCCAGTTGTGAAAAGTTTGAGTTTGTTGATCATCCCCAGGGCTCCTTTTTGTCTTATCTGCATTGTCATAATATCTTTGTTGCAGCTGGCACAACAGTATAGTATTCAGTAGGCTTCTAATGCTGGGTACACACTGGCAGAAATATTGGCCAATTAATTGATTGGCCAATTTTTTGGGTGCCTGTCAGCCAGTGTGTACCAGATATATCTGCCCATTGCGCTGTGTGTACGAACGGTTTGCCAACCGCTCATATACTTGCAGCAGAGGCCGTGGGGTGTAATGCCCTCGGCCAGCGGGACCCATGGCCAGATGACAGATGATGGTTTTTCAGTGTGTATAAGCAACCATCATCTGCAGATATACTGTATCTATCAGGTGTGTACCCAGCATAAGGTAGTCAATCTGGGTGAGCTAGTCAACAGCCTAGTGATCTCAGCTTCGAGAAATACTTGCTTTCTTTAATTTGCTGTTTTACTGATAAGCCAACCCGGTTTTGTGCCCTTATGGGCCCCTCACAATCACCCTCCTCTGAGGAGTTAATCTGGAATTACTCTAAAATAGACAACTGGATTTCTTGGTGAGTAGTGGGATTTAACAATATTGCATCTTCTAGTTGCTACCTCCATGGCTTCCAAGGGGGCAGTCTATGAGAATGAGGAAATGCCCGCTTGTTTTATCAGCAGAGCAAGAGAATGAGAAACCCATAACATATCTATCTTCAAGTACATCTGATGAGGGCCAGAGTAATGGGTATTGTCTCTAGCATATTTGTAAAACACCAAGAATCCCTAACCTCTGAATGCCATTAAGGAGGATTCAGGAGATACGCGGAAGGTCCAGTGAGGGCTTAGGGAAAAATTTACTAAGAATCATGTCTGTTTGAGATGCCTTTCACAGGCATGTTTGCCCTGTTTTTCAAACACAGATATTTACTAAAGACAAACATGGATGACAAAACACAAATCTTTCCGAAAACACGAGTGAAAGCACAAATAGAAATCAATACACCATTGGCCAAATTCGTAGGTGCTTTACATTGAAAGGACTACCACAGGGGCATTTACCAAAAATCGTGTCTGCTAACACGATTGTATATGAAGCAAACCCTGGACAAAATAGAAGTTTGAAAAAGACCCTCTCTTAAGCAGTGTGTTTAGCAGAAGCATACACAGATCAGTGTGATTTATGCATGAGTGTAAAGCAGGCATTAAATGGTTAATTTTTTTTTTTTAAATAATGATGTGGGGTTCTCCCCAAAAGCATAACCAGCACAATGAGCCGATCCTGGTCCTAAAAATATGGGGAAAAATTTGTGTAGGGGTCCCCCGTATTTTAAGAACCAGCACTGGGCTCTTTGAGCCAGCCCTGGCTCTAACTTTCAGTGAGTGAATATGTACTAAAATAATAAAACATTCGTTGTGTAAAGCAATTTTTTTTCAATATTTCCTTTACAGGGGGACTGTAGGACCCAGTGGGCTCCTAATGCCCGGGCTTGTTTGCATTTGTGGGTCTCCAAGTGTAGCAGTCTTGCTGGGACCTATAGTCCTACTGTAAAGTACAATATTAGTTTAAATCTAATTCTTACAACTATCAACCTCGCACTCACTCCCTAGGGGTGCGGCAGATAGCCCTGGACTTCAGCCCAGGCTTGGCGTACACTGGAGAGGGGGACTTTTTTATTCATCTCCCCAGGAATCCCTAGTGTTGGATGATTAGTTGGGGAGTTAATGCTTTGGCCAGGATGACCCCGTTAGGAGTGTGACATTACCCCCGTGACATTACCCCCGTGACAGTTGAGCCCAGTGCTGGTTCCTTAAATACTGGGGACCCCTATGCAAATTTTTCCCATATTTTTAGGACAAGGGCCTATTCAAAAACTGGTACTGGTTATGCTTTATTTTTTGGGGGGGCACTTTAATTTGAACCACTTAATGCCTGTTTTACACTCAAAGGCATGAACAAATAACATATTTATCTATGCATGCTTCTGTTAAACAAGCTGCTGATAGGCACTTCTATTGTGCTCAGTCCAAATATGACTGAATACACAAACTTGCAAACATGATTGCATCAGTGGAAAACATGATTCAGTAAAATAAAAATTTTAGTAAATTAGTGAGTTTGCTTTAATTAAACTCACTTGTATCCCTGCAATGCTCAGCGTATTTAATACTCAGACAGACATGATTCTTAGTAAATTTACTCGTTAGTGTGCAGGGAGTCATTTTGTTTAGGGAAGGTTCTTTAACATTGCTAAAGTCTCCCCCAAGTATAATATGTCTCTGGGCAACTCGCTCAATATATCTGTAGAAACTAGCAAAAAATGCACCTTGACCACTATTTGGAGCATAGATAGGGATTATGCAAAATTGTGTCAGTGTGGAGAGTGCCAATGAGGATCAAATATTGGCCTTACTGGTTAGCTATCAATTTAGTGACCACAAAGGGGACCTTTCTACTGACCAAGATCGCCACTCAATTCTTACAGTTAGCCGAAGTAAAGCATGTTTGTGAGAATAGGTTACCATGCAAAAGAGAGTGCTTACCAGTCAAATGGGTCTCCTGAAGCAGGTACTCTGTATGAATAGCTGCTAGGTTTAGTGCTCTGTATAGGTGCAGGATAAGGGTGGTTTGTATAACCATCTCCTGAAGCAGTGTTCACTTTTTGCCATCTCCAAGCCCCCAGAACCAGTGCGTGGTCAGTTCAGGTCATTGACATTGGTGAAAAGGACTTTCAATGCCATGTGAAACTAGGACTGGATCACATCACAAGTAGCAAATCTGACCAATATAGAGGATGGAGGGGTGAATGTCCAGTCGAGTTGGGAGGAAGGATCGAGAGCACAAATAACAGAAAAAGGGGAGAATCCACTCAAAAATAAAAAAAAGAAAAGCCTGATGAGGACCAAATCCTTAAAGGTTTAGGCCCCAGTAGGGCATATACACATATTCAACAGTAAAAGTAGTGTAAGTTTAGCAGTGAAGGTACATGGGGGCAGTTGAAAAGGTAACCAAGGTCCAGTAAGACCCCCAGGGCCCTAATGGTCTGTCAAAACAAAACGGTTCCAGGTTTAAATGTGTAGGAATAGATCCATGCAATCCATTAAATATCTAATGGGGGGGGGGGGTTTGGGAAAGTCACAGGAGGGACATACATATGAAAAAGCAAGTGCAATGTGAGAGAGGGCTAAATAATAAAAGAGAGAGTGGGGAAGAGCTTAGAAACACAAGCAGAGGAGGGTGGCAAAACTGCAATTGATGGACAATATGAGCTGGTAAACAGTCCTATAAAACCAAATACAATTAAGAAACCGGTACAAAAAAAATCTAATAACAGCCTCCCTAGTAGGTAGTTAGGGTAAAGTAGGTCCACTAGGTGGCGAGTATAAAGTAGAGTTGAAACTTACTGGACAGATTGCAAGAAGCCAGGGGAGGCTAGTACAATCAAAGCAGCAAGATCTAAACAGTTTGAGTATCCAACTTTAAACTAAGGAGGGGAACATATAATAAGTAATTTGTATAGTAATGCATAGCGGAAAAGCAATGTTGAACATAGAATGGAGATTCTAGAACATAAACATTCTAGATAGTATATTAAACCTTACTCAGCAAACTAGGAGGTCTAGTACAATATCACAGAAGATGTCCAAAGGAGATGAAGTCAGGAAGCCGACAGTTGAAATGCCGACCGCCGGCTTCCCGACTGTCAAATCCCATCAAGGTACTAATGACAGGCGTCGAAATCCTGCTGCCTGCCATTAGACCTATGCCCAAAGCCCGGCATACCGAACGAAGTTAAGCCGGGGGGGAGGAGGGTTAGGTTTTAGGGCTCCCAGGGGGACTTAGGGTTAGTCACCCCCCCAGGAGGGTTAGGTTTTGGCTAGGGGAAGGGGAGGTTAGGGTTAGGCACCCCCGGTGGAGGTTAGGGTTAGGCACCCCCCCGGGAATCTTAGGTTTAGGCTGCGGGGAAGGGAGGTTAGGTTTAGGCACTTAGAAGGGGGTTAGGGTTAGGTACTAGGGGGGAGGTTAGGGTTAGTCACCCCTAAGGGAGTGATAGGGGAGGGTGTAGGACCAAAATTAGCTGTCGGCATCTTCACCCTTGCTGGGCTTCTGCTGCCGGGATTTGAACCATGTGGCTGGCGGTATTACTTACTGATTCCATCCAAAGCACCCGACCAAGAGGTCAGGAACCCTCTAAAACAGCATGTACAGTACCATCAGCACACAAAGATGTGCCAAAAATAAACACACATGGTAAAATCTCTGCTAGTTGTTACTTAGGAACACTTAGCAGGAATGTAATGGCAAGAATATAATGAACAGTGTGTAACATAAACATTTTAAATAGTACAACAAATCTAACTCAGCAAACTATAAGGGCTAACCCAGTATCACAGGAGGTGCACTAAATAAATGATCAATATGTGAGGTCACAAAGTACTAAATAACAACTAATAGCACACCCCATAGGACATCTGGACAAACAGAGATAAACGACAGGAGACCATAAACACAAGCAAGATTTTAAATCAAACAACTGAGAAAGCCCTGGAACTAGGGTATAAAGGCATTTGCATCCACAAGAACAGGGTCTGAAGAGAGACTACACACTGCATATCAGTAGGAAAGAACAAACAGACCTTTGGTCACAACAATAAAGGAGGTCGGGGAATGGAGGTGTTTCCTTCTTGCCGACGGCCTGTTTTGGACCACTGCTGAGCCAGGGATCAACGCCTTTGTGGCTTTAGAGATCCATATAAGGTGGAAGCAACAGAACACTCTGGAAGAATCCCCAGCGATTCCAATAGCTTTTGACCTTGCTCTAATGTTTTGGCTGAGTGTATTGTATTGTCTGCCGTGACCCATAATTAGAAACTGAATTCCAGCTGTATTTGAGGTTACATTGCCGAAGAACCCATGTAATGGGTAGCAAGTCTGTGTTTCTGTAAGGGGCAACATCTTAGAAGATCTGAATGTACATATCTCAAAAAATCATGGAGGGACTGTCTTTTGCCATGGCAATCATTTTCTCCTTGGTGCGTAAATAGTAGAGATGTGCGCGGACCCCCATGTTTTGGTTTTATTTCATCATTGTGTTTTGGTTTTGCCAAAGCTACCTCATGTATTTTGGTTATATATCTGTATTTTTCTTTGCATTTAAAAAAACATGTAAAATCATGTAATATGGACCTGTTTTTTTCCAACAATATTATTAACCTAAATAACATTAATTTGCAGCCATTTCCAGTAAATTTTGACCAGCTCACAGCTCATAATATTGAACACCAACATTGGCCAAAGGCTGGCTGGCTAAACTAAGCAACAGAGCACAGCACAAACACATGGCAGTTCAAATGAATATAGCACATTTATGAAACATTGCAGCACAGCAGTGCTGCAAAGTTTTCTTTAATGAAGAACTAGATCAGAGGCCTGAGGGCATTACAGGGAAATGAAGGTGGAGTAGGTATGACTATGTAGTGAAAGAGAGGTAAACGATTAATTAATTGATTGATTGATTAATTAATTGATTAAGATAATTTAATTTGAGATGGGGACTTGTTTTGCAGCAACTAAGAAAAGGCCATACAAAAATACAATTTATATTGTTCACGTTCATATTACTGAATAATAATAAATATGCTCCATAATTCTTTATGTGAGGCACCACATTTCTGGTTAAAAATGTGTTGCAAATTAGTAATGTATTAGACCAATAACCAATAAAAATGTTTGTCTATGCAAAAAAGACATTCACCAAAGCCCCCTAAAAATATATAGCCATTAATGAAAAGAAAAGTGATGCAAGATGGAATTGTCCTTGGGCCCTCCTATCCACCTGCCTTTATGTTATATATTAAAAAGGACATGCACAGTTTAACAAACCAAATACTTCAGTGACAGGGACTGACACTTTTGTGGCTAAAGTGCTTGGTTTGTTTGGGCCCACACAAAACAAGCTACCAATGGGCTTAAGACTGCTAACAGCATTGTTAATCATCTCTACACTTGGAATATGACATTATCATCCTCATCCTCCTTACCATCATCAGAGTTAACATCATCATCATCACACTATAGTAGCTCATTCCCACTTGAATTCACAGTTAGAGAAGTCTCTGTACTTTGTTGCATTTGGCAGCAAAGGTCTTCCTAATAGAATTTGTGGTTTGCTTTTAGGAACATGAGTTTTTCCACATTTTGAGAAGTAGTCTCCTACGCAGATCTTTCCGAGTATACACTGAAGGGTGGACAGTTAAGTACACCAAAGCTAGTTTCTACAAGGGGCTCCAAATTGCCTTTTTTCCCTCCCAGTAATCAAAAGGACTGTGTGGAATGCTAATTTGTAAATTTTCTTTAAAATAATCCTCCCCCATCCTTTTGATGGTTAGTGTATCAGATTGAAACACAGTAAAGGTGTCAACAATCGTGGGAAATTCTTTTAAGCTTGATCAGATGTCAAAATGGTGTTTTACTGTGGTGTGCTGTGTTGACACATTATCCTCACACTCTGTGGCTCTCTTGGAAAAGGTCAGTTGTCATCTGGCAGCAGCATTTGCAGGAGAAACTGAACCAGGAGATGTTGTAATGTCATGTGCAATTTGAGCTGACAACTTGCTGGCAAGGAGCTCTTTGCATCTCTTAAGATCTGTGTCAGTTGGAAAGAAAGACATTACATACAACTTTAATCTAGGTTCACGCATTGGTTGCCAAAATGTAGTGATCAAATTGCAAGATCTAATGAAGTTGATCTACAAATCCATACTGTAGTTAGAGGAATCACTTTGTTTAATCTCCCCCTTCAATCTCTCTAACTGCTTTTCTAGTTGCTTTATTAAGGGAATCACCATTAAGCATAGTTGCCAAAATACAGTGATCAAATTGCAAGATCTTGACAACCCTTTGGTCCTGGCAAAGTGAATAATGAAGTTGATCTACTAAGCCATAGTTAGCGGATCACTTTGTTTAATCTCCTCCTTCAGTCTGTCACAACTGGGTACTAGGGAAACCTCTGATGAGGTTAAGAACTGGGGGGTTACAGGCTAAGTCTCCTAATTGCGGCCAAACCAAGGTTTGAATAGACCTGCCCAGAAGCGCGGAGTCGAACTTAATTGGTGTTTTTTTCCAGTGACCCCTCCAATTGGGATTTGTGTTTTCGCTGCACCAAATGAGCAGGTCACAGCCCTCTGGACAGGTACCTGGGAGTGACAGAAGACTGAATATATATATATATATATATATATATAGATACGTAACACAGGAAACACTAGAAATAACACAGAGGAATGGCTAGGACTGAAACACAGGGACTGAGTACACTAAGATGCTCCGGAGACATACTGGATGTGCAGGGATGAATTTATACTGAAACAGGAACAAGGTACACGAAGATGCCACATGGGGGCGCACTTGAAGTGTAGATGGGACTTGTACTGAACACAGGGACTAAGTGCACAAGGATGCCACTTGGGAGTACACTGGAGGTGTAGATGGGACTTGTACAGAAGCACAGGGATAGGGTACACAAGGATTGCTATAACACCTCCAAGTTTTTTTTGCCTTTTGCTATGTATATGTGCATTTATGTTTATTGTTTTATTGTGTATTATTTCCTCCGATTGGCACTGGCATCTTGGAAAAACCTAGCCGCTACCACCAGCTGCCGTCCACGAAGATTACCGGACAGCTGGCTCTCACTATTTATGCATTGAACCCTGCAGTTTATAGACGGAATCACATGGAGGCAGCCCGGCACGCTGCATTACACGGAGGCAGTCCGGCAGGTTGCTGGCACTAAGGAGGAGAGTGGATAGAGCGAACACACTTTCCAGTCCAGGCAGGTGACCATTAACATCACTGGTGAGGCTTCAGGAGATCTGAGAGGAGACCCTCGGACCCAGTTACCTCTTTCAGCTGAGGTGAGCAACCTGGACCCAAGCGAGAAATATACCACGGCACTGTGGCCGGAGGCCGACCATACGGGGTTAATGGCTGCCACAGCACTGAAGGGGTTAACCCCAGTGCTGTGCCGCCATTTTTAAAAGGCGCCAGGCGCCCAAAATGTATACTCTGCGCTACGCGCTGAGTGTTGATAAGTGTTTTTAATGTTCTATATGCTGCGGCCTGGACTTGCTGCACTGGGGAAGTGTAGGTAGAGTGTGTCATGGCCGCTGCGGGACAGGGAGAGCCAGCTCCCACTGCGACCAGCGCTGAAACCGTTAAAGTAGACAGTTTAAAAGCACAGATGTACATGGTTCATAGTAAACTGTATTAATATACACATTTTGCGGTAGAGCACTGCATCTGCAATGCATTGGTGTATAAAGTAAAGTAGTATAGTCTATGACATGTTTGAATATATTTTTTGTATGTAATATGGGTTTAAATGCACTTATAGAAATGTAAAATGTCTTGATCTCTGGAGACAAACTGCTGGTTAGACGTCCTCACCTATTGATGGATATGGTAATTACCCTATAGCCTGGCAGTGGGGGGTTAGGTGGTGACTGAAGAAGCCTTTCCTTTGAAATGCGGGCTAGGGAGACTCCTGTGTGTCTGTATACCAAGCAAAGTTGTAAAAGACAAGTTGTTTGTGTTTAGGAAGCTTCTATGTTGTGTAAGAACTTAGAAGGTGTAAGACTCAGAAAGCCCAAACTGGTTTAGTCATAGACATGTGAAGAGACGAATGCAATAGGAATTTGCATTATATTTACCTTTTCAGAACAGTATATGCTAACTCAGTTTGTGCTTAGGAAAGCAAATGTTTTTGGGTGGTATCAAGGAAATTGATTTCATTTCTGTGAAATGTAAGACGTATTTATTTATGTTTTCTGAGCTAGAATGATTGGCTAGAAGGAGCACAGGGTGGATTTGCCCCCTGTGATGTTGTGTGTAAGAATGACATAAAAAGAGGGACTGTGAGCCCTGTATGTGTACAACCCTGTAACTCCTGTGTGGAGAAGATTTGCTGTAACATCTTGTATGCTGATATTCCCCTTCAGGCGGAAGGGAGGGTCTTTTTTAAGACTTTGAGCAATAAACACCTTGCCTGACTTCAATGGTATCTCAATCCTGCGACTAACAGAATTGCGCAAAACGCTATTCCGTTCTCCTGCTGTTCTGGGTAAGAGCTCCGTGTCTCCAAGTTCAAGCCCTCTGCCAGCTACCGTGCAGACCTGGTCCATTGCGAGGGATCAGGTGGGAACAGCCGACACCAACCAGGAGGTGTGTCTGCAGTTAGTCAAACGCATACGCAGCAGAAGCGGTTCCAGGTTCCGAGGCAGGAGCCTGAGTGTACCTAATAAGCGGTTCCAAACGCCGATGGTAGAGTTTGGTGGTGGCAGCATTGTTACACGCCCACGGCGCAGTGGGCGGAGTCAGTGACAGGCGGTCACTGACGGTGAGTGGGAGTCCAAAAGCGCTAACCCGTGACCAGGGACGGCCTAGGCGAAAGGCGTCCGGTCACATCTGGTGGCATAGCGGTGGGATAATCCCAGGCGGCTTTTCGGTCACCCGACGAGAGAAGCCGAGTTACTCAGGAGAGGAGTAACTGCAGTTCAGGAGAACGCGCAGGATGACTGATTACAGCGGAATGGAGTTGCATCAGACGGAGGTGGAAAGTGCGGCCAGCGTAACAAAGGACGCCCCTCAGAACGTGGTGAGAGCAACAAATCCCGCTCCCTCTCGCAGCAGTTATGTTTCTCAGCATTCCCCAGCATGGCAGGGATCCCAACGAATGGATACCCTAGCGGAGAAAAGGCAACGGAACAAGAATGTATGCTCATCATTCGGATGTGGCATGACGAGCGGGCACCACGGCCCGTGGTACCCCAAGCACCGTTGCAGACTGCTGTACCAGGATCAGGACGTATACAGTTTGCCAAGTTTGCAGACAGTGATGGGGACATTGATGGACATTTGCAAGTATTTGAAAGGACTTGTAAACTACACGATTTACCCAAGCAGGAGTGGGTCAGACACCTGGTGCCCACACTGCACGGAGAGGCCCTGGAGGCCTATCGAGGAGTGGCCATCGAGGACTGCGGTAACTATGACGAAGTCATAAGGGCCCTCCTACAGCGATACTTTGTCACTCCTGAGTCCTACAGGAAAAAGTTCCGGGACTTGCCCAAGAACCCTACCAGCACCCATGAGCAGTTCGCCACCCAGCTGAGGCAGTACGTGGTGAAGTGGGTGAAGGGATCTGGTGCCACTACCTGGGACGCACTAATTGATCTGCTGTGCCAAGAGCAGTTCTACCGCAGGTGCGCCCTAGAGGTGAAGGAGTGGGTGCTAGACAGGGAGCCACCCAGCTTGAAGATGGCGGCCCAGTTAGCAGACAAGTATGTGGCAATTCGGCCACAAGGGCAGAAGTGCCTGACTATCAGCAGACCCCAATGGACTGTACAACCAGGGGAACACCCCTCTTCTGCTCATCACCCCCCAAAGCGGGCATCCTCCAACCCGGGTGCTCTTGGCCAGCAATCGCCCCGCCCTGTCCCTGCAAATAATCAGAGACCACCGGGGCCCCGACTGGACAAGAAGTGTTATGACTGTGGGAAAATCGGACATCTGAGGATGAACTGTCCCACACCCCAAGCACCCCAGACTCGTGCCCCAAACCCGAGTGCTGGAGCCCGGCTTGCTTGCCTGACTCGGGGAGGTGAGCCCAAAGAGACTGTTCCTACTCCAGACAGTCCAATGGAGTGTGGGGAGAATCAGGTGAACTCTACGGAGAGAGTCACCTGCATTGCCAAGGGGCCACCCCAAAATATGTGGCGGCACCTGCAGATGGTCCAAGTGGGGCCCCTGCAGGGACAAGGATTAAGAGACTCTGGGGCCTCAATAACTGTTGTAAGCCCCAGCCTAATTGATCCTGCTGCAGTACTGCCAGGTCGCACTGCCAAAGTGACCGTGGCAGGCGGAATGGAGCAAGAGGTACCTGTGGCGAGAGTCTACCTGGACTGGGGAGCTGGCCCAGAGTTGAGGGACGTTGCCATCATGGATGGCCTTCCAACCGATGTGGTCCTGGGGAATGACCTTGGTGGTGGAATTGTTACCACGTTTGCTGACGCCATCGCCCGGAGTCAAGTTTCCGGATCACAGTCTACCTCAACTGCACCAGAACAGCCCAGCCCAGAGGAAAAGACCACAGCGGCTAGACAACTGCCAGCGCAGCTTACCACAGCATCAACCAGCCCAGAGGAAAAGGTTACAGCGGCTAGATCAGCACATCTACCCAGCATGCCTTTTGCCTCTGGTATGCCTACGTCCCCTAGCAACGCAGAGGATGTTGGTTCCGGCTCGTCGGATCCTGTGAGGGTGCCCAGTGATGCTCCTGTCCCTAGTGGTTTGCCAACTCCGGCGGTGAGTATGAATGACCACACTGACTTCCCTTTGACTGACCTCAACCAAACTGACCCTAGCAATCCCAACCCATATCCCCCTGTAGACTGTCCCTACTTAGAAGGAAGTGAGGGCCCCAGACAGGAGTTCAGGGAAGCTCAGCTTGCTGACCCATATCTGGAAGGCATATCGTGCCAAGCTGGCAGCGGCCTTTCAGGGGTAGCGGCAGTGAGTGTGACCTGGCGGGAAGGGTTAAGGTACAGGGTAGCCAGGAAGGTAGAAGGGGATAGGCCAGTTAGGGAGCAAGGTCCCCTGCTTGTGCCAAGTAGATCGGGGAAGACACGCAGCCTACCCGTGGTGGATTCCACACGGAGCTCAGAGGCTGGTGATCTGCCCGCCATCACTGTGGAACAGGTAGCGGACAAGGTGGTGAGAGGAGACCTAGGTGACAGGGTAGGTTCCCCTAGTCATAGGTCATTGGAGGAGGATGGTAGGGCAGGTCTGACAGATAGCGCAGACGGATGCCCGGTGGAGATGACAGAGGTGCAGTGCCCAGGGTATAGAGTGGGGGGAGACAGTGGTAGGCCCAGACCAGTAGGTGTGGAGGCAACCAGAGACTGTCCCCGTCCCACAGCCCCAAGACAGGTACTGACCTTAGAAACTGTAAGGCCCTACGGACGAGTAGTAGTACTGTAGTGACACCCCTTACAGAGTTGACCAGGGAGGGACTTCCCAAGTCAGTGGACTGGATACCCGCTTGTGAGTTGGCATTCCAGTCATTGAAGGAGGCTCTGGTACCAGCTCCAGTGCAGATGGCGCAATTTCAGGATCAGGACATTGTGGTACGAACTAATGCGTCATTGCACGGACTGGGAGCAGTACAGAGCCAGGAGGAGCCAGATGGGCAGGAGCACCCTTTGGCTTGTTTGAGCCGTATACTGCTATGGTGGGAGGTGGGGTATGCCACAATTGGAACACAGCAGTTGGCAATTGTTTGGGCATTGGACCACCTTCAGCACTGTGTGTGTGACTGGTCCCCCAAAAGGGAAACTGGCAGACTGTTGTGGTGGAGCCTTGGACTTCAGTGTGACTATTGGGACATTGTGTACCAACAAGGAAAGGCCCACTGCAATATGGATGAACTGTCCAGGCCGGAGCCGAAGCCCCCCAGGTAGTTTCCCTGAACCCCCCAAGAGACTGCGGGACCAGGAGCCAAATCGTTGGGACATGGCCCTCTGGTGGCCCGCTTGAGGGGGGGGGAGAAGTGTGGCCGGAGGCCGACCACACGGGGTTAATGGCTGCCACAGCACTGAAGGGGTTAACCCCAGTGCTGTGCCGCCATTTTTAAAAGGCGCCAGGCGCCCAAAATGTATACTCTGCGCTACGCGCTGAGTGTTGATAAGTGTTTTTAATGTTCTATATGCCGCGGCCTGGACTTGCTGCACTGGGGAAGTGTAGGGTAGAGTGTGTCATGGCCGCTGCGGGACAGGGAGAGCCAGCTCCCACTGCGACCAGCGCTGAAACCGTTAAAGTAGACAGTTTAAAAGCACAGATGTACATGGTTAATAGTAAACTGTATTAATATACACATTTTGCGGTAGAGCACTGCATCTGCAATGCATTGGTGTATAAAGTAAAGTAGTATAGTCTATGACATGTTTGAATATATTTTTTGTATGTAATATGGGTTTAAATGCACTTATAGAAATGTAAAATGTCTTGATCTCTGGAGACAAACTGCTGGTTAGACGTCCTCACCTATTGATGGATATGGTAATTACCCTATAGCCTGGCAGTGGGGGGTTAGGTGGTGACTGAAGAAGCCTTTCCTTTGAAATGCGGGCTAGGGAGACTCCTGTGTGTCTGTATACCAAGCAAAGTTGTAAAAGACAAGTTGTTTGTGTTTAGGAAGCTTCTATGTTGTGTAAGAACTTAGAAGGTGTAAGACTCAGAAAGCCCAAACTGGTTTAGTCATAGACATGTGAAGAGACGAATGCAATAGGAATTTGCATTATATTTACCTTTTCAGAACAGTATATGCTAACTCAGTTTGTGCTTAGGAAAGCAAATGTTTTTGGGTGGTATCAAGGAAATTGATTTCATTTCTGTGAAATGTAAGACGTATTTATTTATGTTTTCTGAGCTAGAATGATTGGCTAGAAGGAGCACAGGGTGGATTTGCCCCCTGTGATGTTGTGTGTAAGAATGACATAAAAAGAGGGACTGTGAGCCCTGTATGTGTACAACCCTGTAACTCCTGTGTGGAGAAGATTTGCTGTAACATCTTGTATGCTGATATTCCCCTTCAGGCGGAAGGGAGGGTCTTTTTTAAGACTTTGAGCAATAAACACCTTGCCTGACTTCAATGGTATCTCAATCCTGCGACTAACAGAATTGCGCAAAACGCTATTCCGTTCTCCTGCTGTTCTGGGTAAGAGCTCCGTGTCTCCAAGTTCAAGCCCTCTGCCAGCTACCGTGCAGACCTGGTCCATTGCGAGGGATCAGGTGGGAACAGCCGACACCAACCAGGAGGTGTGTCTGCAGTTAGTCAAACGCATACGCAGCAGAAGCGGTTCCAGGTTCCGAGGCAGGAGCCTGAGTGTACCTAATAAGCGGTTCCAAACGCCGATGGTAGAGTTTGGTGGTGGCAGCATTGTTACACGCCCACGGCGCAGTGGGCGGAGTCAGTGACAGGCGGTCACTGACGGTGAGTGGGAGTCCAAAAGCGCTAACCCGTGACCAGGGACGGCCTAGGCGAAAGGCGTCCGGTCACATCTGGTGGCATAGCGGTGGGATAATCCCAGGCGGCTTTTCGGTCACCCGACGAGAGAAGCCGAGTTACTCAGGAGAGGAGTAACTGCAGTTCAGGAGAACGCGCAGGATGACTGATTACAGCGGAATGGAGTTGCATCAGACGGAGGTGGAAAGTGCGGCCAGCGTAACAAAGGACGCCCCTCAGAACGTGGTGAGAGCAACAAATCCCGCTCCCTCTCGCAGCAGTTATGTTTCTCAGCATTCCCCAGCATGGCAGGGATCCCAACGAATGGATACCCTAGCGGAGAAAAGGCAACGGAACAAGAATGTATGCTCATCATTTGGATGTGGCATGACGAGCGGGCACCACGGCCCGTGGTACCCCAAGCACCGTTGCAGACTGCTGTACCAGGATCAGGACGTATACAGTTTGCCAAGTTTGCAGACAGTGATGGGGACATTGATGGACATTTGCAAGTATTTGAAAGGACTTGTAAACTACACGATTTACCCAAGCAGGAGTGGGTCAGACACCTGGTGCCCACACTGCACGGAGAGGCCCTGGAGGCCTATCGAGGAGTGGCCATCGAGGACTGCGGTAACTATGACGAAGTCATAAGGGCCCTCCTACAGCGATACTTTGTCACTCCTGAGTCCTACAGGAAAAAGTTCCGGGACTTGCCCAAGAACCCTACCAGCACCCATGAGCAGTTCGCCACCCAGCTGAGGCAGTACGTGGTGAAGTGGGTGAAGGGATCTGGTGCCACTACCTGGGACGCACTAATTGATCTGCTGTGCCAAGAGCAGTTCTACCGCAGGTGCGCCCTAGAGGTGAAGGAGTGGGTGCTAGACAGGGAGCCACCCAGCTTGAAGATGGCGGCCCAGTTAGCAGACAAGTATGTGGCAATTCGGCCACAAGGGCAGAAGTGCCTGACTATCAGCAGACCCCAATGGACTGTACAACCAGGGGAACACCCCTCTTCTGCTCATCACCCCCCAAAGCGGGCATCCTCCAACCCGGGTGCTCTTGGCCAGCAATCGCCCCGCCCTGTCCCTGCAAATAATCAGAGACCACCGGGGCCCCGACTGGACAAGAAGTGTTATGACTGTGGGAAAATCGGACATCTGAGGATGAACTGTCCCACACCCCAAGCACCCCAGACTCGTGCCCCAAACCCGAGTGCTGGAGCCCGGCTTGCTTGCCTGACTCGGGGAGGTGAGCCCAAAGAGACTGTTCCTACTCCAGACAGTCCAATGGAGTGTGGGGAGAATCAGGTGAACTCTACGGAGAGAGTCACCTGCATTGCCAAGGGGCCACCCCAAAATATGTGGCGGCACCTGCAGATGGTCCAAGTGGGGCCCCTGCAGGGACAAGGATTAAGAGACTCTGGGGCCTCAATAACTGTTGTAAGCCCCAGCCTAATTGATCCTGCTGCAGTACTGCCAGGTCGCACTGCCAAAGTGACCGTGGCAGGCGGAATGGAGCAAGAGGTACCTGTGGCGAGAGTCTACCTGGACTGGGGAGCTGGCCCAGAGTTGAGGGACGTTGCCATCATGGATGGCCTTCCAACCGATGTGGTCCTGGGGAATGACCTTGGTGGTGGAATTGTTACCACGTTTGCTGACGCCATCGCCCGGAGTCAAGTTTCCGGATCACAGTCTACCTCAACTGCACCAGAACAGCCCAGCCCAGAGGAAAAGACCACAGCGGCTAGACAACTGCCAGCGCAGCTTACCACAGCATCAACCAGCCCAGAGGAAAAGGTTACAGCGGCTAGATCAGCACATCTACCCAGCATGCCTTTTGCCTCTGGTATGCCTACGTCCCCTAGCAACGCAGAGGATGTTGGTTCCGGCTCGTCGGATCCTGTGAGGGTGCCCAGTGATGCTCCTGTCCCTAGTGGTTTGCCAACTCCGGCGGTGAGTATGAATGACCACACTGACTTCCCTTTGACTGACCTCAACCAAACTGACCCTAGCAATCCCAACCCATATCCCCCTGTAGACTGTCCCTACTTAGAAGGAAGTGAGGGCCCCAGACAGGAGTTCAGGGAAGCTCAGCTTGCTGACCCATATCTGGAAGGCATATCGTGCCAAGCTGGCAGCGGCCTTTCAGGGGTAGCGGCAGTGAGTGTGACCTGGCGGGAAGGGTTAAGGTACAGGGTAGCCAGGAAGGTAGAAGGGGATAGGCCAGTTAGGGAGCAAGGTCCCCTGCTTGTGCCAAGTAGATCGGGGAAGACACGCAGCCTACCCGTGGTGGATTCCACACGGAGCTCAGAGGCTGGTGATCTGCCCGCCATCACTGTGGAACAGGTAGCGGACAAGGTGGTGAGAGGAGACCTAGGTGACAGGGTAGGTTCCCCTAGTCATAGGTCATTGGAGGAGGATGGTAGGGCAGGTCTGACAGATAGCGCAGACGGATGCCCGGTGGAGATGACAGAGGTGCAGTGCCCAGGGTATAGAGTGGGGGGAGACAGTGGTAGGCCCAGACCAGTAGGTGTGGAGGCAACCAGAGACTGTCCCCGTCCCACAGCCCCAAGACAGGTACTGACCTTAGAAACTGTAAGGCCCTACGGACGAGTAGTAGTACTGTAGTGACACCCCTTACAGAGTTGACCAGGGAGGGACTTCCCAAGTCAGTGGACTGGATACCCGCTTGTGAGTTGGCATTCCAGTCATTGAAGGAGGCTCTGGTACCAGCTCCAGTGCAGATGGCGCAATTTCAGGATCAGGACATTGTGGTACGAACTAATGCGTCATTGCACGGACTGGGAGCAGTACAGAGCCAGGAGGAGCCAGATGGGCAGGAGCACCCTTTGGCTTGTTTGAGCCGTATACTGCTATGGTGGGAGGTGGGGTATGCCACAATTGGAACACAGCAGTTGGCAATTGTTTGGGCATTGGACCACCTTCAGCACTGTGTGTGTGACTGGTCCCCCAAAAGGGAAACTGGCAGACTGTTGTGGTGGAGCCTTGGACTTCAGTGTGACTATTGGGACATTGTGTACCAACAAGGAAAGGCCCACTGCAATATGGATGAACTGTCCAGGCCGGAGCCGAAGCCCCCCAGGTAGTTTCCCTGAACCCCCCAAGAGACTGCGGGACCAGGAGCCAAATCGTTGGGACATGGCCCTCTGGTGGCCCGCTTGAGGGGGGGGGAGAAGTGTGGCCGGAGGCCGACCACACGGGGTTAATGGCTGCCACAGCACTGAAGGGGTTAACCCCAGTGCTGTGCCGCCATTTTTAAAAGGCGCCAGGCGCCCAAAATGTATACTCTGCGCTACGCGCTGAGTGTTGATAAGTGTTTTTAATGTTCTATATGCCGCGGCCTGGACTTGCTGCACTGGGGAAGTGTAGGGTAGAGTGTGTCATGGCCGCTGCGGGACAGGGAGAGCCAGCTCCCACTGCGACCAGCGCTGAAACCGTTAAAGTAGACAGTTTAAAAGCACAGATGTACATGGTTAATAGTAAACTGTATTAATATACACATTTTGCGGTAGAGCACTGCATCTGCAATGCATTGGTGTATAAAGTAAAGTAGTATAGTCTATGACATGTTTGAATATATTTTTTGTATGTAATATGGGTTTAAATGCACTTATAGAAATGTAAAATGTCTTGATCTCTGGAGACAAACTGCTGGTTAGACGTCCTCACCTATTGATGGATATGGTAATTACCCTATAGCCTGGCAGTGGGGGGTTAGGTGGTGACTGAAGAAGCCTTTCCTTTGAAATGCGGGCTAGGGAGACTCCTGTGTGTCTGTATACCAAGCAAAGTTGTAAAAGACAAGTTGTTTGTGTTTAGGAAGCTTCTATGTTGTGTAAGAACTTAGAAGGTGTAAGACTCAGAAAGCCCAAACTGGTTTAGTCATAGACATGTGAAGAGACGAATGCAATAGGAATTTGCATTATATTTACCTTTTCAGAACAGTATATGCTAACTCAGTTTGTGCTTAGGAAAGCAAATGTTTTTGGGTGGTATCAAGGAAATTGATTTCATTTCTGTGAAATGTAAGACGTATTTATTTATGTTTTCTGAGCTAGAATGATTGGCTAGAAGGAGCACAGGGTGGATTTGCCCCCTGTAATGTTGTGTGTAAGAATGACATAAAAAGAGGGACTGTGAGCCCTGTATGTGTACAACCCTGTAACTCCTGTGTGGAGAAGATTTGCTGTAACATCTTGTATGCTGATATTCCCCTTCAGGCGGAAGGGAGGGTCTTTTTTAAGACTTTGAGCAATAAACACCTTGCCTGACTTCAATGGTATCTCAATCCTGCGACTAACAGAATTGCGCAAAACGCTATTCCGTTCTCCTGCTGTTCTGGGTAAGAGCTCCGTGTCTCCAAGTTCAAGCCCTCTGCCAGCTACCGTGCAGACCTGGTCCATTGCGAGGGATCAGGTGGGAACAGCCGACACCAACCAGGAGGTGTGTCTGCAGTTAGTCAAACGCATACGCAGCAGAAGCGGTTCCAGGTTCCGAGGCAGGAGCCTGAGTGTACCTAATAAGCGGTTCCAAACGCCGATGGTAGAGTTTGGTGGTGGCAGCATCGTTACACGCCCACGGCGCAGTGGGCGGAGTCAGTGACAGGCGGTCACTGACGGTGAGTGGGAGTCCAAAAGCGCTAACCCGTGACCAGGGACGGCCTAGGCGAAAGGCGTCCGGTCACAGGCACCCTCAGGGTAACGAACATTTATTTCATCTCTATCTCCCACACTCCTGTGCCATACCCATTGGAAATATCTTTCATTACTGTGGATTGGACATTGTGGACAGCTCTATATTGGGTGAGACCTTATTCCACTAATATTATTTTCCAACACATGGACTGATATTGTCAGGGAAGTTATATTGAAGGAACTTTTCATCTTCCTCATTTATAGCAGCTTGGTTATTTATTCAACACAGCCATTAGGCACTTCATTTATATGTATATGTGCATTTATGTTTATTGTTTTATTGTGTATTAAATTATTCTTGCTGTCTACACTCCTTTTTTGTTCTAGCAGCTGCTACAATTTTCTACATGTGGTTGCTAAATGCTGAAAATGTCCAGAATTTTTTCCAGAAACAGACACCATCTCCTGCATGCCCCAATAATGTTTTTTTTATTTGAACCACCAAGTCTATTGCGTGAGCAAAACTTGGGATGTGTTAAAAAGCACCCAGTTGTAATGTTCACATGATTTTACATGCATTATTGGAAATTACCAATCCTGAGGAGAGTCTCAGCACGGTAAGCCATTTTGCTATAACACCTCCAAGTTTTTTTTGCCTCTTGCTAAATCTGGTGATACAGAAAGTAGACTGCCTGTAAATAAGCTGGTCTTGAGTTTTAAATACTGCTGCTGAAGGCGTTACACCCACCCAGTGGGCTGGCACAGTCATGTAATCTTTCATTTGACCATAAGAACTAGTTTTTTTTTTAACATCCTGGTACAGACGAGACATTGTTCTTGTAAAATGGAATTGAGATGGAATTTGGTAGCATGGACACAGGACCTCAATTAACTGTTTAAAATCACATGTATTAAAGGTGGATATTGGACTGCAGATCTAATGATAGCCGTCATGGCTTCAGTGATCCACTATGCAACTGGATTGCTGCTTTCATAAAGTACTTTCTTTCTTTTGCAAAGGATTGTTTAACAGTCAATTATTGTTTGAAACTAGTCTTCCTAGTTCCCTTCTGGGTTGAAGATTCACTCAGAGCAGCAGCAGCAGCAGCCCTAGTGCCCAAGGATTTTTCTGGGGAATCCTGGATAGGGGGGGAGTCACTTTTGCAAATTGGATGCAGGAGGACTGCCTCAGATCATTAATGAGGAGATTGATGAATGTGTTGGCGGTGGAGATGGCATGTGCTGAGATCTATCCATGCTGCTGGCAGCTAATGTTAGACTGCTTGTAGTTGTTATTATTTTACAGGATTCTTGAGATATTCCCAAATAATTAGCAAGAACTTGCTGCAAATGACATAACAGGGAAGAAGTTCTTAGATGGTTAAAGTTCCCTACATCTACTTACTTCAGCTTCACACATAGTACAGAAGGTTTGAGAAATGTCAGGATTTGGGTAAAAATAAGTCCATGACAATGGCCTTCTTCTTATCACTGACAAGAACTGCTACCATTAGTGGCTGACTTACTTTTACACAAACAACATCCTTATTAGTATTAGATGCACAAATATTCCCTTCATCCTTTTGCACTTCCACGGTATTATCCTCAATTTCTAAGTCACCATCTTTTCTTTTACTGCTGCTCATACCCACATTTGCAGAGGGTGGATGGAGGCTTCTCTAAGAGTACATTTTTAGAAATGTCAGACTCACTCATTGCATTCCTGGACTCAGGGATTTGTGAAATTTGTGATTATACAGTTTGTTCTTCAGTGTTAGTTTTGTTTTGATGAACTGATTTGTCTGTTTTAAGGTGACACATATATACTTAGGGGTAAATTTACTAAAAATAAAAGTTTTTAGAAGTGGAGATGTTGCCCATAGCAACCAATCAGATTCCAGCTATTATCTTCTAGAATGTGCTAGTTAAATGTTAAGTAGAATCGGATTGGTTGCTATGGGCAACATCTCCATTTCTAAAAACTCATTTCAGTTAATTTACCCCTTAGAGTGAAAAGGTGTTGCATGTGATGTTTTAGAAGATGCCTATCTGTGTTTGGCCCCAGCATCTGCAATAGGTATTCTACTATATGAAACATCAGTAGCAGAACCACCACTTGCAAAGAAAGGCCATGGCCTGAGCCTTTTCTTGCCACTGTGTGTGGTGTATGGAATGTTGGCTTGTTTATTTATTTTTTTGCCAGTAAATTTTCCCTTTATTAATATTACAGGTGATGTTTTCTTTAACATTGTGAAATATTTTTTAGATTTGAGGTGCTCTTTCCTAAACTTTATTTCTTCATCTATTGACTTATCCATCTTGACTCACAGCATCCCTATTATAAGCCGGGTGGTACCTTAATGATTTTAACTGTGCCTGAAGGCCCTAAACACACTACAAACTGCCTCACAGCACCCCTTGTATAAGCCGTGCTAACACACAAGTTTTATTGTAAACTTTTTTAACTGTACCTGAACACACAACAAACTGCCTCACAGTGCTCCTAATATAAGGGTGAAAATGATGTTATACTGTATATCTTTAAACACAGATGTTTTAATTGTAACATTTCTGCCTGAAGCCCCTGAGCACACAACAAAGTGCCTCACAGTTGTCCTAGTATAAGGGTGGCACCCTAATCATGACGTTATATTTTTTAACACACAAGTTTTAAAATAAAATATATTAACAGTGTCTGAACACACAACAATCTGCCTCACAGCGCTCATTGTATAATGGTGACACCCTAATAATGACGTTATATCTTTTAACACACAAGTGTTATTTAAAAAATGTTCAACTGTACCTGAACACGCAGCAAACTGCCTCACAGATCCCCTATTATAAGCCATGTGGCACCCTAATAATGATGTTATATTTTTTAACACACAAGTTTTATATTAAAATATGTTAACAGTGTCTGAACACACAACAATCTGCCTCACAGCGCTCCTTGTATAATGGTGACACCCTAATAATGACGTTATATTCTTTAACACACAAGTGTTATTTTAAAAATGTTCAACTGTACCTGAACATGCAGCAAACTGCCTCACAGCTCCCCTATTATAAGCCATGTGGCACCCTAATAATGATGTTATATTTTTAAACACACAAGTTTTACATTAATTATTTTTAACAGTGCCTCACACAGCATAAACTGCCTCACAGCACTCCTAGTATATGGATGACACCCTGATGATGTTAGAATTTTTTTTTTGTTTTAAAAAAAAAAAAATGCGCCAGTAGGCTTTTTAAATAACACAGTGCTGCAGTCCACACCTAGGGGTAAATTTACTAAGAATCGTATTGGTCCGAGATTGCAATCTCGTGTGAGTTTAGGCATTTTTTTCTACTTGCAAATTTACTAAAGACAAACGCATGTGAGATGACTTTCTTTTCACTGAAAAAATTGGGTGAGATTGCAAACTCAAATAAAGTCATCATCAGCCAAACTGGGAAATACTTTTCATGAAAAGTTACAACCTGGGAATTTACTAATAAACAAGATTACAATCTCGGGTGTAATTGTAGCAAACTCGCAGCTAATTAGAAGTTTCAAATAGACCACCTGTTGCGAGTTTGGCAGAAACATACACAGATCAGTGTGATTTGTGTATGTGTCTGCATGTAAACCTTATCTAAAGGGTTAATACAGTTAGCGGCCGCTGATTGGCTCTGGCTCCTGACATTTCCCATGGACCTGGTCAGTCAGTCAGTAGCCGGGTAGCGATGCATGTGTTTATACTCATACATCGCTAATGTCCGTTTATGGTCCGGGTGTCGGTTTCTTTTTTTGCTAAGACCCGGTGATGCTACGGAGACCAGCATGATGACTTAGGTGAATATAGGTTTTTTTTTTTTTTTACCAGGTACTCACATTGGATTTCTACTGGTCAAGGGGACAGAGTACCTCATTCAGAGTCGGTCATGAGCGCTGAGCGCTCACGACCGACTCGATGTTGCCCCACAGCGCATGCGCACGACGGAGCTGGCTCCGTCGTGCGCATGCTCGAGACCCGGCTAACGAAGGGTGATCTGTCGTTAGGGGTCTCGTAGCAGATGGGGCGAGCTGTCGATGTTGAGTGACAGCTCGCCCCATTTGCTGGGCGGGCCTGGGGCGTGCCTGGCCAAACGGAGACGTTCCTATCGGAACGCTTGCCGTTTGGGGGCGGCCCCACTGATATCATCAGTGATGTCAGTGGGGAGCTTCCTGCTCGATCAGAGCCGGAAGCTCCCTGGGGCTTAGGGTTGACGAGAACCTACCTTAGGGTCTCGTTGTAAGCCCCGATGGTCGCGATGGTCTCGACCATCGCGACCATCACCCTTGTCGGTCGTTAGAGCTGTGGGTGTTAACCCACAGCCTAATGACCGACATGGAGGCGGCCCTTCAGGATGCAAGCGGCCGCCCTGTTTCAGAACGACCGCTTGCATCCTACGACCGCCTCTGAATGAGGCCCAGAATATCTGGCAGCAGGTAAGTACAGTATGTGTGAGTGTGGTAAGTGTATGTAATAAAGTTGTACTTACTACGTTGTGTGAGTGTTTTTTAACAATTTTTTTCAAGCGAGGGTACAGGTGCCGGCCATCTGGTGGCACTTGTAGTTCCACAAGTGCCAAAGGGCAGGCACGCTGGCACCTGTAGTTCCACAGTAAAAAGCAATAGTTTCTATATATTTTCACTACTATTATCCTCGTACCCACAGCCCAGGGTGCTCAGGAGAGAGGGGACCCCTTTATTGGGGTGGTACCCACCTCACCTGATATCCCTGGCTTGGGCTGACCGGCTTGGGGTGATAATGCTTTGACTGGGGAGACCCGTTGAGAGGGTCCCCTGGCTGTGGCATTATACCCTGGCTGGATTTCAGTCCAGTGCTGGTTTTAAAAATAGGGGTACCCCTACGTAATTTTTTCCCCTATTTTTAAAACCAGGACAGGCTCAGCAGCACAGTGCTGATTCCTAAAATACGGGGTAACTCTACTCATTTTTTTCCCCATAATTTTAGGATCCAGGACTGACTGAGCAGTTCGGGGCTGGTTATGCTTTTTGGGTGGGGACCCTACGTCATTTGTTTTTAATGTTAACCCTTTTTTTACAGGTAGAATCTCAATGATATGTGAAGGCTGCTTGTTCGGGAGAGTTGAGCCGAGAAAACACTGCAAACTCGGGTGAGTCTAAACTTGCTACTCGGGTGAGAAATTTTGATCTGCTTCACCATCGCCCAACTCGATCACAGCTGAACTCACTTCTTAGTAAATTTTAGAGTTTCAGGAGCATCAAATCACCCGAAGTTCAGCTATGCAAAATGAGTTTAAACAAAAACAAACTCGATTGGACTCAGGGCCTGATTCAGAGCCGCTCGCAAAAAGCGAGCGCTCGCTCTGAATCAGGGCGTGTGTTTTTTTTGTTGCGGCCTCTTGGCCGCTTGCATAGCTGTGGGTTGCCACCCACAGCTTATGCGAGCGGCCATGATGATGGTCGCGATGGTCAAGACCATCGCGACCATCGGGCTTGCGACAAGACCCTTGCGGAAGGGTCTCGTTGCCGCAAGCCCCAGTGGACTTCCTGCACTATTAGAGCAGGAAGTCCACCTACTGACATGACTAGTGATGTCAGTAGGGCCTCCAACAAATGGCACGCGTTCCTGTAGGAACGCCTCCGTTTGCTCAGCCACCCTCCTTCCCCGCCTTCCAAACGGGGCAGCTGTCAATCAACATCGACAGCTGCCCCTTTTGGATGCGAGTGCCGGAGCGAGTGCTTTTTGCATACAGTGCGCACGCCGCGCATGCGCACTGGGCCACCATCGACCCGTTTGCGAGCGCATAGTGCTTGTGAGTGGGTCTGAATCAGGCCCTCAATTCTTAGCAAGTTTACCCCCTAATGTGTTTTTTGTGCCTCTCAGTGCAGCAGCACACAGTGGAGCTCATTCAGACCCGCTGGCTGGATGCATACTCTCGCTGCTGCCGATGGTATGCAGTGTGCATGCATTGTGCGCATGCGCATACCTTAGCGAAAGTTCACAATGCATTCACTCGCTGCGACTAGACAGCCCAGCAGAGTGAGTGACAGGGGAAGCCATTTGTAGGTGGTGACAGGGGCTGGCCATTAAAAATGGGGGAGTGGAGGTTCAAACGCAGGCGTGTCTGAGCATCTCAACGGCGTTTTAGAGGTGTGCATAATTAAAAGACAGCATCATAGTACACGTCACCTGGCTTGTTGTACACTGAAGTGCTCACAGTGCTTGTGGCAGGGTATGGTCAACCTCAAGTGCTGCGATTGCCTCTGATGTTACCCGATGTACCGATGGTTGCATACACTTCCTGGACATGACGTGCACAAGTGGGCATCTTAAGACAGGCTGGTGGGTGTCTGCATACACTATGTGATTGCTCTCTAAGAAATACTGGGTGTGCTAATGCATTGCGTGCGCAATTTGCCTACACATTGTGAGAGCGATCGCACCTAGCAAGCAGCTCTGAATCAGCTCCTGTGCCTATACATTGCCCCTTTAACACAGTGATCCTAATTTTTTTTTTTTAGAAAAATGTGCTCCGGTAGACTTTTTTTTCATTTAGTAACAAACACAGTGCTGCAGTCCACTTCTATGAGATTTTTTGTGCCTCACAGTGCTGCAGCAGCAGCACACAGTGCCACACAGTGATACTAATCTTTTTTTTTTATATAGAAAAAAAAGAGCCCCAGTAGGGTTTTTTTATTTTAGTAACAAACAAAATGTTGCTGTCAACTACTGTACTATGGTGCTTTTTGTGCCTCACAGTGCTGCAGCCAGCCCACAGTACACAGGGCCTGATGCAGACCCGCTCGCGAGTGAAGGACGCTCGCAAGCGGGTCGATGGTGGCCGAATGCGCATGCGCACGACGGAGGGAGCTCCGTCGTGCGCATGCGCGAGACCCGGCGAGTGACGAGGAATTCGTCGCTCGGGGTCTCGCACCAAAGGGGGCGTGCTGTCGATGGTGAGTGACAGCATACCCCCTTTGGTGGGCATGCCGGGGGCGTGGCTGCCAGATGGAGGCGTTCCCATGGGAACGCCTACCGTCTGGAGCCGGCCCCACTGACATCACTAGTGATGTCAGTGGGAGTGATTTTGGCTCTGATAGGGCCAAAATCACTCCAGGCCTTGCGGGCACCGAGACCCTACAACAGGGTATCTTCGCAAGCCCGATGGTCGCGATGGTCTTGACCATCGTGACCATCATCATGGACGCTCGCATAGCTGTGGGTGGTAACCCACAGCTATGCGAGCGTCCAAGAGGCCGCTCCATTTTTAGGGAGGAGGGCCCTGATTCAGAGCGAGCGCTCTGGTCAGAGCATTCAGCTCTGAATCAGGCCCACAGTGCCCCTGCCTTACCAGTGCTCTTATCAATTTTTTTATTTATACAAAGTGCTCCTGAATACTGGAATAAGGGCTCCTATATAAGACTTTTCCTGTCCACTCCTCTTATTGGCATTTATTTAGTCCTGCAGCCCAGTTCCCACAACTTCTCTCTCCATTCTCTTGTGTGAAATGGTGCCCAATCACGATGGAGGGACTTTAATATGTAATTCAAAGCATGCGAGGTCCAACGTCGGGAAGATGATGTTTAGCCTTATTTTAAGATCTGAACATGGCAGAAAGACCATCATGTTTTTTTTCCGTGGAACCCAAACCGCAAAACTCTAGTAAGTAGTGTAATGAAGTAGAAATTTGTGTTCAATGGCCAGTAAATGCATAAAGAGGTCCTTGAGGAAACTTGAAGCCCAGCTGGAGTGAACATTTCAGAAACATTCCTAATCCAGATATTGTTTCTTCTGCACCTATTTTCCTGGTCTACCTGTTTGTCTTTAAGATCTGCAATCTCCAAAAATAGCAGTGCCAACTTTCTGTCTACCACTCCCTGAAAGCGATATAAATTATTTGTCTTAGGACATCTGTTCTAATACCCAAAGCAGCAATATCAGGTTTGAAGTCATCCACAGCCAGCTTCCGTTCTTGCTGAAAAGTAAGTTTAATTCCATTCACAAGATTAGTGAGAACTGCCTAAATGGCAGGGTCTATCTACATCTCTGAAGGTGACAGTGAATTGGATGAGCTAGATTGATTGATGGTTGGTGCTAGCGGTTTGGGTTTAGTGTTAAATATACCCAGGATAATGCCAGGTGAGGATTTCTTATTTTTATGAGACAAAGCAGCTAATGTGCAGACTCCTGCAGATAAAAAAATTATATATATATTATAATATTATAAGGACAGTGAAATAAATTATACAAAAAGGCACAGATGCGTTGGTAGCATCAGATGACAGGGCCCAAGTTATCCTGAATTAAGACATCAGTGAAAAGCCAGTGTCACAATGTGGGAAATATTCAGTTATGACACAGGGCCAAAAGGAAACAAAATGGTATCATGTGTTGCAGGAAAAAGCCCCATTCAGATGTTTTCCAAATGTTCATTCCAGATTGAGTTCTGGCAATTAGGTCTAGAACTGCCAGTGAGAATAGAGCTAATTTAATGTCCTGGAATTGTTTAAGTGATGACCACTAGGTGGCACATCACAGCCATAGAAAATATGTTCCTCAGAGCTGAGAATAGCTGTCCCCAAACTATGCCTATGAATGAACTGGAAATATGACAAAATTTAAGTTAGGCAGGATGTCACAATATAAATTAATAGCAACAGAGGGCAATATCAACCAGCTTGGGAAAGTACATGGGAGGCAGCCAGGAAGAGAGAGCTCATAAGGAACAGCTAGGGAACTGGAGACATATAGTGTAGGCACCTCAGTATGAGGGCCAGTAAAAGTCAATATAAGTGGACTCATCCTTATAAAGGCACTGTGTGATAATAGACCACTATGTTGTGATCAGCACAGAAGAAGGAGAAGCTCAGGATCAGGAACCAGCTTTTCAGTATTGGTAGGGCCGGGTTACTGTTGGCTGCTGTGGTATGGATAGTGGGCCACCAACCACTAGAGTTGAACAAACCAAGAATGTGGAGGACAGCAGATATCCTCTAAAGAAATCCGCTGCCAGCTGGTAGATAGGGTAGACACCATCTGGCAAAATAGCTTTGCTATACAGTGGAGAAACGAGTAAGGGTCTCCTTCCATCTCTCATGTTGGTTACCTGCTCCTTTATCAACTATGCTCTGGCTGTAGAACAGGTGCCTTCCGGAACAAGAGACCGTGGTATGAAGGAACATCACAAAGTCCTCCTGCGGTAATCACAGAGCTCTGTCCAAAATCAGCTGACAGATTGCTGCGCGCTCCCACCAGCTGGTCGGCGGTAAGATACATTCACCCTGGTATTGCTTGGAAACTATAACCATGTATACATATGGATGATAAGTTCAAACGGAATCAGTATTATTAGTAGTAATACCGGCGGCTGTTTAGAGAAGCCCAACAGCAGGAGACCCCGACGCTGTCTGGTAAGTGCCCTAGCCCTCCCCTCTCCCTCCCTAACCCTCCCTTAGGGGTGCCGAATGCTAAAACTCCTGGGGTGGTGCCTAACCCTAAGTGTCCCCCCGCGGGTGTCTGAACCTAAAACCCCCTTCCTGCACTGTAAAAACCTAACCCTCCCAGGGGGGTGCCTAACCCTAACCTGCCCCCGGGGGTGCCTAACCCTAACTATCCCCCCTAAAGGTGCCTAACCCTAACCTTCCCCCCCAAAACCTAACCCTAAACCCCTTGACACTCCCTAAACCTAACCCTCCCCTCCGCGACTAACGCAAAGGACGTGCTGGACTTAACTCATTAGGGCTGCCATCCTTCATTGTTTCAGCATCAGGATTTAGATAGGTGTCAAAATTCTGACGCCTATCTGAAGTTCCCTGTCGGGTTCCTCGTGTCAAGATATAGACCGGCGGCATTCAGTCTACCGGTCTATAAACTGCATCCCGTTCAAACTACCAGGGCTGAAACATGCATTGTTGATCTTATGCTACAAACTGCCCACTTATGCTAATTAAAATATCTACTATATACTAGAAAATAAGAGTGGCAATACGGATATCATGTTCCAGCTCAAGTATTAACATCAACTATTCTGGTGTGAAAGACTATATGAGCTTCATCATTTTTTACAGCTTTTTTGGCATTTGGATCTATACTACAGCAATAAATAAAAAGAGCTAAATTGAGATCGCAAAACTATTCATCTCTTTGCCAGAAGTGTTGGAGCACAGGGTATTTAACACTGATACATACTTGAAACACCTACTGCAGAGGTGTATCCATTATTTGGATTGTTATTTTACCTATATGAGAGCAATTACAGCTTAAATTACCAGCTGAATTTTATTATGTGTATATATTTTATATATGTGTATATCTTTTATATACTGTTTATATTAATGCATTTTTATCTATTTTTTCTTGTTTTGTGGTTAATTTATATATAATAAACTGTTCAATATTCTTATGTAAGTGCTCCTTGTCTGGATAGTCAACTTATTGTATACTGTAGGTAACAAGACTTTTGAATCTAAAGTACTGACAATTCCAGATCATTTTATTTTTATGGGAAGGTGGGATATCAGATGAGATTCCATTTAGGAGCAGCTTGGTAATTATAGGTACCATTATAGCACAAATCACCATTGCGTCTGAATTTTATATGGTAACATATTTCTGAGTATGTATGTAGTTTAAGGTAGGGAAAGGAAGGGTTGATTTATAGTAAATTTAATTTAAGCTTTGTATTCCAAAGCAAATTTATGAGGGAGGGAGGTGGGGAGTTATTTCAAAGAATATTAGACTCAGTCACATCAGTCTTTGCCCCAGTTGAGCTCTTGTGGTAGTCCAGTATTTTTTTTTTTAAATGAAAGGGGCATGCAGGAGATGCTGTCTGTGGCAGCACACAAAACGGATGCTCTGAATCCCTCTGCCGGGGGCAGAGGGATTATTAAAGTCTGGTACTAAACATCTGTTATCATTGTGCTTCTGGGATTATGGATGGGAAGGTTGGGAGGGGAGGAGAGAGAACATCTCCAGATACCATCACAAAATAGCCTTTCTATTTGGTGTTTGAGTTGCATCTGACCAAACATGACTGTTATGATCAAGGAAAACCAAGCCCAGCAGGTTGGTATCTACAAATCAAGGTTGGAAAATGGCATAATAGTATTTTGCAAGTTTGTGACTTTAGCTGAAATAAATACAGTATGAAACTCTAGAAAAAAAAGTAAGTATCAAAACAGCATCACAAAAGCACTGTAATTGAAAAAAAAACAGGACATCTTTTAAACTATTGCAACACAGCAGTGGCAGACAGGATGCCAGTTTCACTAACTTTTCAAATTAAAAATGTCAGGCAGCAATGCCCCAAACAGCACATAATGCAAAGAATTGCCCTTGGGCCCTTCCACCCACCCTTATGTTGTATATAGGACATGCACAGTTTAACAAACCAATCACTTCAGCGACAGGGACTGCCAATTGTGGCTGAAGTGATTGGTTTGTTTGGGTTCCCACAAAACAAGCTACCAATGGGCAGCTGACATTGCTAGTGTGTACATCATCTTCACACAATAATAATTAATCCCCGCTGGAATCCACCATTACAGCCTCAGGTGCCTACATTTTTGGATGTGATTGGCAGTAAAGGTCTTCCACATGGAATTTGTAGTTTATTTTGATGAACATCCACATTTTGAGGAAGTGGCCTCCTACGCTGATCCTACGCTGATCTCTGTGCTGAAAACTCTTTCTGAGTACACACTGGAGGGCTCAAGTAAAGCAAAGCCAGTTTGTGCAATGGCCTCCAAATTAAAAATTTTTTTGCCAGTAGTGAAACAGACTGTCTGACATGCCTATTTGGATGCTATCATTAAAATAGTCCACAACCATTCTTTGAATGGTGACAGTATTAGATGGAGTCAAGGTAAAGATCTCATTAATTGTAGGTATATCTTTTAGACCAGACCAAATTTCAAAACTTGGTTGTGTTGACTCATCTGCATCGGCAGTGTGTCTTTTTTTGGGAAAGTTCAGTTTTTCCCTGGCAGCCACACTTGCTGTAGAAACTGAAGGAGGAGCCATCACAGCATCATTTGCCGCTTGAGCTGACAATTTGCTTACCAACTGCTCTTTGCATCTCTTCATATCTGTGTCCACTGGGAAGAAAGACACATTATATAACTTAAACCTAGGATTGAGCACGGTCACCAAAATGTACTGCTCTGATTGGAAGATCGTGACAACCCTTGGATCCTGGCGAAATGAATAAAGGATTTGATCTACAAGTCTGACATACTTAGCAGAATCTCTTCATTTCAGCTCCTCCTTCAGTTTCTCAAGCTGCTTTTCCAACAGTCTAAAGAGGGGAATCACCTGACTCAAGCTGGCAGTGTCTGAACTCACTTCACAGGTGATTATTTCAAATGGTTTCAGCACTCTGCACAACATGGAAAGTATTTTCCACTGAGCTTGAATAATGTACAGTCCCCCTCCTCTTCCTATGTCATTCTTCATGAAGCTTTGGAAGGCTTTTTGCTGTTTCTCCATCCGCTCAAGCATATAAAGGGTGGTTTCCACCTCATAATTACCTCTGACTTCAGCTGGTGACAGGGCAAATTCAACATTTCTTACAGGTGCTGCAGTCTTCTACATCAGGCATGTCAAACATGCGACCCGCGGGCCACATGCGGTCCAAATAAACATTATTTGCAGCCCAACTATGTGTGCCCAAATACAAATATCATGCGGCCCAAACCCCAGTTGCGATCGGAGCTCAGCTCCAATCGGGCAGTGTTTACAGTATTTAAAACTGAGAATGCTGGTCTCTAAAGCTATCAGAGACTAAAGAAGCCTCTGATCGCTTCAGAGGCCAGCATTCCCAGTGATGCAGTTTGTGGGTGCACGGGTGACGTCATGGCATCACCCATGATGAGAGGACTCTGCTGGATCTAGTTAGATCCAGTTAGCGGCAGCGTTTATGCAGGAGCGGTGCCCAGTGGCTAGCATCAATAGAGGTAAGTAAGAGAGAGGTATGTACAGCAGTGGGGCCTGTTCTATACTGGGAGGAGGAACAAGGCCCCTAGAATTAAAGGGCATTACTGGAGGCACAACATAAGGGGCACTGCATAATGGGCACTACTGGGGGAACTACTAGGGTCACTGCATAATGGGCACTACCAATGGGGCACTACTAGGGGCATTATGGGGGACACTGCAGAAGGGGCACTACTGAGGGCACTGCATAATGGACACTACTGTGGGCACTGTATAATGGACACTACTGTGGGCACTACTAGGGACATTACTGGGGGCACAACATAAGGGGCACTACTAGGGGTATTACTGGAGGCACTGCATAATGGGCACTATTAGAGGCACTGCATAACAGGCACTACTGTGGGCACTGCATAATGTGCACTACTGGGGGCACTGCATAAGGGGCTCTAATACAGGGGGCATTGCATAAGGGGCTCTTATACAGGGGGCACTGCATAATGGGCACAACTACAGTGGCAATGCATAAGAAGCTCTTATACAGGGGGCATTGCATAATGGGCACATCTACAGTGTATTTGCATAAGTAGCTCTTAGACAGGGGGCATTGCATAATTGTCACAACTACAGTAGCATTGCATAATGGGCTCTTATACAGGGGGCATTACCTAGTGGACACAACTTCAGGGGGCATTGCATAAGGACGTTAATACAGGGGAGCATTGCATAAGGGGCACTACTACAAGGGGCACTGCATTTGTTTTTATTAATAAGAAACCTTTCAAAATTGCATATAAAACATTTTTTCTTGCGACCCACATACCCTTAGACCTTAAATATTCGGCCCAGTTGGTATTTTGAGTTTGACATGCATGTTCTACATGCACCTGCTGAATGGCAAAAATGCCCAGAAATTTTGAGGACCACGGAGAGCCCTGTCATTTTTAAAAACAAATTTGCACCACCAAGTTGATTGTGTGAGCAAAACATGGGACGTAGAATATAAATGGTTAAATAGCGCTCTGGTTGGGGTGCAGGTTAAATAGTATCATATGTCCCATAAGTGTGCAAAAATAAGTCTTATAGTAATAGTCACTGATTTTAGTCCACTTGTATATATTCCGTTTCCAATTCTTCTGTACAGTAAAAAGCTGGTCTCTCCACTGGGTTCTCACACCATTACCCCTCAATGTCAGTAGGCCATAAAAGACAAAAGTGGGGAAAACATATAGTGTAAAACCATTTACATTTATTTCAAACAAAGTATAGATAAAAAGTGGTCGTGTACCATCAAGGACCTTTAGATGAAAGGCACAATATTAAGCATATAGGGGTATATATTGCTCCCCCTATTAAGCAATACCTTTCCACCGTTTACAGGATTTGAATGGCTGCAACCCAAGATACACCAATGCGATTCAACCAGTAAGTGGTCTTTCTCAAGGTGTGTTGTATGGTAAAGCTGGCCAGGTTTTATAGTGAGAAGTAACTCCACCCCTCAAAAGGGGCTTGACTAATCTGTCTGCAATTCTAAATAAAAAGGTCACCATTCACATAGTAATATCTTATTTTATACCGCTATGTGTGTGTTTCAATCTCCTAATAATGTTATCTTTAACCAAGATATGTCCCACTGTATATTTAGTATTGCGGGGTTCTGTGTTTCCGCGATGCGTTCCACCCGGTGGAACGCATCACGTGTTCACTATTCCGAGTCCCATGATATTATTGTGGTGACAGCGGGGTTCTGTGTTATTGCGATGCATTCCACCTGGTGGAATGCATCACGTATGCAATCCCGAGTCACGTGGTGTTTATTCCAGCACGTGACTTCGGTAGAGCGTTCTGTCCGGAGAGAGAAGTTTCTTAGCATCACGTTACATCATCTATAGCGCATCCATCAAAAGTGTTTGCAGAATTCAGAAACTTTGGCTAAAAAAGTAACATCAAGCAGTCCAGCATCAGCTATCTGCCTTCTGTCTGCTATATCCAAGCACCTAGCATCTTCACCACCAACACCTTCTTCAATAATAGCCTCAATCATGAGCGGAAGAAGTCCTGCATTCAATTTGATGAGGCTAACTCAGTCCTCCCTTATCCTGGATTATTCATAAGAATCCTTGAGCTCTATGCCTGCTGCTGCTGGGAGTGGATTTTCATCCCAGAAAGGGACCAGGAAGACTACTAGTGGTAGTTCTAAAAAACAATTGATTGCTAAACAATCCTTTGCAAGGGGGAGAAAGTATGACAGCAGTCACCCAGTTGTAAAGCGGATCACTGACGCCATAACATCTATGCTGGTATTATATGTGCGTCCCATATCCACTATTAGTGCAGTGGGTTTTAGACAGTGAATTGAGATCCTCTATTCCCGCTACTAAATCCCATCTAGGTTCCACATCACTAGAAAAGCAATTCCCAGCCTGTACAGGGATGTTAAAAAAATTTAATTAGTGTCCTCCAAAATGGCACTGTACCCAATGTCCACACAACCACAGATATGAGGACAATTGGAACAGGGCAAATGCAAGATTACATGACTATAACAGCCCACTGGGTGGGTGTAATTACTTCAGCGTCACCAACAGCAGCAGCTAAGAAAAAGCAGCTTATTCAGAGGCATGCTACTCTCTGTATAACTGGTTTCACTAAGAGGCATTCTGCTGGCAACCTCTCAGAAAAACTCAGGGAAGTCATTGCAAAATTGCTTACCCCGATTGGACTCTCCTCGGGATTTGTGATTTCTGACAATTCCACCAATATTGCATTACAGCTGGGTGAATTCCAACACGTCCCATGTTTTGAACGATAATAGATGCTTGCGATCCACACTGCACCAGGCTGCTAATAACCTGCGTGATAATCACCAATCACAAACCAGTAGATACATAGAATATAACTGGTTAAATAGCGCTCTGCTTGGGGTGCAGGTTAAATAGTATCATATGTCCCATAAGTGTGCAAAAATAAGTCTTATAGTAATAGTCACTGATTTTAGTCCACTTGTATATATTCCGTTTCCAATTCTTCTGTACAGTAAAAAACCTGGTCTCTCCACTGGGTTCTCACACCATTACCCCTCAATGTCAGTAGGCCATAAAAGACAAAAGTGGGGAAAACATATAGTGTAAAACCATTTACATTTATTTCAAACGAAGTATAGATAAAAAGTGGTCACGAACCATCAAGGACCTTTAGATGAAAGGCACAATATTAAGCATATAGGGGTATATATTGCTCCCCCTATTAAGCAATACCTTTCCACCATTTACAGGATTTGAATGGCTGCAACCCAAGATACACCAACGCGTTTCAACCAGTAAGTGGTCTTTCTCAAGGTGTGTTGTATGGTAAAGCTGACTAGGTTTTATAGTGAGAAGTAACTCCTCCCCTCAAATGGGGCTTGACTAATCTGTCTGCACTTCTAAATAGAAAGGTCACTGTTCACATAGTAATATCTTATTTTATACCGCTATGTGTGTGTTTCAATCTCCTAATAATGTTATCTTTAACCAAGATATGTCCCACTGTATATTTAGTATTGCGGGGTTCCATGTTTCCGCCATGCGTTCCACCCAGTGGAACGCATCACGTGTTCGCTATTCTGAGTCCCATGATATTATTGTGGTGACAGCGGGGTTCTGTGTTATTGCGATGCATTCCACCTGGTGGAATGCATCACATATGCCATCCCGAGTCACGTGGTGTTTATTCCAGCACGTGACTTCGGTAGAGCGTTCTGTCCGGAGAGTGAAGTTTCTTAGCATCACGTTCCACTCCTCGGCATGTCACGTGATATATATCACGTGATACACCACATATTGGAGTGTAGCGGTCCCTTTAGGGATTATTGCATTCCAGTTTTAATCATGTGAATTACTGTCACGTGACGTGCGTGAGTGCTGAAACCGGTTATTGGAAGAAATTTCTATTTCCTAAGCAGTTTAATAAATGCTCGCTATAGTGATACATTTAATTAATTTTCTACTATAGAGTCAGGCAAATTTGTTTATGTGACGTCACTATGTTATATCCAGCGGGATCACTGATCTACAATTAAGTGGCATCTGTATAGTATATTGCCCTGAGATTAATATTACATGAAGAGCATTAATAAATATCACCATGAACATATGTACCACGCAATGTGAATATAAATATAACACAATATAAATATAAAACGATTAAGAACTTATATGAACATAAAACCTATAAACGAAGATAAATAAGAATTAAAGATGTTAAAGCAATGAAAGAATTAAAACTGTTATGAGGGAATGCATATCAATTTACAGAGAAAGGTATGAATTTTTTGGGCAATTACATTTCTACTAGTATCACAAGAACCACTTGAGCTCGAAGTCTGAGTTGAGGCCGTCTGGTTCTAATGTTTTTGCCTCATATATATATCTCATCTCTGCTTTAGCAAGACATCTTTCCACTCCTCTTCTTCTCCAATTGCCTACCACTTTTTTAATACCTTTAATAAGTTTAATTTCATTAACTGAACCCTGATGCTTCTCCAGAAAATGCTTAGACTGCTTTGATTTGCTTAGAATGCTTTGGTTCGTGACACCCCTTCTAATAATTCTTAGGTGTTCCGCTCATCTTTCTCTCAACTTCCTTGATGTTTTACCTATGCATTGTAGGCCACAGTTACACTCTATTACATATATACAGTTATTGCTATTGCATGTTATAACTAATTTATTTTAAACATTGTTGCATTTGAACTTGATTTGAATGTTTCAATTTTAGTTGTCTGTTTAGTATGTGTAGTACATACTATACAGGACCTACAAAGGTGGAAACCCTTCGTTTTTATCCTTCCTGTTCTCTTATCTGGTCTGGCGCTTTTCACTAGCCTATTGGTGATGTTGGGCGCTCTCCTATATGTAAACATGGGTTTATCCGGAATTATATATTTTAAAATTGGGTCCTGCTTTAATAGATACCAGTTTCTTCTAAATATGTTTTCAACTGATTTATATTTGTTATTACAGGTAGAAACAAATGCAACTCTTGGTTTCTTTGTTACGGTAGTGTTTGTATGACTTTTATATTCAATTAGTTCATTCTGTGGAATATTTCTCAACTCATCAATACTATATTCTATTGTTTCCTGATTATATCCCTTCACAATAAATTTTTGTTTTAAATTCTCAACCTGGTCATTAAAAATATCTTCATTTCTGCAATTTCTATGGATTCTGCGTATTTGTCCCTTCGGGATATTCTTAAGCCATCTTGGATGGTGGTGGCTGGTCATGTTAATATATGAATTGCTGTCCGTTGGTTTTTCATAGTTTCTGGTGCACAAACTATCTTCTGTTTTATAAATAACTAAATCTAGAAAGTTGACTTCATAAAGATTAATATTAAAAGTTAGAAAAATATTAAAACTGTTATTATTAAGATATTCACAAAACGGTTTAAGATCATGCTCATTGCCTCCCCAAATAAAAAATATATCATCTATGAATCTTAACCAAACTAGTACTTTGTCACTGTAGGAGTTATTGTTCCATATCTTAAGATCTTCCCACCATCCCATAAATAAATTGGCGTATGCCGGTCCCACTCTACTCCCCATTGCTGTACCATATCCACCTGTTCCTGGTTTTTCATTAAAAAATATTCCACAGCACTGATCCCCAAATGGAGATCAATGATTGTATACAGAGATGATACATCTGCTGTGATTAGAAAATGTTGCGGAGTGACTTTTATGTCTTTCACGTGTTTAATAGTATCTATAGTATCTTTAATATAGGATTGAACTTTAATGACTTCTGGTTGTAATAGAAAGTCTATATAATGTGCAAGGTTGGAAGTAATGGAATCTGTACCAGCTATTATGGGGCAGCCTGGGGGGTTAATTACATCTTTGTGAATCTTTGGAAGAATGTATATGACAGGCAATACTGGATGTTCCTTAATAAGATATTTTTTCTCTTGGGATGTTATAGTTCCTTTATCTAAATATTTATTGATAAGATTAATGAGATTATTCTCTATTCTTTCTGTGGGGTTTCCTTTTAAAAGGGTGTATGTGGTTCTGTCTCCTAGTTGTCTCAAAACTTCTTGGTTATATTTATCCGTATCCATAATGACAATCCCACCACCCTTGTCTGCAGGTTTGATGGTTATATTATAGTTTTTTTCCAAACCCATTAATGCCTCATGTTCAGTTTTGGTGAGATTTTGTTGTCCAATCTGTTTACAGTCTAATTTTTCTATTTCGGAACACACTATTTCGTTAAAACTCTCTAAAAAGCAACCTTGATTAAAAGTGGGATTAAAAGTAGATTTGGGTCTAAAGATACTATTATTCACCTCATTGCTGTCAATTTTTTGATTTATAAAGTATTCTTTTAGAGATAAATTAAGAAAACAAATTTCTGTATATCTACATAGGTGTTGAATTTATTCAATCTGTTAACCTGAGCAAATTTAAGCCCCTTACTCAGGAGATTGATTTCATCCTTTTGTAGAATGTGTGAACTTAAATTATAAATTTTGGTGGATTTTTTGGAACCCTCTTCTTCAGTGATCTGTTTAGTATAATTTATTTTGGGAAGTTTTTTTTACTCTTTTCCCCCTTTTGCCCCTATGTGTATGTTTCTTGTTTGCAGTTATACCCATCTAATTCTTCTCCTGTCCCTCTCCAAAAAAACTTCCCTATCCAAGGGTTCAAATCGATTGGATGTAGTAAAATAACCTCGTATATGATATGCCAGTATACCTGTATTTCTATTTCTCCATGTTTTCTGGGGGGTACCTGTATACCTATTTGGATAGCTTTCTTCTTTTCTCTATTTTTCTTATAAACATCCTTTCTTTCATTAGATTGAGAGTTATCTCTTATATTATCTCTTCTATTATGATATCTGACAGTCCTTCTGTATTGTTGATAATGAGAAGGATATCTTCTATTCATGTCAGAATTTCTATTCCTAGGTTTAAAATGCGGAGTGTAATTAAATCTGGGTGTGTGTATTGGACATTCCTGGGGGGTTTCTGGTTCTACGAAGCTTTGATCATCCTCATTTTCGATTTCTATTGTATTAAGTGTCTCTTTCTTGTCTCTAATGTATTTCCTTTGTTTCCTATTAATGATTTCCTTTTCCTTACGTATTATTCTTACTTCCATTTCACTTTCTAGATCTTTACATTCTTGTGATTCTCTAAATGGACTAATGAGCAAAGTAAGTTCATTAATCTGTTTCTCTTTCTCAATTAGTTCAATTTTCCTTTCCTTAATAATTAAATCCATCAATGAAAAGGAACATCTGTCTAGAATGATTTGCCAATCCTTTTAAAAATTTACATTTATAGTTTTAAATGTACATGGTTTGTACATTTGCAATCCTTTGGGAATAAGTTCTTCTGATATATATCTTTCTAAAGTTGTAATTTCCCACCATAATTTGCTCTCAGCTGTTAGAGCTTTTTCCAACCTCCTTATTAAATTGTCTACATCAGCATCAAGCAATTCAACATTATCATTCTTGTGATAGTTATCATCAACCATGTCAAACACGGTATTGACTAACATCTTTCTCTTATCTCTGTACCCCAGCATGGTCAGCAAACAAATGTGGTGACAAGGTAAATGTAATGAAAGATAATAGATGCTTGCGATCCACACTGCACCAGGCTGCTAATAACCTGCGTAATAATCACCAATCACAAACCAATAGATACATAGAATATAAATGGATAAATAGTGCTCTGGTTGGGGTGCAGGTTAAATAGTATCATATGTCCCATAAGTGTGCAAAAATAAGTCTTATAGTAATAGTCACTGATTTTAGTCCACTTGTATATATTCTGTTTCCAATTCTTCTGTACAGTAAAAAACCTGGTCTCTCCACTGGGTTCTCACACCATTACCCCTCAATGTCAGTAGGCCATAAATGACAAAAGTGGGGAAAACATATAGTGTTTTATTTCAAACAAAGTATAGATAAAAAGTGGTCGCGTACCATCAAGGACCTTTAGATGAAAGGCACAATATTAAGCATATAGGGGTATATATTGCTCCCCCTATTAAGCAATACCTTTCCACCGTTTACAGGAAACCAAGATACACCAATGCGTTTCAACCAGTAAGTGGTCTTTCTCAAGGTGTGTTGTATAGTAAAGCTGGCCAGGATAGGGAAGTTTTTTTGGAGAGGGACAGGAGAAGAAACAGATGGGTATAACTGCAAACAAGAAACATACACATAGGGGCAAAAGGGGGAAAGGAGTAAAAAAACTGCCCAAAATAAATGATACTAAACAGATCACTGAAGAAGAGGGTTCCAAAATATCCACCAAAATTTATAATTCTACAAAAGGATGAAATCAATCTCCTGAGTAAGGGGCTTAAATTTGCTCCGGTTAACAGATTGAATAAATTCAACACCTAACAGATTGGACAACAAAATCTCACCAAAACTGAACATGAGGCATTAATTGGTTTGGAGAAAAACTATAATATAACCATCAAACCTGCAGACAAGGGTGGTGGGATTGTCATTATGGATATGGATAAATATAACCAAGCAGTTTTGAGATAACTAGGAGATAGAACCACATACACCCTTTTATAAGGAAACCCCACAGAAAGAATAGAGAATAATCTCATTAATCTTATCAATAAATATGAAGATAAAGGAACTATAACATCCCAAGAGAAAAAATATCTTATTAAGGAACATCCAGTATTGCCTGTCATATACATTCTTCCAAAGATTCACAAAGACATAACTAACCCCCCAGGCTGCCCCATAATAGCTGGTACAGATTCCATTACTTCCAACCTTGCACATTATATAGACTTTCTATTACAACCAGAAGTCATTAAAGTTCAATCCTATATTAAAGATACTATAGATACTATTAAACACGTGAAAGACATAAAAGTCACTCCGCAACATTTTCTAATCACAGCAGATGTATCATCTCCGTATACAATCATTGATCACCATTTGGGGATCAGTGCTGTGGAATATTTTTTAATGAAAAACCAGGAACAGGTGGATATGGGCAAACTTGATTTTATTAAAGAATCACTAGATTTTATATTACACAATAACTATTTTTGGTTCAACAGACAGTATTATCTTCAAATAAAAGGTACAGCAATGGGGAGTAGAGTGGCACTGGCATGCGCCAATTTATTTATGGGATGCTGGGAAGATCTTAAGATATGGAACAATAACCCCTACAGTGACAAAGTACTAGTTTGGTTAAGATTCATAGATGATATATTTTTTATTTGGGGAGGCAATGAGCATGATCTTAAACCATTTTGTGAATATCTTAATAATAACAGTTTTAATATTTTTCTAACTTTTAATATTAATCTTAATTAAGTCAACTTTCTAGATTTAGTTATTTATAAAACAGAAGATAGTTTGTGCACCAGAAACTATGAAAAACCAACGGACAACAATTCATATATTAACATGACCAGCCACCACCATCCAAGATGGCTTAAGAATATCCCGAAGGGACAAATACGCAGAATCCATAGAAATTGCAGAAATGAAGATATTTTTAATGACCAGGTTGAGAATTTAAAACAAAAATTTATTGTGAAGGGATATAATCAGGAAACAATAGAATATACCATTGATGAGTTGAGAAATATTCCACAGAATGAACTAATTGAATATAAAAGTAATACAAACACTACCGTAACAAAGAAACCAAGAATTGCATTTGTTTCTACCTATAATAACAAATATAAATCAGTTGAAAACATATTTAGAAGAAACTGGTATCTATTAAAGCAGGACCCAATTTTAAAATATATAATTCCGGATAAACCCATGTTTACATATAGGAGAGCACCCAACATCATCAATAGGCTAGTGAAAAGCGCCAGACCAGATAAGAGAACAGGAAGGATAAAAATGAAGGGTTTCCACCGGTGTGGGTCCTGTATAGTATGTACTACACATACTAAACAGACAACTAAAATTGAAAAATTCAAATCAAGTTCAAATGCAACAACATTTAAAATAAATGAGTTCATAACATGCAATAGCAATAACTGTATATATGTAATAGAGTGTAACTTTGGCCTACAATACATAGGCAAAACATCAAGGAAGTTGAGAGAAAGGTGGGCGGAACACCTAAGAAATATTATAAGGGGTGTCACGAACCATTCATTGTCTAAGCATTTTCTGGAGAAGCATCAGGGTTCAGTTAATGGAATTAAACTTATTAAAGGTATTAAAAAAGTGGAAGGCAATTGGAGAACAAGATGAGTGGAAAGATTTCTTGCTAAAGCAGAGATGAGATATATATATGAGGCAAAAACATTAGACCCAGACGGCCTCAACTCAGACTTCGAGCTCAAGTGGTTCTTGTGATACTAGTAGAAATGTAATTGCCCAAAAAATTCATACCTTTCTCTGTAAATTGATATGCGTTCCCTCATAATACTTTTAATTCTTTCATTGCTTTAACATCTTTAATTCTTATTTATCTTCGTTTATAGGTTTTATGTTCATATAAGTTCTTAATTGTTTTATATTTATATTTATATTGTGTTATATTTATATTCACATTGCATGGTACATATGTTCATAGAAATTGCAGAAATGAAGATATTTTTAATGAGCAAGTTGAGAATTTAAAACAAAAATTTATTGTGAAGGGATATAATCAGGAAACAATAGAATATAGTATTGATGAGTTGAGAAATATTCCACAGAATGAACTAATTGAATATAAAAGTCATACAAACACTACCGTAACAAAGAAACCAAGAGTTGCATTTGTTTCTACCTATAATAACAAATATAAATCAGTTGAAAACATATTTAGAAGAAACTGGTATCTATTAAAGCAGGACCCAATTTTAAAATATATAATTCCGGATAAACCCATGTTTACATATAGGAGAGCGCCCAACATCACCAATAGGCTAGTGAAAAGCGCCAGACCAGATAAGAGAACAGGAAGGATAAAAACGAAGGGTTTCCACCTTTGTAGGTCCTGTATAGTATGTACTACACATACTAAACAGACAACTAAAATTGAAACATTCAAATCAAGTTCAAATGCAACAATGTTTAAAATAAAAGAGTTCATAACATGCAATAGCAATAACTGTATATATGTAATAGAGTGTAACTGTGGCCTACAATGCATAGGCAAAACATCAAGGAAGTTGAGAGAAAGATGAGCGGAACACCTAAGAATTATTAGAAGGGGTGTCACGAACCAAAGCATTCTAAGCAAAGCAAAGCAGTCTAAGCATTTTCTGGAGAAGCATCAGGGTTCAGTTAATGAAATTAAACTTATTAAAGGTATTAAAAAAGTGGAAGGCAATTGGAGAAGAAGAGGAGTGGAAAGATGTCTTGCTAAAGCAGAGATGAGATATATATATGAGGCAAAAACATTAGAACCAGACGGCCTCAACTCAGACTTCGAGCTCAAGTGGTTCTTGTGATACTAGTAGAAATGTAATTGCCCAAAAAATTCATACCTTTCTCTGTAAATTGATATGCATTCCCTCATAATATTTTTAATTCTTTCATTGCTTTTACATCTTTAATTCTTATTTATCTTCGTTTATAGGTTTTATGTTCATATAAGTTCTTACTTGTTTTATATTTATATTTATATTGTGTTATATTTATATTCACATTGCGTGGTACATATGTTCATGGTGATATTTATTAATGCTCTTCATGTAATATTAATCTCAGGGCAATATACTATACAGATGCCACTTATTTGTAGATCAGTGATCCCGCTGGATATAACATAGTGATGTAACATAAACAAATTTGCCTGACTCTATAGTAGAAAATTAATTAAATGTATCACTATAGCGAGCATTTAATAAACTGCTTAGGAAATAGAAATTTCTTCCAATAACCGGTTTCAGTACTCACGCACGTCACGTGACAGTAATTCACATGATTAAAACTGGAATGCAATAATCCCTAAAGGGAGCGCTACACTCCAATATGTGGTGTATCACGTGATATATATCACGTGACATGCCGAGGAGTGGAACGTGATGCTAAGAAACTTCACTCTCCGGACAGAACGCTCTACCGAAGTCACGTGCTGGAATAAACACCACGTGACTCGGGATTGCATACGTGATGCATTCCACCAGGTGGAATGCATCGCAATAACACAGAACCCTGCTGTCACCACAATAATATCATGGGACTCAGAATAGCGAACACGTGATGCGTTCCACTGGGTGGAACGCATGGCGGAAACATGGAACCCCGCAATACTAAATATACAGTGGGACATATCTTGGTTAAAGATAACATTATTAGGAGATTGAAACACACACATAGCGGTATAAAATAAGATATTACTATGTGAACAGTGACCTTTCTATTTAGAAGTGCAGACAGATTAGTCAAGCCCCTTTTGAGGGGAGAAGTTACTTCTCACTATAAAACCTAGTCAGCTTTACCATACAACACACCTTGAGAAAGACCACTTACTGGTTGAAACGCGTTGGTGTATCTTGGGTTGCAGCCATTCAAATCCTGTAAATGGTGGAAAGGTATTGCTTAATAGGGGGAGCAATATATACCCCTATATGCTTAATATTGTGCCTTTCATCTAAAGGTCCTTGATGGTTCGTGACCACTTTTTATCTATACTTCATTTGAAATAAATGTAAATGGTTTTACACTATATGTTTTCCCCACTTTTGTCTTTTATGGCCTACTGACATTGAGGGGTAATGGTGTGAGAACCCAGTGGAGAGACCAGGTTTTTTACTGTACAGAAGAATTGGAAACGGAATATATACAAGTGGACTAAAATCAGTGACTATTACTATAAGACTTATTTTTGCACACTTATGGGACATATGATACTATTTAACCTGCACCCCAACCAGAGCGCTATTTAACCAGTTATATTCTATGTATCTACTGGTTTGTGATTGGTTATTATCACGCAGGTTATTAGCAGCCTGGTGCAGTGTGGATCGCAAGCATCTATTATCGTTCAAAACATGGGACGTGTTGGAATTCACCCAGCTGTAATGCAATATTGGTGGCATTATCAGAAATCACAAATCCCGAGGAGAGTCCAATCGGGGTAAGCAATTTTGCAATGACTTCCCTGAGTTTTTCTGAGAGGTTGCCAGCAGTATGCCTCTTAGTGAAACCAGTTATACAGAGAGTAGCATGCCTCTGAATAAGCTGCTTTTTCTTAGCTGCTGCTGTTGGTGACGCTGAAGTAATTACACCCACCCAGTGGGCTGTTATAGTCATGTAATCTTGCATTTGCCCTGTTCCAATTGTCCTCATATCTGTGGTTGTGTGGACATTGGCTACAGTGCCATTTTGGAGGACACTAATTAAATTTTTTTAACATCCCTGTACAGGCTGGGAATTGCTTTTCTAGTGATGTGGAACCTAGATGGGATTTAGTAGCGGGAATAGAGGATCTCAATTCACTGTCTAAAACCCACTGCACTAATAGCGGATATGGGACGCACATATAATACCAGCATAGATGTTATGGCGTCAGTGATCCGCTTTACAACTGGGTTACTGCTGTCATACTTTCTCCCCCTTGCAAAGGATTGTTTAGCAATCAATTGTTTTTTAGAACTACCACTAGTAGTCTTCCTGGTCCCTTTCTGGGATGAAAATCCACTCCCAGCAGCAGCAGGCATAGAGCTCAAGGATTCTTATGAATAATCCAGGATAAGGGAGGACTGAGTTAGCCTCATCAAATTGAATGCAGGACTTCTTCCGCTCATGATTGAGGCTATTATTGAAGAAGGTGTTGGTGGTGAAGATGCTAGGTACTTGGATATAGCAGACAGAAGGCAGATAGCTGATGCTGGACTGCTTGATTTTACTTTTTTAGCCAAAGTTTCTGAATTCTGCAAACACTTTTGATGGATGCGCTATAGATGATGTAACAGGGAGGAGGTTCCTAGATGGTTAGGGTCCCTACTTCTACTTACTCTGGCAGGACATCAGGTACAGATGGCTTGACAATTGTTGTCCGGATTTGGGTAGAAATAATTCCACATATAAGAACATCCTCATGATTAGCATCCTCGTCATCTACATCCTTATTAGCATCAGCTACACTAATATCCTCCTCATCCTGGTGCACTTCCACAGAAGCATCCTCAATTTCTATGTCAGCATGTTGACTTGTGCTGCTCATTCCCTCATTTGTAGAGGATGCACAAGTTGTGGAAGGAGGCTCCTCTTCGAGTACAGTTTTGGAAAGGTCAGGCTCACACATGGCACCCATTGACACACTTAGACTCTCCTCAGGGATTTGTGACATTTCTGAGTGCAAAGTTGGTTCCTTTGCCTTAGCGATTTTAATTTTTTTTAAATGTCTGCAGGGAGATGGGCTTACATCATCATAAGAGGCAGAACCACCAGTCATAAATAAAAGCCAAGGCCTTAGTCTTTCCTTGCCATTTCGTATGGTGAAAGGCATATTGCCAATTTATGTCTTGCTGCAGCTAACTTTTCCTTTGATGTTTTTTTCTTTACAACTGTAAAAGATTGTTTCTTTGATTATACATGCCCTGACTTAAGCCCTGTATGCCCTTGGGCATCAGCTTTAGTAGATTATGTAGACAGTCTAGTAGCGTCATGACTGGTGGCACTGGCAGCAGCTCCAGCACTACTGTATGTGGTTCCTGCTTTCCTCTCAACTGATCATTCTCTATATCAACAAACACAAATAAAGTGGGGTACAGCACACACGTCAATTTGTACCAATTTAAAATATTACACTGCAGTATCAATGACCTACAGTGTCACAATATTTTTAATGAATAAGAAAAGAATAACACACTGTGCTACCACTTACAGTGTCACAATATTTTTTATGAGTAAAACACTGCTCTACCACTTACGGTGTCACAATATTTTTTATGAATAAGAAAAACACACTGCACTACAACTTACTGTCACAAGATTTTTTATGAATAAGAAAAGTATAACACACTGTGCTACCACTTACAGTGTCACAATATTTTTTATGAGTAAAACACTTCGCTACCACTTACAGTGTCACAATATTTTTTATGAGTAAAACACTGTGCTTCCACTTACAGTGTCACAAAACTATTTATGAATTAGAAAATAATAACATATGTATATATATATATATATATATATATATATACATACAGCTGCAACACCATGCCATAGGAATCCCTACAGTGTCACAATATTTTTTATGAATAAGAAAAGAATAAAACATTGCGCTACCACTTACAGTGTTATGAATAAAAATAACACTGCGCTATGACTTATAAGGTCACAATACGTGGATGATAAACTGCGGTCGGGCCGGCAGTGTCATCAAACAATAATAGCATAGCTAGCACACACATAAAAAAACTAAAAATTTTAATTTTTTTTATTTTCTGTGGAATGCTAATTTTATTTAACTTTTATTTTTTTTACACTGGGGAAGAGCACCCCTGGACAAGGCAGCAGCCCGTTGATTAACAACACAGCACCCTTTTATGGACTTTAAAGCACCCCTGCGGAGTGCAGAAGAACAACCTGCAGAGTCACAAATACGTGGATGATAAACTGCGGTCTGGCCGGCAGTGTCACCGAACAATAGCGTAGCTAGCACACAAAAAAATAAATATATATATTTTTTTTACACTGAGAAAAGCACCCCTGGATTGACAGAGCACCCCTGGATGACACAGTACCCCTTTATGAACTGCAGCCTTAGCCCCTTGATTGACAGTACAGCAGTGACACAGCAGTACCCCCCACTTTATGTACTGCAGCCCCAGCCCTACAACACTGCACCCTTGAACAGCAGAGAAGAACAGAGCCCTTTGATTGACAAGACAACAGTGACACAGCAACACCCCCCACTTTATGTACTGCAACCCTAGCCCAACAACACTGCTTCCTTGAACAACAGAGTAGAACAGAACATGTCTGTTCTGTACACTCTCCACAGTGTAAATGGCACCAATCACCAGGACCTTTATAGAATCTAAAACCCATGAGAATCCAAGAGTGGGAGGATGAAGTTTTGCCTTGTGTTCAGATCTGAGTCAGGCGGGAAACTCGAGCTAGATCCGAATCAGAATTGCAATGTTCGGGTGGGTCTGGTTCTTTGAGAACTGGACCCGCTCATCTCTAGTTATACGGCACAATGATCCCTATGGCTACATGCATTTTCTGAAAAGTCTCAGTGTGTTTTCATCAACAAGTAGATCTTTCTAACTGCTTTTAGGTTCGTTTACATTTGGATGCAGGTCAGTTTTATGGCACGCCTCTCAGACGTAGCAGTACAGGTCCACTTTACTGCCATGCTCATGGGTGTTGCTGTCACAATCTCCCTGAAAGTAGGCAAGTATGGTGTAAACAGTAAGGGGCCAATGATCTGTGGGCTGGAGCAGTGAGTTGCAGAGGGAGCAGTGAGGTTTGAGGGATGCAGCAAGGTGTGATGGGGCAGTGAGGTGCAGAAGGGACCAATTATGTGAGATGTTATGGGGCAGTGATCTGTGATGGGAGCAGAGAGCAGTTAATGGGCGGTGAGATGTGAGGAGGGGAGCAATGAGATGTGATGAGGCAGTGTGAGTAGTAGAGGGGTAGTGAGTTGCCGTGTCGGGGGGCAGTGCAGTGTGATGGGATGGGAAAGTGAGCTGCGGAGGGAGCAGTGAGGTGTGATGTGGGCAGTAAGCTGGGGGGACAGTGAGGTGTGATGAGGCAGTGTGAGCTGTGGGGGCAGTGAGCTGTGATGGGATTATTAAGAGCAGTAGGGAGGTAGTGAGCTGTGAGGGGATAGCAGTGAGCTGTGATGGGGCAGTGTGAGCATTAGGGGTCAGTAAGCTGCTTGGTCGGGCAAAAGTGAGGTGTGATGCAGAATTCAGCTGTGGGGGGAGCAGTAAGCTTGTTGGGACAGTGTCAACTGTGGAAAGGCAATGAGATATGGGGGAACTGTTATGAGGGCAGTGCTGTGGGTGGAGCAATGAGGTGTGTGGTGGGGGGGTAATGAGCTGCAGGGTGGAGAGCAGTGAGATGTAATGAGGAAGTGTGAGCAGCCTTTCATAAAATTTAGATCCAGACCCATGTTGACCTTAATCTGACACTGTGGTGATCTCATGTGTTAATCTTGCAGTTTAGAGAGCAGGCTGTCAGGCAGGGATTTTCTATATGCACCCGGCCAACCTCCATCCCTACTCCAAGGTTTTCAAAAGATAAAATATTGGATCCCACCCCAGGTCTCAGCTCTGGTACCCCCTCCGCCATTAGAGGCACAAGCCCTGCTAGCCCCCCTAGCTTTGTCCAACCTGCAGGTAAAGGACTGTAACTAGATGATTTTGATTTATTTATGTGAGATTTGAAGGGTAAAAAAAAGACATTGGTTTGCTGGGAGATGTCGAAGCCGGATATTTGGCTGAGGCCTAAATTGTAAAAATAATATTTGCATGATGCCATCTGGCATAGTCAGTATTATATTATTGTGCATGGCACTATTTTAGCGTTGTGTACATCTGCCATTTTACTGCACACTGTTAAAGTCTTTACATAATTATGAATACACATATATTTAAAGACTTTATATATTCAGTGCTGACAGACAAGTCTTGTGGACATGCCTGGGACTAGTAATTGGAATACACAAAGATACTGTGAGTGTTTACTTTGCATACAGATGCAGTATGTCTGTGGCAATCGAAGTATAACACAGACACTGATATGCTCATAGGGAGTGTTCTGAATGTGGATTTAGAAACAATTGTCAGACATTTAGCTATTGTTAGCAATTGTAGGTCTTGTGTCCCATGCTGATGTGGTTAAGAAGAACTGAGAATTGTATTCTGAATAAACATAGGAAAGCCTTTTGTTAAAGTTATCAGACTTCTTGCCAAAGCTTGCTCCACCTGTGAACAGGACAAACTCCATTGTCTGTCATTGTTTTAGTTCGGACAGAAGTGATATTACTGTTTGAAGCTATGTATATATATATATATTTATATATATACACTCAAACGATCACATTGGTATCTACAATGTGTGCACACATATATATACAGTTGCAATTATAAATAGGAACACACACAGTGCATGTTTTGCGCTATAAACAACCCCTGCATACAGCGCACCTTTTACCCTGCATGAAGACACACGACGCATACTTACATATAATCATAAATATACACGCACTCATATGCACATTATGGTTTATATTAAAGTTATTAATTATGATGTAAAATGTATGTATTTGATATCTAAGGTTGAGTACCTGATAAGCAGACCATGTTTGGTACCATTCTAAACCACAATCTGTTTGCAGATCGCAACATGCGTCTGCAAGTTATGGTTTATAGAGAATTAGGTGTTAGAAAGTACTTTGTATGTAGTGTCTATTGATTAGTTAAAACACACACAAAGAGCCATTGGAGGGCTGAACTACCATTGTACAAACTGACCTATGACAGAAGAACCAAGAAGAAGAACCAATAGGATTATGCCAACTCGTTTCTTTTGTATTGCCCACTCTCTGTACTGTATACTGTATATTCAGGCACTCTATTTCCAGTAGTTAGTCATCATATTCTTTCTTTTGACAGAGGCTTCACCTTTGATGCCGGAAATCTGGATCCAGAGCGCCTGCGTATGTATCGACTGTACCTTGTTTATGTATAATCTTTTGCGCTAATTGTATTTAGATCACAGCGTGTAACTAAATGCTTTTTATGTGAATAATAACGTTTTGTGCTTTGGAACACACTCAAAGTCTGGAAAGCAATTATTTCTTGTGCGACATACACCGCTAAATAGCGACATTTGGGTATAAAGATTATTAGGTATTCATAGAGACATAGAGGGCCTGATTCAGAGACAGATGCAATGAAGATTTTGATGTAGATCAAGCGATTGTTTGCCATTGCGCATGCGTTTAAGCTACACTGCACACACGCTGCGTTTGTGTTGTGATTCCACATGCACAGAAAACCAATTTGCAAAGTGAGTGACAGGTGGTCAGTGTTTAGGGGAGGTACCGGGGGAGAAGGGTAAAAAACCACAGGCGTGTCTGACTGGTTGAACGCCGTTACATGGGCATGCATAAATTAGCCCTTGCTATCTCCTACTCAGTATGAGAGCTCACTGTGTGTCAGGAGAGCTGCTGAATCTGTGGCTAATCAGACCTTCCGTAAGGACAAGATGGCCGCTCGATATACATCGGTGGGTGTCCTTATGCTTTGGTAAGCTTTGCAACTATTAGGATAGGCAGCTGCGTTCTGTGTGAAACTGCAGATGCGATCGTATTAACGTCCATCTCTGATTCAGGCCCAAAGCCTTTTGGATTTGTTTGCACACAACCTGAAAGGTGATGGACACCAGATCTTGACCTGTACTTTACAAGGGTTGCTTTTATAACCTTTCATGTGGAATTTGTATGGGAAGGAGCATTTTTAGGTGTCTTTCTACCAATAAAAAATTATCTTTCAAAAGTATGTGTGCAGTCAAATGTATAATAGTAACACGTAATAAAGACGTCCCAATATTTCACCACTCTTTATTTCAAACATAAATAAGGTTTCATTGAGCTCTATTTAAATCCCTTTGCTGTGGGTTATGAGCGGGATTCATAGTGGTATTTTTACTCTAGGCTGATTTTGATCAATTTAAAATAAAAATCCATCAACATCGATGTTGTGTTTCTGGGGCTAATTTACACATTTACTAATACTTACAAAAAAAATCAAAAATTGTCTGTTAGTAAATGTGTGATTTAGCCCCAGAAACACAATATCTATGTTGACTGATTTTAATCAATTTTGATTGGTTTTAGTCTGCAGGTACATTAAAACTGTGGAGTACACATAAAGGGGCCATACACACAAAAGTATGGGCACGGATCTAAGTATTTTCGCCAGTATACCAAGTTGTTTCCCCTATTCATCCACTTGGGGAAGTAGCTGTTACCATTATCAACTAGGGCTTGCAACAGCCCTGTACCTGGTGCGCAACGTATGCATGTATTGTTATATCATCATGTAAGAAGGTTAGTCAGTAAACAGGGCCTGATTCAACAATGTTCACTGATGAGATTGTGTATGCAGGCAGCCGATTGTTGCGTACTGCCAGTGGCGTCCTTACCTGACATCGCACCTGGTGCAAGTAGGGAGGACAGGTACTCTTCAGTGCGTGTGGCCTCGCGAGTGGGCATGGCCTCGCGGGTGGGGGCGTGGCCCCACGGGTCGAACCCCCATGTTTTGTTACACCAGGGCTGCTGGAGGTGCAGGCTGCCCCCCGGGGACAAGCCTGTTTGAGTGCCGGCTCTCTCACTGAGCTAGGAGCTGAGTGCTGCACATAATGCAGGACCTGGCTCCTGTCACGGAGGGCGAGCCAGCACTTTGGTGTCACCCCTCAGCTGGTGCACCCCCCGCACCCTCCTTGTGATGCCAGTGTGTACTGCTCATGCGTATGCCCCACTAAGATCGGGACTGCGATCACAGTGACTACACAGACCCATCACAGAGTGATTGACAGGAAGTACCGTTTGGGGGTGGTAATGAGGAGGTGGTTGGAAAAACGCAGGTGTCAGTGCGTTTGAATGCCGTTTCAGGGGCATGCATAAATTAGCCACTACGATGGCATACGCAGCTTGAGTGCTCACTTCATACAGCACGGTTAGCAATTTATAAGTGAGGTCTAACCTGCTGTAAATGTGTGAGTGGCTCCGATGTTACAGATATTTTAGCTGGATTGCAAGGTTTTACAGATGTGCGAGAGTGGAAGTGGATGTCTGCATGTTGTCCGTGAGAGTGCTTTGCGATTGCACATATTAGCATACTTTCACAGCAGCACCTACTTCTTGAGAAAGCCGTAGTACATGGAGAAACGCGTTGAGGTATACAGGTGCCACTGATCATTAGCACCACACCATGCTGAATTACCTCTCCTATGTCCAGAAAAATCTTTTGGCTGGGTCTCACCCTTTACTGCCAACAAACTTTTCCTCTGGATGGCCTGGCTAGCCTAACTCACTGTGACTGTATTATACACTGGCTGACTGCCTGGGACAATGGAGCTCATTCAGAGTCGGTCATGAGTGCTGAGCACTCACAACTGACTCGATGTTGCCCCACAGCACATGCGCACGATGGAGCCGGCTCCGTCGAGCACATGCGCAAAACCTGGCTAACGACGGGCGCTCTGTCATTAGGGGTCTCGTAGCAGACAGGGCAAGCTGTCATGGTTGAGTGACAGCTCACACCATTTGCTGGGCGGGCCGGGGGCGTACCTGGCCAAATGGAGGCGTTCCAGTCGGAACGCTTGCCGTTTGGGGGCGTCCCCATTGACATCATTGCTGATGTCAGTGGGGAACTTCCTTATCAAACAGAGCAGGAAGCTCCCTGGGGCTTATGAGTGCCCAGACCCTACCCTAGGGTCTGGTCGTAAGCCCCGATGGTCACGATGATCTTGACCATCGCGACTATCACCCATGTCGGTCGTTAGAGCTGTGGGTGTTAACCCACAGCTTAGCGATCGACAAGGAGGCGGTCGTTCAGGATGCAAGCGGCTGCCCTGATTCAGAGCGACCGCTTGCATCTAACGACTGCCTCTGAATGAGGCCCAATATCCCTAATTGCCAGCTCACCTTGCTTACCTGAATTTGGCCTTGTATCAGGTTTGCATTTTGCGGCAGCAGCCAAGTGGAGCTTCCGCAAGCTACTTAATGTGTGCTCAGAGACATGCGGACAGGGAGTATTAATGGGGATATGTGTAACATCAGCTATCTTTTATCATAGAGATTGTTTCTCCTCTATAAGCCTTAAATCAGGGGTTCCCAACCACGGTCCAGGTTTTGAGGATAGCCATACTTGAGCACAGGTCTCTTAATAAGTACCTCAGTTGTTTTGATTTAACCATCTGTGCTCAAGCCTGGATATCACTAAAACCTGGACTGTTAGTGTGCTGCCTTGAGGACCGAGGTTGGGAAACACTGCCTTAAACAACCAGACCCCAGACCGAGAAAGAGATTTATATACTTTTATGCCTTTAAATTACAAACAGCTACTATTCTCTATTGACTAGGGAGTAGTAATTAAAGGTTGAATATTTAAATGATTGTGCTTCTGACCGTTACTGGAGACATTGCTACAGTTTCATATAAAGTGTGCTTTTATTTGCTAATGAAATATATTGCAACTTTTGGAACACTGAAGAAACATTGTTGCATTGTGTGGCTTAACGGTTATAAGACTACTTCAAATTATTTTCTCCTGGTTTTGATCTCATTTTGAAATAGACAAAAGAAGCAAAGTATTCCTATATTGGGGCACTCACGGATTAATCATAATAAACTCCAGTGACCATACAAATCATAAAACATAACTTTTATTACGTCCTTTTAAAATAAAAACAATAGCGAAATATAATTATAAATATATAAAATTATGTGTTCTCCAATTATAAATCTTATCGTGGTAATCTTATTATTATACTATATATCGTCTATAGGTGTATTAATTCCACATTATGTTTTTCTGTGTTGAATGTCTCACCAATAAATATATCGATCAATTCATAGAACAAATCCCTATATGAAATAAATATTTGTGGTTTGTTGAAGAGACTGGTGCCAGACAGCACTCAATCAATTCATTATGTCCAAAAAATCTGATGTTGTCTGTTAAACTATGGTTGTTATATTGATAGGTAGAAAATGTGACCTAAAATATTAATAGCTTTTGTGACCCAAGACAACCTAACTGTTATGTGAATATTCAAGCAATGTTGGTGACTTGGCCGATGACAGTGTGTCACTGTCCTAACGGCTTTACTCATTAAATAATCACTGCTCTCTGTTCACTGAGCTGAGAGTCTGATAATACAGAATAGTCCCCTGATATGCTTAAATATCTAGCTACTCATTTGCATATGGGTATTCCAGCAGACTATGTTAGCCTTTTAGGTGACTGTGTTAACATTGTTCATTCCGACTGCCTCATTAAATATTCAATGTTCTTATTAATTGAGCTCTAAACTCTCACAGTCTTCTGATATACCGATAGTCTCCTGATATGCCACAATGTTTAACCATAAGTTATGGCACCTAAAGAGTGTTATAATTAGTTCAGCTGTGATATACAGAGGTTTCTTATTTTTATTAGATTTTATAGCCTTATTGGAAACATAGTAACGTTGTCCGTTCCGACTACCACATGAATAATCACTGCTCTCATTACTGAGCTCTACAATTCCATAGTCTGTTAGAACGTGAATAATCTCCTGATCCACCGCTCTATCTAGGGGCTTCTATTCATTTTCTCATTACACATTACTAGTTAGATGTTATGGCCTTGCTGGCAACATTATAACCTTGTCCGCTCTGACTACCTCATGAATATTCACTGCTCTCATTAGTGAGCTCTACACTTCCGTAGTCTGTTAGAGCGTGAACAGTCTCCTAACTCACCGCTCTGTCTAGTGGCTTCTGTTTACTTTCTCATTGGACTTAACTATAATTGACATGGTATTCAACACGAACAAACATATTATAATAAAGACACATTAATTAAAAAACAACACAGGTCACACTATGCATCGCGTGCCCGTGTAACCCGATGCGCGTTTCGCATCATCTGCTTTATCAAAGGAGCAACCCGACCATCTGGTTACTGCTCACTATATCCTGAACTTCCTCCAATCGTTGTTGGAGTCCATGATTGACATGCGTTTTGGCCAAAAGGACGTTATTCTCAACTGGTTCATTAAAGCTCATGATTGACATTGTTATTAGCCAATAGGATATGCCTGTCAGCGTATGCATTCGCTATTGCCTAGTCCATTGTAAAGATATGGCAAAGAAATAGAGGGGAAACATATCAATGGAAATTTTTTTAAATTAAATTAAATTAAGTTGATTTAATTCTGATAAACATCTATCCTGGTTACTAAGGTATATTATAGTATATATATATATATATATATATATATATATTTATCTTAATCCATTCTAGATATATTATAACACTGACCTAATAAATTATTGTGCATTATCTAGTGTTCATTAATAAATAATATAAATAGTGAATTGTAGAATAAAATTAGTATGATGTGAAAGTATAATTAATAAAAATAAGTGATACTGCTATTGTATGTGAGATGTACTTATGTGAAAATGTATTCTTATTTGTAAGTATTTATAATAATATTATATTATTAAAAATAAATAAATGTGAACGCTAGTATTCCAACTAGTGATTGTGAAACAATTGTTTGGTGAAAAATTAAAAAATTAAAAAAATATATGGAGTGATAAATAATAATATTAAGTATTTAAGTTGTTATAAGATAAAATAAATTAATCACACATATTCCATGTCATATATCAATAATCACTCTTCCAGAGTGGAAAATATACCCTTCAAATATATAAATATATAGACTATCTATTTCAAAAAAACTCCGTAATTGATGTTATCATTTAACCCTAATGGTTGTAATCCACCCAATAAGAATATCCAGTGGCTCTCTTTTTCCAAAAGTTTCTGGATGATATTGCAACCCCTAAATCCTAGATGTATCCTTTCCACTCCAAAAACTCTCATATGTTTTGGCTCACTCTGATGTTGATCATAAAAATGTCTTGAGACTGAGGTCAACTGTTTAAACTTCATCAAGTCTGACACTGAGTTCCTAATATTCCCTGCATGCTCAAGTATCCTATGCTTCAGGGGTCTGGATGTCATACCAATATACCGTTTATCGCATGGACACATAATACAGTATACCACTCCGGCAGTGTTGCAATTAATATAATCTTGAATAACTCATTTAGTATTGTACTTATCTCTAAATTCCATTGTCTTGATCATATAATTGCATGCTTTGCAGCTTCCGCATTTATATGAGCCCTTGACTACCACCTTTCTTTCTCTCTTGTTCTTGAAATGACTACATACCAATTTATCTTTTAAGTTAGCGGACCACCGCCAACTAATATTAGCCCTTGGTCCCAAGGCTTTAGACAGATCTTCATCCAAAATCAGCACAGGCCAGTGCTTCTGTATTACTTGTTGAATCTGCTGCCATTCCATACAGAAGTCCCCCACGAACCGAATCACTTCTGGTTAATTTTTCTTGATTTGATTAGGATATAGAAGGGAATTTCTATTTTTCTGGTTGGCCTCATACCATGCTTTTTTAATAGCCCTTTTACTGTAGCCTCTTTTTAACAGTCGATTTTTTAGTTCTTCTGATCTAATGGAAAATGTCTGGGGATTAGAGCAATTTCTCTTGAGACGTAGGAATTCTCCCTTCGGTATCCCTTTGAGTATTGGTGGAAAATGTGCTCTGGATCTGTGAAGTACACTGGGCCTGATTCAGAGCCGCTCGTAAGCGGCCGCTCGTTCGCTCCAAGCGATGTTTGCCCAACTGCGCATGCTTACGGATCGTTATACGCATGCGCGAACCAGTCAGTGTGGCCGAAATTCATTTGTTCGCTAAATAGCGAATGCCTGCTATTTTGAGTGACAGAATGAGGCGTATGTGGGTGGTAACAGGGGAAGGTGCTTGAAAACGGGGAGTGGAGATCCGAACGCAGGCGTGCTTAAAGGTCAAAACGGGCGTTTTAAGGGTGTGCATAATTAAAACAGTAGCATCATTGACCACGTCACTGGGTTATTTTATAGCCAGAACTGCTCGCAAGATTGTGGTAGCAAAAACCAACCACAAGAATAGTGAGCAGTTCATACGCTGGTTGATGTACTCAATTAATCTAATAAATAGCGGACATGACATAGGATGCGAGTGGCCAGGGGGCGTATTTTTCCAAAAAACCACTGCAAGTTTTGTTTGCTCATTCAGACCTAGAGGCGTGAACAGACCGCAAAGAGCGAACGGTTCATTTGAATAGCCACCCCTATTTTCTGGACGAGCGAGCACTAATTGCGTCCGGCTCTGAATCAGGCCCACTATTTGTTGCGGTGTGTTTTCTGTACAAATCTGTTGATAGTTTCCCATCTTCCATTCTCCTTATTTTTAAATCTAAAAAGGTAACATCTTCTTTACTTACTTCATATGTAAGTTTAAGGTTCAGATCATTATCATTGAGAAGATTAATGAATGTAACAAACTTTTCTTGAGGTCCATCCCATACTATTAACAGATCGTCAATATATCTCATTAAAAATCAATATATGGCGGGTGCAATCTTTATGTTTGTCATTGAAAACGGCCATCTCCTCCCACCATCCTAAATAAATATTAGCATAGGTAGGGGCACAGGATGCTCCCATGGCTGTGCCCCTGACCTGTATATAAAACTGGTCATTGAATACAAATAAATATTTTGTTAATACAAAAGTTAACAATTGAATGAGGAAGTCACCAAAATCCGTAGTTGTTTCTTTCTCCAAGTAGTATCTTACTGACTGAATGCATCTTTCATGTAAAATGCTTGTATATAGTGACTCAACGTCACATGTTGCCAAAAGTACACCTTCTTCTATATGGACTTCATCCAATTTACGTAATACATCCATCGTATCTTGTGTGTAGGAAGGAAGGGTCGTCACATATTTTCTTAAATGCGTATCCAGGAATTTGCTGGCTTGTTCAGTTAGATTTTTAATTCCAGACACTATCGGGCGACCCGGTGGTAGAATGTCATTTTTGTGAATTTTAGGCAACATGTAAAACGTTGCAATGACTGGTTCTTCAACTTTCAAAAATAAGTATTCTGTTTTAGTCAATATACCTTGTTGATGGGCTTCCTCAATCATGTTATCATATTGTCTTTTGAAATTATCCAATGGGTTAAATATCAGATGTTTGTAGCAATTGATGTCATTTAATTGTCTCATTGTTTCTGATATGTATTGTTCTTTACTCCACAACACTACATTACCCCCCTTGTCAGAGGGCTTAACCACCACATCTTCCCATTTTTGAATTTCTCTGAGAGCTCTCTGGTCTTCTAAGTTGAGGTTAGTAATGTGTTTATGGTATCGATTCTTGTTTTTCCACATCTCATCGAGATCTCTAGATACCAAATCTATAAATGTAAGAACCACAGGACATATATTTGTCTGCGGAAAAAAGGATCGTTTCTTTTTACGTATTGGTCTTGATGTAGGCTCAGAATTTGCTGAATCCTCACCAAGATTCTGTAAAATGGATAATGCTTCCATATCATCATTAGTCAATATTGTATTACTAGTGTTGCATTGAGATTGATTATCTTTACTCACCGAGGTGGAGGAATAGAATTTAGTAAGTAAAAGTTTTCTCCCAAGCAATTGGAGATCTTTCTCCCATTTACATCTATCAAAATTTAATTCCAGGGAAAAAGTAAGTCCCCTACTCAGTACATTGATGTGTGCATCATTTAGATTCCTATTCGTCAAATTGACAATTCGTAATCTATCATCATCAGTATTTATCAAAGATTTAATTTCCTCCTTTGTGCACGCCTCTGATACCTCGGAGTTTCCACTACTTCCCATCGATCTCGGTTTCTGATGTTTCTTCCCCCTCCTGATCTTCCTCTTGGGGGCCTCTGATCTAGAGGAGTTTTTTGAGGTAGATCTAAAAAATCCTTTGTTAAATGGGAGGGTAAGTTCTCTCTTAATCGGAATGAATGATCCGATTACTCCGTCCCTGATGATTCTTGATCTGTGGAAATATATCACAGGGATATATTGACGCAGTTGGGCAAACATCGCTCGGAGCGAATGAGCGGCCACTTATGAGCGGCTCTGAATCAGACCCAGTGTACTTCACAGATCCAGTGCACATTTTCCACCAGTACTCAAAGGGATACAGAAGGGAGAATTCCTACGTCTCAAGAGAAATTGTTCTAATCCCCAGACATTTTCCATTAGATCAGAAGAACTAAAAAATCGACTGTTGAAAAGAGGCTACAGTAAAAGGGCTATTAAAAAAGCATGGTATGAGGCCAACCAGAAAAATAGAAATTCCCTTCTATATCCTAATCATATCAAGAAAAATTAACCAGAAGTGATTCGGTTCGTGGGGGACTTCTGTATGGAATGGCAGCAGATTCAACAAGTAATACAGAAGCACTGGCCTGTACTGATTTTGGATGAAGATCTGTCTAAAGCCTTGGGACCAAGGGCTAATATTAGTTGGCGGCGGTCCACTAACTTAAAAGATAAATTGGTTTGTAGTCATTTCAAGAACAAGAGAGAAAGAAAGGTGGTAGTCAAAGGCTCATATAAATGCGGAAGCTGCAAAGCATGCAATTATATGATCAAGACAACGGAATTTAGAGATAAGTACAATACTAAATGAGTTATTCAAGATTATATTAATTGCAACACTGCTGGAGTGGTATACTGTATTATGTGTCCATGCGATAAACGGAATATTGGTATGACATTCAGACCCCTGAAGCATAGGATACTTGAGCATGCAGGGAATATTAGGAACTCAGTGTCAGACTTGATGAAGTTTAAACAGTTGACCTCAGTCTCAAGACATTTTTATGATCAACATCAGAGTGAGCCAAAACATATGAGAGTTTTTGGAGTGGAAAGGATACATCTAGGAATTAGGGGAATATCATCCAGAAACTTTTGGAAAGAGAGAGCCACTGGATATTCTTATTGGGTGGATTACAACCATTAGGGTTAAATGATAACATCAATTATGGAGTTTTTTTGAAATAGTCTATATATTTATATATTTGAAGGGTATATTTTCCACTCTGGAAGAGTGATTATTGATATATGACATGGAATATGTGTGATTAATTTATTTTATCTTATAACAACTTAAATACTTAATATTTATTATATATCACTCCATATATTTTTTTAATTTTTAAATTTTTCACCGAACAATTGTTTCACAATCACTAGTTGGAATACTTATGTTCACATTTATTTATTTTTAATAATATAATATTATTATAAATACTTACAAATAAGAATACATTTTCACATAAGTACATCTCACATACAATAGCAGTATCACTTATTTTTATTAATTATACTTTCACATCATACTAATTTTATTCTACAATTCAATTTGCATTATAATATATCTAGAATGGATTAAGATAAATATATTATATACATATATATATATATATATATATATATACATACTATAATATACCTTATTAACCAGGATAGATGTTTATCAGAATTAAATACACCTTAATTTAATTTAATTTTTTAATTTTTCCATTGATATGTTTCCCCTCTATTTCTTTGCCATATCTTTACAATGGACTAGGCAATAGCGAATGCATACGCTGACAGGCATATCCTATTGGCTAATAACAATGTCAATCATGAGCTTTAATGAACCAGTTGAGAATAACGTCCTATTGGCCAAAACGCATGTCAATCATGGACTCCAACAACGATTGGAGGAAGTTCAGGATATAGTGAGCAGTAACCAGATGGTCGGGTTGCTCCTTTGATAAAGCAGATGATGCGAAACGCGCATCGGGTTACACGGGCACGCGATGCATAGTGTGACCTGTGTTGTTTTTTAATTAATGTGTCTTTATTATAATATGTTTGTTCGTGTTGAATACCATGTCAATTATAGCTAAGTCCAATGAGAAAGTAAACAGAAGCCGCTAGACAGAGCAGTGAGTTAGGAGACTGTTCACGCTCTAACAGACTACGGAAGTGTAGAGCTCACTAATGAGAGCAGTGAATATTCATGAGGTAGTCGGAGCGGACAAGGTTATAATGTTGCCAGCAAGGCCATAACATCTAACTAGTAATGTGTAATGAGAAAGTGAATAGAAGTCGCTAGATAGAGTGGTGGATCAGGAGATTATTCACGTTCTAACAGACTATGGAATTGTAGAGCTCAGTAATGAGAGCAGTGATTATTCATGTGGTAGTCGGAACGGACAACGTTACTATGTTGCCAATAAGGCTATAAAATCTAATAAAAATAAGAAACCTCTGTATATTACAGCTGAACTAATTATAACACTCTTTAGGTGCCATAACTTAAAGTTAAACCTTGTAGTATATCAGGAGACTATCGGTATATCAGACTGCGAGGTTTTAGAGCTCAATTAATAAGAACATTGAATATTTAATGAGGCAGTCGGAATGAACAATGTTAACACAGTCACCTAAAATGCTAACATAGTCTGCTGGAATACCCATATGCAAATGAGTAGCTAGATATTTAAGCATATCAGGGGACTATTCTGTATTATCAGACTCTCAGCTCAGTGAACAGAGAGCAGTGATTATTTAATGAGTAAAGCCGTTAGGACAGTGACACACTGTCATCGGCCAAGTCACCAACATTGCTTGAATATTCACATAACAGTTAGTTTGTCTTGGGTCACAATAGCTATTAATATTTTAGGTGACATTTTCTACCTATCAATATAACAACCATAGTTTAACAGACAACATCAGATTTTTTGGACATAATGAATTGATTGAGTGCTGTCTGGCAGCAGTCTCTTCAACAAACCACAAATATTTATTTCATATAGGGATTTGTTCTATGAATTGATCGATATATTTATTGGTGAGACATTCAACACAGAACAACATAACGTGGAATTAATACACCTATAGACGATATATAGTATAATAATAAGATTACCACGATAAGATTTATAATTGGAGAACACATAATTTTATATATTTATAATTATATTTCGCTATTGTTTTTATTTTAAAAGGACGTAATAAAAGTTATGTTTTATGATTTGTATGGTCACTGGAGTTTATTATGATTAATCCGTGAGTGCCCCAATATAGGAATACTTTGCTTCTTTTGTCTATTTCATGGGGATTTATTATAGTCCTGGGAGCACCTCCGTCCGTAAAAGTTATATACTGTTATCACATTTATATGAACATTAATAAGGAATAAGGAAGGATAATCTTATATAAAGTGGTCTGTGCGGATATTTCTTTTTCTATTTGATCTCATTTTAACAGTACTATTATAGATATTTTATTATATGTGCTTATATTACCAGGTCCTATACAGTTTTTGGAATTATAATTGTTAATAAATTTATGTCATTTATTAAAATATGGTTTATTATTTCTGAGCGTCACTGCGTACTACACATTTTTTTGTGGTATATTTTCTGTGTGTGAAGATTGGCAATCTCCATGTATTAGTGCTGGTTGGCTGCTAGGAATATAATGTATATATTTTTTATATATTTTATATAATCATTACAGGTGACTCAATAGGCGCTAGGTATACTTTCACAGCAGACCTGCATATGCTGAATCGGGCCCACAGTGTAGTTTTTAAACATAAAAAATTGTGCAATAGATCTGTTAGACAGAAGTCTGCACAAATGCACAACTCAGTAATAGTAGCAGCCCAGCCACAAGTGGAGTTATGACTGAAATTCTTACAACTCTGATCATCCATGTAGTCATATCCTTGGCTATAGAGCTTGTGCAGTGAAAAATAGTCTTTACTGAATACTAAAAAGTGTTTAAAAGATGCATATCTTATTGTTATGTATTATTATAGTAATATTTTAAAGGGTTAGTCAGTACAAATTGTGGTATATGGTATAAATATAATGGTATAAATTCAAGATATGGCACAAAAGAATTAGCAAAGAGTATTTTAAATCATTTCATATTCTATAATGCTGCTTAATTTATTTCCCAACTTACTGTCATCTTATTCCCGCATGAATCGTAACTGCTTGGCACAGTCAGGGAGTACACACGCTTCCCTTCCAGTGTACTGACTACCGCACCTGTACAGGTGTACTGCAACAACGTAGCGGCAGAGGGGTTGTAATGCAGAACCTCCAGCAAATTTTTACCCACAGACAATGTCATGTTGGAGCCTTTGCAGGTCACTCTACTGCTCACATTGTGCACACCTGCAAGAAAAAACACATCATAAAAATGTTACTAGACATTATGGGGCTGTTGCAGAGTAGAACATTTATGCTTTCACACTATACATGCTTTAGACCTGAGCGTGCAAGCAGTGCAGTAAGAGTGCTTTTCTGTGCCCTGTACCATCAAGATGTCATGCTGAGGTGGGTGGGGCAGCCAGTGTCCGGGATTTACAGCACTAACCGGAGCACTGATTCTTAAAATGCTCCAGGGGTTGTTAGAGCTGCAGTGTGCACATCTGTAGCTTCCAAAGGCCGCTCCGGGCGGTACTGCAGCAGCGTTTTTGGCTGCAGGGTGCCATTCCATTCCACAAAGCGGGGCTTATATTTTCTACTGAATATAGGCTGGTGCAAGTGAATTGTGATAATGATGAGGGTCATCAAAGCATAAGGACAGATGCGTACAACTCTGCATTCATAAGCATATATGTATTTAGGGTCCGTTTCAGACCCGCTCGCTAGGAAGCGTTCGCATGCAGCCAGCTGATTTTTGCAATGTGTGCATGCATACACATCGCAGTGCGTGTGCACGAACGATTCTGAGTGATCGAGCGCGCATAGACTGCTCAGCAGAGTGAGTGACAGGAGAAGCCATTTGTGGGTGGTGACAGGGGTTGGTCTTTGTAAATGGGGGAGTGGAGGTGTGAATGCAGGCGTGCCTGAGCATCTCAATGCCATTTCAGAAGCATGCATAATTAAGATGCAGCGTCATAGTACACGTCACCTGGCTGCATTGTACACTGAAGTGCTCACAGTGCTTGTGGTAGGGTATGGTCAACCACCAGTGCTGCGTTCACTTCCAATGGTTGCATACACATCCTGGAGATGACATGCGCAAGTGGGCGTCTTAAGACAGGCTGGTGGGCGTCTGCATACACAGAGTGATCGCACGCCAAGACATAGTGGGCATGCTAATGCCTTGCCATGCGAACGCCTGCTTTGCTGTTAGTTAACCGGATTTGCATACGCATCAGGCGAGCGTGTCCGAATCGAGCCCTTAGTTCCATGCTCACAATGGGGGCAATAATGGCTGACTTGCATGCATCTCTGCATCAGCACCTATGTGTACACAATATTTGTTTTGTGGTACATACAAACAGCACAATGAATGGTCTAATAAAACAACTTACTAAGGCCCGGGGTTTTGTAGAAGGTTTTGTTAGCTGCACAATCTGTAGCACTGTTGACATATTGGCACACTTCGTCTGACAGACATGCTGGAGAACAGGATGGTGCCTCTGTTAGAGAAAAAACATTGACAATGAAGGTTAACATTTATAATAAAGTATATGCTTTTGTAGTTATCCTGTTACCTTTTTTTTAATGTCCACATTTTCTGAAGACATGAAGAATGGATTGTTATTGTTGTACAGTATATAAAATAAAGGGATAACTGACACATGGGAAGCATAATGCTGACATGGTCAAAATGTCGACATGTTTATAAGCTCCTCCCAACTTTGTGCCTGATACTTTTGCCGCAGTTGCGTCTGTGACTTTATGCTAATACCACTACAAGCCCTTCCCTGATGTACATTCCAATGTGCAAGGACTGAGATGCGGCGATCATGCTTGATAAATCTTAGTTGCACCATCGGAAGTTTCACCAGCCCTATGGCATGTGCATATTATCCGTATGAATATAGCCTCCTATGTGAACGATTCTGCGTGTCCTAGGTGAACTCAGAATTAAACTGTAAAAATAAAGCTGTCCAGTATTTGTGGGCTACATGCAACAGCAGCCAGTATTTACCATTCATGCAAAAAATATAAATGTATCTGCTCCCCTTGCATTGCAGCGTGGTTTGTCCAGGTGATGAGTGCTCCCAACTCTGAATCAGTCCCTTTGTCATTACATAAAGTCACATTGGTTAACAATGATCTAAATGTAGCATGTTTGCTGCTACTGTATATTAAAAAAATGTTTACAGTATTGTCTATTTTTATATTTTTTAATATAGTTTCATTAGTGAGTACATAAGTGTAATCATTGCTGTCACAGACCGATTAATAATTAATGTGCATGACTGCTAATGTCTGTTGAATATATATTTCTTATGTTTGGTATTGATTGTGAAATGTTACAAATCCATAAATCCAGCAGAAGTTTAGGCAGATTGTTACATGGTGACACATGTAGCAATCTACAAATCCAATTAATATTCAGTTTTGCAGTATTGCTTCCAGTATTGTTTCCTAATGTTAATCAGTGACCTACTCATTCTAGTTATCAAAGATTTTTATCCCAAAAACATTTTAATAGTAAACTCATTACACTCCAATTTCCGAATGGGAGAGATTGAATGCACAGATTCTTACTGTTTGGGGGATAATCACCCAGCAGGCTGCACTAACACTTCTTCTCCTGATGCAGATTGGGGCCTGATTCAGAGGTGGACACAGTTGCAGCTGCGACTGCGTTTTAATGCACACTGCGTCTTCCTACTGAGATATGCACTGGCTGTGGAGCTAATTAGTCGCTGTGCATATTAAGATACACCATCGAAGATTGCACGAGTCCTATGGAGATACAGATTCTCCATCTGAAAATCACCTGTTTCAGGTGAACTACATCTTTAGGTGCAGTCGCTTACCCCAACATGCCTGTAACATGGTCCGTGACTGGCTAGCGGTAACGGGGGGTTACCTGAAATGCCCACCAAAGTTTCTTCTCTTTGTGTGCAATTTGGATCTGCCTCTTATGTGCAGTGTGACTCAGACGCATGTGCACAGAGAAAACATTGGCTGCTTGCGTGCGGCATTGACACTATGTACACTTCTGAATCAGGCCCAGATTGAGGAGTTTTTAATGCTATCATTACTATTATTAACTGCTGTATTACTGCTGCAGTATATAGGATATTCCGCTAGCATCTTCCCTGCTCTAAAATTGGCACCATACTGTCTATTGCTACAGTGCATGGCTCCTACCTCTGCTGATGGCCCCTTAGATGTAGCACAGGACACGCTTCCTCTGCTTTATTGCTATTGCCTGTGGGAGCCAGGATACCCAGATCAGCAACAAGTGAGTGAGGCTGAAATGGGGTGTGTTAATGTTAAGAATAAAGGATTAATAATTGATGATGTGGCAGATAATGAATAATTTGGATGAGGGAGTTACTGGGGTTCTTTATGTTGGCTGATGCTGTTCCAATGAAGCTGAGGGAATAAATTATTTTTGAGGGGTTAATTAATGATGAGGGATAATATTGGGTGGCATTCACAAAAATGCTCTATTTGATAGTCAATATGATGATCTATAAATTTTATGGCAGTCACTGGGATGCTCAGTGTACTGTATGATTTTCACTAGGATGCACTATGTCATGGCTGGTACTGTATGGGCTACTTAATGTACTGTATGGCTGTCACTGGGATGCTATGTATACTGTTTGGTGATCATTGGGATACTCTGTGTACTGTACAACAGTCACTGGGTAGGAAACTCAATGTATGGTGGTCACTAGAGTGCTCTATGTACTGTATAGCAGTTACTGGGGTGATCAGTGTACTGGGATGCTCTTTGTACTGTATAGTGTTAACTGGGAAGCTCTGTGTACTGTATAGAATCATTAGGATGCTCACTGTTCTGGGATGCTCTGTGTACTGTATAGTGGTAACCAGGGCTGGGGAAAAATAGGTTCAGGAACTGCGGGCAGAGCTACTGGGGATGGAGCTATAGAAAAACATTTTTATATATACTATATATGCACATATATTACACACATATATATACACACACACATATATATATATATATATATATATATAAAAAATGGGGAGAAAGACAAGCGCCTGATAGTGTAGTATATTAAATACCAGTTAATCTCAACAAGGTATTCCAATATCTATTCGTACCATGGATACACTTGTCAGTTAAGCGTATAAAGCAGTCTTTTATAGTCAGCTTCAGAGTATCCCTCCAGGGAAAAGTTTTTGAAACCCTCTTTCCACTTGGAAATCTCTTCACCACCAAATGGTATTGCAGCAACCTTATTCAAGCAAAATAACTTGCCTCCATAGTGTGGTATTATTTCACAATTTAATTGAATTTATTCACAAACTTCTTTACATAGATAAAAACAAAGTAATGAAAGGTGCTTATCTTAGTTGTGGTAGTTTCCAGTGGAGATGCATTGTAAGACATGCAAATGAGTCCAAACAGGAATATAAAGGGTGACCAAATGGAAGAGGTTAATGATCAAGGGGTCCAACGCGTTTCACCAGTCCTCTGGCTTCCTCAGAGAACTGGTGAAACACATTGGTTCCCTTAATCTACAATAATTGGAGTTATTTCTAGATACAGCACCACATTTCTATCATTGTACACACACACAAACACACATATATATATATATATATATATATATATATACATACACAGTATGGGATGTAGTTAAAATCCCGATGGCTGGGATGCCGTCTGTTGAAATCCCGGTCTCAGAATCCTGACCCGGGATTTAATATAGGCGGCTATATCCCAATGCCGCCCAAAGACTGATGCCGGAATCCTGACTGATGGAATTCCGATTGAAGGTAAGCCGGGGTGCCCTTAACAGTTAGCCGCGGGGAGGAAGGTTAGCTTCAGGCACCATGTGGGGGTTAGGGGGAGAGGTTAGGGTTAGGCACCACTGGGGGAAGGTTAGGGATAAGCACCAAGGGGGGACGGTTAGGTTTAGGCCCTAACAGGGTAGGTTAGGGTGAGGGGTGGGAAATGGTTAGGATTAGGGTGCAAGAAGGGAGGGTTAGGAGGAGAAGGGGGAAGGTTAAAATACTTACCCGACCCCTGTCAGGATTCCCAGCATCAGGATGCCGCTGATGGCATTTTTACAGCAGAAATGCTGACTGCTGGGATTTCATACCCAATCCATATATATATATATATATATATACATATATATAGTATTTAGAAAGGAAGGCAATCAAAAGGGACTCTAAAATAAAACTTATCTTATGGAAATTCATTTTGGCACAGGACATTATGTCATAGTTAATGAGAGGTTCAGGAACTGAGGGCCTGATTCTCACTCACTTGGGAGCGCTGAGCACTCGCAAGTGGGTCGATGGTGCCCAAGTGCGCATGCACACGACGGAGGCGGCTCCATCATGCACATGTGCGAGACTCGAATAACGACGGCCAAGCCGTCGTTATGGGTCTCGCACCAAAGGGGGCGTGCTGTCGATGGTAATTGACAGCACGCCCCCTTTGGTGGGCATGCCAGGGGCGTGGCTGCTCAGAAGGAGACGTTCCCAAAAGCACTCCTGGGCTCGCGGCAGCGAGACCATACCGCAGGGTCTCGTCGCAAGCCCGATGGTCGCGATGGTCAAGACCATCGCGACCATCATTTTGGCCGCTCGCTATAGCTGACACCTCCTTGCTGCATTTGTGATCCCAGCACTGTGACCAACGTCGCAGGCTGGGATCACCATTGCAATCGATGCTCGTGATGGTTGGTCCTTTGGTGAAGAGTGGGAGCTAGAGCTGACCGACTGATGGTCAAGTAAAAGCCCAGGAATCTGTGTCCGATGCAGATCCTGACCTCATCCCTCCCAGAAAATGGGGATGGCATGCCCCCGTTTCCGGGAATGGTGACCCACCAAATGCTGGGGGGGTCTGTGAGTGTAATGGCAGAACCCGTTCTGCACATGCGCAGATTGAGTCCTGCGCAGACGCAGACCCACAAACATCATAGATTTACATTCATCATCAGATGAATGTACATCTCTGAATCAGGCCCTATGGTAATGTGAGAATCCGCCTTTGTATAGTTAAAATCCAACAGCATATGGAAGCCTGTCCTGCCCACTGTTCTTATGTCGCTGCTGCAGTCATCATCACTAGGTATCTGGACAGGTGTGGTATGATAAGTCAATATTAAGAATATCAACAAGGTTCTGAATATCGACATGGACATTAGGTATACAAGCAATATGTTGACATGGTTAAAATGTTGACATTTAACATAGTGACACCAGAATGCCAACATACAGTTTTATGCATAACTACTAACCCTAACCCTCTCCCTAAAAATATTCCTAACCCTAAACAAAAATATATGGTATCGACAGGTTAAATATCTGCATTATGAACATGTCCACATTTTAACCATGAAAGGAGAAAAGGAGAAAGAAAGGGCTTATTGCTGGGGCACTGTTAGGGACATATTCAATTGGGCACAAGGTTTAGTGAGGAAAAAAACCTTGTGCCCAATTTTGGAATACCGCGGGTATGCGCGCTCCCGATACCCGTGGTATCCAATTAAAAATAAGTGGTCGCGAGGTTTTCAGCTCTGAAAACCTGCGTAAAAAGACCCAAAAAAGAGTCTCTGGTGGTCTCCGTGGCTCCCGAGGGCCTACTATCTGTCTTCCTACTGGAGAGGGGGCCGCTGGGAGTCCCGAGGGCTGCTGGGAGGCTCCAGGGGCTGGAGGTATTGGCAAGGGCTGTTGGGAGATGTAGTTCTCTCAGCACCCATTCTGGGGGGGCAACACAGACACTGGGTGGGGGCACACACACACACATACACACTTACAGACAGTAATAAACACTCACACACAATGACATACTGCAGAAGACCCAGCTTCCGATGCTGGATGAAGAAGACACCGCTTCGAAAAGGTAAGTAATTAAGGACTAATTAAGCTAATTGGTAACTTCCAATTGCTTAATTAGTTCTCAAGGGGGGTACCAGACCAAGTCCCGGTGATGTTTCTAAAATAAGCGATTTTAGGAAAAATCACACTTGCTCTGGAGTTGCATAAAGAAAAACCTCCCGGCACATAAAAAAAGAAAAAATCCACAGCTATTTGAATAGCAAAAAACCTGCACCTGCTGGGAAAACCTTGCAGGTGCGGGTTTTTTTGCTATTCTAGCAACCAATTGAATATGCCCCTTAATTGTGAATACATATTGGATTCATATAACATTTAACTTTTATTAATACCTTTAAAATAAAAGGGCATCCATGCTACATATTATTTATCAATAAATTGTTTTCTCAATGAATACAGTTATATAATTCATAAATATATTAGTTGTATACAGTTTTTTGGTACACCTGTATAATATATGGTGAAAATATTCAGTTAGGGTAATAGATCTTCTAAACTTGCACAATCTCTCAGAAATTATACTGATTAGGCGTGAGGATGTTCCACATAACAAAATGTGGAAAAAGTGAAGCGCTGTGAATATTTTCCGGATGCACTGTAGAAACCCCCCAGATAGTGAGAGACTTTAAATAGATAGATATATAGATAGATAGATAGATAGATGTAGAAACCCCCCAGAGCGAATGAGAAACTGTAGATAGATAGATAGATAGATGTAGAAACCCTCCAGAGAGTGAGAGACTGTAGATAGATAGATGTACAAACCCCCGAGAAAGTGAGAGACTGTAGATAGATAGATGTAGAAACCTCCCAGAGAGTGAGAGACTGTAGATAGATAGATAGATAGATGTAGAAACCTCCCAGAGAGTGAGACACTGTAGATAGATAGATTTATGTAGAAACCTCCCAGAGAGAGTCTGTAGATAGATAAATAGATGTAGCAACCCCACCAGAGAGTGAGACACTGTAAGCAGATAGATTTATGTAGAAGCCTCCCAGAGAAAGAGAGAGAGAGAGAGAGAGGGAGACTGTAGATAGATTGATGTAGAAACCGTCCAGAGACTGAGAGACTGTAGATAGATAGATGTAGAATCTCCCTAGAGAGTAAGAGTCTGTATATAGATTGATAGATAGATAGATAGATTGATAGATGCAGAAACCCCCAGAGAGAGTGAGAAACTGTAGATAGATTGATAGATGTAAAAACCCACCAGAGTGAGAAACTGTAGATAGATAGATGTAGAAACCCCTTAGAGAGTGAGAGACTGTAGATAGATTATAGTTGTTGAAACCTCCCACAGAGTGAGAGACTGTAGATAGATAGCTAGATGTAAAAACCTCCCAGGGAGTGAGAGACTGTAGATAGATAGAGAGATAGATGTAGAAACCCCCCCAGAGAGGGAGAGAGAGAGACTATAGATAGATAGATGTAGAAACCTCCCAGAGAGTGAGACAATGTAGATAGATAGATAGATAGCTTTATGTAGAAACCTCCCAGAGAGAGTCTGTAGATAGATAAATAGATATAGCAACCCAGTCAGAGTGAGACACTGTAAGCAGATAGATTTATGTAGAAGCCTCCCAGAGAGAGAGAGAGAGACTGTAGATAGATCGATGTAGAAACCATCCAGAGAGTGAGAGACTGTAGATAGATAGATGTAGAAACTCCCTAGAGAGTAAGAGTCTGTACATAGATAGATAAATAGATAGATGCAGAAACCCCCAGAGAGACTGAGAAACTGTAGATAGATAGATTGATAGATGTAGAAACCCCTTAGAGAGTGAGAGACTGTAGATAGATTATAGATGTAGAAACCTCCCAGGGAGTGAGAGACTGTAGATAGATAGAGAGATAGATGTAGCAACCCCCCAGAGAGAGAGACTGTAGATAGATATATAATATATATATATATATATATAGGAACAATAGAATTGGATCAGAGCGAATAAGGTGCCGTACAGTGCAACTTATTGTATACAAGTGTAAAGTGCAAGTGCTTGTAGTGCATATATAATGTATGACCTATTAAAAAGAACTGTATCGCACAGACATGTTGGTAAAAATATACTTAACATATATGGTGAATAACCTAATTAAAAAACTGTCAGACAGACAGGTAGGTGAAAATATAAATATTATACAATTTAATGAATAAAATAGGGACATGTGTAACATACATACAATGTTAAAATGAATAACAAAATCAGACGAGAAAATAATAAAAGCATAAATGAAAACATATGAATATATATATAAAGTGCTGGAACATAGATAAATATCTTATCTTGTTTTTGGAGGATATTATCAGTGAGGTGCAGGCTCCCAAGCGTTTCGTCTACTAGTGGACTTCTTCAAGGGGATAGTGTGCCTTAGATATGGTCAGCTGTTTATACCCTGTTGCAGGGATGAAGGCCCTCATTCAGAGCCGTACGCTCTGAGCAGAGCGCACGCTCTGAATGAGGGCCGGCCTCCATGAAAATGGAGCATCCTCCTGGACGCTCGTATAGCTGAGGGTCACCACCCACAGGCTATACGAGCGTGCATTTTGATGGCCGTGATGGTCACGACCATCGCGGCCATCGAAACTGCGAGCCGGAGCCTGCGGTTGAGGTTTTCAACCGCAAGCTCCGGAGTGATTTTGGCTCTATCAGAGCCAAAATCACTCCCACTGGCATCACTAGTGATGTCAGTGGGCCGGCTTCTGACGGGAGGCGTTCCCGTGGGAACGCCCCCGTCAGGGTGGCACGCCTACCAAAGGGGGCGTGCTGTCAAACAACATCGACAGCACGCCCCCTTTGATCAGACACAACGAGCGAAGGACTTTCCTTTGCTCGTCGCGTCTGGCGCATGCGCACGACGTCCGTCGTGCGTATGCTCAGTCCAGAACATCGACCCACTTGCGAGCAGACAGCCGCTCGCGAGTGGGTCTGAATCAGGCCCGAAGTTCCCGAATTTTGCAAAATTATAAAATTGAAATGTGATCAGCTTGTAAATATTTATGTTAGCGCTGCCCCACTTCCGGTAAGTCCTGGTCTGTTTTCCTTGCATCACTTCTGGTAAGGTCAAACTTCTGTTTTCACCCGGCGTATTCACCTATGTGTCAGCTCTGCATCATATCCGGTCCGGCTCCCATCCATGTTCATCTGGCTTCGTGTTGCCGGATGTGAGTCCCGTGGCCCTACCGCTCCCCGCGATCCTGTTCCTCTACATTGCGCATGTGTAGAACTGTAGCAGTCAACATGTTAGTGGATGTCTGGTGATGTCATCTTCTGTTTAGAACGTATGGATATGGATAGTTGCCTGGATCACAGGTCTTCATGTATAATGGCTATAATATTTATATTTTCACCTACCTGTCTGTGTGACAGTTTTGTAATTAGGTTATTCACCATATATGTTAAGTATATTTTTACCAACATGTCTGTGCGATACAGTTCTTTTTAATAGGTCATACATTATATATGCACTACAAGCACTTGCACTTGACACTTGTATACGGTAAGTTGCACTGTACGGCACCTTAGGCACTCTGGTCCAATTCTTTTGTTCCCACGTTGTTCCTCTAAGAATCCAACCACCCCTTGTTTATTATTGGATTGAGCTGACACCCCATCTTTTTCGGGGGTGCCTCGCCATTTTTTACATGTACACACACTTCCGGGTGTCCCGACACCTGTATTGATATGTATTCTGTTTTCCCTGGCAAAGACAAGGATTAACCACGGATAACCTTATTTTGCTTCTACACGCACTAAGAATTCACTAGCTATACATACATATATATATGTATATATATATAGAGAGGGAAAGAGGAAAAGGCGCCTGATAGTGTAGTATATTTAGTAGGAAGATGTTGGACATACGACAAGTAAGTTTTATATGCGTACCAGATTTTTAGGAGGAGTTAGTAGATATATTCCAATTATGAATATTCCAGTATTCCAAAAGAGTGACCCGTGCAATTTGAATATATAGTGAAAAATGTGAAAAAATTAATAATAGTGTATTAGGGAGTGAATAAAAAATACTCTTAATAAAATTGATGTATGTATATATAAAAAAGTTTTAATAGAATATAGGGGACAAAAAGGGTAATGACAACGTGGGGTCTATAAAAAAGGAGGGGGAAGGTACAATAGATAAAAAACAATATTACATAAATCGAGGTATATATTAGGTATAGCTAAGTAAAAAAATCATAAAACTTAGCTGAATAAAAAAGTCCAATAAAGTGCTGGTGCAGACGCTTCAATAGCTGCCTGTTTCTTAGTCCATATGCTGGTGGATATAGAAACCCCCCAGAGAGAGAGAGACACTGTAGATAGATAGATAGATAGATAGATAGATAGATAGATAGATAGATGTAGAACCCTCCAGAGAGAGATTGCAGATAGATCACATACAAAACCAAAATGTACTCACTTCCTCTGTAGGATCCCAGCTATTGATCCTCCTGTGTGGAATCTCTGGAATCCCCCTGAGTCAGGTCTCTCCCTGATGCTGCAGGCTCCTGCCTCTAAGCTGCATGCCACCCTCAGTCAGCTCAACTTTCAGTTTGTGGTCAGCACTGCAGGGCCATCTTCTGGCAGATGGATAGCACAAATGGAGATCGGAACATCTAGTGGCATCTGGTAGTATTGCACTCTGCACTGACAGTAGCTCTCTATTCTGTGCCCAGCCAGCTCATAAGAGTTATCCTCTGGTTGGAGCTGAAGATAGAATGTCTGCCAGCCATTACTGATCAGGGTGGTTTCTGAGTACTCAGAAATCCCCCCTACATGCACTACTGTACAGCATATTCTAAGGTCAATATTAAGTACTTCAACATATTGGCTTATGATTCTACCACTAAAATAACCTTGTTTTAATAACACATACTCAAAAAACTCCATTGATTTTGTTAAAAAATGTACTAATTAAAAAAAATAGCTTCAGGGCCTCTCTGGGGTTAGGGGCCCTGAAGCTTAAACTTCATTAGTTTCACAGTAGATCTGCCTCTGTATATATACAAATACTGACCTACACAGCAAGCCTGTGGATTGTACCAGGACAGGCCTGGGGGACAACAGGCTGTAGAGTTCAAGAGACAAGTCTGAGGATCAGGTAGACATGATGATGAGGTGGTTGAACACTTGCACCCAGAGATTGCAGTACAGGTCCCATTGCATGTGGAACAGAGAGGAGCGTCCCCAGTTTTTCCAACTGAAAGAAAAAAAAAATTTTTTTTAGAGTAAATGTAAATGGTTAAAGTATTCTATTTGTTTACATCTTGTCAGACATATGCACACTGCCTGAAGTTTGTTCAGTAAAACATACTACTTCTGGTAAATTGCAATCTGTTTTTGTATAAAACCAATTTATAAATATGAAGCATTCTACACTTTTCTTATAGCATAGCTTTTAGAGTCTTAGAACCATCCTTAGTTTTGCCAACTTCAGCAGATTGCTTCTAGATAAGTACAAGGACTAGACAATTTTTGATTGAGATTCCCACATGAACATTAGGTGGCATTGCCAGGTCCACATAGTGGAAGAGAAGAATACCTCAGCTCTCCTTACAGCTGAAGGGCCCATGGCCACAAGCAGCAAGTGACAATATTGTTGATTGAGAAAGGCAAGCTCTCCCTATAAACCATGAGCCTCTGTAAGGCTCATGAAAGAGGTCCCCTGGTGTCACCTCATCGATTTAGATAGGAGGGTAAATCCCTATAAGCAAGTGCTGCTTGGCAAAGCCTCTAGAATTGTGACAGGGGCAATGTGCTGCAACTAATGTAAATGCAGGTAGTAGGGAGAAACTTCCTGTACTATCAACACCCTTGGAGAAAGCAAGAGGCGGATTGCTGGAAGTTTTTGGAAATCTATTGGAAACTATTGATAGACCATCCTGGGAGAAGTACCCATGATATGAGTGCCTCCATGTAACTAGTATGGCTTACTGAGAAGTGCTCCACAAGATGGTGTTGCACCCACCATTCTTTGATTATACACTGCACCTGTTGTCCACATGTGTCCTCACCACCAGGTATTATGTGATAAACACCCATGTATTCTGTGACACTTCTGGTTGCAGATTCCATGTACACTCTATTGCCAGAGCAAAGTAGAGCTATCATGAGGGGTGATCCACACTTAATCCTGACTCCTCAAATAAGTGTATTGCACCAGCAGGGTTCACATTTAGGAACCCATGTGGGGCATATGGCACCAACCTGTGGAGTGTGTGGAACTTCGAGACCAAGCCAGAGCAACACTCTTGGAAGCACCTTCCTGATGCCCAAGACACCAAGGGCCATAAGGCAAGTGGAATCAAGGGCAGGCCAAGGCAGGTTCTCCTTTGTTTATATTTTGTTGGGGTCCATGAGAGTTTGTTTGGAACATTACATTCATAAATTGTGGCTAGGGCCACCATTAGGGGGGACTGTTGGGACTGAAGTCCTGGGCCCGGATATAGAGGAGGGCCTACCCCTGGCCCTACTGCCTAGGGCCACCAGGAGTTCCCAGATCTTCTCTCAGTGGATTTACAGGCCCAAAGTCCCTGACTCCCCAATGTCAGGCTGATTCTACAGGCCTGGTGAAGGGGCATGTACAGGGCAATAATGTTTTTTTTTTGTAATGCAGCGCACTGAACATAACGTCACACTGTTGAGAGATGCAAAAATTAAGCTGCCAATCAGAAGGCAGGAAAATGTAAGTAAGTGATGTTGAGGCTGGCTGGAGACACACAGGCTGGGGCTGGCTGGAGACACACAGGCTGGGGCTGGCTGGAGACACACACAGGCTGGGCTGGCTGAGACACACAGGCTGGGGCTGGCTGGAGACACACAGGCTCGGGCTGGCTGGAGACACACACAGGCTGGGTTGGCTGGAGACACACAGGCTGGGGCTGGCTGGAGACACACAGGCTGGGGCTGGCTGGAGACACACAGGCTGGGGCTGGCTGAAGACACACAGGCTGGGGCTGGCTGGAGACACACAGGCTGGGGCTGGCTGGAGACACACAGGCTGGGGCTGGCTGGAGACACACAGGCTGGGGCTGGCTGGAGACACACAGGCTTCGGCTGGCTCGAGACACAGGAGGGGGCTGGCTTGGGAGACAGAAGGGTGCTGGCTGGGGAGACAAAATGGACTGGCTGGGGAGACAGAATGGGCTGGCTAGAGACAGAAGGGGTGCTGACTGGAGAAGAAGCAAAGCTGGCTGGAGAAACAGAAGAGGGGCTGGCAGTGGAGACAGGAGATGCTGGCTGGAGACATAAATTTGGCTGGAGAGACAGAGGGGGCTTGCTGGGGAGAAAGAAGGGGCTGACTGGGGAGACAGAAGAGAGGCTGGTGTGGAGACAGAAGGGGTGCTGGTTGGGGAGACAGAAGAGGTGCAGGCTGGGGAGACAGAAGGGGTGCTGACTGGGATGAAAGAAAGGTTGCTGGCTAGGAAGACAAAAGGTGTGCTGGCTATAAAGACAGAAAGGGGATGGTTGGAGCTGGAGAGACACTGCAGGGCTGGAGTTGCAGAAACATGTGGGGAGGGAGTTGAGGGGCCCTGCCTATTTTTCAGTCCCAGGTCCCACAATTTCTGTTGGATCCATAACTATAACTCCAAAAGGTGTGAGTTGGATATGTAAAGTGTATTTTCATGTGTTGTATTGACATGCCATGTTGTCATGTAATTACTATGTTTAATGTGATATGTCATTATATTTTCTGCAGTATCCCTTGTGTCATGTAGCTGTGCAAGTCAGGTGAAAATTAGTGTGAATGTATGTTTCAATGAGCACATTTGACATACTGGAGATACTGTACTTGGATTAAGAGGGAAAAAAGTAGTGCCTGGTGACTTAGGCAGGCTTAAGTCCTAACCCCCTGTCACAAAGGTAGGAGACACTGGGAGGGATAGATAGAAGGAAAGGCTCAGACATCATTGTGGAGGTGGTCAGGCCCGCCAAGAGCTGCGGCAAGCCTAGGTAACAGGGGGCGTGGCCTAATCGTGTGAGGCATAGCCACGCCCCCTTAAAAAAAATGAAGATTTTCAGCGCTCTGAGCCCTCTCAGCCTGGTGCAAAGCCAGGGGGATGCGATCAGTGTGATCGCTCCCCCCCACAGGCATAGGAGACTGCTGTGGCTGCTGCTCAGCAGCCACGAGCAGTCTCCCACTGCAGCTCAGCACACTCTGTGTGCTGGGCTGCTGTGAGGGAGGGGGGGGCGGGGTCAGACCTGGGCGCCTGTCGGGCCCCTCAGGAAGAGGGGCAATTTCTACCCACTCCCCCCCCTCTCGGTGCCCCTGGAGGTGGTAACATCTTGGATGGCCTCCCTTATGTGATGATGCAGATGACCATTAGTAACACAATAAATAAAGCTATTTTAGGGACACCATGTAACTCTGTGCTATGGAAGCACCAAGTTTACACACATGAAATATATTGCCCTAGCATTTGGATTTCATGTAGTCTCTATTTGTTAATCATTAATAAAGGTCCAATTTTTGTGAAAAAAAACAACCCTAATCAAATAACATTGGTCGTACTGTAGCTATGAAGGAAAGCTGTGAAAATGAAATGCATTCTAAGAAAATTAAAACCAAAAATATTAACATACACAAAGAAACATTAAAACATTACCATAGAAAAAGCATGAAGTTTGCCAAAAACATTGGAGTGACCCAACTAGAAAGCAGGATAAGATTTTATGGTCAAATGAGACAAAAATTTAGCTTTTTAGACTCATTTCAAAATTCTATGTGTGGTGCAAACCTAACACTACCTACAGCATTTGCCAGCAAACACAACCCCCAACAGTGAAGTATGGTGGTGGAATCATTATGTTGTGGGATGGTATTCTTCAGCAGGACTGGACATTAAAACTGGAGGGTGGATGGTGCAAAATAAATTTTGGGAGAGTGTTCACCTTTCAGCAGGACAATGGTACAATGGATAATATATTATAAACCAGTGTTTCCTAACTCCAGTCTTCAGGGACCCTAAACAGTGCGTGTTTTTCAAAACTCCTAGGGATAAATTTACTAAGAATTGAATCTGATCAAATTTTTTGTTTTCAACTCGATTTACCTCACCAAAACTTGGGTGAGTTTACCCTTTTGAAACTGGCAAATTTACAAAGATGTGAGTGTAGCTGAGAGCGAGTTGGCCGATGGTGAAGCAGATCGAGATTCTCCCCCCCGAGTTGCAAGTTTTGAAGTAGATACTGTAGAGTCCCCCCCAAAGCATAACCAGCCTTGGGCTGCTCAGCCAGTCCTGGCTCCTAAAAATATGAGGAAAAAAATGAATAGGGTCCCCCAATATTTTAGGAACCAGCGCTGGGCTGCTGAGCTAGTCTTGGTTGTAAAAATAGGGGGGAAAGAATGTATAGGACCCCCTGTTTTTAAAACCAGCACTGGGCTTAATCCGGCGGGGGGTGTAATGCCACAGCCAGGGGACCTTATCATTGGGTCTTCCTAGACAAAGCATTTTCACCACAAGCCGGTCAGCTCAAGCTGGGGATCTCAGGGGAGGTGGGGACCCCCCCCAATAAAGGGGTCCCCCCTATCCCGAGTGTCCCAGGCTTAGTCTGAAGTCCGGGGCTATTCCCCGCACCCGTGGGCTGTGGATACGGGGGTAATAGTAGTGTCAAAAATAAGAAACTATTGATTTTTACTGTGGAACTACAGGTGCCAGCATGCCTGCCCTTTGGCACTTGTGGAACTACAAGTGCCAGCAGGCAGCTGGCACCCATACTCCCACTATAAAAAAATTGTCAAAAAAACACAGTACACACACACACCGTGAAAAGTAAAAGTTTATTACATACCCTTACAACACTCACACATACCTGCTGCCAGATGTTCTGTCCACTTGTCCAAGTAGAATCCAAAGGAGGTACCTGAAAAAATTCTATACTCACCTTTGCCCTTGCGTTGGTCTCACGAGTGACGCGATCCATGCTGGACAAGTATTGGTATATGTGTTGGGTACATGTGGGTCACAGCCAAAGAGCGGCCGCTATATGTAACCTGTAGTTCCATGGTAAAAACAGTTTCTAATTTTTGACACTACTATTACCCCTGTGCAATTTCCCCCTCCCTATTTTTAAAACCATTACAGGCTTAGCAGCCCAGTGCTGGTTACTAAAATACAGGGTAACCCTACTCATTTTTTACCCCATATTTTTAGGAACCAGGACTGGCTGAGCAGTCCAGGGCTAGTTATGCTTTTTTCTTTTTTGGGGGTGGGGACCCTACATAATTTTTTATAAACATTTTACTTTTTTTGGGCAGAAACATACATGGATCACACTGACCTGTATATGTTTCTGCAGAGCTTGCAGCTCACAGGCAGATGAATTAATTTCACAAATTTGGACAGGAGTTTTGTCCGTTCTCGTGAGAGTTTTGAAACTCTCATCTTGGTAAATCCTATCTTCACTAGTGAAAAGTTATTTGAGTTTGACCGATGGTGAATTGAAGAGAGTTTGCTAACTCTGCACTTTTCCTGTAGCAAAGGAGATTTCTCTCCCAAGTTTGACATTAGTAAATTTGCAAGTGGATAAAAATTCCCAAACTCTCCAGAGAATGCTAACTCAACCAAACTCGAATCTTAGTAAATTGACCCCCTAGTGTTAGCAGTCATGATTGGCTGACACATTTTAAAAGATCACAGGCAGTAATAATTATTTCACTTGTGACAATGAGGAGATCTGTAAAACATGCATGGTTAGCGGTCCATGAGGAGTGGAGTTGGGAAACACTGCTATAAACTACAATGCAGAATACATTATCCACTCTGTGTGAAAACACATTTGATCATCACTGCACCTGTATAAAAGGCTATTATCATGTAATTATGAATAAGTACATGCCATTATAGAATTGTTGTATTGAGAATGACCTCTGCAACAAGTATCTGTTCAATATGTCTGTGCTTTTACAACTTACCATAACATGATGGTGTAGATCCTGTCAAGAAATGAAGAAATAGAATGTGTTATGAATGATACGTATATACTATCATGGTATCAGAGGTATAATGGTAATAAAGTCAAGGAAAAGATAAAGTATGCACTCCAGGAGACATACTGAGACATAGGGGCATGTTCAATTAGCTGTGGGGTTTAACCCGCGGCTAATTGGCCCACTGGACGGAATTCATTTAGCGGGGATTCCATGCGCGGGTGTCCCTGAGACCCCGCACGCGAGTCCCCGCTGTTTGATTTTACCTCGCACCTCATGTAGGTGAGAGGTAAAATCAGCGTGAGGCCGCCCTATTCGGCCTCGCGCGAGCAAGAATAACACACTGATTCCGCAGTTCTCGTGGAATCAGTGTGTTCTCGCGTGGAAGTCCTGTTTTTTGGACGCAGGGAAAAAGCTATTCTATTGAATAGCTTAACCAACGCGCCGTGGGACTTTCACCCCTCAATTACTCGTGGGAGAAGTCCCGTGGGTAATTGAATATGCCCGATAAAGTTGTGCATTATGCAAAATAGCAACATTACGAATCATAAAGGGCCCTTTCCCAAGCTTGAGACCTCCAAATGTTGCTGCTTTGCTCTATTCCTGCATCTCTCTCTCTCTCTCTCTCTCTCTCTCTCTCTCTCTCTCTCTCCCCTCTCCCTATCTCCATTCTATAAATGCAGTATTCGGTGTGGCAATAAGAGAGCCGCCTGTAGCTTGCTCTAACAATCAATGCCACCATATTTGGTAGAGAGACCAATTAGGATATGGGAAGCAGGATTCCATGGAAACAATTTAGTGCAAAAAGTCACCAATAGGAGTAATATAGTGCTGTACAATGTGAAAACAGCATTAAAATGGACAGACAAATGAATAATAAGACTACACTTACAGTTTAATGTAATGAACGATCATCTTTATTGTGTTCCACTAATGATAACAAAGCAATAAATATTTAATGTAATTTTTGTTTAGAATATTAATTCTGAACATTATTTTTCACATTTTATCCCAGCCACTCTGTACGGATTCAAGATTCCCCATATTATATCCCCATCCTGCCCACTTCACTAGGAAGTGGGTGGGAGTGAGAGATCCACCTACTACTCCAGGGGTGCAGGAGACTACTCGAAAAATCAAAAAGACTCCCACAACCTCTGGGAGAGTAGGCAAATATGGCCCAATGATTAATTAAATATTGTCTGCCTATCAATTTATGGAAACTGTGGTTCCCTTGATCAGGCTCAACTCTTTTCTACTCCACAAAATCTAAGACCAAGGCTCTCCTTAGATGTACATTATAGGGCTGATGCAGAGGTACACACAAGTTGGGCATAAATGACCCTGCATTACGTACACATAAATTAATGTACATTTTCGCCTGCACGCAGAGTTGTACACATCTTTTCAAGCAGATTGTCCCTATCCGGATGCCCAGTTTGATATCCATCATCAGTGTGAACATGCACCAGACATATCACTGGTGCAAAACATACTGTGAAGCTACTTACACACGGTGCGATTTAGACCAAGATGAGATCTTGTTATCGATTTCCCTTAAACTCCTGAACACTCTCGGACAAACAATATTGTGCAGAAATATGCAGTGATTGTACAAACGATCAAACGATATAGATGGGTCGTTAATGACTGCAAATCATTAACGATATATCGTTTGGCAGCAAGCAACCTCACGATGCATCTTCTGACTCTCCATCAGCTGGAGCAAAACGCTGGAGGGGAGTGTCCAGGAACAGTGACAACAAATCGTTCGTCGTCAATGAAATCGTGCATCGTGCGTTACATGAAACGATGTGTGCCAAATTTTTTGGTGATTTTTCTGCATGTTCAAGACATCAAAGACCACGACCAACGACCAGCGGGAATGCACATCAGCATCGTTATCGTGCCTAGACAAGCCAATTTTTAAAAGATTTGTTGTTCCAATCCGTTGAAAACAGCAATATTAGTTAAAAAAATTGCACCGTGTGTACGCACCATAAGTCTGGCAGCAGGCATATTTATGCTTTCAGCCTGCTCTGCATGGCCCTCAACACAGCCTCACTGAACATTGTCTCTGTGGGAATGCTCCATTATTGCCCAGTTACGCTGCTTCGGTTGCACATAGAGATGCAACTGAATTGCATATGGCTCTTCATCACGCATACATACACTTGGTTCTGGAACATGTGGAGGGTGAAAGGATGCAAGATATGCTCCACAAGCAGGCTGATATTTAATTCTGCACCAGCCCCTTTGTGCTCTTATTGACTTGATCTTTGTACATGCCTTCTGAATTAGATTTTTTATGCTGAATATACCTGCTATGTATAGACATCTGTTACACTTCATAAATAAACCTATTGTCACAATATAAACACACAGAAATACAGAAATACAAAAGTTGTGGCTACTGGAAAACCTATGAGTTCAGGCGATGACATTGCTTGGCCAGTAGTCAGAGCTGAGGTAATTACAGTCAATATATATGTATGTGTGTATCAATAAATATTGATTACATTTTATAATACAACTAATTATAGTGAAATGATGACATAGGTAATTAAATGCTTTTATATACACTGCTTCATTTTTTTTATATTACTATTTAATCATTATTAGTGAATACAGGATAATTTAAAGAAGGTCAGTGGCAAAGAATTGTCCCTTCTCCAAAGATCTAGCATTACTTCATACCTGCAGTCCCCAGCACAGCTAGCAGCACCAGAGAGCCGAGGAGCAGCAGCATTCTCTGGTGTATTCTGTCTGCGTGATGCAGCGCGAGTAAGAAATGACAGCATCTGTGTCTTATACCAGACATTATTGTGCTGCAGGAGGAGTGGCACCATAAGAGATTATATTTTTTTTTTACTGAAAAAAGCTGTGAGTTGACAGAAGAGAACAGAGGTAAAGCATAGCTGACAACTGCAAGTGATTTACAGGGAGTGTCACAATTTTCAAAGATCTGTCCCTGAAAATGTTTCACATTATGGATATTTTTCAAATGTTTACTCAGTAGCACTTTGCTGGCTTACTTTCTAATGTTTTTTTACATTTTTGTGTATACTGTAGGTCACATATTATGTGAGACCTGTCACAGCTTCAAAATTCTTAATGCAAATGTATAAGTTTCTTCTTTGTAATTTGAAAAAGATTCTAAGGAGTAAATTTACTAAGATTCGAGTTTGGTCGAGATTGCAATCTCGGGTGAGTTTAGGTATTTTTTCAAATTGCAAATTTATTAAAGATAAACTAGGGTGAGTTTGGGAGAGATTTCTCCCTTTTCACTGTAAAACACGTGTGAGATTGCAAACTCGAATAAACTCACCATCGGCCAAACTCTGAAGTACTTTTCATGAGAAAGATACAACTCGGGAATTTACTAAGAAACGAGATTACAATCTCAGGTGTAATTGTTGCAAACTGGCAGCTAATTAGAAGTTTCAAATAGACCATCTCCTGAGCTGTGAGTTTGCCAGAAACATACACAGATCAGTGTGATTTGTGTATATGTTTCTGCATTGAGTCACTATTGTAATGGTTAATGTTAAAACATATATATATATGTAGGGTCCCCCCTAAAAGGCATAAACAGCCGTGGACTGCTCAGCCAGTCCTGGTTCCTAAAATTACAGGGAAAAAAATGTGTTGGGTTCCCCTGTAGTTTAGGAACCAACACCTGGCTGCAGGGCCAGTCCAGGTTTTAAACATAGGGGGGAAAAATGTGTAAGGGTCCCCCTATATTTAAAACCAGCACCAGACCAAACCAACCAGGGTGTAATGCCACAACCAGGGGAACCTATCACTGGGTTTCCCAACCAAAGCAATCGCACCCCAAGCCAGTCAGCCCAAGCCAGTCAGCCCAAGCCGGGGATCTCTGGGGAGGTGGGGACCACCCCAAGAAGGTATCCCCCCTCTCCCAAAACTGCAGGCTTAGGCTCAAGCCCGGGGCTCTTCCTGGCACCCCTGGGCTGTGGGTATGGTGGTAATAATGTGGGAAATAGTTCTAAACCATTGTATTTTACAGTGTAACTACAGGTGCCAGCATGTGGCAGGCACCCGTACCCCCACTGTAAAAAAAAATGTTAAATAACCACAATACTCACACACCTTGTATAGTACTACTTTATTACATACCCACCTATCTCACTCACACATACTTACCTGCTGCCAGCTGGTCTGTCCCCTTGTCCCGTAGAATCCACTGGGATTACCTGGAAAAAAAAACAATACTTATCTCCTTCCTGGCACCGGTCTCCATAGCATCCCCAAGTCTTGGCAAAAAACAAACCGGTACCAGGACCAGACACTTACATTAGTGATGTACAGTATGTGTGTGACCACATACACTGCTAACCGGCTCCTGACTGCTCAGTGTGAACGGTCAGGAGCCGGCAGCTAATCAGCGGGTGCTTACTGTAGAGTGGCTGCTGTTTGGCTTCGGCTCCTGACAGTTCCCACATGGGCTGGTCAGTCAGTCAGTAGCCGGAGCCAATCAGGGGCCACTCTACATTACTTACCACATATAAGCATATAATATAGCCACAATGGAGAACATACAGTACAACCCCATAAGTACAAGTCCATACCTTGGTATCTGCTGTTTCCCATTCCACCTTGGCTGTTGTCATCATGCTAAAGGTGTTTCCATGGTTTGCGCAAGGGGAAGCATTAAACTATCTCCTTACTACAGACTTATTACTGCAGCACGTACATTGTAGCTCCAGCACAAAACTTGTAGTAAGCTTAAGCTTTCTCAGATCCCCAGTGGTAAGTGGAGTAACTAGGGCAGAGCCACAGGGACTCGTGCCCTGGGTGCAGTGTTACTGGCGGCACGGGGGGCGGCGCTGCTGGCCATGGTACTGGCCCGTCCTTGTGAGCCAGTGTGTGTGTAAATGAGTAGTGCAACCGCAGTGAGTGCGGTTGCACTACACATTTACACACACATCACCAGCGCGGTGGCAATGTGTGTGTTTCAGCAGCCAATGAGAGTCAGACAGACTCTCATTAGCTGCTGCTGCGCCTACTGCAAGAGCCGGGCTGGAGCTCAATCATGAGCTCCACCTTCCCGCTCCTGCAGTGGGTAATGGGAGAGACGTCATGACGTCTCTCCTATAATGCAGAGCACTATTGGGGGCACTGCATTGGGTGGGGACCTCTACTAGAGACTACTACTGCGGGTACTGCATTGGGGGGACCTCTCCTGGGTGGGGACTACTACTGGGGGCACTGCATCGAGGGTGGACCACTACTGGGGACTACTACTGGGGGGGGGGACTACTACTGGGACCACTGCATTGGGGGGGACTACTACTGGGGGCACTGTATTGGTGGGGACCACTACTGGGACCACTACTGGGTGGTCTACTACTGTAGCACTGCATTGGGGGACCACTACTGTGGGCACTGCATAGAGGGGGACTACTACTGGGGGCACTATATAAAGGGCACTGCATAGGGGGGACCACTATTGGGGCACTGCATGGGGGGACTACTACTGGGGACACTATATAAGGGGCACTACATAGGGGACCACTACTGGGGCACTGTATAGTGAGGACTACTATTGGGGGCACAAGGGGCACTGCACTGGGGGTGCCATTATGGGGGGGCACTGAATAGGGAGAACCACTACAGGGGGCACTGTATAGGGGTGCTGGATAGGGGGATCACTACTGGGGGACTGCATAAGGCAGACCACTACTGGGGGCACTCTAAAAGGGACACTACTGGAGGCCTGCATAAGGGGGACCACTACTGGGGGCACTGTAAAAGGGGAACTAATGGGAGCTCAATAAGGGGTACCACTAATGGGGGTACTGTATAAGGGGTACTACTGGGGGCCTGTATAAGGGGGACCGCTACTGGGGGCAATGCATAGGGGACTGTATAAGGCTCACTTTGTTAAGGTGCATATGGAATGGAAAGGAATGTTCAGAGTGATGAGAAAGGGGTGTGTGTCATGTTTGCATGCCCAATTTTTAAGTGGCCATGCCCCTTTTGACCACGCCCATTTTCACCACACGCTCCTTCGGCGCGCGCTCACAGGGGGGGCTCCATTTTTCAATTTGCCCTCAGCTTCAAAAACCCTGTTACGCCACTGCCGATGGTGATCTGATGCTGCATCCTCGGATGCAGCAGCAGATAACAGAAGCCGGCAGTAGAGGTCTATTTACACAAGATGCCTCCTGCAGCATTAGCATATGTTGGCATCGCTATCATGAGGTGGTTGCTATGCCAATGTTTGCATAGTTGGCTGATGTTTTTGTTTTGCGCATGCTTCTGAGTCACACTGCGCATGTCTTGCAATGTTTACTCACAGTGGTCGTAGTGAGTATTTCACCCAGTTGAGTGTAAGGAGTGGGTGTGGGCTTTAGTTGATCTTGAAAAAACCCCATTAGGATGCCATTTGAAGGAGAGAGAGATTTGTACTAGTAGCTAGATTGGAAGTAGGTGGGAAGGGTGACAGGCTGCAGGCATCTTTCTCACTGTACAGTATGGGGGTATATTCACTAAAGTGAGAGTTTTTAGAAGTGGAGATGTTGCCCACAGCAACCAATCAGATTCTAGCAAATTATCTTCTAGCAGCTGTTAGTTAAATGTTAAGTAAAAACTGATTGGTTGCTATGGGCAACATCTCCTCTTCTGAAAACTCTCACTTTAGTAAATTTACCCCTATGTGTGTTTGTCAGACACTCTAGCAACAACTGCAATCTAGTGTACTGCAGTGCAAACAAACTACTGTGTGTTTGTCAGACAAAGTAGCACTAAACTAGTGCTGCAAATCAAACAGGCTGTTGAGCTTTGTTTTGTGTATGTTTGTTTTTTTCACAACGCTGTGTCACTCTGAGTGAGCTGTACCCCGAAGAAAGAACACATCTTTTTATGTTAATAAAAAATAATAATTGCAATAAAATAAGACTTTTTTTTCAAACTAAATTAAAATTATATTTTTTTCAAGAGTGTTTGTTTTCTAAAAGCACTATATATATTACTATGCTTACTGTGTGTGTAGAGTAGACATGACAGGGAGTTATACCCCAAAAATAAATAAGAACAAGGGATTTTTTTGCATTTTAAGGCTTTTATAATAATTCAATTTAAATTTTATTTTTTGTCAAAAGTGTGCATCTCCTAAGACAGGGTATATTACTATGCTTAGTGGGCATTTGTAGAGTAGATACAGCATGTCCCTGACAGCTGGACCCCAAAATAAATAAGAACAAGACATTTTTTTGCAGGTGTTAAAAAACCATTTCAAGGCTTTTATTATTCAAATCAAATTGTATTTTTTTTCAAAAGTGTGTGTTTCCTAAAGGCAGAATATATTACTGTGCTTAGTGGGTGTGTAGACTAGTACAAATATCCTTGACAACTGCACCCCAAGAGAAAACAAAACATTTTAGTCTTTTAATAAACGTAATGGTCCCTCCTTTTCCTATCTCACTGTAAGTTCTCTTGGTGTGTTGGCAGTTAAGTTCAACTATAGTAGCTTTACTCCTGTCCTGGTGTAAAAATTACAACTGATCATGTACCATGATACTAGTGATGGTACTTCTTCTATATCTGCTAAAGGAGGTTAAGGGGAAATAAGCTGTAAACAATTTTTAACAATCATAAAGAAAACATCACCTCTAACTATGATGGTAAAATTTACTGCTGAGAAAAAAAAAAGCCAATATGCCATACACCATATGCAATGGAAGGAAATGCTCAGACCATGGACTTTCTTTGGGAATGGTGGTCTGCTATTTCATGCCCAAGAGTGCCTATTGTGATAGCTGGGACAAAACACAGATGTCTAAGTACTAAGACTTTGAGAGAGATAAAGTGGGTGGAGATAAAGTAACAATCAATCAGGTCATGTCATTTTATAACTTATTACAACAAAATACAGAATCTTGGATTCCAATGGGGATGAGCTAATATTGTGTGATCATGATTTTAACAGTAATGAGTGTGATGATGAGAATGATAATGACATCTTCCAACTGTAACAATGTGTAATGAATCTCCACTGTATTTGTTTAAGTCCCCTAGAGTCACTCTAGGGAGGACTTCTGCCTATAACAACTGTCCATTGTTCCCATAGTGCAGAGGTTCCCAAACACGGTCCTCAAAGCACCCCAACAGTTCAGGTTTTAGAGATATCCATGGTTAAGCACAGGTGGTTAAATCAAATTGACTGAGGTACTAATTAAGTCACCTGTGCTCAACCATGGATATCTCTAAAACCTGAGTTGTTGGGGAGCCTTGAGCACCGCGTTTGGGAACCTCTGCCATAAAGCATGAAACACTTACTGGTACATCGGATGCTGCCAGATCTTAACCTTCGGACAGTAGGAGTTTATACAATTGAGGGAATTCGCAAGGTAGAACTAGAGTAGTAGTACAAAGGTAATATTAACAGCAATGGACACAAGCAAGATAGAATGCACACTAATAAACAGGTATCGTGAATATCAGCAATACCAAGCAAAATCATTGCAGGGTAATTTCCACAGAGCAGCATGCACTGTGGACAAAATCAGAATAAAATTGTATATAAACACAAATACATAAAATAGTGGCAATCACAAACAACAGATATATTGCAATATGGTATAGCAATAAACTCAGATACACATACAGATGGCAGTATGGAATTCAAGATTAACATATAAAACAGAGTGGAATAGCATTACATTAACCAGCATGTGTTTTGCAGAGTATAATAGCAGCAAGATATATGTACATATATTGCATGATGGAATAGGAAAAATTACACAACACCAATGGCTTGCAGGGTGGATTTGCAGCACAATGAATGTTCCAGGTATACTTGCAAAAGGTACAGGTAATGCAAGGAAGAGCCGGGAAAGGATCCAGTAATGCCAAACAGCTAATACAGGACAAGGACTGGATGGCATGACTTCCTTAAGAAACTATCTCTGGCAAGGCAGGGATGGGCTGGTTTCCCTATAGCAGGAGTTGGAGCCAATCCCATGTGAGCAGGCAAGATCAGCCTCTGGTTATTAGGTAATTACCACTATGAGCAGCTGAATGCTGCATATTCACAGAAGCTTCCCAACTTGGAGCAATCAGCCTGGACCAAACCTCACTGAGGCTGTCTTTGCCTGTTAACCCTCTCAGCTCTGGCCAGAACCAGCAGCAGATATGAGTTGTCATGCTGGCACATAACACAATGATTAACAAGTTAACAACACTGTTAGCCTCCTTAAGCCCATTTATCCTTCATCCACCAGGGGACACTGGAGCCTCAGTACAATGGGGGGGTATAGGAGTGTGTTAACCGGGAGCTGGCACCTTTAAATAAAAACTACTGGTAGCTAGCTCCTCCCCCTCTATACCCCCCCCCCAGGTCAGTCTAAAAAATGTGTCCTGGGAGCTGGACGTAAGTCTCCTTCAGGCTCCGGAAAAACACTGCTGCATGCAGTGCACAAGCATTGAGGACAGACAGGCAGCCTACTGCCCCTGTCTGTCTGCGATGAGGGAGCTGCCGGGGAGATCCTCACCACTGCTGCATGCGGTTTGCGCTGAGGTCTCCTGCTACAGAGACCTCAGTCTCTAGGGTACCCAAAGACGCGCTGCATGCAGTGCACGTCGCTGGACCCTGTAGCATATGCCTGCCGCTGGCAGCACAGGCAGGGCTAAGGTTAGTGTTTCCTGGCTCCCTGGTTAGCAGAGAAGCCAGGACATGTATTTAGGCGGGCATTCACAGTGCGCTCCGCTAGCGCTGAGAGCGCCATAGAGCCATAGTGGGGGGGGCGGAGCCCAAGTTTATCTTCTGCTCCTGCCCCCCAGCAGCCTCAGCGCTTCCAGAAGGACGCTGGTGGCCATTTTATGCAAGATCTTTTATTGCATTACTGTCCTTTCCTCTGTGTGTGTGGGTGTGGTGTCTGTACAGACATGTCTACCAAGGGGTCAAAGGCAGCACAGAAGTCTTTTTCATGTAAGACTTGTGGCGAAAAATTCACACAGGGACAATCTAATGCATCCTTACTGTGTGACAAATGTGTGTCTTTACCTCAGGATATTAATCTTGATGTCCAGCCTAGGTGGTCTGATCAATTGACTGCTGTTATATCAAATCTGTCATCAGAGCTGGAATCAGCTTGTAAGGACAGGGAGAGGCTGAGACAAACAGCAGCTGAACCAGATTGGGCTCGCTCTCTGGCCAGATCTGTGGAGGGGCTTACAAAGGTAATGTCCCAGGCCCCACCTGCTTCTTCTTCTTCTCCTGCTCAAGCCCTTAATAGGAGATAGATTCACAATCCCTTACACTGGGATGAGTCAGATAAGGAGTTGCAGGACACTGAAGAGGGAGAGGTTCAGGAAGAGGAGAATTATATTCCTGAAAACTCCAAACCTGCATCTCAGGGCGTAGATGCTTTAATTTCAGCAGTACGCCAGGTGTTACATGTAGAAGATTTAGAGGTTTCTGAAAAACCATCTATTTTTGGTAAAAGATTTAAACAGTCTGTTACCTTTCCGGCATCTGAAGAGCTAGACGAGATTCTTTTTTCTGCATGGAAACACCCAGACAAAAAATGAAAAATTTCTAAAAAATATTTGTCTTATTATCCTTTCCCACCTGACAGTAGGAGATTATGTGAAACGCCTCCAGCAGTGGACCCGTCAGTAGCCCGTCTTTCCAAGAAAATGGTGCTTCCGGTGCCTGGCGCGGTTTCCCTAAAGGAAACCTCGGATAGGAAGATGGAACACACATTGAAATCCTTGTATACTGTTGCAGGGGTTTTGATGCGTCCAGCACTAGTTAGTTGTTGGCTAAATAAGGCCATTGAAGCCTGGGCGCTGCAGGTTGGCTGAGGGGATTAAGACAGGCACGCAGCCTGACGACTTAATTCAGTTAGCCGAACAGAATGCAGAGTCGGCTGCTTTCCTTGGAGAAGCGTCTAAGGACATTTGTAATCTATCCGCCAGATCTTCAGCATTAGCTATATCGGCTAGAAGGGCTCTGTGGCTGCGTCAATGGCAGGCAGATGAAGAGTCCAAGAGAGCGGTGGAGGCCCTTCCCTTTACTGGGGAGGTCCTTTTCGGATTGGAATTAGATAAGTGGATCTCGCAAGCTACTGGCGAGAAATCCACTTACCTTCCATCTGCAGCTCCTCCTCCTACTAGAAGATCTTTGACAGGTCCCTCCTTTCGATCCTTTTGTGCCTCTGGTAGATTTAGAGGGCGTTCAGAGGCAGTACGGCCTTCTCCAGAGGTTCCAGAGGCCAAGGTAGAGCATCAGCATCAGCCGCCTCCAATACTCAGCAGGACAAGGCAGCTGCCAAGCCTGCCGCATGACGTCCTTCCATCTCATTTGGGAGATCCCAGGGTCGAGGTGCGTCTTTTACGTTTCAAGGACATTTGGATTCAGTCTTGCCAGGATGCCTGGGTCAGGGACATCATTATTCATGGCCTGAAATTGGAATTCAGGGCCCATACTCCTTCTAATTTTTTCAAAACCGGCTTACCTCTGGTTGCAGAAAAACGAGAAGAAATTCTAGGGGCAATACAAAAACTGTTATTGTCCCAGGTAATAGTGAATGTTCTGACCCATCAGAGAGGTCAAGGGTTTTATTCCAGTCTGTTTGTGGTGCCCAAGCCAGACGGCTCCATGAGACCCATACTCAATCTCAAGGATTTAAACCCTCATCTTCGAGTTTTAAGATCCAAGATGGAATCTCTCCAATCCATTATAGCGGGTCTCAACAGAAACGAGTTTCTGGTGTCCTCGGACATAAAGGACGCTTATCTCCACATCCCCATCTGGCCCCCCATCAGGCTTTTCTTCGGTTTGCGGTTAGAGTCACATTTTCAATTCCAGGCCCTACCTTTCGGACTTTTGTCAGCTCCAAGAGTCTTCACAAAAGTTATGGCGGCAATTATGGCCCTACTGCATGGTCATGGAGTCGTCATTGTTCCATACCTAGACGATCTTCTGATAAAGGCCTCTTCGGAAGCTCGGCTGTTAAGGGACATTCACTTAACTCAGAGCATCTTCCTACAACACGGTTGGATACTAAATTTCAAAAAGTCCTCCCTAATCCCCACTCAGCGTTTACTATTCCTGGGAATGATACTGGACACGGTGCAGCAAAGAGTTTTCCTGCCTCAAGACGAGGCTGCCTCCATTCAGCGTATGGTGCGCCTTGTCTTACAACATCGCTGAGTGTCCGTGCATCTCTGTATCCGCCTTCTGGGGAAGATGGTGGCGGCCTTCGAGGCGATTCAGTATGCTCAATTTCATGCCCGTCCTTTTCAATTGGATCTCCTCTCCCAGTGGTCAGGATCCCACCTTTTTCTCCATCAGAGAGTTCTCCTGGCGCTTCAGACTCGAACATCGCTCATTTGGTGGCTGAACCCTTCCCACCTGCTGCCGGGGAAAAGGTTTGCGGTGTGGGATTGGACCCTCCTCACCACAGACGCAAGTCTGAGGGGCTGGGGAGCAGTGGCTCTGGAAAAGCATTTTCAGGGGCACTGGACGCAGCGGGAAGCCAGATTGCCCATAAATATTCTAGAGTTGAGAGCAGTATTTTATGCTCTCCAGCTGGTGCATCCGCTGCTGGAGGGGCGGGCAATCAGAGTCCAGTCGGACAACGCCACTGCAGTGACGTATATAAACAAGCAGGGCGGCACAAAAAGCAGAGCCGCCATGAGGGAGGTATCCAGGATTCTGCTTTGGGCAGAGGAATTCGCAGTATCGATTTCTGCAATCTTCATCCCAGGAGTAGAAAACTGGGAGGCCGACTACCTCAGTCGGCAGGACGTTCATCCAGGGGAATGGTCACTCAATCCTCAGGTGTTCCAACAACTAACTCTGAGGTGGGGCTGTCCTCAGGCTGACCTTATGGTGTCAAGATTAAACCACCTACTACCAGTTTACTACTCCAGAACACAGGATCCACGGGCAGCTGCAGTGGACGCACTGACGGCTCCGTGGAAGTTTCAGTACATTTATCTATTCCCTCCGTTTCTGCTCATTCCACGCCTGCTTCAAAGAATCAAGCGGGAAGGGCTCAAGGTGCTTCTGATAGCACCAGATTGGCCCAGACGAGCGTGGTAATCCCAGATACAGAATCTGCTAATAGACGAGCCGTGGCCGCTGCCTCTTCAGGACGACCTCCTTCGTCAGGGTCCATTTGTTTATCGCGACTTAAGGCGGCTTCGTTTGACGGCCTGGTTATTGAAAGGGCCGTCCTCAGGAGGAAGGGTATTCCGTCTAGTGTAATTCCCACCATGATTCGGGCTAGGAAAGAAGTCACTTCTCAGCATTACTACCGCATATGGAAGTCATATGTGGCTTGGTGTGAGAGGCGTAATTCTCCTCCTTCAGTCTTTAAGGTATCACGTCTCCTTCTTTTTCTTCAGGCTGGTCTCTCAGCAGGCCTTCGTCTGGGTTCGTTAAAGGTACAGGTATCCGCTTTGTCCATTTTCTTTCAGAAGAAATTGGCTTTGCTTCCGGATGTACAGACTTTTCTCCAGGGAGTTGTTAGGATTCAACCCCCTTTTGTACCTCCCACAGCACCATGGGATTTGAATTTGGTGTTGGCTTTCCTCCAGTCTGATACTTTTGAGCCATTACAGAGAGTAGAGATAAAGTACTTAACCTGGAAGGTGGTTCTGTTGTTGGCTCTCGCTTCAGCAAGGCGAGTGTCAGAACTCAGTGCTTTATCCTGCCGCCCTCCTTATCTTATTTTCCATGAGGATAGGGTGGAGCTGCGTACTCAAAGAGCTTTTCTTCCCAAAGTGGTGACAGCTTTTCATATAAACCAGCCTATCGGGGTTCCGGTGTTTAAGGATGACTCTTCCAATTCAAGATCCTTGGATGTAGTCAGAGCACTCCGGATTTACGTTGACAGGACTGCCTCCCTCCGTAAATTGGATGCTTTGTTTATTCGGTTTGATGTGGCCCGTCCAGGTTGGCTGGCCTCAAAACAGACCATTTCTAGATGGATTCGCTTCACTATCAGGCAGGTATACGTGATGGCTTCCATACAACCACCGGGTCCTATTACGGCAACATTCTACATGCTCGGTAGGTCCTTCTTGGGCGGCTGCTCATGGGGTTTCCTTAAACCAGCTTTGTAGAGTAGCCACTTGGTCAGGCACGCATACCTTCTTACGTTTCTATCGTTTTGATACTTTTGTGGCCTCCGCTTCGGAGTTAGGCCATGCGGTGTTGCAGGGTTCTCAGCGCTCTCCCACCCGGGATGTAAGCTTTGGGACGTCCCCATTGTACTGAGGCTCCAGTGTGCCCTGGTGGATGAAGGAGAAAATAGGATTTTGGTACTTAACAATAAATCCCTTTCTCCGATTCCACAGCGGGCACTGGACACCCACCACTGCGCTATTCTGCCTGCATTGTTACGGTTTTTTACGGGTTCAGATGCTGGTTTGTGTTTTATGTTGTCTGACTGACCTGTTCTTGTTTTTCATGTATATGTGTTTTTCTTATGTATATGTGATTAATGTAGCTTTTCTGTCTCCTTCTCCTTACTTTCCAGCTCCCATCGGGCACAGTTGTTTTTAGACTGACCTGGGGGGGTATAGAGGGGGAGGAGCTAGCTACCAGTAGTTTTTATTTAAAGGTGCCAGCTCCCGGTTAACACACTCCTATACCCCCCCATTGTACTGAGGCTCCAGTGTCCCCTGTGGAATCGGAGAAAGGGATTTATCGGTAAGTACCAAAATCCTATTATTAGCTTGGTGTGTGGATGGCTAAAAAACCCTAGCACTTCAGCCACAAAAGTGACATTCCCTGTCACTGAAGTGTTTGGTTTGTAAAACTGTGCATGTATTTTTTAATATACAACATAAGAGTAGGTGGGAGGGCCCAAGGACATGATCAATGTGTTCTCCACTTTTCATTGTGGGTTTTGCTAAGATTGTGTGTGTTTGACAGGCAGCTTATATTATTATACTTTACTTTGGCATTCACTTTTGTGCTTTACAAAAGATAAGAGACATCATCAGCTTCTCATCCAGGCATATAGGTGGCCGCTGTGAGTAAGGCTGGAGTAGGTCACAGACAGCAGGATACCTGTGTCAGGTGGCAATACTGATGATCAGGAGGCAGGATTAGTGACCAAGGTCAGGGGAATACTGAGTGATGATATCCAGGTATTATGCATGAATACTGATAACAAAAGTGGGAAATGCTGGCAGACTCTGAGGTAGTTAAGTACTGCAGCCAAGTGTAATGCAGGAGTACTAATAGCAGCAGTGAGAAATGCTGCTGACAATCCTACATTTGCTGGAAGCCCAGTGGAACTATAGAGGTACAGAGTGGGAAGCTGGATTTTGCTGCAGAGACTGGAACCAGGAGATACAGAGAATCAGCAGACAAGACAGGAGCATGGCAGGTCAACTTCAATGCATGGCAAGGGTGCTATAACTAGCAAAGAGATACAGCCCTCACTGCCATTTACCCAAGTAAGGGCAAACCAGTATGCTCTCAGGGACAAGCCCCATAATTATGTAGACACACTGCAGCTGTCAGACAGAGAGAAGTGGAGGCGGCACAAGAGGAGCATCCCAGCTGTCAGGTAATTGTCAGGACCAGCAGCTGTGCACTCAGTATCCTGGCTGCCTAGCAAAAGCCAGGATGAGGTGGGCAGTGTGAGCCTCTGTAGTCAGCGTGGTGACTCCTAACAGTCCCTTGAGGAGAGTTTAGGTAATCTCTAGATCCAGGTTTGTCTAGAAATAACTTCAGAAATGCCTTTTTTAGATTACATGTAAATGACTGTTTCTTTAGGTGCATAGCCTTTCCAGTAGACTAAGAAGTGGACTTGGCCTTCTACTTTCTTGGAATCCAAGATTTTTTGTGGACAACATATTCTTGATAACCAGATAAACATCAATCACAACTGAAGGTGGCTTTTTAAGACAGAAAAACATACATTTTTTAGCAATAACAACCAGTTTTAAAAGAGAACAAATAAAGATATTGGAAATTCTTAGGGCCCTTGGAAATTTTAAATGGAAGGCAATGTAGTTCACTTGTTTAATGATCTGAAATGGACCTATGTACAGTATTTAGGTCCAAATTTTTTAGAGGATTGATGAAGTCTTATATTTTGGGTAGAGAGCCACACCTTATCTCCTACCTTGAAAGTACAGGCCTTACGGTGATAATCTTCAAATAAATTGTAATGAAATTAAGCCTTGGTGAAGTCATAATGTATTTTCTTCCAAATTGTTTTGAACCAGGAAGCAGTCTTGTGTACCTCAGGCAGATTACTACATGCAAAACAGAAAAAATAATTTGCTCTAGTGTGATGCCCATAAATACAAAAGAAAGGTGACAAATATATGAAAGTATGACAAGAATTATTGTAGCAAATTCAGCCAAAGGCATATGTTTAGCCCAATTTTATAAAACTTTGAAATGTAACAGAGAGCTGAAGTGCTAGGTTTGTTCCAAGGACTGATTAACCTGTTCAGTCTTTCCGTTGGACTGTGGGTGGTATGCAGAGGATAAATTGGGGTTGATGCTTAATAACAAACAAAAAAAACACCAAAATTGTAGAATGAATTGAGATCCTCTATGAGAAACAATATCAAGCGACAGACCATGTAATCCAGGGGTCAGGGAATTTTTTTACCTTTTAACCCAAAATATATTTAGATACGCCGACGTTACCTCCTTGATTTGAAAGGAAGGAAATCCTATAGTAGTGCCTCCATATAATGCCCCTGTAGTAGTGCCCCCATAGTTATGCCCCTGTAGTAGTGCCCCCATATTTATACCCCTGTAGCAGTTCCCCCATAGTTATGTCCCTGTAGCAGTGCCCCCATAGTTATGCCCCTGTAGCAGTGCCCCCATAGTTATGCCCCTGTAGTAGTGCCCTCATAGTTATGCCCCTGTAGCAGTGCCGCCATAGTTATGCCTCTGTAGCAGTGCCCCCATAGTTATGCCTCTGTAGCAGTGCCCCCATAGTTATGCCCCTGTAGCAGTGCCCCCATAGTTATGCCCCTGTAGTAGTGCCCTCATAGTTATGCCCCTGTAGCAGTGCCCTCATAGTTATGCCCCTGTAGTAGTGCCCCCATAGTTATGCCTCTGTAGCAGTGCCCCCATAGTTATGCCCCTGTAGCAGTGCCCCCATAGTTATGCCCCTGTAGTAGTGCCTTCATAGTTATGCCCCTGTAGCAGTGCCCTCATAGTTATGCCCCTGTAGCAGTGCCCCCATAGTTATGTCCCTGTAGCAGTGCCCCCATAGTTATGCCCCTGTAGCAGTGACCCCATAGTTATGCTCCTGTAGTAGTGCCCTCACAGTTATGCCCCTGTAGCAGTGCCAACATAGTTATGCCCCTGTAGCAGTGCCCCATAGTTATGCCCCTGTAGCAGTGCCCTCATAGTTATGCCCCTGTAGCAGTGCCCTCATAGTTATGCCCCTGTAGCAGTGCCCCCATAGTTATGCCCCTGTAGTAGTGCCTTCATAGTTATGCCCCTGTAGCAGTGCCCCCATAGTTATGCCCCTGTAGCAGTGCCCCCATAGTTATGCCTCTGTAGCAGTGCCCCCATAGTTATGCCCCTGTAGCAGTGCCCCCATAGTTATGTCCCTGTAGTAGTGCCCTCATACTTATGCCCCTGTAGCAGTGCCCCCATAGTTATGCCCCTGTAGTAGTGCCCTCATAGTTATGCCCCTGTAGCAGTGCCATAGTTATACCTCTGCAGCAGTGCCCCCATAGTGATGCCCCTGTAGCAGTGCCCCCATAGTTATGCCCCTGTAGTAGTGCCCTCATAGTTATGCCCCTGTAGCAGTGCCCTCATAGTTATGCCCCTGTAGCAGTGCCATAGTTATGCCTCTGTAGCAGTGCCCCCATAGTTATGCCCCTGTAGTAGTGCCTTCATAGTTATGCCCCTGTAGCAGTGCCCTCATAGTTATACCCCTGTAGCAGTGCCCTCATAGTTATGCCCTTGTAGTAGTGCCCTCACAGTTATGCCCCTGTAGCAGTGCCCTCATAGTTATGCCCCTGTAGCAGTGCCCCCATAGTTATGCCCCTGTAGCAGTGCCCCCATAGTTATGCCCCTGTAGTGCCGCTTGTACAAAAAAACCAAGAAAAAGACAAAGGAACATGGACATCTGCACACTACAATTTTAAAGAAAACCCTTAAATAATTGGATATAAAAGGGGTGCTGTCAAAAGACAAATAAATGTATATAGCGGTATTCAAAAACACCAACAGAGGGGAGAAGAAAAGATTGTCTATTGTATGGCGCACAGTAAAGTTATTTTGAAATAAAAATCAATCTTTATTAGATATACATTAAAATGCCCCAGCATGAGACATGACCAGCGAAATAGAGGTTAAAATACAATCTTTTCTTCTCCCCTCTGTTGGTGTTTTTGAATATATACAAAAAAAGCAAAAAAACTTACCTTAATCCCCGCTCCTGCATCCGCCACGGTCCTCTCCGTCCGGCTGCTCCTCGGAACTGTGGGAGAGACATCATGACATCTCTCCCATAGTGCGCATGGAGAGAGCCGGAAGCTGGAGTTCAGAAGAGAACTCCAGCATCCAGCTAACGCGGTGTTGCAGGGAAGGAGCTGGGCGCCCACTGGTAATAACATCTCAGCGGGCATCCAGCTTAGAGCCTCCCTGCAGTGTCGGGCTAGAGGTCACTGATGCAGGATGCAGTGGGTGCGCCGCTGCACCCGGCGCCAGTGACCTCCATTCCTGGGGGTAATGGACGGACAGCCAGGCATGCAATGATTCATATGCATGCCCGACTTTCCATCCATTACCCCCAGGAATTTCAGTTTTACTGCAAATGGGGTAATTTACCCCTGTTCCCCGACCACTGGTGTAATCTAAATATGTGTTGAATGAACAGTGAGGACAGGGACATAGCACTGGGTAGCTTGGAGAGAGGAATGAAGTGAGCCAGCTTACTGAATCATTCAACTGTGATTTAAATTGTATTATATCCTATAGTGACAGGTAGAAGGACAATAATATCCACTGAAATATGGGATCAAACTCTGCCAGGAAATGATAGAGGTAACAGTTGACCAGGAGAAGCACATCTGAGTGATTTATATCTTGCACAGACCTCACATGCTAGAACAAATTCTTTATATCCTGAATTATGGTAGGCCACCATACAGAATGAGCCAGGAGTTCCTGAGCCTTGGATAGCCCAGGATGTCCTGATACCATACTTAAGTGGAATTCAGACAAAACAGACCCCCTAAATCTTTTAGGAATGAACAGTACTCCAGGTGGGAGTTCAGGAGGAGCTTGACTCTGAAGTTGAGTGAGCTGACAAAAAAGATCCAATGCTTGACCAGCATAAATGGAGGTAGGAAGAATAATAGACAGACTCGCTTCAGTGGAAGCATGATTTGGGGGAACATTGTGGGACAAGGCGTTGGCTTTGAAATTCTTGGAGCTGGGTTTGTAAATGATAAGGAAATTAAAGTGGATAAAAAACTATGCCCAACATGCCTGTCTGGAGTTGAGTCTATTGGCTGATGGGATGTAGAGTAGGTTTGTATGATCGGTGATAAAATTTGCACAGCTCCCTCCATCCAGTACCTCCAGTCTTCAAAGGCCAACTTAATAGCAAAGAGCTCTCGATTTCCTACATTGTAATTGGCCACTGCAGGAGATGAAAGCACAAGTGCAATTTATCATCAAGGGAATCTCTTTGGGATAGTATGGCTTCTACCCCTACTTCTTAAGTGACCACCACAACATTAAAAGGCAATTCAGGATTCAGATGATGAAGTACAGATGCTGAAACAAACGTTTGTTTTAAGGCATCAAAGGATTTCATTGCTTGAAGAGGCCAATTGGTAGGATATGCTACTTTTTTTGTTAGAGCGGCGATGGGAGCTGCCATAAGAAAAATAAGTGGATAAATCGCCTATAATTTACGAACCCCAAGTATGTCTTGATGGCTTTTAAATTCATAGGAAGGACTCATTCATATATGACTTGGAGTTTACTTGGGTCCATGGCAAAGCCAAGATTAATCTCCTGGCATTTCTAAAGTACTTGTTTGATGTGGAAATGATGGAGATCTGTGGTGCATGAATAGATCAAGATATCTTATAGGTATACAACATCAACCTTTCCTAGGAAGTCTTGGAGTAGGGTAAGTCAATAATTTGGTCCTCAAAGATGGCTGGGGCATTGCAAAGGCCAATGGGCATGGCCAAATATTTATAGTGGCCGGAATGGGTATTAAAAGTGGTCTTCCACTCATTCCCTTCTTTAATGTGAATAAGGTTTTAGGCTTCTCAGAGATCTAGCTTAGTGAAAATGGTGGCACCCCTAAGTTGGTCAGAGAGAACTGTAATCAGGGATAAAGGGTAGGTGTTTTTCATAATGATCTTATTCAGACCCCTGTAATAAATGTATGTCTGTAAACTCTAATCTTTCTGGGAGACAAAAAAGAACCTTATGCAATTGGGGGTTTAGAAGGCCTGATTAATGTTTTATAGAAGTTTTCTCCAATGTATTTACCCACATTGGACTCTGGAGCTGACATGGCATATAAACTTTCTTCAGGCAATCTGGCATCAGGAACAAGATCAATGGTGCAGATGTAGTTCTGGTGCAAAAGCAAGTCCACTTTGCTTTTTTAAAAATTGGCCAAAAAATCAATACAGTGTTGAGGAAGACCTTCAGCAACTTGTTGAAGTACCTGAACTGGTAGATATAGACAAGTGAAAACACAACCTGTACCCCAGCGGATGATTTTTCTTGACCTCCAGTTAATATTGGGGTTATAGTGAGTAATCCTGGAATGTCCCAAGACAAGAGGAACTGTGGAACTGTTAATTAGGAAATTAGTGTGCCAATGGACAAGCGAACAGGTGGTATTTGATGTGTGATTTTCCCACCAACTAAAGAATTACTATCCAAACAACAAACAGAAATAGCTGGATTTAACTTGATCAAGGGGATATTCAAGGTCTCAGAAATATGTATATACAAGAAATTACCAGCAGAGTCACTATCTGAAAATGCTAAGAGGTAGGTAGAAACCTTGTTTAAATGGATCTGTACTGGTACAAGGAGAGAGTTCTGTCAAAGCTGAATAATTGAGTGAGACAAGTTCAGTTTAAAATTTAATCGCGGCGACGCCATCTTGCGAATGGCCGCAAGACTCCATTTTGGAAATGAGATCGCAAGACACCATTTTTGTGGTCAGCCAATTCAAGTTATAACTCAGGAGCTAAGAACAGATGGCAATGTTTTTGTTAACCTACCAAGGGCAACTGGAAAAACAAGCTTTCTGAGTAAAAGTAAATAAGAAGAGACAATGGGTATTTTTACATACAAATTGGGAATCCCTGGATGCAGATAAAGTATAGTTGTGGCAATTGTAATATAATATCTACACAATTGGATTTGTCTGAATCCTAGACAGATTTTCCCCAAATTCCACAGCTTGAGGTGATAATACATTTGCACTTCACACAAGAGTCTGTGAGAACAAAAGAGGTTTTGTTTTCCTTTGAACACACAACAGGTGGGGGCCTGCTGACAGAGGGCATGTAGAACTACAACCCTCAGCCATCCACACTGCTGGATGTTCACTTCGTGTATGAGAAATTATGCACTTAAATCTCACCCATTAATAACTAGCGTCCTTATACCAAACCCCGAATACCCACACACTACATATTCGCACATAAGGTTCCATAAGCATCAAAATGTATGATTCAAGAAGGTTCAGTTAGTTTAAATGCTAAGAAATAAAGATATTTGTTAACTAAGGAATTATACAAGATAAACATGTCATTCTTGGAGTTGTTCTGATGCATACTCTTTCCACAGTTTCCCGGTGCTATCGGTGAGGAGATCGCATTATGCATTCTCGAGTTATGGACCGCAGAACCTACAAGCAACCAAAATGTATATTTTAGATTCAACTGTTAGGATGCTAAAGGAGGCATTACCAGAAAGACTCCAGCTGTTAGAGGCAGGGAAAGTCTATTTGAAACAACCTGTTAAATGTGTCGTTACATATGCTTCTCCTCTGGGAACCAATGAGATCAGCAGGAAGTTCTCCCTTTGTCCTGTTTCAGTCTGGGGGGGAATAAATACATGTGTCCGAACACTGGTTTGCCAGTTCATGCTGAATTTTGGGTGAACTGAGGATATCTAGCCAGAAGTCTATCTCTGGGTCCAGAGGCGCAGCGTATGTATAACCGTACTTGGTCTGTATTATTTCCTTTTACGCCTAAATTATGTATGTATAGATTGCGTGTAACTGACTGTACTTTTATCTGAATAATACTTGTGCGTTGGAACCACAGATTCCACTCCTGTCTTTATTTGCGGTCATACTGCGTACGCAATTAGCTTTGTGTTTAGAGGTTTATAGGCAGGTTTTGTCTTAGAGGTTCTAGGCAGGTGAATCTTAGAGGTTTATTGGCAGGAATGTATTAAAAAGTTTATTTACAAATTCAACAGTTCTTAGAAGCGATTAACTGAAACCCTAATTGGACCCCTTCCTTATCCATCAGGCTAGGCCTTTTTCCAGCTTGTTAGGGCAGGAACGAGCCATGTGACCCTTGCCACCACAAATCAGGCATAGCCCAAGGGAATGTCTCCTAGATTTCTCTTCAAGGGATAATCTTTATGCCCTTAGTTGTATATGAATCTACCATATTATCCAAGGATGTAAGAGATGAGGCAGACAATCATAATTCATTCTCCATCTTCCTTTCCTTTCCTGTTAATTTTAATTGCTAGTTGCATAAGCCCCTCCAAAGAATCTGGGACATGGTATTGAAGTAACGACTCCCTAATCTGATCTGTCAACCCAATACAAAATTGACTATGAAGTGCAGGATCATTCCATTCTCTGTCAGTTGACCAGCGCCTAAACATAGTGCAATATTCCTCAGCCATTCCATGGCCTTGTGTTAGCGAGCGCAAATGAGATTCAACTATAGCTATCCGGTCAGCATCATCTCAAAGTAAACCCATGCCTCAAAGAAAGTGTCTACTGTCCGCAATGCTGAATGGTTGGGGCTTAACCCAAAGGCCCATGTCTGAGTATCTACTTGAAACAGGGAAATTATAATTCCCACCCTCTGTTGTTTAGAACCAGAGGAAAGGGTCCTTAGTCTGAAATATAATTTGCAGCTCTCCCAAAAATTCCAAAATAACTTTCAGTCTCCAGTAAAATGATCCTGGCTTGGCCTTGCAGGTTCAGTCTAATGGTGTCTTCTTGAGCATCAAAATGCATCATAAAGTCTTGAACTACTTGTGACAAGGTCTGCATCTGACCAGCCAGCATTTAAGGTGAGTTGGCCGGAGCAGGATCCATAATATTTTGTAATCCTACTTCCAGCTAATAATTTGTTTGGCCAGTTATGATGTTATGGTACACGCAATAACCACATCAAATCCTAGAATCAGCTAGAGAAGTCTTTACCTACAGTATAACAGCCATCATTTTCCCATGGAGATTAATATTCTCACTGCTATTTGGATGCCACCAGATAGTAGGAGCTTATGTTAAAGACTGGGTGGCCACTGGGAGTAAGGATATAGTAGGTCACAGACAGCAGAATACCTGAGTCAAGTATCAATACTGATGATGAGAAGGCAGGTGAAGAGACCAAGGTCAGCAGGCATAATGAGTGAGGATAGCCAGGTGTGATGCAGGATTACTGATATGAGTGTTAAATGCTGGCAGACTCTGAGGTACAGTAGCTGAATTCTGCAGCCAGGTGTAATGCAGGAATAGTAATAGCAGTAGGGAAAAATGCTGTAGACACTCTGGTAGCTGAATACTGCTGACAATATAACATAGGCTGGAAGCCCAGGGAACAAAAGAGGTACACAGAGGCAAGCAGGAAATTGCTGGCAGGCACTGTAGAGAATAGAAGCAGGAGATACAGAGAATCAGCAGACAAGACAGGAGCATGTCAGGTCAGCTTAAAGGTAGAGCAAGGATGCTATTACCGGCAAAGGAGACATAGCCCTCACTGCCTTTTACTCAAGTAAGGGCCAATTAGGAAGCTCCCAAGGACAATCTCCCTAATCATGTAGACATGTTGCAGCTGCCAAGCAGAAAGCGGTAGATGCGGTACTTGTGAGCATCCTGGCTGCCAGACAATGACCAGGACCAGCAGCCTTTGCTACTAACATAGTGATGCAGCTCCCAGCCGCCTATCAATGGCTGGGGCCAGCACAGTAGCTGCTAACACATATAATTAATAATCATTGACTTTGAATAAGCTGTTACTCTGCCTCAAATCTCTTATATTGTCCTGGGGCCTGTGATTTGCTGATGGGATTCAGTTTCAATTTTAAATATCTCATTCGGATTTTTGAGGCTTGTTTTTTTAAAGTTTGCTCAATTTCTCCTATTTACTTTTCTTTGTAGTTATTACAGGTACTGATAGTAATCAATCAATCAATCAATCAATCAATCTTTTACCTGGCTTCCACTAAATACTCCACCTCCATTTGCATGTGCTTTCCTTGAGCCTCCGATCTAGTTCTTGATTAATGAAAACATGCTATTGGAATGTATAGTTTAATAACCTGCCATCCTGTTTACCACTGCAGTGCCACTATGTAATATTGATGTGCTATTTTCTTTTAAACTGCCATGTGTGTGCCACTGCTTTGTCATTTACTTTAGCCAGCCAGGTTACTACAGTTTTTGGCCAATATTGGTGAAAACAATATTGTGAGCTGTGAGGTGGTCAAAATTGACTGGAAATGAATGTCATTGATGGTAATAATACTTTAGGAACAAAAACAGGTCCAACATACATGATTTTAGCTATTTTTAAATAAATTTTATAATTTCTTACCAAAATCAGCTGGCGCAAGCCAATCAGCGGCCACTTAACATGTAGCGGCCACTCATTGGCTGGGACCCATGTGGAACCAGCCAATGAGCAGCTGCTACATGTAAAGCAGCCACTGATTGGCTTGTGGCCCATGAGAAATTACAGCTGAGTTCAGTCATCTGTCATTTTGCTACGTGTAAGTATATGCAACAGCATATACTTACACATGTTCACCCTAATTTGGGTAAGTCGTTTTATTGTTTTAACAAGACCCTGGATGCTATGGAGACCAGTGCCAGGATCTAGGTGAGTATAGACTCTTTTTTTCAGCTCCTGCCATGGATTATACTTGGAAAAGTGGACAGAAACATCTGGCAGCAGGTAAGTATGTGTGAGTGGGTAGGTGTATGGAATAACATTTTACTAAGCATGGTGTGTGTGTGGTGTCTTTATTTAACTGTTTATTTTACAGTGGGGGTATGGGTGCCGGCCGCCTGCTGACACTTGTAGTTCCACAAGTGCCAAAGGGCAGGCATGCTGGCACCTTTAGTCCCACTGTAAAATACAATAGTTTACTTATATTTATCACTTTATTACCTTTGTACCCACAGCCCAGTGGTGTGGGGAAGAGCCCCGGGCTTCAGACCAAGCCTGGGTTTTCAGGGGGGTGGGACCCCTTCTTGGGGGGGTCCCCACTTCCCCGGAGATCCCCGGCTTGGCCTGACCAGCTGGGGCTGATAATGCTTTGGCCTCGGAGCCCCAGTGAAAGGGTCTCCAGGCTGTGGCATTACAGCCCGGTCAATTTGGGTCCGGTGCTGGATTTAAATATAGGGGGTACCCTACGCATTTTTTTCCCTCTATATTTAAAACCAGGACTGGCCCTGCAGCCTGGTGCTGGTTCCTAAGTTACTGCAGAACCCTTCTCATTTTGTTCCTCATAATTTCTTGAACCAGGACTGGCTGGCAAGTCCGGGGCTGGTTATGGCTTTTGGAAGGGGACCCTACTTCCTTTTTTTTTAACCTTACACATTTTTTTCTATTTACAGACATAAACATACATGGATTACAGTGATCTGTGTATATTTCTGCCAAACTCGCAGATCACAGGCAGATGAATTTATTTCCCGTATTTTTACAGGAGAGTTGTCCTATCTCATGAGAGTTTAGAAACTCTCTGCTTAGTAATTCTGGAATCCTTTCTTCACTAGTGAAAAGGTTCTCGAGTTTAGCCGATGGTGAATTAAAGAGAGTTTGCTAACTCTCCAGTATTTACCCGTAGCAAAGGAGATCTCTCTTCCGAGTTTATCATTAGTAAATTTGTGAGTGGAAAAAAATGCCCAAACTCTCCAGAGATTGCAAACTCTCCCAAACTCAATTCTTAGTAAACTTACCTCTTAGAATCAAAACCAATACATGGGGGTACACGCACTTCTCTATCTTACACTTGCACATCCTATTGCAGCTTTTCTTGAAACTTCTATCAGGTTTTACTTTTGTCGCTACACCGCCTCACAGTGACCCCCATTTTAATGGCTGCTGGGATCTCAATAGATAAGGGAATTGTTTACCTCTATCTTTCTCTGGTGCTTTTCAACAATTATGTTTTTACCCCACTTCTTGGGAGTCTTTTTTTCTCTCCCTTCCTCTATATTGGTCTCTTATGTCTCTCTTTCTCTCTCTTCCTACAATTTTTGTGCACACGCTTTTGGTATGACATTTACAGGAGCATGACCTTGTGTCACACCCAGGGCCGGATCATAGGCGGGGCGTTAGGGGCGGTCGTCCTGGGGCCCCCACACATAGGGGGCCCCCACACTATTCCCAGATGTACCACTGCTACAAAAATGGAGAACAGCATTTAGCTGTCTCCACTCTGGTCCTCTTCGGCGGCTTAGCTGTCCGTGGCCGCCAAAGAGCTTCGCTAGTCAGAGTCACTGAAAATCTTCTCTATATGCTGAAGCCTCGGCAGCTCGGGTCTGACAGGCAAAGTCTCGCGAGAGTTTGACTGTCAGAAGCCGAGACTGCAGCATAGGGAAGATTCTCAGTGGCTCTTTCATCCTCAGCCTTCCGCCCGCGATGCAGCTCAGCAATGCAGTTATACAGAGCTGACAGGCAGGTAACCCACATACATACATTATACAGTGGGTATATATATATATATATATATATATACACAGTATATGTATATATATATACATACACATACATACATTCGCTCAGTATATATAGCTATATAATACATATTCCTATATATACATATCCTATGTGTGTGCATATATATATATGTGTGTGTGTTTATTACTTTTGCCCTCAAATGTCACATTGCTGGAATATCAGGTTCACACATATATATATATATATATATATATATATATATATATATACTGTGTGTTTATATGTACACATACAAACTAACCTATATATACTGTATGCAAGTATATATATATATAAATATATATATATATATATATAAAATCTATATATATTGTATGTATATATGGTATGTGTGTGTATTAATAATACACACACATACCATATATACATATATATATATATATATATATATATACACACACACACCATTTGGGGTTTGGACTATATATATATTAGGGGTGTGCACCGGCCACTTTTCGTGTTATGTGTTTTGGTTTTGGATCTGGATCTTTCTTTGTGTTTTGGATCTGGGTTCTGGGTTTTGTGTTTTGGATCTGTATTTTTATTGAAAAAAGCATAAAAACTGCTAAAATCACAGAATGTGTTGATTTTTCTGCTCCTATGCTATTATTAACCTCAAAAACCTTAATTTCCACTCATTTCCAGTTTATTCTGAACACCTCACACCTCACAATAGTGTTTTTATGTCCAAAAGGTTGCACCGAGGTAGATGGATGACTATGCTAAGCGACACGAGTGGGCGGCACAAACACGTGGCCCATCTAGCAGTGACACTGCAGTGGCAGACAGGATGGCAGTTTGAAAAACTAGGCCCCAAACAGTACATAATGCAAAGAAAAAAAGAGGTGCAAGATGGAATTGTCCTTGGGCCCTCCCACCCACCCTTATGTTGTATAAACAGGACATGCATACTTTAACAAACCAATCATTTCAGCGCCAGGGTCTGCCACACGACTGTGGCTGAAATGATTGGTTCGTTTGGGCCTCCACAAAACAAGCTGGCAATTAATCTGGCCCTGCACAAACTGGCTCTACGGAGGCAAGATGTCGTCCTCATCCTCCTCATTCACCGATTCCTCACCCTCTTCAGTGTTTTGTACATCCTCATCCTCACAGAGTATTAATTCGTCCCCGCTGGAATCCACAACCACAGGTCCCTCTGTACGTTCTGGAGGCTGGTCTCCCTGGAAAAGTTGATAATTCATTTTTATGAACATCATCTTCTCCACATTTTGTGGAAGCAACCTCATACGCCTTTTGCTGACAAGGTTCCCGGCTGCACTAAACACTCTTTCGGAGTGCACACTGGAGGGGGGGCACAGCCCACACAATTCACAAAGACAGGAAAAAAAAGAAGAATTTTTTTATTGTTTGTGGAGCGCACTTTGAGGGTTACACCACCCTTTAACAGACAGAAGCACGCTTGTCGCTGCTGCTTTGAGGATGCAGGTGGAATCTAGACGGGATTTGGAACCGGGGGCACACTACATCCATCAATTGTCTAAATCTCACTGATCTAATGGCGGATACCGGTCGCACGTCTAACACCAACATAGCAGTCAAGGCCTCAGTTATACGTTTTGCTTCAGGATGACTGCTGTCGTACTTCATCCTCATCGCTAGGGACTGTTGGAGGGTCAATTGTTTAGTAAAAGTAGTGGTGTTCCTACTTCCTCTCTGGGATGATGAACAACTCCAAGCAGCAGCAACAGCACTAGGAGGAAGTGGTTCTTGATCTTTCCCTATTTTATTTTTATCGGAGAAAGTTTGGTCCTCCATTTATGTTATATTGATATATACGTGCGGCTAAGGCGCACACAAACACAGAAAATATTTTTTTATTTTTGCTGGAGAGTAGTGTACTTTGTGGGTTACACCACCCTTTAAGAAATGAGCCAGCCGGCTCTTTATTTATGGGACATAGGCGCACGCTTGGCACTGCTCCTTTGTTGATGCACGTGCAGCCACAGTGCACACAATTCACAAACACAGAAAATATTTTTTTATTTGGTTTGGAGTGTACTTTGGGGGTTACAGCACCCTTTAACGGTCAAGCCAGCCGGCCCTTTACTTATGACACAGGCGCACGCTTGGCACTACTTTGTTGATGCACGTGCGGCTACTGCGCACACAATTCACAAACACAGAAAATATTTTTTTATTTGGTTTGGAGTGTACTTTGGGGGTTACAGCACCCTTTAACGGTCAAGCCAGCCGGCCCTTTACTTATGACACAGGCGCACGCTTGGCACTACTTTGTTGATGCACGTGCGGCTACTGCGCACACAATTCACAAACACAGAAAATATTTTTTTATTTGGTTTGGAGTGTACTTTGGGGGTTACAGCACCCTTTAACGGTCAAGCCAGCCGGCCCTTTACTTATGACACAGGCGCACGCTTGGCATTACTTTGTTGATGCACGTGCGGCTACTGCGCACACAATTCACAAACACAGAAAATATTTTTTTATTTGGTTTGATGTGTACTTTGGGGGTTACAGCACCCTTTAACGGTCAAACCAGCTGGCCCTTTACTTATGACACTGGCGCACGCTTGGCACTACTTTGTTGATGCACGTGCGGCTACTGCGCACACAATTCACAAACACAGAAAACATTTTTTTTATTTGATTTGGAGTGTACTTTGGGGGTTACAGCACCCTTTAACGGTCAAGCCAGCCGGCCCTTTACTTATGACACAGGCGCACGCTTGGCACTACTTTGTTGATGCACGAGCGGCTACTGCGCACACAATTCACAAACACAGAAAATATTTTTTTTTTGGTTTGGAGTGTACTTTGGGGGTTATAGCACCCTTTAACGGTCAAGCCAGATGGCCCTTTACTTATGACACAGGCGCACACTTGGCACTACTTTGTTGATGCACGTGCGGCTACTGCGCACACAATTCACAAACACAGAAAATATTTTTTTTTTAGCACTTGGGGGGAGCACCCCTGACGGACAGATCACCCCCTGGACAACACTACAGCACCCCTTTAGGACTGGGACACTCACCCCTAATATATATATATATTAGGGGTGTGCACCGGCCACTTTTCGTGTTTTGTGTTTTGGTTTTGGATCTGGATCTTTCTTCGTGTTTTGGATCTGGATTGGTTTTGCCAAAACCACCCTTCCGTGTTTTGGGTTCTGGGTTTTGTGTTTTGGATCTGTATTTTTTTGAAAAAAAGCATAAAAACAGCTAAAATCACAGAATTTGTAGGTTTTTCTGCTCCTATGCTATTATTAACCTCAATAACCTTAATTTCCACTCATTTCCAGTCTATTCTGAACACCTCACACCTCACAATAGTGTTTTTATGTCCAAAAGGTTGCACCGAGGTAGCTGGATGACTATGCTAAGCGACACGAGTGGGCGGCACAAACATTTGACGCATCTAGGCGTGAAACTGCAGTGGCAGACAGGATGTCATTGAAAAACTAGGCCCCAAACTGTACATAATGCAAAGAAAAAAAAGAGGTGCAAGATGGAATTGTCCTTGGGCCCTCCCACCCACCCTTATGTTGTATAAACAGGACATGCACACTTTAACAAACCAATCATTTCAGCGCCAGGGTCTGCCACACAACTGTGGCTGAAATGATTGGTTCGTTTGGGCCCCCACAAAACAAGCTGGCAATTAATCTGTCCCTGCACAAACTGGCTCTACGGAGGCAAGAAGTCGTCCTCATCCTCCTCATCCACAGATTCCTCACCCTCTTCAGTGTTATGTACATCCTCATCCTCACAGAGTATTAATTCGTCCCTGCTGGAACCACAGGTCCCTCTGTACGTTCTGGAGGCTGGTCTCCCTGGAAGAGTTGATCATTCATTTTATGAACATCATCTTCTCCACATTTTGTGGAAGCAACCTCCTACGCCTTTCGCTAACAAGGTTCCCGGCTGCACTAAACACTCTTTCGGAGTACACACTGGAGGGGGGCAACTCAGGTAAAATAGAGCCAGTTTGTACAGGGACCTCCAAATTGCTTCTTTTTCCTGCCAGTACAGGTACGGACTGTCTGACATGCCTACTTGGATGCTGTCACCGATGTAATCCTTTAACAGACAGACGCACGCTTGTCGCTGCTGCTTTGAGGATTCAAGTGCGGCTACAGCCCACACAATTCACAAAGACAGAAAAAAAAAAAGAATATTTTTATTGTTTGTGGAGCACACTTTGAGGGTTACACCACCCTCTAACAGACAGACGCACGCTTGTCGCTGCTGCTTTGAGGATGCAAGTGCGGCTACAGCCCACACAATTCACAAAGACAGAAAAAAGAAGAAGAATATTTTTATTCTTTGTGTAGCACACTTTGAGGGTGTCACCACCCTTTAACAGACAGACGCACGCTTGTCGCTGCTGCTTTAAGGATGCAGGTGCGGCTACAGCCCACACATTTCACAAAGACCGAAAAAAAAGAACAATATTTTAATTGTTTGTGTAGCACACTTTGAGGGTGTCACCACCCTTTAACAGACAGACGCACGCTTGTCGCTGCTGCTTTAAGGATGCAGGTGCGGCTACAGCCCACACAATTCACAAAGACAGAAAAAAGAAGAATATTTTTATTGTTTGTGTAGCACACTTTGAGGGTGTCACCACCCTTTAACAGACAGACGCACGCTTGTCGCTGCTGCTTTGAGGATGCAAGTGCGGCTACATCGCACACAAGTCACAAACACATAAAAAATTTTTTTTTGATTTTTTGGAGCACTTTGAGAGTTACAACACCCTTTAACAGACAGACGCACGCTTGTCGCTGCTGCTTTGAGGATGCAAGTGCAGCTACAGCCCACACAATTCACAAAGACAGAAAAAAAAAGAACAATATTTTAATTGTTTGTGTAGCACACTTTGAGGGTGTCACCACCCTTTAACAGACAGACGCACGCTTGTCGCTGCTGCTTTAAGGATGCAGGTGCGGCTACAGCCCACACATTTCACAAAGACAGAAAAAAAAAGAACAATATTTTAATTGTTTGTGTAGCACACTTTGAGGGTGTCACCACCCTTTAACAGACAGACGCACGCTTGTCGCTGCTGCTTTGAGGATGCAGGTGGAATCTAGACGGGATTTGGAACCGAGGACACACTACCTCCATCAATTGTCTAAATCCCACTGCACTAATGTCGGATACCGGACGCACGTCTAACACCAACATAGCAGTCAAGGCCTCAGTTATACGTTTTGCTTCAGGATGACTGCTGTCGTACTTCATCCTCATCGCTAGGGACTGTTGGAGGGTCAATTGTTTAGTAAAAGTAGTGATGTTCCTACTTCCTCTCTGGGATGATGAACAACTCCCAGCAGCAGCAACAGCACTAGTAGGAAGTGGTTCTTGATCTTTCCCTATTTTATTTTTATCAGAGAAAGTTTGGTCCTCCATTTATGTTATATTGATATATATACGTGCGGCTAAAGCGAACACAAACACAGAAAATATTTTTTTATTTTTGCTGGAGAGTAGTACACTTTGTGGGTTACACCACCCTTTAAGAAATGAGCCAGCCGGCTCTTTACTTATGGGACACAGGCGCACGCTTGGCGCTGCTCCTTTGTTGATGCACGTGCAGCCACAGTGCACACAAGTCACAAACACAGAAAATATATATTTTTTTGGTTTGGAGTGTACTTTGGGGGTTACAGAACCCTTTAACGGTCAAGCCAGCCGGCCATTTACTTATGACACAGGCGCACGCTTGGCACTACTTTGTTGATGCACGTGCGGCTACTGCGCACACAATTCACAAACACAGAAAATATTTTTTTTTTTGGTTTGGACTGGAGTGTACTTTCGGGGGTTACAGCACCCTTTAACGGTCAAGCCAGCCGGCCCTTTACTTATGACACAGGCGCACACTTGGCACTACTTTGTTGATGCACGTGCGGCTACTGCGCACACAATTCACAAACACAGAAAATACATTTTTTTTTGGATTGGACTGGAGTGTACTTTGGGGGTTACAGCACCCTTTAACGGTCAAGCCAGCTGGCCCTTTACTTATGACACAGGCGCACGCTTGGCACTACTTTGTTGATGCACATGCGGCTACTGCGCACACAATTCACAAACACAGAAAATATTTTTTTATTTGGTTTGATGTGTACTTTGGGGGTTACAGCACCCTTTAACGGTCAAGCCAGCCGGCCCTTTACTTATGACACAGGCGCACGCTTGGCACTACTTTGTTGATGCACGTGCGGCTACTGCGCACACAATTCACAAACACAGAAAATAATTTTTTTTTTGGTTTGGACTGGAGTGTACTTTCGGGGGTTACAGCACCCTTAACGGTCAAGCCAGCCGGCCCTTTACTTATGACACAGGCGCACGCTTGGCACTACTTTGTTGATGCACGTGCGGCTACTGCGCACACAATTCACAAACACAGAAAATAATTTTTTTTTTGGTTTGGACTGGAGTGTACTTTCGGGGGTTACAGCACCCTTAATGGTCAAGCCAGCCGGCCCTTTACTTATGACACAGGCGCACGCTTGGCACTACTTTGTTGATGCACGTGCGGCTACTGCGCACACAATTCACAAACACAGAAAATAATTTTTTTTTTGGTTTGGACTGGAGTGTACTTTCGGGGGTTACAGCACCCTTAACGGTCAAGCCAGCCGGCCCTTTACTTATGACACAGGCGCACGCTTGGCACTACTTTGTTGATGCACGTGCGGCTACTGCGCACACAATTCACAAACACAGAAAATAATTTTTTTTTTGGTTTGGACTGGAGTGTACTTTCGGGGGTTACAGCACCCTTAACGGTCAAGCCAGCCGGCCCTTTACTTATGACACAGGCGCACGCTTGGCACTACTTTGTTGATGCACGTGCGGCTACTGCGCACACAATTCACAAACACAGAAAATAATTTTTTTTTTGGTTTGGACTGGAGTGTACTTTCGGGGGTTACAGCACCCTTAACGGTCAAGCCAGCCGGCCCTTTACTTATGACACAGGCGCACGCTTGGCACTACTTTGTTGATGCACGTGCGGCTACTGCGCACACAATTCACAAACACAGAAAATAATTTTTTTTTTGGTTTGGACTGGAGTGTACTTTGGGGGTTACAGCACCCTTTAACGGTCAAGCCAGCCGGCCCTTTACTTATGACACAGGCGCACGCTTGGCACTACTTTGTTGATGCACGTGCGGCTACTGCGCACACAATTCACAAACACAGAAAATAATTTTTTTTTTGGTTTGGACTGGAGTGTACTTTCGGGGGTTACAGCACCCTTAACGGTCAAGCCAGCCGGCCCTTTACTTATGACACAGGCGCACGCTTGGCACTACTTTGTTGATGCACGTGCGGCTACTGCGCACACAATTCACAAACACAGAAAATAATTTTTTTTTTGGTTTGGACTGGAGTGTACTTTCGGGGGTTACAGCACCCTTAACGGTCAAGCCAGCCGGCCCTTTACTTATGACACAGGCGCACGCTTGGCACTACTTTGTTGATGCACGTGCGGCTAATGCGCACACAATTCACAAACACAGAAAATAATTTTTTTTTGGTTTGGACTGGAGTGTACTTTCGGGGGTTACAGCACCCTTAACGGTCAAGCCAGCCGGCCCTTTACTTATGACACAGGCGCACGCTTGGCACTACTTTGTTGATGCACGTGCGGCTACTGCGCACACAATTCACAAACACAGAAAATAATTTTTTTTTTGGTTTGGACTGGAGTGTACTTTCGGGGGTTACAGCACCCTTAACGGTCAAGCCAGCCGGCCCTTTACTTATGACACAGGCGCACGCTTGGCACTACTTTGTTGATGCACGTGCGGCTACTGTGCACACAATTCACAAACACAGAAAATAATTTTTTTTTTGGTTTGGACTGGAGTGTACTTTCGGGGGTTACAGCACCCTTAACGGTCAAGCCAGCCGGCCATTTACTTATGACACAGGCGCACGCTTGGCACTACTTTGTTGATGCACGTGCGGCTACTGCGCACACAATTCACAAACACAGAAAATAATTTTTTTTTTGGTTTGGACTGGAGTGTACTTTCGGGGGTTACAGCACCCTTTAACGGTCAAGCCAGCCGGCCCTTTACTTATGACACAGGCGCACGCTTGGCACTACTTTGTTGATGCACGTGCGGCTACTGCGCACACAATTCACAAACACAGAAAATATATTATATTTTTAGCACTTGGGGGGAGCACCCCTGATGGACAGAGCACCCCCTGGACAACACTACAGCACCTCTTTAGGACTGGGACACTGCACAGGACTTTGGAGTGGACACAGCCCCTATGGAGAACTGACTGCACAACACAGTCCAGCCAGCCCCTATGGACTTTGAAGTAGTGGACACAGCCCCTATTAACAACAGCAGCACAGCACAACACAGCCAGCCCCTATGGACTTTGAAGTAGTGGACAACAGCAGCACTACACTACACTACACTACACAGCCCTAACTCCCACCCTCCCTCTTCACTGTCCACAGCCGAGTGAGAAAATGGCGCCGACGTGGGTACCTTATATAGGATCCAAAACCCGCGAGACTCGGAAGGCGGGAAGATGACGTTTTGCCTCGATTTCAGAATCCGAGTCAGGCGGGAAAAGTCGAGCCTGACTCGGATCGGACTCGGATCGGGGGGGCTCGGGGGGGTTCGGATTTCAGAAATCCGAACCCGCTCACCCCTAATATATATATATATATATATATTTAGCTGTTTCATTGGGGCCCCCACAAGCTTGTTGCCCAGCGGCCCCCACATACCTTAATCCAGCCCTGGTCACACCCAGGGGCTGGCTGGCAACTTTCAGCCTAGTGGGCAAGCAAGAGCAGGTGGCCCAGTTTTTCTACCAGCGAATGCAATTTTAAAAATGGGGATGACAATAATGTTGGGGGTGTGGTATGCATGATGTTGGTATAGTTTAAATAGCAAATGAAATCTGAAAAGTTTTATGACAAAGAGCTATAAACAAATATATCACATACCAGCCCCATATGACTAATGCTGGGTGCACACTACCAGATATATCACCTGTTCTATTGAATGGGCGATATATTTGCAGTGCTAAAAATTTTTCTTTTTCGTGAAAAATGCATTCAATGTAATGCGGATGATATTTTTGAGGGACATAAAGATGCGCCAAGTGTTTTAAACATCGGCATTTTTTTGCGGTTTTGAAAAAACACCTGCGTCAGTCACGTGCGATGTTTAAAACACTTGGCACATCCTTATGGCCCTCTGAAATACCAGACCCAATACGTTAAACACATTTTTCACGGTAAAAAAAAAATTTTGACCAAAATTTCAGCGGCCGTTTTTTCACCAAAGTACGCAACTCACAATTTTTCTTACACTAAAGTATCATTAGGGGTGCTGTCCAAAGGGTTCTGTAAGAAATCCCCACATTTTTACCCCTACATAGGGTTTTTGCTAATTTTTTCGCCTGCCCTAGGCTGGAGAAAAGTTTTCTCCAGTTTTAGGTGAAAAACAGCCGTTTTTCGCCATAGTTGGCGAAATCATCCACAAATCGTCTGCAAATCGGCTGATCGTGGCAGATATATCGACCGATCCGCAAACAACAGCGAAAATGGCCGATTTCGGCCCTAATTGAATATGCTCCTAAGTCAGCACACACATATTTGAAATAACAAAACAACACGCCCCTGCAAGATTATGCCCCACTTCACCCTCCACTTACCTTGTATGGGTGGAGAAGATAGAAGCAGGATCTCCTCCACTCTGAGGCATTCCTCAACTCTGCCCATACTGACTCTCTCCTCCATGGATGAGGTACCATAATTTATTTTTTCAGCTCCTCTTCTCACACCCCTGATAAACCACTCCCCCTTTTCCCATTCTTCAGCCTCTTGGGTTTCTGGGTAGGGAAACCTGGCTCCCCATTGGTCGACATCAGCCATCTTTTTGTAGCCTAATATGGAAGCAGCCATTTTCTTCTAGCCCCTGCTACTTTAATCAGATCTCTCTTTGGCTGGGCAGCGGCCGGGTAGCAGGAGCATCCTCTGCCTGCTGGCCCTGGAATACTAAAATTGTACCAGCCCGGGGGCAGCTGGCACCGTGCCCCCGGCCCAGCCCGCCCCTTGTCACACCCCCATTTTAAGTCACGCTGTCAGCGAGCCCAGCACATTGAAAATACACATTTTGCATAATCTTCCCAATATACATTTTTCACTGATGAAGTGAAAGAAAAAGCTAGAGCAATATAGAAAATATTGAAATAGCCAAGTTCACATAAAATACACAGAAACAAGCCAGATCCACATAATATACACATCCACATAAAATACATATTGAAATCCAGAACCACATAAAATACATAGAGAATGCCAGTGCCCATTATGCTGTGCCCCCTGTAGTTGTGCCCCATATGCAGTGCCCTCCTGTAGCTGTGCCCATTAAGCAATGCCCCCAGTAGTTGTGGCCCTTATGCAATGGCCCTCTGTAGCTGAGCCCAATGCCCATAGTGCATTGCCCTCTGTAGTTGTGCCCCTTCTGCAATGCCCGCTATAGTTGTGCCCATTAAGCAATGCCCCCAGTAGTTGTGGCCATTATGCAATGCCCCCTGTAGCTGTGCCCATTATGTAATGCCCTCAGTAGTTGTGCCCCTTCTGCAATGTCCCCTGTAGCTGTGCCCATTATGCAATTCCATCAGGAGTTGTGACCTTTTTTGCCATGCCCCTGTAGCTGTGCCCATTAAGCAATGCCCCATTAGTTGTGGCCTTTATGCAATGTCCCCTGTAGCTGTGCCCATTATGCAATGCCCTATGCAGTTGTGCCCCTTCTGCAGTTCCCCCTGTAGCTGTGCCCATTAAGCAATGCCCCCATTAGTTGTGGCCCTTATGCAATGCCCCTGTAGCTGTGCCCATTATGCAACGCCCTCCAGTAGTTGTGCCCCTTCTGCAATGCACCCTGTAGCTGTACCCATTAAGCAATGCCTCCTACTGTTGTGCCCCTTCTGCAATGTCCCCTGTAGCTGTGCCCCTCTTGCAATGCTCCCTGTAGTCATGCCCCCTAAGGAAGTGCCCCCAACACTAGCTACCCCTCCCCGCCCACACCCCTATGAAGAAACTTACCTTCATGCTGGCACTGCCCCACGCCGTCAGGGCTCCCGAGTCCCGCCACCTCTGTTTTCACTGCCTGATGGATGTAACTGGATCCAGCAGATGCGCGGGCTCCTCACATCACTGCATTACTGGGAACACTGGCCTCTGAAATGATCAGAGGCTTCTTTAGTCTCTGATGGCTTTAGAGACCAGCATTCTCAGTACTGTTTGGGGTCTGCTGAGCCACAAGCCGGGAGCTGCATTAGAAGCTCAAAAGAGCCTCATGCGGCTTGAGAGCCGCAGGTTGGCCACCCCTGCTCTATAGCATCTCTTATGGCTCTGTTCTCTCTCTTCTGGGTGTTGGATGGGCATCAACGCATACACCATGGCAGCGCCATTCTCCACCATTGGAGGAGCATGGGAGTTCAATCCCAGCTCCACAGTTCTGAGATGACTACTGCTCCAAGATGTCACTTATTGTTTCCAACTGTAACAGTATGACCACGTTTCCCTGGTGATACTCATTCTTCCATGTCACAGATGGCTGCAACTATATTGATATATTTATTTATAAATAAATCACTGTATAGTATTGTTCAGATAATATATTTGTTGCTGCAACAATCTGAGCAAGAAAAATACTAGCTGTCTACAAACTCTAAAATAAAACAGAAATGAAAAGTCCATACTCCCCTGTTGAGATAATATTGATTTCAGATGGTATCAGGTGATAATTTGTGCGCTTTTTCTGATTCTTCTAAAACCCCCAGAATTTCATCTCAATGTAGACATAAACACAACAATAATGTGTGTCAGTGACAACAGTATATGGTAAAACATTTCTAACCACAAACACACACCTCTAAAGGTGAAATGGGTGGAAGTGATAGAGTTGTGGCTCACATGTACGCTTACTTGAGCAACATAGGGTTGAAACCCATAAGTGGGAAACCTTCCATCTGTTATTATCCTACAAATCACTGCGTTTGTTCAAGCCAAAAAGCAGATGTTTACATGTATGCTTACATGAAAAGGGGTTTTGTAGCTATATCAATGTATCTTTGTTGCTGGCAAAAATCCAAAATGTACCCCTTTTTAGGTCAATACTCCAATAATGATATTTATATAATGGTCATAGAATAATTTATTACAAAAAACTGATAAATCAAAATAAAAGAACAGGGACGTACAGCTGTCTCGGGAAAAAAGATGTTAAAGTACATAAAGCCACCTCCCAGGAATAAAAGTTCTGGATATTTCCATTCCCGAGTGATGTAACAAGTATATAGAGAACAGGAGTGTCAAACTTGCATAATACCAGCAACATGTTTCTACAAGGTAAGTCTTTATCAAGGTGATGGTGCTAATGCAAACAAATGGGTCTTATATTGTGAGACAAGACCCTCCCCTAATAATTGGCATGTAGTGATAAACATCAACTTCATACATAACATAAACTTGATAATTAGCTATTTTGCATGAACAATAACTTACCACAAAAATATGGTTAATACATACATGATATTCCACTCTTAAAACCCTAATAATTCAAATATACCTTAATTGGAGAAATTCAGGTTTACCTAGAGTCCTGGCATTTGCCATGGCAACTGGAGCAGAGAACCAATTATACCTCAAAGTCCTGCAGCTGCTAGAGGTGAGGACAATTTTACCTCTGGTGCATGTCCAAAAATCGATGCTCTGGCACTAGAGGAGTGGGTGATTTGCCTCTAGTGTCCAATTGACCTAGCACACAAGATCCATCTCAACACTTATCCCCTGAAGGTTGTTTACTACCTGTATTGCATTCCATTCATAAAAACTTAGGGCCAAATTCAATTAGCCGCGAAAATTCGGAATCCGCAAAAAAGTATTGCGAATGACGTCATTTAACCAGACGGAAACTGTTTGTCGTATTCAATTGCAAAGACTTTTCGCGTACACGGAAAGTAAATGCAATGCATAGGTGGAAAAGATTCGCCTAAGAATAGCAGACGGAAAAAAGCACAGAATTGCGGTTTTGGGGTGCAAAGGTGCGGAAACCACTGAGCACCCTTGGGACAGCCCCCAAAGGGTAACTGCGTCAACCCCCCCAAAAAAAGTGAGGAACACCCCAAAAAATTACTTAGAAAATGGGGGCAAAAAGTACAAAGTTGGGGTACAAACATAAAAAGTAGCAAAATAGACTTTTTGGGGGTCTGCAAATATGGGGAAGGTGTTTTTATGATTGCAGGTGCTTGCTGAAGGTGCGTTTTTAACATTTTTTAAAACAACAATTTAGTGACTTGTAACTATGCTTGTACCCATTTTCAAGTACCCCAAATTTGACAGGACTACTTATTTTCTCCCAAAAAATATGCTAAATGCTATTCTTCACCTGATGTGCAAATATGCAAATTTGAAGCAATGGACAGCACTTAAGTGCCCCAAATAACTTCAGTAGGGCTAATCGGGGACATCTACATTGATCCCCAATGTTAATGCATCTTTTGGGGGGTGTCAGGCGGATTTCCCCATTTTTGACAGCCCTTTCCGCCTGTTTAAGTTTCACCGGGTTGCGTTTTCACGTCCTTTGGAATTGAACAGGGCGAATCGCGGGGACACATGTGATAAGTTTCCGCGGCTAAAACACGCGATGTAGGCGAAAAGTCCGGCAGGCAAAAAAGTATCGCGGGTGCAAAACTAATTGAATATGGGCCTTAATATTGAATATAAAACCACATATTTCATATATAAATCATACATTAGGAACTAGTAAAAAAGTAAGTATGTTAGGTATCTTAAAAGTCCAATGACATAAACTTAATTAAAGCTCGAAATAGCCATAGCATATACAACAATTTTATAACTTACCATAAATATCTAATACGAGGGACTAAATAATAATTTTTAATATATACTAATAAAAGCTCATTTTTATTATTCCACTTTATATTACTCGTATAGCGCACCTAGAGACTACCCCTTTTTCCATGTTTTTCGTATTTACTAGCAAGGGTAGTAGGTAGCACACCTCCTTTATACATAAATTTTGAGATAGTATTTCCATCTAATGTGTATTTCTAAGGGGGTTGTCGAGTAGAGTCTGTGCGGTGTTTTATTTTCTCCACATAAATATCTAATGTCATAAAATGCAGATTTTAAAATACATTCAAAGCCATTTAAGTTTAAAATCAGTTTTGAGACCGTGTGGAGTTAAAGTTTTCATGTCATGTACAAATTTATTTTTACTCTTAGCTAGCATAATCTCTCTATGTTTATTTCTCAAATGTCCCTCTACTTTTTTGATTGAATTTAGTGGATGGAAAAGATCCAACTTGACCAAAGTGGAAAGAGATGCTATCAAATCCTTAGAAAAGAATGAAAAGATATTTATAAAACTTGTCAATAAAGGAGGAAGTATAGTTGTGATGGAGAAAATTAAGTTCTCAGACAACTCAATGATAGAGGGATGTGCCAACTTTTAAGAGGAGACTCAAGTAATAGAAAAAGATTTAATCCAGTTAGTTAGTAGATACCGAGAAGGAGTGTGATTTTATCATCAAGAAAAATCCTTCCATTTTAGTCTCCTATGTATTACCTAAAATACATAGGGAAACGGACAATCCCCCAGGGTGATCCATTGTAACGGGAACCAACTCTTAACATCAAATCTTTCAGAATTTCTGGACTTTTTCCAACAATTGCAGGTTGTTAAAATTAAGTCATACTTAAAAAGAACTATCAGTGTCATCAATATTCTGAAGGAAACCTCTTGTGGAAAGGGGAATTTTTTTGGTGACTGCAGATGGAGGATCGCTCTACAGCATAATAGTTCACCAAATGGCCATTGATTCAGTTCAGTATTTTTTGGAGGAAAAGTTAATGGATGAAAAGAAGAGTGAAGTTTTGAAAGAAGCCATTATGTTTATCCTGGAGAACATTATTTTCTAATATGATGAATGCTTTTATAAACAGTTAAACTGAATGGCTATGTGCTCCAGCTTATGCCAATTTTTTATGGGTTACTGGCAGGATAGGCATATCTGGTAAAATAATCCCCACATTAAAAATATAAAAAAGTGGACCAGATATATAGCCAATATTTTATTTATCTGTTGTGGAAGTGAAATAGAACTGAAAGACTTTTGTGAAAATCTGAATCACAATCCTTAAAATATACTTCTAAATTATGAGATTAGTCAAACCACAGTCCATTTTTTGGATCTGTGCATTTATATAAAAAATAATGAAATTCACACCAAAAATTAGATTAAGCCCACCAATAATAACACATATATTCATACTACCAGCAATCATCATCCTAAATGGCTTAAAAGTATTCCAAAAAGCCAAATCCAGAGACTATGCAGAAATTGTTCAGAAATAACCACCTTCAAAGAACAAGTAAGAGATATGAAAAGGTTTATGATGAAACTTCTGTAGCCACTCAGGTGGAGTATATGAAAACCATTGGTAGATCGGAACTCCTTACATATAAGGATAAAAGAACCAAAGAAGCCTCAGATTGCATTTCTAACCCAATACAATAGTCAATATAAAAAAGTGGAAAAAATCATACGTAAACACTGGTATTTTCTCACCAAAGATCTAGTACTTAAAGATATCATCCCCACTAAACCCAGATTTATAGTTAAAAGTGCTGTCCCAATAAGGATGAACTAAAACTACTAGTTTCAATAGATGCTGAACATGCTCAATGTGTAAAGTGACTAATACCATAAACAAAGTGGAGGAGTTCACTTCAACCTCAACTGGATCCACTTTTAAATTAATAATTTCATAACGTGCAATAGCAAAAACTGTATCTACCTAATTGAATGTGATTGCAATTTACAATATATAGGAAAGACCTCTCGCACTCTAAGGGGTATATTCAATTGGGCGCAAGGTTTTGTGAGGAAAAAACCTTGCGCCCCTCGTTGCCAATTTTGGAATCCTGCGGGTATGCGCGCTCCTGATACCCGGGGGATTCAATTAAAAAACAGTGGACGCTGGGTTTTCATCACTGAAAACCCCGCGCCACGTAAATTTAAATAAATTAAAAAAAAGTCACTTACCTGCCCGGGTCCCCGCTGCTCCCAGCGGCCTCCCCTCTCTCTTCTTACTGGAGAGGGGGCTGCTGGGACTCCTGGGGGCTGATGGGAGGAGCAAGGGCTGCTGGGAGATGTAGTTCTCCCAGCGCCAATTCTGGGGGGCCACACAAGCACTGCGGGGGCACACTGACAACGGGACACACACACACTCATGCACACACACACTCAGACACACTTACATACACCACACACACACTGACATACTCACCGCTGCTGCAGAAGAGCCGGCTCCCGACGCATTATGAAGAAGACAGCACTGCTGGAGGAAAGTAATTAAGGACTAATTAAGCTAAATGGTTACTACCAATTGCTTAATTAGTTCTCAGGGGGGGGCGCCGCGGGGGTGTCAGAGCAAGTCCCGGTGATTTCTCCTGAAATCATCGATTTCAGGAAAAATCACGCTTGCTCAGGAGGTGCGCAAAAAAAAACCTCCCGGCGCGTGTTTTAAAGCAAAACACGCACCTAACAGAATAGCAAAAAACCCGCACCTGCAGGAAAAACCTCGCAGGTGCGGGTTTTTTGCTTTTCACGCAGCCTATTGAATATGCCCCTAAGAGAGAGATGGGCAGAGCACGTGAGAAATATTAGAAAAGGGTTTGAAAAACACTGTAAATACTTTCTAAATTAAATAAAAAAAGTTTAAAAGTATAATCTTAACCTTAGGCACTACACTTCAGGGGTAAGTTTAAGGAATTTTCAAGTTTATGCAAACAATTCAGACAGTGAAATGCATACCGCTCCTATGGAATGTCTGCTGTCTATAGTATATAGTCATATTACACCATATAAAACCTGATTAAAAGGTCATAGTAAAATATGCAGTTTTATATATTTAAAAGACAGGAAAATACATAACTTATAAAAGTACTTCACAACATTGTTTACCGAGACAGCTGTATATCCCTGTTATTTTATTTGATTTATCAGTTCTTTGTAATACATTATTCTATGACCATTATATGAATATCGTTGTTGGTGTATTGACCTAAGAAGAAGTACATTTGGATTTGTTCCAGGAACACAATACCTTGATATGGCTACAAACACCCTTTTCATATAAGCATATATGTAAACGTTTCCTTTTTGGCTTGAACACACATGGTGATTTGTAAGATAATAACAGATGGAAGGTTTCACACTTTGGAGGGGGTCTCACCTATAGACGCTATCAAAGAAACCTTTATGGCTTTCAACCCCATGTTGCTCAAGTAAGCATACATGTGAGCCTCAACCCTATCACTTCCACCCATTTCCCTTAAGAGGTGTGTATTTGTGGTTAGAAATATTTACACCATATACAGTACTGTTGTCCATTACACACATTAATGTTGTGTTTCCTTATTAATGTCTGATGACATTCTGGGGAATTTTAGAGAATCAGAAAAAGCACAGAAATTGATACCTTCTGAAATCAGGATTATCTCAAAAGAGGAGGGCATAATTTTCATTTGTGTGTTTTTGTTTATCGTTGTTTCTGGGTTAATGCCAGGTGTTCTTTCTTTGCTGTACCCTGTTCAAGCACACTGAGAACCACTGTGTTTGTTCTATATTTGCCTACAAACTGTAGTTCAAAAATGTCATAGATTACTATTTATAAAGACTGTTTGCCATCTTAGTACAAATAACATAACCAATAAATGTGTTATTTTACTTTTGAAAAAATGTGTTTGCTTTGGTGTTTTGCAAATAGTCACATATTATTTTTTGTCTCTTATTTTCATTCTTTATATACTGCATAAAAGAGCAAAGTAGTATTTCCAGACCTTTCTGGAGCTTTGGGTCATGTCATATGTGTCATTTCTTTTGTGATGTTGTGATCTTTTTCTAAAAAGGAAAAATAAATAAAGATGTGTAACTATACAAGTTTTCCTGTTTGATGGTCACCTCCAAGGTAAGAAAGAAGTTATAGGTAACATACAACCTCTTTCACAACCACATTATACTTAGGTGAGAATGCGATATTGTATTAATGCCCTTGTTATCTCTGCCTACATATTTCATGTAAGGAGTATCATTTGTTATGTGAATATTTTACAGTCTGTAACGAGTAGGGCTCTCTACCCTCTTGTGTTTCTCTTTACTTTCATCTACTGATGCCAGTGCACACCATAAGCTGCCACAGTAATATACGTTGTGTCTCAACACACGCTTCTGGAAAAACACAATTTAAATTGAATTAGAATAGAGTGCAGGTATTTTTTTAGACAACAGGAAAAAATAAACTGTATATTTTTTTGGCAAATATTTTATAACAGAAAAAGATGTCTTCTTTGGGGTGCAGCTCAGACACAGCGCTGTATTTTGTGGTCAAATAATCTTGAAATCAACACTGTTTCTTCCTTCATAAAAAAACTAAAAGGTGCAAGTACATGAGTCTATTTGCCTGTTAGTTTGCAGTTTGCAGTATATGTGCAGTGTGTGTCTGACAAACAAACACGCATACACAGTGACAAAGATGTATGCAGTCACTTTTCCCACCCACTGCTTCTATCTACAGTACTACTACTCTCTCTGCTTTAATCTGGCATCCTAATGGTGTCCTATTTATTTTTATAAATGTTTTACTGTATATGTAACACAGACCACAGTCCCACACCCTTTCCCTCCACTCCCCTGTTTGAAATGTCTCCTAATCACGAGGGAGGGGCTCTTATATGCAATGTAAAACTAGCGAGAGCCAACATTTTCGGGATGATGTTTAGCCTCATTCTGGGATCCTAAACTTGGCAGAAAGACCTGAGCTGGGACTCTATTCAACTTGGATCTTCTAAGTTCGGGTGTGTTTAGGTTTTGCAGTAACTGAACCGCTCATCTTCATTAACAATGGTATAATACAACTTTAGCTTGGACCCAAATTAGTTTCCCAATTATGGGCTTGATTCAGAATTGGAATGGGGTAGGCATTGGGTGCAAGTGGGCAATGTTTTACCTCTTTGCATGCGTCTGAAGCTTAGACACACTGCACATTTGCACTGATGGTTACCATGCAGAGACACAGGGCCTTATTCACCCGACAATGATCGTACATATCTGATTGATAGGGGTCTGCGCCTGCACACATGCAGAATGTGCACTGCAATCTCGCACACAGAACACCCAAGCCACAGCATGATTGACATGCAAAGTCATTTGGAGGGCAGAGGGGTGGTGTACCTGGTCAACAATTTCTGAAATAGGGGCGTGTCACCCCATTCTCTGGGAGGGACAAGGCCTGGGTCTGCGTTGACGTATGCAGATTCCTGGCCTCTTATGTGACCTATACCTGGCCTTGCTGCGGGAAGTTTAAGCGTTGACGATCCCAGTCTGTGACGTCAGTCACGGTACTGGGATCGCAAGTGCAGCAAGGAGGTGTCTGACATTTCCTTCTGCACTTGCTTGGAGATTGATGGATTTGCACAGCCGCTTGTGTGCGGCTCTGCAAATACGTCCATCTCTGATTCAGGCGCACAGATCGAGATTGAATGGATCATTTCTGGGTAGTAACTGGGGCTAACTAACAGATGTGAGCATGTTGCAGTCCACCAGGGCCAGTGTCCTGGGAGCTGTGGGACCAGCAGCGTGGGGGGTGCCACTGGCCATGGTACTGGCCCATCCTAGTTAGCCAGTGTAGTGCCGACCGCAGTGAGTGTGGTCAGCTCTACACATTTACTCAGGACAGGTGCTAGGCTTCCCTGCGCCCAGTGCCATCCTCTGCTGCACAGCTGCACCCCTTCCCTCCCCCTGAGTGCTTACCCAATAGCACCAGGCGAAGGGTGGGAGGCGGGCTCAGGCTAGCCAGTGCACTTACATACATGCGACCCAGCAGCAATGTGTGTGTTTCAGCAGCCAATGAGAGTCAGACAGAATCTCATTGGCTGCTGCTGCGCCCACTTCAAGAGCCGGGTTGGAGCTCACTCACGAGCTCCGCCTTCTGGATCCTGCAGTGAGTTATGAGAGAGATGTCATGACATCTCTCCCATAATGCAGAGCACGCCAGCCTGGGAAGACAGAGGTGCGGATGGCAGCAGGAGCAGGAGCCGGAGCGGGTATTCAGGTAAGTGTTTTTTGTGTCTGCACTACTGGGGGCACTGCATTGAGGGGGGACATCTACTGGGGACTACTACTGGGGGGGACTACTACTGGGGGCACTGCATCGAGTGGTACCTCTGCTGGGGGGGACTACTACTGGGGCACTGCATCGGGGGGGACCTCTACTGAGGGGGACTTCTACTGGGAGCACTGCATTGGAGGGACTTCTACTGGGGACTACTACTGGGGTGGGACTACTGCTGGGGGCACTGCATCAGGGGGGACCTATACTGGGGGGGACTACTACTGGGGGCACTGCATCGGGGGAACATCTACTGGGGACTACTACTGGGGGGGCTACTATTGGGGGCACTGCATTGAGGGATCTCTACTGGGGACTACTACTGGGGGAGGATTACTACTGGGGGCACTGCATCGGGGGAACCAATACTTATGGGGACTACTACTGGGGGCACTGCATTGGGGGGGCATCTACTGGGGACTACTACTGGGGGCCATGCATCTGGGGGGACCTCTACTTGGGGGGGACACTACTTCTGGGAGTATTGCATCGGGGAGGTGACCACTACTGGGGGAGACCTCTACTGCTCTACTGGGGGCACTACTGGGGGGACTACTACTGGGGGCACTGCATTGGGGGGGACCTCTAATGGGAACTTCTACTGGGGGGAGGACTACTACTGGGGGCACTGCATCTGGGAGGACCTCTACTGGGGGGATCACTACTACTGAGGGCACTGCATCGGGGGACCACTACTGGGGGTCCTCTACTGGGGGCACTTCTGAGGGGGACTACTACTGTGGGCACTGCAACGGGGGACCACTGCTGGGGGCACTATCTAAAGGGCACTGTATAAGGGGTACCACTACTGGGAGTACTGCATGGGGGGACTACTACTGGGGGCACTCTATAAGGGGCACTGCATAGGGGGGACCACTTCTGGGGGCACTGAATAGGGAGGACCACTACAGAGGGCACTGTATAAGGGGCACTGGATAGGGGATCACTACTGGGGGCCTGCATTAGGGGGACCAATACTGGGGGCACTGTATAAGGGGCACTACTGGGGGCTTGTATAAGAGGGACCACAACTGGGGGCACTGTTTAAGGGGAACTAATGAGGGGCTGCATAAGGGGGACTGCTACTGGGGGTACTGTATAAGGGACACTACTGGGTGCCTTCATAAGAGGGACCACTACTGGGGACATTTCATACTAGGGGTACTGTATAAGGGGCACTTCTGGGGGACCACTACTGGAGGCACAGCATAGGGGCACTGCATTAAGGTGCATATGGAATGGAAAGGAATGTTCAGAGTGACGAGAAAGGTGTGTGTGTCATGTTGACACGCCCCATTTTTAAGCGACCATGCCTCTTGTGACCACGCCCATTTTTCATTGATCCATGCACATAGGGGGGGCTCCATTTTTCAATTTGCCCTGTGCTCCAAATACCCTAGTTATGCCACTTTGCTGCAGGCATGTCAGTCCCCTGCACTGACACTGGTGGCCATGGTCAGTCGGACAGTCTGCATCTGCCATAGGCAGGTATAATGTCCAATGGAGAGGCCAATGATGTGCTGATAGTCTGTCTTTGGGCCTGATTCAGCATGGATCACAACACAGATGGCCGATTGTTGCGTACTGTGCATGCATTGTAGGGGACATTCGCAAAGGAATTACTGTGATTGCACTGTAATCACACAGACCAGAGAGAGCCATCGCAGATTGATTGACAGGCAGTGAGAGTTTGGGGGTGGTGACTGGGGGGGGCGAAACGCACTGTGCCTGTCCATTTCAGTGCTGTTGCATGGGCGTGCTTAAATTACCCACTGCGACGCAGTGCATATGCAGCTTGTGTACTCACTGCGTACAACGAGATTAGAAATTTCTGAGTAAGGTCAGACCTGTTGTAATTCTGAATGAGGGGCCGATGTTACTCGATGTTTCCGATGTATACGCAGGACTTCAAGGCATTACAGATATGAGATAGCGGTAGTGGGAGGCAGTGGGCGGCTCTATGCTGACTGTGTGACAGCATTGCGATTGCAGTCATTAGCATATTTTCGCAGTGTCTGCATGCGTAATCGCGGCTGCAATCGCATTAGCAATCTAAAGTGATTCAGGCCCTTTGCACGAACATCAGCAGAATATTGGAGCAGCTAGTGGACATCTCAATAGGATGCACCTTGGCCGCAGCATTACTATAAAGATGCAGTAGTGGCTGTGCCAAACGGTGCAGCTGTTACTGTAACTGTGTCCACCTCTGAATCACCCTCTGTATTTCCATACCTGAAATACTGAGTTTTCTTCTGCCAGATGTGCGTGTCTCTTCTATTATACACAGATTTGGCAGTACACATACACATAAGATAAATAAGTAATTTTTTTTAGCCATACAAAAATGCTAGATTAAAGGAAGTTTATTATAGTGATATATGTAATATCCATTTCATAATTTGTTTTCATTAAGGTAATTTACTTAAAAATTGTAGCTTCTTTTTGCAAGTATTGTTTTTACCTGATATACTGCTGAAAAGTATGCCTTCTGTTATATGGTGCACAAAAATTTTATTTTGCCAAGACAAAAATGTAAAATAAAAGGAAGTAAAATAATAAAATACAACTCATTGTATTTTATAAACAGTAATAATTATAATTTGTTTTTAGTCATTGTGAGGTACTTTGCATATAGAATTTAGCTTCCTCATTTTAGCAACATTTTGCTTTATGCAAATATTCTGTTACACAACTGTAAAACCAGAGGCATAGCATTAGGTGTAATCAGAGCCATCTTAAATGGGTCATGAGGCCCTAGGCAAGATACAGGTTTGAGACCCCCTAGTCAGATCCATCTAGACCCCTATAGAATCTTTATGTTCTTTGGTGAAGGTTAGATCTTCTATGCAAGCATGTAAATATATTTTTTGTTATACTTAATGTATTTAGATGTTATGCTCCCTATCTATAAAGTAAAACAAATCACTGATTTTTTTTTATTGTACTATATACTAGTATTTTGGACCAGTCATTTGCTGGGTTGCTAGATTTTGTGCCCTTCTCTTCCATCAACTTGCATTATTTGTTCCCCTTTTCCACCTCCATGTATCAAGCAGTGTCAAGAGTGCAGAAGTGGACAAATGAATAGGTTTCCCTTTGTAACCAATCAGCTACAATACTGTAGGTTGCATTTAACAAGTACATTCTATAAAATGATAGGTGGAAGCTGATTGGTTGCTATGGGCAACTTCTCCACTTGTCCACTCTTTACACTACTTGGTACATATCCCCTTCTTCTGTCTCTACCCATCTTTCCTTATCTCTCTCTCAATAATTGTGTATTTCACAATCTCTCTGCCCCTGACTCTCTCATTATCGCTCATTTGCACAAACAGACATTTGGTAATGGGTTGTCGCAGTTGCAAACCATGTGATCATGCTTACTTTGAAATAGATTACCTATAATGACTGTGCTGACTCAACGAGGAAGAAACTTCAGAATTCAAATCTATATAAAGATATGCTTTGATATATTCTGTCACTGTCATGTGAAATGGCTTTGACTGCAGTGACAGCAATGGGACAGACCAGGAAAGGGTAAAACCCTGCAGCACAAAACCAAGTGCAGGATAAGTGTAGATTTTACAACTTTGCAGATATCACCTCCTTTTTTCAGTGTAGGAGTTTGCTGTTGTGGTCAGGGGCTCCTTAGGTTCAGCTGCCCCCACCTGTGCCTCCCACCAGACAATTATCATACAGCTGAGAGATCAAAATCCACAATGACCAATGAAATTAACTGCTGCAGCTGCTAGACTAGCACAGCAACTCCCATTTTGACCAACTTCTTCCTGGACTCCTGCTTTCTGTCCCTCTCCCCACACTTTTCTCTCTGATACTTCCTTTTTTTCCCCTCAGTGTATCTAAGCTGCAAAGACCTCCTCTGCATCTCACTACCTCACTATTATTAGCTGGGGGCACATCCCCCACTCACTGGTATCCCACCGGGCCCTAGGCAGCCACCTATACCGACTTGTGTATAAACAGGCCATGGGTGTAATGATGGGGAAATGAACTGAACATAGGCCCTCATTCAGAGCCGCTCGCAATTAGCGCTCGCTCGTTCAGAAAAAGGGGGTGGCTATTCAAATGAACTGTACGCTCCTTGCAGTCTGTTGCCACCTCCATGTCTGAACGAGCGAACAAAACATGCGCTCGTTTATTTGATAAAAACGCCCCCTGGCCGCTCGCATCCTACGTCATGTCCGCTATTTATTAGATTAATCGAGTACATCGAACAGGGTATGAGCTGCTCGCTATTCTTGTGGTTGGTTTTTGCTACCACAATTTTGCGAGCAGTTCTGGCTAAAAAAAAACCCAGTGACGTGGTCAGTGACGCTGCTGTTTTAAATATGCACACCCATAAAACGCCCGTTTTGACCTTTAAGCACGTCTGCGTTCGGATCTCCACTCCCTGTTTTCAAGCACCTTCCCCTGTTACCACCCACATACGCCTCATCCTGTCACTCAAATTAGCAGGCATTCGCTATTTTGTGAGCACATGAATTTCGACTGCACTGACTGGTTCGCGCATGCATATAACGATCCGTACGCATGCGCAGTTTGGCAATCATCGCTCGGAGCGAACGAGCTGCCGCTTACGAGTGGCTCTGAATCAGGCCCATAGATCTGCTGCAGTGTTTTAATCCATTGTGGCCTTGTTTAAACACCAATGTGTGTCTCATCTAAAATGCTATATAGACAGGGTAAGACAGTGACAGGTTTTCAAAATAGTTACTGTGATGGAAATACTATAGGTAAATACGAAAGTGTTGAGACATTCTAACAGACTTAAAGACCTCTTAAAAATTAAGATAGAAGTTTAGTGGGACAATTATGGCAAAATCCTGGGGTGTAGCCACACTAGCTCCAAGAAAAAGAATAAAAAAACTGCTATGCACCACTGAGAAAGGAGAATTATTTCCCCCTGCACATCTGGCATGAGCCCCTGTCTACCCCTTTAGACAAGCCTGGGACCGGTAATTAGTACCTGCTTCTCCCCTCTTGGTTACTCTGAGGACATCATATCTTGGCAGAAATATAATCTATGTAATTATTCCAGGAGGTTTAAGAATACAGAAACTTTTACCTTTCACAAAAGAAAGGTGCGCGAGACCCGGCTAGTGACAGGCACTCCGTCGCTCTGGGTCTCGCACCAAAGGGGGCGAGCTGTCGATGTTGAGTGACAGCTCGCCCCATTTGGTGGGCGGCCTGGGGGGGTTCCTGCCCAAACGGAGGCATTCCCATGAGAACGCCTGCCATTTGGGGGCGGCCCCACTGACATCACAATGATGGGATGGGATGATCACAAAAACACGTACAGAGGGCCTGATTCAGAGCGATCGCTCAGTCAGAGTCAGCGACTCCTGAATCAGGCCCTCTGTACGTGTTTTTGTGGTTGATTCCCTGGTCTAATTTCCTCATGGATCATCATCTTTACCCAGATCTGCTGCATACTTTTTTACTCTCCCGGAAGGTCCAGGAGACTCCAATTTTTTCGGGAAGTCCATCAGAACCCCGAAAGATCTCCTGCATCCCACCCACTTTCTGGTGAAATGGACAGGATGGGTAGGGGAAAGAATACTGGGAATTGTGAACTGTAGGGAGGGGGTTGGTCAATATGATGGAATTCATCTCCTCCCCGGCTTCTCCTGGAGAGTACTTATATCTGCACCTGTATAATTTCAAAACAAATTAGCACTTGGAATAAATATATAGTAACTTGGAATAAATATATAGGAAAGTGTCAAAATTGGATTATTGGCTGAGACAAGATCAGTTTAAAATTGAATCGCAGCAACACCATTTTGCGAAATGGCCACCTAAGCGCCATTTTAGATAAACTCACACTTTAGTACATGTGGCGATAATACTATTAGCATCATGCGAATGCATCTGTGACCATCGCCATAGGTTAAGGCGATTCACCAAAAGGCCATTTCATTACTTTACGTATTATAAAGGATATATATTTCAGAAATGGCTTTAAAGTATGCCAAAATTGCATTAGAGCAAGTGGCCAGGTGACAACTGGCTTGTGTAGATAAGCTTCCTGGATAGTGTTTGCCCTCACTACAGGTGGTCTGGCTTGAATACACACCTTACATTAGCAAGCTTCCTGCAATGACATGATTTCAAAGATTAGAGTGTCATCTTAGGTCTGTCTCTTGTAGCTGGGTTATTTGCATTTCACACAAGAGACTGGAAGAATAAAGAGTTTTTTTCTTTTGAAACCTGGGACAGGTGGGGGGGACTGCTCACAGAGTTGGCATGTGGAACTATCTGGCTCAGCATGTCACACTGCTAAAATGTTTACTCAGTGAGAGTTAACTGCACCCTTCCTCATACACACATTAATACGTCTTCATACCAAACCCCGAATACTCACACATTGCATATTCACACATAAGGTCTTGTGCTTATCCTTTCTTTACTTATACTATCTGCTCTATACTCAAAAGCACCTAACCCGTGACTTTTGCCATCCTGCTTCTGTTGCAGCAGTGTTTATATACCATGTACTTGTCTTGTAGTGTCTTAAACTGTATGACACTGTTTTCTTGTTCTGTTCAACTGTTTATGTACTATGTTTCTGTACTATGTAAGGTGCTGCGGAACCCTTGTGGCGCCATATAAATAAAGGACAATAATAATAATAATAAGCTTTAAAGTATATGATTTAAGTTGGTTCAGTTAGTTTAAATGCTGTGAAATAAAGATATTTGATAACTAAGGTTCTATACATTTTAAGACAGCAGTGTTTGGGTTCGTACTGATGCATTCTCTTTCAACAGAATTCCGGTACTATCGGTGTGGAGATCGCATCATGCATTCCCAACTTATGGATCGCAGAGCCTACAAGCAACAAAATTTATATTTCATGAACAACTGTTAGGATGTTGCAGGGGGTGGGAAGGGAAAGATCCCCAGCTGTTAGAGACAGGGAGAGTCTACTGGAACCAGCCTGTTAAATGCCCTGTAACAGATGCTTCTCCCCTAGGAACCAATGACATCAGCAACAAACTTCTCTATTGTCCGGTCTGTTCTGAGGGGGTATAAATATGTGTGCTAAAATGCTGGGATTTTAGTCTTCTTGCTGAATGCTGAATGACGACGGGGGTTTCTTGCTGATGCCTATCACCCGGTCCGGAAGCGCTGCGTATGTATACTGTACTTGGGTCTGTATAATTCCTTTGCGTCTAATTGTGTCTGGATCAATAGCGTGTAACTGACAGTACTTTTACTTGAATAATACTTGTGCTTTGGAACCACAGATTCCAGGTCTAAGTCTTTATTTACTGTATGACTGCGTACGTAAATTAGCGTCATCCTTAGAAGGTATAGGCAGGATATTAGAAGATACAGGCAGGGGTATATAAAGGTTCATTTTAATATTAACAAAAGGAATATATAAAAACATAAGATTTATTAAGAATAGGAAACATTTTTCTTTCACATATCTTAATAATATAAATAAATACTTTATTGTCATTGTAAAAGAAACAACAAAATTACAGTCCAAGTCAACCATATTTAGCCAAGTACAATGTATTAGTTAAAAATCTCCATTCAGGTTCAATCAAACAATAATCGATGGAAAAAAGCTATTCCTATACTGCGAAGTTCTGGCTTTAAAACATCTGAAATGTCTTTTCAAAAGTAAAAAATTACAGAAAAACACACATGCAAAATAAAAATCAAAGTTTAAATATAATAATAACTTGAACTATGTCTACTGACTAGAGATGTGTCATGGACAATTTTTGCTGCTTTTGGTTCTAATTCGTCGTCCAGTTTTGGTTTTGCCAAAATGCTGTGGCTGGTTTTGGCTTTGAATTTTTTCCAAAAATTTGCAAAAAAGCTAAAATCACATAATTGAGCCTTTTTTGTTTCTAGAGTATTATTAACCTCAACATCAATTTCCACTCATTTCCAGTCAATTTTGACCACCTCACAGCTACGATATTGTTTTCATCCAGTTTAGACCAAAAGCTAGCTGGCTGATTATGCTAAGTGATGGCTGTGGGTGACCCAAACATGTGGCACATCAGGAAACAAATGTTTTCATTAATCAAGAGGCCTGAGGGACATGGACTATGTATGTTGTTGAAGGCAGGGAAAAGAAGTGTTGACTCATAGTAAATGTAATTATATTTTTTGATTCCAAAGCATATTTATGAGGGAAGAGGGGGGAGCATGGGTAATCAACACATCCCATGATTTGCCCACAAAATCAACTTGGTGGTTCAGAATATCTTTTTAAAATTAAAGGGGCATGCAGGAAATGCCATCTGTGGCCATAAACATGTCTGGACATTTTCGGCATTCGGCAACTGCATGTTGAAGATTCCAGTGGCTGTGGCAGTCCAACTTCCAACATGGCACATCAGGAAACAATTTTTTTTATTAATCAAGAGGCCTGAGGGTGATGGAGTAGGTATGTATTTGAAGGCAGGGAAATTAAGGATTCATAGTAAATTTAATTAAAGTTTTGGAATCCAAAGCAAATTTATGAGGGTAGAGGAGAGGCATTAACAAATTTCTTTTTAATTATACACATCAGTATTTTTAAAAATTGAAAGGGGCATGCAGGAGATGCTGTCTGTGGCCATAAAAATTTCAGGACATTTTTGACATTCATCAACTGCATGTAGAAGATTTCAGTGGTTATGGCAGTTCAATTACCAACATGGCAGATCTAGGAAATAGAATGGCACTGCAGTGGCAGACATGATGGCAGTTTTAATAAACTGTAACAATAGTGTTTGTCGTCTACACAAAAAGACAGTCAGCAATGCCCCAATAAATGCATAATGCAAAAAAAAGGGGATGCATTCAGAATTCCCATGTGAGGTGTGCTGGTACTTAAAATACCAGTGCTGGAATTCCTACACCTGCCAGCATCTCATAGGTAAGTAGTGGGCCTACGGGGAGGTTAGGTTTAGCGGTTAGAGTTAGGCACTAGGGGAAGGGTTAGGGTAAGATGCTAAGGGGGAAGGGTTAGGTTTAGGCACTGAGGAGGGAGAGCTTAGGCACTAGGGAGAGGTTAGGGATAGGCACCGAGAAGGGAGGGTTAGGGTAAGGGGTAGGGGTTAAGTTAGGATACTCACCTATCCACATCTGGATTGTAACCTAGTAGGGATGCCAGCACTGGGATTTTGAAACCAGATTCCCGAGCACTGGTATCTGGTACCCAACCCACAAAAAGAGGTACAAGATGGAATTGTCCTTGTGCCCTCCAACCAATAGGAGTAATGCCCATTTTGATTCTTGAAGGGGTGAAAAAACTATTAATGTGGCAGCACACAAAATAGAATCACTGAACAGGAATATGCAGAGGTATTATTAAAGTCTGGTACTAAAAATCTCCCATTATCGTGCTTCTGGGATTATGTATGGGAAGGCTGGGAGGGGAGGGGGGAGAACATCTCAAGATATATTACAAAATATTCTCTTCATTTGGTGCTTGAGTTGCATCTGGCCAAACAAAACTGGTATGATCAAGGAAAGCTAATCCCATCTGTTGTTACACATTGGAATGAAAGTTTAAGAAAAAAAGGCAGCCAGGATGGTATCTAAAAGTCAAGGTTGAAAAAGGCATAAGAGTATTTTGCAAGTATATCTATTTGTGATTATAGTTGAAATAAAGACAGTATGAAACAAAAACAATAAAAGTAAGCATGAGAGCAGTGGTACAAACGCATGGCAGATTAAAAAAAATATAGGTCATCTATGAAACATTGCCACACAGCAATGACAGACAGGATGGGAGTTTAATAAACTATAAAAGTATCAGTCAGCAATGCCCCAAACAGTGCATAATGCAAAGAAAAGAGGTACAAAATGGAATTGTCATTGGGCTCTTTCACCCACACTTCTGTTGTATATATTAAACAGGATGTGCATGGTTTAACAAGCCAATCACTTCAGCGACAGGGACTGCCAATTGTGGCTGAAGTGATTGGTTTGTTTGAGCCCCCACAAACAAGCTACCAGTGGTCATAAGGCAGCTAACAGTATTGTTGATCCTCTCTACAGTTGGAACTGGAATAGGTCAGTCTCCTCATCTGATTCCTCACCCTCATCAGTGTGTACATCATCCTCACACAATATTAATTCATCCCAGCCGGAATCCACCATTACAGGTACCTCTGTATTTGTTTGATGTAATAGGCGGTAAAGGTCTTCTTCATTGAATTTCCAGTTCATTTTGATGAACATAATCTTTTCCACATTTTGAGGAGGTAGCCTCCTACGCTGAACGCTGATAAGGTTCCAGACTGTGCTGAAAACTCTTTCTAAGTACACACTGGAGGGTGGGCAGCTTAGGTAATGCAATTCCAGTCTGTAGAAGTGCCTCCAAATTGCCTATTTATCTTTCCAGTAGTCAAAGGAACTCTGTGACATGCCTATGTGTACAGTGTCATGAAAATAATCCTCCACCCTTCTTTGAATGGTGACCCTATCAGATGGAGTCATGTTTTTACTATATTTCAGCAATTCTTTTAATCAGATCTTACAAATTGACTCCTCTGCATCACCACAGGGTCTTTTGGGAAAGCTGAGTTTTTTCCTGGCAGCTACCGGAGAAACTGAAGAGGAGATGTTGTGGTGTTGTGTACCATTTGAGCTGCCAACTTCCTCACCAGGAGCTCTTTGCATCTCTTAAGATTTAAATTACTTGGAAAGAAAGACATGATGTATGACTTAAACTTAGGATCAAGCACAATCACCAAAATGTAGAGATCTGATTTGAAGATATTGTCAACCATTGGATCCTGGCAAAGCAAACAAAGGACTTGATCTACAAGTCCAACATCCTTAGAGGAATTGCTTTGTTTATTCTTCTTCTCCAATTTCTTGAGCTAATTTTCCAAAAGCCTAATTAGGGGAATCATCTGACTCAAGCTAGCAGTGTCTGAACTCGCTTTACAAGTAGTTACTTTGAAGAGTATGAGGACCTCATTCAGAGTAGGTCTTTGCGGCCGCACGGTTGTATGGGAAAAGGGGCAGGATATGCAAATGATGCACTCGCAAGTTGCGTCCCTAAGATCGGATCGGTAGCTGGCCGACCAAGGGGAGGAAGCGGCCGGAAGACAAAAAAATACGCCCCCTTCTCGTACGCATTACACGTCATCTCCGGGCATATAAGGATTAATCGAGACCATCGGGAACCATCGGAACTGGTCGTAGAGCTTAAGGTTGACCATACCCTCTCTTAAGCTCTTTGATCATGTCAGTATAAAAACCTCCCATGTCATGTGTGCTATGACACTACTTTGTTAATTATGCACTCCCATAAAATGCCGTTCGCATAATTAGGCACGCCTGCATTCGGATCTCCACTCCCCCGTTTTCAAGCACCTTCCCCTGTTACAACCCACAAAGGCCTCATCCTGTCACTCAAACTACCGACCTGGCTGTGTTCAAGGAGAGAGAAATTTCTGGTCATAGCAGCTAGTTTGTGCACGCGCATTGCGAACTTTACGCATGCGCAGTTCAGCGAACATCGGTGGCGTACGACCGTGTGGCTGCTACGACCGACTCTGAATGAGGTCCTGAGTACCTTGCACAAGATGGAAAGCATTCTCTACTGCACTGGACTAAGGAACTCTCCCCATTCTCTCCCAATGTAATGGCTGGCTATATATCTGTGGATAGCTTTTTGCTGTTCATCCATCTGCTGAAGCATATAAAGGGTGGAATTCCACCAGGTTATCACCTCTAGCTTCATTTAGTGGCAGAACAATTCAACTGTTCTTAAAGCTGCTGTAATCTCCTGCAGGCTCTGGCTGAATGGCAAAAATGTCCAGAAATGTTTGCGGGCCACAGACAGCATCTCCTGCATGCCCTTGTCATTTTAAAAAAAAACCTGTACCACCAAGTTGATTATGTCAGCAAAACATGGGACGTGTTGGAATTCACCCAGCTGTAGTCTCTCACAATATTGGTGGCATTGTCAGAAGTCATATATACTAAGGAGAGTCCAAGTGGGGTAAGCCATTTTGCTATGACACACCTCAGTTTTTCTAAGAGGTTGTCAGGGGTATGCTTCTTAGTGAAGCCAGTGATACACAGAGTCGCCTGCCTCTGAATGAGCTGGCATTGTTTGTTAGATAATGATGTTGCTGCTAAAGACGAATCACCCACCCAGTGAGCTGTCACAGTCAAGTAATTTTTAGTTTGCCCACTGCAGTTGACAACATATCTGTAGTAAGGTGGACAGTGGGTACATTGACATTTTGTAGGCCAATAATTAGTATTTTTAAACATACTGGTACAGCTGAGGAATGGCATTTTGGGTAAAATGCAACCGAGATGGAATTTTGGGCCTTATTCAGCTTCAGACTGAATTACAAAGCTGCTCCCAAGCAACTTTGGAAATCTGTCTGTGCAGATATGGTAATACACAGGAGGCATCACACCTCCTGTTGCATTACTTATCCAAGCTGCATTGTCCAATGTAGCATCGGATAATCTGTGTAACATTGGCTGGCTAAGGTGAACCATGGGGTCACGCAGCTGGCCGCTGCAGATGAGAGGAAGAAGCCAGGAAATCTCCGTCAGCCAATGGAGATCCTGGCCTTTTTCCTACCCCAATGGCGGCGACATGCTGCCGTTTTGGGAAATGGAGGCCATCGCCGCCATCTCCCTGCCAACAAATGCTAGCAGACTATCAATCAATGACAGTCTGCTGCCAGTCTACGTGCAGGATCGCAGACCCGAATGGGTCAGGCACCTGTGCAGATTCCCTATCATCGGGAAGGGCCTTGGTACCGGGGACACATGACCTCAATTAACTGTGTGAAACCCCCTGCATCAATGGTGTATTTTGGAATCAAATCTAATACTAGCATAGCTGTGATGGCATCAGTGATTCACTGTGCAACTGGGTGAGAGCTGTCATACTTGCTTCTCCTTGCAAAGGATTGTCTCACAGTCAGTTTTTTTTTTTAAATACTAGGGGTAAATTTACTAAGATGGGAGTTCTATTTAAGAAGTGATGTTGCCCATAGCAACCAATCAGATCCTACTTCTCATTGATCTAGCACCTTCTAGAAGATAATACCTGAAATCTGATTGGTTGCTATGGGCAACATCACTTCTTAATAGAACTCTCATCTTAGTAAATTTACCCCCTAGTCTTCTTGGTCTCCTTCTGGGATGAAGATCAATCCCCAGCAGAAGAGGCATGCCTAGTGCTGAAGGATTTTTCTGAGGAATCCTGGAAAGGGGATGGAGTCATCTAGCCTTAATTGGATCTGACAGTTACTGTGGATATTGAGGATGAAGGTGTTGGCAGTAGAGATTGCTGGTGCTGGGATCTAGTTGAGAGAAGGGAGCTAGCTGATTCTGGACTGCGTGCTGTTATTTTTTAGCACCAGTTTCTGATGTTGTCAAAAATGTTTATGAATTCACTGCAAATGACATAACAGGGAGGAGGTTTCTAGATGGTTAATGTCCCTACCTCTACTTACTGTGGTGTTACAATCACTGCAGATGGCTTGACATGTGTCATGATTTGGGTAAGAATAATTCCACACATAAGATGTGCATTTGTTGATCCTATGCCCAAGCATGACAATGGCCTTCCTCTTATCATGGCCAAGAGATGCTTCCACTGATGCCTGACTTACACAAACAGCATCCTCATCCTCAACATCCTCATTAGCATTGGTGTCAGCTACACAAATACCCCCCTCATCTTCTTCCTTGCTGGCACCTTCAATTTATATGTCATCAGCTATATTTCTGCTCCTCATCCCCACATTTGCAGAGGGAACAGAATTGGTGGAAGGTGGCTTCTCTGCAAGTACAACAGTATCAGAAAGTTCAGGCTCACACATCTCACTTGTGGACACACTTAGACTCTCCTTAGGGATTTGTGACATTTCTGTTTCTGAATTCATAGTTTGTTCTACTGCCCTAGTGGTTTTCCTTTTTACACCTCTTCTACACTCTTATTAAGAAGGTCTTGCATTGCCATGAGAGGTATAGGAAGATGTCTCACTGACATTGCAGAACCACCACTTATAAATAAAGGCCAATGCCTCAGTCTTTCCTTGCTCCTGTGTGTAGTGAATGGCATGTTGGCAAATATATATTTGCTGTACCACACTCTCCCTTTATTATATGTGTTTGTTTCTTTATCACTGTATATTGTTTTTTTTATTTTAGATGCCCTGACTCAGACCCTTTATGCCCTTGAGTGTCGGCTATAGTAGATGATGGTGAAGGACAAGCTGTGTCATCATGACTGGTGGCAGCAGCTGCAGAGACAGTATTTGGTTGCTCTTCTTTAAATTGAACATTATCCAGTTTTCAATTCGCAGATCACTGCATGGCTTATATATACATGTGAACAAAGACCACTAGGGTAAAGTGCACCAAACAGTACAAACAATACAATTATTTAATTTATTATTTTTAATTTATTATTTTTTATGTCGCAGCTATATTCCTGCATGGACTGGTGCCACAAGGCTTATATATGCACATGAACAAAGCACACCAAACATACAAACAATACAATTATTTATTTATTTATTTTGATGTCGCAGCTCAATTCAAAATGTGCGAAGACACAGGGCTTATATATGCACATGAATGTCTTTACTGATGGACACAGCACAGCCTATATACAATAAAGTACAGCACAGCATACATCAGCTTGCACCCCTATAAACACTGACTAAGCAGTATAGGCACTTGTAAATCTGGACACAGCACAGCCTATACAGCAGAGTACAGCACAGCATAAAGCAGCATGCACCCCTTATACACGTTGACTAAGCAGCACACCCACTTGTGAGTCTGGACACAGCACTGCCTATACAGCACAGGATACAGAAGCATGCCTGACAAGGAAAGTCCCATCCGCAGCACCTTATATAGAATCCAAAATCAGCGAGATTCCGCGTGGATGATGTTTTGCCCTGAAGTAGAATCCGAGTCAGGTGGGAAGCAATGAGCCACCGCTCGGATTGTCTTGGATTCCTGATGTTCGGGCGGGTTCAGATTCCAAGGAATCCAAACCGCTCCTCTCAATTATTAACCATAGGTTTGTAGTTATCATGTATTCTTTATCATCTAATATAGCATATTTGCACTTAGAAATAATCAATAGTGGTTCTGCATATCTTATGTAGGGGCTGGTTCTCAGTTGGGAGCAAAGCAAAAAAAAAGTAGTGACTTTGCACCTGGATAAACCATGTTGAAATGCAAGGGTTGCAAATACATTTTTTTGCATGCAGGTTAAATACTGGCTGCTTTTGCATGTAGCCTACAAATGCTGGTAACATTTATTTTTACACTACAATTTATATTTTATTTCATCAAGCTCCTCCCAAATGTAAATCTCTGTGTACATTTAAAATCTTCCCAATCTGCAGTGCAACATGGCTTTACAAAGATGCAGAGTTATGTGGGGTACACACTTGAACGATGTAACTGCTTACAGACTGATTTGACCATTTTCCTAATGATGGAGAACAAATTATAATTTTCATACACACTAAACAACCATCATTGTTATGTGAACAACTTTCTGTTCTGAGAATTGTAACGAATCAATTGTTTCTCTTACACACTGCCAGATCATTGTGTTGAAATGTGCCAAATGTTCCTGATATTTACATAATGGACTGGCCTACTTAAGAGCAGACAGGAAAAGGAAATTGCATCATAGCTCTTCTATTGCTCTGTGTACTGGGAACCTCTGCAGCTATAGTACCTCTGCATCTGCATCTGGGAACCTCTGCATCTGCATCACTCAACACTTTCATCTTGGCTAATATACTGTAGATCGATTTTATCAGCAAAGTGGTTGCTAAGTTCACTTTTACTTTTGTTGAAGTGGTCCTATCTCTTCAGAAGAGAAAAAGGAAGTCTTGCATTTACAGATTCTGGACCAAGGACTGGCCCTTAAAGAGGGCATATATGTCCCACATGCAGGGCATATTAAGAGTGGAGGGGGCTGTGTTCATTCTCCATCCAGGGCTCCCTTTCTCTCTCCCCAGCTGCCGTCAGCAAACTGACAGCAGCAGTAGACTCTGGGCACTAGTCTGTGCCCAGAGTCTACTGCACATGTGCAGGTCACCGGGAAAATGACGCGCCTACCATTTTCCCTGCAATTTCCTACTGCGTATGTGCGAAATGCTGGGAAAATGGCAGTGGTGGCCATTTCCAGGTCTTTTGTGTAGTGCTACTCCATGGGACTTCAGAGAGGTAAGAATAAAAAAAGTGTGGGTTCAGGGAGTGCGGTCCGGCCCACCTGACCCCAGGGGCCCGTGTGCACCAGGCACCCTGCAGCCATTATAAGGCAAGACACCTCTGCCCACATGCCTCTATTACAATAAATTAGGCATAAGAATTTGGATGATTTCCGGAACTCTCTATGACCCTACTTTTATCTATACATGTGATGTAGAAGAGAATCTTGTCTCTTATTTCACATGAGAAAAAATATTGCTTCTCGAGACTTGACCACAAATATATAGTCATTAATGTACAAAGGTGTGACATTAGAACCTTTAGCACACTGCATACACTTTAGATAAAACTTGCTGTTGAAATAAAAGAAATTCCTTTTAAGTATACGATCGAGTAAGTTCAGGAAAAAATCCAGATCTGCACCAGTGTTCAGGTTTTGTTCTCTAATAAAGTACAGGATGCTGACAGGCCTCCTGTATGAGGGGTTTCTGTGTAGAGCCAATGGCAGTTGAAGGGCTATTTTTTCGCCTCCAGATGAGGAGTAGGCTTTACTTGTAGAATATGTTTCCGTAAGTAGTCTCGGTGTTTCGTTGCCAGTAGCGAGGGCCACGTTGGTAGGTGTCAGGTGCAATTGTGAGACACCTATAAACTCTTTGTTCAGAGTAGTCCCTATTTGCCTTTTAAAGTTTTTTATTTTGAATTAAATAGATCACGTTTGTAGAAAGCAATCTGGTGGTTCAGTTTTTTTAGCCAATTCTTTGCAGAATCTTGTATTAATGTAGATTTATGTAATTCTTCAAATTGATCAATTTTGGCTTTAAAGGATGAAAGCTCATGGACTGACTCCTTAATTACCAGTATCATTAAATCGAATGAGTACTTGTTGTGCACTGCCATGCACCTGCTGCAACATTTGTTATAAGAACAGCCAATAGTATGTGTGTTACTCACCCAGAATGGATCTTTTTCTCTCTATGGTATTCTAAAGGGGAAATACCATGTAAGAGGTAATCAACTTCTTTTTTCTTATATTTAATCAAAAGATGGAAAAGTTCATTTGGGGTGGCTGAACCTGCTGTATTATCTAGCCTTTCTTAAAAAGTATATCTTCTGATTCCCTCTCAGAGAAGCGTAACACTTCTCCCAGAGGGAGTGTAATTATGTGATAACCACTTGGTTCCTCAGTAGTTACAGAGGGATGTAGTCGGCATCCCGGCGCACAGGATGCCTACAGTCTAAATACTGGCATCAAAATCCTGACAGGTCAGGATCCTGGCACCAGTATCCTGACCATCGGCATCCCCAAGGTAAGTATCAGGGAGTTAGGGGGAGGTTAGCATTAAGTTACGGGGTTAGAGTTAGGCACTGGGGGGAGTGTTAGGGTTAGGCACCGGGGAGGGAGGGTTAGGATTAAGGTGTGGGGAGGGGGAGGTTAGGCTTAGGCACTAGGGGGAAAGTTAGGTTTAGACACTGGGAAGGGAGGGTTAGAGTAGGGGTTAGGGTAGGGGTTAGGAAATTACTTACCATTAGTTCCTATGGGTGTCGGGATTCTGGCTGTCAGGATGCCGCTGTCGGTATTCTGGCCAGTGGCATCCCAACACCCTGGAATTCATTCCCAACCCGTTGCAGATGCTTGTGTCAAGATATGCAGGTGTAGGCAGTATGGATACAGAACAAATACCATTTGATCAACATCCAGCTACTAGCTTTGGTAATTATTGTTAAGATAAAATCTTAATGTGTATACTCCTGTCACATTATTCACTATTATATAAAAACTAGAGATTTGTCTGATTTCTCCACCTGTATTCAGGGTCGCCGAGAGGGAGAGGGGGCGGGTACAGATTACCCGGGCCCGGACATGGCAGGGGTCTGGGCCAGCCGTAACAAACTGTTTTACTTTTTTTTTTTTCCCAACCTACTTTTTTATTGTACTTTACTATTATACTCGGTGGGCGCCGGGCGGCAGTTCGCTGCGGGGGGGGAAGGGGGGGTGTTCGGTCGGCTGCACTGTCACACATACAGGTCAGGAAGTCAGGTGTGTGACGCGATGGTGTGTCACTCACTTGAAGTTGCAGCAGCACCAAAAGATCAGAATAAAACTGTTCAATGTTAGTTTCAATTTTGGCTAACCAATCAATGGTACTGTCTGACTTCAAAATTTCTAATCCTGTGAGCTCACAGGCCGCTATGTCTCTATCCGAAGATAGGATATCAGCATTAACTTGTTCTATAACTAATATCATCAATTGAAAGGAGCAATCATTCAGAATTTTCACCCTGCTCCATTAAAACGTGGTTTACCACTGTCACAACTTATGAGGGTTGTACGTAATACCTCTGATGTGACAGAACTACCAGAAGCATTAAGAGACATGGGCAATACATTTATTGATAGAGGATATCCCACTAATGAAATTGATGATGCTATTGCACAATGTTTGTCGATGACACAGGAACAAGTCCTGGTCAAAAAAACCAAAGACATTTCACTGAATCGTATGGTTTTTGTTTCTACATACTCCATTGCATCCAAGCATATTCGAGAAACCTTCCTGAAACACTGGCACATTATCCAGTCAGATGACGTGATTGGTCAGATGTGCACTGAAAAGCCGTTGTTTAGCTACAAGAGAAGTAGTAATGTCAAGGACATCATAGCTAAATCGGATATTGGGAGTACAAAATCTAATGTGTGGCTGCGTTGCAAAAATGGAGCGTACAAATGTCATGGCTGCGTCAATTGCCAGTTTTTACTGGTGGGGACACACTTTCTAAATCCTGTGAATAATGACAAGTTTGAAATCAAACATCATTTGAACTGTGATAGTCGTTTTATCGTTTACCTAATTAAATGCCCGTGCCAATTGTTGTATGTGGGCAAGACCATTAGGTTACTTAAAGAAAGGATTGCTTTACATCGATCCTCTATCAAGAAGGCTATGCACATGGTTGATTGTGATACACCACCGGTAGCAAGGCATTTCTCCTCATGTAAACATACATTGAGAGATTTCTGTTTTTTTCCTATTGATCATATACCGCCCCTCAGGAGAGGTGGCGATCGGAATAAACTCTTATTACAGAGGGAATGCTTTTGGATTAGTCGTCTGAATACAGTAGCACCAAACGGTCTTAATGAGGCACTAACGCTTAGTTGCTTCCTGTAATTTTTTGACTGTGGTCTCCTGATCTTCTTTGTATTGAGATTTAATGTCTGTCTTCTTTTTTTCTTTTTGATTCATTCTTTTTATGTACAATTTTGTCAACACTGTTCGTTTTATAATTATTTACCCCTATGTCTGACATACTGTAGACTGCCTGACTATTGCTGTATCTCTAATCTACTTTTGGACTACACCTCACGCTCATTAAAGGTTACCATGTTTATGTTTACATGGTTGCTATGATATTTTGTAACTTGGATCCTCTTTCCGCTTTATGCGTCAATGCATTTTGGGTAATGTAGTCCTCTGGACGGAATGTTACTTCCGTCTCTTGATTAGATTTGCAGCTGATTTGATGTTTTGTGCGGAACATCACTTCCGCCCTCTCTGCCGCGGTCACTTCCGCCCTTACCCGGCGATGTGTGACTTACTGCAGGTGTTTGAGCAGGTGAGTCTGGTAGTTTGATTGGCACATATGGGTATATAATTTGGTGCGAGGGCATTGCACAGAATGCTCATGATTAAGGTGTTTGGAGATCACCGAAACGGCTCCCGTCGAGCATCACTGTCTCAGATGGAATCAGGTTTATGCCACTATGGATAAGTACTCCCTGGCTTGATACACGCTATTTTGACCTGGTTTCCTATGCCTTCTTTTGAATATGCTTAATATGAGGATGCATGGAAAATTTATATGTGGATAAATACTTTTTCTATTTTTCATAACCTTGGATGTGCTGGCTCTTCTTTTTCATATGCCTCTACTTTTATGTGCCCTGCACTCTGGACTGCATTGATTAGGTGTGTGCTGCCTGTCTCATTGGAATATATATATATATATATATATATATATATGTGTGCGTATATATATATATATATATAGATGTATGTTTGTATATATATATATATATATATATATATATAATTATGTAGAGGGGCATTCTTGGATCCATGATGTAAATGCCGGTGTGCTTTACTTAAGTAAAGTACAGCATGCAGGTGTCCATGACAAAGGACCAGGGGGCACTCACACGCAGGGGCGCCGAGAGGGAGGGGAGCGAGTACAGATTACCCGGGACATGGCAGGGGGGAGTGGTTTGATGGGTCTCTGTCTCCACATGATCGCACACTGTCTGTGTGTCAATTACACAGACAGTGTGTCACTACTTACAGGCTGCAGCCGCACCGCTGTGGAGCACTCGCGAGATGATGACGTCATCATCTCGCAAGGCTCTCATCACCAGAAGGCAGCACAGCTCCATGCAGCAGCAGGCAGGGCCTGAGGGATCGCAGACAGCAGTGATGCAAAAGGGACGTGCCGCTAGGCCATGCCCCTTTACATATAGGCCACGCCCCTTTTCAGGAGCGATCTCAAGTGCAGTTCATTCAATGTTGGGAGGTATGATAATATATATATATATTTATATATACATATATATATTTATATATATGTGCAGTCCTGCCCCTAACATGATGTGACCCCACCCCCTCCATGGGGGGGCCCTGGGAAGTTACTGTACTGGGGCCCAGGATTTCTCTTGGCAGCCCTGCCTGTATTAGGGAAAAGGGTGAAACACATGAAGCAATGGTGTCCACTGGGGATCAGTCTGACAATGTTTAAATGGTAAAGTGTATAAGTCTGCGCTTGTACCCATTAATAATATATAATACTGCAGAGCTGTTAATCCAGAGCTGTTTCAACAATAAGCAATATAATAACATAGCTAATTCGACAATGGAAAAATTGTATCAATCAGTGCACTAATATAGGTTGAAATAAATAAATATCCAATGGATTTGATAGTCCCAACTGGAAATAAAATTCCTTCAAGAAATGGCTTGCAGACAAATATTTAATGTCCTGCCAATTAGGATAAAGATGCATGAATCCACTCCTGATAGGAGAAAATGCAATCTGTATATAAATATGAATAGTATCTCTTCCCAATGTCCAGGGAAAGAAAGCTGACAGAGTGGGCCTCAATTACAAATGTCACTCACCGCTCCTCAGTTTAGTAACAATAAAGATATCCCTGGCTTGCGATGGACACTAGCTTACAGTGTAGTGCAATGCATCTCCTGTGGTGGCAGAGTGGACAGTGGCACAGCGCGGTCAGCCTCCGGCAATATTCAGCCTACTGATATCTTCACGCGCTGTTATGGCAGGGTGGACAATGACATAGTACATTCAGCCTCTGGCAATGTTCAGCCCGCTGATGTCTCCATGCACTCAGATGCTGCTCAACTAAATAATCTCCAACAGGGGAACCAGATGTTTGAACCGCTTGTTAGCTGTAAGTGGGTATGGCGGGGTGAGCCATGGTGAGTTAAATATAATGCGGCTGAATGAAGGAATTCACTAAACAGCCTCAACAGGTCCCAGAACCACTGCAGAATCTAGTTACATCACTTGACACATTTCTCCCCTCTCACAGGGGTTTTATCAAAAGGTAATATCAGCAATATACACATAGGGTGGCAATTTATGTGAGAGAGCACTAATCAAACACATACATGCAACAGCAGTTATCAATGAACTATTAGGGAAAAACAGAAAAAGCACTCCTATTGTGTAGGGGCACACCTCATTCATAAAATATACCTTTTATTAAACAAATCTAAAATCTTGTACTCAATATAAGATACACAAAAAAAACAGAAAACATACATACATGAACATCCATGAAATGCCTGGCAGAATCCCAATATGATGTGATAATCTAGAAACAATAGTGTGTTAAAGTATACATAACTATTAATCACGCTTAAATGTGTCAACACTAGACATTGAAAAAAAGCATCTATGCATAAGTGCAAAAATGGGTGTAATGAGTCTCCACAACCATGGATATCGGCGAAGATTAAGAAAATATGTTGAATATGGCTACAAGTTATACAATGTGACTGGGCACATTTATAACAACCCACAATCTTAGAGGACCAATCTAACACCTTAGATGACACTTCCTTTTTCTTTTTTTTACAGAAGCTAGATGCCAATATGTTTTTAAGTTTGTCAGCCTTTTTGAATACAACTGTTGGTTTAGCATCCAATTCACTTTTCAAAAGAGGGTCCAAACATAATATTTTATAATTCCTATCAAAGATCTTCCGAATTTTATGAGAACAGCTATTGTATTTAGAGATAAAGATACTGGATTTATCTATGTTAAATTTATGTCTGTTTATTAGAGGGATGTAGAATAACATTACGTTCTAACACTTCAATTGTTTTAAGAGATCCTTGTATTAATGATTCAGGATAATTTTTAGCCTTAAAAATATCAAAAAGATGTGCAGCTTGTTGTGAAAACATATCTTTTGATGAACAATTATGGCGTAAATGCCTAAATTGACCTGAAGGGATGTTATCCAACCACCTTTTATTGTGATTACTCAATATAATAATCAATATAATTGTTGGTGTCTACATCTTTATGATAAGTACTCAACTGGATGATGTCATTAATAATGGTGAGCCTAATATCCAAGAACGTGATGGTGGAAGAGTGAAAAGTGCTTGTGAAGGTGAGATTATAATCATTATGATTCAAATAATCCAAAAACTCTAATATAGAATCATCATCACCATCACCAGACAACAAACAAATCATCTATAAAATGTTTGTAGAGGACCAGGTTTGTGCTGAATCATCCCCCCCCAAATCAACCGCTCCTCTAAGTGGCCCATATAGAGGTTCACAAAACTCGGTGCAAACCTGGTCCCCATTGTCATACCAGTGCACTGCAAATAGTGAATGTTATTAAAAATGTAATTATTGTGAGTCAGTATAAAGTGAATAGACGATAAAATAAAATCACGTTGTTCCCTCTCCATTGCATCATTAGTTAATAGATATGATTCCACTACTTTAATCCCTTCTGTATGTGGTATATTGGTGTATAAAGCACTAACATCACATCAGGAATTTGTAATGCGGTAACCATATGATGGTAGAAATGTAATTAAAAAAATCAGTTGAATCCTTAAGAGGCGATTTGAGAGTGGAAATGTGAGATTGCAAAAAGTGATCAACATAAAAGGATAAATTGGCAGCGAGGGAACCCACACCAGAAATAAAAGGATGACCCGGTGAATTGTGTAAAGTTTTGTGAATTTTAGGAAGGTGATAATACGTGGATGTGACAGGATGTGTGGGAAACAAAAAATCGAATTCTTTCTTGGTTACTATCCCACCACCGAGAGCATCATCCAAATGGATTTTAAATTCCCTCTAAAAGTTCTTGGTCGGGTCCACCTGAAGGACTGTATAAAGTATCTCAGCTTAAAGTTGCCACATAGCTTCTTTCAGATATTCCTCAGTGTGTTGTATTACCACAGAGCCCCTTGTCTGACATTTTAATTATGATCTCAGGGTCAGAAATTAACTCCTTAATTGTTGTTATTTCATTTAAAGAAAGATTATTTTTGTATTTAAAGACCATCTGTTTATTTTCACACATAACTCTGAAATCATCAAGAGTTTGCTTATAAAAAGTATCTATACATGAGTTTTTATATTGTACCAGAAAAAAATATGATTTCTTTGTAAATTTAAAATAATCCCCTAAATTCTTAATATCAAATAATTTAATTTCCTTGTTGGTATCATCTGATTCATCAATCAAGGATTCTAAATCCAACAGAACCTCTGCATCATTTTCATCCAATACAATTGGAAGAGCATCTATTTTAGACTGTTTAAAATTTTTCATTACAAAATATCTTTTACGACACATACTTCGTATAAAACTTTTTAGTTCCTCAAACTAGGAAAAAAAAATTGGATTTAGAGGAAGGGGTGAAATCTAAACCTCTCATGAGTAGTCTTATTTTATCAGAGGTTAATTTTTTGGAGGCCAAATTATAAAGACCTCTATTTTGTAGATTTAACTGGTTTCTTGGATTTTTTTCTTTTTGAAACCATTCATCCTCGTGAACTTCTTTTTGGGGTATCTGTTTGTAGAGGGGTGTACCTATTGTATATTTGCATCTTTTGTGTTGGTCTGTAATTTTGATCCCTCACTCTGTTGGATTGAAAAAACCATTGTCTCCCTCTAATAGTATGATTTATTCTGGGTCTTTCAACCTCGGGGGAGTTTAGAAGAAGAGGCCTTGGGTGAACTCCCTTTACTCCCCTCATTAGAGTCAATCAAATTTTCTCGTTTTCTATAATCATTAAAAGATCCAAATCATCTCCTTAAAGAAACTGATCTGTCTCTAGATGTATGACTTATATCTCTCCTCATTTTGTTGACAATACCAGTTTTATTATATGTTCTAACCTTATTGTTTTGGTAGTCTCTCTGGTCTCTAATAAATTACAAATTTTTCCTATCAGTGATCTCTTTTTCAAATTTCTCTACCCTCTGATTGACTAACAAATCTCTCAAATAATGGATGGTCTTTATATGTTGCCAACAAAATTCTCTCTTCTTCAATCTCATCAATGGTCTCCTTAACTTTAAGATCCCTATATTCAATCAACAATTTCATCAGTGACACCGAACTCTGGTCTAATACATGATGCCATCTTTCATCAAAATTAGAATTATCTTGAAAAGAAGGCCACTTAAATACTCTTAACCCTCTGGGAATAATATTGTTAGCAATATATTTCTGTAACATGCACATATCAAGCCAATGTCTAGTCTCAGTTTTCAACAAATCTTCTAATTTAAATAATGACCTAAGCAGATCTTCATTTTCATCAACACTAGTATTGCACACTGGGTCATTAAGATAATTCTGTCTCCTCCTGATTCTCTCATTACAAAAAATAAGGGACATATTTAAACACCCAACAAAATATTTTGTTTAAAATACATGAATATAATAACTAGAAAAAAAGACACCTCCACTAGGCAGAAAATGTGAACAAAGAAATAATATCACAGTTGTGCACCTTTTAACCAGGGATCTTAAGCGGATTACTAGCAGCTTACATAGAAACATAGAAACATAGAATTTGACGGCAGATAAGAACCATTTGGCCTATCTAGTCTGCCCCATTTTTAAACATATTATTACCTCAACCCTTACTGATCCTTACTTCTTCTGAAGGATATCCTTATGTCTATCCCATGCATGTTTAAATTGCTCTACTGCCTCTACCACCTCTGATGGGAGGTTATTCCACTTGTGCACTGCCCTTTCTGTAAAGTAATTTTTCCTCAAATTTCCCCTGAACTTACTGCCCTCCAGTTTTAGAACATGTCCTCTTGTTCTAATACTTCTCTTTCTTTGAAGAATGTCTCCTTCCTTTACCTTGTTAAAACCTTTAATATATTTGAATGTTTCTATCATGTCCCCCCTATACCTTCTCTGCTCCAAACTATACATATTAAGATCTTTTAGTCTTTCCTGGTACGTTTTATGGTGTAGACCTTGCACCATTTTAGTTGCCGTTCTTTGTACAGTCTCTAATGTATTAATATAGTTCTGAAGATATGGCCTCGAGACTTGAACACAGCATTTGAGATGAGGACGTACCAATGACCTATATAGTGGTATTATCCCTTTCCTCTTCAGTACTTTCCAGTATAGTGCCATTAATACTATATTTAGCCTTTGGATTTTTGAGACCCAAGTGCATGATTTTGCATTTTTTGGCATTAAACTGTAGTTGCCATGTTCTTGACCATTCCTTTAGTCTACCTAGATCATCAATCATTTGTTTTACCCCTCCCGGTGTGTCTACCCTGTTGCATACCTTTGTGTCATCTGCACAAAGGCAGTTTCCCTTCAATACCATTTGCAATGTCACAAATAAAGATATTAAAAAGCACTGGTCCAAGTACAGATCCCTGAGGTACTCCACTGGTAACATTTACCTCTTGAGACTGCACTCCGTTTACTACAACTCTCTGTTTCCTATCCTGCAGCCATGATCTTATCCATTCAACTATATTTGTATCCAATCCCATGCTTTAACAGTCTGCGATGTGGAACAGTGTCAAAAGCCTTACTAAAGTCTAGATAAGCTATATCTATGGCCCCCCCTTTGTCTATTTCCTTAGTCACCCAGTTAAAAAAGTCAATAAGATTTGTTTGACTTGATCTCCCCTCCAGTAAATCCATACATATAAGAGATACTGCCAAATAACCCCTCAAAAAGCCAAAATGAAAAAATGATTAAGTCTGCGCTTGTTCCCACATATAATATATAATACTCCAGAGCTGTTAATAACAATTTAATTTGCAACAATATACAATACAATAACATACATTAACAAAGAACTGCAGTTCCTAGGATAATAAATACAAAGTTAATTCAACATTAAAAAAATTGTATCAATCAGTGCACTAATATAGGCTGAAATAAATATCCAATGGATTTGATATAACAGTATATTAAATATTATCACTGAAACACCAGTGGGGAGGTTTACTAAAGCTCGTGTTTGGTATATTTTGCATTTTTCCGGGATAAAGGTGCGATTTTGCAAATCATGAATTTAATGGTCAAATTGCATGAATAATACATGTCATTCATGACTTTGCAGACCAAATCACCATACAAACAAACATCTTCAAAATAATTTGGTACCAATGCAATACAGGAATTTACTAAAGGTTCGTACACACTAGTCGATTTATTTAATGATTTGCCCGATTCCGACAGATCGGAATGTCAAATTGTATTAAATTATTATGTGTACGCACTTTGTCATGCGCGCTCCCGTGGGGTCACTATTTCCATCGTCAGATCCACCCTACATGCAGGCCAACCTGACTTCGTATCTGTTGATCACATGCAGTGGGTTGCAGCAGTGGCCTACATATTGCATAGTTGGGCACAGCATCATATAGTGTGTACGAGCCACCCGATATGATGGCTCGTTGACGGGTGGGGGGGGGGGTTGTCGGTTGCAATGCTGCGTGCACATGTCATCTAGTGTGTATACACTTTAAGGATCTAGTTTCCAAATCGACACTACTCGCACCCAAATCGCACCTCAATGCACTTGTTTAAAAAATCGTGTTGACACGTGTAAACCATTTTAACTATTCTCTAATCAATAAGAAAGTTTATAAAAGCTAACAAAATAAGCTTTAGCACTCTCTTTCTGCTGACAAGCTTGGCTGAGGCCGGATACTTTGTGCACAGGCACTTATTTCATGTGGTCTGCACCAGCTGACTGAAAGTGCCCAGGAGCAAGAAACAGAACAGAGGAACCAGCAGGTAGGGACCACCTAGGGTGGAGGTCCATGTTTATTTAAACAGGCACCACAGCCATTCCACCAACATTTAGGTGCTTTGTTATGCAAACCTAAGAATCATGAGTGTTGTGGTCAGCTATCCTGGCTCATGCCATGATTCCTTTATTCTCAGTCAGTCATCCCTGTGTGCTAAGTTTGAGGCAGACCAAATGCCAGAGGGATGGTTGATTGGTAAGTATACATTCCTCTGGTTACTTCCTCACTACACACCTATAAATGTTGGCATATCGGGTTATGGATATTTCTCCTGGCTTCTGACTCCATTGTCACTTCCTGTCTTGTACAATTACAATGAAGCACATAAGTCCACTAGGTCTGGATAGAATTTACATTTGGGCTAATAAAATGTAGGTTCCGCACTCTTGGTTAATCTGGAAGGGCTATGTTGTATTATGTTGATACAATCTCAACATTGTTCCCTGCTGCTGTGTTTTGCACAATCTGTGACTTAATCAACCTCCCCCACCATATTATGCAATGCACATTCAGCAGGCAGGGCTACTGGTTTCATCTGGCAACTCTGTGACCACAGAAAGTGGGAGGCAGCTTAGTGCTAAAGTGATTTCCAACTATTTCAGTAAAAGTATATTACATAACATTGGAATTGTTACCTTCAATTCAAATATTTTTGATAAGATATAATAAATTAATGTGCATCTACCACAATTTACCCATTACAGCACATGTTAAATAAATGATGCATGTGTTTCTCGATTTCCCGCAAAATTAATGTATTACCTCACCTGTGATAAACTACTTCCAAGGTTTTAAAACTCAAGTGATGCCTTGCACCATGTAACTTGTAAATACACGTGCAAAGTTTGTAAAAACTTCTATAATTGTCCATTTACCTCTACTGAAACAGACACATCAGCATACAATGTATTTGATTTAAAACATCTCTGAAAACCACACTATTAGCGTGCCTCTGTTTCTGCATCATATAATTGGCATGCTATTTAGTTACATCATTAAAAAAGTCATTTTGAGGTGAGGTATGTGACTCTAGTTGGCACACACACTCTTTATATAAGATGTCAGTGTGTTTACACATTTTTGACATAAAAAGTACTCCTAATCATTTTGCCATTAGTTTAAGGTGTGTTTTATATAAAATACAAATTAGTACATGATAATATGTTTTATAGTCGAATAGAAAAGTAATAAAACAATGAACATTTAGTTAACATGTTTTATTATGTCAACACCTAATGGTGCTATAGGCTTTTTGCGAATCAGCAAAGCAGGGCTCATAAAGAGCTGATGGGAGAGGACCCTTACACACTATTCTGAGGAAGCCACTGAATGACTGACAGAGGCGGAGAAACTCATTAATATCTAATATCTATTGCGGTGGAGAGGAGCATAAGAAGGAAAAAAGGTGATATACTTAACAGGATCACAATTTACATCTAATACTATGGTACAGGAGGCGACACATATGAAGAGGCTGACATATAGATAACGTCCGCCGTCTGCGGAGGGAGGTATTTTTTCTATTCATTTTTAACCTCTCCTCATTGCGGTCCCGTAGCTGCTAGATACGGACAGCAGTCGGGCCGCTAGTCAGTATAAGTGGTACCTACTGACAGAGTGGACGCTCTCCTGATCACGTAAGGATTTCATTTAAAGTAATCAAAAGAATACAGGTTATATAACCTATTTTTTGCATGCATGTCTTTTTCCTTTTGTTCTATTCCTGAGAACACTACTCTCCACCAATTGATATCGCCAGAATAACGGGGCATAAAACTCTCTTTTTGTGTGATATGGAATTTCAACAATTATGTACATAAACTAAACACTTGAATCATCAATATCTATATTGGATCAGATGTACTTCCTTTGTATGCAGAGAAATAGATCCATCTAAGTAACTTCTTGCAGTAGCATATATGCAGGGGCAGATTTAGAGCAAAATCGCTAAGCATACATAAAGGTGGCTGACGAATGGATGGGAGACCTATGAGGTTCTAGTGAGCTCATTATTTATCTATTTTTTCTGGACAATACTACAATAATTAAATCAAAACGCCACAATTGTGCAATTCTCTGTGGTTTATCCCCCCCTTCTTCTTTTTTTTTTTGTTCAACATTTATTATTTTATCTGGACTATATTATAAAGATTTAATTAAAATGCCATAATTGTAATAATAATTTTCTGTGGTTTATATCGGTTTTTAGCAGGATGTGTGTCTGATGAATTATTAATTTTTCTGGATACTGTGAAGTTTTAACCAAATGCTGAAGTGATATTGGGAGTAATAATTTTCTAAACACTGTATCAACTATCAAATTATCAATTTGTGGTTTTCTACCTTTAGTTTGATACAATGTTCTGACACCTTCTTGATTTTCTTTCTTTCATCTTGGTATAAATAGCCCTTTAGATGGGCAATATAATTGAATTTACTAACCAGATATCATCTTTGACACTAATCATCTAGACCAGTGGTGGTTATTTTCATATAGTAAATCAGTTTATAGGTTTGACACTTTTTTCTTGTAAACAAGCACCAGTCAATAATACAGTCCCAACTTATAGACTATATATATTGGTGTATATCAGTGTAACATATATATTACTTGAGATTCGATCCATGTTTTTAATTGTTATTGTTATAATATATGTTTTTTATTTAATTTTTAGAGTATTTTTTCTTTATATTGTCTCTTTCATATATATTTATTAAATCTTTTTTATACTGACCAGCGCCTATATATTCTTTGTCTTTTTGTGAAAATCGTCTTGTTATAAAAATAAAATTGAGGGGAAAACAAACGTACCAGAAGGTGTGGGTGTAAGCAATTTTACACCTAAAACTGCTTGTAGTCCCATGGGACTACAAGCAGCCAGTCTGGAAGGTTGGAATACAGGCAGAATACTCCTAAAATGACAAGGGACCCCAGATTCCTGATCCCAGGGAGTGCGTGTTCTATGCTGTTTTAGGTGTAAACTTGCTTACACCCACACCTTCTGGTACGTTTGTTTTCCCCTCATTGGTGGTTATATTTATTTTCATTCTCTTTTGAAAATTTGTTGGATTTTATGAAATTTATCCGGATTAAATTTGACTGGATTACGCTATGTTGGCTCTCTCTTTGTTTACATTCTATATGGAATATTGACTCGAGAGGTAATTGAAGATTTCACATCCGTACCGGCTTATTACAGATTTGTGGAAGATTCGAGAAAGGTTGTTTTTGGAAACAGTTATCCTCCTACCCACTTCAGAGACGTATATATTTGAACTCTTGATTTCTGGGAAAATTGGAGGTTGATTGACTCACTTACCTGATTTGTTTTGCACTCAGTGTTTTCTTGTTTGTCAAGATGTAGTATAGTTTAATACAGCATTAAACACTGCAATGAAGGAATGTTTTGCATATGTATTAATACATTTTTTGCAAAAAAAATCATGTAGTCATCACAATGATGAAATCCCGCTGTAATATCGCGGCGGTTTGTCCTCCCATTGACAGACGTGGAGGCTTCCGTGAGGGCATATGTATCATCGAAGATACCGTTATTAAGCAGCATTGTATGTACGGCTCATTTTGGTTGTGATTAACTAGGTCATACAGCATATACAAGTAGTATTTGTCCGCGCACTAAGTTATGAGGAGGAAACTTTTAAACTTGTATTTTTGGAGTGTATATCTTATTTAAATATACATATACAAGGGTCGGAAGTGAAGAAGTCCGGGCAGGAGGACTCGAGGCCGAACAAGAGAGATGCTAACAGCCACAGAGAGGCTGTCCACAGCAACGACATCCGGAATCCACAGCAGATGCATCACACAAAGACGGAAGTGTGATGCATCTGCTGGCCAATAGACTACCCGTGTGAAGGCAGAAATGCCAGCAAGAAAATATACCTGTTTTGGATACTATTTTTTAAATTTTCAGCTTGTGTTGTTGGTGGTTTTATTCACATATGTGGGCTAATGTATTTGCTATAAAATCTGCCAGGTTTTGAGTCCAGATTCACACTATGAAGGGGGCGGGAACTGGAAATTGAAGCTAATTGCTCCCTTGTCATTCCCTAGCAGTGGGGTATAAAAGGGACAGACCCCATAACCAAATTCTACTCCCTTGATGAAGTCTTGAAAGGACGAAATGTGTTGGAGCTTGTTTTTGCCTGTCACATGGACTATTATTATCTACCTCAGATAAGCTGCTCTACCTATGTTTTCTTTTGATGGTGTTTTATTTATTTTGTTTTTAATATGATATTGGTATTTTAATTCTATAATGAAATATTAAAATTTTTATGTGTTAAATTATCTATTGCTTTGCATGTATTTCCACTGATTTTACACATTTTATAATCCTTTTTTAAATAAATAAGGGTTTTTATATTCACACTATATGAGTGATTTAACATTTATACATACCTAATATTGCACTACACAATATTGCACATTTATTGTGATTTCAGCAACTGCACGTTATAGCATAGCACTTTTTTACATTGTATATACTATAATTTTTTATTTTAACTCATCATAAAAAGGTTGTATTTATTATTAACTAACTAGCCAGTCACTCTAAGATCAAAATTCATATACAAACATTCACATTGTTAGTAATATACCATTACTGATTATTTCTTGATAAGAGCTGATGCTGCACTCTGGGCTTAAGGGCAGTGGAGTTATATACTATATAAAGATTTTGGGGTATACACTTAGGTATACAGTTCATTGGTGCTTATTCCACTTGTTTTTCTTTTTGTTGGTTTAACTGGTAATTAGCTGCCTTGTATTTATACCTATATTATTAACATAAATATGTTTAAAATTAATGATAGTTTGAATAAAAGGAACGATCTCTGCCATAAGGTGTTTAATGAAGATAATGTTGAACCCCAAATTATGCTGACCGAGAATTTAGATAATATATTCTGGGAAATGGAAAGTTAGTGAATAAGGAGATCAAAACTTGGTGGGATTTCAAGGGCTTAGAACACTATATATCGGTCACTAGAATACCATGAGGGTGAGATTGTTAAAAAAAACACATTTAGTCTTGACAAACCTGAATTCCTGAAAGAATGGGATACCATTCTACAGAGATGCTCAATAGATCTCATGAGCTTATTAAGCAAGAAAAGAAGGACTCTTTGTCTTTTGTGGAAAAGGAAATTTCCTCAATGGAAATACAAATGGAAACCATGAAAGACATAGAATCTTATAAAGAGAATGAGAAAGTTCTTATACACAAGTTGGAGAAGGTAGAAGAAATGGTTATGAAAATCAAAGAAAATAAATTTGCTAGGGACAAAAAAAACTATGAACTGAATAAAACAAAAAATTGGAGCAGATTTAGTAAACAGAACAGATCCTATCAACATATGGACCCCTGGGAAGGCCCCAGCTGGAAAAATACAACATGTAAGGGGCTGTTTAACTACAAAAGAACACAGGAAGATTTACCCTCTCCAAGTTATGGTATATAATGGACGAGAAACAGATTTACAGCACTTTAGAGACTAGAATCCAACAGCAACAGTGACCATTTTTTATCCCCAAGTCAAGAACCGAAAAATAACCAGCTTTGCCAGCCTTTTTATGGGGTGCTGGGAGATGAACTACATACAGTATATAACAACAATCCCTTTAGCAAGAATGTCATATTTTATAAAAGATATATTGATGACATTTTAATAATTCGGGAAGGATTACAGGATGTTTTTAACCAGTTTTTAACACATATTGGGAATAATAACACGAATCTTAAATTTACATCCAATTTTAATGCGGTAACTCAGTGGTTCTCAAACTCAGTCCTCAGGACCCCACACAGGTCACACTTTGCAGGTCACCCAGCAGGTGCACAGGTGTATTCATCACTCACTGACACATTTTAAAAGATCCACAGGTGAAGCTAATTATTTCACCTGTGGTTTTGTGAGGAGACGTGGAAAACATACACCATTTGAGGTCCTGAGGACCGAGTTTGAGAACCTGTGCGAGTAACTATTGAATTTTGTACCTAATTTTGATGGGAGAGAATGATACAATTGCTACAAAGAGTTATATAATGGTGTGGCCACCAATAGTTATCTGCATTTCAAAAGTTGTCACTTGAACAAATGGAAATGGAACATCCCATATTCCCAGTTCCATTGGATTAAAATGAACTGTAGTGATATGGAGATATGCAATAAACAGATTGAAATATATGCTGGGAGACTTAGTGAAAAGGAATACCCCGAAGAACTCCTAAATGAAGCAGTCATTAAAACTAAAGAACTGGATCAAAAGACTCTCCTGGAATACAAACCAAAAGCTCAATGTGAGAAAGAGATGATTCCATTTATAACAACATTTAATGGGCATGAGAAAAGAATCAAGAAGTCCTTAGAGAGACACTGGCACTTCCTACAGATGGATCCCGTAAAATCTAAAAATCTTAAAGATTTGTTGGCCCCAAGCATGCTTAGGACAGATAACTCAAAAAAGAACATGATCCCCAAGTGCACGGGCAGTTTCAAAAGCGGTCATTGCAATATTTGAAAATTTTATCATCCACAAAGAAAAACCTTTCAAGATTCAAAGAAAACAAAAGACTATAAGATCAAAGAGTTTATGAACTATAACTCTACCTCAGTTATCTATCTTCTAGAATGCACGTGTGGGTTCAAATATATAGGAAAAACAAAGAGAACTTTGATATTAAGGATACAAGAACACATTAGAAATATTAAAAATAAAGTAGAAGAACGTGTGGTTTCTAAACACTTTTCCATTAAACATAATTCAAATCCGGAAGATCTGACTTATAAGGTTATTGAACACGTTACATTGGGACAAAGAGGAGGGGACCTAAGTAACCTATTATCCCGAAGAGAGATGTACTAGATTTTTTAATTGAACACTTTATCTCCATCAGTTTTCAATGAAAGCTATGAAATAGCTCCTTTACTATAGAACAGGTGGACGATGAACATGGTGTTAGCATGAGTGTATACAACATCTAATGCTATACCACCATGGTAGAGGCCAAAATCCTTTTATTTTGGAAACTTAACATGGGTGGGCCCGGCTAGTACGGATATGGGAGATCTCCTAGGAATACCGGGTACAGTAGGTGTGACTACACATATGCAGAGGAATTTTCCAGAGAATATCCCATGTATGAACAGAAGTTTTTGAAAAATATTATGGATCAAATGAATTGCCAGGAACATCTTAACCCTATATACTTTAAATGGACTTGGACATTTTACCTCATGGAAATCATCTACAAAAACAAACAAAAAAGGAAGATGGACAAGAAGGATGGTGGTGGTATGATGTTATTTGACATGTACTGTAAAACCACTCCGGTTACACCCAAACTCATCTGATCTTGGGAGCTAAGCAAAGCTGGGCCCAGTTAGTACTTGGATGGAAGACCTCCACGGAATACCAGGTGCAGTAGATGTCAATACCTTCAAAGAAGGAAGTACTGTCCAGAATCTATGATCTGAAGAATGTGAAGTTGCTATGCCCCATGTCTGAATGGAAGTTTTTGAAAAATATTATGGATCAAATGAATTGCCAGGAACATTTTAACCTTATATACTCTAAATGGACTTGGACATATTACCTCATGAAAATCATCTACAAAAACAAACAGAAAAGGAAGATGGACAAGATGGATGGCAGTGGTATGATGGTAATAGACATCTACTGTTACTTCACTCTGGTTACGCCCAAACTCATCTGATCTTGGAAGCTGAGCAAAGCTGGGCCCAGTTAGTACTTGGATGGAAGACCTCCAGGGAATACCAGGTACAGTAGATGTCAATACCTTCAAAGAATGAAGTTGTTATTCCCCCCAGAAACCATGTACTGAAGAATGAAATTTGATAAAGGATATTCTATGTCTCATTTAACTTTCATCAGAGTTTCATGTATCAATCCACTAATGGACTAAAACCTTTTTACATTAAGTAATTGGAACTTTATGGACAATGGATATAGATGAGATGTGGTGCGCAAGCGCAATCGGGTCACCAGCGAGATCCATACAGTCACCTCTCGCATGTGCTAACTGAGGATCCCGGAAATGGACTAAGGGCAAAAATTAAGAAGTCCAGGCAGGAGGACTTGTGGCCGAACAAGAGATATGCTAAAAGCCACAGAGAGGCCATCCGCAGCAATGAAATCTGGAATCCACAGCAGAAGTGACGCTAAGTCCTGGCGGAGGGGCCAATAGACTAGCTGTGTGAGGGCGGAAACACCAGCAAGAAAATATACCTGTTTTAGATGCTATTTTTCACATTTTCACCTTGTGTTGATGAGGGCATTATTCACATATGTGGGCTAATGTATTTGCTATAAGAATAGCTAGGTTTTGAGTCCCGATTAACACTATGAAGGGGGTGGGAACCGGAAATTGATGCTAATTGTTCCCTTGTCATTCCCTAGCAGTGGGGTATAAAAGGACAGACCCCATAACCAAATACTACTCCCATGATGAAGTCTTGAAAGGATGAAATGCGTTGGAGCTTGTTTTTGCCTGCCACATGGACTATTAATCTCTACCTCAGATAAGCTGCTCTAACTATATTTTCTTTTGATGGTGTTTTACTTATTTCATTTTAATAAGATATTGGTGTTTTAATTCTATACTGAAATATAAAATTTTTTATGTGTTAAATTATCTATTGCTTTGCTCGCATTTCCACAGATTTTACACATTTTCTAATCCTTTTTAATGAAATATAGGATTTAATATTCACACTATATGAGTGATTTAACATTTATACATACCTAATATTGCACTACACAATATTGAACGTTTATTGTGATTTCAGCAACTGCATGTTATAGCATAGCACTTTTTTACATTGTATATACTGTATTTTTTTATTTTTAACTTATCATCAAAAGGTAGTATTTATTATTAAGTAACTAGCCAGTTGCTCTAAGATCAAATTCATGTACAAACATTCACATTGTTAGTAATATACCATTACTAATTATTTTTTGATAAGAGCTGATGCCCACACTCTGGGCTTAGGGGCAGTGGAGTTATATACTATAACTATTAAGATTTTTGGGTATACACTTAGGTATACAGTTCATTGGCGCTTATTCCACTTGTTTTTTGGAGCTATCGACTGCACACATGTTGCTTTCACTCAAGTCAAGAGCTAGATGAGCTGTGTAGGAACAGTAAAAAATTCCATTCAATGCACTTTCAACCAATCTGTGATGCAAAGCTGAGATTTTTGAATATTTATGCAGCCTTCCCGGATTCAACTCATGATGCTTATATATTAAGACATTCCAAAAAATTTAAAAAATGTGAAAATAATAATTTCCAGAAGGCTGGTTATTAGGCCAGTTATGATATTTATAAATTAATCATCTTTTAATATTTATTTAAATTATTTGAAAATATTTTTATAGTTATTTAATACTTTGCAATAATTCATTTTCATCAGAATATCTGTTTGCATTTTTTGAAAACATAGAAGGACCTTAGAAAGTCTTCAGAGATTAATACCTGGAAGTCTCTATACCAGGCAGCAAACTTATTGACAACCCTGATTGTTAGAGCTGTTCTTTACAAAAAAATATAGGTATAAATTTTTGGTATATATATTAGGTATAAAAATGAAGGTATCCCTATTTCCAGGGCACTCCATGCTAGGTTGTTTTCCCTGGCACTCCCGGGGTGGTGGATGCTGGGTTAATTGTTTAAAAGTGTGGTGCAAGTAAAGAGATAATATTATTGATTTATATTGTGAAATTGCAGGTCCTAACATGGATCCACCGAAGGCTGGTATTTCCACAAGTATCAGCATGCATGGGCATTAGGGACCCACTGGTACTTATAGTTCCACAGCAAAATCAATTTTAAAATAAAAATAGGACACACCCAAAGTACAAAGTAAGTTTGTTCTAAACATACATGCACTCACATATATAGACACACAAGCAATCACTCATTCACCTATGTATCCCTATAGCCATTGGTCTTCATGTCTATGTAGATAATATACAGGGTACGTGTATATAAAAAATCTTTTTTCATCTTCTCCTATGTGAAGTTGGGGCCCTCTTTGTCCCATATTAGACATTCATATAATTTTCACAATAATAAAATTTATTTTGTTGACCAACAGACTTTAATACCATCCTATCAGGAAGGTACTTCCAGTTTTAGAACTCATATGCAGTATTTCCCTACAGAAACTCTGTCGCTGAGTGAACATTAGGTGAGAGTGGTAAGGCTTATGTCTCTAAGACAATGAGCATTTCTATCCAATAAAGTATAACTTTTGTGGATCTCACAAATTACTATATTGGTGAGATATGTTCATTGCTTGAGAGGCATAAGCCTCACCTCTCTCCTGGTTTACACATTGAAATACCACCATTGTGGTCACTGACAGACTTGTATTTTGTTTTTCCAAAACATTTGTTAGTCTAGTATGTAATGTACAGCTAGTGTTTTATGTACATTTGCAAAAATAATTTTTTTCAAAATATATTTTTAATTAACTATTTATTATTTAGGTGATTCTGGATATGGTTGTCATCCATTGTTACTAACACCATTAAGAAAACCTAAGGGAAGAGCATAGAAGAGCATAGAATAAATATAATTACTCATATATATCAACCAGAGAAGTTATTGAGCGGTCATTTGGATTACTGAAAAGCAGATTTAGGTGCTTATCCAAATCAGGAGGGGCATTACATTATAGTGCAGCAGAAAGTGTAACATTTTTGTTGTCTGTTGTGTACTTCACAACATATGTATAGATCATACTCTTGAGTTAGAGGAACAATTTTGTGACCAAGAGGAAAATTGTTTATATGTATCTGAAGACAATTAATTAGAAACTCATTCTGGAAATCAAGTAAGAGCGAATTTAATATCCAATTATTTTTCTTAAAATAACAAATAACATCATTGTAAATCATAGTCTTAAGTACATATAGATGTATATGTTGGAATGTTTTGATTTGTATTCAGCTATATTGTAAAAATGAAAAATAAAAACAACCAAATAGTTTTGTTAATAATTATTTCTTTATGAATGTAAAATGGTTTAATAATTGTTAAGTAAAGTTATTTAAAGCCGAGATTACATTTCTTTTTTAAAATGTTTAATCAACTTTTGCAAATACTAAAAATGATAACTAAAATTTGGTATAACAGGTAGGTACATCTGGCATCTACAAAACCTACTATTAGTATTATAAAGTGATACTGTATATTTTTGTTTATATATGAACTAAATAAAAAAAATAAGTAAAAAAAAAAAATTAGAGTTACATCAGCAAAATGGCAATTATCCTTTAGAAGAAGGCCAAAATAAGCCCTAACTGTTTTATCAACATATACATATATAGCAACTGCTTATTTGTTATAAGATTTCAAAACATCATTTTTTAATAACCTGAACTTGTTAAAACAATGAACAAAAAGTACTATAACATTAGACAATTACTTTTTCATGGAATACCAAGTCTTCTTTGAAACTTTAAAGAATGCACTGTCTATTTTCCTAAATAAAAAAAAATAAGGAAAAATAATTTTGTAAAACATCAATTAATAACCCAAAAAATTATAAATTATACTTAAAAATTATAAACAATTTACCTTAGATAGCAAACTAAATCCACTTTTATAATAGTTTTGAAAATTTAAATAATTTATCTTTAGTCACTACAATTGATAATTCTCCTCAACCACCAAAAGGTTGCCTTCTCATTTCGTTACATAAAAAAACCACAAGACAATATCTAATTTTCATAGTTATACTCCTGTCCTTACAACTGCCGCTACTCACACGACAACTCACTTTTTCTTATTTACCAAATGCTATGCAAAGTATGAGAAAATCCTAATTCTATCACATTATAGAATTCATCTTTTGACAATTAAATATGTCACCTTAATGCATAGCCTTTTAAAATGTAATTTACTTCAACACTGTCTATTACACTAAAAAAATATTCAATTACAATCCTCCCTGTGGCTGACAACCTATCCAGATATGTTTGTGCTGCTTGGTTCCTGAATTATTGTGTCAGCATCACAAACATCATGATGGATTTCTAGTTCCAGAATTTTAGTGGGGTCTGAGCTTACCAGCCTTGGATTTCTTATAAACTAGTTAACCACTCATTGGTTAATCTCCTCTTCTCAATTTTTGGAAAATTGAATGCAATATTTCACTCACAATATACTATGTTTTTCTATGTCCGTGCATATGTGCCATGGATTCAAAATCTTAAATAGTTTTAATAAAGATGTAGATATCTTTGACCTGAGCTATTGAAATTCTGTATCTGTATTTTTTAAAGACGCAACTTTCTCAACAAAGCGTGGTTTTTGAAGTTGCACTTTGGCCTAGAGCATGATTTTCCATCCATTGTAATTTGCTCTGACCACAGCATTCCCTTTTTGTTTTTCAAAATTTGGAATTGAGTCTGACAGATTTTCTTTTAAATTTATTGATGGAAGTCTCTCTGTGTTTCCCTCAACGTCATTTGTAAGTTGTTAACATTTCAGAATTTCTTGTTGGGTAAATTCAATTATTGTTATATTGTTTGAAATTTCAAAGAATTCAAATAACATCTTCTGTAACATTGCAAACAATTGGTTCCCTGTGTTTGTATCACCTCTTGAATATTTTCCTTTTCTTTTTGAATCAAATCCCCCTCAGGATCAATTTTGGTATTTGTGATCTCTAAGGCAGTATTTAATATACTTGACAGATGTGTGGAATTGAAATCACAATTTGTATTAGTTGATTTTTCCAGTTTTAGCCAATCTTTGAAATTTTGACACACATTCAAATTATTTTCATATAATTTTGAATGATCCTTGTGATTCATTGCTTTTGAACTTTATTTTAGTACAAATTGACTTGTAGCAGGTAAGTTAGAATGTGGTTTCGATTTAGTTGGTATCTCGTAAATAGAACCTGTTGAATCACTTGAATCATTTATATCAGATTCGAATGACTGTAGTTAAGGGAATATATATATGAATTTATATAGAAATATAAATTTTAAAAGACATAATTCGACATTATTAAAAACATGATTTGCTGATATAATTTTTTTTAACCATCTGAAGCCTCCATTTTGTTAACACCTGATTCTCAACAAGTTCGCTCTTCATTGGTTTCATGATTACTATTTTTTTTTCGATTGTTTAAAGAGGAACCTATCATTTTTAACTGTTGTCTGTTGTCCTTACTTTTTTGCTCTGTTGAAATAAAATAATATTTAATTCTTTATTTTTTTTAAAAAATTGTTAAATTATATCTACTGTATTTAGATATTAATCAATCTATAACTTTATTCCATATACAAAAGATCGTAAGGTTTCACATGTCCCCTTAAGGCTTCTTAGACATGATCTAAAATTTTACACAACATACAGAATTTTTCAGATTTAAACTGCAAAAATGACCATTAATGTGGATGCCTTAATGGAAGTGTATCCTTTAGTAATACAGATATGATATGTCTTCACACCCTGTTGTTAAGTACCAATTGAGCACTGTCAATGAATGAGGTTGCTGTCACACACAAAAAGGTGGAAAAACTAAATTACAGACAATTGTGCTCATTGGGATGCACACATGCAGGCTATGCTACTGAGGTCTGAGCAGTTATGTTGCACCTCATTTACTACCTTCAATTTACATAATTAGTTTACCTTAATAATCCCACTGGGTTTCAAAATTCTTCTCACTCAAAACCTCCATCTCATTCATTAAACACATTCAGTTCCCTAAATGTTAAATCTAATCATACTCTGTATATCCATGTAAAATATCTTTGCCTACATGCTGCTATTACTTCCTCAATCCCCAATGCTGTGTGTACTCCTGAATATGCTAGTCTGCACGCCCTCAACCCCACCAATATGTCTTTCCCCCTGTGCACCACTCTGTTTTCGTTCATCCTTCATTCCCAATCATGTCGCTGTTTCCCTAAACTGTGCCACTCTGTCTCCCCCCCCATGCGCACCAATGTTTTCCACCAAATTGCATCACTTTGGCACGCCCCCATCTGTACTGCTTAATCTTCCCCTCTCCATGCCTTTTTGTCTGCCCCATCCACACTGCTCTGTCATCTCCCCCATCCACCATACTCTTATAGCTTATGCGCAGCTCTATGTTCTGCTCAGACCTCAGTTGCATAGAATGCATGTGTGTATTCAAATGAGCATATAGGGCCTGATTCAGAGCCGGACGCAATTAGCGCTCGCTCATCCAGAAAATAGGGGTGGCTATTCAAATGAACCGTTCGCTGTTTGCGGTCTGTTCACGCCTCTAGGTCTGAACGAGCGAACAAAACTTGCGGTCGTTTTTTGGGAAACTACGCCCCCTGGCCGCTTGCATCCTACGTCATGTCCGCTATTTATTAGATTAATCGAGTACATCGACCAGGGTATGAACTGATCGCTATTCTTGTGGTTGGTTTTTGCTACCACAATTTTGCGAGCAGATCTGGCTATTAAATAACCCAGTGACGTGGTCAATGACGCTGCTGTATTAATTATGCACACCCATAAAACGCCCGTTTTGACCTTTAAGCACGCCTGCGATCGGATCTCCACTCCCCGTTTTCAAGCACCTTCCCCTGTTACCACCCACATACGCCTCATTCTGTCACTCAAAATAGCAGGCATTCACTATTTTGCGAGCACATGAATTTCGGCCGCACTGACTGGTTCGCGCATGCGTATAACGATCCGTACGCATGCGCAGTTGGGCAAACATCGCTCGGAGCGAACGAGCGGCCGCTTACGAGTGGCTCTGAATCAGGCCCATAATTCTGTTCATTTAGAAGCTCCACCATTTTGTGAGTGCCAGAAATCTCGCTCTATGAAAGCACTTAATCTGTAGTCAACCACATGGTGTCATGGCATACCATATCTGTATTATGCAAGGAACACGTCCATTAAGGTGTAACCATTGATCATAATAGTAATGATTTTTACAGTTTGAATATGACTAATTAAATAGGATTTGTGATATTTTGATTCATGTCCAAAAGGCCTAAATGGGTCATGATATACAGTAAGATTTTTTTAGTCTATGGAAATACATTACTTTTTAAACATTTTATTAACTGTAATGACTTTGGAATATCAAATCGAGCCACCTGCAGGGAAGAAGGGCCAAAAAATGGTACATTAGCGCAGGAGGAGAAAGGCAGGCAGGCAGGAGGGGATTTATTAATGCACATGGAGAGATGGCTGTGGGGGCAGCCTGCAGGAGAACGGGACAGCAGCAGCAGTGGAGCAGTATGCAGGGGCTTCTTTGGGTGACAGAGGGGCTCAATGGTGCTGAACATGCATGTGAGAAAATTATACACAGATGCACATGGAAGAACCTGTTAGGTACATCTATGCATATGTGTAAATATTTGTATATAGTTATAGGGTAGAGCCTTTTGGGGTTTAGGTAATTCAGAAAGTTACAGTTTTTATTCTATTACCTCTCAATTGTGCTATTATAGAGATAGGATGTTTCAAATCCTTGTGCAGCCTAGCAGGTGTACTTACTGTGGCTTCAGATACAGCAAAAAAGAAAGAGCGCTAACCATTAACAGTATCACAGTTTATTAATACCAACAATTCACTATACTATATATACCAATAAGAATTGCTGGTCACATAGACCTAATCACAATATTGCAAATATAAATACATAGATAGATAATTGAAAAATAAAAAATAGGAAACACAATATATAAAATCACTATTATATACGCTGCACATAAATGACCCAATTGAAATAATAACCACTAATATAGTAGTGGTACTGTGCAGCATATGTACATTGGAATACACATCAAATAGAACACAGCCTCAGGTGCCTAGAGACCTATAAAAAATAAAAATAAAAACTTCCGTCTATTAAAGAGTTGATGGATGGTGTTCCACAGCCAACAATTAAAAATTCCTTGGCATAAGGTCATAAAAAATATTGATAAGGGATAATTATTCCTTGGTTCTCTCTTGCTCTCAAAGATTAAGTTACAAGGTAATATATTAATGAACCGGATCAGCAGCATACGATTTACAATGTTGCAAAACTAGCAACAGTCAATAGGCCAGCCAGCTGAGTGCAGTATAAACTTAGATTGAAACAATGTGCTGCATTTAATGAATAACATTAATTCAGCAGATAGTCTGAAAAAAGTTCCATATTCTTTTAATCAATCAGAGTAATTCAACATAACCGGCAGGCAAAGCAACTCCCAGGGTAATTATTTGTATTTACCCTCCGTATAGGGCTCAATTCCACTAGTAGCGTGGAAGAGACTTTTGGGCTAAGGCTTGTTAGATAAATGCAGCTTACCGCTACCGCATGGGGAAACTCCAGAGGTACAGTTCTTACTCTGGGTCACAGTCTGGAGTGGAGCGTAAGCCTCGGCTGCTGTGCCACGGTGTACACCAAGTGCCGGAGCACCTTGATCGGCTGCCTCTCTGGCCAGATAATAGCGGCTGTAGTCCGGTCTTTAAAGAAGTTGAATAAGGTTCCGTCCTAGGTTGTAATATTGAAGAGGGTGGAGCTTGACGCGTTTCTCAGCCACGGCAAAAAGGGGCTGTTTCCTCAGAAGGAATTCCACGCTAATAGTGGAATTGAGCCCTATACGGAGGGTAAATACAAATAATTACCCTGGGAGTTGCTTTGCCTGCCGGTTATGTTGAATTACTCTGATTGTTTAAAAGAATATGGAACTTCTTTCAGACTATTTGCTGAATTAATGTTATTCATTAAATGCAGCACATTGTTTCAATCTAAGTTTATACTGCACTCAGCTGGCTGGGGTATTGACTGTTGCTAGTTTTGCAACATTGTAAATCGTATGCTGCTGATCCGGTTCATTAATATCTTACCTTGTAACTTAATCTTTGAGAGCAAGAGAGAACCAAGGAATAATTATCCCTTATCAATATTTTTTATGACATTATGCCAAGGAATTTTTAATTGTTGGCTGTGGAACACCATCCATCAACTCTTTAATAGAAGGAAGTTTTTATTTTTATTTTTTATAGGTCTCTAGGCGCCTGAGGCTGTGTTCTATTTGATGTGTATTCCAATGTACATATGCCGCACAGTACCACTACTATATTAGTGGTTATTATTTCAATTGGGTCATTTATGTGCAGCGTATATAATAGTGATTTTATATATTGTGTTTCCTATTTTTTATTTTTCAATTATCTATCTATGTATTTATATTTGCAATATTGTGATTAGGTCTATGTGACCAGCAATTCTTATTGGTATATATAGTATAGTGAATTGTTGGTATTAATAAACTGTAATACTGTTAATGGTTAGCGCTCTTTCTTTTTTGCTGTATCTGTTATAACCACACTTGATAAGGCCAAGCTCCTTATCCATTAGTAGCTGCTACCAATACAGTAATCGCATGTTATGATTCAAGTGGGATTTTATTTATACTAATAATTTGTGTTTAACCGTTTATTTTGTTAGTCACATTAACGCCTTTGTGAGGATTTTTCCTCAGTGTGTGTTTTTACTGTGGCTTCACCTGGATGCACCAAGATAGCTGTCCTCTGCAGGTGGTAGCGGTGGTGGGTTCGGGGGAAGAAAACCAGCATTTGTTGTGGCATGTAAGCGGAGGGAGGAGGGGGGTAGTGGGCATTAGCTAACGCCAAGATACTGGGATGGTAGTGGGCATTAGTGGTAGTGTGAGTGGCTGTGGTAAAGGCTGCAGGACCCAGAGGAGGTAGTAGCAGACAAATGTTGCTCGGATCTGAAAGATCCATGATACCTGCATCTGTGTATAAATAAACAAACACAGAAGCACAGATGAGATCAGTGAGACCCATCTGTACTTCTGTGTTAAAATAAAAAAGAAAACCTGAGTAAAAAAAAAAATTGCTGTGGGCCCCACCCCCAAAAAAAAATTATCCAGCACCGGGCTTTGGAAAGCCAATACTGGTTGTGCCACATAAAGAGGACAAACCATGTAAGGGTCCCCCATGTGAAGCACAGCCAGCAACAGGCTTTTCAAAACCAGTACTGGATGCCAAAATACAGCAGACTAATGATGTAGGGGTCCCCTGTAATCAGAATCTGTCCTGGTTCTGGAAATACAGGGAGACAAAATGTTTAGGGTCCCCCTGTATTTACCAGAACAAGCACAAGACTTTTTCTAGCAGTGGGGTGATGCCACAGCCAGGTGAGCCCTTTCACCAGACCACCTGGACAAAGCATCACCCCTGACCATTAGTCAGACCAGGTCATGAATCCCTGGGGAGCAGGGAACCCCCGTAATACAGGGTACCCCCAGGCCCAGGCTGATAGTAAAGTGTGGTGCAAGTGTGGTGCAAGTAAATAATTACAATATTGTCTTATGATGTGGAAATACAGTTCCCAACAAGCCTACCCCGCATGCTGGTACTTGGAGAACCACAAGTACCATAATTACGGATCCGCTGGTACCTGTAATTACACAGCAAAAGCTATATTAAAGAATCACTGAACACACACACACTGTAGAAAGCAAACTTTTATTCATCCATAAATGCACACACACATGTACACACACATGTACACATACTCACCTATGTATCCCTGTAGCCCATTGGCCTTCTTTTCCAGTAGAATAAAAGAAAACATTACTTACTTCACCTCCTATCTGTGGAACAGGTCCTCTTCATTCCATGTACACAGCCTGAGTCTTTGGGAAAAAAAAAACACCCACTTAGTACTGTCTTCTAAGGATAGTACAATGCAAATTATATCTCTGCCACAGGATTTCAGTACAGATATCCTGGGTGTGGAGCGCTCATTGGCTGAGAGAGGCAAGCCTCCCGCATCACAGCCAATGAGAGGTTCACTGATTTCAAAGATGAAAACTGTGCATGCTCTTTTTAAAAATGGCATCTCAGTGCAAATTTTGAAAATGAAAGAAGGTTGCCGCAATCCAAACACGACTCTTTACATCATCGCCTCGAACCCCCGGCAGGCTTATATAAGCGAGTGCTAGGAGATGGCAAGGCAGTCCATAGGCACAGGTGCAGGAGGGAATACCTGCTAAAGCAAAAAGATGCAGGGAATTCCTGGATGGGCAACAGCCATGCAAATAAGCTCAAAGGTCACTGCCCTGGTGAAGACACCATGAAAGCCCTGGGGGAAGCAGAAGCCATGAAAAAGAGCATAAAGGTTGCCGCCCCACAGGTGATGGTGCTAAATAATAAAAATTTAAAACAATGGGTGTCCTTGTTTTATTTTTTTTTTCTTTTACAGGAGAACTATAGGTACCAGCTGGCCCATAGTCACCTGCTGGTAAGTGTGGTTCTCCAAGTACTGGCCTGCTGGCACCTCTAGTCCTACTGCAAAAGAAAATATTTATACCTAAATATGCACTACAGTACACTATCAACCCAACACCCACCGGCCAAGGGTGCCGGGGATAGCCCCAGGCTATTAACCTGGGTCTGGGGTGCCCTGAAGAGGGGGACTCTTTTATTAGGGCGAGGTCCCCAGGGATCCTCAGCCTGGGCTGACTAGTGGTCATTGTTAATGCTTCGGCTGGGGGAACCGGTGAAAGGGTTCCCCTGGCTGTGACATCATCCTCCCTCTGAAAAGTCAGGATGCTGGTGCAGATGAGGGAACAAAGACTAGCACAGTTGGGAGACGACACAGCAGTAAGATTTGGAGAAGATAGAACAGCATGGAGTATAGGAAAAGAAAGTGAACATGCTTAGACAGAGTGTGATAGTTATAGCAACTTGGGACCTGAATGTGTATTCTGAATAACAAGGATGTATGGATTGAGAAGTAAGTTGGAAGCATGAGATATTGTTGAGGTTAACCAATGGGAAGACTGTGGGCACTGAGTGGTATGTGGAAGCAAGGTAACACTGTGGTTATGCGGAATGCATGCATCTTGGAAATTATATATATATATATATATATATATAACCTTCCAAATAAACAGCACTCGGCGACTGATAAAAATGAATAAATCGTGTATAATAAAGTTGACACCAACGTTTCGGGACCAAACGTGTCCCTATGTCAAGGCATATAACAGTGAAATGAAAAATAACTGACCTTAAATGCAGTGAAGAAGCCCGCCATGTGTGAATCACCAAGCACCGGAAATCATTACATATATTAATCTAAGCCGGCATTAGACCCTCCTATGCTGCCACAATGGAACACATATTAAACACTTGGCAACATAAACCATGCATCAGCCACGTACCACTAAGGCCTAATGGCAAAATGTATATACAAAGGGCAGAACTAAATGGAGTGTGAGGTAATGCCGGCATAGATTAAAATATGTAATGCTTATTGTGATTTGCTGCCCTGTTTCCTCACTCTCTCTTGGTGTTATACTATATTTCACGTAAGGGCATCTTTTTATCTTCAGTGTAATTTACGTTTTACCTTTGTACCTATTTGTTCCTTCAGGGCTTCCGTACTGAGTTAGCGTTGCTAGGGCAACGGTACGCAGTCGGCGCCTTGACGTCACACGGGTGTGTTTTTTGGATTTCCGGAGCTTGGTAATTCACACATGGTGGGCTTCTTCACTGCATTTAAGGTCAGTTATTTTTCAATTCACTGTTATATGCCTTGACAAAGGGACACGTTTGGTCCCGAAACATTGGTGTCAACTTTATTATACATGATTTATTCATTTTTATCAGTCTCCAAGTGCCTCTGTTTATTTGGAAGGTTGGATGAAATTTTGTACGGAGGGCACCTGAGCAGCTGAACGTGGAGGGAGAGTGCCGGTCCTAAAGGGATTGTGCATGTATTGGGTACCTACAGTTTTGGAGGTCCCCTGAGTGGGACAAGGCACCCCCGTTTTGGTTTTTTGCATCGTATGTATTTGTATGAAGATTGCCAAGGACATTTGTTTCACTACATGGGATACTGCTGATATCACAGTCACTGGGAGTATCACTTTTATATTTTCAAGTTTACATCCCAGACGAGTACATCATCTATCAACTATCTAGATGTTCTGGTCTCATTAATAATAACCAACTTAATACGGAGGTGTATGTGAAGCCCACTGACAAAAACACTCTGTTGAGGGCCAATAGCCACCATCCAGTGGCTTTGAAAAAAGGTCTCCCTAGGTCTCAAATGATCAGGGTGGCCAGGATTACTAGTAATATCTTGGAGCTAGAACCAGCCCTTGATAAGGTAGTAGACAGGTTCTTGGAATGAGGCTATAGCCCCCGTTTGTTGGCACAACATAAAATGGAAGTCCTTAAAATCTCAAGGGAGAAGCTACTTGCACCTAGTCATAGGGATTTGAAGGGGTGCATCCCTTTTGTAAATGAATATAGCTCTTCCAGTGCGGTCATACCTAGAGCGACAAGGGCTCTGTGGCCGATAGTTTCTACTGACAGAAGTTTACCGTGTTTGAGGTATAAGAAACCACATACCTGTTACACGAGAGCTAAAAACTTAAAGGAGATTGTGGTACACACTGATATCACGGGCTTCGAACAGAGTTCTTCAATTCCTAAGAACTTTGGGTTTTTGGGAAGAAAACCTGGATGTTACTAATGTCTTGGGTGCACCACATGCAACCATATGATAGTGGGGCAGACGTTACAGCACCCTCATTTGGACAGATCTTATAATATTAGACATATTCTTACTTGTACCTCCACATATATAGTGTACTTGATTTTATGTCCTTGCGGGCTGGCTTACGTGGGTAAATCCATTCGTACAGCCAGGGAAAGAATGGCCTTACACAGGTCTGCCATTAAATCTGCTATAGCAGGTAAAACTTCTGAACAACTGGTGGCCAGACATTTCGCTGAAATGAAACACAAGTTGAGTGATTTTAAACATCAGCTGATTGACCATGTTCCCAGGAACCTGAGAGGAGGAGATCGTGCTGGTAAATTATTATGGATGGAGGCACGTTGGATATTCAACCTCAATACAATTAATCCAAGGGGACTGAATGAGCAAATTCAATGGAGTGTTTTTAAATAATGTTGGTGCTGTTTTCAAACTATGCCGGTTTTGTTTTCAAATAATGCCGGTTTTGTTTTGTTTTATTTGTTTTCCTTTATGGGAGGCTATTTATTCTATCATTTTTTCTATTATTCCATCACAGAAATTTTTACATACACACGCATGCACTATGATTTGAGTTTTAACATGTCATGCCATGTTATGCCGTGTTGTGTTGCTTTTTAGTCACGCTAGTGTCTTCCGTATACACTTTTATATTTCTGACACATAACACATTTTTTATAATTCACCACACACTTTTATCATCAGAACGTAGCACTATAGCATCAATCTGGATTGTACAGTACATATTTAAATATACACTTGATTTTATTACCTCACACTCCATTTAGTTCTGCCCTTTGTATATACATTTTGCCATTAGGCCCTTAGTGTTGATGGTACGTGGCTGATGCATAGTTTATGTTGCCAAGTGTTTAATATGTGTTCCATTGGGGCAGTATAGGAGGGTCTAATGCCGGCTTGGATTAATATATGTAATGCTTATTGTGATTTGCTGCCCTGTTTCCTCACTCTCTCTTGGTGTTATACTATATTTCACATAAGGGCATCTTTTTATCTTCAGTGTAATTTACGTTTTACCTTTTATACCTATTTGTCCCTTCAGGGCTTCCGTACTGAATTAGCGTTGCTAGGGCAACGGTACGCGGGGTGTGTTTCTTGGACGTCACACGGGGTGTGTTTCTTGGATTTCCGGTGTTGGTGATTCACACATGGTGGGCTTCTTCACTGCATTTAAGGTCAGTTATTTTTCAATTCACTGTTATATGCCTTGACAAAGGGACACGTTTGGTCCCGAAACATTGGTGTCAACTTTATTATACACGATTTATACATTTTTATCAGTCTCCTAGTGCCTCTGTTTATTTGGAAGGTTGGATGAAATTTTGTACGGAGGGCACCTGAGCAGCTGAACTTGGAGGGAGAGTGCCGGTCCTAAAGGGATTGTGCATGTATTGGGTACCTACAGTTTTGGAGGTCCCCTGAGTGGGACAAGGCACCCCCGTTTTGGTTTTTTGCATCGTATGTATTTGTATGAAGATTGCCAAGGACATTTGTTTCACTACACGGGATACTGCTGATATCACAGTCACTGGGAGTATCACTTTTATATTTTCAAGTTTAATATGGAGCAGAATCGGGGACATAGTGGCAGAGATGAAATACCTGCATACAGTAGTGCGCAGTCCACCAAAGGGGAAATCTTCAGCTTTAATAGTGAAGAGGCGGAGAGAGTTTTGTTTTTAGGAGAAATTATCCCCTTGTGAGAAAGTCAATGAGATTGAGGACATTTATCATCAGTTACTGAAACTCAAACAACGTGAGATTGATTACCTGATGCATGGTATCTCCCTGTCTGATTACTTCAGGGAGAAACTTATTCCTAGAGGATTTAGGGTGCGTAATGTACCCACAATTGGAAGGAGCAATCCAGATTTTTGCAAGAAGTGGATTGGTATCCTCTATAAATGTAGTTTTGATCTGATCCTGTTAGTTACTGAGGAAGCTGGTCGAGAGCTGAAAATTCCAAGGGATAAAATCAGTGTTATTGAGGGTGAGCATCGATCCACCTTACATCTGAAATCAAATACTGTATGGTTGAATAAGTTACAGAAACAATGTGAGAATCATCACAAGGAGTTAGTTAAGTTTAAGAGCAATAAACGGAGAGTGGTGGAGGAAGATTATGATACTAACAGGGTATATAGATGGCTCATGGGTGGCAAACAGGGTAGCCAGAAGGTCCAGTATAATAGATCTAAATCCCAATGGAGAAGACGCAGAGAGAACCAGTCTAAAGATGTAATGACCTCAAATAGTGACAGTGAATTTGCCTGTGTGGATTCGGAAGGCTCCCTCGAGAACACTTTCATCCCTTTAGGGGTGACACCAAGTAACCCAAAAGGGTCAAGAACAAAAGGACGCCCACGACTTAAGGGGAGGCCCCTCGAGCAAAAAACCCTAATTTATAACCTGTCGGATAAGGAACTCAGTGAGGTTGAACTGAGGGTATTAGAGAAGGGACTTTCTTTTGTACCCACTAACCCATTTAATGAATTGAAATGGCAAATAGATCTTTTTCGATTTGTCCGTAAATTAAGATTGCAGGAATACTTTCAGTCACATGAAGACTATACTAGAAATTCTCCACATTCTGAGTTCCTTAATAAAAGAAACATTTCTAACTTCAATCCACAATCCAGTAACTCGTCTATTAAAGCCTTTGTAAGATTACTGGATGAATCTGTCATTAAATATATGGTGGCTTCATCCAATAAAAATTTCAACTTATCCAAAATTGAATGGACTGCCCTCAAACAACTGGGAGCCTATAGAGATATCATTATCCAACCCGCCGATAAGGGGGGCGGGGTGGTCATTATGAATCTCTCTGATTACAAGGAGGAAATTACCAACCAATTAATGGATACTACTATGTACGAACTATTAACATGTGATCCTACGGAAGAATTTAAAAATGAGATTGATCTCCTGTTGGATACGGCGATGTTAGAGGGCTTAATTACAAAGAAGATTTGCTAAGCATTAAAACAAGAGTTCCCGGTGGTACCGGTTTTCTTTACAGTTCCTAAGATCCATAAAAGTTTGATCAAGCCTCCAGGGAGACCAATCATATCGGCCAGGAATTCCATCTTTCAACCTATTTCTATGTTTTTGGATAAAATGTTGCAACCACTGATTGTGAAGCAAAGGGGCTTTATTAAGGACACTACTGATTTTCTCCTTAACAGTAAGACTATTGAGACAGTACTGGAGGGTACTATTTTATGCATGATGGACATTTGTAGCCTCTACACCAGTATACCACATGGGCTAGGATTAGCATGCATGAGGGATTTCCTAATTAAAGAGAACTTTAATTCATTGAACCTTGATCTGTTTATGAAATTACTTGAACTCACGTTGACGAGGAATTTTTTCCTGTTTAATGGCAATTTTTATCGCCAAATTAGTGGATGTGCGATGGGGAGCAACGTCTCGCCATCCTTTGCCAACATCTTTATGTTCAGTGAAGAACTAGACATGTTTTTTTCAAACGAGGCAATTTCCAGTTACATCTTCGCCTATTCAAGATATATAGACAATGTTTTTATACTCTGGACAGGGAGTATGGATATGCTAGTCTCTCTAGTGGATACAGCAATTCCAGAGATTCTCCAATCAGAGTTACATCCCAGACGAGTACATCATCTATCAACTATCTAGATGTTCTGGTCTCCATTAATAATAACCAACTTAATACGGAGGTGTATGTGAAGCCCACTGACAAAAACACTCTGTTGAGGGCCAATAGCCACCATCCAGAGGCTTTGAAAAAAGGTCTCCCTAGGTCTCAAATGATCAGGGTGGCCAGGATTACTAGTAATATCTTGGAGCTAGAACCAGCCCTTGATAAGGTAGTAGACAGGTTCTTGGAATGAGGCTATAGCCCCCGTTTGTTGGCACAACATAAAATGGAAGTCCTTAAAATCTCAAGGGAGAAGCTACTTGCACCTAGTCATAGGGATTTGAAGGGATGCATCCCTTTTGTAAATGAATATAGCTCTTCCAGTGCGGTCATACCTAGAGCGACAAGGGCTCTGTGGCCGATAGTTTCTACTGACAGAAGTTTACCTGTTTTAGGTATAAGAAACCACTTACCTGTTACACGAGAGCTAAAAACATAAAGGAGATTGTGGTACACACTGATATCACGGGCTTCGAACAGAGTTCTTCAATTCCTAAGAACTTTGGGTTTTTGGGAAGAAAACCTGGATGTTACTAATGTCTTGGGTGCACCACATGCAACCATATGATAGTGGGGCAGACGTTACAGCACCCTCATTTGGACAGATCTTATAATATTAGACATATTCTTACTTGTACCTCCACATATATAGTGTACTTGATTTTATGTCCTTGCGGGCTGGCTTACGTGGGTAAATCCATTCGTACAGCCAGGGAAAGAATGGCCTTACACAGGTCTGCCATTAAATCTGCTATAGCAGGTAAAACTTCTGAACAACTGGTGGCCAGACATTTCGCTGAAATGAAACACAAGTTGAGTGATTTTAAACATCAGCTGATTGACCATGTTCCCAGGAACCTGAGAGGAGGAGATCGTGCTGGTAAATTATTATGGATGGAGGCACGTTGGATATTCAACCTCAATACAATTAATCCAAGGGGACTGAATGAGCAAATTCAATGGAGTGTTTTTAAATAATGTTGGTGCTATTTTCAAACTATGCCGGTTTTGTTTTCAAATAATGCCGGTTTTGTTTGTTTTATTTGTTTTCCTTTATGGGAGGCTATTTATTCTATAATTTTTTCTATTATTCCATCACAGAAATTTTTACATACACACGCATGCACTATGATTTGAGTTTTAACATGTCATGCCATGTTATGCCGTGTTGTGTTGCTTTTTAGTCACGCTAGTGTCTTCCGTATACACTTTTATATTTCTGACACATAACACATTTTTTATAATTCACCACACACTTTTATCATCAGAACGTAGCACTATAGCATCAATCTGGATTGTACAGTACATATTTAAATATACACTTGATTTTATTACCTCACACTCCATTTAGTTCTGCCCTTTGTATATACATTTTGCCATTAGGCCCTTAGTGTTGATGGTACGTGGCTGATGCATAGTTTATGTTGCCAAGTGTTTAATATGTGTTCCATTGGGGCAGTATAGGAGGGTCTAATGCCGGCTTGGATTAATATATGTAATGCTTATTGTGATTTGCTGCCCTGTTTCCTCACTCTCTCTTGGTGTTATACTATATTTCACGTAAGGGCATCTTTTTATCTTCAGTGTAATTTACGTTTTACCTTTTATACCTATTTGTCCCTTCAGGGCTTCCGTACTGAATTAGCGTTGCTAGGGCAACGGTACGCAGTCGGCGCCTTGACGTCACACGGGGTGTGTTTCTTGGATTTCCGGTGTTGGTGATTCACACATGGCGGGCTTCTTCACTGCATTTTAGGTCAGTTATTTTTCATTGTACTGCTATATGCCTTGACAAAGGGACACGTTTGGTCCCGAAACGATGGTGTCAACTTTATTATACACGATTTATTCATTTTTATCAGTCTCCGAGTGCCTCTGTTTATTTGGAAGGTTGGATGAAATTTTGTACGGAGGGCACCTGAGCAGCTGAACGCGGAGGGAGAGTGCCGGTCCTAAAGGGATTGTATATATATATATATATATATATATATATATCAGAGACCACCTTTAAACAAAGGGATCAGTTGGCACTCAGCGGGCTTCAAACAGCAAAATAGTGGTTTATTTCCATAACAATCAATGTTTCAAGACCACATAGGTCTTTTCATCAGGATATATCCTGATATAAAAGGGATCAGGCTGAGTGTGGCTGAGTGCCGCCTGATCCCTTTGTTTGAAGGGGGTCGCGGATGTGTACATTTATTTTGGATGGCACCTCAGCATAATTTCAACTATACGAGTGCCCCCCTACTGGATTTGCTATACACACAGTGTATATATATATATATATATATATATATATATATATATATATGTATATATATATATATTAAAAAAACCTTTATTATGTCACATTTCTACAAATGTGCATGGTGACTTCAGATTTTGTGCACTTATACCTACCTTCTGTACAATCTCTAGATTTCAATCTAATCTTGCACTTTTTTCAGAGTTATTTTTAGTGCTGTTTTTTGAGGGATCTCGAAGAAAACAATATAAATGAAACTACAAAATTGAAAAAAAAAAATAATAACTATTAAACACATTACAGAAATATACGCTTAATTATGCAAACATTTGTTCAATGGAGAATATCCAATTCTACCTTCACCAAATTTCAATTTAATATATATTTAATCTCTAGGATAAATAACTATTTTTTTAACCAAATTTTAATATTTAAAAACTGATAAACTACCAACATAACAGCTCAGATCATGTTGCAGATAAACTTTATAAACTATATATATGCTTGCGATTTTTTGACAATTAAAACACAGCTTCAAATAACAATATATTGAGTTTTGATTCTCTAGTCTTATATTGCAAACCTTTATATTTATCAAGTTTAAGCCTTACTACTATTTAATTTTTTATATTTTTAATATTACCATAATGATAACAATTTGTTATTAAAAAACATGCTAACCTGATTTTTGGTTAATAGTGTGTCCCTGTTCTCTACTTCCAGTTTGATTGTGCTTTTTCAATCCTTTAGTTTTGCATCCAGGCTCAAAAGTTATCCTAGATGGTCCTGCTGAAAAATGAGCCAAGAAATTTTAAGTTATAAAATTTGGAATAGATGTAATAAACTGAGTGCAAGTAACAAAACCAAAAAATATTACACAAACCAAAATTTCTTCTGTATCAATCCCATCTGGGATGCCCATCACTGCATTTGGGGATAATTTAACTTGATGATTATTCTCCCAATCACAAAAATTATTTAAAAGAAATGATTTTAAGTGGTCCACCGCCTCCAGCTTTGTCCAGCAGGACAAATAACACCACCGTGGGGTTAGAAATTTCAAAAGCAGATAGAGTGGTGCATGTGGCCTAATTCCGCTATACATAAACATATCCCTGGTCATCAAAATAATCTACTATTGCACATATCCCTGTTTAAATACAACAAATTCTATTGCACATATACTTGTTAACCTACACCATCTACAATTGCAAAAAACCCTATACCCCTACAACATTTACTATTGCACATATCCCTGCTCACCTACACCATTTACTATTGCACATAACCCTGCTCACACCATCTACTATTCCACACAACCCTGCTCACACCATCTACTATTGCACATAACCCTGCTCACACCATCTACTATTGAACATAACCCTGCTCACACCATCTGTTATTGCACATAACCCTGCTCACCTACACCATCTACTATAGCACATAAACCTGCTCACTTATACCATCTAGTATTGCACATATCCCTGATCACCTACACCATCTACTATTGCACATATCCCTGCTCACCTACACCATCTACTATAGCACATATCCCTGCTCACCTACACCATTTACTATTGCACATAACCCTGCTCACACCATCTACTATTGCACATATCCCTGCTCACACCATCTACTATTACACATAACCCTGCTCACACCATCTACTATTGCACATATCCCTGCTCACACCATCTACTATTACACATAACCCTGCTCACACCATCTACTATTGCACATATCCCTGCTCACCTACACCATCTACTATTGCACATATCCCTGCTCACCTACACCATCTACTATAGCACATATCCCTGCTCACCTACACCATTTACTATTGCACATAACCCTGCTCACACCATCTACTATTGCACACAACCCTGCTCACACCATCTTCTATTGCACATAACCATGCTCACACCATCTACTATTGCACATAACCCTGCTCACACCATCAGTTATTGCACATAACCCTGCTCACCTACACCATCTACTATAGCACATAACCCTGCTCACCTACACCATCTACTATTGCACATATCCCTGCTCACACCATCTACTATTGCACATAACCCTGCTCACCTACACCATCTACTATTGCACATAACCCTGCTCACTTACACCATCTACTATAGCACATATCCCTGCTCACCTACACCATCTACTATTGCACATAACCCTGCTCACACCATCTACTATTGCACATATCCCTGCTCACCTACACCATCTACTATTGCACATGACCCTGCTCACTTACACCATCTACTATTGCACATATCCCTGATCACCTACATCATCTACTATAGCACATAACCCTGCTCACTTACACAATCTACTATTGCACATATCCCTGATCACCTACACCATCTACTATTGCACATATCCCTGCTCACCTACACCATCTACTATAGCACATATCCCTGCTCACCTACACCATTTACTAATGCACATAACCCTGCTCACACCATCTACTATTGCACAAATCCCTGCTCACACCATCTACTATTGCACATAACCCTGCTCACACCATCTACTATTGCACATATCCCTGCTCACCTACACCATCTACTATAGCACATATTCCTGCTCACCTACACCATTTACTATTGCACATAACCCTGCTCACACCATCTACTATTGCACATATCCCTGCTCACACCATCTACTATTGCACATAACCCTGCTTACACCATCTACTATTGCACATAACCCTGCTCACCTACACCATCTACTATTGCACATAACCCTGCTCACTTACACCATCTACTATTACACATATCCCTGATCACCTACATCATCTACTATAGCACATAACCCTGCTCACTTACACCATCTACTATTGCACATATCCCTGATCACCTACACCATCTACTATTGCACATATCCCTGCTCACCTACACCATCTACTATAGCACATATCCCTGCTCACCTACACCATTTACTATTGCACATAACCCTGCTCACACCATCTACTATTGCACATATCCCTGCTCACACCATCTACTATTGCACATAACCCTGCTCACACCATCTACTATTGCACATATCCCTGCTCACCTACACCATCTACTATTGCACATATCCCTGCTCACCTACACCATCTACTATAGCACATATCCCTGCTCACCTACACCATTTACTATTGCACATAACCCTGCTCACACCATCTACTATTGCACACAACCCTGCTCACACCATCTACTATTGCACATAACCCTGCTCACACCATCTATTATTGCACATAACCCTGCTCACCTACACCATCTGTTATTGCACATAACCCTGCTCACCTACACCATCTACTATAGCACATAACCCTGCTCACTTACACCATATACTATTGCCCATATCCCTGCTCACCTACACCATCTACTATTGCACATATCCCTGCTCACACCATCTACTATTGCACATAACCCTGCTCACCTACACCATCTACTATTGCACATAACCCTGCTCACTTACACCATCTACTATTGCCCATATCCCTGCTCACCTACACCATCTACTTTTGCACATATCCCTGCTCACACCATCTACTATTGCACATAACCCTGCTCACCTACACCATCTACTATTGCACATATCCCTGCTCACACCATCTACTATTGCACATAACCCTGCTCACCTACACAATCTACTATTGCACATAACCCTGCTCACTTACACCATCTACTATTGCACATATCCCTGATCACCTACATCATCTACTATAGCACATAACCCTGCTCACTTACACAATCTACTATTGCACATATCCCTGATCACCTACACCATCTACTATTGCACATATCCCTGCTCACCTACACCATCTACTATAGCACATATCCCTGCTCACCTACACCATTTACTATTGCATATAACCCTGCTCACACCATCTACTATTGCACATATCCCTGCTCACACCATCTACTATTGCACATAACCCTGCTCACCTACACCATCTACTATAGCACATATCCCTGCTCACCTACACCATTTACTATTGCACATAAGCCTGCTCACACCATCTACTATTGCACATATCCCTGCTCACACCATCTACTATTGCACATAACCCTGCTTACACCATCTACTATTGCACATAACCCTGCTCACCTACACCATCTACTATTGCACATAACCCTGCTCACTTACACCATCTACTATAGCACATATCCCTGATCACCTACATCATCTACTATAGCACATAACCCTGCTCACTTACACCATCTACTATTGCACATATCCCTGATCACCTACCCCATCTACTATAGCACATAACCCTGCTCACTTACACCATCTACTATTGCCCATATCCCTGCTCACCTACACCATCTACTATTGCACATATCCCTGCTCACACCATCTACTATTGCACATAACCCTGCTCACCTACACCATCTACTATTGCACATAACCCTGCTCACTTACACCATCTACTATTGCACATATCCCTGCTCACCTACACCATCTACTATTGCACATAACCCTGCTCACACCATCTACTATTGCACATAACCCTGCTCACCTACACCATCTACTATTGCACATAACCCTGCTCACTTACACCATCTACTATTGCACATATCCCTGATCACCTACATCATCTATTATTGCACATAACCCTGCTCTCGAAAAAAACATCTACTATAGTACATATTCCTGCTCTCCTACACCCTCTACTATAGCACATAACCCTGCTCACACCATCTACTATTGCACATAACCCTGCTCACACCATCTGTTATTGCACATAACCCTGCTCACCTACACCATCTACTATAGCACATAAACCTGCTCACTTATACCATCTAGTATTGCACATATCCCTGATCACCTACACCATCTACTATTGCACATATCCCTGCTCACCTACACCATCTACTATAGCACATATCCCTGCTCACCTACACCATTTACTATTGCACATAACCCTGCTCACACCATCTACTATTGCACATATCCCTGCTCACACCATCTACTATTACACATAACCCTGCTCACACCATCTACTATTGCACATATCCCTGCTCACCTACACCATCTACTATTGCACATATCCCTGCTCACCTACACCATCTACTATAGCACATATCCCTGCTCACCTACACCATTTAATATTGCACATAACCCTGCTCACACCATCTACTATTGCACACAACCCTGCTCACACCATCTTCTATTGCACATAACCATGCTCACACCATCTACTATTGCACATAACCCTGCTCACACCATCAGTTATTGCACATAACCCTGCTCACATACACCATCTACTATAGCACTTAACCCTGCTCACCTACACCATCTACTATTGCACATATCCCTGCTCACACCATCTACTATTGCACATAACCCTGCTAACCTACACCATCTACTATTGCACATAACCCTGCTCACTTACACCATCTACTATAGCACATATCCCTGCTCACCTACACCATCTACTATTGCACATAACCCTGCTCACACCATCTACTATTGCACATATCCCTGCTCACCTACACCATCTACTATTGCACATGACCCTGCTCACTTACACCATCTACTATAGCACATAACCCTGCTCACTTACACAATCTACTATTGCACATATCCCTGATCACCTACACCATCTACTATTGCACATATCCCTGCTCACCTACACCATATACTATAGCACATATCCCTGCTCACCTACACCATTTACTAATGCACATAACCCTGCTCACACCATCTACTATTGCACAAATCCCTGCTCACACCATCTACTATTGCACATAACCCTGCTCACACCATCTACTATTGCACATATCCCTGCTCACCTACACCATCTACTATAGCACATATTCCTGCTCACCTACACCATTTACTATTGCACATAACCCTGCTCACACCATCTACTATTGCACATATCCCTGCTCACACCATCTACTATTGCACATAACCCTGCTTACACCATCTACTATTGCACATAACCCTGCTCACCTACACCATCTACTATTGCACATAACCCTGCTCACTTACACCATCTACTATTGCACATATCCCTGATCACCTACATCATCTACTATAGCACATAACCCTGCTCACTTACACCATCTACTATTGCACATATCCCTGATCACCTACACCATCTACTATTGCACATATCCCTGCTCACCTACACCATCTACTATAGCACATATCCCTGCTCACCTACACCATTTACTATTGCACATAACCCTGCTCACACCATCTACTATTGCACATATCCCTGCTCACACCATCTACTATTGCACATAACCCTGCTCACACCATCTACTATTGCACATATCCCTGCTCACCTACACCATCTACTATTGCACATATCCCTGCTCACCTACACCATCTACTATAGCACATATCCCTGCTCACCTACACCATTTACTATTGCACATAACCCTGCTCACACCATCTACTATTGCACACAACCCTGCTCACACCATCTACTATTGCACATAACCCTGCTCACACCATCTATTATTGCACATAACCCTGCTCACCTACACCATCTGTTATTGCACATAACCCTGCTCACCTACACCATCTACTATAGCACATAACCCTGCTCACTTACACCATCTACTATTGCCCATATCCCTGCTCACCTACACCATCTACTATTGCACATATCCCTGCTCACACCATCTACTATTGCACATAACCCTGCTCACCTACACCATCTACTATTGCACATATCCCTGCTCACACCATCTACTATTGCACATAACCCTGCTCACCTACACCATCTACTATTGCACATAACCCTGCTCACTTACACCATCTACTATTGCACATATCCCTGATCACCTACATCATCTACTATAGCACATAACCCTGTTCACTTACACAATCTACTATTGCACATATCCCTGATCACCTACACCATCTACTATTGCACATACCCTGCTCACCTACACTATCTACTATAGCACATATCCCTGCTCACCTACACCATTTACTATTGCACATAACCCTGCTCACACCATCTACTATTGCACATATCCCTGCTCACACCATCTACTATTGCACATAACCCTGCTCACCTACACCATCTACTATAGCACATATCCCTGCTCACCTACACCATTTACTATTGCACATAAGCCTGCTCACACCATCTACTATTGCACATATCCCTGCTCACACCATCTACTATTGCACATAACCCTGCTTACACCATCTACTATTGCACATAACCCTGCTCACCTACACCATCTACTATTGCACATAACCCTGCTCACTTACACCATCTACTATTGCACATATCCCTGATCACCTACATCATCTACTATAGCACATAACCCTGCTCACTTACACCATCTACTATTGCACATATCCCTGATCACCTACCCCATCTACTATTGCACATATCCCTGCTCACCTACACCATCTACTATAGCACATATCCCTGCTCACCTACACCATATACTATTGCACATAACCCTGCTCACACCATCTACTATTGCACACAACTCTGCTCACACCATCTACTATTGCACATATCCCTGCTCACACCATCTACTATTGCACATAACCCTGCTCACACCATCTACTATTGCACATATCCCTGCTCACCTACACCATCTACTATTGCACATATCCCTGCTCACCTACACCATCTACTATAGCACATATCCCTGCTCACCTACACCATTTACTATTGCACATAACCCTGCTCACACCATCTACTATTGCACACAACTCTGCTCACACCATCTACTATTGCACATAACCCTGCTCACACCATCTACTATTGCACATAACCCTGCTCACACCATCTGTTATTGCACATAACCCTGCTCACCTACACCATCTACTATAGCACATAACCCTGCTCACTTACACCATCTACTATTGCCCATATCCCTGCTCACCTACACCATCTACTATTGCACATATCCCTGCTCACCTACACCATCTACTATTGCACATATCCCTGCTCACACCATCTACTATTGCACATAACCCTGCTCACACCATCTACTATTCCACATAACCCTGCTCACTTACACCATCTACTATTGCACATATCCCTGCTCACCTACACCATCTACTATTGCACATAACCCTGCTCACACCATCTACTATTGCACATAACCCTGCTCACCTACACCATCTACTATTGCACATAACCCTGCTCACTTACACCATCTACTATTGCACATACCCCTGCTCACCTACACCATCTACTATTGCACATATCCCTGATCACCTACATCATCTACTATTGCACATAACCCTGCTCACTTACACCATCTATTATTGCACATAACCCTGCTCTCGAAAAAACCATCTACTATAGTACATATTCCTGCTCTCCTACACCCTCTACTATAGCACATAACCCTGCTCTCCAAAACTATCTACTGTAGGACATATCCTTGTACACCTACATCATCTACAATTGCACATAACCCTGCTCACTTACACCATCTACTATTGCACTTATCTCTTCTCACCTACACCATCTACTATTGCACATATCCCTGCTCTTGAAAAAAACATCTACTATTGCACATATTCCTGCTTTCCTAAACCCTCTACTAAAGCACATAACTCTGCTCTCCAAAACCCTCTACTATAGCACAATTGATAATTGGTGCAGCCCCTTGCTGAATAATTAATATTTGGTGCAGCCCCTGGCTGAAGAATTGATAATTGGCACAGTCACTACCTGAATAATTGATAGTTGGTGCAGCCCCTGGCTGAAGAATTGATAATTGGTGCAGCCACTGACTGAACTGATAATTGGTGCAGCCCTTGGCTGAAGAATTGATAATTGGTGCAGCCCCTGGCTGAGGAATTGATAGTTGGTGCAGCCCCTGGCTGAAGAATTGATAATTGGTGCAGTCACTGGCTGAATTGATAGTTGGTGCAGCCCCTGGCTTAAGAATTGATAATTGGCACATCTCCTGGCTGAAGAATTGATAATTGGCGCAGTCACTGGCTGAATTGGTAATTGGTGCAGCCCCTGGCAGAAGAATTGATAATTGGTGCAGCCCCTGGCAGAATAATTGATAATTGGTGCAGCCACTGGCTGAATTGATAATTGGTGCATCCCCTGGCTGATGAATTGATAATTGGTGCAGCCCCTGGCTGAAGAATTGATTATTGGTGCAGCCACTGGCTGAAGAATTGACAGTTTGTAGTTAATTGTTGATGCAGTCTCCGGGCTGAGTAGTAGTGGAATACAGAGCTATGATTAGTCTGCAACAGCCTTGAGCCCTAGAACTTTTGGCAAGTTGCAACCATTATAGCCTTGAGGGCTGGTGAGGTGTGATGACAGCTGGCCTTTGGACCGAGAAGCAAGATGTGGCCTTTGGGTCATGTAGCAGCCTTAAGGGCTGAGAACCCTTGGCTGAATGTCACTGTTATACGACTTGTGCCTTCAGGTTGACACAACAAGCAGCAATTGGTTCAGAATTTTCTTTAATAAAAATGAAAGGTGCATGCAGGAGATGCTGTCTGTGGCCATTACAATTTCTGGACATTCATAAACCATAACATTAAAATATCAGGCAGCAATGCCCCAACCAGCACATAATGGAAAGGAAAAAGGTGCAAGATGGAATTGTCCTTGGGCCCTCCAACCCACCCTTATGTTGTATATATGAAACAGGACATTCACAGTTTAACAAACCAATCACTTCAGCGACAGGGACTGCCACTTGTGGCTGAAATTATTGGATTGTTTGGACCCCCCACAAAACAAGCTGCCAATGCGCAGTGGACATTGGTGGCAATGATACCATACACAAACTGGCTTTACAATACATTAGATGTCATCATCATCATCCCCATCAGTGTGTGTATCCTCCTCTTCACACAATATGAATTCATCCCCGCTGGAATCCACCATTACAGAGTCAGACGCTAATGTCTTTTTTGGACTTAAGTGCTGGTAAAGGTCTTCCTCGTGGAATTTGTAATTCATTTTGATGAACATCATCTTTTCCACATTTTGGGGAAGTAACCTTCTATGACGATCACTGACAAGGTTCCCGGCTGCGCTGAAAACTCTTTCAGTGTACACACTGGAGGGTGGGCAACTTAAGTACAGCAAAGCCAGTTTGTGTAAGGGACTCCAAATTGCCTCTTTTTCCTGCCAGTAGTAAAATGGACTGTCTGACATGCCTATTTGGATGCAATCCCTAAAATAGTCACCCACCATTCTCTGAATTGTGACCGTATCAGACAAAGTCACGGTAGACATGTCACTCATTGTAGGCAGTTCTTTCAGACCCAACCAGATGACATTAGATTTTGCTGACTGATCTGCATCACCAGTGGGTCTCTTAGGAAAATTTAGTTTTTTCCTGGCAGCTGTAAAAGCTGAAGGAGGAGATACTGCCATGTCACATTCCACTTGAGCTGACAATTTTTTCATCACCAGCTCTTTGCATCTTTTCAGATTTATGTCCATAAGAAAGAAAGACACAAGGTATGACTTAAACTTAGGATCAAGTATGGTCGCCAAAATAAAGTGATCTGATTTCAAGAGACTGACGACCCTTGGATCCTGTCAAAGCAAATGAATGGCTTGATCTACAAGTCCCACATACTTAGCGGAATCACTATGTTTCATCTCCTCCAGTTTCTTCAGCTGCTTTTGCAAAAGTCTGATTGGGGAATGACCTGACTCAAGCTGGCAGTGTCCGAACTAATGTCACATGTGGCAAGTTCAAAGGGTTTGAGAACCTTGCATAACACAGAAATTAATCTCCACTGCGCTTGACTAAGGTGCATTCCTGCTCCTCTCCCTATGTCATAGACCGTATTATAACCTTGGACGGCCTTTTTCTGCTCCTCCATCCGCTGAAGCATATAGAGGGTAGAATTCCACCTAGTTACTACCTCTTGCTTCAGCTGATGGCAGGGCAAATTCAACAGTTCTTGCTGGTGCTGCAACCTTTGACACGCAGTTGCTGAATGTCGAAAATGCCCAGAAATCTTTCGGGCCAACAAGAGCATCTCCTGCACGCCCCTGTCATTTTTAAAAAAAAGTTGCACCACCAAATAATTTGTGTGAGTAAAACATGGGATGTGATCGAATTCTCCCACATGTAATGCTCACACAATATTGCTGACATTGAGCCTGATTCAGACCCACTCGCGAGCGGCTGTCCGCTCGCAAGTGGGTCGATGTTATGGACTGAGCATGCGCACGACGGAGGGAGCTCCGTCGTGCGCATGCGCCAGACGTGACGAGCGAAGGAAAGTCCTTCGCTCATTGTGTCCGATCAAAGGGGGCGTGCTGTCAATGTTGATTGACAGCACGCCCCCTTTGGTGGGCGTGCCGGGGGCGTGCCTCCCTGACGGGGGCGTTCCCACGGGAACGCCTCCCGTCAGAAGCCGGCCCACTGACATCACTAGTGATGTCAGTGGGAGTGATTTTGGCTCTGATAGAGCCAAAATCACTCCATAGCTTGCGGTTGAAAACCTCAACCGCAGGCTCCGGCTCGCAAATTCGATGGTCGCGATGGTCTCGACCATCGCGACCATCACAATGCACGCTCGTATAGCCTGTGGGTGGTGACCCACAGCTATACGACCGTCCAGGAGGACGCTCCATGAAAATGGAGGCCGGCCCTCATTCAGAGCGTGCGCTCTGCTCAGAGCGTACGGCTCTGAATGAGGGCCATTGTCAGAAATCACAAATCCCAAGGAAAGTCTAAGTGGGGTAAGCCATTGTGCAATGATTTCCCTGAGTTTCTCTAAGAAGTTCTCAGCGGTAAGCCTCTTACTGAAACCGGTGATACACAGAGTAGCCTGCCCCTGAATGCGCTGGCATTTGTTAGATGATGCTGCTGTTTGCATTGTTGGAGGCAATACACCTACCAAGTGGGTTGTCACAGTCATGTAATCTTTAGTTTGCCCTTACCCATTGTCCACATCTCTGTGGTTAAGTGGACAGTGGGCACAACAGCAATTCGGAGGACATTAATATGTGTTTTTTAATGCCCTTGTACAGATTGGGAATTGCTATTCCAGAGAAGTGGAATCTAGAAGGCATATTGTACTGGAGACACAGGACCTCCATTAACTGGGTAAAACCCACTGTATTAATGGCAGACACTGGATGCACATCTAATACCAGCATAGCTGTTATGGCATCAGTAATCCGATGTGCAGCTGGGTGTTTGCTGTCATACTTGTTCACCAATGCAAAGGACTGTGTGACAGTGAATTGTTTGGTTGAACTTTCTGAACTACTAAAAGTAGTCTTTTACCTGGTCCCCTTCTGTGATGAAGATCCACTTATAGCAACAGCAGTAGCAGCAGCAGCAGGTGTAACACTCAAGGATCCTTCTAAGGAACAATGGATAGGAGAGAAGTCAGTTCTTATGATATTGGATGCAGGACTAATTCCGATCATGAATGAGGATGTTGATGATGATGCAGGTGTTGGTGGTGGATAGTGCAGGCACTTGGAACCAGATAGAAAGGAGCAGCTTGGTGACACTGGACTGATTATTGTTTGTATTTTTGTCCCCAAAGTTTCAATACCGTTTTTGATTTGATGATTGTGCTGCAAGTGGCATAAAAGGGAAGAGGTTCCAAGATGGTTAAGGTCCTTACCTCTGCTCACTGTTACTTGGCAATGGTCACAAATGGCTTCTAAAAAGTTGTCTAAATTTGGGTGGAAATGATTCCACACTTGAGAAGTGGATTTTTTGGTCCTTTGCTCAGGCGTGGCAACAATGGGATTTTTCCCACCATGGGCAATAACTGTTGCCTGATTTACAGTTTTTACACAAACATCCTCACCATCAGTATCCTCATCATCATCAACATCCTCATGATCCTTGTTGTTATCGCCAACTAGATAAATATCCTCCTCATGCAATTTCACAGAAGCATCCTCGATTTCTTCTTCAGAAAGCACACAAATGGTGGAAGGAGGATCTTCTTCAAGTACAGTATTACTAGAAAGGTCAGGCTCACACATGCCAACAGCAGACACACTTGGACTTTCATTGGGGATTTGTGATTTTTCAGAGCACAAGGTTTGTTCTGGTGTCTTTAACAATTAAACATTTTTTTGTACCTCTCCTACAAGCAGAGGGGCTTAAATTATCATTAGAACCATCAGTCATCATAAATACAGGCCAATGCCTTATCCTTTCCTTGCCACTTTATGTATGGCATATTGCCAATTTTGTGTTTCTCTAAAGCTGACTTAGCTTTCAATTTTTTTGCTTTAACATGGTGAAAGTTGATTTTTTTAGACTGACTTTTTGGCCTGACTTAAGCCCTGGTACATTGGCCTTCATAGATGACGTTGATGGCATTGCATCATCATCATGACTGCTCCTGGCAGCTACAAGACTGGTATGTGGTTCCTGTTCTTCAGTCATGTGACTGTCCTCCATACTCACTACACACAACCACACAAATTTTTTTTTTGGAACACTGGGGTAAACCCCTGAAAAAGGCAGCATCCTCTTGACAGACAGCAGCACAGCACCCCTGTGCACCTACGCCAATGACAGGTGTGGCTAACATGCACACAATTTTTTTATGGTCAGCAGCCCCTTGATAGACAGCAGCACAGTACCCCTGTGCACCTATGCCGATGACAGGTGTGCTAACATGCACACAAAAATGTTTATTTCTTTTATTTTATTGAACACTGGGGTTGAACCCCTGAAAGAGACAGCAGCCCCCCTGCGTACCTACGCCAATGACAGGTGTGGCTAACATGCACACAAACAAAATGTTTTTTTTTGGCCAGCAGCCCCTTGACAGACAGCAGCACAGCAGCCCTGCGCACCTGCGCTGATGACAGGTGTGGCTAACATGCACAGAAAAAAAACAGGTTTTTTTTCTGGGCCAGCAGCCCCTTGATAGATAGCAGCACAGCACCCCTGCGCACCTACACTGATGACAGGTGTGCTAACATGCACACAATTTTTTATTTTTTTTTATTTGAACACTGGGGGTGAACCCCTGAAAGAGAAAGCAGCCCCTTGACAGACAGCAGCACAGCACCCCTGTGCACCTATGCCAATAACAGGTGTGGCTATAATGCACACCAAAAAAATTGTTTTTTTTTGGCCAGCAGCCCCTTGACAGACAGCAGCACAGCACCCCTGTGCACCTACGCCAATGACAGGTGTGGCTAACACTCACACAAAAAAATAGATTTTCTTGGGCCAGCAGCCCCTTGGCAGACAGCAGCACAGCACCCCTGCACAGTTACGTGGATGACAGGTGTGGCTGTTTATTTTTATTTGAACACTGGGGGTGAACCCCTGAAATAGACAGCAGCCCCTTGACAGACAGCAGCACAGCACCCCTGCACTGATGACAACTGTGGCTAACACACACACAATTTTTTTTTCAAACTGGGGGTGGGTGAAGAGCACCCCTGAAGGACAGAGCACCCACTGGACAACACAGCACTATAGCCAGCCAGCCCCTAAGGACAGGACAACAGCCAGCCCCTATGGACAGGACAACAGCCAGCCCCTCTATAGACAACAGCCAGCCAGTCCTTATGGACAGGACAACAGCCAGCCAGCCCCTCTATAGACAACAGCCAGCCAGCCCCTATGGACAGGACAATAGCCAGCCCCTCTATAGACAACAGCCAGCCCCTATGGGCAGGACAAAAGCCAGCCAGTCCCTCTATAGATAACAGCCAGCCATTATAGACAGGACAACAGCCAGCCCCTCTATAGACAACAGCCAGCCCTTATGGACAGGACAACAGCCAGCCCCTATATGGACAACAGTAGCCAACTCCTATGCACAGTGTCAGCATGCAACAGCAACAGCACAGATCCCAGCTCCCTCCTTCTACACTCCCACAGCCGGAATTAAAAAATGGCGGCGCTCACGGGACCTTTATAGAATCTAAAACCCACGAGAATCCGACAGTGGAATGATGACATTTTGCCCCGTTTTCGATGCATTAGGTGGGAAAACCTGAGCCTACTCGGATCTGCCTCAGATCCCCGAAGTTCGGGTGGTTTCGGATCTCTGAGATCCGAACCTGCTCATCCCTAGTCTTCTGCACTAGGCCAACGAATAATGTTATACATCAAGATTGCCCTCAGCAGAAAAAAGGTTCCCCTCTGTTCTAAATGATAAGGCATGGCTTTTTTCATTACAGGTACTCACCAAATGGCTGCACACAGGGAGGTGTCTGTAGTGAGGGTGGAATTTGAGAGAGTTGTTTCTCCCTACTCCCAAGAGAAGGTGACGGCGGTGGTGTCTGACTGGCAGATTGGCATGCTGAAGATGGACCTTAAAGAAATGTAGCATGTGTAAATTGCAAGCCAACAATGTGTTTAGTCATTTGCCAAAGGCATAATCTGGAAAATGTATTTACCTTGTTGATCGTCATCCTGCCTCAAGGGTGGTTGGACTGCTTTTGTCTTCCCACTAACACATTTACCTGTAATTTTATATTGTGATATTATAACAAACTGCATTAATATATAAAACATTTGTTTTCATGAAAAAGAAAAATGCTAACACATTCAAGGACATTTGTACCAAACAATGAGAGAAAACCATTGTACATTGTACAAAACAATAGCAGAACAGACAAGCAACTGAACTTAGTATAGGCTAATGTTTTGACTTTTGCACATGTCAACACAGTTGTAACCAGGACTGGTGCTACCATTAGGCATCTTTAGGTGGCTGCCTAGGGGTGTGGTCACTGGAGGGCGCTGCTGAGTCCACAAAAAAAAGGATGTCTCTTTCAGTCCCGCACAGGTTGGTTTAGTGTGTGCAGTGGTGGTTTTAGTGAGTGCTGACAGGGTTAGTGTACTGTATGTATGTGTGAGTTTAATGAGTGCTGGCAGGGTGAGTTCGTGTGGTGGGTAATGGGTACTGACATATATTGGAGCACAGATGTGTGGCATAAATATATTGGTGCATGGATGTGTGGCATAAAATGAATTGGGGACACAGCTGTATGGCATATAAAGAATTTGGGGCACATGTGTGGCATATTTACTAGGGTATTTTTGGCATAATTCATGGCTATGTGGCATACAATAACTTTGGTGCACAGCTGTGTGGCATATGTATTGGGGCAAAAATGTGTGGCATATGTATTGGAGGCACAAATGTGTGGCATATTATGTATTGGAGGCACAAATGTGTGGCATATTATGTATTGGGGATACAGCTGTGTGGCATGTCTAAGTTCATTTATACAGAACATCAGGTGTGCTTCTCCAATGAGTAATCAATCCGAAACAGGTATTCTTAAGAATAAGTATATTTTATTAATGAATTAAGTAATCTTACTGAGAGCATAAGTGCATCCCTCAGGGTCAGTGCACAAGTAACAAAGATGGACACAAGTCCCAAATCTTTTATACACTTGTCATTTCATTTGCAGAATCATTGCACATTATCACGCCCCACTTGCAAAGTTCTTTTTCCATCTATGGCATACAAGCATTGGATAACTTTTGGCATACATTGATAAGACATTTATAAAAAGATTGAGACAGAAGTTTATTCTTGCCCTAATTAATGGAATACTCCCCATCCTTGGAATACAATAGCCATGGCCTACGTGCAATGTGCAACATCCTCATCTGAGGTAAATTCTGTATCTTTGGTAAATAAGTCAGACAGTGCGCAAAAGGAAGGTCTAAATGTGTTCCTTTTTACTCCCTAACTTGTAGAAAAACAAGTTAGGTAATGTCTTTCTTAAAGCAACCATGGTAGCTAAGTCCTGCTTCAGCATCATGGCTGACGAGTAGTTCTAGTACTAAATGATATATATGTGAGTTCTTATATGAATATGATATAAGATTATATGAATATATGAGTATATAAGTATATGGTCATATATGGCGTGTACATATAAGTGAATATGAGTAAATAAATCAGTATATATTCTGAATTATATGTTATATATTCTGTACTTGATGTTTCTCAAATGAATCGTACTTCTACAGGCATATAATGAATTGCGGAACATAACATATTATGAATTGGGTGCAGTTTTATGAGGCACAGTATTATTTTGGGTCTCTGCTGTGTGGCATATAATATGTGGTGTGGCATAGTATGAATTGAAGGGAATAGGGGTGGTGGGTGAAATGTTGCCTGGGCTGCCCAGACACCTTGCACCGACCCTGCTTTTAATGCATTTATAAATGGCACAAATAAATAAGCCTGCCTTTTTCTTTGTCACTACTAAAGTTCGTGTTTTGAGTTATTTTTAACAAACAACATCCAACATAATGGCTGTGTGGTCACATATATTTGTTAACATCAATTATTCACATATCCAGGTATGCACAGAACAATAGACATTGTTTGTGAAGTACTATGGTAATTGAGTTTAAATTTAATTGATAAGAACAAAAATGTCACAGTAAACACATTAAAATGACAATGGTAATCAATAGGATATATTACTCCCTCTGTTTGGGCGGGGCATCTGTGTCATGGACACGCAGATCCTGAACCAACTCTGGGGGGATAATGGAGCACAGTGACTCTTCATATTCCAGCCACTCCAGCTGGAAGGGGGAACCGCTACCAGTCTGACTCTGACATTGGGCCTCTGTGGCCATTTTGCTTTTGACATGCCTTCTTACAGACATCCACAATGCGCTTCAGTGTCTATGAGCAGGTGACCGCCTCCAACAAACACAAACACTACCAATGAATGCACATGTTATCGGCAGTTTTTGGATGTATTTATGACAACATGGCGATTCCACTGTAACATTTGCAAATTCATGACCAATCACCGATTTGTTCCAATTTCTTATACAAATTTTGGTGGCACGAGTTCCATTGTATCACACATTTGCGATCTCAGCTGCGATTTCAGTTTCAAATCACACCCGATTTGACTGATCTCGCACACAACATAACACGACTAGTTACACCATCGAATGACAAAACTAAAGCAAACATGACTCTTTGTAAATATGTGTTTTGCATGCAAATTGTCATAGTTTCCTACCTTTCAGTAGCTCTTCCCGGGAGAAGCCCGGGTAAGAGAAGCAGCACGGGGGGTGACGGGGACGGGACCTGATGATTCACATCATTAAGCCCCATCCCCTCATGGTAAAATTGCCACGATTGGTTAAAATTGACATAGGGGGCAGGGCCAAATAATGTGATTCATGTAGAATCACGTCTTAAGCCCCGCCCCCTACACGGAGACCCGCGATCGCCGCTGGAATTCTCCTCATTCTGCCCACTTCACAAGGAAGTGGTCAGGATGCGGGAGAAATGCCTACCCTTCCAGGGGTGTATGGGGTTACCTGAAAAATCGGGAGCCTCCTGCGAAAACCGGGAGGGTAGGCATGTATGCAAAATGTTCTGGCAGTAAGGTGTGATAATGGATCACAGGTTAACACGATTGTGAGTAAATCTTCCCCCCGTTTTCTTACTGCAAGTACCTCTGCTTAATTATTGTATTGATATTGATATTTAAAAAAAATACATCTCATCAAATTTAGCACATACAACTGCTAAAGCATTTTGCAATTAGAAGGTGTCCAGTTGATGTTTCTAGATGCATCACTATATTGGCTCTGCTTCTTAAAGGTCATACATGAAGGAAATTTCAGTCATTTTTTTGTTATAGATTTCTGAGTAGAGAAGCTGCAGGGTTAGCTGAATTATTTGCCTAGGACAAACTAGAAAGCACCTTTCCCTGGGGGAAAATAACCTGAATGAGACAAAAACAAACAGCACATGAATCATTTTTATGCTTTGTTCTTTGTTTATGAATGCAAATACAGTATGTTCAGCTGTTTGTAATTGAAACCCGGTCTCCTCTAGCATAAATTCTAGCAATAATTCTAATAAAATTAAATAATAATTATGGGCATCATTCTCACTGCGGTGATATGCTAATCCACTGTGATTGTTATGTCGTCACAGCACAACATAAGAATGCCCACCTTATCATACACACCAGGGTGGAGTGACCAGTGCCATGGCACAGGGCACCGCAGGGCAGGGAGTGCTGTTTGGGCCTGTCCATTTTCCTGTTTGCTATCATTCACACTTGTAGCTTCCTCTTCTTTTATCCCCAGCATCTCCTGGCCTCCCCTATCTCTTCCCTGGCCCTTCTCTTGAGGCCATGACCCTTTTTCCGGTGCACTCTTATGTCTCTATTTTAAAAATGGGGGGAAGGGGCGCCAATGCTCTCTCTGGCACAGGGCACCAAAAAGTCTAGTTACGGCTCTGATACACACATCCGTAATACTTAGAAAGACTGTGAAACCATCGGTAACATCAAGTGTAATGGCAGCCCCATGCACACTTGCACAAGCTCTGACCTGACTCAGGAATTGCTAACTTTGATGCATGCAATGAGTACACAGGCTGCGTATGGCATCACAGTGGATAATTTATGCACGCCCCTGCAATAGCGTTCAAATGCACTGGCATGCCTAGTTTTGCCAATCACCCCTGTCACCTCCCCCAAACAGTACTTTTTGTCAATCACTCTGCAATGGGACTCTGTAGCTGCTGTGATCGTAGTCCCAATCGCAGTGTAGTGTTTCACGCATGTGCACTATGAAACAATCGACCGATTGTTTGCATAATTGCAGTTGCGATCCTTGCTGAATCAGGCCCTAAGTTACTTATATAGCACTAACATTATCTGTTGTGCTTTACAATTAGGAAAAAGCAGTAATAAAACAAGACAGGGTAATAACAGACAGAAAATTAGGTAAAAGGGCCCTGCTTACAGGCATATAATCTACAGGGAAATAAGCATTAATGCACAAGGATAAGTGCTAAATATTGTTTATTGGCCCAGCCATGTTGCAGATGTTCTTGGTGGGCTGTATGATCCAGTCACACAGGAATGTTGGTCTTGGATCAGTGGGATGTGTAAGTGTAGAAGGAGACAATTTATAAAGTTATGTGTGGAATGTATAGAGGGGACATCATTGAGTGGGATAGCTTATGGTGGATATGTGGATGGTTCTGGAATCTGATAAGCTTGTTTGAAGACATGAGTCTTCAGGGAACACTTGAAGGTTAGGAGACTAGAGGAAAGTCTTATTTGGAGGAGATTCCACAGAGTTGTGCAGCCTGAAAAAAGTCTTGTAACCATGAATGGGAGCAGGTAATATGTGTGGATGAGGTGGATAAGAGACGCAAATCTTGTGCAGAGTGGAGAGGTCAAGCTGGGAGATATTTTGAGATAAGTGAATAGAGTTTCCCAAGCTCCACTATAAAAGTACAAGTTTTAAGAATATACCTGCTTGTACCTCAGTCAATTTGATTTAACCATCTGGACTCAAGCATGTATATCCTTAAAAACTGGACTGGTAAACCCTGGACGAATGTGTTAGTAAAAGTATTTTATATTGAATTCAGTAGAATACAGTACAATACAGTACAATACAATAAATAAAAGAAATGTTTCACAGCCTGCATACAACACATTTAATACATATATGTTTGGTGATAAATCATATAGAGGCCAATGATAATTTGTGACATCCACCTTATAACAAAAAAAGGGAAAAAAACTCTCTCAGGGGTGTATCTAGAACTTTGTGGGCCCCATACCAACATTTTAAAGGGGCCCAATTCAATGCTTCTTGACCGACACCTCTCTCCTCAGTGGTTGTTCATTTCATGCCCCATTGTAGTGCCCTAGCTCACATTATGCCTCCCAAAAGCAATAAGTGGGCATGTACCTATGTAATGTATGCACTAGGCATTGAATAGTCATTGTTGCTAATGGTGTCCGTCTAAAGCTTTGTTTTAGGGGGCCTACATATGCTAAATGCTTCAAATACTTTTTGATATAACCTTTTGAATAGTATTTACCTTTTGACCACATGTCTAGAAGAGAAATACAGCCTTCGTGATTGTAAACTGGTCTAAAGCTATCTTTTATCATCATGGGCAATTAACAAAAATATATTTACAACAGCACTACCTCCTTACAACTAGAGCATGTACACCTTAATGTAGATATAAGGAATGATCATACTGGTGATAACCCCAGTTGCAGTAGATTGCCTGGTCATGTGGATCATGTGTATGATTTACTTAGTCAACCTTCTTACCAAGGCCAATTCACCAGTCATATTGCAGGCATATCTCAAGGGGACAGCTGCAGTACTTCAGTCTCATGGTTAGATTTAAAATATTTTCAAACAAAAATTGATACCAAGTCAATGAATGTTATTCCTGGGTGTAATTTTTGGAACAAGACTCCAGAGAGTTTTTCTACCAGAAGCAAAAATCAGATCTCTTCAAGAGTTGGTGTCAAGAATTTTGAATACCCAGACTCCCTTAGTTTTGTATGAATTTTTTAGGGAATGTATATGTTTAGTTTGAGAAGATCCAGTTTTTTAAGCTTTATTTAAGAAATTTTAGCTCATCTTCCTAAATAATTAGATATGGTTTGATGTTAAAACCATATCAGTCAACAAGGCCTTCTCTGAGATCATGGTTAAGGAGACAATATGTTTGAGCTCGAGGCAATAATGAATGCCCTGAGAGAAGCTCAATCTTTTATTCTTGACATGCCCATGGATTCAACTAGACAATGCCACCGCACTAGAAAATATAAATCATACATACTCCTGGCTATAAAATAGCACTTCAGGTTGTTAACATGGGTAGATCATTATGTTCCTGCAATTTCAGCTTTGTAAGTCACTACTCATTCTTTTGTGAAAATGGTCTCTTCATCATAGGTGTTCAGTCTCCTGGTGGAACAATGGGGACTACCACAAATATATTTTATGCCCTCCAGACACAACAACAAAGTAAACAGATTCTGTTCTATGTCCAGGGAACTGAGGTATATATTTTCCCCTCTTTTGATAATCTTAAAGAAGGTGCAAGTAGAGCACATTTCAGTCATTCCAATTTCCTCAGATTGGCCACGGAAAGTCTGGTAGTCAGATATAAAAGGCATTGCAGAAAGTCCTGAGTGCCATCTTTCTCAGCTGGAGGATATGCTGACCCACAGCGCCTTTTGACAGCAGGGCTTTAATCAACTAGCTTTGATGGCCTGGCTATTGAAGCCACAATTTTATGTCAAGAATGTTTTTTAAAAATAAGTTATTTAAAACCAGTATCTGCACAAAATTATCATAGAGTGTGGGGAATTTATGTAAAACTGTGTAAATACTGGGGTACATTCTTCTAATTTCCACTAGTTTTTTATTCTCTCTTTTATACAGTCTGGAGTTAAACTGGACCTCTGCTTATGGTCTTTAGAAGTGCAGCTTTCTGCCTTATCAGTTTATTTTTTTAGAAAAAAAACCTTTTAATTTTAGCGGTTAAAACTTTCCAGCCGGGATTCCTGCATATTTGGTTTCTGTATGTTAGTCCTTTAGAGCTCTTAATCTTGTTTTATCAGCTATTCAATATCCTTAAATAGAGCCAATATAATTAGTAGACTTGTGTTTCTTAAAATGGGAAATGTCTTTTATATTAGTTACTGCTTAAGATAGTTGATTTTCTGGATTAGAGACTATGGGCCTGATTCATTACGGATCGCTATTGCGATCGCAGCTGTGATTATGCATGTGGTTCTGCTGCGAAAATATGCTAATGTTTGCAACCGCGCAGCCAGCATAGAGATGCCCACTACAGCTTTCTCATATCCGTAAGACCTCGCAGTCCTGCGTATACATCGTTAACATCTAGTAACATCGGCCCCTCATGCAGAATTACAGCAGGTCTGACCTGTCTCAGAAATTGCAAGTTTCTTCGCACACTGTGAGTACTCAAGCTTTGTATGCCATGTGAAAAACTAATTTACAAGAAACATTATATTTTTACATAATTCCATATTTATATGTGCTTTAAAATGAATACAGTTCATGAAATTCAATATGGCCTTTGCACAGCCATTTTTGCTTTGTACAAACTCACTTAAACGAAGTGAAATGAAATGAGATGTCTTTAAGGGCCGCTCCCTATGAAACTGTTTATCTGCAGAATGGGATAATAGCTTGACCATTTATGTATAAATCTGTGCTAGAGAAGTTTAGCGACCAAATATAGGGATGCAGAACAATGATCATCTCATAAAGAAATCTACTTTCTATTTGACTGCCAAGCACAGGAAGGGCTAACAAGAACAAACTTTGTCTATCTGATGATGTCAGTGGGTGTACAGGGGGCGTATTTAACTGAAGGCTGTAATAAGGTATAAAATACTCTGTAATGCAATCAATCATTGTTATTCTTGCATTATAACCCTGGGGGATATGTGCTCCCAGTTAAGGGCTAGATCTATTTATTTAATTAATTAATAAAAGGACAAATTCTTAAGTATACTGGATTGGAATCTATTACTTTATTCAACAATGCAGGTAAAAGTTATGATTAGACAAATGGAGGCACTTGCTGTTTCTTTACAACACCGACCTGTTCACCTGTGGGTTTCTTCACTACCTCAACAAGTGGGGAGAGGAGTGGCTGTACCTGCTGTCTGGCCAGCAGCTGGGACATCTTATCTCTCAAATCTTGGTGAGTATCAGAACTAAATATGTATATACAGTATATATATGCATATTTCTGTACTCCAAGATGTTATGTGAGAGTGAGAGGAAACAGGTGACCAGTGGGTGTAGCTAAAGTTGAACTCAGAGATGATTTTACATTGTGTGTTGTTGCATTTAAGTAATATTGCTAAAAATAGAATTAAGTGTATTGAGATACTGTAATAATTTTAGACTGTGGACTGATCACCCACAGCTCAGGTTAGAAGAAAAAGTTATTTAGAGCTTATGTGTTTAATATTTGTGTAGTGAAGACTATATGAATTATGAATATATGATTTGTGGAGATGTGCCTGTATTTCGTTAGACAGACGTGTCCCAAGAGGTGTTATAGACTGTAAAAATCATTGCTAGTATTTGCTTGGAGAAAGACAAGACAGTTTATCCTGACTATGTGTGTGTGTGTTCTATGATGAGTAGTGTTAAAACAACAAGAGATGATAAATTGTATTTTCCGTTATATGGAACATGTACTAAGAGTTTAACTAGGGTAGAATACATAATAATAAAATAAATAAGATAAATGACAACTACATCTCTTTTAAAAAGTGTAGTGTAAAGTATGAATTTGTAATGTTAACATAATTGGTATAAGTAATCTAAATTGAATGCAGACATCAGCCCGCGCGCATGCGTAAATCATGTCCTTAAACGCTACACTTTCTTAAACAAATACACGATACATAAGTACTGCAGGCTGCAGCTGTTGCTGCTATTTGTATGATTGTGTCTGTAATGTTTAAAAACATTCTTAAAATCCTTAAAATAGTGTTACAGATGCTGAATTTATTGATCAGACAGATAAAATACATACTACATTTGTAAATATACACTGTCACAGTATCTGCGTCATTAGAAACTACGGCTTACATGGTTAAATAGAAGAATCAAGGAGAGAGAATATGCAGGCTGAATTTATGCTATTGTTGCCAATAGAAAAAAATGCTTAGAAGTTCAGAATGTTCCCAGACCAAAGACAGTATTTGCAAAAGCAAAAGAACTGTAAATGCTTAGAGATTTGTTACATTGTCATTTACATTGTCATTGTTACTTAAACTGATAGAGAAAGTTTGGAAACAGCTAATTTTTAGAAGTGTGATTTATGACATAAATAGTGTTGATATTACTGACCATAACCAATGGTCAATGTTATGTTAGACCAATAAGGAGACTATTGTAATAGTCAATGCTGGAAATAATGAGTGCATGTATTACAGTTTTTGCAGTGTCTTGCATAAGATATGGTCAAATTTTGGCTATGTTTTTTAGATGTATGTAACAGGATTCAGAGACAGATTGAATGTGGGGAACAAAATACTGTTCAGAGTCAAGGATGACACCTAGGCAGCGAGCTTGTGGGGTGGGATTGATTGTTGAATTGTCAACAGTGATAGATATATCAGGTTGGTAAGTACTATTGGCCGGTGAAAATATAATTAATTCTGTTTTGGATATATTAAGTTTGAGGTGGCGAGATGACATCCAAGATGAAATGGCAGAGAGACTTTCAGTGACATGGACCAGCACAGATGGTGACAATTCTGGGGAGGATAGGAATATTTCAGTATCGTCCGCATACAGATGATACTGAAAACCAAAAGAGGTAATTAGTTTGCCAAGAGAGGTGGTATAGATTGAGAAAAGCAGAGGACCTAATACTGAGCCTTGTTGTACTCCCACTGATAGAGATAGGGAAGTGGAGGTAGAATCAGAAAAGCGAACAGTGTAAGAGCGATTAAATAGGACGGAAATTTAAGAGAGAGTTAGGGTCAGAATTTTGTTTTTTCAAAATGGTACTGATCACTGCATGCTTGAACAGTGATTGAAAGATACTAGTACAGAAAGAGAGGATACAGATTTTAGTTAAGTGTGGAATGAGCACAGGAGACAGAGATTTACTGATTTGTGAGGGCATAGGATCAAGAGGAGAGGTAGTAGAGTAGGAGGATGAGAAGAGTGTAGATACTTCATCTTCATTAGTGGAGTCAAATGATGAGAACATGCCACTGGGTTAAGGTAGGGAATTACGTAATAGAGTAACAATTTAATATCTAGAGTAGGATGAACAATCCTTTAACATAATTGTTAACTTTAAAACGGCTTAAGAGAAACATATTGCAGGAAAAAAAAAACTTATGACGATTCAGATAAAACACCTAAGAAAAAAAATCAGTTGAAAGTGAACTAAAAGTAGATTAGGGACAGAAATATGATCCTATATACTTCCTATGTACAGAGCAGGATTGTAAACTTTTATCCATTTAAATGTAACTGTAATATTTAATTGTTTTACTTGTTTGAATATTTTCAGAGTGATAAACTGTCCATCTGTGTACTTAGGGCCTGATTCAGAGCTGCTCGCTCTGACAGAGTGCTCGCTCTGAATCAGGGCCGGGCTTTTTTTTTTTTTGGTGACTACCCACAGCTATAGCGAGCGGCCATGATGATGGTCGCGATGGACTCAAGACCATCGCGACCATGGGGCTTGCAACGAGACCCTTGTGGTAGGGTCTCATTGCCGCAAGCCCCAGAGAGCTTTCGGCTCTAACAGAGCCGGAAGCTCTCCACTGACATCACTTGTGATGTCAGTGAGGCCGCCTCCAAATGGCAAGCATTCCCTCGGGGACGCCTTTCTTTGGGCAGCCCCCCGGCCCGCCCACCAAAGGGGGCGAGCTGTCACTCAACATCGACAGCTCGCCCCCTTTGGTGCGAGACCCAGAGAGACGGATTGCTCGTCGCTAGCCGGGTCTCGTGCATGCGCACGACAGAGCCATCTCCGTCGTGCGCATGCGCAGTGGGCCACCATCGACCCGGTTGCGAGAACTCAGCGCTTGCGACCGGGTCTGACTCAGGCCCTTACTACAATAAATATACAAAGAAAATTCTCCTTGCGCTCCACATTCTATACTGCTGCCCACAGGACAAAAAAGTGGAGGCTTCACACTCCACAAAAACACACAATTCTATTACATCAAAAATTGTCCCGTACTGGCGCAAATATAGTTTCCCACAGTACATTCCTTTAGAATTGGTTTCCCAATTATTAATAATTCCGATGAGTGCTGTGTTTTCTCTTTAACCAGTGACTTCAACTCCCGATATTGATGCACTCAAAAAGAAGAAGAAATACCTCAATAGTGTAATATTGCCAGAAAAAGTATACACTATTTATTAACAAATTGCACTCACATCAAGAAAAGACATTAAAAGCATATCACCACAAATTGGTCAAAGTTTGGAGGTCCAAATCGTCCATTGGTTTCTCAGATGTTAAAAGGACCAAGGACTGGATACCGGATACCACCAACAATAAGAACTTCCACCACTGCTTAACGCGTTTCGGACAAAGTCCTTCATCAGAAGCATGATGGTAATTAAACAATGGGCCCTTTTTATACCCCTATATTGTTAGAGTCCTCCTATGAAAGGGCCTTTCTATTTCCCGCTTTTAGCGCCAATCACTCCGCATCCGGAAGTTATGTAAACATCGGCGCACCGGAAGTGACGTTGGTTATAAAGAAAACAGCGGGTCTTATTCAGGACACTTCCGCGTTTCACCTTGCGTTCCAGCTGGCGTTAGTGGGCAACTGTTCTTTTATAGACTTCCGCGTTCCACCTTGCGTTTCAGCTGCCATTTTAGATCAAAAATTCCTTCATACATAAGGCTTCAGCGTTTCACCTCGCGTTCCAATCGGCCATTTTCATGCTGGTATTAGAGGATAATAGTTCTATACTCTACTTCCGCATTCCACCTTTACTTCCAGCGGACATTTTAAATCGAAGTTCTCTCAAAGGGATACACAAACATGTGTAAGGAACAAATGGGGGAAATGTGTGACCGTTTCCTTGTAAAAGGCTATGAGGTGGAGAAAGTAGAAAAAGCACGAGAGAAAGTAAATGATTTGGAAAGAAAGAGTCTGTTACAAGAAAATAAGAATGTTACTAAAAATCCCAATAATCATGAATGGTCCTTCCTTAGTAACTATAATTCCCAATTCAAGGAAATTGAAGGTATCTTTAAGAAACATTGGAAAATTTTAAAAAATGATCCAGTGATAGGAAAAATAGTACCTGAAAAACCTGCTTTTATTTATAGGAAAGCCCCATCAATTAAAGATCAATTAGTGAGGAGCTCAATGGAACCTTATAAAAGGACTAGTATTAGAAGTCAGGGCTTTCATAGATGTGGCCTCTGTGTTATGTGTCGAAAGGTCAAAGGGATCAGTAAAATGAAAGATTTTGAAACCAATGGGATTAAATATGATATCAAAGAATTTATAACATGTAATTCAAAAAATGTTATTTATGGGTTAAAATGTGAATGCGGTTTAATCTATGTTGGAAAAACCAGCAGAAATTTGAAAACCCGACTTGCTGAACATACATATAATATCAAAAAAGGGTTGGAAACGCATACAGTCTCAGCACATTTTAAAAATAAACATAATTCAGATATAAGTGGCCTAAAGGCATTTTGGGGTATTGAAATGGTCCTCCCATCCTGGTGTAGTAAAGACTTAGAAGTCAGATTAGCACAGAAAGAGATGCGGTGGATTCATAAACTAAAAACCTTAACACCTCATGGCCTGAATGGCGAGTTTGAAATTAAATGGTTTCTATAATTATGACTTTTTTGTATATTTATGCTGATCCCCATATTTTCTCTTTTTAATTATTATATGCTGCTATGGATCAAAAATGTTTTTATCATGTTTTTATTATGTCTAAGTATATTTTTTAATATATCTAAGTATATTTTATGTTTGTGTATCCCTTTGAGAGAACTTCGATTTAAAATGTCCGCTGGAAGTAAAGGTGGAACGCGGAAATAGAGTATAGAACTATTATCCTCTAATACCAGCATGAAAATGGCCGATTGGAACGTGAGGTGAAACGCTGAAGCCTTATGTATGAAGGAATTTTTGATCTAAAATGGCCGCTGAAACGCAAGGTGGAACGTGGAAGTCTATAATAGAACAGTTGCCCGCTAATGCCGGCTGGAACGCAAGGTGAAACGCGGAAGTGTCCTGAATAAGACCCGCTGTTTTCTTTATAACCAACGTCACTTCCGGTGCGCCGATGTTTACATAACTTCCGGACACGGAGTGATTGGCGCTAAAAGCGGGAAATAGAAAGGCTCTTTTCATAGGAGGACTCTAACAATATAGGGGTATAAAAAGGGCCCATTGTTTAATTACCATCATGCTTCTGATGAAGGACTTTGTCCGAAACGCGTTAAGCAGTGGTGGAAGTTCTTATTCTTGGTGGTATCCGGTATCCAGTCCTTGGTCCTTTTAACATCTGGGCAACCAATGGACGATTTGGACCTCCAAACTTTGACCAATTTGTGGTGATATGCTTTTAATGTCTTTTCTTGATGTGAGTGCAATTTGTTAATAAATAGTGTATACTTTTTCTGGCAATATTACACTATTGTGGTATTTCTTCTTCTTTTTGAGTGCATCAATATCGGGAGTTGAAGTCACTGGTTAAAGAGAAAACACAGCACTCATCGGAATTATTAATAATTGGGAAACCAATTCTAAAGGAAAGTACTGTGGGAAACTATATTTGCGCCAGTACGGGACAATTTCAGGCCCTTACTACGTCAGTGTTTGTAACCACTCTCTCTGTATACCCCTCCCAGATCCAGCAGCAAGACTGATGAAAAAAAAAACAACTTTTGTTTCAAGTGAATAAGATACTCAAACTCTCTCAAGGCATGAGATTGTGCTGTATTCTTGCATCATAAGGTTTCTTTTGTACCTGAGCCAAGGGTACTGATAAAAGAAGGTTATGAAATATATTTTTTAATAGAATCACAGTATCTACATAGTGTCTTAAAAAGAAAGGGGTATTGTTCCAAAAATGTCAGAAACAGTTTACAATATTTGAAGAATAATCTGCAATATATTTTGTTCTTACAGATGACTCAGTCCTAATCTAACAGTGATCTGCTGCTATATTCTAATTTGTTTCAGACTTCAGTAAAAAAATACTAAACAATTTTGTTTTTTTTGCAGAAGCAAATTACAAAGTTTAATGGGACAAAATCAACTGTATACTGATAATTTTAAATAGACAGGACATTGTTTTTCAGCATCTTGAAGACATTTATTCAGATATTCAGACATTTGTTCAGATATTTAATAATGCTCAACTTAAACATGTTCCTACAGCCAGATTTTCTCGATGGGAAATCACAGATGTCATATTTGATATGTGCTACATTGATCTTCTTTATCTTCATCAGGAGGGGATATGGTTGATTATGGATGGTGAGGAAAAAGGAAGACAATGAACATGTTTGCAATAATGAAATATAAAAATATTTTTCAATAATGGAAACTTCAGCAATGTCTGTTGAAGTTTCATTAGATAATCCTGACTGGGTTCTCTTTACCAATGATAGCTGTTACAGACAGATACATGATAATGTTTTTTGTTGGTGACAGGATATGCAGTAGCTACCACACTCAACGTAGTTAGCTGAATGTAATGTACAGCATTGATTAGAGCAATTGGAAGCATAGGGGTTACTGCATAGCTTAGGGAACTCTCATTTTACATGCACAAACAGTTAAAGAACTGATATGTTTACCAAAAATAAATTGCAGTAATTAAGTGTCAGGCATATACTAGACTGATATTATTTCCATGGGTAATATATTAGCTCATAGGGTAGTATGAGTGGTAATTTTTAAGTACATATGATAAGCCAGGTATAGACACTCAGTTGATGTTGATTAAGGATATCACTTTTGACCAATTGAGACAATATGAGGGAAATACTTCTCACAATGAGGTCAATGTTTGGAAATTAAAGCATTTTTATAAAAAAAAAAGAAGAGAATATGGTATTTGAGTGGAATTAAAAATATTACCAGCCCTTGCAGAAGGTGTTCATGGGTTAGTACATTTAAGAGCAGACAATATGAATCGCATTGTACAATCTTACTGGTGTGATCGAGCCAGAGATAAAGAGCTAATGTGAAAGATATGTAATTGGGTTGATAAACAAAGTAGAGAAAATAGTACCTACTTAAACATTTTCCAAGTATTACAGATACTGATAATTGATTTTATTCAGTTACCAAAGAAAAAAAGGATTAAAGTATGTTCTTGTCATGGTTTCACGGTGTTTTAAAGTATTTTTTTACACGTTTTTAAATATTGCGGAGTTTATTGAATTTACAGCTCCGAGATGCTAAGAGAAAAGATTTTGGAGGAATTTGTATGTAAGGTATAGTTTACTTACTGTAAGTGTTATTTAAAGTAACAGGGGAACTCATGTTACAGGGGAAGTTTTTCAAATAAGCGAAATGATGGGAATAGAATCAAAGTTATATATTGTCAAATTACATTTAATGGTGTTATAAAAAATAGGCTAGTTAAACTTACAATGGAGGCAGGAATGGCATTGTCTGAAGGCCTACATTTGGTGCTTCATAGTATTAGAATAACACCTGAGCCTTATCTCAATCTCCTTTTTAACTGTTTTTTTGGACTACAATCAAGATGTGTTACTAAAGCAAAGACTGATTTGAAATTACAACATGAATTGACTGTTCAATAATTTATACAATTGTCTAAGCAGCTACAAGAAGAAGACTTTCGGGAAAGCTCAACGGGATATTCAACCAACACCAGCATTTGGTCCAGCAGATGAAATGCAGTCTAAAGACTATGATGTTATGATGAGAAGTTTTGTTACATTCTGGTTCCCTTACAGATCAATGGGATGGTCCTTGGCAAGGCAAAGTAATGCTGACAACAGATCCAGCTATAAAGGTTGCTGAGAAGGACACCTGGATCCACGGCCTTCATTGAAAAAGGTCAGAGAGATCCAAGCTTAAAGGGGACTAAAGTCTCAGACTCGAGTGCTGATATAGAGACTGAGATATAAATACTGAGCTATAAAGACTGAGATATAAAGACTAAGTTGCATATATGAGAATTCTTCAATCAAGATGGAGATGATTGCTTACAATAAACTATGATATAGAGGGGAATTCAATTAGGTGCGAATGGCTGTCGAATGTGATTTTGTCAAAATTTTCGCCAGCGAATAACGATTCGCCTAATTCAATTTAACTAGTGAATGATGTGAAAATCTAAAATTCGCCTAAAATACCAATCTATGCACTTTTGAATTGTGAAAGTTGAATGTTGCTATTCAATTACAAATATGCTTTTATCATTCACCAAAAAAAAAGCAAATTTTGCCGTGAATTCGCAAAAAACTGTCCGCACCTCTTGGGGGTGAGAGTTTTAATTCAAATGGTTTAAAATTACATATTTATCAGGTAAATTAAGTGTGTTACAGCAAATAAGTTTCCCAAGCATTATTTGTTTTAAATGGTGTTGATTATATATTATTTTAATGATATGTTGGCTTATTACAATAATGGTTCAGTCCATTACAGTTGGTTCATTCCAAAGTTAGAAATAGACCAGTTTGTATTTTTTAATCACTCTTTCCAGCAGCAGCATCAGCAGCAGCAGGTGGAGGAGCAGGAGAGAGAAGTATTACCTGTCAAGGAACTACGCACCTGAATCTGGAGAAGAAGGAAGAAGACACATGACACAGATAATAGTATCCTTATAATTTGATTGATTATTATCATTTAAAAATTTCCATTTTTTAAAATGGAGTGCTTTCCGGCTCAAGTGTGGGAATTCATGTTTGCAGCATGTGTTCAAGCGAGTAGGCTGCAAATTAGGGTGCAGATGAGTATTGCAGCCACTCCTGATGAATCAGCTGTGAATGTGGGTGTTTCTGAAGGTGCACCTGAAAGTACTCCATCTTCCTCAGGTGTTGCTAGAATCCCAAGGCCACGTCTATATAGACAAAGACGGTTGTTAGATGGGATTCGTGAGGATGAGGTGATAAAATTTTATCGCCTCTCCTCTGCTGCCATTTGCCAGCTGTATGATCTGCTGGAGAAGGATCTTTAACCATGTGTTCCTATCAACAGAGCAGTTCCAGGCTTGGCAAAACTGCTAGCCACACTCCATCTTTTGGCATTGGGATCATTCCAACCGACCCTGGCGATAATTGCTGGCTTTTCACAAGCCACTTTTTCTCGCTGTTTGTCACAGGTCCTTCTGGCAATGCGGAAACATGTTTCTGAGTTTGTACATTTTCCTCAGACAGAACATGAATGGAATGCTGTGAAGGCGGGTTTTTTTTTGCTGTGGGACGAATCCCTAATGTTTTGGGTGCAATAGATTGCACCCATATTGCTCTCATGGCCCCCCGCCAAATGGAAGAGATTTTTCTAAATTGAAAATCTTTCCATTCTCTAAATGTACAAATGATTTGTGATTCAAAAATGCATTTCATGCAGGTGTTTGCTGGCATGCCAGGGGCTTCTCATGATTCCTTTATTTTGCAGCAATCTAGCCTCTATGAGATGTTTCAACAACAACAGATGCATCATGGATGGCTGATTGGTAAGTAAATTATTTAATTATCTTTTTTTATTTTTTTTTTATTTAAAATTTTTAAAATATATATTTATTTTATTTTAGGCGATCAAGGATATGTAAGTTTTCCCTGGCTGCTAACTCCACTAGCTAATCCTGACACCCCTGCAAAACACAGGTTTCAGGCAGCTCACATTAGGACTAGGGGAGTGATAGAATGCTCCTTTGGTCTGCTTAAAACCCGCTTTTGTTGTCTTGATAGGTCAGGGGGTGTGTTGCTGTATTCGCCAACAAAGGTTTGCAATATAATTATTGCTTGTACAATTTTACATAATATTTGTATTGCAAACCGTTTGGAGGCCAAGATTGATCCATTGATCAGTCTCGATTCTGACCTGTCTCCTGCAGTGGTTGATGATGCTGGCCTTGGGCAAAGCACTCGACGTGATCTGATAGCAGCATTTTTTTAATGTAAGTTTGTAGAACATTTATTAATTGATGTTAAACCCAATTCCCAGATTTGTTTTTCATGTTTTTTTTATTTTCCTTTCAATAGAACATCAACCTTGAATCACCAATCATTCAAGTTTTGGCCTCTACTGGAACAGTTAAGTATTCCTAAAGTTTAAACACCATTTTAGATAAGTGTTACATGTTTTGCAAGTGTTTTGGTCAAGTTGGATCACTTTTTCAATGTTATATGTTTGTTTTTTATAGTACTAGTTGTCTAGTTCTTATTTTTCAGTGTAATCATTAGTTGTTCTTCCTGCATACTCAAATCCCTTAACCTCCTGGATCTCCTATGGACAGCTGAGCAGTGGGGCAATGTGCTAGCCATCCCCAAAAAAGCTTGTAAGTATCAGCAAACCTCATTGCTGGTGTCATGTAACCTGTGTCTTTCCCTCCCCTCCTGATTCTTAACATAATCCTGGAGCAGAGCTGACATCTTGAAAACCTGCACATGTTAATCACCTTTCTTCTTTTCTCCCTCTTAGGGCAATGGACCGGACCTTTTTTGGACAACTAGGATGCAGATTAGCCCCATCCTCCTGGATTTCCTATGGACAGCTGAGCAGCGGAGCGATGTGCTAGCCACCCCCAAAAAAGCTTGTAAGTATCAGCAAACCTCATTGCTGGTGTCATGTAACCTGTGTCTTTCCCTTCCCTCCTGATTCTTAACTTATCCCTGGAGCAGAGCTGACAGCTTGAAAACCTGCACATGTTAATCACCTTCCTTCTTTTCTCCCCCTTAGGGCAATGGACCGAACCTTTTTTGGACAACCAGGATGCAGATTAGCCCCATCCTCCTTGATCTCCTATGGACAGCTGAGCAGCGGGGCGATGTGCTAGCCATCCCCAAAAAACCTTATAAGTTACTTGTAAGTAACCAATTTTGAAATGATTTAAAATAAAACCAATGTAAGAACATTAATTTTTATTTTTTTCAAAAATCTGTTTTAAACAGAAATGTTTTATACTGGGAATGTTTTTTTAACAATAATTTCTTGGCCATTTATATTTAAATTGTTTTTTAGTTTAATGTTTTATTTTTAAACATGTCAAACTTTTTACAGTGATTTTTTTTCTTGCATTTAAGTAAACAACTTTGCCATCTTCTTTTTAACTGGAACATTTGAAACCTATAAGACAAGGAAAAATTATAAGATTTAAAACAAATAATTTTTCAAACCTCATAAACTCTAATTTAACTCCTATTAAGATTATTTCACTGTCGAAGTAGTAAATGTTTAAAATGAACTTGCTAATTAAATTGAAAGAAAATATCATATATACATGGGTGCCAATCAGCTGAATGATCTTTTATAATAAAAATAAACGTAAGCGTTGTCCTTCCATGATTAATAATGTTCTATATTTATTGTTGAATTTAAATTATGTTCAACAAATATCTTACACCTATTTCCGCAACACATTTGATTTCCAAAAGGTATTTGCCAACCTAACCGCCCTCTCTAACTGTCCCTTAGGGGTGCCTAACCCTAACCTCCCCCTGGGTATAAATCCAAAAGTAGCGGGGTGGGGTCCTTAGCAATTATGCATGCGCCTAGAACCAATCCAGCCTGACAGGTCTCAGGCTGCTTCCCCACTGGCTCTCATGTCAAAACTGCCCATTATGCAGTGCCCCCTGTATTTGTGCCCTTTATACAGTGCCCCCTGTAGTTTTCCCGTTTATGCATTGCCCCCTGTAGTTTAGCTTTGTGCTTTAGCAATGCCCCCTTGCTGTAGTGGTGTCCTTTGTAGTGCCCCCAGACTGGCCCCTTATGCAGTGCCCCCAGGCTTAAATAGTGCCCCTTAGACAGTGCCCCCAGACTGGTCCTGTCCCCAGCCCAACACTTACCTTTACTTGCTCGTCGCTTGTGCTCCCACTGCCACTGCCTCACTCTGACTGGATCTAGCTAGGTCCAGCAGGTGCACGGGGCAGGTTCTTGATGTCGTGAGTGACATCACCCGTGCAGTGCATCACTGGGAACGCTAGCCTCTGAAGTGATCGGAGGCATCTTTAACCTCTGGTCACTTCAGTGGCCAGCCTTCTACAGCAGTGGTTGGCGGGGGAAAGTGCCAGGCAGTAGGCTGTTTCTGCCGGGCGAGGCGTCCGGCAGAAAACAACCTGAGGAGAACACTGCCTTGCCGGGATTAGACGGTCGGGAAGGCGGCGGTTGGGATTCCCTCTGTCGGCTACCCTACTGCATCCCCATATGTTCTATGTCCCATATGTCCAATAATTAAGATAATCAGTTATTTAAATAAATATACATGCAAACAGTAATTTCTTTTTTAAACATGGATTTTTACCCGTTTAATTAATGCTAATAAACTGATTTTTAAATATATACCTTAAATCCAAATTAGGCAAAAGGCATCATAGCGGGGATTACTTTGGATTCAACAATCAATTCATTTTTCGGGAGGAGACATCTCCGTATTATGGAGTCATTAAGTGCGGGAGTTTTCAACAATGAACCTGACTGAATTTGATTTGGAATATTGGTTAGGCTTTGAACTGGGTTTAGAATATTCGGTTGACCAACAACGTGGTCTAATCTGTTGGATGGAAATAATTCACAATGAGTTTGGGAGAAATAATCCTGCCTCATGACTGGTGTTCTCAATAATGAGCTTGAAAAATTAGGAACATAACTACTTATTGGTGTGTTTTGATGGACAATCTGCTCCTCCATTAAGAATTTTATTCCAGATGACATAACTAATAAAACAGAAGACAGAACCTCTTGTTGTTTTGAAATTTTCTCAAAGGTCTTTGACATTTTGGAAAGTTCACTATTCATTGCACTTGCTACTTGTAGGGATTCTCTATGATGCTGATCTATTTGTATACGTGCGGCATGGAATTCTTCATGATGTACTCGACTAATGCTTTTCAAAGCATCTTTAACCTGGATTAATGCTTCAATTATAACTTGTAAATCACCCTCAACTCGGAGACGATGATCTTCTTGTTGATCATTCATAGACTTTGCAAAATCTGTGATTGCATCAAATGGCGTATTAACCTGTGTTTGTTCAGCCGGTGCTTGTGGTCTATCTGCAGGGGTAGACCTTACCATTAGATTTCTAAAAGCTTTTGCCAAGATTTTAAAAGCAAGAATAGATCCTAGAAAAAGTAAACTATATTAAATGAAAATTTCTCAAAATGTACCTAATTTACCTAACATTCATAAATAACTAACTACCTGGAGTAACAGATGCTGGTGAAAAAGTCAAGGATCCCACTTCAATCTCCAATATCTTTTTAGAAATATAAATTAAAATTTTTAATGTAAAACACATTTATTAGCATAGTGCAATTTTCAACATTCAACCTTCACATACCAGGTGAAATATCTCCAACATCTCCAACATCAGGAATCTGTGGAGTTATAGGTCTTTGTTCATCTGTTTGCATAATAATATTTTTTTAAATTGTTGAAATAAAAAAGGTTTAACATTAACAAAATTTAAATAAAATAATATAAAAAAATAATAAAAAAACATACTTTCTGGTGCTGTAGCATTGGCCTTGAATATCTCTGAATCACTATTCTCCAGATCTATAATGTTTTAAATTTTTTAGAAAATAGTTAAAAATTGTAGCTAACATATATATAAAAAAACTAAATAATTAATACACTTACATGGTGACGATATTGGAAATGCTCAAAAAGATTTTCCGGGGAGTCAACTTCAACTTGCAATTCCTGACCTATGAATATTAATTGTATTTGTTCAAAGTAAAGTATACTTTACCTGAGCATACCCATTACAATTTTATACATAAGTTGTCTTTTTTCATTATTTGGTTCAGTGGAGGAATTTATATTTTCTCCAGTTTGAATGACTTCAGGCATTGAAATGGGTAAAGATGAAATAGCCACTTGGGGCAAAGATTCATTTGCTAGTGTCACTACAGGATTATCGTTTAAAACCCTTTTCAATCCTTTGTGAGATGAAGTTTTTCCAGCTGGAGTTGTTTCTTTTTGGGAGGCTTGAGAAGTTGTATTTTTACCTTTTTAAAAAAAAAATAATTATAATCTGTTCATGACCAATACATATTTTATTTATACTGTCCAATAAACATACCTGCTATTACTCTTTTCGGACCTCCAGAAACATTCCCTGTAGATGTGGTGGCTCATGTGAATCATCTTGCATCTGGATCTGTGTTTGTTTATGCAATGTTTGGACAACTGCCCCCCCAAAAAAATAAAAGTATATTTAAATACATATCTTCAAAAAATAAACTGATATAAATATATATACACAAGCTTCAATACTTTCCAATGGAATGGTTGATTGGTTTGTTGTATCAATACTTCCAAGTACTCCCTCAACCAGGAATGGAGAAAGATGTTTCCTTAATTTCTCTTCCCAAACATTAAAGATTATATTTAATGGTGGCCCACCACCAGTTCCACGTTGGTGATTTTAAATTTTTAATAACTAAAAGGAAAAGAGGGAAGGGGATTTCATCGCACAGACAAAATAAAAAAAATATAACATGTATATAAATATATATACATAAATAACCACTGTTCCTATAGTAATGTGACTAATCCTTAAAAAAAGAATGCACTAAGGTGGTGGCGGTGATCACTTGAGTTGATATGATTGGTAAAGAGAGGGGAAAGAGAAAAAACTCTGTGTGGTGAGCACTCTTTCAAGATAAATATAAATGTTAAGACATAACTTTTAATAAATCAATTAATAATGATCGAGTACCATTGGTACATAACAAAACTGGATACACATCAATGAAAAAAGAACATAAATCTAATTGACAAATATATGACAAAACAAAGACAAATACAGATGAAAAACATTAAAGCATGATGATGAAAGTACCGATATAATGTGGTACATCAATCAATAAATCACTTACTGCAGCTTTATCCAAATTAAAGTTGTGCTACATTAATACAAGGCGAAATATATAAGAAAATATTTATCATATCATATAGCAAACTGCAAGGGCACTTAATGTAATAAATTACAAATTTGCTTGAGCAAGTCAGTGGATGTTTAATTTGAAAAATTTTACCTGATCTAGGATGGGTGAATTTGTCACCTGTTTCTAAAAAGCTGCACGTCGAGCAACCCGTGCATCTATAATTGCCTGGCTTGCGAGTAAGGAAAAGAATAGGCTGGTCTATTGAAAAATGACTAATGTCATTATGTACCACCCTATCTCTAATGTTTCTCCCCAGTTTGAAGGACGGCGGGATAGAGCATCCCATCACTGACGGGATCTTTTTTATCAGTGGCTACTATTGGCCACATAGCCTTAGCCGTTTGCATAAGGGGTTTGCTATCATCCGTATACATTTGTGTCCAAACTATGTTGTTCTCTAATTTCTTTGGTGAAACGGGTGTCAGTGCATCTTTACGGCTAACCGTCAGAGCACGGTCTCTAGCCTTGATAAGAGAGGTGCAGTGGTAACCCCTCGACAGGAATTTTAACATCATTTTGTGAATTTGAAATCTAACATCATCAGGATCACTGCAAATCCTTACTACCCTTAGGAATTGGGAAAAAGGCAGGCCATATTTAAGTGACTTAGGATGTTGACTGTCACTTGCTAGCAGGGTGTTCCTGACGGTATCTTTATAGTACATGGATGTTTCCATAATACCATCATGTGTGAGATGGATAGAGACATCCAGAAAGTGGGCCGAGGTATAGCTACTTTCAGCTGTCAATTTAATATATATATATAAAGTCCCAACAAATAACTGGATGGCACTCAGAGAATCTCATACAAAGTGGTATATTCAAATATGCCACTGGGCAACATTTCGAGGTGTAACCCTCTTTTTCAAGCCTACAGCATAGCCACAAATTTCACCCCCATTTCAAATGCACAACAACATTCACCACACAAAGAAGTGTCCAAAATCTGGCACCTACCTGGCCACTGCAATTACCACCACACCATGCAGGACTAGGATCAGCCATTTGACCTTATAAACAGTGCTACATTAGAATACAATAATAGGAAAAGCCATTTGACCATATGACCTGTGCAGCATAATACAGGATTAGGATCAGCCCTAGTTACACCACTGAATATATCTATCTAGCTAACTAACACACATCACACATGTGGCTCCCAGCAAAACAGACAGACAATATAACCCAAAACAAACAAAAAAAACTATTGCTTTCCCATTGCAAAAACAAACAAACAAACAAAATAAATCAGGATGAACACAACCTTAAACCTGCTAGACACACATAAGTAAATCATATAACATTAGACCAGCAAATAAAATCAGTAACAATCCACTCACCTGTACCTAGAAACCACAGTTTTTTCCTCTTCTCTTTGTCAGGAGGAGGAGGATGGTAATCCTCATCTTCATCTGACGCCGGAGAGCTGGATTGCTGCTGAGTTGACGTCTCCAACTGCAGAGACTGACGCACCTCAAATTCGCTTATATACTGGTGAAGAGAGCTCCAAATTCTTCCTGTGGAGAGAACTGATACAATTCCCGCCCTCGCCAAACATTGTTGATTTTGTATTCAAATTTATGGGAAATTAAATTAGGCTAATTATAAAAAAAAAATTCGCATTTTTAGGAGGCGAACATGGCGAGTAAAATAATTTGTCGAAGGGTACTTGCAATTCACACCTAATTCAATTCCCCTCATAGACTGATGACAAAGAAAACTTACATTTTCTTAGCTGCTTGATGGAAAAAATCATGGTTATTGGAAAATTGAGACTTATTTTTTTTTTATTTTTTTGGAGAGAGGGCGAGCAAGGGTTCATGGTCTGGTTACTACACATCCAGTAGTGTGGATGATGGAGTTAATTCTAATAAGTCCTTTCCTTCCTCTTTTCTAAGCAGGGAAAATGATCGGTGTCAGGAAGCTGATTTATCCCCTATTGAAAAGTGAATTTGTGATTACTGTACTAAACCAGAAGAAAGGTGTATACTAAGGTGTATGGATATTACACAAAAGAATATGCAGTTCTACAAAAATATTCATTGATGGGTTAAGTATTAAATGCTGCTAATAGTTGAATTTGTGCCAGAGCTATTGATGAGTTGAACTATACTGAAATTACTAAGATAATTAATTAAAATAGAAACATGTGAGAATTATGTAATTAAAGTTGTAAAGGAAAAAAAGGGTTACTGATAACTATAACTTGACAAAACCACTAGTAATTGTGTTATTTCCATATGTAAGTTTACACATTCCATTTTGTTTCAATAAGATAGTTTATGAAATGAAGCAGACTACACCTCAGATTTGAATGACTGCAGGAATGTTTACTAGTCCAATACAAGTAGAAAATGTTGAGTCAGAATATTGTAATAAGATTATTACTGTGTACGAACCTTAAATTCCTTGCTATACTGAACAATGTAAGGAAGATTTTAAAAGAGCTGTATGTATAATATGTACAATAGATTTTTACAATGAGCTATTTGATTATACATTGCTAGGGATTAGTTCCAATGCTGTTCCAAATAGTGAGACAGATCATATAGTTCAGACATGTTAGGAATGTTAGTTACTACCATGGTATTTGGGTTTTATGTTCTTTTCTTCTACTAAATAATCTTTAATATATATGTGGAAAGTATGCTTACAAATTATTGCCAATTAATTCAGAAGATATTTACTCTTTAGGCAGACTGATACTACAATTTTATGTTATAACTCATAATAATTTGTGATAAGTTCTTTTGCAGGATGCCAGAAGTTCTAAAAGAGACATAGATCCAGTGAATAAAAATATAGGGCCTGATTCAGAGCTGGACGCAATTAGCGCTCGCTCGTCCAGAAAATAGGGATGGCTATTCAAATGAACCGTTCGCTGTTTGCGGTCTGTTCACGCCTCTAGGTCTGAACGAGCGAACAAAACTTGCGGTCATTTTTTGGGAAACTACGGCCCCTGGCCGCTCGCATCCTACGTCATGTCCGCTATTTATTAGATTAATCGAGTACATCGACCAGGGTATGAGCTGCTCGCTATTCTTGTGGTTGGTTTTTGCTACCACAATTTTGCGAGCAGTTCTGGCTATAAAATAACCCAGTGATGTGGTCAATGACGCTGCTGTTTTAATTATGCACACCCATAAAACGCCCGTTTTGACCTTTAAGCACGCCTGCGATCAGATCTCCACTCCCCATTTTCAAGCACCTTCCCCTGTTACCACCCACATACGCCTCTTTCTGTCACTCAAATTATCAGGCATTTGCTATTTTGCAAGCACATGAATTTCGACCGCACTGACTGGTTCGCGCATGCGTATAACGATCCGTACGCATGCGCTGTTGGGCAAACATCGCTCGGAGCGAACGAGCGGCCGCTTACGAGTGGCTCTGAATCAGGCCCATATTTCCCTGATTGATATTTCAGTGAGACATCATGTTGGGAACACCTTTGCTAACATCCTTACATATGATAATTGGGGATATTTGGATAATCAACATGAAATGATTGAACTGGACAAATTTATTGACAATGATACTGAACTTTATATGATAAGACATTCAGATATGTTGGACATTTATTAAAAATATTCTGGAATGAACTGCTATTACTACATCGCCCATAATTGATTGCTTAATTGTGCAGACTGGAGGATATTGTCTAACTTTTTCTACAAATCTTGGAATTCACTGTTGAAATTATTTGACCAATGATACTACAGATGAAGAAGCCATATCTATAAGGCTTATACTATAAAATAATTATTTCTATGAATACATTATGATAAAGACTCTAAAGTGATTTATGATGGTCATGATTAGATCCTAGTTTTTGATTTTCAGGTTTAGAAAAGTATTTTCAAACATATTTTATGTACAGACAAAGTTTATTCTTGAAATCTTAATCCTGATTTTTCTTGTCTATACATTCTATAGATTTGGCCTATGCTGTATTAAGATGGCTACTTTAAACATGAAAACATACAAGAGATAGAGATGAGATATAGCACATATTAAATATGCATATCTAAGGGTGGAACTGTGAAAACTAATTTACAAAAAACATTATATTTTACATAATTCCATATTTACATGTGCTTTATAATGAATACAGTTCATGAAATTCAATATGGTCTTTGCACAGCCATTTTTGCTTTGTACAAACTCACTTAAACAAAGTGAAATTAGATGAGATATCTTTAAGGGCCGCTCCCTATGAAACTTATGAATACCCCTTAATCGCTAAAGTGAAATAATTGCTTTCCAATCCAATTGTGGTTCCAAAGCACAAAAAGTTACATTATTCAAGAAAAAGTATAACATGCTTTGATCTAAACAATTAGCACAAAAAGCAAGTAAATACAAAGGTACAGACCAATACATATGCGTGCGCACTGGATCCAGTCTCCAGTCATCACTCCTGACGTCTGGGGTCACTTGGGCATGACTGAATACTAGTTAAAGTACACAAGCTATATACCTTACAAGTTTCAACAATAATAATAGAGACAAGCAAACAGGTTTTCATTGGTTCTTGCTTCCGGTCTGTCTGGTACGATGCAGGTCATAGGTCAGTTGATACGGTGTCATCAGAGGTATGGATCAGCCTCCCAATAGTCTTTGTGTGTCTTTTCAAGAACAGGTTTAAGCTGACTACGACACTGCATATAAAGATTTACAGTCTAACCAATAACTCCCTATAATCCATAACTAGCGAACGAAATATATGAATCCTTTGCCGATAGGAGCGGAAGTCTACAAATAAACAGGGATTTAGTATGATACCAGACATGGCGTGTCTACTATGTTCTAAACCTTAGTTCTCACTTAAGTACATATTATATCATAATTATTAATTAATAATACCTTTCATAACTCTTTAATAACTATTGCGAATGGGAACCATTGTATACAAATGCGTTCGCATATGTGTGTCTGTGCATTGATGTAGGAAATGTTCATATGTATGTATGTGAGGATGCACATGGGCGTCTATGTGTACGCAAGTTGATACACATATGATCGTCTATGTGTATGCATATATGTTTATGTGTGTGCATTATGTGCATCAGTGTATGTGTTAATGGACAGTTATACATATATATATATGTATATAACTTTATCCATCAACTGGCATATTTGATATTATGTCTGTCTGAACCAGATTCCAAGGTGTCATAGACAATGAAGTCTTTCTGCTCAGAGATGATCAGCAGATACCTGCCAGAGTCACAATGTCTGATAACACATCAAAGGTCCTCTGCCCATTTGGAATGTAAATGTCAGTCCCTCTTATACAGTAGCATTGAATAAAAAGGGATACAATCCCAAAGAAAGTCAGACTTTTGGCAATGGTTTCTAAATTTGCATTTAAAATACTCCTAAACACATACCAGTATCTGTGTGCATTTTTAATTACTTGTTACAGACATATACACAGAACCTGTTTCCCATAAACTGACTTTGTGCTGCATCGGATTCGCCGACACAGAGTGATGTCCATTTTACTCTTTATCAGACCATAGATGACTAGATCATTAGATAATAATTACAATCGATCATATCCAATTATTTGACTTTGACAGTCCACCCTTTGGTAGCAAACATAAACTATCACATTTTATTCTTAACCTTTCCAGTCATGCATAATAATTTATTATTCAATGTTCTAAACAGTATGACATGAGTTGGTCATTGAACCATTAATAATGTGTTTCAAGAGGGTAGAACAACCCTTATATGCACTCAGCGGATATATACGGGACCATGGGTAGGATGTGGGATCACATCAAACCTATAAAGGAAGTTTGGGGGAATTGAGACTACATTATCTAGGATGTTCTAAAAGAACATTTACAATAATTATTTTTACACATGACTTAGCCTAATAGCATATTATTATCAGTAGGCACATTCAATGTCAGGATTGTAATGCAGTTCTTTATCAACCTTAGTACCCATGTCACCGCTATTCACCACCATCATGATTACATTTTTCTTGTTTACCTTAGTGGTAGGTTTTCCACACTTCAACACAGCAATAATACATCTGACACAACCCAATTACTAAAATGACAATCAGTATAAGGGGAAGAAGTTTACCTATGCTAGCTATCATTTCCTGGGCCCACTCTCCTAGACTGGAGAACCATTTTACAGGGTTCAACCATGAGAACCACTCTGCTACCGTCTCCTCCATCTCAATTAGTGAGGAATTATGGTTCTTTTGAAATTCCCATTTCAGCTGCAGAATTTCATCCATCTTCCTGTCAATCACTTCCTTGGGGTCATTGGTATTATTGGTGATGTATGTGCAACATTTGACACCGAATTGGGTGGCCAAAGTCACACAATATCTATCAGTAATAGATGTTAAATAGTTTAAAACTAGCCTATGTTGTACCAACTCCTTTTTATAAGCTTTTAGCTCTTTACCAATATACCTGAAAGTGTCATCATACATCTCGGTGATATTATCTATTAATTTAGCCAGGTCTTAAATATATCTGAAATTTTAAGTTTGCCGAGTGGTCCTGGTGGGATCTAATGCTACCAATATATGGAAGCCAGTTGTTTCACTAATCAACTGCGTGGCTGTATGTTCTTCACCAGGTATCATGTTTGTTTTGTCACGATGCTCATACTGTGTGTGTACATATGGAGGTGGTGTGGTTCTATGGATACCAATCATTTCATCATGTGTGAGTGTCATGACCTCTGGGATCAATTTACCAATAAAACATAAACCTTAAGAACTCAGAGAGAGCCAATTGTATGCTTTCATTCCACATATAAAATACACATCATCCAGGAGTAAGAAAGGAACAGAATGCATCATTATCATTGACCACAATATCCTAACAAAGAATCCTGACCCTTTTCCCCTCATTTGCCTGGTACATGTTTCTGGTTGTATAACATCTGCATAGTACCCTAATGATACTCTGCCAACCATTACCATATCATAACTATGTGTGTACCTATACCGGAAATATCTCCCACTTGCAATAATTTTGTGTACAAGTTCATAATCGATAGGCTCATTATCAGCTCTGTGTGAAAAGGTCATTGTCTGATTGTTCCAGGTCACCTCCCAATTTCTTGGTTTCTGGAAATTAGTGATATTCAAGCATAACAGGGATCTATCTACCTGGTACTGGCGGAGCCTAAAATTAGGGGGCCTAGATATATTAAAGTTCTTATCCACCAGTCTTCCCCCATGTAATTCAAGAGCCTCAGAGAAATTTAATGGGAATGGTACTAATCCTACATTATGTTGTCCCGGAGGCACGTGAGTGCATACCCGACATTCAGTCTGGTTTAAGACTTTACCCACTAAGGAATGATAATCCTCTAATGGATGCCTGCCCAAATACAGATTACTCTTGGATTGGCACCGTTGGATGCACTTTTCATCAACTAGGGATCCACAGAACTTACAAACACAGTATTCCTCAGACAATAACCCCTCACATTGTCTCTGAGTCTCTTAGATAACAGATCTCTTAACAATTACTGTACTGAGTTTGACCATATACCGCCCTGATTGTTTAATAGCTCTCTCCCGACCCCACTCCATCAACATCACCAACAGCTCCCCTCTCCATCATCTGTCCTCCATCACAGAAACAGGAAATCCCAAAACAAACAAGGATGATGGAACCCTGGAAGGAAGCAAAAACACAACCCCAGCCTCCCACTCCATTGCTGGAATAGTGGACTGCAAATTTCCCTAGCTCAGGTGTTCTACTGCAGTTTCTAGCTCTCCCGGAGCAATCTCGCAATCTACAGGTCCACGTTATCTGTCTTGACTCTACCTTGTATCTCCTCTGGGTGGTTGACCTTTCTGCAGTGAGTGGAATGGACCCAGGTCACCACTTGATATGGACCTTCCCACCGATCTGTCAAACAACCTGAATGTAAGACATTTCAGATCATAACAAATTCTCCAGGTTTAACATCATGACAGTTTGTTTCTGGCATATCAGGTAACAACAATTTACATTTCTCTTCCTGCTGTCATAAAATGTATCAGGCACCAAAGAGCCCCAAAATCATGTACTACCCTGAAGGCGTACCTGGAGTCAGTGTAGATATTAGCTGACTTACCTTCTGCCAGCTCACACGCTCTCCTTAATGCCACTAGTTCAGCTACTTGTGCTGAGTGAGGTGGACCAAGTGGTTCGGCTTCTACAACAACTTCATCATTTACAACAGCATAACCTGTGCATAATTCTCCTGTATCAGTTTGTCTATAACAACTCCCATCCATGTAAAATGTCAAATCTACATTTTCTAATGGTGTGTCACGTATATCTGGTCTTGCAGTAAAGGTCTGATTCAAATATTCCATACAATCATGTGAGTCAGTATACCTGCAAAACTCACCTTCAATCAGCAACTCACCTCTCTCCACCCTTTGTGCATCCCGAGGCACATATGGTAAGTACACTGCTGGATTTAACGTATTGCACCATTTAATGGTAATATTTGCAGGTGCCATTAGAGCTAGTTCCCATTTCGTGAACCTAGCTGAAGAAATATATCTGGTTTGGGCAGAATTCAGCAAAGCAGATACACCATGTGGTGTATAAACAATCATATCATGCCCTAATACTACATCCTCACTCTTATTTACCAGAAGAGCAGTTGATGGTACACTTCTTAAACACATTGGGAGTGAACTTGCCACAGTGTCCAATTGGGCACTGTAGTATGCTACAGGTCTGCTAGCATCACCATTTTTTGTGTGAGGACACCTGCTGCACAGCCATCAGCCTCCGTACAATACAACTCAAAGGGTTTTTCATAATCAGGTATTCCCAGGGCAGGTGCTCTTGTCAGACTATCCTTAAGGTTAAGGAAAGCCTGCTCTGTTTCCTCAGTATGTGTGACATGGTCGGGTTTTGAGGATGACACCAATTCCTGCAATGGTAATGCCAAAATAGAAAAACCTGGGATCCAATTTCTGCAGTATCTACACATGCCCAAGAAGTTACAGATTTGCTGCTGGTTTTGCGGCAGTGTCACGGTCTGTATAGCCTGTATTCTGTCAGTCGACAAGTGTCTAAGCCCTTGGGTTAGACAGTGTCCCAAGTATTTAACCTTAGTCTGGCATGGCTGTAATTTGTCCCATGCAACCTTGTGCCCTGTTTGCGAGAGATGAAGCAACAACAGTTTAGTATCATTTAAACATGACATAAATGAAGTAGAGCACAACACATATTCAGCAAACCTTCAAATCATACTCAGTTATAACTGCAATATATGTGGTTTACATGCGGTCTAATACACAGATAATACAGTATAACACATCCCATGTTATAACTTACTCAGAAGTGAATTCCTTAACTGCTGTATTGCAAGGATTTTTCAGAAGTACATACAAATGAGCACATACAAAACTCCACACAGAAAATTCTCATATGCAGCATGTACAAACTATACATATAGAACTTTCATATATGGGTTTGCTGTGATTAATTATGAATTCTCCAATACTTTGAAACATGCACTGTATATGTTCCAATGTGTACCATAAGTTTCACTGCAGACAATGGATCTGTTGTCTAGACTTCCAAGTAGAGCAAAAAAGAAAAATTAACATATATAGTAGCTATTCTGACCTCAGTTCTCAATCTCAATATTTACTGTAAACAAGGACACTTGATCTTTTCCACATTGCACAATGACTAAAGTTTACACACACTTAAAATTACTTAAATATCTAAAATGTTAAATTATTTTGATCGGCAAAAGATTTGAACTAACAAAACCATTACTTTTTTACACTCATCTCACCATTTTCAGTTGCTGCCCCTGCTGGTTGCAAATTAACAGCTTGGGCAATGGCTGAAATTACAGTTGGTTCATCATTTTCTATAATTAAATTTTCCTGTAGGTGACTTAAACAGTGTATGTTACTTGTTAAATTTTTATTATTTTTGGTATCGGCCTGTACTATTACCTCCAATCGCATAGGGTAGTCAGAGGCGAGCATGCGCTATCTCCTTTTTGCATAGTAATGTTACCTTCCAGCGTCTTTACGCTGCCATGCCACGTGTGTTCCCCTCGTGCTGCCACAGTTTTAAACAGTCATTGTATTTTACTTGTTTCTTCAGTGATTTGACTAAACATGTGTTATTTCTAACATCATTCAATACCTCCAAATCGAAACTGCCAACTTTAGGAAAGGGTTTCACACATCCTTTGGTCAATTTGACCCATTTGTCACAGTATACGGTCACGTACGCGTCATATTTCACATTCATAATATACCTTGCCGACCACACAGGCCCATTCATTAGCAGCATCTTCTCGACCCCCCCCCTAGCGACTGCTTAGCACTCATTTGGGACAACGCTTAGCTACTTTTGCTAGAGACTTCAACCAGTGGATGAATTCACAAGTGCGTCCACACACTTCCACCCACTGCGCACAAACTGATCGATAAGCGTTATATCAGTTCTACACAATGAGGGACCGAAAAGTGCCTATTGCAACTTTTCTATCACCGGGACAAATTCACAAGCTTTGTCACTCTGCTTCCTCCCACTGTGCTCAACCAACCGCTAATCGTTATGGAAGTTTTACACAATGAGGAGCAGAAAACAGCCTAGGATGTTTTCTGCCTTCCACCACCACCACCCTTTCACAATCAAAATTTTGTACACAACTATACGGTGTGTAAGCAAAAGTGCGGTCCAATCACCTGGCTTATAAATACTCACTTCTAAATAAGCTTTGCGATTAATCTCAGGTTTGCCTACCGAAAACCCCTGTCCAGTTTTCGCCGGAAACAGCAATCCCTGTTTCCGGCGCCATCATACCTGCTATTGTATACCTACTCGGTAGTCGTTGTACCTCATCAGACACCTACCAGGTCTCTCCTGTCCCTTACCGACAGTGAAGAAAAATCTCCATTTTTTTTTCCCTTTATCACAACAAGCATATGTTCACATTCAAATACCTTTGTTTTTTGGCCAGAAAAATACTTTCCTTTTTGGCAGTACCTATTCAGAGGTGTTCTACTAACTGATATAAGACTATCTATCAAAACAATTGTTTAAACATGCAGCAGCAATACCGAGTAGACGCATACGCTATTTGCAAATCGCTTATTGCAGCACAATAATGACAGATTTTATTTTCTCTCTTGTCCCTGGTCCTAATCAGTGCTCCTTAAATTACACAAAAAACGGATATTCGGTTTCGCAAACATAAAGTGCTAAACAGGCTTTAAACACATTATCTGTATATATTGCACAATTCCAGGTAACGTGACCTCACAGCTGATGAGCCCCCATAAGCCCCCATCTATGAATACCCCGTAATCGCTAATGTTAAATAATTGCTTTCCAATCCAATTGTAGTGCCAAAGCACAATAAGTTATATTATTCAAGAAAAAGTATAACATCGCTTTGATCTAAACAATTAGCGCAAAAAGCAAGTAAATACAAAGGTACAGACCAATACATATGCGTGCGCACTGGATCCAGTCTCCAGCCATCACTCCTGGCATCTGGGGTCACTTGGGCATGACTGAATACTAGTTATAGTATACTATACAAGTTTCAACAATAACAATAGAGACAAACAAACAGGTTTTCATTGGTTCTTGCTTCCGGTCTGTCTGGTATGATGCAGGTCATAGGTCAGTTAATACGGTGTCATCAGGGATATGGATCAGCCTCCCAACAGTCTTTGTGTGTCTTTTCCTTCAGAAGAACAGGTTTAGGCCAACTACGACACTGCATACAGAGATTTACATTCCAAACAATAACTCCCTATAATCCATAACTAGCGAACGCAACTCCTTTGCTGATAGGAGCAGAAGTCTGCAATAAACAGGGATTTAGTATGATACCAGACATGACGTGTCTACTATGTTCTAAACCTTAGTTCTCACTTAAGTACATATTACATCATAATTATTAATTAATAATACCTTTTATAACTCTCTTTATTAACTATGGAACCATTGTATACATATGTGTTCACATATGTGCGTCTGTGCATTGATGTAGGAAATGTTCTTATGTATGTATATATGTGAGGATGCACGTGGGCATCTATATGTACGCAAGTGGATACACATACGAGCGTCTATGTGTATGCATATATATTCATGTGTGTGCGTTATGTGCATCAGTGTATGTTTTAATGGACAGTTATATATATATATATATATATATATATATATATATATATATTAGGGGTGAGCGGGTTCGGATTTCTGAAATCCGAACCCCCCCGAGCCCCCTCGTTTCGAGGCCGATCCGAGTCAGGCTCGACTTTTCCCGCCTGACTCGGATCTGAAATCGAGGCAAAACGTCATCATCCCGCCTTCCGAGTCTCGCGGGTTTTGGATCCTATATAAGGAACCAGCGTCGGCACCATTTTCTCACTCGGCTGTGGACAGTGAAGAGGGAGGGTGGGAGTTAGGGCTGGCTGGGCTGTGAAGTGTAGTGTAGTGTAGCGCAGAGTAGTGTTGTGCTGTGCTGTGCTGCACTGTGCTGCTGTTGTCCACTACTTCAAAGTCCATAGGGGCTGGCTGTGTTATGCTGTGCTGCTGTTGTTAATAGGGGCTGTGTCCACTACTTCAAAGTCCATAGGGGCTGGCTGGACTGTGTTGTGCAGTCAGTTGTCCATAGGGGCTGTGTCCACTCCAAAGTCCTGTGCAGTGTCCCAGTCCTAAAGGGGTGCTGTAGTGTTGTCCAGGGGGTGCTCTGTCCATCAGGGGTGCTCCCCCCAAGTGCTAAAAAAATAATATTTTTTGTGTGTTTGTGAATTGTGTGCGCAGTAGCCGCACGTGCATCAACAAAGTAGTGCCAAGCGTGCGCCTGTGTCATAAGTAAAGTGCCAGCTGGCTTGACCGTTAAAGGGTGCTGTAACCCCCAAAGTACACTCCAGTCCAAACCAAAAAAATATATATTTTCTGTGTTTGTGAATTGTGTGCGCAGTAGCCGCACGTGCATCAACAAAGTAGTGCCAAGCGTGCGCCTGTGTCATAAGTAAAGGGCCGGCTGGCTTGACCGTTAAAGGGTGCTGTAACCCCCAAAGTACACTCCAGTCCAAACCAAAAAAAAATATATTTTCTGTGTTTGTGAATTGTGTGCGCAGTAGCCGCACGTGCATCAACAAAGTAGTGCCAAGCGTGCGCCTGTGTCATAAGTAAAGGGCCGGCTGGCTTGACCGTTAAAGGGTGCTGTAACCCCCAAAGTACACTCCAAACCAAAAAAAAAATATTTTCTGTGTTTGTGAATTGTGTGTGCAGTAGCCGCACGTGCATCAACAAAGTAGTGCCAAGCGTGCGCCTGTGTCATAAGTAAAGGGCCGGCTGGCTTGACCGTTAAAGGGTGCTGTAACCCCCAAAGTACACTCCAGTCCAAACCAAAAAAAAAATTATTTTCTGTGTTTGTGAATTGTGTGCGCAGTAGCCGCACGTGCATCAACAAAGTAGTGCCAAGCCTGCGCCTGTGTCATAAGTAAAGGGCCGGCTGGCTTGACCGTTAAAGGGTGCTGTAACCCCCAAAGTACACTCCAAACCCCAAAAAAATATATTTTCTGTGTTTATGACTTGTGTGCCCTGTGGCTGCACGTGCATCAACAAAGGAGCAGCGCCAAGCGTGCGCCTGTGTCCCATAAGTAAAGAGCCGGCTGGCTCATTTCTTAAAGGGTGGTGTAACCCACAAAGTGCACTACTCTCCAGCAAAAATAAAAAAATATTTTCTGTGTTTGTGTGCGCTTTAGCCGCACGTATATATCAATATAACATAAATGGAGGACCAAACTTTCTCCGATAAAAATAAAATAGGGAAAGATCAAGAACCACTTCCTCCTAGTGCTATTGCTGCTGCTGGGAGTTGTTCATCATCCCAGAGAGGAAGTAGGAACATCACTACTTTTACTAAACAATTGACCCTCCAACAGTCCCTAGCGATGAGGATGAAGTACGACAGCAGTCATCCTGAAGCAAAATGTATAACTGAGGCCTTGACTGCTATGTTGGTGTTAGACGTGCATCCGGTATCCGCCATTAGTGCAGTGGGATTTAGACAATTGATGGAGGTAGTGTGTCCCCGGTTCCAAATCCCATCTAGATTCCACCTGCATCCTCAAAGCAGCAGCAACAAGCATGCGTCTGTCTGTTAAAGGGTGGTGACACCCTCAAAGTGTGCTACACAAACAATTAAAATATTGTTCTTTTTTTTTCTGTCTTTGTGAAATGTGTGGGCTGTAGCCGCACCTGCATCCTTAAAGCAGCAGAGACAAGCGTGCATCTGTCTGTTAAAGGGTGGTGACACCCTCAAAGTGTGCTACACAAACAATTAAAATATTGTTCTTTTTTTTTCTGTCTTTGTGAAATGTGTGGGCTGTAGCCGCACCTGCATCCTTAAAGCAGCAACGACAAGCGTGCGTCTGTCTGTTAAAGGGTGGTGTAACCGTCAAAGTGCGCTCCACAAACAATAAAAATATTCTTTTTTTTTTCTATCTTTGTGAATTGTGTGGGCTGTAGCCGCACTTGCATCCTCAAAGCAGCAGCGACAAGCGTGCGTCTGTCTGTTAAAGGATTACATCGGTGACAGCATCCAAGTAGGCATGTCAGACAGTCCATACCTGTACTGGCAGGAAAAGAAGCAATTTGGAGGTACCTGTTCAAACTGGCTCTATTTTACCTGAGTTGCCCCCCCTCCAGTGTGTACTCCGAAAGAGTGTTTAGTGCAGCCGGGAACCTTGTCAGCGAAAGGCGTAGGAGGTTGCTTCCACAAAATGTGGAGAAGATGATGTTCATAAAATGAATTATCAACTCTTCCAGGGAGACCAGCCTCCAGAACGTACAGAGGGACCTGTGGTTCCAGCGGGGACGAATTAATACTCTGTGAGGATGAGGATGTACACACTGAAGAGGGTGAGGAATCGGTGGATGAGGAGGATAAGGATGACATCTTGCCTCCGTAGAGCCAGTTTGTGCAGGGACAGATTAATTGCCAGCTTGTTTTGTGGGGGCCCAAACGAACCAATCATTTCAGCCACAGTTGTGTGGCAGACCCTGGCGCTGAAATGATTGGTTTGTTTAAGTGTGCATGTCCTGTTTATACAACATAAGGGTGGGTGGGAGGGCCCAAGGACAATTCCATCTTGCACCTCTTTTTTTTCTTTGCATTATGTACAGTTTGGGGCCTAGTTTTTCAAACTGCCATCCTGTCTGCCACTGCAGTTTCACACCTAGATGGGTCACGTGTTTGTGCCGCCCACTCGTGTCGCTTAGCATAGTCATCCAGCTACCTCGGTGCAACCTTTTGGACATAAAAACACTATTGTGAGGTGTGAGGTGTTCAGAATAGACTGGAAATTAGTGGAAATTAAGGTTATTGAGGTTAATAATAGCATAGGAGCAGAAAAACCTACAAATTCTGTGATTTTAGCTGTTTTTATGCTTTATTTTAAAAAAATACAGATCCAAAACAGAAAACCCAGAACCCAAAACACGGAAGGGTGGTTTTAGCAAAACCAATCCAGATCCAAAACACGAAGAAAGATCCAGATCCAAAACCAAAACACAAAACACGAAAAGTGGCCAGTGCACACCCCTAATATATATTAGGGGTGAGCGGGTTCGGATTTCTGAAATCCGAACCCCCCCGAGCCCCCCCGATCCGAGTCCGATCCGAGTCAGGCTCGACTTTTCCCGCCTGACTCGGATCTGAAATCGAGGCAAAACGTCATCTTCCCGCCTTCCGAGTCTCGCGGGTTTTGGATCCTATATAAGGTACACACGTCGGCGCCATTTTCTCACTCGGCTGTGGACAGTGAAGAGGGAGGGTGGGAGTTAGGGCTGTGTAGTGTAGTGTAGTGTAGTGTAGTGCTGCTGTTGTCCACTACTTCAAAGTCCATAGGGGCTGGCTGTGTTGTGCTGTGCTGCTGTTGTTAATAGGGGCTGTGTCCACTACTTCAAAGTCCATAGGGGCTGGCTGGACTGTGTTGTGCAGTCAGTTCTCCATAGGGGCTGTGTCCACTCCAAAGTCCTGTGCAGTGTCCCAGTCCTAAAGGAGTGCTGTAGTGTTGTCCAGGGGGTGCTCTGTCCATCAGGGGTGCTCCCCCCAAGTGCTAAAAAAATAATATATTTTCTGTGTTTGTGAATTGTGTGCGCAGTAGCCGCACGTGCATCAACAAAGTAGTGCCAAGCGTGCGCCTGTGTCATAAGTAAAGGGCCGGCTGGCTTGACCGTTAAGGGTGCTGTAACCCCCGAAAGTACACTCCAGTCCAAACCAAAAAAAAAATTATTTTCTGTGTTTGTGAATTGTGTGCGCAGTAGCCGCACGTGCATCAACAAAGTAGTGCCAAGCGTGCGCCTGTGTCATAAGTAAAGGGCCGGCTGGCTTGACCATTAAGGGTGCTGTAACCCCCGAAAGTACACTCCAGTCCAAACCAAAAAAAAAATTATTTTCTGTGTTTGTGAATTGTGTGCGCAGTAGCCGCACGTGCATCAACAAAGTAGTGCCAAGCGTGCGCCTGTGTCATAAGTAAAGGGCCGGCTGGCTTGACCGTTAAGGGTGCTGTAACCCCCGAAAGTACACTCCAGTCCAAACCAAAAAAAATATTATTTTCTGTGTTTGTGAATTGTGTGCGCAGTAGTCGCACGTGCATCAACAAAGTAGTGCCAAGCGTGCGCCTGTGTCATAAGTAAAGGGCCGGCTGGCTTGACCGTTAAGGGTGCTGTAACCCCCGAAAGTACACTCCAGTCCAAACCAAAAAAAAAATTATTTTCTGTGTTTGTGAATTGTGTGCGCAGTAGCCGCACGTGCATCAACAAAGTAGTGCCAAGCGTGCGCCTGTGTCATAAGTAAAGGGCCGGCTGGCTTGACCGTTAAAGGGTGCTGTAACCCCCGAAAGTACACTCCAGTCCTAACCAAAAAAAAATTATTTTCTGTGTTTGTGAATTGTGTGCGCAGTAGCCGCACGTGCATCAACAAAGTAGTGCCAAGAGTGCGCCTGTGTCATAAGTAAAGGGCCGGCTGGCTTGACCGTTAAGGGTGCTGTAACCCCCGAAAGTACACTCCAGTCCAAACCAAAAAAAAAATTATTTTCTGTGTTTGTGAATTGTGTGCGCAGTAGCCGCACGTGCATCAACAAAGTAGTGCCAAGCGTGCGCCTGTGTCATAAGTAAAGGGCCGGCTGGCTTGACCGTTAAGGGTGCTGTAACCCCCGAAAGTACACTCCAGTCCAAACCAAAAAAAAAATTATTTTCTGTGTTTGTGAATTGTGTGCGCAGTAGCCGCACGTGCATCAACAAAGTAGTGCCAAGCGTGCGCCTGTGTCATAAGTAAAGGGCCGGCTGGCTTGACCGTTAAAGGGTGCTGTAACCCCCGAAAGTACACTCCAGTCCTAACCAAAAAAAAATTATTTTCTGTGTTTGTGAATTGTGTGCGCAGTAGCCGCACGTGCATCAACAAAGTAGTGCCAAGCGTGCGCCTGTGTCATAAGTAAAGGGCCGGCTGGCTTGACCGTTAAGGGTGCTGTAACCCCCGAAAGTACACTCCAGTCCAAACCAAAAAAAAAATTATTTTCTGTGTTTGTGAATTGTGTGCGCAGTAGCCGCACGTGCATCAACAAAGTAGTGCCAAGCGTGCGCCTGTGTCATAAGTAAAGGGCCGGCTGGCTTGACCGTTAAGGGTGCTGTAACCCCCGAAAGTACACTCCAGTCCAAACCAAAAAAAATATTATTTTCTGTGTTTGTGAATTGTGTGCGCAGTAGTCGCACGTGCATCAACAAAGTAGTGCCAAGCGTGCGCCTGTGTCATAAGTAAAGGGCCGGCTGGCTTGACCGTTAAGGGTGCTGTAACCCCCGAAAGTACACTCCAGTCCAAACCAAAAAAAAAATTATTTTCTGTGTTTGTGAATTGTGTGCGCAGTAGCCGCACGTGCATCAACAAAGTAGTGCCAAGCGTGCGCCTGTGTCATAAGTAAAGGGCCGGCTGGCTTGACCGTTAAGGGTGCTGTAACCCCCGAAAGTACACTCCAGTCCAAACCAAAAAAAATATTATTTTCTGTGTTTGTGAATTGTGTGCGCAGTAGTCGCACGTGCATCAACAAAGTAGTGCCAAGCGTGCGCCTGTGTCATAAGTAAAGGGCCGGCTGGCTTGACCGTTAAAGGGTGCTGTAACCCCCAAGTACACTCCAGTCCAAACCAAAAAAAAAATTATTTTCTGTGTTTGTGAATTGTGTGCGCAGTAGCCGCACGTGCATCAACAAAGTAGTGCCAAGCGTGCGCCTGTGTCATAAGTAAAGGGCCGGCTGGCTTGACCGTTAAGGGTGCTGTAACCCCCGAAAGTACACTCCAGTCCAAACCAAAAAAAAAATTATTTTCTGTGTTTGTGAATTGTGTGCGCAGTAGCCGCACGTGCATCAACAAAGTAGTGCCAAGCGTGCGCCTGTGTCATAAGTAAAGGGCCGGCTGGCTTGACCGTTAAAGGGTGCTGTAACCCCCGAAAGTACACTCCAGTCCTAACCAAAAAAAAATTATTTTCTGTGTTTGTGAATTGTGTGCGCAGTAGCCGCACGTGCATCAACAAAGTAGTGCCAAGAGTGCGCCTGTGTCATAAGTAAAGGGCCGGCTGGCTTGACCGTTAAGGGTGCTGTAACCCCCGAAAGTACACTCCAGTCCAAACCAAAAAAAAAATTATTTTCTGTGTTTGTGAATTGTGTGCGCAGTAGCCGCACGTGCATCAACAAAGTAGTGCCAAGCGTGCGCCTGTGTCATAAGTAAAGGGCCGGCTGGCTTGACCGTTAAGGGTGCTGTAACCCCCGAAAGTACACTCCAGTCCAAACCAAAAAAAAATTATTTTCTGTGTTTGTGAATTGTGTGCGCAGTAGCCGCACGTGCATCAACAAAGTAGTGCCAAGCGTGCGCCTGTGTCATAAGTAAAGGGCCGGCTGGCTTGACCGTTAAGGGTGCTGTAACCCCCGAAAGTACACTCCAGTCCAAACCAAAAAAAATATTATTTTCTGTGTTTGTGAATTGTGTGCGCAGTAGCCGCACGTGCATCAACAAAGTAGTGCCAAGCGTGCGCCTGTGTCATAAGTAAAGGGCCGGCTGGCTTGACCGTTAAGGGTGCTGTAACCCCCGAAAGTACACTCCAGTCCAAACCTAAAAAAAAATTATTTTCTGTGTTTGTGAATTGTGTGCGCAGTAGCCGCATGTGCATCAACAAAGTAGTGCCAAGCGTGCGCCTGTGTCATAAGTAAAGGGCCAGCTGGCTTGACCGTTAAAGGGTGCTGTAACCCCCGAAAGTACACTCCAGTCCAAACCAAAAAAAAATTATTTTCTGTGTTTGTGAATTGTGTGCGCAGTAGCCGCACGTGCATCAACAAAGTAGTGCCAAGCGTGCGCCTGTGTCATAAGTAAAGGGCCGGCTGGCTTGACCGTTAAGGGTGCTGTAACCCCCGAAAGTACACTCCAGTCCAAACCAAAAAAAATATTATTTTCTGTGTTTGTGAATTGTGTGCGCAGTAGCCGCACGTGCATCAACAAAGTAGTGCCAAGCGTGCGCCTGTGTCATAAGTAAAGGGCCGGCTGGCTTGACCGTTAAGGGTGCTGTAACCCCCGAAAGTACACTCCAGTCCAAACCTAAAAAAAAATTATTTTCTGTGTTTGTGAATTGTGTGCGCAGTAGCCGCACGTGCATCAACAAAGTAGTGCCAAGCGTGCGCCTGTGTCATAAGTAAAGGGCCGGCTGGCTTGACCGTTAAAGGGTGCTGTAACCCCCGAAAGTACACTCCAGTCCTAACCAAAAAAAAATTATTTTCTGTGTTTGTGAATTGTGTGCGCAGTAGCCGCACGTGCATCAACAAAGTAGTGCCAAGAGTGCGCCTGTGTCATAAGTAAAGGGCCGGCTGGCTTGACCGTTAAGGGTGCTGTAACCCCCGAAAGTACACTCCAGTCCAAACCAAAAAAAAAATTATTTTCTGTGTTTGTGAATTGTGTGCGCAGTAGCCGCACGTGCATCAACAAAGTAGTGCCAAGCGTGCGCCTGTGTCATAAGTAAAGGGCCGGCTGGCTTGACCGTTAAGGGTGCTGTAACCCCCGAAAGTACACTCCAGTCCAAACCAAAAAAAAATTATTTTCTGTGTTTGTGAATTGTGTGCGCAGTAGCCGCACGTGCATCAACAAAGTAGTGCCAAGCGTGCGCCTGTGTCATAAGTAAAGGGCCGGCTGGCTTGACCGTTAAGGGTGCTGTAACCCCCGAAAGTACACTCCAGTCCAAACCAAAAAAAATATTATTTTCTGTGTTTGTGAATTGTGTGCGCAGTAGCCGCACGTGCATCAACAAAGTAGTGCCAAGCGTGCGCCTGTGTCATAAGTAAAGGGCCGGCTGGCTTGACCGTTAAGGGTGCTGTAACCCCCGAAAGTACACTCCAGTCCAAACCAAAAAAAATATTATTTTCTGTGTTTGTGAATTGTGTGCGCAGTAGCCGCACGTGCATCAACAAAGTAGTGCCAAGCGTGCGCCTGTGTCATAAGTAAAGGGCCGGCTGGCTTGACCGTTAAGGGTGCTGTAACCCCCGAAAGTACACTCCAGTCCAAACCTAAAAAAAAATTATTTTCTGTGTTTGTGAATTGTGTGCGCAGTAGCCGCACGTGCATCAACAAAGTAGTGCCAAGCGTGCGCCTGTGTCATAAGTAAAGGGCCGGCTGGCTTGACCGTTAAGGGTGCTGTAACCCCCGAAAGTACACTCCAGTCCAAACCAAAAAAAATATTATTTTCTGTGTTTGTGAATTGTGTGCGCAGTAGCCGCACGTGCATCAACAAAGTAGTGCCAAGCGTGCGCCTGTGTCATAAGTAAAGGGCCGGCTGGCTTGACCGTTAAGGGTGCTGTAACCCCCGAAAGTACACTCCAGTCCAAACCTAAAAAAAAATTATTTTCTGTGTTTGTGAATTGTGTGCGCAGTAGCCGCATGTGCATCAACAAAGTAGTGCCAAGCGTGCGCCTGTGTCATAAGTAAAGGGCCAGCTGGCTTGACCGTTAAAGGGTGCTGTAACCCCCGAAAGTACACTCCAGTCCAAACCAAAAAAAAATTAATTTTCTGTGTTTGTGAATTGTGTGCGCAGTAGCCGCACGTGCATCAACAAAGTAGTGCCAAGCGTGCGCCTGTGTCATAAGTAAAGGGCCGGCTGGCTTGACCGTTAAGGGTGCTGTAACCCCCGAAAGTACACTCCAGTCCAAACCTAAAAAAAAATTATTTTCTGTGTTTGTGAATTGTGTGCGCAGTAGCCGCACGTGCATCAACAAAGTAGTGCCAAGCGTGCGCCTGTGTCATAAGTAAAGGGCCGGCTGGCTTGACCGTTAAAGGGTGCTGTAACCCCCGAAAGTACACTCCAGTCCAAACCAAAAAAAAATTATTTTCTGTGTTTGTGAATTGTGTGCGCAGTAGCCGCACGTGCATCAACAAAGTAGTGCCAAGCGTGCGCCTGTGTCATAAGTAAAGGGCCGGCTGGCTTGACCGTTAAAGGGTGCTGTAACCCCCAAAGTACACTCCAGTCCAAACCAAAAAAAAATTATTTTCTGTGTTTGTGAATTGTGTGCGCAGTAGCCGCACGTGCATCAACAAAGTAGTGCCAAGAGTGCGCCTGTGTCATAAGTAAAGGGCCGGCTGGCTTGACCGTTAAAGGGTGCTGTAACCCACAAAGTACACTCCAGTCCAAACCAAAAAAAAAATTATTTTCTGTGTTTAGCCGCACGTATATATCAAATCGATATAACATAAATGGAGGACCAAACTTTCTCCGATAAAAATAAAATAGAGAAAGATCAAGAACCACTTCCTCCTAGTGCTGAAGCTGCTGCCACTAGTCATGACATAGACGATAACATGCCATCAACGTCGTCTGCCAAGGCCGATGCCCAATGTCATAGTAGAGGGCACATACAATCCCAAATGGCAAAGTTCAGGAAAATGACCTTGAAAAAGACATTTAAATCAGCTGAAGAGAAACGTAAACTTGCCAATATGCCATTTACGACACGGAGTGGCAAGGAACGGCTAAGGTCGATCCCTAGTATGTTCATGACTAGTGGTTCAGCTTCACATGACGATGGAAGCACTCCTCCCACTAAAAAAATCAAAAGAGTTAAGCTGGCAAAAGCACAGCGAAGAACTGTGCTTTCTAAGAAGATATCACAAATCCCCAAGGAGAGTCCAAGTGTGGTGGTGGTTGCGATGCCTGACCTTCCCAGCACTGGACGGGAAGAGGTGGCTCTTTCCACCATTTGCACGCCCCCTGCGAGTGCTGAAAGGAGCACCCACAGTCCACTTGCTGATATGCAAATTGAAGATGTCACTGTTGAAGTACAACAGGATGAGGATACTGGTGTAGCTGGCGCTGAGGAGGAAGTTGGCGAGGAGGATTCTGATGGTGATGTGGTTTGTTTAAATCAGGCTCCGGGGGAGACAGTTGTTGTCCGTGGGATGAAAAAGCCCATCACGGTCATGCCTGGGCAGAAGACCAAACATTCCACCTCTTTGGTCTGGCAATATTTCTATCCAAATCCGGACAACAACTGTCTTGCCATATGTACCATATGTAAAGGTGAAATAAGTAGGGGTAGGGACGTCAACCACCTAGGAACATCCTCCCTTATACGGCACCTGCAGCGCGTTCATAAAAAGTTACTGTCAAGTTCAGAAACTTTGGCTCAGACCGTAAGCAGTCCAGGGACACCTAAATCCCGTTGTCCTGTTGTATCCAAGCGCCTGCAAACCACACCGTCAACTCCCTCCTCGTCAATTTCCTCCTTAGTCAGGATCGGAAGTAGTCCTGCAGGCCATATCACTGGCATGACTGACTCTCCTATCCGGGATTCCTCCGGAGGATCCTGCATTGCTACGCCTACTGCTGCCGCTGCTGCTGTTGCTGCTGCTGCTGGGAGTCGTTCATCATCCCAGAGAGGAAGTAGGAACACCACTACTTTTACTAAACAATTGACCCTCCAACAGTCCTTAGCGAGGAGGATGAAGTACGACAGCAGTCATCCTGAAGCAAAACGTATAACTGAGGCCTTGACTGCTATGTTGGTGTTAGACGTGCGTCCGGTATCCGCCATTAGTGCAGTGGGATTTAGACAATTGATGGAGGTAGTGTGTCCCCGGTTCCAAATCCCGTCTAGATTCCACTTCACTAGGCAGGCGATACCGAGACTGTACAGAAACGTCAGAAAAAGTGTCCTCAGTGTCCTGAAAAATGCCGTTGTACACAATGTCCACTTAACCACGGACATGTGGACAAGTGGAACAGGGCAGACTAAGGACTATATGACTGTGACAGCCCACTGGGTAGATGTATCACCTTACGCAGCAACAGCAGCAGCGTCACCAGTAGCAGCATCTCAGAAACGCCAGCTCGTTACAAGGCAGGCTACGCTGTGTATCACCGGTTTCAGTAAGAGGCACACCGCCGACAACCTCTTAGAGAAACTGAGGGAAATCATCGCCCAGTGGCTTACCCCACTTAGACTCTCCTGGGGATTTGTGATATCTGACAACGCCACCAATATTGTGCGGGCATTACATCTGGGCAAATTCCAGCACGTCCCATGTTTTGCTCACACAATAAACTTGGTGGTGCAGAATTTTCTGAAAAGCGACAGGGGCGTGCAGGAGACGCTTTGGGTGGCCCGAAAAATTTCTGGCCACTTTCGCCATTCAGCGACTGCGTGCCGAAGACTGGAGCGCCAGCAAACACTCTTGAACCTGCCCCGCCATCACCTGAAGCAAGAGGTTGTGACGCGGTGGAACTCAACCCTCTATATGCTTCAGAGGATGGAGGAGCAGCAAAAGGCCATACAAGCCTATACATCCACCTATGACATAGGCAAAGGAGGGGGTATGCACCTGACTCAAGCGCAGTGGAGAATGATTTCCGTGTTGTGCAAGGTTCTTCAGCCCTTCGAACTTGCCACACGTGAAGTCAGTTCAGACACTGCCAGCTTGAGTCAGGTCATTCCCCTCATCAGGCTTTTGCAGAAGCAGCTGGAGAAAGTGAAGGAGGAGCTAAGACGGAGCGATTCCGCTCGGCATGTGGGACTTGTGGATGAAGCCCTTCATTCGCTTTGCCAGGATTCCAGGGTGGTCAATCTGTTGAAATCAGACCACTACATTTTGGCCACCGTGCTCGATCCTAGGTTTAAAGCCTATGTGGTGTCTCTCTTTCCGGCCGACACAAGCCTGCAGAGGTGCAAAGACCTGCTGGTGAACACACTGTCAGCTGAAGCGGAACGTGACACGTCAACGGCTCCTTCTTCATTTTCTCCCGCAACTGGGGCTGCCAGGAAAAAACTTAGGTATCCTAAGCAACCCGCTGGCGGTGATGCAGGGCAGGCAGGACCAAGTTTGGACATCTGGTCCGGACTGAAGGACCTGGCAACAATTTCTGACATGTCTACTGTCACTGCATATGATACTGTCACCATTGACAGAATGGTGGAGGATTACATCGGTGACAGCATCCAAGTAGGCATGTCAGACAGTCCATACCTGTACTGGCAGGAAAAAGAGGCAATTTGGAGGCCCCTGTACAAACTGGCTCTATTTTACCTGAGTTGCCCCCCCTCCAGTGTGTACTCCGAAAGAGTGTTTAGTGCAGCCGGGAACCTTGTCAGCGAAAGGCGTAGGAGGTTGCTTCCACAGAATGTGGAGAAGATGATGTTCATCAAAATGAATTATCAGCTCTTCCAGGGAGACCAGCCTCCAGAACGTACAGAGGGACCTGTGGTGGTGGATTCAAGTGGGGACGAGTTAATACTTTGTGAGGATGAGGATGTACACACTGAAGAGGGTGAGGAATCGGTGGATGAGGAGGATGAGGATGACATCTTGCCTCCGTAGAGCCAGTTTGTGCAGGGACACATTAATTGCCAGCTTGTTTTGTGGGGGCCCAAACGAACCAATCATTTCAGCCACAGTTGTGTGGCAGACCCTGGCGCTGAAATGATTGATTTGTTAAAGTGTGCATGTCCTGTTTATACAACATAAGGGTGGGTGGGAGGGCCCAAGGACAATTCCATCTTGCACCTCTTTTTTTCTTTGCATTATGTACAGTTTGGGGCCTAGTTTTTCTAACTGCCATCCTGTCTGCCACTGCAGTGTCACTCCTAGATGGGTCACGTGTTTGTGCCGCCCACTCGTGTCGCTTAGCATAGTCATCCAGCTACCTCGGTGCAACCTTTTGGACATAAAAACACTATTGTGAGGTGTGAGGTGTTCAGAATAGACTGGAAATGAGTGGAAATTAAGGTTATTGAGGTTAATAATAGCATAGGAGCAGAAAAACCTACAAATTCTGTGATTTTAGCTGTTTTTATGCTTTTTTTCAAAAAAATACAGATCCAAAACACAAAACCCAGAACCCAAAACACGGAAGGGTGGTTTTGGCAAAACCAATCCAGATCCAAAACACGAAGAAAGATCCAGATCCAAAACCAAAACACAAAACACGAAAAGTGGCCGGTGCACACCCCTAATATATATATATATATATATATATAACTTTATCCATCAACTGGCATATTTGATATCATGTCTGTCTAAACCAAATTCCAAGGTGTCATAGACAATAAAGTCTTTCTGCTCAGAGATGACCAGCAGATACCTGCAAGAGTCACAATGTCGGATAACACATAAAAGGTCCTCCTCTGCCTATTTGGAATGTAAATGTCAGTCCCTCTTCTACAGTAGCATTGAACAAAAAGGAATACAATTGCCAAAGATAGTCAGACTTCTGGCAATGGTTTCTAACTTTGCATTTAAAATACTCCTAAACACATACCAGTATATGTGTTAATAATTACTTGTTACAGACATATACACAGAACCTTTCTCCCATAAACTGACTTTGTGCTGCATCGGATTTCGCCAAAACAGAGTGGTGTCCATTTACTCTTACTCTTTATCAGACCATAGACGACTAGATCTTCAGATAATAATTGCAATCGATCATATCCAATTATTTGACTTCTGTGCTAGAGAAATTTAGTTACCAAATATAGGGATGCAGAACAATGATCATCTCATAAAGGAATCTACTTTCTATTTGACTACCAAGCACAGGAAGGGCTAACAAGAACAAACTTTGTCTAACTGATGATGTCAGTGGGTGTACAGGTGGCGTATTACCTGAAGGCTGTAATAAGGTATAAAATACTCTGTAATGTAATCAATCGTTGTTATTCTTGCATTATAACCCTGGGGGTATGTGCTCCCAGTTATGGGCTAGATCTATTTATTTAATTAATTAATAAAATGACAAATTCTTACGTATACTGGATTGGAATCTATTACTTTATGCAACAATGCAGGTAAAAGTTATGATTAGACAGCCGTCGCAGTGGCTCATTTATGCACACCCATGCAACGGCGTTCAAAGGGACAGGCACGTCTGCATCTCTCTAACCACTCCCCCGTCACCACCCCTAAATGTTGATGTCCCATCACTCACTCTGTGATGGCTTTCTATCTGTGTGTGTGATCTCAGTGTGATCGCAAATGCTGTTCTGTGCACGCGCACTGTGGTGCATACGCATGCGCAGTACGCACCATTTGCCGATCTGCGTACGTTGTTGCAATTGTTACCCATGCTGAATCAGGTCCACTATCCTACAAATTTCTTTCTCTAATTTTTCACGATGAGTAGGTTATATTTTGCGCAATATTCCAGGACTTCAGCCTAAAATGGTATTGAGTTTCCATTTTAATCAGGAAATTGTAAATCCAGTTTTCAAGGTCTCAAGTGCCTCATCAGAAGAGAACTTGCTTGTTTGGATGTACTGTAGTTAAAGCTATTAAATGGTGACTAATGCTGATGTATGCTGTTAGCCAAATGTCCTGAATATTTAATGTGCATGTGCGCACCTTCCCCAGATAGCAATTTTCTTATAGCTGGGACTGAAGAAACTAAAATGTGTATGCAGATAGATTAAGCAGTACATAAAGTGCAGTATCCCATCACAGGGATGTAGTTAATAGACCGACAGGCTAAATGCCGCCAGTTTATTTCCCGGCTGCTAAAGCATGATGGGGGACATAAGGTAGGCATCAACTACTGACACCTATCTTAATCCCGATGCCGGCAGACAGACAGATGCCAGACCAAACAAGGTAAGTCCGGGCGTCTTAGCACTTAGCCGCGGGGGTTAGGTTTAGGTGCTACCGGGGGGACTTAGGGTTAGGAACCCCCTGGGGAGAGTTCGGGTTAGGCTAGGGGAAGGGGGGTTAGGGTTAGGCACCACTGGGGTGAGGTTAGGGTTAGGCACCCCACCGGTAGGATCAGGTTTAGGGTACAGGAAGGGGAGGTTAGGTTTAGGCACCCCCGGGAGGGATTTAGGGTTAGGCACCACCCCTGGAGTTTAGGATTAGACACCACTAAAGGAAGGTTAGGGTTAGGGGGGGAGGGGAGGGTTAGGGTACTTACCAGCACTAGTCGGCATCGTGTCCAGACGGGCTTCTTCTGTCGGGATTTGAACCAGTGGCTAAACCACCGGTATTTCATACCCATTCCCCATCACAAGGCCCATATTTAAAAATAGAAATAGAAAATTAATGGGTGCATTCTTAGATATGTAATTAAAGGAGTCTATCATTAATTGATGACCTCTCCCTCAATTTGAACCTTATACTTTAGGAAAGTACGTACAGTAATATTAAAGCTATTTTGGTGCCAAGCATGTTTAGGTAACCACAAACTGTCATGTTCTGGCTAAGATGATTCTCTGCCATGAGATTAGAAGATGTGGACCCAGGTTGAGGAGGGAACTGGAGGCGAGGGGCCTCGATTAGTGTCTTCCTCATTCACCAGTACCGGATGTTGGTGATACCTGACCAAAGGTGCAGAGTCTAACCTACTGGGAGGTGTTCACCAGTGACCCCTCCAAGCGGGATTTGGACTTAAGCAGCACCCAGTAGGCAGGCCATGGCCCTTTGGTCAGGTATCCGGCACAAGTGGGAAAAAATGGAAGAACACTACCTCAGGGCAAGCAACTGAGAAAGATATTGGAGGATTGTACTGAAGTGACATACAGAAAACACACTTAGTTTCAGTCACAAAGGCTGGCACAGGAAATGGTATAATGAGTGGGTACTTGGCTGATGTACTAAGTATGAATGGTATCACGAGATGGTACTTGAATGATGAGCACAGAAGATGACTCTTAATAGATTGTACCCAGAAGACTTTCTGAGTACACACACCATGGAAATCACTAGGAACTCACTAAAAGGAACAGAGTATCTGATTCAGACTGGCTCACTAGATGCATTCGTCCGCCCAATGCATATAAAAATTCAGCAAGGCAGGTGATCGCACTGTAAGGCATTTGCAAGCCCACTATGTCTTCGCATGCGATCATTTTGTGTATGCAGATGCCCACCAGCTAGTCTTAAGATGCCCACTTGTGCACGTCATCTCCAGGAAGTGTATGCAACCATCAGTAACATCGAGTACCATTGGATGCAATTGCAGAGCTTGTGGCTGACCATACCCTACCGCAAGTACTGCGAGCACTTCAGTGTATAAACCAGCCAAATGACATGTACTATGACGCTGCCTCTAAATTATGCATGCCTTTGAAACAGCGTTGTGACACTCATATATGCCTGCGTTCACACCTCCACTCCCCTGTTTTTAATGGTCAGCCCCTGTCACCACCCACAAACAGCTTCTCCTGTCACTCATTCGGCCAGGCTGTCTAAACGCAGTGAGCGAATGCTTTCCTATCGATCGCACTGGTTCACGCACTGCGATGCATATGCATGTGCAGAATGCAAAAATTGTCTGGCTGCGGGCGAACGCTTCCTAGAAATTGGGTCTGAATCGAGCCCAGAGCTTGGAACCTGGAATGCTGCAACAGCAAGTTAGCACTGGAAGTAACGACTTTGTATAGGCAACTTCCTGTTATCCAGAGCCCGGTTATATACGTTAAGGTAGCAGTCCATTGGTGTACACTGTCAGCTGACCACAACCAATGCTACCATTGGGTAAAAGGTTAGTCAAGTGAAAATAGACTGTCATGGCTGCATCCATGAAGGTAACTGCAGAAACCACATCACGGAGCGTTCACATGGATGTCCTAGCAGACCCCAGGTATAATCCTCAGCGCGTCTCCTGTCTCTGCACCTGGCGTCTGACCGCTCTAGAGATCAGGGGAAGCCGGCGCTGAGGTGACACAAATGATTAATAGTAATAACTTCTACCAAATGTGCAGAATGTTTTAATTGCAGTCATTGCAATATTTTAAATATGTACATCCCAATAATAAAATTAATTGTATCATGATAATTCCAAAAAGTTTGTTATGAAACAAATTATGTGTTGTACAACATCTGTTATATAATATTTATTGGAATGCTTGCTGTATAAAATATCTAGGTAAAACATAATGTATTCTCAAACTGAAGATTCTGGAGCATATGAGAAATGTAAAACAATAAAGTTGAAAAGCCTCAGTTTCCAAATATTTGATCACACTAATCCCTACCCTGGAAACCTCCTGTTTAAAGCCATTGAACCAACCTAGTTGGGATCGGTATAAAATAAAGACAGAGGAGATGCTGGCTGTCAGTAAACTGACAGCGGTATTCCGAAGGTTGGAACCCCAACAATAGAATGGTGAGTACTGTTTCCCTGTCCTATTTACCCCCTAACCATCCTTTTTTGTACTCTCATACTAACCCTCCCTACTCCGCACTTAACCCTAATCCTCCCATTAAGTGCCTAAACCTAACCCTCCACCCTTAGTGCCTAACCCTAACCTCCACCTGGTGGTGCAGCCTAACCCTAACTCCCCCCACCGGGTTTCTAAACCTAACCCCCCATGGTTAATACCTACCTTGCTCTGGTCTCCTTATGATCTGGATGCCGGCTGCCGGGATTCAAATGTCTTCATCCCCATTCCTGTTGGGATTCCGGCATCAGGATTTTGTCTGTCGCCATCCCGATCATCGGGATTTTTACCGTATCCCAACCTAGTCGAATGAGAGACATGGGCTCACATGTGCACTTTAAATATTTTATACATTTTGCTATTACAGTACAACCACATTAGTCATCATCCTTTTGCCTTCTTGTATGACATTTTCTGACACGATTGACAAGGGGTTGTGAATGATGTAATTGATTACATGTTCCATTGTTAGGGCAGTGGTTCTCAAACTTTCTTGAATCATGACACCCTAGAGTAATAGCATTTTTTTCATGGCACCCATAAGCTCTCTCTAATAACTGTCCCATCTCCCAGTTCCCATTGGATCCACTTAGTCAGGCTTTTGTTCCAAACACTCCACTGAATTAGCAGTGACTAAGGACCTGATCACTGCTAACTCTAAGGGGTAAATTTACTAAGAATCAAGTTTGGTCTAGTTGTGTTTTTTGTAAACTCTATTTGCATCGCCAAAACTTGGGTGAGTTTTGTTTTGCAAATGTACTAAGAAGTGAGTTTAGCTGAAAGTGAGTTTTTTGATGGTGAAGCAAATCGAGATTTCTCCCCCCGAGTTGCAAGTGAAGATGAGATAACTCACCCGAGATTGCAGTGTTTTCTCTCTGCAAATCTCTCCAGAGCTAGCAGCCTGCACATATCAGTGAAATATGTGCTTGCTGCTTGTGTGTTAGACCTGTAAAAAATGATTAAATATTTTTACAAAAAATGACGTGAGGTCCCCCTCAAAAAGACTAACCAGACTTGTCAGCCTGTCCTGGATCTTAAAATTACAGGGAAAAAAAATGTGTGTGGTTCCATTGTAGAATAAGAACCAGCAGCAGGCAGCAGGGCCAGCTGGTTTTAAATATATGCATAACATTTTTGTGTCAGGTTCGCCATATATTTAAAACCAGCTCTGGACCCTTTCTAGCGGGGGACTGATGCCACAGCCAGGGGAGCCCTTTCACCTGGCCCCCCAGCCGCAGCATCAGCCCTGACCGCTAGCCAGCCCAGGCCAGGGATCCCTGGGGAGTTGGGGAGCCCCTCAATAGAGGGCTCCCCCTTTCCAGTTCACCCCTGGCCTAGGCTGATAGCCTGGGGCTATCCCTGCCACCCCTGGGCGGTGGGTGGTGGGTTGATAGTGTAGGTGTATTGTGTAAAAATTAGAATACTTCACATTGTCTATACAGTGAAACTACACCGTGAAAATAACATTTTATTACATACATACATACATACACATACATACTCACCTGCTTTCAGATGTTCACGTCCCCTTGTCAACGTAAAGTATCCAATAGAAGTACCTGTAATAAAAGCTCCAATACTCACCTTTTGTCCCATGATGTTCTCCGCAGCTATCCAAAGAGGAGCCCGGATACTCTGTATCAACATGCATCAGCATGTTGATACAGTAATGCTAATGAGAGCTCAGGGCTTGAGCTAACATTATTGCCAGGACTTCAGCCAATCAGCAGCGGCTTCCATTAGCAGCCTCTCATTGGCTGGTACCCACGTGGAGTAGCCGCTCATTGGCTAAGAGCTTGGCTGTTGGCTGTTCCGAACCCAGTTTTAATCCTCCTACAGAGCTGTTTCTGTTTCAGTTAGTGACTGTGTTTCAACATACATATGAAAATGATGATCATTATCACCTGTTTAGTATGATTACATGTAGTTAGTCATACACTTGACTATAATCCTTCAAAATCCTCTAAGGACTCTGCTACCCGAACAGCTCTGCTGCAGGATTTCAGTACAGAAATCCAGGTGCGGAGCGCTCATTGGCTGAGAGAGGCAAGCCTTCCGCCTCTTAGACAATGAGCAGTCCTCACCATTGACTTCAACGGTGAGAACCGGGCATGCCCTTTTCAAAAATGGCGCCTCAAATTCGAAGATGGCCGCTGCAAGCCAATCACAGCTTGCGACGTCATCACCCTGCCCCTTCAACTGGCTTATATAAAAGAAGAGGAAGCTGCAAGTAAGAGTGATAATAAACAGGAAAATGTACAGGCCCAAACAGCACCCCCTGCACTGCGGTACCCTGTATCATGGTACTAGTTGCACCACCCTAGTTATGGCCCTGCATGTTAGTGTACCTTTTTTTTGTCCTTCTGCCCTGCAGGTGGCCCGGTTTGCTTGTCAAAACCCTGATGGTTAATAAATTATAAAAAAGCAATTAAATTCCATAGACAAAAAACCTTATGGTTTCACATATCCCATTAAGGCTTCTTACACATAATCTGAAATTTCACAAAACCATCTGAATTTGTGTCACTCAAACTAAAAAAACAATGAAATTATGATAATTAATGCTGATGCCTTAATGGACGTGTTCCTTGCACAATACAGATATGGTATGCCATCAAACCCTGTGGTTAACTGCACATTCAGCACTCTCACACAATGAGATTGCAGTCACTCACAAAATAGTGGAGATGCTAATCACAGAATTGTGTGGTCATTGGAATACACACACGCAGTCTATGCAGGTCTAGCAGTTATATGGCACACACATCTCATTCAGTGCCCACAATCTTCCCATTAAGTCACCACAATAATCCCACTGGGTTCCAACATCCTTCTTACACAATATATCCATCTTATTAATTTTACACATTAATTTCATTCTGCTCTGTAATTGCTAAAACTACCATACCCTGTCTATGCATGTACACTATCTTTGCCTCCATGCTGCTATAAATTCCCCAATCCCTACAACTGTGTGGTATCCCATCTGTGCTAGTTTGCATGCCCTCATCCACACCAATATGTCTTTCACCATGTGCACCGCCCTGTCTTCCTGCATCCATGCCACTGTGTTTCCTTCCACCTGCACCACTGTCTTGCCCCCAGCCACGCCACTCTGTCTTCCCCTCATCTCTGCCACTGTTTCTTCCTCCATCTTCACCACTCACCACTCTGTCCCCCCCAACTGTGCCAATCTGTCTTTCCCTTCTCACCAGCACCAATCTGTTTTCCCCAGTCCCTACTGTTGTGTGTTCTCCCATTGTGCTAGTCTGTATGCCTCATCCACACCAATCTGTCTTTACCCATCTGCGCTGCTCTGTCTTCCCACATCCCTGACACTCTGTAGCCCCCATTCATATCACTCTGTTCCCCCAAACCGTGCCACTTTTCTCCCCCCCATGTGCACCATTTGCCACCAATCTGCATCACTTTGGCTTGCCCCCATCTGTACTGCTTAATCTTCCACTCTACACACCTTTCTGTCTGCCCCATCCACACCGCTCTGTCTTCTTTCCCCACAGTGGTGTAATTTCATCCCAGATGCCCGGAGGCAAGTTATAATTTAGTGCCCCCCCTAAATAAATGTAAAAAATATATGTTGTGTATATATCTATTACATATGCAAAAAACACTAATATAAAATAGCCTTAAGCAGGGTGAATATATTCTGGGCAAAGGAGGAGGTGCCCCTTCAGTGCTGGCACCCGGTGGCAGGCACCTCCATTGTCTCCCATAGTTCTGCCCCTGTTCCCCCATCCACCATCCTCTTATCTCATCTGTGCAGCTGTATGTTCTGCTCAGAACTCAGTTGCATAGACTGCATATGTCATATGTATTATACTGTGAATTAGCAGCTACACCATTTTGTAAGTGAGAGCAATCTCACTCTGTGAGAGTGCTGAATCTGCATTTAACCACAGGGTTTGATGGCATACCATAGCTGTATTGCGCAAGGACATGTCCATTAAGGCATAAGCCTTAATGATCGTAATTTCATTGGTTTTTTTAGTTTGAGTGGCACAAATTCAGTAGGTTTTGTGAAATTTCAGATTATGTGTAAGGAGCCTTAATGGGACATGTGTAACCATAAGGTTCTTCGTCTATGAAGTAAATATATATATATATATATATACATATATATATATATATATATACTGTATATATGTAAAAATGCATGCAAAATACAAAAAATCCTGATTAAAAATATTTTAAATAATAAATATATACTATATAATATACAATTATCTCAAAATTTATTAATACCTTGTCAATATACATTCTTAAAATAATGACATATATCATAATAAAACTTTTGCATAAAAGTATATATAAATAGTGTATGTAAGCTATGAGGAGAGGAAAGCTGAATGATGAAATGAGGAGAAACTGGTCACACTAATAGAGTAACACAGTGTGACTCATAAGAACCATTTGAGTTCAAAATCCAAGTTTAATCCTCTAGGGGCCAGACTTTTAAGTTCAAAGATCCATTTAATTTCTGATATTGCTAGTCTGGCTTCCTCATCCCTGTTCCTACATGAATATTTTTATTTTTTCTTTTGCCATAAACCTATCTGTAGGTATCCTAACCCTTCTCCTACCCCTAACCCAAACCCTCCCTCCCCAGTGCTAAAACATTTGTAAAAGGTTGTATAGACATTCCCTTATGCTAGCATACTTTTCTTTATGCTCTGTCTTAAAATAATAAGCCTTTCTTATTAAAGTTTAACCTTCATTGTGCAGACAATTTTTTGTTTGTTTTAGTATATTGTGACATATAACAAAATGACCTTTTAAATTTAGTGGCATCTCCTTACAGTGTATTGTCATATCTCACATGAGAAATATGTCAAGCTAGTACAAATCACTTATTTTACCTTCTCCTTTTTAGTTTGCTCAGGCTTCCAATATGTGCAGTAAAAACTATAAGGTCTATTTACTAAGCTGTGTTAGGAGATAAAGTGAACAGTGATAATGTACCAGTCAATCAGCTCCTAACTGACATTTTTCAAACGCAGCCTGTGACATGGCCGTTGGAGCTGATTGGCAGGTACTTTGTCACTGTTCACTTTATCTCCTAACACAGCTCAATCAGCATACTGCATCCCAGACTATAGTGTTTTCATGACTTTAGAAACTAGTAGTGGGCTGTCTAAGAGAGGGGTCTCTATGTTACAAACTGACTGTGCATCTGAATCAATGTCGGCGCTGTCCCAGACAAACACTACTGTATAGTGATTTCATGACTTTAGAAACTAGCAGTGAGCTGTTTGAAAGTGGGGATTTAATCCACACACTTGTGGCACTGTCAGCACATCGGCGCTGTGGTGGCTGCCAGCTCTTGGGATTGTAATGGGATCTCTGGCGCATGCCCAGTGGAGCCGCTCCATACTCCAGTCACACTATGATGTGGCGTATGGAGGCTCATAGTACACATTTCCTGCTGTAATTCGCAGACATCACATACACAACAGGTGCAGCTCTTGCTTTGGCTGGCATGTGGCCTAGAGGTTAGGTGATCGCCTTGCTACAGTGCTTGTCCTAGGGGTACAAGACCTGGAAAAAAAAAATATATATATATATATATATATATATATAAATAAATCACTTGGTGGTGTGTCAATTATACAGCTACTGTATCTGTGTTGACCAAAAATATGCACTCCCAGCTTTGCATAAACACAAAGCTATTGAAGTTCAGTATTGTTATCCAACCCTTACTGAACTCAATACATTATCCACAACTTCTCTCCATCTGGCATTTTTATGCTACTTTATGCCACTGTGTGCTCAAGAAAGTGGTGTACGGTGCTCCAATACAGTACCCAAGTAGCATCCTGCTAGTTGCGTTATGGCCTTTAGAGTCTATTTGTACTGTACATGCCCAGTGTGTTGGGAGTCACACACTGCATCCCAGACTATAGTGATTTCATGACTTTAGAAACTAGTAGTGGGTTCTGTTTAAAAGTGGGGTCTCTTACAAACTGACTGTGCATTTGAAGCTGCATACTTGCGTCAATGTCAGCACTGTCCCAGACTTTAGACACTATAGTCATTTCATGACTTTAGAAACTAGTAGTGGGGTCTGCTAAAAGAGAGGTCTCTGTATTACAAACTGATTGTGCATTTTAATCAGCACACTTGCAGCACTGTGGGGATTGCAATGGGATCTCTGGCGCATGCCCAGTGGAGCCACTCAATATTCCATGTAGTGCCCTGCTAGATGCGCTATGCTTTGGCGTATTGAGTCTCATAGTACTGTGCATGCCCAGTAGAGCCGGTCTGGAGTCACACACAGTGCATCCTAGACTTAGATACTATAGTGATTTTATGACTTTAAAAACTAGTAGTGGGCTCTGTTTGAAAGAGGGATCTCTGTATTATGCATCTGTGTCTTATTGACTTTGTTATCATACTGTAGCTACTGTACTTGCAACACAGAACGCACTAATCTGTGCATGCATCTGTGATCTCTTTTTTTCACCGACTTGGAGCATGGATCTCCCTGATCCGTGCTGCAAGCATCTTCAGCTATTGCATATGATCTAATATAAAAATCGTTAGACTGTGCACGAAAGGTCATACTGTACTGAATGTCATGTACAGACTTAGAGTACAGTAAGATTAACTCATGTTCACTACTGTTGGGGTACTGTGTCAAACTCACTACATTATTCACAACAACCCCAACTGTGCCTTGCAATGACAGATGCACATGTTGGGTCTCAGACGCACTTAAAGACTGATTTACACACAAAGACCAATTAAAAAAATTAATGACAATTCTTTTACTTAACATAAACACATAATATACTGTATGCAGTTAATCACACCTTTTTAATACATGCTTTTAGGTAATATGAAAACGAAATGGATTTGCCAATGGTCACTGCGTGCTGCCAACTAGAAAAAGTAAACAAAAATGATTATTGTAAGTACTGTAGGTCAAACATACTGTACAGTAAATTGAAAAGACATTCACTGTTATAGTTTATCAGTATACATCAGCATTTTTCAACCACTGTGCCGTGTTGGTATTGGTAACAGTTTTTTAAGTATAGGATCCATGAGAAGATTGTTCCAGTTTTGTCTAAGGGCTATCCTTATTTTATTTTCATGTCCATTGTAGGTAGTTACAAAAGGGACTATAGCTCCACTCATTGTTTTTAGACTTATATTTCAATAATTCAGCATGATCCAGTGTCTTGGTTCCACTAGCTGCATCTAATAGAAGATCACCAGGATATCCCTCCTCCCGGAACCTGTCCATATACATTTGAATTTGTTGCTCACATATAATACTTCTATAATGCTGCAGTTTCTCTTAATCCTATGAAATTGGGAATAAGGAATATTCCTTTTCCACTTTTTAAAATGACAGCTTTTAAAATGAAGATGAAGCTGTTAGTATCTACTTCTTTAATAAAATTATTTGTAAAATTCTGTCATCTTGTCCCATTATAACCAAGTCTAAAAACTCAATGTTATTTGGGTTAAAATTTGAAGTGAACTTTATATTCGTATTATTTTCTGCAATATGGAGTAAAAACTGCTTAAAAACAACCTCTGTTCCTTCCCATATAATTAAAATGTCATCAATGTATCTTTTATATAGTACAATATTGCCTCTGAATGGGTTGTTTTCATAAATATATTCCTGCTCCCAATAACCTATAAAAAGATTTGCAAAACTGCAATTATTATTTATTTTTTATTTTTCTCTTATTTAACTATCGACTTAATCTACCATCACTGAATAAAAGGACTAAATATATATGTTATATAAATTGAGTGATGCATTTTGAATAATAGGCTACAGGTAGACGTGCTAGGAGGCGGAAACTGGAAGTGATGCCCTAATTGTCCTTAATCTGTCCCTATGTGATGGGTTATAAGAAGGGTGATACCCCACTAGAGCAGCACCCCTTTGATTAAGTCTGGAGGAGATGAAATACATTAGGAAGCTCTATTCTATTGCCACCTGAACTTATTTCTCCTGAATTAAGATAAGCTTTTAAACATATGTATTCCCTTTTTTTGCTGCTCTAATTTATGATTTGGTTAAATACCATTTCAGATACAGTACTTTTTAGCAGCTGATAGACTACTGCTGTTTTCATTTTTATGATTGTTTACTACTTGAATATTTTTATCATTAATAAATTGTGTACCCCCCTATTTTATGTATATATTGTTGTTTGCACAATTTTTTGGCAATAGCACTTTATATGTATTTACACACTAGCACTTTACTTGAGTAAACACGCAGGTCGCTATACCTATTAATTTTGCACATGTTTTAATAAACTTTCTATGGTGTGTGTGTCTTGTGTTTATTTTAATATTTCTTTGCTCTGGAACTACAGGTACCAGCAGTCCCGTAATGCCCTGTATGCTGGTACTTGTGGTTCTCCACATACCAGCATTCGGGGGAAGCTTGCTAAGTCATGTAGTTCCACAGCAAGGAAATATTTGTAACTGTTGAAGGAAAAAAAAACCTAGGATGCCCACTCTTCAAAGCAGTGCCTGCAGTTAGTTTCTAAGACATGCATTCATTGCAATATTTGTCTGGGACAATGCACAGTCAGTTTATAGTATAGAGACACATCTTTCTGGGTTGACTTCTAGTTCAGTGATGGTTTTATGCACCACTGTTAAGACAACACTACAAATTACTAAACAATGCCATTGCATACTGTATTCTGCAGTGCCGCAGTGACCGGCACATTAGTTTTCCTAGCAGATGGGGGATGGTGTCATTAGCAATGGTCTGCATTCCTCACCTTTTCAGGACACAAGGGCAAACCTTGAGCTGACTGCTTAAATGCTACCAAAGCGTCCTTTATTATGGTAATGAAAGGCTCTTTCTTGCTTGGGGGAAGGACCTCATGCAGTGTGTGTGATTCCCAACCGGCTCAACTGGGCATGTGCCACAGCAGAGCGTGACTAGCAGGGCACTACATGATGTATGGAGTGGCTCCACTGGGCATGCGCCAGAGATCCCATGTGCAACCCCCGGAGCTGGCAGCAACCACAGCGCCAATGTGCTGACAGTGCCGCAAGTGTGCATATTAAAATGCACAGTCAGTTTGTAATATAGATACCTTACTTTTAAACAGAGGCCACTACTAGTTTCTAAAATCATGATATCACTATAGTCTGGGATGCAGTGTGTGACTCCTGACACAGTGGGCATCACAGAGTACAATGAGACTCTAAGCGCCATAATGTGACTAGCAGGGCGCTACGTGGGTACTGTATTGGTTCACGGCACACCACTTTCTTGAGCACACAGCATTGGCATAAATTAGCATAGAAATGCCAGGTGGTGGGAAGTTGTGGATTAAATTATTGAGTTCAATAAGGGATGGATAACAATGCTGAACTTCAATAGCTTGGTCTTTATGCAATGCTGGGAATGTATCTTTTTGGTCAACACAGATACCTGTATAAATTACAGAAGTCACACACAACCAAGTGATTTCTTTTTAATCCTGTAGTGAAGATTTAATAAAAAAAAAAATGTTTTCCAGGTATCGAATCCCCAGGACAAGCACTGTAGCAAGGCGATCACCTAACTGCTAGTACACATGCCAGCCATATCAAGAGCTGCACCTGTCATGTATGTGATGTGATGCCTGTGAATTACAGCAGGCACTGTTTTCTATGAGCCTCCATACGCCCCATACGCGATGCGACTGGTGTACGAAGTGGCTACACTGGGCATGCACCAGATATACCATTACAACCACCAAAGCTGGCAGCCACCACAGTGCCGACAGTGCAGCAAGTGTGTGGATTAAAACCCCACTTTCAAACAGCTCACTGCTAATTTCTAAAGTCATAAAATCACTATTGTGTTTGTCTGGGACAGCACCGATACTGTAGTGAAGATTTAAAATAAAAAATATATATATTTTTTCCAGGTCTCGAACCCCCAGGATAAGCACTGTAGCAAGACATTCACCTAACCGCTAGCCCACATGCCAGCCATATCAAGAGCTGCACCTGTCGTGTATGTGATGTGATGTCTGCGAATTACAGCAGGCAATGTGTTCAATGTCAATAGCAGGCTCATCCTTGTGCAGTCCACCCACCCGCTGCTGTTTTTAATAACAAAATGTGTCTTTCTTACAAAATATTATACTAATACATACAGCACATACACAGTACCCCACTATTAGAGAATAATTCATCCCGTCTCTTTGAAAGCTGTGCGTGCATCTCATTAATGTATAGTATCGGTTATTCTGTCATAATAACACGGCAATTACACTACTGTACAGTTACGGTATGTACTGATTTGAACCCCATTCTATGTGCTTATGCGATATTAAAAAGATTAATATCACATGCAATATGCAAATACACTGCATGAATGTGATATCCATCCAATTTAACAGTATTGTATTCAGTACAAATTACATCAGTGGAGCACTCGCCACCCAGCGGTTAAGCGGTATATTACATGCCATAGCATATTTCTCGTTGAAGTATATCACAGTACGCCAAAGTCCAGCCATCACATAACGTTCCATGGTGTGACACAGAGTCCTGAATGGCATGCTATGAGCAACAAACTAGCTGGGCCCATCTGTAGTCTCCTACGCTGATCACTGATAAGGTTCTCTGCTGTGCTGAAAACTCTTTCTAAGTACACACTGGAGGGTGGGCGGCTTAGGTAATGCAAAACCAGTCTGTACAAGGGCCTTCAAATTGCTTTTTGTCTTTCCAGTAGTCTGTGACATGCCTCCTGTGAGGACTTTAACGTGTTTCTCCATTGTGGCTGCAGTCATGGGCACAGCTATGTTGTCTTTCTCAGCTGACTGGGCTTTCCTCCAATGACCAGCTACCTTAGGGTATAAAGCAGGACTCTGGGAACAGAAAGTCGCCTTAAAAACTTCTCTTCTTCTAGATGCTGCTTGCACTGGATCACTGGGCCCGATTCAGACCTACTCGCTAGGATGTGTTCCCACACAGCCAGCCAATGTTTCCAATGTTGGCATGCATAAGCATCACAGTGCACTTGCGCAAACCAGTCCATGTGATCGTGAATCGATCACCCCTTAAGCATAGATGGCTCGCTAGACTGGATGACAGGAAAAGCCATTTGTGGGTGGTAACAGAGGATGGTCGATGGAATCGGGGGAGTGGAGGTGCGAACGCAGCCATGTCTGAACGTCTTAACGCCATTTAAGAGCATATATTTATTACGGAGCATCATAGAACACATCACATGGTTGAGTTTCGCACTGAAGCACTCGCAGTGCTTTTAGTAGGTTATGATCTTCTGTCCTTTGCTATTTTATGGGTACCTGAACAGAGGGCCAGAGACCTGCTCATTGGATGCTACGAAGACCATATCCAATTGGGGGGTCACTGGTGAAGACCACCAGCAAGTTAGATGCCATGCATCTGGTCAGGTCTTGCCAACACCCCGGAACTAGCTGATGAGAAAGTCCTATATTCTTCCTCCTTGTCTGCTGCTGCCACCTCGCCTAGTTACCCTGACTCCCAGTCCTCCTACTGAAGTTCTCAAGGGCCAGTTTGTAACAGTTTGTTCTGGCCAAATGGATGCTGAGGGTACCCGGGGTGCAGGGGTCTCACATATGGAGAATCAAGCTACATCTCAGCAACAGGTGGTGCAGGAACTCCAGGAACTTTCTACTCAGCTACTTACCATTCAGTCCACCCCAGCCTCTGTAGGCTCCAGCACCCTCATCTTTGGCAGTATTACCTGTGAGTCCTCCTCCAGTGCCATTTCCTCCGAAGTCTTATCTTCAGTTACCAACTCCTAATCATTTTGATGGGTACTCTGCTGTGGTTTATTTAACCAGTGTGAGATTCAATTTTAATGTCTGCCTCAGAATTTCCATACACAGAGGTTGAAAGTTGCCTATGTTATTTCATTGCTCTCCGGATCTGCTCTTAAATGGGTCTTTCCTTTGTGGTAACATACAGATGCCTTGGTCTCCAATTATGAGGATTTATTCGGCTCTTTTAAGAGGATCTTCGATTAACATGGCAGGACTGCTTCTGCCTCTTCTGATATTCTTTGTATTAATCAGGGGACACGAACTGTGTGTCAGCACGTGGTCCAGTTTCAAATAGAGATGAGTGGTTCTGATTCTGTAAAATCTGAATCGCTCCAAAGACCAGGTTCCCACCTGACTTCGATCCCTCTTTCAGGCCAAACATCATCCTCCAGACATCTTATTGTCACGAGAGTTTGTTTCTATATAAGGTGCCGCAACCGGGACTTGGCACCATTTCACTGTTCACTTGCACGCTGTGCACTGCTCTGCAATGTCTCTCTGCATATGTTAAACTGGTTGTGTCCAGAGTGGCTATGCTGGTAAAGTGACTGTAGGGGGCATATTGAATGCTGATGTATGCTGTGCTACTCTGCTGATTAAAGTGTCCACTCCAGACTACAGACTCACAAGTGGCTATGCTGTTGACTGTGTATAGGGGGCACACTAAACGCTGATGTATGCTGTGCTACTCTGCTGATTAAAGTGGATGTAGCCTGTGTCCCGACTCCAGACTAAAAAGTTGCTGTGCTGTTAAGGGACTGTGTATAAGGGGGCACACTGCATGGCCTGAAGAAGTATGCTGCGCTATACTCTGCTAATTAAAGTGATTGTGTCCAGACTCACAAGTGGCTGTGTGTACAAGGCATGCCTATGTATGCTGCCCTGTACTCATACCCATCTGCCCCAGTGTAAAAAAAAGTAAAATAATATTTTTTAAAAAAGTAAAAAATAATAAAATGATAAAAAAAATGTTTTGTGCTGTATACCACTGTGTACTGTATACAAGCACTGTGACTTCTTTGGGCCATAGCAGTCTCTGTATACAGGCACTGTGACTCCTTGGGCCTTAGCCCTCTGTGTATACAAGCATCGTGACTCCTTGGGATGTAGCCCTTTGTGTATACAAGCACCATGACTCATTGGGCTGTAGCCCTCTGTGTATACAAGCACTGTGACTCCTTGGGCCATAGCCCTCTGTGTATACAAGCACTGTGACTCCTTGGGGCCTAGCCCTCTGTATATAGAAACACTGTAAATCCTTGGGCTGTACCCCTCTGTGTATACAAGCAATGTGACATCTTGGGTCATAAGCCCACTGTGTATACAAGTCAGCTGTACCCTACTGGTTGGATGGAAGGGCCCAAGGACAGTTTACACTACCATATTACACTACCTTTCATTTCTGCCACTGCTGTGTGGCAATGTTTCATAGCTAAGCTTTAAACTGCGGTGTCTGTGCTGCTGCTCAGTCACTTAGTAACCAGCAGCTCACTGCAGCCTTTGGCCAATAATGGGGAAAACAATACGGTGAGCTGTAAGGTGGTCTAAATTGACTGTAAATTACTGGAAATTAATGTTATTGAGGTTAGTAATATTATAGGAACAAAAAAAGCCCAAGTTATGTTATTTTAGCTTTCCAAATCCATATCCAAAACCAGTCATGGCAGTTTGGCAAATCCAAATCCAGATAATGAATCAGAGAGAAATCCAGCAAAAATGGTCCGGTCCACATCTCTAGTTTTAAACCATCACATCCAAGTTGTTATGCAATGATGGGGATCTTATTGCTGCTTTCCAACATGAATTATCTGAAAAACTAAAAGATGAGTTGGCCTCACGAGATCTACCTGAAACACTTTCATAATTAATTTCTCTCTATATCAAGATAGAGCTTCGTCATAGGGAAAGACATTTAAGTAAGTGGTGAGAACATTGTAGCAAGAGTCTGGAAGTTTGGGCTATGGAGATCCTCTACTGAGTCCTTGGAAGTGGGGGTCCCAGGTTGGGAAAGAAATCGGAGGTGAGGGGCCTGGATATATGCCTTTCTGCCTCATCAAATGTTGGCTAGACCTGACCAAAGGCGCGGAGTCTAACTTACTGGGAGGTGTTCACCAGTGACCCCTCCAATTGGGATTTGGGTTTAAGCTGCACACAACAAGTAGGCTGCTGCCCTTTGGTCAGGTATCTGGCACAAGTGGGAAATGGAAGAACACAATTGCAGGGAAAGTACAGGAGAATGACACTGGGAGTTAGCACTTGGGTGATGTACTAAGTACATACATCGTTGATCCAGACACAGAGCTAGTACATGAGAATGACACTAGGAGATAATACTCAGGAGATGTACTGAGTACATATACTGTTGATCCAAATGCAGAACTGGCACAGGAGGATGACACTAGGAGATTGTACTCGGATGACGTAATGAGTACACACACTGTGGTTCCAAACGCAGAACTGGCACAGGAGAATTACACTTAGGAGATGATACTCAGATGATGTACTGAGTACAAACACTGTGGATCCAGATCCAAAACTGGCATAGGAGTTTGACACTTAGGAAATAGTACTCAGATGACACACTGAGTACACACACTGTGGATTAACACTAGGAATATATCACTAGAAGAAAGGAGCTTGGAACCTGGAATACTGTATCAGCAAGTATTCACTGGAAGTAACAACATGCATTGGAGGACAGTGCCAGCTGACAGCAATCAATGCTACCATTGGGTTAAGAGCTAATCAGTTGATGTAGACTGTCATGGCTGCGTCCATGACTGTAACCACAGGAACCAAATCATGGAGCAGCACATGGATGTCCTAGCAGACCCCAGGCATAATCCTCAGCTCGTCACTTGCCACCACACCTGCCATCTGACTGCTTGAGAGGTCAGGGGAAGCTGGCACTGAGGTGAGTAATGGGCGATCCTAGGCTGCAACCTGATAGTACTTTCAGGATGGACTCTTGACACCTACAAGGCTTATCAGGAAATTTTTTGTGAAAGGCTTGAACAAGTTGTGAAGCATGGACATCAGACACTTTGATCCATGCCTGTTGTTCAGGTCTGTACCCCTTCCAATCAATGAGATACTGAAGATGATTCAACAGGTGTTGAAAGTCAAGGATCTTCTCTATTTTAAAATTCAAATCCCAATTGAGTATGAATTTGAGGTGTCTTGGGTGGAGAATGCTTGAATTTTTTTAAAATTAATTGTCATAGAAGAGAAACATGAAATGTGTTGGAAATTTTCAACTGAGGAGGTAGCTCCAGTTTATATATCACTGAAATTATGACTTTAAGAATGCAAGATTGTCCAATGAAGCATTAAGCACATTTCATGCTTGGATCCTTGAACCGAATGTTCTTGGTTGACAACCACACCCTATCTCCAATTCTCAGAAGAGGAACGGCAAGACGTTTTCGATCCACAAACATCTTGTAATTACTAGAAGCTTTTTTTTTTTTTAAAGAGGAGTGAATATCTTTCCATATACCAGAAAATTATTCTACGAGATTTGTTATGGCAAGTACTTCCATGGGAGGTAAATCTCCAAAATCTGGAACAAGCGGATGTCTGCCATATACTGAAAAAAAGGAGTAGAATTTCAAGAGGAATGGTACCTTTAATAGTGGACAAATTCGGCCGACGGTAATAAATCGATCCACTCATCTAGAGATGAGGACACAAGGAGTTTAATAAACATCTTCAAATCCTGATTCACCCTCTCTGTTTGGCCATTTGTCTGCGGGTGATAGGTGGATGAAAACTTCAGTTTAATTCCACAAGAGGCATATGAAGCCCTCCAGAATTTGGCCACAAATTCCACACCTTGATCAGACACTATCTCCTTAGGTAGTCCATGGGGATGGAAGATGTCACGAATAAACATTTTGGCTAACTGTGGTGCAGAAGGAAGTCCAACCAAGGGAAAAAAAATAGTCCATCTATGAAAATCAATCTACTGCCACCATAATCATATTATGTCCCTTAGAGGGTGGTAACTCAGAAATAAAATCCATTGACAGATGAGTCCAAAGAGCATCAGGAATAGGCAGAGGATGCAAAGGGCTTATAACTTTGTTGCAAGTGGATTTATGCTGGCCACACTTGGCACAAGAAACAATACAATTCCAGACATCTTCCATCATAGTGGGCCACCATTAGGAGCACAGTAAAACTTAAAAGTCTTGAGGATGCCCGAGTGGCCAGCAGACAAGGAGGCATTAGCCCAAGTTAATAAGTTCTTACGTAACTGAGGTGCTACAAATATCTTGCCAGGAGGGGAAGACAGCAGTTGGGTTTGAGCTAAGACAAGATGATCCAGAATAGGATGAACTTGAGCTTGATCTTCTTCTTCCAGCAGAGGCAGAAAGGACTGGGACAGAGCATCAGCTTTTTTATTTTGAATGCCAGGATGAAATTGGACCTTGAAATCAAACCTGGAGAAGAAAAGAGACCAGCGAGCTTGTCTGGCATTTAAATGATGAGCTGTCTTGAGATATAGAGGATTCAGTGATGATCGTAATAGGAAACTTAGTGCCTTCCAAAAGCTTCTCCTTTCCTCTAGTGCCAATCGCAAAGCCAGCATTCTTTGATCCCCTATGGCATAAATCTTCTTGGCTGGAGAAAATTTATGAGAAAAGAAACCACAAGGATGATTCTTTCCATCTTCAGCCACTTGGGGCAGTACAGCTCCGACTCCCACCAAATAGGCATCAAATTCTAATGAAAAAGGTTTCTCGAGTAGCACTTTCTTAGTGAGAGCCATGGTGGTGGCAACAATGGAAGAAAAGTTTAAAATGAATCTTGGAAAATAATTAGAGAAGCCAAGGAACCATGGAATGGCTGTCAAGGAGTTCATTTGGGGCCAGACTCGGATGGCTCTTAGCTTGTCTGGATCCATTTGAAGGGAATTTCCTGTTATTATGTGCCCCAAAAATGGCATAGAGGACTGTTCAAAAAGGCATTTGGAGATTTTCCCATACAGATGATGGCTTAGAAGATGGGACAAAATCTCTCTGACATATTGGCAATGGGACTGTAGGTTTTTAGAGAAAATTAAAATATCATCCAGATAGACTGCAAAAAATGTGTTAATGACATCTCGAAATATTTCATTGACATAACTCTGATATACTGCTGGCACATTACACAAGCCAAAAGGCATCACCAAGTACTCATAATGGCTGTCTTGAGTATTAAAAGTGGGTTTCCACTCATCTCCTGTCCTAGTACGGATTAAATTGTAGGCTCCACAGAGGTCCAATTTATTGAAAAGGGACACTCCACAAACTTTGCCAAAGAGCTCCGAGATGAATGGCAAAGGATATCTATTTTTATGATGATTTGATTCATCCCGTGGTAGTCTTTGCAGGGCCTGAGACCCCCGTCTTTCTTCTCGACAAAAAATAATCTGGCCCCAGCAGGAGAGGAAGATGGTCTTATAAAACCCTTGGCAAGATTCTCCTTTATATAGTAAGACATTGTAGCTATTTCTGGAACCAAAAGAGGTTCCACAAAGTGGCATCATTCCAGGGATTAGATTGATTCTGCAGTCCCAAAGGCTATGGGGAGGCAATTTGTCTGCAGCTAGTTTACTAAATACATCAGAAAATCTTGATATGTTTTTGTCAAACAAAATTCTGATTTAGAAATAAATTGATCAGACATAGGAAGCTTTGGAGAAGATCCGGTAGAGGCTTGTTGGGATCATACTGGAGCAACACTAGGAAGACACAGGTGAAAACAATCAGATCCCCTAGCCATTACATGCATGGTGCACCAGTTCAGTGTGGGGTTGTGAGTTTTAAGCCAATTCATATCTAAGAGTAGAGCATGGAAAGTTTTAGGTAGAACCAAGAATTCTAACACCTCTTGATGTAGGCATCCTATCCGAAGTGTAACAGGTAGAGTAACAGAAGAAATTACATCTGCATGGATAATATTGCCATTTACTCCAGAAAGAGCCAGCTTGCTTGGGAGAGGAAGAACTGGAATTCCAAGTAAATGTGTCAAAGACTCAGAAATAAAGTTCCAGTGGCTCCAGAGTCCACCGAGGCTTTAATATTTTTGGTTCAAGTCTTGAAACGAATAAACACTGGTAAAAGACTATCCAACAATTGGGAAGGCTTAGTTAATACCACAAACTGGACACTCCCAGAAACAGTTAGGGTTTCTCATTTCCAGAGACAAGAGGTCAAACTTTAAGAATATGATCATGGGCTGCACAGTAGAGGCAAAGCTTGTTCTGGAAATGGCGGGTCTGCTCAGCCGGAGTTAAACGAGACCTGTTGAACTGCATAAGCTCCTCTTTAGTTGATGCAGGAAAGGAAGAATGTGTAAGTGGCAAAAATCTTCTTGCCTTTTACTAGCCTGCTGTTCTCTGTGGCGCAAGTCAATCTTGACACATAAAGATATTACTTCAGGTAGAGACTCTGGAACATCTCAAGAGGCTAACTCATCCTTCATTCTTTCAGAAAGTCAGTGAAGAAATGCTGCCCTAAGTGCCTCATCATTCTATTTTAACTTGGAAGTGATCAACTGGAATGGAACCATGTACTGGCCCACAGTACGTGTCCCTTGTCGAACTCGAAGGAGATCAGAGGAGGCCAAAGCAGTCTGACCTGATTAATCAAAATTTATCTTGAAAGAACAAACAAAATTCTCATAATTAGAGACTAGAAGGTGAGCTCACTCCAATAATGGAGAGACCCAATCCAAGGCGGTTCTTGAAAGTAAGGAGATTATGTATGCCACATTCAACCATGAAGTGGGGAAATTCTGGGGCAGACACTTGAAATGTATCCCACACTTTGATGGAGTTTCCATCAAAGCTCTTATGAGAGGCCAACTAGAGGGAGTAGGAAGTATAGTGGCCAGAGTTTACTGAATGGAGAGTAATTGACCAGAGAGTTCCTGGTAATATTGAGCCACATGGTGTTGTGCTGACTCTATGCGAGAGGTGGGATATTGTAATGCCCCTGCACCCTGAGATCCTGCGGCTTCCATAGGGCCTGTACAAACTTATGTTTGGACTATGGAGATCCTCCTCTCAGGGATTGGAAATCGAGGTCCCAGGTTGGAAAGGACCCAGAGGAGAGGGGCCTAGATATAAGCCTTCCTCATCCAAAAGTATTGGATGTTAACTAGACCTGACCAAAGGCATGAAGTCTAACTTACAGTGACCACCTCCAATTGGGATTTGGGTTTAAGCTGCACCCAGAATGCAGGTTGTTGCCCTTTGGTCAGGTATCCGGCACTAGTGGTAAATGCAAGAACACAATCACAGGGAAAGCACAGGGAAATGATACTGGGAGTTTGCAGTTGGGTGTCATACTGAGTACATACACTGTTGACCCAGACGTAGAGCTAGTACAGGAGAATGGCACTAGGAGATAATACTCAGAAGATGTACTGTGGATCCAAATGCAGAACTGGCACAGGAAAATTACACTTAGGAGATGGTAATTGGATGAAGTACTGAGTGCACACATCATGGATTAATACTAGGAATATATCTCTAGAAGAAAGGAGTTTGGAACCTGGGGCCTGATTCAGGTTGTTCGCAAGGCTGATTTCATACTCACCCACTTGCTGCAAAAATATGCTAATGAAAGCAAATGCACGGCAACCACAGCACTATACCAAGATGCCCACCACTGTATAAAGCCACCAACTTCCCATGACATGCATCCATAAGTCAGCAAAAACATCAGTAAAATCGAGCAACATCGAACCTATATGCACAGTTGTGGTTGACCATGTCCTGTCACACAAATTGCTAATCTTCCTGTCGCCAACTAGATCTCTGGCTATGTATACAATTGCAGGGGATTAATTATGCCTGCCCCTGTACTGCCATTCAAACGGATCCAGAGAAACTGAGTGCAATTCAAGACATGGCTGTAGCCATAGTCCTTGAAAGCTGTTCAGCTGTTTCTCGGATTTTATGAATCACAACTTTTCCATCATAGTACAGTAGCTCCCATTACAGCTCTAAAGAAGAAATCCTTCTCTTTGGTCATCATCTGCTGTAGCCACCTTCGAGACTTTCAAACAGGCCTTCTCCTCTGATCCCATCCTATGTCAACCAGATCTGAATAAACCTTTTACAGTTGAAGTAGATGCCTCTTCAGTTGGCATTGGAGCCGTATTATCTCAAGTAGTGGAGAATGAACGGAATCATCCCTGTGGATATTTATCTTGCAAGTTATCACCAGCAGAAAACCTACACTATAGGTGACCAGGAATTATTGGCCATGAAATTAGCACTCAAAAAATGGAGACATCTTCTGGAAGGAGCCAAGTTCCCTGTAACCATTATTACTGATCAGGAGAACCTGCTCTACTTGAAGATGGCACAACATCTTAATCCCAGACAGGCCCGCTTGGCTCTCTTCTTTTCCAGGTTTACTTTTAAGGTCTTATTTCACCCTGGAGTACAAAACCAGAAGGCTGATTGTTATGAATCCCACTGCCTGCTCCATGTGAGACCCCTAGAACCTGGCTAGCAAGATCTTCACCAATAACAACTGCCTGTTGTTCCCTTAGAACTATGATACATTCACCGATACTTAGGCGGCTGCCTGGACTTATGCTCGGGGTAGCAGAGGCTCACACGGAGGTATCAGAGAATTCAAGAGATGAAGTGTACAGTTAGAGCTGATACAGGTAATGGTTCTGATGAGTTGGCAATTGCATCAATGATATGGCAATGATATCAATGGTGTGGCAAATGTGCCGAAGGTGTGACAATTGTGCTGATATTGCGGCGATGATGCCAATGTTGTGGCAATAGCAATAGAAAAACAGTCTAGGGTATGAAAATGGCTTTGAGAGCCAATGGCACAGCAACTGTGCTTATGTTGTGGTGAAGGTGTAGCAATAGCCATAGATAAACAGTATAAGGTTAGTAAATGGCTTTGAGAGCCGATGGTGCGGCAAGTGTGCCGATGTTGCAGCGATGGTGCCGATGTTGTGGCAATTGCTGTAGATAAACAGTGTAGGGTATGATAATGGCTTTGAGAGCCGATGGTGCGGCAAGTGTGCCGATGTTGCAGCAATGGTGCTGATGATGCGGCACGGGAGCTGCTTGGAGTGGCTAAGAAGCCGAATAAAGAATGGTGGTAGCATGGGAGCTACTTAGTGCAGCTAGGAAGCTGTATGGTGAATGTTGGCAGCATGGGAGCTGCTAGATGCAGCTAGGAAGCCGTTTGGAGATTTGTGGTAGCATGGGAGTTACTCGGTGCAGCTAGGAAGCCACATGGTGAACATTGGCAGCACGGGAGCTGCTAGATGCAGCTAGGAAACCATTTGGAGGACGATGGCAGCCCAGGAGCTGCTTGGTGTCGGCTGGGAAGCCAAATGAAAACAATATCATGGAGCGAAAAAAAGCTGCCCATGCAGCTAAGCTGATGAAATCCACAGACATACTATAGTCAGCACAGGTGCAATAGTTCGGTGAGTATAAATAGGCTGCAGCACTTAAGCAAGCTGCACCTCTGGATGAGACATCACTTCCTGAGTTTTACCAATCACCTAGCAAAAGGAGCAACAGGAGTAACCCCATCCTGCCTGGGAAAGCTGACAGAAAGGGTCAAGTCATGACCACGACTTTTAACAGTACCCCCCTTGATGCGGGGCAGAACCTGGTTTATCCGCAAAATCCTGAAAGAAACATCTTCTCAACCTGGGAGCATGTAATGCAGTATCAGGAACCCAGGAACGTTCCTCCAGCCCATAACCCTTCCCATGGACTAAGAATTGCAGACAACCCCTGGATAATCTAGAGTCCAAATTTTTCTCCACAATAAATTCATGTTGACTACGGACCATAACTGAAGCAGGCCTGGGCGAGAACCTAGATTTGAACTTGGCTGACGAGAAGACGGATTTAAGCAATGAACAATGGAAAGTATTATTAATACGGAGAGAGTTGGGCAATTGAAGTTTGAAGGCTACTGGGTTCACCTGTGAAATAATTTTGAATGGACCAATAAATCTGGGACCCAACTTCTGTGTAGGCTGATGGAGCTTGATGGTTTTGGTGGAGAGCCAAACCAAATCACCTTTCTTAAAACAACACGACCTCTGATACTTGTCAACAGATTCTTTGGAGCGGAGAGATAACTTCTGAAGGCTTTGTTGAAACTTACCCCAAATATGTCGGAGCCTAGAGACAGAAGAAGAAGCTGGTGATCCAGAGTCACAGGCATTTGACCTCGGATGTTGCCCTGTAACACAGAAGAATGGGGATACTGAAGATGCAGAGTGACGTGAATTATTAAAAGCGAACTCAGCAAGCAGCAGATGTGATACCCAATAATTATGACACTTGGAAACATAACAGCATAGATACTGTTCCAGACACTGATTAACATGCTCAGTCTGTCCATTGGACTGCAGATGGTAACCCAAAGAAAGACTAAGATCAATGCCCAGAGAAGTACAGAACACTCTCCAAAACTGTGCTACAAATTGAGATCTTCATTCCGACACAATATTAATTGGAAATCATGTACCTGAAAAATGTGTTGGAGAAACAGGCTGGAAAGTTCCTTAGCAGAAGTAAGTTTTTGCAATGGTATGAAGTGTGCCATTTTACTAAATCAGTCCACCACTGTCCAGATAACAGAACATCAAGCAGATATTGGGAGATAAATGAAGAAATCTATGGCGATGTGAGTCCAGGGTCTCCTGCGTATGGAAAGTGGAAGTAACAGACCCGAAAGGAGCTGTCTGAGGTGTCTTATTCCGGGCACATACCTCAAATGCCAAGACAAATTCACGCACATCTTTAGTCAAGGACGGCCACCAAACAGAACGGGAGAGTAACTCAGAAGTCTTACTGATACCTGGATGACCAGAAACTCGACTAGCGTGAAAATCCAGCAGAACTGCTCTGCTAAACTTCTCTGGCACAAACAAACGACCAGAAGGCTTCTCCGGAGGTGACTCTGATTGAGATGCCCGAATCAGATCTGTCAGATTACGAGTGAGGGCACAATGGAAGAAAGAGTCTGGGATGATAGCTTTGTCTTACCTGGACGTCTGTTGTACTGGTTCAAAACTCCTGGATAGTGCATCAGGCTTGATGTTCTTGGAACCAGGATGGAAGGCGATGAGGAAGTTGAACCGGGTAAAAAATAATGCCCAATGTGCTTTCTGGGAATTCAACCTTTTAGCAGACTGAATATAGGATAGGTTCTTGTGGTCAGTAAGAACAAAAATCTGGTGTTTGGTCCCTTCCAGCCAGTGTCTCCAGTCCTCTAAAGCCCATTTAATAGCTAGCAACTCTCGATTTCCTACATCATAATTGCATTCAGCAGAGGAACATTTTCAAGAAAAGAATGCACATGGGTGCAACTTACTATCTGTTGGGTCTTTCTGTGACAAAATGGTTCCTGCTCCTACTTCTGAGGCATCTACCTCTACAATAAAAGGAAGGTCAGGATCGGGATGTCAAAGAACAGGTGCTTGAGTGAAAGCAACTTGAGAGTTTGAAAATACTGGATCGCCTCGATTGGCCAGTTAAAGGCATTCGCTCCTTTCTTGGTCAAATTTACAATGGGTGCCATTATGCTGGAAAAAGATTTTATAAATCGGCGATAATAATTAGAAAAGCTGAGGAACCACTGGATGGCTTTAAGGGAGGCTTAAGTATAGCCTTGACTTTCCCTTGATCCATTGAAAATCCCTGGGATGAGATGGTACATCCCAGAAAAGAGACCTGAATGACGTCAGTCACATTTTTCCATCTTGGCGTACAGATGGTCCTCCCGCAATTTTTGAAGAACCTGACATATGTGCTGATGATGTTGGTTCAGTGACTGGGAGAACATGAGAATGTTGTCTAGGCATATGACCACGAATACCCCCAAAAAGTCACGAAGAACATCATTAATCAGGTCCTGGAAAACCGCTGGAGCATTATATGTCAAAAGGCATGACTAGATACTCATAATGTCCGGAGTGAGTACTCGGCTCCACTTTTGATCAAAACAGGTTATATGCCCCTTGGAGAAGATATTAGCCTGACGCAGCTGATCGAACAATACCGGAATGAGAGGTAATGGTTATGAATTCTTTACCGTAATGTTGTTGAGTCCTCTGTAATCAATACAGGGATTAAGAGACCCATCCTTCTTCCCCATGAAGAAATAAACAGCTCCCAGTGGTGATTTTGAGGGATGGATGAATCCTTTAGTCAAAGCAGCTTTGATGTACTCTGTCATAGTTTTTTCCTCCAAAATATTGAGAGGGAATACAACTGGCCTTTGGGTAATTTGGCATTGGGCATCAAATTGATAGCACAGTTGTAAGACCAATGTGGAGGAAGAACATCTGCTAGTTTTTTGGAGAAAACATCAGCATAATCCCTGTACTGAAGCGGAATGGCTGGAGATGTCTCAGAAATCATAGGAAGTATGGACCGAATAGGCATAGGCAAGCAATGATTCTGACAAGTCTGACTCCATTTGATTATTTCACCAGATTGCCAATTAATCACAGGATTGTGATCCCTAAGCCATGAAAAACCTAGAACGACTCTAGGCAAAGGACAATTTAAGAGGTAAAAGAACAAAGTCTCTGAGTGTAAAGACCCTACCAAACAATGTAGAGGAGGTGTCTTAAACTTCACATGTCCTGAAGAAATCAAACCTCTGTCCAGACCATAGATCGAAATTTTCTGTTCCAAGGGGACAGCTGGAACTCCCAGAGTGCGAAAGAAATGAAAATCCAAAAAATTGCCTGCCGCCCCACTATCAAGGAAGGCTGAAGTAGACAAAGTGGAATTAGTGAGTTGGATGACTGCTGGGACTAAAACAGAATTCCTGTTAGTAACAGATGCCAGACCCAAGTGTAAATCCTCCCGAACACTTAGGCCCTGTCTTTTTACCGGTCTGAGCGGACAATTATTCACAGTATGTCCCTTGACACAGCAATACAGTCAGAGGCCAAGGGACCCTCTTCTGCATCTCTCTTCTGATGATAGGCGAGAGGACCCAATCTGCATAGGTTCCTCTGTGACCAAAGATGGAACCCAATCCAGAGAATGAGGTGATTTGATGGGAAGATTTTGTTCTCATTTATATTCCCGTAGCCACAGGTCTATGATAATGGCCTGTTGTATAAGATCATCCAAGGACTCAGGAGGTGAATGTTGAACAAGGATGTCCTTGATGGTCTCAGAAAGACCAAGATGATATTGGCTACATAGGGCTGGATCATTCCAACTAGAGTCAGTTGCCCATCTGCAGAACTCTGATGAGTAATCCTCTGCTACCTTCTAACCCTGTTTGAGGGTATGCAATTTGGACCCAGCCAAAGCAGCATGGTCCGGGTCGTCATACAAAATGCCTAAAGCTGTAAAGAAAGCCTCAACGGTCTGTAATGCTCTAAGGGTTGAAGGCAGTCTGAAGGCCCAAGTCTGTGGATCCCCCTGAAGGAGAGAGATTACCAGTCCAACTTGCTGCAACTGAGTCCCTGAAAAGATCGGACGAAGTTGGAAATAAAGCTTGCAACTTTAAAGAAGTTTAAAATTTGTTGGCGGTCCCCAGGAAACTGATCTGGCAAAATTACCTTTGGTTCAAGATGAGGAGCTGCATGTATCAGAGAACGGTTTTCCTCAACTTGTATAGTAAGTTCCTTGACTTTCTGGCTGAGTGTTTGGATCTGGGCTGCAAGCACCTGGGCAGGACTCTGTCCCTGCTCCATGATGCAGAAGCTATAACTCCAATAAGACCCCTTCTGTATCTTATTCCAAGTGTACCGGTGTTTTGGGCCGACTATAATGTTATGAATCCCACTGCCTACTCCATGTGAGACCCCTAGAACCCGGCTAGCGAGAGCTTCACCAATAACAATACCCAGTTTTTCCCTTAGAACTATGATACGTTCACCGGTACTTAGGTGGCCATCTGGACTTACGCTCGGGGTAGTAGAGGCTCACACGGAGGTACAAGGGAATTCAAGAGATGAAGTGTATAGTTAGAGCTGATACAGGTAATGGTTCTGATGAGTTGGCAATTGCATCGATGATATGGCAATGATATTGATGGTGTGGCAATTGTGCCGATGTTGCGGCGATGGTGCTGATATTGCGGCAATAGACATAGATAAACAGTCTAGAGTATGAAAATGGCTTTGAGAACCATCGGTGCGGCAAATGTGCTGATGTTGTGGTGATAGTGCCGATGGTACAGCAATAGCTATAGGTAAACAGTCTAGGGTTAGCAAATGGCTTTGAGAGCTGATGGTGCGGCAAGTGTGCCAATGTTGCAGCGATGGTGCTGACGTTGCGACAATTGCCGTAGATAAACAGTGTAGGGTATGATAATGGCTTTGAGAGCCGATGGTGCAGCAAGTGTGCCGATGTTGTAGTGTTCGTGCCGATTATGTGGCATGGGAGCTGCTTGGAGCAGCTAAGAAGCCAAATGAAGAATGGTGGTAGCACGGGAGCTACTTGGTGCATCTAGGAAGCCGTATAGTGAACTTTGGAAGCATGGGAGCTGCTAGATGCAGCTAGGAAGCCATTTGGAAATTGGTGGTAGCACGGGAGCTACTTTGTGCGGCTAGGAAGCTGTATGGTGAACGTTGGCAGTACGGGAGCTGCTAGATGTGGCTAGGAAGCCATTTAAAGGATGATGGCAGCCCAGGAGCTGCGTGATGTCGGCTGGGAAGCCGAATGGGAGCAATATCACGGAGAGAACAAAAGCTGCCCATGCAGCTAAGCTGATGAAATCCACAGACACGCTATAGTCGGCACAGGTGCAATAGTTCAGTGAGTATAAATAGGCTGCAGCACTTAATCAAGCTGCACCTGTGGATGAGACATCACTTCCTAAGGTGTGCCAATTGCCTAGCAACAGGAGTAACCCCATCCTGCCTGGGAAAGCTGTCAGAAAAGGTCAAGTCGTGACTGAAACTTGTAACACTGATGCTCTCTCTAGATCCTTCCTGCCTCTGGAAGAAGATGAAAATCAACATACAAATCATTCCATTCTTTGGGCCTGATTTAGCAATGAACACAAAGGAGAGAATGCATTCAATGGGTCGATGTTTTCATAGTGCGCATGTGTATGCATTGCATTGCACATGCACAAAAAAGCCAGTGCAATCAGGTTAGGATATGCAGACTACATGCAATGTGTGCGCAGACCCTTCCGATATTTATTGACAGGAAGTGCTGTTTGTGGATAGTGATGAGGGGTAGTCAGCCGAATGCAGGTTTGCCTGTGAGTTGGGATGCCGTTATAGGGTCATGCATAATTAAGGCAGTGTGGTGGCATATGCAGCCATAGCATAACCTGTACACAGGAAGCGGTCAAAATCCTGCGGCAGGTCAGGTCAACCTGACCTGTGCATATGGATCTTATGGTTCTCAATGTATCTTGCATACTGATCAGGCTTTCAGGAGATGAGTGGCCTAATGTGGGGCTGGACATCTGCATCTTGTGTGGCAGTCTCTGTGTGTATGCATTGATTAGAATATTCTCATAGCAGCCGGGTTCGTGCATCTGCTAATGTGTGTTCCTTGCTGAATCAGGCCCTTAGTCCACTAGTATTTGAACACACTCAAGTTAGTTCTGTTCCTCCTACTGGCAAAGTCTTTGTGGCTCCCAATCTTCGCAAATAATACTAACTTGGGCCAAAGCCTCTTTGTTTGCAGGTCACTCTGGCATTCACAAGACCTTTAAGCTCCTTTAACGCTCCTATTGGTGGCCATCCATGAAAAAGGATGTCAGTAATTTTATTATCCCCTGTGCAAAGTGCGCTCAGCACAAATTAGCTTGACGAAAGACTTTAGGTCCTCTATAACCATAACCTGTCCACTTATCCATGGACTTCATTTCTGAGTTGCCTACTGTCACGACCAGAGTTGTTGTACTTGGTGAACCGTGGTCTCTGCCTGTGCGGGTGCTCTGGCGCGGTCCTACTGGTGGGGGTGCTGGTGTCTGGAGGTTGGTGCGAGGTGCGCGTGGATGTCCAAAGTGTACAGGCCATGTGGTGACAGGTGAGACTGGCAGCACTACTGTGCTGGGAATAGCTGGGCGCTGCCATTTTGGTTTTGGGCATATGACCTGAATGGGCCAATCAGATTGGAGCATCTTGTGTGTACTCTCAGCAGCCTAGCATGCACCTTCCTATGGTACTTAAGGGTGTTCAGCATGCCCTCTAGTTGCCAGTGCAATGTATACACAGTGCAAGTTGTGTGAGAGTTCTCTGTGGTTCTTAGCTCAGTGTGATTATTGCAGTCCCAGCAGTGCTCCGTTTCCTGCTCTGTTCCCATCACAGGCTGTTCCCAGATACCTGCATCTACCCTCCTATACCCCGTTTCTCACCCCATGTTTTGTGAACCCGCCAGCACTCCAGACTCAGAACTCACTCCAGTACTTCAGAGCTCTGTTCATCAGTCACACCTCCATTGGACTTTTGTTTTTTTTCTGTCTGACACCTGTTCCCAGCCTCACTAATATGACTTTTTTTTTCTGCGTGACACCTGTTTCCACCCTCATTAATTGTACTTTGTTTCCTGCCAGACATTTGTTTGCAGCCTCACTTCACTTGGACTTGTTTATTTTCTGCCAATTTATATATTAATTACCACTTCATGAATAATAATACTCCTATTAAACCTGCTGCATTTCAGTACTACAAACCCTTCCTGTTTCTTCTCCTGCATCCACATCGGGTTAAAAAAATAATCCAGACATGACAGTTTGCACTGGCCAAATGGATTCGGCCACTGGACAGGAGCCTACAACGGATTTTCTTCAGAGTATTGCCAATCAACTAGAAGGCCTGGAGGCCTCGCAGTAGCAACTGGCACATTTTCTCCAGGGGATGTCTCTCTTGAAAGACACCTTGCAGGCTTCCCTCATCACTGTTAGTATTCCAGCGACCACCAATCGGCCCGCACCAACAGTTCCAGTTGCCAGTGCTTCACCTCATCTGCACTTACCTATGCCCAGTATATTTGATGGCAACCCCAAGATGTGTCATGATTTTCTGAACCAGTGTGATGTACACTTTACCCTTCAACCCTCCAACCTCCCTACTTCTAAAACCATAGTGGCTTATATTGTGTCCATGCTGTCTGAACCCACATTGGACTGGGTTTCCCCATTAAGGGAGCGATCGGATCCTCCGCTGGAAAATTATTCACACTTTCTAGCATCATACAGGAGAATCTTTGATGAACCCAGAAGGACGTCTTCTGCATCTTCCGAAATGATGCGCCTCAGATATGGGATTCATCCTGTCAGTCAGTATGTTATCTAGTTTCAAATGCTAGCATCAGAATTAAAGTGGAACGAGGAGGCATTAACATTTGCCTTCTGGAACGGCCTTTCAGATGGGCTAAAAGATGACCTAGCCATCTGGGACCTTCCCACTAAACTCAATGACCTCATCTCCTTGTGCAACAAGGTGGATTTATGCTTTTGGGATTGACAGGCAGATAAAAGTAGAGGTGATCATTTCAGCATCCACCCTGTTATCCCTCCCGTCACTCCAACCCTGGGATTCTCTGATGATGAACCTATGCAGGTTAATTGGGCTTGCCTCACAAATGAAGAACAGCAGAAATGATGCTGAGAAAACCACTGCATGTACTGTGGGGAGTCCGGCCATCTTGTAGCTTCATGCTCCCACCGTCCGGGAAACTTCTGCTCCTAACCAGTCCCAAGGACACTCAGTTAGTGGTAGTGACTCCATCCTCAAAATATGCTGAGTCAGTTCTGTCCATAACCCTGGACTTGGAACAAGGTCCTGTGTTCATTTCTACCCTCCTAGATTCTGGGGCAGCAGAAAATTTTATTACCCTTGGATTTATCAAAAAACTCCAAGTACCCTATATTACTCTCGATAACATTAACACCCTATCTGCAATCGATGGCAGCACTATTGTCAATGGCATAGTCTCCAAGCGGACTCATCCTATCTTAGTTTGTATAGGAGCCTTTCATTCAGAGCTCATCAGTTTTCAGATAATACCCAAGGCATCTCACGATGTTATTCTAGGATACCCTGGGCTAAACAAACACAATTCTAAAATCAATTGGAATTCCATGCAAATCCACTAATGGGGCAATGCTTGTCAAAAGGCTTGTCTTCCACACATCAAACCTGTAAGAGAAATTCAGACATCAGAAAATCTACAACTCCCCATTCTATACTGGTCTTTTTCTGATGTTGTTTCTGAAAGCAAGGCTAATATCCCACCTCCACATTGAGACTAGGACTGTCCAATTGATTTGATGCCAGATAAGACTCCTCCCTGAGGTTGTTCATACCCCTTGTCATTTCACGAAACCAAGGCCATGTCAGAATATATCCAGCAGAACCTGGAGAAAGGCTTTATCAGACCATCCACTTCTGCTGGAGCCAGGTTCTTTTTTGTGTCCAAGAAGGATGGGGATCTCAACCCTGTATTGATTATCGGGGCCTCAATGATATCACAAAAAACAATACCAATTGCCTCTTATCACAGACTTGTTTGATCGTGTCAAAGGAGCCACAGTCTTCTCTAAACTGGACTTAAGAGGGGCTTGCAATCTCATCAGAATTTGTGCTGGTAATGAATGGAAGAACACCTTCAATACTCGAGATTGGCACTTTGAATATTTAGTGATGCCATTTGGACTCTGTAATGCCCCTGCAGTCAGCCAGAATTTTGTAAATGATATATTTAGAGACTTACTATATGTTTACATAGTTGTCTATTTGGACGATATCTTAATTTCTTCTGACCTCAAAGAACATCAACGTCATGTTAAAGAAGTCCTGACTCACTTGAGAAGAAATTTTCTGTACTGCAAACTTAAGAAATGTGTCTTCAAAGTTCCTTCCATTCCATTACTAGGGTACATTATCTCTGGCCCTGGATTGGAGATGGATCCTAAAAAGGTTCAGGCGATTCTGGACTGGTTTCGTCCCACTTCTCTAAAGGCAATACAAAGACCTCTCGGATTTTCTAATTATTACAGGAATTTTATCAAGGAATTTTTGTCGTTAGTGGCGCCCAACACTGCATTAACCCGTAAAGGGGGAATCCCCATTGGCTCCAGTCCTAAGACAACCAGACACCAACAGGCTTTTCTCTTAGAGGTGGATGCTTCATCTGAGGCAGTGGGAGCCATTCTCTCACAGAAATTTGAGGACAACAAGTTCCATCCATGTGGATGGTTTTCTAAAATCTTCCCCAGCAGAGAGAGACATTATGCCTTCAGAGAGCAGGAATTGCTGGCGGTCAAGTTAGCCTTGGAGGAGTGGCATTATCTACTCAAAGGTGCCAAGTCTCCTCTTACGGTATATACCGATCATCGAAACCTGCTGTTTCTAAAAAACATTCAGTTCATCAGTTCCAGGTTGGCCTGCTGGCCCATATTCTTTTCACATTTCAGTTTTACTCTGACCGGTCATCCTGGATTCCTCAATCAAAAAGCTGATGCTCTATCATGCTTCTTCTCTTCAGACAGCAATGTGGAAGTCCACAGAGGGACTCCGGTCCTGGACTCTAAGATCTTCGCTACCATTCAAATACAACCTCCTCCTGGGAAAACCTTGTGTTGCTCCAGATTTACAGAAACTACTTCTGTCTTGGGCTCATTCATTTCAATTCGCTGGTCACACAGGCATCCATAAAATGTTAGAGTTTCAGCAGCAGGCCTATTGTTGTCCTGCCATGAAATCTAAAGTGGCTGAGTTCATTGCCTCTTGCAATCAATGTGCCCAGCACTGAACATCTAGGCAAGCTCCTGCCAGAGACCTGGTGCCTCTTCCTGTTCCAACCCATCCATGGACCCATCTGTCCATTGATTTTGTGATGGACCTGCTGGTTTGCAATGGTTACACCAAGGAGGGGGTACTGTCACGACCAGAGTTGTTGTACCTGGCAAGTCGTGGTCTCTGCCTGTGCAGGTGCTTTGGCACAGTCCTACTGGTGGGGGTGCTGGTGTCTGGAGGTTGGCCAAGGTATGCATGGATGTCCGAAGGATACATTCCATGTGGTTACAGGTGCAACTGGCAGCACTATGGTGCTGGGAATTGCTGGGCACCGAAATCTTGGTTTTTGGCATGTGACCTGAATGGGCCAATCAGGTTGGAGCATCTTGCGCATACTCTTAGCAGCCTATCATGCACCTTTCTATGGTACTTAAGGGTGTTCAGCATGCCCTCTAGTTCCTTAGGCCTCTGTTCCTCAGTCACACCTCCTTTGGACTTTTGTTTTTTCTGTCTGACACCTGTTTACAACCTCATTAATTGGAGTTTGTTTTCCTGCCAGACATTTGTTTTCAGCCTCACTTCACTTGGACTTGTTTATTTTCTGCCAGTTTATATATTTATTACCACTTCATGAATAATAATACTGCTGGATTTCAATACAACAAACCCATTCCTATTTCTTTTACTGCATCCACACCGTGTTAAAAAAAAATCCAGACCTGACACCTTCTTCCAAAGGATACAACATGATTTGGGTTGTGGTAGACCAATTTTCTAAAATGGCCCACTTTATACCTCTAGTTGGGCTCCCTTTGGCTCCACAATTAGTGTCCGATCGTGGCGTACAATTTGTGGCCAGATTCTGGTGAACCCTGTGCTCTTCTTGTGGAATAAAATTAAAATTCTCCTTTGCCTATCATCCATAGACTAATGGGCAGACTGGAAGAGTCAACCAAGAACTGAAGACTTTCATCAGACTATTTGTATCTTCATCTCAAGGTGATTGGTTTGACCTGCTGCCATGGGAAGAATTTGCTCATAATTATTGTTATCACACCTCCACAAATTCTACTCCTTTCTTCGCTGTCTTTGGTAAGCATCCTTTAGTTTTAGGCTTTACCACCGGTAGAAGTGCCAGCTTTCTCTGGTCTTCTTGAGTCCTACTCTAATATCTGTGAGAAAATGCATTCTTTGTTAAAGAGAACATCCAGCAATTACAAGAAATTCGCTAATCGCAAATGCCTGCCTGTTCCTCTTCCTAGACATGGAGATAGGGACTGGCTTTCCACTAAGAACTTGAGACTGAGAGTTCTGAGTATGAAACTCTTTATGTATGCTATAAGTTGTTATCCAAGTGGCAAACAAATTGGAACTGCCTTCCCAATTGAGAATACCTAATACATTTCTGTGAAAGAGCTAAAATATTGACATCATCTCAGTGCCATTAGAATAGCTATGCAGGGGCCAGAATATTTAGATTTTAAACTAGCTCATACCAAACAAAGAAACATGACTGTAATAGGAGCTAGCAATCTAATTCAAAGAACATGATAAAGCATCTTGCAGGGTCACTAGTTTCAGGCCATGGGCTGATGAAGTGCATGCTGGGTAAATGTATATAAGTTGAAAACAGCCCAAATCTCTTTCTCTTCGCTGCACCTATTCAAGACACACACCAGGCTTTCTGAGATCTGGATACACCACACTTGCTTTATAAGGTCTGTACTAACTAACCATACTTTGCATGTAGTTCTGTACTAACCATACTACATGCACTTTTCTTTATACAGACTTTCTGCTACTTATAACGCATTATTTTCTTTATACACACTTTCTGCTACTTATAACACATTCTTTTCTTTATACACACTCTTTCTGCAATTCCCTGGATGCCCTGGCTATTAACCCTTTCTCTGCCTACATCCTGTACTCTCTGCCTGTATTTTTGGCTGCTACCAAATAACTATCTCTGTAATAACTCTCTCTATATTACTATTTGCCTGTACTTTCCTTCCCTGTCTGCATCTGATAACTATATCTGTATTACTGCCTGCATAATTATTAGGACAATGAACCTGAAATCATCTCTCTCTTTCTCTCATCTCCATGCTCACAGGCATGCTCACAAATGCCTATATGGTGACAAAAGGACACCACCATGGCTGCCTTGCCATGAGGCTTCACCCCTACCCCACACATAGCAACACAAAGAACAATAATATTTATCTATTTTATCTCTCTCTATCTATACTGGATAACCCACACATGCATTCTCTCTATATTTTCACATATACACATCCATACACAAATAATTGTTTTCTCTGATAGATTGCCATCCAAAATGTATCTATAGATTATTAATCTCGCCGTAAGTGCAAGAGAAAATGTATTCCTTAATTATACATTCTGTATAGTACATCATATATCCCCCATACACACACGCATGTACACTTCTCACACTACTTTCAGTCATGTGCTTTCTTTATCTCACATTCTTATACACACGTAAACAGAAAAGAGCAAAATTATATAACACTTGCCTACACCTTTTCTTACATACTGTACACATATACATATAAACCGGGGGTGTATCTATAATGGGTGCAGGGTATGCATAGCACATGGGCCCCCAGGTCCGCACACCATGCACCCATATTATTTAAAACTCACTTTTCCATGGACCCGTGTCGGGTTTCAGCGCTGCACAGAACACCGGAAAATGGCCGCTGCGGCCATTTTTCTGGCATTCTGCACATGCGAAGTAGACTCTGGGTGAAGTATACTCTGGGCAAACTCTAGTGTCCAGAGTCCACTGTAGTATTACTGACACAGTTGTCGTGTGTTTATTTTATGAGAGTGCTGCACCTCCATATGATTATATATATATTAGGGATGTGCAGGCTCGGATAGGTTCGAGTTTGCACGTTGAGTTCGGATTTTTCCCTCCAAAAAAACGGAACTCAGAAAGAGGCTAAACGTCATCTTACATGGACGAACATCATCATTCCTGGACTTTTGTCGGAAAAATCCGAACTCAATGTGCAAACTCGAACCTATCCGAGCCTGCACATCCCTAACATATATTTATTAGGGGTGTGCACCGGCCACTTTTCGTGTTTTGTGTTTTGGTTTTGGATCTGGATCTTTCTTCGTGTTTTGGATCTGGATTGGTTTTGCCAAAACCACCCTTCGGTGTTTTGGGTTCTGGGTTTTGTGTTTTGGATCTGTATTTTTTTTTTAAAAAGCATAAAAACTGCTAAAATCACAGAATGTGTTGATTTTTCTGCTCCTATGCTATTATTAACCTCAAAAACCTTAATTTCCACTCATTTCCAGTCTATTCTGAACACCTCACACCTCACAATAGTGTTTTTATGTCCAAAAGGTTGCACCGAGGTAGATGGATGACTATGCTAAGCGACACGAGTGGGCGGCACAAACACGTGGCCCATCTAGGAGTGACACTGCAGTGGCAGACAGGATGGTAGTTTGAAAAACTAGGCCCCAAACAGTACATAATGCAAAGAAAAAAAAGAGGTGCAAGATGTAATTGTCCTTGGGCCCTTCCACCCACCCTTATGTTGTATAAACAGGACATACACACTTTAACAAACAAATCATTTCAGCGCCAGGGTCTGCCACACGACTGTGGCTGAAATGATTGGTTCGTTTGGGCCCCCACAAAACAAGCTGGCAATTAATCTGTCTCTGCACAAACTGGCTCTACGGAGGCAAGATGTCATCCTCATCCTCCTCATTCACTGATTCCTCACCCTCTTCAGTGTTGTGTACATCCTCATCCTCACAGAGTATTAATTCGTCCCCACTGGAATCCACCACCACAGGTCAATCTGAATGTTCAGGAGGCTGGTCTCCCTGGAAGAGTTGATAATTAATTTTTATGAACATCATCTTCTCCACATTTTGTGGAAGCAACCTCCTATGCCTTTCGCTGACAAGGTTCTCGGCTGCACTAAACACTCTTTCGGAGTACACACTGGAGGGGGGGCAACTCAGGTAAAATAGAGCCAGTTTGTACAGGGGCCTCCAAATTGCCTCTTTTTCCTGTCAGTACAGGTACGGACTGTCTGACATGCCTACTTGGATGCTGTTACCGATGTTTATCCTTTAACAGACAGACGCACGCTTGTCGCTGCTGCTTTGAGGATGCAGGTGCGGCTACAGCCCACACAATTCACAAAGACAGAAAAAAAAGGAATTTTTTTTTTGTGGAGCACACTTTGGGGGTTACACCACCCTTTAACAGACAGACACATGCTTGTCGCCGCTGCTTTCAGGATGCAGGTGCGGCTACTGTGCATACATTTCACACACAAACACAGAAAAAAAGATTATTTTATTTTGGTTGGAGCACACTTTGGGGGTTACACCACCCTTTAACAGACAGATGCATGCTTGTCACTGCTGCTTTGAGGATGCAGGTGCGGCTACAGCCCACACATTTCACAAAGACAGAAAAAAAAAGAAGAATTTTTTAATTTTTGTGGAGTGCACTTTGGGGGTTACACCACCCTTTAACAGACAGATGCACGCTTGTCGCTGCTGCTTTGAGGATGCAGGTGCGGCTACTGCGCATACATTTCACACACAAACACAGAAAAAAATAATTATTTTTTATTTTTTTTGGAGTGCACTTTAATGGACAAGCCAGCCGACCCTTTACTTATGACACAGGCGCACGCTTGACGCTGCTCCTTTTTTGATGCACATGCAGCCACAGCGCACACAATTCACAAACACAGAAAATAATTCCTCCACCATTCTGTCAGTGGTGACAGTATCATATGCAGTGACAGTAGACATGTCAGTAATTGTTGGCACGTCCTTCAGTCCGGACCAGATGTTCAAACCGGACCTTGACTTATGACACAGGCGCACACTTGGCGCTGCTGCTGTGTTGATGCACGTGCGGCTACTGCGCATACATTTCGCACACAAACACAGAAAAAAAACAATTGTTTATTTTTTGTGGAGTGCACTTTGGGGGTTACACCACCCTTTAACAGACAGACGCACGCTTGTCGCTGCTGCTTTGAGGATGCAGCTGCGGCTACAGCCCACACATTTCACAAAGACAGAAAAAAAAAAAGATTTTTTTATTTTGTTTGGAGTGCACTTAGGGGGTTACAGCACCCTTTAACGGATAAGCCAGTCTGCCCTTTACTTATGATACAGGCACACGCAGTCGCTGAATGGCAAAAGTGGGCAGAAATTTTTCAGGCCACCCAAAGCGTCTCCTGCACGACCTGTCGCTTTTCAGAAAATTCTGCACCACCAAGTTTATTGTGTGAGCAAAACATGGGACGTGCTGGAATTTGCCCAGATGTCATGCCCGCACAATATTGGTGACGTTGTCAGATATCACAAATCCCCAGGAGAGTCTAAGTGGGGTAAACCACTGGGCGATGATTTCCCTCAGTTTCTCTAAGAGGTTGTCGGCGGTGTGCCTCTTACTGAAACTGGTGATACACAGCGTAGCCTGCCTTGGAACGAGCTGGCATTTCTGAGATGCTGCTACTGGTGACGCTGCTGTTGTTGCTGCGTAAGTTGATACATTTACCCAGTGGGCTGTCACAGTCATATAGTCCTTAGTCTGCCCTGTTCCACTTGTCCACATGTCCGTGGTTAAGTGGACATTGGGTACAACCGCATTTTTCAGGACACTGAGGACACTTTTTCTGACGTTTCTGTACAGTCTCGGTATCCTGCCTAGTGAAGTCCTGCCTAGTGAAGTGGAATCTAGACGGGATTTGGAGCTGGGGACACACTACCTCCATCAATTGTCTAAATCCCACTGCACTAATGGCGGACGCACGTCTAACACCAACATAGCAGTCAAGGCCTCAGTTATACGTTTTGCTTCAGGATGACTGCTGTCGTACTTCATCCTACTTGCTTAGGACTGTTGGAGGGTCAATTGTTTAGTAAAAGTAGTGGTGTTCCTACTTCCTCTCTGGGATGATGAACAACTCCCAGCAGCAGCAACAGCACTAGGAGGAAGTGGTTCTTGATCTTTCCCTATTTTATTTTTATCGGAGAAAGTTTGGTCCTCCATTTATGTTATATTGATATATACGTGCGGCTAAGCTGCACACAAACAATTACTTTTTATTTTTTTTGTGGGTTACACCATCCTTTAAGAAATGAGCCAGCCGGCCCTTTACTTATGGGACACAGGCGCACGCTTGGCGCTGATCCTTCGTTGATGCACGTGCAGCCACAGTGCACACAATATTTTTTTATTTGGTTTGGAGTGCACTTTGGGGGTTACAGCACCCTTTAACGGTCAAGCCAGACAGCTCTTTACTTATGACACAGGCGCACGCTTGGCGCTACTTTGTTGATGCACGTGCGGCTACTGCGCACACAATTCACAGTCTCAAAAATATTTTTTTTTTTTTTTTTTTTTAGTGCACTTTGGGGGTTACAACTCCCTTTAATGGACAAGCCAGCTGGCCCTTTACTTATGGGCCACAGTGCACACAATTCACAAACACAGAAACATTTTTTTTTTTTGCACTTGGGGGGAGCACCCCTGATGGACAGAGCACCCCCTGGACAACACTACAGCACCCCTTTAGGACTGGGACACTGCACAGGACTTTGGAGTGGACACAGCCCCTATGGACAACTGACTGAACAACACAGTCCAGCCAGCCCCTATGGACTTTGGAGGAGTGGACACAGCCCCTATTAACAATAGCAGCACAGCACAACAGCCAGCCCCTATGGACTTTGGAGGAGTGGACACAGCCCCTATGGACAACAGCAGCACAGCGCAGTACAGCACAACACAACACTAGACTACACTACACTACACAGCCCAGCCAGCCCTAACTCCCACCCTCCCTCTTCACTGTCCACAGCCGAGTGAGAAATGGCGCCGACGCGGGTACCTTATATAGGATCCAAAACCCGCGAGACCCGGAAGGCGGGATGATGATGTTTTGCCTCGATTTCAGATCTGAGTCAGGCGGGAAAAGTCGAGCCTGACTCGGATCGGCCTCGGATCGGGGGGGCTCGGTGGTGTTCGGATTTCAGAAATCCGAACCCGCTCACCCCTAGTACACACTGACAGAAACATTGGCTGATCAATTGATCGGCCAATGTATCTGCTGCCCGTCGGACAGTGTGTACCTGCGATATGTCGGTGAACATTGGCATTCACTGACATATCACATTGGCTGTGCTGCACAGCCGATGGACAGAAGAGTCTACAGACATATCTGTCCATTGGCAGGTGTGTGTACGGGTGGTCAGCAGACCGCCCATACACACACAATGGCAGCCATGAGGAGGGGGTGGGACACGCCCCCCACCCGCCGGGACATGCCCCCTGGCTGCCAGGACCTGCGGGCAGGCACAGATGATGGATGTTCAGTGTGTATGAACAACCGTCATCTGCAGATATATCTGCAGATCACTCGATCTGCAGAAATATCTGTATAGTGTGTACCAGGTATGAGCGGGTCCGGTTCCCTGAGAACCAGACCCACCCAAACTTCAGGGATCCGGGTCATTCCTAGATGCCCCTCGGATCTCTCCTCCTGCCGTGAATCCCTAATCGAGGCAAAACCTCATGATCCTCTTGTCAGATCTCGAGGTTTTGCCTTGAGCGGCCATTTTTAAAAATGCCTTTGGCTTCAAAGGACAAATGGCTGATTGGCTGACAGAGTCATCTGCCATGGCTCTAGCCAATCAGCGTTATGGTACTATTTGCATGTAGCACGGACCCGGGAGATCCAAGCTGCATGCATCTGTGTGATTGACACAGAGCAGGGACAGGTCAGTAAGATCCATCTGTGCTGTTGTGTATTTCAATGACACAGATGCACGCAGGGACCAGGAGATCTGTGCTACTTGCATCTGTGTCATTGACACAGATCACTGATGGGTCCGTGAGACCCGTCTGTGCTGCTGCTGTAAAAAGATAAAAAAAAGTGTAAAAAAAAAGAAAAAAATGGCGTGCCCCCCCGAAAGAGCAACCAGCCCCTGGCTTTAGTGACCCAGTGCTGGGTGTGCTTAAATAAAGGGGACAAACGACGTAGGGGTCCCCCGTACTTAAGCACAACCAGCACTGGGCTAGTCAGAACCAGTCCGGGTTGCCAAAATACTGGGGACAAATGATGTAGGGGTCCCCCGTATTCTGTGCAACCAGCACTGGGCTTTGATCCGGTCCTGGATTTGGAAATACAGGGGAAAAAATGAGTAGGGTTCCCTTGTCTGTTCCAGAACCAGATAGTGTGGTGTGGTGTAAATAAAGAATAGTAAACATTGTCTTTACATGTAGAACTACAGGTCCCAGCAAGCCTGTCCCACATGCTGGTACTTGAAGAACCACAAATACCAGCATGCAGGGTATTAAGGGCCCACTGGTACCATAGTATCCCCTATGGATACTTTACCGGACAAGTGGACCGATACTACATAGGTGAGTATGTGTACAGGTGTGTGTATGTTTGTGTACATGTATGTTTAGTTAACTTCTACTGTGTACAGTGTGTGTGTCCTGTGTTTATTTAAACATTTCTTTACAGGTGAACTACAGGTGCCAGTGGGCCCTTAATGCCCTTAATGCTGGTACTTGTGGTTCTTCAAGTACCAGCATGCAGGGCAGGCTTGCTGGGACCTGCAACTCCACTTGTAAAGACAATGGCCCTCATTCAGAGGCGCTCGCAAGAAGCAAGCACTCGTTCTGAATGAGTGCAGCCGCTTCTATTTTTTAATGCGGCCTCCTGGTCACTAGCTAAGCTGTGCGTTACCACCCACATCTTAGCGACCGACAAGGTTGATGGTCATGATGGTCAAGACCATTGCGGCCATCGGGGCTTGCGATGAAACCCTAAGGTTGGGTCTCGGAAACTGCAAGCCCAGGGAGCTTCCTGCTCTGATCGAGCAGGAAGCTCCCCACTGACATCACTCATGATGTCAGTGCGGCTGCCCACAAAATGGCAAGTGTTCCGTCAGGAACGCCTCCATTTGTGTAGCCACTCCCCCACATCCAGCCTACAAAACGGGGTGAGCTGTCGATCAACATCGACAGCCGCCCCTTTTGTAGTGAGCTCCGGAGCTTGCGCATGCGCAGTGCGGCTGCTGCGCGTGCGCAGGTCCTTAACATCGACCCGGTCACGAGCGCTTGCGACCAGGTCTAAATGAGACCCTATGTTTTCTATTCTTTATTTACACCACACCATAATATCAACCCGCCACCCACCGCCACCAGGGGTGGTGGGGATAGCCCTGGGCTATCATCCTGAGCCTGGGGTGCCCTGGAGGGTGGACCCCTTATTTGGGGGGTCCCCAGCTCCCAAGGGATCCCCAGCCTGGACTGACTAGCGGTCAGGGCTGATGCTGCGGCTTGGGGGGCCCAGTGAAAGGGCTCCTCTGGCTGTGGCATCAGCCCCCTGCTAGAAAAAGTTGGTGCTGGTTCTGGAACATATAAGGGAACCCTACTCATTTTTTTCTCTGTATTTCCTGAACCAGGACCAGATCAGAGCCCAGTGCTAGTTGCGCAGAATACGGGGAACCTCTACATCATTTGCACCCTGTATTTTGGCAACCAGGGCTGGTTCTGACTAGCCCGGTGCTGGTTGTGCTTAAGTACGGGGGACCCCTAATTTCCAACATGGATACAGTGTGTTATACAGTGTGGGTTGGATACACCAATAGTGCACTTACTGTGACAGCAGTGTCGGCAGAGCGGGGTTGCTGACGGTGTCCTTAGTACATGGAATGGCAGTGCTGTGGTGCTGGCAGTGTCCTCAGTGAAGGGTACCGATGATGTTGGCAGTGCAGGGGTTCCTGCGGTGTCTTTAGTCCAGGTTTGCTGGCAGTGTCGGCAGTGCGGGGGTGCCAGCGGTGTCTTTAGTGCAGGTTTTCTGGCTGTGTCAGCAGTGCGGGGGTGCCAGTGGTGTCCTCATTGCAGGTTTGCTGACTGTGTCGGCAGTGCAGGGGTGTTCTCAATGCAGGGTGCCGGCAGTGTCGGCAGAGCAGGGGTGCCAGCGGTCTCCTCAGTGCAGGTTTGCTGACTGTGTCAGCAGTGCAGAGGTGCTGGTGGTGTCCTCAGTGTGGGAGTGTCGGCAATGTCAGAAGTGTGGGGGCTGCTAACGGTGTCCTCAGTACATTGGGCAGCAGTGCAGGAGTGTTGGCAGTGTTGGTGTCGGCAGCAGGGGATGCTGCCAGTGGGGGTGCTGGTGGTGTTGGCAGTGGGGGGTGCTGGCGGTGTCAGGTGGTGGGGGATGGCGGGCGCCATCTTCTTTTCCTCTTTTGTGCTGTTTTCAATGGGCTTAATGCTGATTTCCTGAGAGCCGTGACAGACGGCTCTCTCAGCCAATCAGCGTTAAGCCCGCTCAAAACAAAACCTCACGACTCGACAGAGGGGTCACCAGGTTTTGCCTCGGATCAGGCTGCGCTCGGATTGCCCCAGATCCCCGAAATTTGGGTGGGTTCGGATCTTTGAGATCTGAACCCACTCATCTCTACACAAAACACAAAACCCTGAAGGGGGGTTTTGGCAAAAACAATCCAGATCCAAAATACTAAGAAAGATCCAGATCCAAAAGCAAAACACAAAACACGAAAAGTGGCCGGTGCACACCCGTAGTGTGTACCCACCTTTATGGAGACACACTGAAAGTCAAACTATGGGCCTGATTCAGACCCACTCGCGAGCGGCTGTCCGCTCGCAAGTGGGTCGATATTATGCACTGAGCATGCGCACGACGGAGGGAGCTCCGTCGTGCGCATGCGCCTGACGCGACGAGCGAAGGAAAGTCCTTCGCTCGTTGTGTCCGATCAAAGGGGGCGTGCTGTCAATGTTGATTGACAGCACGCCCCCTTTGGTGGGCGTGCCGGGGGCGTGCCTCCCTGACGGGGGCGTTCCCACGGGAACGCCTACCGTCAGAAGCCGGCCCACTGACATCACTAGTGATGTCAGTGGGAGTGATTTTGGCTCTGATAGAGCCAAAATCACTCCGGAGCTTGCGGTTGAAAACCTCAACCGCAGGCTCCGGCTCGCAATTTCGATGGTTGCGATGGTCTCGACCATCGCGGCCATCAAAAAGCACGCTCGTATAGCCTGTGGGTGGTGACCCACAGCTATACGAGCGTCCAGGAGGACGCTCCATGAAAATGGAGCCCGGCCCTCATTCAGAGCATGCACTCTGCTCAGAGCGTATGGCTCTGAATGAGGGCCTATGTCTGTTAAAGTTGCAAATTCCTTATCAGGTGTTCTTAGATTTCAAAGAGACAGCCATACAACTACCTGGAACCAGTTTACCCCCAGAAGTTGTGTTTCCTGAGTTGCCAGAGTATCCAGATCTACATCCTCATGATTTCCTCAAGAGATATGAGAAGGCCGTTCAGAATATTCAGAAGTCAGTGAGATTTCCAGTCCATGTGTCACAGGAGCAACTTAATAATTTGGCTATTTTGGCAAAGGATTTGAAAAATGAGAAGATAATGGATCACAGGCCTGATGATAGCACCAATTATATTGAACCAGAACCTTAGTGGAGTTTGAGAGAAGTCGCAGCCAAAAAACATAAGGGAGACGCCCCACAGTCCAATTTAATGTACAAGGTCAGTCATTTCAAAGAAGATATAAAAGTTGTTAAAAAGAGACAAGCCAGCAACTGAACAGAGATATGGAAGTTGGAGAGACACAGAGGAGTGTAGTAGACGAGCGGGGTGAGGTGCTGGAGGCCTGAAAAGAGGGACTGGCCAAACGATGATGCAAGTGCCACTGGATACCTGCTGATGGTGCACTTGAGGCCACTGCAGAGTGCCGGTAGAGTGAGGGTGAGATCCGGAGACTTGCACCTAAGAGGCTGTGTGAGTACAAGCTGTAAAAGTGATACGTTCCAACTGAGATACCAAGATAATGAGAACTGATAAGTGCTATTGGGGTCTATTCAGCAATGATTTTCTTACATAAAAAATGCAGAAATCATCATTTCCGCATTTTTTATGTAATCCCCTATTCAGCAATGGGTTAATGGAGAAGATAACAATATTATCTTCTCCATTAATTCCCATCTCGCACTGTAGGGATAAGCCATTGATCTCTACAGTGCTTTAATGTTTTTTGCTACACAGCATAGCAAAAAGTGTTAAATTGCTCAAAAAATCATTACTTTATATAACGCCATCTCAGAATGGCGTTATATGAAGAAAATGCCTTAAATTGTCCGACAGAGGGAATATTTCCCATAACTCCCTGCAGCATCCTGTAACTCCGCCCCAGTCTCCGTGCCTGGTTTGCCTTGACAGCCGGCAGGTAAGGCCAATTAGAGCATTTTAAATCTGCCGACAGTGATTGACAGTGGCGTAACTACCGTGGGTGCAGGGGGTGTGGCTGCTATGGGGCCCGGACCAACCCGGGGCCCGGCCTTCCCCCTGCACCTACGGTGCCAGGCCGCTGTCCACTGCCCTTCCCTCCGCACCCTCCTCACTCCCCTCTACTGCACTTACCTGCTCCGGGAGCTGCATGGAGAAGGAGCGCCGCTGATCGGCGCTCCACCTCCATTGGCGTAACTACGGAGGGTGCAAGGGGTGCGGTCGCACCCCTGCACCCTCCATTTGCCGGGCACCCGCTGAGTGTGTTACCAGCGGGCGCCCGGCTCCTATCCTCCTGGCGGTAGCCGGAGGACGGAGCTCCCTCCGTCTTCCGGGTCCCGCAGTGCACTATGGGAGTGACGTAATGACATCACTCCCATAGTGCCGAGGAGCGGACGCCGGGGATGGACGGCAGCAGGACTGGAGCGGGGATAAGGTAGGTGTTTGTTTTTGTTTTTTTTGTGTGTGCGCGCGCGCGCGGTGGGGGCCATCACTACTGGGGGCAACTACAGGGGCCTACTACCAGGGGCAACTACAGGGGCTCACTACCGGGGGCAACTACAGGGGCCTACTACTGGGGGCAACTACAGGGGCTCACTACTGGGGGCAACTACAGGGGCCTACTACGGGGGGTAACTACAGGGGCCTCACTACTGGGGGTAACTACAGGGGCCTACTAATGGGGGCAACTACAGGGGCTCACTACTGGGGGCAACTACAGTGTCCTCACTACTGGGGGCAGCTACAGGGTGCTCACTACTGGGGGTAACTACAGGGGCCTCACTACTGGGGGCAACTACAGGGGCCTCACTACTGGGGGCAACTACAGGGTGCTCACTACTGGGGGTAACTACAGGGGCCTCACTACTGGGGGTAACTACAGGGGCCTCACTACTGGGGGCAACTACAAGGTTGCTCACTACTGGGGGCAACTACAAGGTTGCTCACTACTGGGGGTAACTACAGGGGCCTCACTACTGGGGGCAACTACAGGGGGCTCACTACTGGGGGCAACTACAAGGGGCCTCACTACTGGGGGAAACTACCGGGGGCTCACTACTGGATGTATTGCATATGGGGACCATTACTGGGGAGCACTACATTAAATAAAAGGAATTGCTTAAGGGGGGCGGCGGCAGCTGGGGCTGGCATAGGTGCTGGGGGTGGTACATTTTAGTTTGGGGGGGGCACCAACATTTATCTTGCCTCCGGGCACCTGGGATGAAGTTACGCCACTGGCGGGGGGGGGCCTCAGACCGGGGGGGGGGGCAAGAGCGGGATGAGATTGGGGGCCGCGGGCTGAGAGGGGGGCCCATAAATTTTTTGCTATGGGGCCCCTGTAGGTATAGTTACGCCCCTGGTGATTGATATGTGTATACAGGTTTTATATTAGCCTGTATACATGTATATTTGTGTGCTATTATATATACATTTTAAATATAATAGCACATAAATATACATGTATACAGGCTACTATAAAGCCTGTGTACACATGTCAATCACTTTGGAAAGACTGTAATTTAACTTACCCCTCCGCGGTCACCTCAAAGCCGGTGCGTAGACTGTTCGGAAGCGCATGACTGAGCATGCGCAGTAGCAGAAACAGAGGGTATTGCACAGCCTTTGGGAAGTGGCTATGTCAGGGGTTCCCAAACGCTGTCCTCAAGGCACCCCAACAGTTCAGGTTTTAGAGATATCCATGGTTGAGAACAGGTGGTTAAATTAAATTGACTGAGGTACTAATTAAGTCACCTATGGTCAACCCTGGATATCCTTAAATCCTGGACTGTTAGGGTGCCTTAAAGACCGCGTTTGGGAACCTCTGGACTATGTTATACCGTACAATTCATATGCAAATGCAGCAGGAAGCGTCTGGTGTAAATAGTCGTCTCCTCACTGCATCGCAGATCCCAGTGCTGTGTCCTGTGTGAGATCATCTGCAATTTGAGTAAAACCCTGAGGTTACTCAGATTGAACCTCGCAACTCTGGTGCCAAGACCAGTAAGTCTGCATTGGAAGACACAGACCCCGACATCGACACCCCCGGGGTTTGCGTACTACTCTAAATCAGGCCCTATGCTAAAGATATGAGAGTGCTGAAACCATACCTTAGTACAGTTTGTAAAATCTCATGTTTTAAACAACTAAATAAGTTAAATACAAATTACTTTTGGGCTTCATTTATCAATGAGTTTTACCATTCACAACGAGTGATAAAACTTGTAGTGCATGATAATGGTGCTCCAGCCAATCAGCTTCTAACTATCATCTGTTTGAAAAATGAACATTGGGAGCTGATTGGCTGGAGCACCATTTATAAACAGTGACATTTATCACTTGTTTTGGTGGGCCATTATCTTTTATAAGAGCTGCCAAAATGCAACAAAATGAACAGTTAATAGTCAGTGCCATCAGGATCATCACCACCACTATCAACACAGGTGTTTAGCTGAGATCTTCAGTTTAATTATCACAGTTAGTACATTTACAAAGCATTGTACATTTTAGCAGTGCCTTTTTACACTTACAATGGCTGGTGCTGCAAGATTTACAGGAACAACTGAGTAATTCCCTGCATGCCAGGGATTCCTGAGGGAGAGTAGTCATGCGAGGGCTCCCAGGTTGATTCCAACCCCAAAGCCCCAGATCAGCCAATAAAGGTTGTTTAATCAAGCACTGTCCCCAGTATATCCAGCTTAATAGTAACTCCTCATGACATGCTGAAATAAAGCTGATTTGGTTGGGGCAGTCTGCTTATGGATCGTCCATTTTATTATAGTTCTTTCCTACACCCATTCACTTTGCAGTGAGATGATGACTTATACAACAAAACAACTATTTTTTCTAGTTCTTCCGTGGAAATTTCAACATCAGTAGTCTCCTGAGACAAAGCTGGAATGTGTGCATATTTCCTGGGAGAATTTTGAATGTTTGCCAGGCCGATTTCCTGCCATAAGTAGCAAATGAGGTAGTTGTGTCACTTCCAGGGAGTGCATGGAAAAATGGAGGAGACTTAGGGGTCTATTTACTAAACCTTGGATGGAGATAAAGTGGATGGAGATAAAGTACCAACCAACCAGTTCCTGTCATTTTTAAAACACTTGACAGGAGCTGATTGGCTGGTACTTTATATCTGTTCACTTTATCTTCATCCAAAGCTTAGTAAATAGTTCCTTTAGCTTTTTCAATTCCAAGCTTGCTTGGAATTAGGGGTGTGCACCGGCCACTTTTCGTGTTTTGTGTTTTCGTTTTGGATCTGGATCTTTCTTCGTATTTTGGATCTGGATTGGTTTTGCCAAAACCACCCTTCCGTGTTTTGGGTTCTGGGTTTTGTGTTTTGGATCTGTATTTTTTTTTTAAAAAGCATAAAAACAGCTAAAATCACAGAATGTGTGGGTTTTTCTGCTCCTATGCTATTATTAACCTCAATAACCTTAATTTCCACTCATTTCCAGTCTATTCTGAACACCTCAGACCTCACAATAGTTTTTTTATGTCCAAAAGGTTGCACTGAGGTAGCTGGATGACTATGCTAAGTGACACGAGTGGGTGGCACAAACACGTGGCCCATCTAGGAGTGACACTGCAGTGGCAGACAGGATGGCAGTTTGAAAAACTAGGCCCCAAACAGTACATACTGCAAAGAAAAAAAAGAGGTGCAAGATGGAATTGTCCTTGGGCCCTCCGACCCACCCTTATGTTGTATAAATAGGACATGCACACTTTAACAAACCAATCATTTCAGCGCCAGGGTCTGTCACATGACTGTGGCTGAAATGATTGGTTCGTTTGGGCCCCCACAAAACAAGCTGGCAATTAATCCGTCCCTGCACACACTGGCTCTACGGAGGCAAGATGTCGTCCTCATCCTCCTCATCCACTGATTCCTCACCTTCTTCAGTGTTGTGTACATCCTCATCCTCACAGAGTATTAATTCGTCCCCGCTGGAATCCACAACCACAGGTCCCTCTGTACGTTCAGGAGGCTGGTCTCCCTGGAAGAGTTGATAATTCATTTTATGAACATCATCTTCTCCACATTTTGTGGAAGCAACCTCCTACGCCTTTCGCTGACAAGGTTCCCGTCTGCACTAAACACTCTTTCGGAGTACACACTGGAGGGGGGGCAACTCAGGTAAAATAGAGCAAGTTTGTACAGGGACCTCCAAATTGCTTCTTTTTCCTGCCAGTACAGGTACGGACTGTCTGACATGCCTACTTGGATGTTGTCACCGATGTAATCCTTTAACAGACAGACGCACGCTTGTCACTGCTGCTTTAAGGATGCAGGTGCGGCTACAGCCCACACATTTCACAAAGACAGAAAAAAAAAGAAGAATATTTTTATTGTTTGTGGAGCGCACTTTGGGGGTTACACCACCCTTTAACAGACAGATGCACGCTTGTCGCTGCTGCTTTAAGGATGCAGGTGCGGCTACAGCCCACACATTTCACAAGACAGAAAAAAAAAAAAGAATTTTTTTATTGTTTGTGGAGCGCACTTTGAGGGTTACACTACCCTTTAACAGACAGATGCATGCTTGTCGCTGCTTCTTTGAGGACAGTATCATATGCAGTGACAGTAGACTTGTCAGAAATTGCTGGCACGTCCTTCAGTCCGGACCAGATGTCCAAACCGGCCCTTGACTTATGACACAGGCGCACACTTGGCGCTGCTACTGTGTTGCTGCACGTGCGGCTACATCGCACTCAAGTTACAAACACATAAAAAAAATATTTTTTATTTTTTGGAGCACTTTGAGGGTTACACCACCCTTTAACAGACAGACGCACGCTTGTCGCTGCTGCTTTGAGGATGCAAGTGCGGCTACAGCCCACACAATTCACAAAGACAGAAAAAAAAAGAATATTTTTATTGTTTGTGGATCGCACTTTGAGGGTTACACCACCCTTTAACAGACAGACGCACGCTTGTCGCTGCTGCTTTAAGGAGGCAGGTGCGGCTACTGCCCACACATTTCACAAAGACAGAAAAAAATATAAGAATTTTTTAATTGTTTGTGGAGCGCACTTTCGGGGTTACACCACCCTTTAACAGACAGACGCACGCTTGTCGCTGCTGCTTTAAGGATGCAGGTGCGGCTACAGCCCACACATTTCACAAAGACTGAAAAAAAAAGAAGAATATTTTAATTGTTTGTGGAGCACACATTGAGGGTTACACCACCCTCTAACAGACAGACGCACGCTTGTCGCTGCTGCTTTGAGGATGCAAGTGCGGCTACAGCCCACACAATTCACAAAGACAGAAAAAAAAAGAATATTTTTATTGTTTGTGGAGCGCACTTTGAGGGTTACACCACCCTTTAACAGACAGACGCACGCTTGTCGCTGCTGCTTTGAGGATGCAAGTGCGGCTACAGCCCACACAATTCACAAAGACAGAAAAAAAAAGAATATTTTTATTGTTTGTGGAGCGCATTTTGAGGGTTACACCACCCTTTAACAGACAGATGCACGCTTGCCGCTGCTGCTTTAAGGGTGCAGGTGCGGCTACAGCCCACACATTTCACAAAGACAGAAAAAAAAATAAGAATTTTTTAATTGTTTGTGGAGCACACTTTGAGGTTACACCACCCTTTAACAGACAGACGCACGCTTGCCGCTGCTGCTTTAAGGATGCAGGTGCGGTTACAGCCCACACATTTCACAAAGACAGAAAAAAAAAAAAGAATTTTTTTATTGTTTGTGGAGCGCACTTTGAGGGTTACGCCACCCTTTAACAGACAGATGCACGCTTGTCGCTGCTGCTTTGAGGATGCAGGTGGAATCTAGACGGGATTTGGAACCGGGGACACACTACCTCCATCAATTGTCTTAATCCCACTGCACTAATGGCGGATACCGGACCCACGTCTAACACCAACATAGCAGTCAAGGCCTCAGTTATACGTTTTGCTTCAGGATGACTGCTGTTGTACTTCATCCTCATCGCTAGGGACTGTTGGAGGGTCAAATGTTTAGTAAAAGTGGTGGTGTTCCTACTTCCTCTCTGGGATGATGAACAACTCCCAGCAGCAGCAACAGCACTAGGAGGAAGTGGTTCTTGATCTTTCCCTATTTTATTTTTATCAGAGAAAGTTTGGTCCTCCATTTATGTTATATTGATATATACGTGCGGCTAAAGCGCACACAAACACAGAAAATATTTTTTAATTTTTGCTGGAGAGTAGTGCACTTTGTGGGTTACACCACCCTTTAAGAAATGAGCCAGCCGGCTCTTTACTTATGGGACACAGGCGCACGCTTGGTGCTGCTCCTTTGTTGATGCACGTGCAGCCACAGTGCACACAAGTCACAAACACAGAAAATATATATTTTTTTGGTTTGGACTGGAGTGTACTTTGGGGGTTACAGCACCCTTTAATGGTCAAGCCAGCCGGCCCTTTACTTATGACACAGGCGCACGCTTGGCACTACTTTGTTGATGCACGTGCGGCTACTGCGCACACAATTCACAAACACAGAAAATAATTTTTTTTTTGGTTTGGACTGGAGTGTAATTTGGGGGTTACAGCACCCTTTAATGGTCAAGCCAGCCGGCCCTTTACTTATGACACAGGCGCACGCTTGGCACTACTTTGTTGATGCACGTGCGGCTACTGCGCACACAATTCACAAACACAGAAAATATATATTTTTTTGGTTTGGAGTGTACTTTGGGGGTTACAGCACCCTTTAACGGTCAAGCCAGCCGGCCCTTTACTTATGACACAGGCGCACGCTTGGCACTACTTTGTTGATGCACGTGCGGCTACTGCGCTCACAATTCACAAACACAGAAAAAATATTATTTTTTTAGCACTTGGGGGGAGCACCCCTGATGGACAGAGCACCCCCTGGACAACACTACAGCACCCCTTTAGGACTGGGACACTGCACAGGACTTTGGAGTGGACACAGCCCCTATGGAGAACTGACTGCACAACACCGTCCAGCCAGCCCCTATGGACTTTGAAGTAGTGGACACAGCCCCTATTAACAACAGCAGCACAGCACAACACAGCCAGCCCCTATGGACTTTGAAGTAGTGGACAACAGCAGCACAGCGCAGCACAGCACAGCACAACACTACTCTGCACTACACTACACTACACTACACAGCCCAGCCAGCCCTAACTCCCACCCTCCCTCTTCACTGTCCACAGCCGAGTGAGAAATGGCGCCAACGCGGGTACCTTATATAGGATCCAAAACCCGCGAGACCCGGAAGGCGGGATGATGACGTTTTGCCTCGATTTCAGATCCGAGTCAGGCGGGAAAAGTCGAGCCTGACTCGGATCGGACTCGGACCGGGGGGGCTCGGGGGGGTTCGGATTTCAGAAATCCGAACCCGCTCACCCCTAATATATATATATATATATATATATATATACATACATATATATATATATATATATATATATGCATGTACTCCAAGAGGAAGGATTAAATAGAATTTGCATTGAAGTTTACTTAGCAACTGCATGGGGTAATTCATTACGGGGATTAAAGATAGAAACTCACTTTTGAGTTATTTACTGTGTACTGTATTAGCTCTTTTTATTATTCGCATGTAAACCATCTATTACCTTGGAATTCCCGTTTTTGGAGTAAAATACATTTTATATCATGTACATGGTCTTTAGATAACTGAGTATGATTTCAAGGCTTAATTAATATGTAATAATACATTATGGGTAAGACAATCAGGTGACAGATTTGTCATGGGATATTTGGGTGGTTTCAGCCCGGTATAATCTTACATGTTTAGCTCACATGGAGCTTTGGCTGTTATGCATAGCGTGACAATGGCAACCCTCTGCCTGGGTTTTTTTTATGACAAAAGATGGAATATGTAAGAAGACTGTATGGAAGATTAATAAAGTAATCTAGGGGGTCACAGATGTAGCAATATCAGACAGAGAAAATAGATTATAGAAGAAAATATTGTGTCATATTCCTATAATTAATTATAATCATCACTATTGATGAAAATAATATTTTGTGTAACTATTAGACCCTCAGAAAGGAGTGGAGGTTGCACAGACCATGAAAACTCACTCTTACATATGGTGCCCATACAGTCCTAAAATTGTGATCTCCAAAGGCTACAGAGAATCACAATTAAAAACAGATAACTTTTTTATTTACTATAATGGTTACACAAAAAAATCTTTAATATCTCAGTAAAATATTCTCAAGGGAAAACCTAACAGTATTCTGCCTATGGTTAAGGCTATAACATTTCTTTCTCTAGCTGGACTAGGGAACTGAGAGTTGATTAACACTAGGTTTGATTGATTACAAACTTGAGATGTTTTATAAGGAATGTTATAACAAATTTTAACATTTTTATTTTTCTCTCTTTATCTGAATATTTACTCCTGTAGAACACTTTATTCCATTTTTTTGTTTTTGTTATTTTCAGGACAGCCTACTACAGGCCCTGCAAAGAAAGACATTTTTAACCTGTATTTCCTACAAAAGCACGTCTTTGAAAGTTGTCTAGCGGGTACGGCTAGGGCGACACGATAAGAGTTTTGAGCAGACGCACGCACTTTGGAACCTGTGTAAGGCGTGAGTTCGCAACTTTCATAGGTGATATCAGGTCTGTAAGATAAATTATCCAATCCATACCAGGATTGAAGACTTCATTTCCATTAATACAGACAGGAATATTAATTCACCAGTCATAACTCAGGTAGACATGGATTTTCTTACCATTAAGAAGCTAGTAAAAGATAGCATATTTTATCCAGTTTTACTAACTAGCTACACATCAGCAGTGAATCTGTGGTAACAATTGTTAGATTAGGTTTATAGTCAGGATAAACTTTGCAATAATAGATGGAATGTTAATAACAAGTCTAAAAGGTTAAACATGTTAGCTAAGCTAGTAGAAGTTTATGAAGACATAATTTGGACACCAGAGCATGCAGAAATGTTAGCTATAAGTATGTTGACTAAGAAATAAAAAATGCTAGATCAGAAAGACCATTGTGAAGACTGTATAGAAAGAGAAATTGAGATTGCACAGTTATGCACTGAGTTTAATACTACAGATGAGAAATGGCTACTACTGAGGCCCATATGGCACAGATGCAACAAGATCTGGATAGTAGAGCCCAAATGATGATGAATATGCAGGGTTTAATAACTGATCTTTCTAATGCAATCAAAAATTTGTCTACAAATAATCCTCAGATAGATCTCATCAGATCAATACCCACAAAACAGGTTTGTGTATATAACAGGGAAAGTAGTGGTGCAACTAGGAACCAATAAAATTCAGGGATGATCAGAAGGGATTAAGTACACCTATGATTTATTCTGCTTTACCAGTGGTATGTACACTGGAATATCCATTAACAATTGGGAAAATACTATTGGTTCATAGGTACAAGAGAATAGAAGTGGATGGGAAGTATTAGAGGCCACTTCTAGCTCTGCACAAGCCCACAATAGGAAAAAATATTTGTTTTCTTTTAATCAACCTCCTCAAGGAAATTATATAAAGGGAACAAAGATCCTATTAGTTCTCAAGAGAGAATTCCCACAATATGATGGTAATTTAGATCCCTTCACATCATGCAATATTGTTGAGGGACATTGCACACAACTTAGTGTAACTCAAGAAGATCGCATGGATTTGTTCAAATTGTGGTTACCCATTCAGCTCAGTCAAAGGTATAACATTATCGGGGACTCTGCCCCCAAAAATGGTTGTTACCATGAAAGAGAGGAAAGACTTTCTGTACATATGATTTTAACAACAGGAATTAAGTAATTCCCAACATCCTTGCTAACTTTAAACCCAACAGAAGCCATTAGCTCTATATGGTAGGTTTGAAGCCATGTATAGGACTATAACCAATGATCATAGATCCCATACTCCACCAGGCATGGTTTGCACATTTGTGGAAAAAATCACATATACAAATGTCAATCTGCGCACAATGGCAGAAAGGGAAACCACAATTGCAGGTGCAGCCAGAATAGTTGAAGAATTCAGAAAATTCAGAAAACTATTGAGTTTTAAGAAATCTGTCCATGTTAGGAAACATTATATGCACGGAGGCATAAAGAAAGAATGCCACCATGCATATTGTGAACACGGTCAAATAGTGTTTCAGTCTTCTGTTCCACCAGCGGAAACTGAGAATCTGATTTGGAACAGGTGTAGACAGAAGGGACACAAAAGAAGAGATTGTCCTAAACAATTCCCTGCCGAATCAGGAAATGCTAATGGCTTCAAAAAACGATATAATAATTACGTACGGACTAAACATTTGTCCATCCCACACTTGCAGAAAAGTGTGACAACATTAAATGTGCAAGCAGAAAAAAATTCTGCTCCACAGGTAAAGACAGTACAACAAAAAGAAGTAGCAGTCTGTACAACAGAAATTCCAACAGTAATTCTGATGCAGATAGATTGAAGGTCAGGAATCCCAAAGGATCTGTCACCAATAGGTAACCTCATATTGGAACCTCCAGGGAGACTTCATATCATGGCAAAAATAACAAAACATTTGGTTGCAAATTATGCTCGACACTGGAGCTGAAATTTCAATACCAATGTGGAACATGATTTAAACCCAGATACCCCTCAGTGTATCGTGATCGGCTTTGAAAGCTCATAGGATTAATAAGGTTCATGTAGAAATCAGCAGTGATTTCTCATTAAACATCCAAATGTGATATTACACAGGATCCGATGACATCATTGGAATGGATGTAATGACACAAAATGGCTGGATTCTGGATCTGACAAATGGTATGGTATGGAGGGGTCTCAGAAAATCAAAGGTTTGTGCTATACAATTAAATTTTCTGAGCTCACCCATACACACAAATGTCAAAAACAACATGCTGGTCCATAAATTGCCATAGGTCTCACACAACAAAGACCTTGAACCTATTGTGTACAAGTATCCAGAAATATGGGCACAAGTTAAAAATTACTGTGGAAGAATGATTGATGTTCAGGTGAACATTCAAGGGCCAGACCCACCACTTCAACATCAATATTGCTTACCCCTGAAGCCTTGGAATCTGTTGTAGAATCTGTAGCAGGTTTAGAAGAAAGGGGAGTTGTCATATAGGGAAATTCAAAGTGCAATAATCCTTTATGGTCCATTAAGAAGAAGGATACGAACACATGGAGACTCACAATTTATCTCCGGGTTCTGAAAAAATACACCTCCATGTCAGCACAGATAGTTGCAGAAACAACAGACATAATGGTGAGGGAAAATGGCAAAAGCCAAGTGTTCTCAACCATTGATGTGGCTAATGGATTTTTCTCCATAGCTTTGACTGAAAGTTGCAGGTACAAGTTTGCTTTCACTGTACATGTGTCATGGCTGCCGACACTTGAGACTCCTGGGAGGCGGCAGGCCTACTAGGCACAATAAACTGGGGTGACTTTAGGAATGACCTTTTCATGAAATCTCGAAAGCACAGAATAAAAGTGAATAGAATTTATTGACAGGAGAAATATAATAGCAACGTCTCACATAAAGTCTCAACAACACTGAGGTTCACATAAGCAATAATGAGTATAGGGGAAACCCCCCCATATAGTCTTTAACACAGAAAAGTTAATATGGTAGGGAACCCCGAGTCCAGTATAAGGCTAACACCTCAGGATGATATAGAGGAGCTTCACCTGGGTAGAACCCTGTAGTGATGGAGATCTGGAGCAGAGTGAGCCCTGTGATGCGGTGAAAGACAGAGCAGGGTTGAGCCCTGTGATGCAGTGAGATTGGAGCAGGGTTGAGCCCTGTGATGTGGTGAGGTCGGAGCAAGGAACAGCTCCAGTTGGTCAGTATGTGGTTCATTTTCAAACTATAGCCACAGAACTTAAATGGAATAATGAGGCATTAAGAGCAGCATATTGGAATGGTCTCTCTGAGAGACTCAAAGATGAGTTGGTGACTCAGGATCTTCCTGAGAATTTGGATGAGTTAATTTCATTGACTATTAAAATTGATTTGCATATGCGAGAATGAGGAGTTTAGAGGAGTCACTCTGAGTGTTCTAAAAGTTCTTTTCCACTGTCTCGCACTTTACATAGTACATCTGATGAGCCTATGCAAAGTAATAAAGCTAAATTGTCTTCTGGAGCAGCTGGCAATTTTATTTCATTGTGTTTGGCTCAGAAATTAAAAATTCCTGTTGTCAAATTAACCCGTTATGTGAATCTTTTTTCCTTTCTGCAGTTAATGGGACTAGAATTTCTAATGGATATGTTACACATCAAACAAAGTCTATGAAGTTGAGGGTAGGAACTTTGCATGAAGAAAATTTAGAGTTTTTGGTATTACCTATTTCTATGTATGTAACCTAGTTCCTGGTTTACCATGGATAACTCTTCATAACTCTCATATTGATTGGATTTGTTCCTGTGGTACGATTGGCTGAAGTGAAAGTAGATGTTCCACCTTCTCTCCCACAGCCTTATCATGAATTTGCTGATGTCTTTTCTGAGCAGACGGCAGATGAACTTCCACTGCATCGTCCCTGGGATTGTCCTATTGAACTTATTCCTGGTAAAATGCCACCCAAAGGTCGAGTATACACTCTCTCTGTTCCTGAGACTCAACACATGTCAGAATATGTGCAAGATAACCTTCGAAAGGGGTTTATCAGGCTTTCTTCATCTCCCGGTGGAGCGGGTTTTTTTTTGTAAAGAAAAAGGATGGTGGTCTTCGTCCATGTATCGACTTTAGAGGTCTAAATGAGATCATGGTAAAAAATAAATATCCTTTGCCTCTCATTACAGAATTGTTTGACAGAGTTAAGGGGTCTCGACTGTTTACTAAACTTGATCTAAAGGGAGCTTACAACTTGATCAGAGTTAAAGAGGGTGATGAGTGGAAAACTGCGTTTAATACGCGAGATGGCCATTATAAGAACCTCGTCATGCCTTTTCATTTATGTAATGCTCCTGCGGTGTTCCAGGAGTTTGTGAATGAAATTTTCTGAGATAAAATTTATCAGTTTGTTATTGTTTATCTTGATGATATACTGATTTTTTTCAGGAATCTTTCTGATCATCATACCCATGTTAATGAGGTATTAAGTCGTCTTCGAGCTAATAAGCTTTATGGTAAGATCTCCAAGTGTGTTTTTGAAGTCCCAGTGATCCCCTTTTTGGAGTATATCATTCCCGGTTCTGAACTTCAGATGGAACCTGAGAAGTAAAAGGCTATTCAAGATTGAGTTTTGCCCACTTCATTAAAGTCTATTCTGAGATTTTTAGGCTTTGCCAATTATTACAGAAAGTTTATCAAAGCGTTTTCAATGATTGTAGCTCCAATTACTGCTATGACAATAAAAGGGGCTAATCTTAAAGTGTTGTCCCCAGAGGCATTGGATGCCTTTCAGACTCTCAAAGATGCATTGTGTATAGCCTTATCTTTCCTAGGAGTAGTTCCAATATATGTATATTCCAAGTCTGTGTGGTCACACACCAGCAGAAGGAGATACTCACAACAGGTGAAATGTGTTGATGACAGTGGAGGGGAGTCTTACACATGTCTGCAGCATGTAAGTTATCCCCTAGTTTGCCAGCAAATGAACCTTACTGACCTCACCTCCGTGGAACACACGGTAAGCCTTGCTCCTTTCAGACTTGGAATATACATATATTGGAACTACTCCTAGGAAAGATAAGGCTATACACTTTCTTTGGAATACCAAATTGGATTACAATTTATAGGACAGCAGAGTAAAATGCCACTTGAGCAAGTCTGCCATTCCACCTATACTCATATAATCTTTGTTTTATGTTTTATGTTGTTAGAGAGTCTGTTATGTTTTTTTAGCACACATGTGCAACTTTTATATTGTATTTACTATGCATTTTTATAAAATTTTTGAAACTTTTAATATTTCACTTTGTGATCATTATTACACTATCGTGAAGATTATACTATACACGTAACCCACATGAGGTGCCAAAGGATATCTTTATTATATAAGTTTCTGGGTGTTGCAGACTTCATGAGGGAATTCATAGAGGATAAAAACCATCATTGAAGGGATGGGCGGAAACACAGGAGCAAGCTTTCACCACACTTAAAAGAAGCTTGTCCTCCACCCCAGTATTAGCTACCCTATATCCAGATGGCAAATTGGCCATCCAAGCACATGCTGGTTCAGAGTCTATATTATCTGTCCTCCTTCAAGAGGTGGGAACAATGATAAGACCTTTGGGATAGTTCTCAAGACTCCTTTCACCAGTTGAAAAAGGTTTTAATGAGTGTGCAGCTCAATGTTCAAGCACCACACTCCCCATTAACCCTCCTACTCTGGGACATGCTTCCTGGAGTCTATCAAAAGAGGTTTGGGAGGTGGATAATGGACCTCAGTGGATGGATATCAAAATCTGTTACAAGGCTAAGTATGTCCTTTCCCAGTTGTTAAACACAACTGGAACAGAGCATGATTGTGGTCAGGTAAAACATTCCTTTACAACACCATTCTTTAGACAGGTAGTGCACCCTGATGATAGAATCATCTTTGTTGATGGGTCATGCTTTCAACTGGATGGTTCATATGTGACTGGATATGTGGTCTTGGAAAAGACTACAGTTACTCAGAGTCTGGATAGACTCCCAGGTCACCTGTCAGCCTAACATGCTGAATTGGAGGCAGTGAAGGAAGCACTCTTCCTCCATCCCCCAGAGAGACACACTATATATAGAGACAGCTCATTTGTAGTGTGGTTTCTCACATTACATATTGAGACTTGGCAAAAATGTGGATTCGTTGGCAGCCAGAATAAATGTCTGGTGCATGTTTCAGTTTTAAAGGAACTTTGGGAATGGGATAAGACTCAACCTGATGAAGCAGCAATCATCAAAGTGCCTGCACTCCAAAAGGAGAGAGATCCCCTGATTTTGTATAACAATGCAGCAGATGAAGCGGGAAAAATGACAGCAATATCTGGGATCTTTCGGGATCCAGATGCTAAAACTGTGCCCACAGTCCAGGGGGTAGTATGTAGAAAAGTCCTTGAAGAAGGACAGGTGTCATTTGAAGAGGAACAATTGATTCCTAATAGTTGCTAGTCGCTATTTAGCACTGCAAGTCGCTTAAGAAAGAATTGCTTTCCTGTCCAATTGTGTGGTTCCAAAGCACAAAAAGTTATTTATGTAATGAAAAAGTAACACGATGAAAGATTTAACACTTACAGTAAAAAGCAATAAAATAGTACAAGCCGATACATACGCATGCGCACTGGTCCCAGTATACAGTCATCAATCCAGACGCCTGCGGTTATTCAAGAGAATGACTGAACACTGGGATCAGAACACCACTTATAGGTTCGATGTTAACAAAATAACTATTTGACAGGTTTCCATTGGTTCTTGATTCTGGATATTCTGGTAATTGGTTGATTCATACGGTGTCATCAGGGGCATGGCTCAGTCCTCAAATGGTTACATTGTGTAGATTTCTGCCGAACAACTGGTTAAATCTAGCTAAAACACTGCATATAGATTATAAAAAATTTTTTCTCTTTTTCTCTGTGGTTTATATGCTATAAATTGACTCTGGGGAGCACCACAAACTTTCCAATTCACAGGTCTGTTAGACTGTGGTCTTATGATCCATGATAGGAACATCATGACACGTGCATGTGTGTGTATATATGAAGTTTGTCATAGGTATATTTAAGAGATACATCACTCATTATATAACAGCAGAATGTTTTCAGTGCGGTTCCATTATATGTTCTCTTTGTACCCAATTATTGAGACTGACTCTATTCAGTCATTCTTGGAAACTTCAGCACAATAAAATTCTGCCATATTATCAGTAATAGAGTAACTTTTTTCTTAGAATATAGCATTTATTATCATTTTCTATATAAGTCCTAGTGAGAACATGAGTTTTAATTTACAAAAGGAACTTTCAGCAAGACGCAAAAATAATGAAAATTTAGAAGATATATTCCCCAGTGATATTGGCTATATAGAACCTCATAAAAATTGGGAGGAAGATTATCTACAGTTAAAATATGCACTCCAAAAACAAGTAAGGGTTTCTTGGGACCTAACCACACTTGATAATTATCTTAAACACAAGATCTCCCCGAGAGGATTGAAACCTAAAGTTTTTCCGGCTTTTCAATTAGCAAGCGAAAATCTCAAAAAAGAGTGGGAAACCTGTTTGAATAAATGTTCCCAGGATTTAATGCAGATTCTGATCAAACATAATCATTTAGTGCTGGAAGAATGTGAAAAGGAGATTGAACAGCTTGGCAAAAATTTAGAACAATGGGATACACACTTCCAAAACACCTTTGAGAAAACCAAACAGGACTTAACAGCATATGAACAAACTATAATTGATCGCAAGAAAAACAAATTTGCAAGAGATAAAAGGGATTTTTCATCTGGAAAAGTTTTTAGGTGGCATAGAACTCACCTCAGGAGAGAATCTCCCATTAATCCAGGATCATATACGTCATCAGAGGCAGAATCTTCTGGAACCGAAGACAATCAAGATCACCCTGATTTCAATTCTCACTCTAATCATAGGGGAGGATCCACTACTAACATCAATCCTCATTTTTTAGGGGACCCTCGAGGAGCAAGGGGCAGACAAAGACAACCCAGGGGAAGATGAGGAGGAGCCGCAAGCAGCAGAAGGGATCGACATCAGTGGGAATCTCCATCACCCCCAATACATTTCACAAGAAAAACACAGGGTTATTGAATCAAGTACCATTTTCTCATATACCAGTGATCTCAACTTCCAATTCACAACTCAAAATTATGAATCTCTCTACACATATTATTACTACTGCACAACATTCAGTATTAAGTAATGGTTTGTCTTTTTCCCCCACTCAGCACTTTCATCGCTTTAATTGGGAGAAAGATCTCCGCCTCTTCAGCAGGAAATTATTACTCAGTAAAATGTTTGCCAATAAAGATAGGCCAGTGGGTATGGATATGACATCACTACCAACTCAGGACAAAGTTGTATTAAGACCTGATGTCCATGATGTTGATTTGAATAATCCATCCACGCCAACAGAAATGGAAATTGAAGCTTTATTGGCATTACAAGATCTTGAGAATGAATCAGGGAGTTTTGGGCAGACCACTTGGGATCCAACTAAAAGGCCATCTATTAAGAAAAGATCAATATTTTTTCCACATGACAATTTATGCCCTGAAGCAAAAATCTTCACCAAGATGGTCTCCAAAGAATTTGATGACATATATTTGAAAACAAAGTCAAGACCCAAATATCCATCTAATTTGACTCGTTGGGAGAGAAAGGCATTAAAAGAAATTGGTGAGTGGAAAGACATCCTTATTAAACCTTCAGATAAGGGAGGAAATGTGGTAATTTGGCCAAGAGAGATGTACGTTACTGAGGCAAATAGACAACTTGAATCCTCAGACTGCTACCAAAAAATGATATTCAATCCCATGGAAGATTATAAAACTCTATATCATGGAATCATTGATTGAGCATTTATAGATCAAGTAATATCCTCACAAGAACATGCCTTTTTACAAACAAGACATCCCAAGATTCCAACATTTTACATGTTGCCAAAAGTGCACAAAAATACAGATATTACACCGGGAAGACCTATCATATCTGGAAAGGGAAGCTTGACAGAACGGGCCAGCACTTTCTTGGATTTGCATCTAAGACATCATGTGACAAGTCTGCCCTCTTATGTCCAGGATACAACTGATGTACTGCGTAAAATAAATGACATCAAATTAAATATCTTTCAATATCTTTTGACATTAGATGTCGAAGCTCTGTACACGAGCATATCCCATGACACAGGGATTAAAGTGGTACAATATTTTATGTCAATGGAAGGCCCGGCAGACTTTCATGATTTCCTTTCAGAATTATTGAAATTTGTGTTATATCATAATCTCTTCACCTTCAATGATAAACTGTACTTGCAGACCAGAGGAACTGCAATGGGGGCTGCATGTGCCCCCACATATGCTAACATTTTTCTAGGCTGGTGGGAGAAGGAATGTGTTTTCCATTGGGATAATGATAATTTTTCATCTCATATCATCACATTGATAAGGTATATAGATGACATATTATTGATCTGGGAAGGAGATGTTGATTTACTATTACTATTTATTGTAACATTGAACAACAACAATCTCAACATTGTCCTCACACATGAAATCAGTCAAGAGAGAATACCTTTCCTAGACCTCATGATATATGTCAACAATAATGGAATGATTGCAACTGATCTATATAGAAAAACTACTGCCACTCCACCAAACTAGCTCCCATTTTCCACCAACGGTAGATAATATACCAAAGGGTGAATTCCTGCGGTTACGCAGGAATTGTTCAGATGATGTCCACTTCAAACTGCAAAGCCAAGGTCTTGCACAAAGACTCCATGAAAGAGGCTATAGTAATACTGCCATTAAGAAAGCCCAGAGAGGAATACAATATACTAACAGAAATGATCTGATTTTCAGTGATAAAAAGAAAAAGAGAAGAGTGGGAAAATCAGATTCGTTGCCAATTTCTGCAGAGTGGAAGGAACTACAAGGTGCTATTCAAATACATTGGCCAATCTTATTAGCAGACAATGATCTAGCATCGGTATTGGAAAAATGAGTAAATATGGGCTGGAGACGATCTAAAAACCTTAAAGACCAATTAGTGCATAGTCACTACCTGAAGTCAGCAACTAAACAATCTATGACATCAGGCACTTTCTCTTGTTGCAGATGCAAGATATGTAATCATATTCTGAAAACAAATACAATTAAGAATAGATTTGACAATGATATCAAAATCAAGGATTATTTTAATTGCAAGACAGAGGGAGTCATCTATTGCATAATGTGTACCTGTAATAAGAGGTATGTAAGTATGACTACCAGGTTTTTAAAACAATGCGTACTTGAACATATAGGCACAATAGGCAATGCAGTCATGGATCTCCAAAAAATGAAAACGCTAACCACGGTGGCCGACACTTCTTTTACCATCATCAAAAATCCTATAAAGATCTTAAAGTTTATGGACTAGAGAGGGTCAAACTGGGCATACGTGTTGGAGACATCACCAATGCCTTACTCAGGAAAGAGAGTGAGTGGACCTTCAGATTAGGAGCAGTTGCACCCACAGGCATGAATGAATACATCAATTTTGGTGCCTTTTTACCAACCTGAAGATACATTCCCTATACTATCAGGTCTTTAACATTCCATTCTTTCTTTAATTTATAATGATATAGCATTTTCCACTTTATTAACTTCTCTTATCATCAATTAGAGCTAATTAACTATCTTTGCACACAAATTTTCACTTTTCACGCACTCCTTATAGTTTTATTGTTTTTATTATATTTGCACTCTATTATCTGTAATCACTTGTTATTCCACGTACATCACCCACATTTATCTATCAACACATATTACATATCATTATATTCACAATTCTAATTATTACATTTTATTTTTATTTAGTCTTTCATTAGTCACACTTTAATATATTATTGATGACATTATCTGTCACTTCACATATCACAGCTGTATATACAGTTACTAATATATTAGATACATATATGTTTTTATTATATATTTTTGTAAATATTATATGTATCACTAATATTCATTATGTGGAGGATAGCTATACAATCTCAGGTACATATATTACTATATCTGGTTTTTCTATTTTTATGTGTACTATCATCCATAATTATTTATTTATATATTTTTTCATCTTAACATTCACGTATGTACACATTATGGGGCATAATCGAACCTTTTTGTAGTCTAGCACACACAATAATTAATTGGGCTAATGTGTTCAATTTTCTAATTTTTTGAATACATATATTCTCTTTTCATCAGGTCTCTATTATATGTAATCTAATTTTTTGCATACCTATATGATACTATTATAATTGGAGTTTTATGCATTTTTCTCCTTTTGTCCGTTTTCTGATCTGTAGCATTAATGGCAAATGCTTATGAACTGCACTCTTATCCCTCTGCAATGCTCAATGGTAACAGAGTAGAGCATTCAGCATAGCCAATATGTTTGCAGTATTCTTTATCTTTTTTCTGTCAATATACAGGTTTTTTATTGCTCACTAATCATCAATTCCATTGGTATATGATTATCAGAAGCATGAGTCCCTGATAATATACTGATACAACTTTATATTCTTTCCTCCTTTTTTCTTATATTGCATCTCCACTCACTTTTAAGGGCACTCTAATCATAGATTTTCAGGAAAGATGCCTGCAATGATTATCATCAGGCACCTTTCAGCTGATACAATGTGACAGCAGATGCCTCACTTACTTATTCTCATCCCTTGGTGCTCTCTGGCTACGCTCACATGTCATTCACTACAGAGGTATAATGACGTGCAGTAGCTGCTCACTTAGCATGTTAATTAGGGAATAGACTACTTTTATTCTTCTTGTCTATACTGTTTGTAATCATTTTGCATTCACTAGGTATCTACAATGATTTTGATCTAGGTATTCCAATAAAATTATCCTCTTTTATGATACATATACTTTATATCGTCTCTATATATTTTTATTTTGCTTGAAATAATTATGTTCTCATTTTAACAAATCATATAAGGCAATGGTTTTGTAGGACTAATGCCCCCTTCTTTTGTGTTCAATTTATTTAATACTTTTTTTTTATATGTATTACTATATGCTACACATATATGTATGTTAACTTCCCCTCCTAGTGGCACCAACCATCATCTTCATTGATAATCTGTGTTATTAGCAGGCTGTTATATATTAAGAATGATTCTCTTTTACATATTGCCGTTTTTCTAGCCTCTTGATTGGGTAATACATATGTCCATCATATATTGTACGTTGGCATTTTTCCAGCCTTCTGATTGGCTAGTATATATGTCCATCACAGATTGATCCAATAAGAGTGGACAGATGGATCCACGTTACTGATAGGCCACTTGGTTTATCACTTACAAAAGAGATGATGCGATTGGTTAGCAACAGGTACAAGAAGGTTGACCCACTGCTAAGGCTACAGGGTTGGGACTGTGAGCAAGCCTATTATCGGTGAAACGCGAGTCATACTGACACTTCCGGGTCACGTGATGCGCACACGCGACTCTGGTTTTCCAACTACTCACAGCAGCATGCACTGGCACTATTGACAGCACTGCAGACTACAAACCAGGACCACACGCTGATCAGGTAAGTGGCGTATACCCACTGCACTGCCTAGTGCATCAGGGCAGATGGCCACCTAACCTGACAGTTTATTTATTTATCTATCACTAACATACACTGTGCTGGACCTTTTTCTATCTGCAGCATATTAGTTTTTAATCAAGAGGGACAAGTGATTGATTGCTCTGATTATACTTGCCACCTATGTACCCTCATGCTATGCAATCGACCTATAATTAACCATTTAACTTCATTCCACACACAGTGTATGATCTATTTGATAATATTTCTTTGTACAAACTTCAAGTGCATGTAGGTATATATATATATATATATATATATATATATATATATGACTATCTCTCATATAAATGAATGGGAATTTATCCTATTATGATTAGCATCAAAGGTGATGTTTTCTTCTTGATGTAGTATGCCTAAACTGTGATTCAATTGGTAAAATATTATATTGTGGCCAAAGGCACATATAAATATTTATATAAATGTAGTATCATCTTGCCTGGCTCTTTACAATCCACAGTGGGGAATGCATCTCCCTTGATTTATGTATAATGTATTGTCTGTTTGTTTAATGATTTTTAGTTGCTAATCTTTTTAATATTATGTTTAATAAAAGTTAATTTTCATAAGGCTGATATCAGCCATATCTCTATACCTATTGTGTGCCCCCATCAAGAGTCCTTTTTTTCTCTTTTTCTCTATGGTTTATATGCTATAAACTGACTCTGGGGAGCACCACAAACTTTCCTATTGACAGGTCTGTTAGACTGTGGTCTTATGATCCATGATAGGAACATCATGACACGTGCATGTATGTGTATATATGAAGTTTGTCATTGGTATATTTAAGAGATACATCACTCATTATATAACAGCAGGATTTTTTCAGTGCGGTTCCATTATATGTTCTCTTTGTACCTTGGGATCTAATGCTACCAAGATTTGGAAGCCAGTTGTTTCACTAATCAGGAATCTGGAATAGTGGTCTGCAAAATTTCTATAGCTCAGGTGTTTCACTGTGGTCTCTAGCTCTCCTGGAACAGGCTCACAATCAACAGGTCCATGTTATCTGTATTGACTCTGCCTTGTACCTCCTTCGGATAGTTGACCTATCTGCAGTGAGTGGAATGGACCCAGGTATTTCTCTCTGCTACTTTCAAGGATGTCGTACTTGTCATCAACACCAGATACGGACCTTCCCAACGATCTGACAAATAACCTGAGCATAAGAAATTTCTGATCATAACATATTCTCCAGGTTCAACATCATGACAGTTTGTTTCTGGCATATCAGGTAACAATATTTTCAATTTCTGTTGCTGCTGTTTCAGCTGTTTACTAATTTTTATAAGATATCTCACAGAAACCTCATTATTACTCTTCAAATCATCCTGTGGACTTATAATCATATGAGGTTGTCACCCAAACAGTATCTCAAAAAAGGACATATTAAGAGGAGGTCTAGGAGTAGTTCTGATGCTATGGAGGACTAGCGGTAAGGCTTCTGGCCATCCTAATCCAGTTTTAGCCGTGATTTGACTCAGTTTGTTCTTAAAAGCACCATTTACCCTCTCCACCTTGGCGCTGGCTTGCGGTCGGTAGGGGGTGTGATTTCTACTATTGATATCCATAAGCTTACACATGTTCTGGAAGACGTCAACAGTGAAATGAGTACCCCTATCACTTTGTATGATTCTAGGGATACCGTATCTGCATAAAAATTACTGAACAATCTTTTTAGCAGTAAAAACAGCAATATTAGTGGCAGCTGGATATGCCTTTACCCAGTTAGAAAATACATAAGTACAAACTAATACATACTGCAGGGTGGTAATTGAATTAAATCAATTTGTATTACCTGAAAAGGATCATCTGTCAGAGGGATATGGGATGGCTCGGTGGGAATTGTCTTCCTGACATTTTTCCTCAAACAAGTCACACAGGATATTGCTGTCTTTCCGGCTTGAGAAGAAAAGCCTGGTGCACACCAATATGCTCTGATCAACTTGCACATATCTCCTTTTCCCAGGTGAGTTAGACCATGCGCTGCCTCAGCCAAGCTTGGGTAATATGCCTTGGGAGCAACACGCCTACCTAGTCCATCTCTCCAGAGTCTGGAGGACTCCTGAACACATCCCTTTGATCTCCAGACTGCATTTTCCTGTAGCGAGCACAAATTTTGCATCTCAATTAATTTCTGCGTGTTTATTGTCTGGAAGTCTATCACTTTATCAGTTGTTAAGTTTACGTGTAACCTTGCTGCCCACTTGGCAGCTTCATCTGCTCTGTTGTTGCCCATTGACAATGAGTCTTCTTCGCATGTGTGGGCTTTACATTTGATGATAGCAATTGCCTTTGGTAGCTGGATTGCTGTCAAGAGTAATTTTATGTGGTGTGAGTCTGCGACTGGTGTACCTGCTGCTGTCATAAAATTTCTCAGACACCAAAGAGCCCCAAAATCATGCACTATCCTGAAGGCATACCTGGAGTCAGTGTAGATGTTAGTGGATTTACATTCTGCCAGTTCACATGCTCTCCTTAATGCCACCAGTGCAGCTACCTGTGCTGAGTGAGGTGGACCAAGTGGTTCAGCTTCTACAACATCTTCATCATCTACAACAGCATAACCTGTGCATAGTTCTCCTGTGTCAGTTTGTCTATGACAACTCCCATCGATGTAAAACATCAAATCTACATTTTTTAATGGTGTATCATGTATATCTGGTCTTGCAGTAAAGGTCTGATTCAAATATTCCATACAATCATGTGTGTCAGTATACCTGCACCTTCAACCAGAGACTCACCTTCCTCCACCCTTTGTGCATCTCGAGGCACACATGGTAAGTACATTGCAGGATTTAACGTATTGCACCAGTTAATGGTGATGTTTGCAGGTGCCAATAGAGCTAGTTCCCATTTCGTGAACCTAGTTGAAGAGACAAGTCTGGTTTGGGCAGAATTCAACTAGGCATATACTGCATGTCGTGTATAGGCAATTGTATCATGCCCTAATACTACATCCTCACTCTTATTTACCAGAAGAGCAGTTGTGGCTACACTTCTTAAACATGTTGGGAGTGATCTAGCTACAGTGTCCAGTTGTGCACTGAAGTATGCTACAGGTCTGCTAGCATCACCATGTTTTTGTGTGAGGACACCTGCTGCACAGCTATCAGCTTCCGTACAAAATAACTCAAAGGGTTTTTCATAATCTGGTATTCCCAAGGCAGGTGCTCTTGTCAGACTATCCTTAAGGTTAAGGAAAGCCTGCTCTGTTTCCTTAGTGTGTATGACATGGTCGGGTTTTGAGTATGACACCAGTTCCTGCAATGGTAATACCAAAACAGAAAAACCTGGGATCCAAGTTCTGCAGTATCCACACATGCCCAAGAAGGTATGGATTTGCTGTTGGTTTTCTGGCAGTGTCACAGTCTGTATGGCCTGTATTCTGTCAGTTGTCAAGTGTCTTATCCCCTGGGTTAGACACTGTCCCAAGTATTTAACCTTAGTCTGGCATGGCTGTAATTTGTCCTTTGCAACCTTGTGCCCTGTTTGTGAGAGATGAAGTAACAACAGTTTAGTATCATTTAAACATGACATAAACAAATCAGAGCACAACAATAAATCATGTACATATTGAATTAAGACAGACCCATTGCTTGGTTGAAAAGATTGCAAACAGTCGTGTAAGGCCTGAGAGAAAATACTGTGGCTATCTATGAAACCCTGGGGCAATTGTGTCCATGTATTTTCTACCCCTCTGTAGGATAGTGCAAATAGATATTGACAGTCATGGTGAAGAGGAGCAGAGAAGAATGCAGAACATAGAACAATAACTGTGAAGTGAGTTGCAGACGGTGGAATCTGCATGAGGATGACAGCTGGATTGGGCACTACGGGGAATTGGCTTTCTACAACTTTGTAAACACCCCTAAGGTCCTGTACTAGTCTATAGCCCCTCCCCCAGCCTTCTTCACTAGAAAAATAAGACTATTGGCTGGACTAGCAGTACGAATTAAAATCCCTTGTTGCAGTATCCTTTCAATTATGGGATAAACCCCTAGCTCCATCTCTGGCTTTAAAGGGTACTGAGGGATTTTTGGAGCCTGCCTACCATTCTTCAAATTTACCATTACAGGGGATACATTTGCTATCAATCCAGTATCTTGTCCATGTTTGGTCCAGAGGGAACCTGGTAGTTGTAACAACATTTCTTTTACCTGGGATGGAATTTGTTCTAGAACAAAAAAGTGTAACATTAATCTTTGTGGTGTATCCAAGATATCCTGTAACTCATGTGCAAACTTTTCCGGTATATCTAGTTATATACCATCAGGGGTACAGTATATAACACCTCCCAATTTACACAACAAATCCCTCCCCAGCAGGTTAGTAGGGGTTGCTGCTGCCAGGATAAAGGAATGCTTGGTTTGCAGTGGCCTTATAGTAACTTCTGCAGATCTGGTTTGAGGGTAATGCTGTACCCTCCCCATTACTCCCATTGCTGCTATGGTTTTGTTAGTAACCTGTAAATTAAATGGAGAATTTATCACTGATCTGGTTGCCCCTGTATCTACAAGAAAAGTGTGCTTAATACCAGATATATCAACTGTCATTGTAGGTTCTTCCCTAGTTGTCTCAGTTAACCTGACTGGCTGTGGACTACAGGTATGACTTGACCCCTAGCACTGACTATCATTCTCCAGTAAAGCGTTTGTGGTCACTATGTGGGCAAGTAACTGTTGGAACTTTCCTGAGTTTTGTGAGTGTCCTCTCTGCATGTACCTAAGTGCTCCCTTCTTATGTGGTGAATTAATTCCCTCTCTGCAATCCCTTCTTAGATGACCTTCTTTATTACAATTAAAACACCTTATTGTATAACTCCATTGCTGGTATATGTTGTAAGGTTGTGGTTGTGTATATGATCCCTCTAGAGCTTGAATGCTCACTGCCATTAAATTCTCACTCTGGACCTCTTTCTTCCTGCAAATGTTTTTGTCATGTTCTATGGCTGACTTTCTGAGTGCATCTACAGTAATCCCTCTCCAGTTAGGTAGAGAGGTTTGCACCCTGGTTTTTAGATTGTCTTTGAGACCATCCATTAGTACCGTTTCAGCTACTTCCCAGTGGTGTACATCATCGTTTAAACCTGCTATCCCTGCATACTGTGTTATTACTAGCAGCGCTCGGACAAAATAATCTTTTTGTTTAATAGTGAAAATTTTGCTCCAGTTCACTACCACTGGAAAGTATATAGCCAATTGTGTGATTATACGCTTGATATTCACCTGATTATCCTCATCTGTTAAGGTTTCATCCTCCTCCATTACACAATTCATAAAAAGCTTTTGTGCATCAGTATTGGAAGGAAGACAGGCCCTTAACACTACTCGCCAATCCTTATTAGTTGGTTCGTGGGCATTACACAAATCTTTAATACATTTCTGCCATTGGGCTCTTTCCTATGGTGTGGGAAGTCTGACATAATTGAATGTAATTCTGCTCTCGTCCATGGACAATGCATTGCTACATTCCTGATGGGTACTACACCTTCTTTGTCTGGCTTCCCATTGGGAACTGCTATAGTACAGACAGGATGTACACCTACCTCATCACCATCTTCAGGATCAATTACCAGGCTTACTGTTTCGGTACTAGGGGTGTTCCCTCTCCTACTATGCTCTGCACTCGTCTCACCAATTTCAGCTGCGGGTTGGATCACTGCCTTTCCTTGTCTCAGTGGAATATCTAACAGATTAACAGCTTGGGCAAGGGCTGAAATTATAGTGGGTTCATCATCTTCTATAATTACATTTTCCTGTAGGTGACTTAAAACAGGGTATAAGTTACAAGTTACAATTTTTTTATTAATTTTAGTATCGGCTGTACTTGTAACTGCGACCGCATAAGGCGGTGGAGGTGCACATGCACTCTCTGCTTTGTGCACTATGACGCTACCTTGCAGCATTTGTATGCTACCAAGAGGCGCCTTGCTTTGCAGCATGAGTATGCTGTTTTGCGGCGTGCTACTATGCCACGTGTGCACCCTATTTATGCTACTTTGCGGTATGTGCACGCTGCCTAGCGGTGTGAGTACACTGCTTTGCGACATACATACACCACTGTGCCACGTGTTCCCCTCATGCTACCATAACTTTAAACAATCATTATATTTTACTCTTTTCTTCAACGACTTCACTAAACATATGTTATCTCTAACATTATTTAATACCTCCAAATCGAAACTGCCAACTTTGTGAATACATACTTTGGTCAATTTCACCCATTTGTCACAGTATACAGTTGTGTACACACCATATTTCACATTGATTATATACCTTGCCAAATTGGCAGGCCCATCCATTAGCAGCATCTCCTCGACCCTCCCTAGCAACTGCTTAGCACCCATCTGGGACAACGCTTGGCTACTTTCGCTAGAAATTTCGACCGGTGGACAAATTAAACAAGCTGTGTCCACTCACTTCCACCCACTGTGCACAAACTGACCAATAAGCATTTCATCAGTTCTACACAATGAGGAACAGAAAAATAGCCTGTGCTATTTTCCACCATAGGGACATATTCACAAGGTTTGTCACTCACTTCCTTCCACTGTGCTCAACCAACCGCTACTCGTTTTGCCAGTTTTACACAATGAGGAACAGAAAACAGCCTATGATGTTCTCAGCCTTCCAGCAAAACCCTTTCACAATCACAATTTTATACACAACTATCCGGTGTGTACGCAAAAGTGTGATGCGATTACCCAACTTAAAGATACTCACTTATAAATAAGCATTGCGATTACCATCAGGTGTGCCTATTGAAAACCCCCTTCTGGTTTTCGCTGGAAACAGCAATCCCTGTTTCCGCTGCCAGTATACCTGCTATTATATACCTACTCGGTAGTCATTGCTTCTCATCAGACACTCTAACGGGTCTCTCCTGCCTTGTACCGACAGTGAGAAAAACCTTCTCCATTTTTCCTTCCCTTTATCACATCAAGCATACATTCACAATCATATACCTTTGTTTTCTGGCCAGAAAAATACTTACCCCTTGGCAATACCTAATCAGAGGTGTTCTATTACAATGATATACTTTAAAACTATCTATCAAAACAATTGTTTAAACATGCAGCAGCAATACCGAGAAGATGCATATGCTATTTGCAAATCGCCTATTTGCAGTGCAAAAATGACAATACAAGAAACTGACTTTTCTCTCTTGTCCCTTGGTCCTAATCAGCACTCCTTAGATCACCCAAAAATGGGTATTCAATTTCACAACACTGAGTACAAAACAGGCTTAAAACACATTGCATTCTTACCCATATGTGACACGTCCACCCTTTGTTGAGGAATCGAAATCCAGTAGCATTGAGTAATTTCTGGTAGCGTGTTTCACAGCTGAACCCCCATCTATTGATTCCTAATAGTTGCTAGTCGCTATTTAGTGCTGCAAGTCGCTTAAGAATGAATTGCTTTCCAGTCCAATTGTGTGGTTCCAAAGCACAAAAAATATTTATGTAATGAAAAAGTAACACAATGAAAGATTTAACACTTAGAGTAAAAAGCAATAAAATAGTACAAGCCGATACATACGCGTGCACACTGGTCCCAGTATACAGTCATCAATCCAGATGCCTGCGGTCATTCAAGAGAATGACTGAACACTGGTATCAGAACACCACTTATATACCTTACAGAGTTTGACGTTAACAAAATAACTAGTTGCCAGGTTTCCATTGGTTCTTGCTTCTGGATATTCTGGTCATTGGTTAATTCATACGGTGTCATCAGGGGCATGGCTCAGTCCTCAAACAGTTACATTGTATAGATTCCCACCGAACAACTGGTTAAATCTAGCTACAACACTGCATATAGATTATAACATTCTATGCAATGAATCCCTGTCATCCATAACTAGCGGACACAAGATGCGACTCTTTTGCCGATAGAAACGGAAGTCTGCGAATAAACAGGGATTTAGTATGATACCAATAATGACATGTCTACTATATTCTCAACCTTAGATCTTATTTACGTACACATTTCATCATAATTACTTTTTAAAAATACCTTTAATAACTGTAGTTATTACTTATTGTGGATAGGAACCATTTTATACATATGCGTTCGCATATGTGCGCCTGTGCATTGATATATGAAATGTTCATATGTATGTATGTGAATACGCATGTGAGCGTCTATGTGTACGCATGTGGATACACACACAAGCCTCTATGTGTATGCATATAACTCTATGTATGTGCATTATGTGAATCAGTGTATGTGTGTGGTAGGTTCGCATTTGTGCGCATTGGATTGCGCCAATGCAAAGTAGCATCCGATTTTCTCTTTATCAGACCATAGATGACTAGATCGTCAGATAATAATTGCAAGCGATCTTATCCAATTATTTGACTTCAACAGTCCACCCTTTGATAACAAACATAAAACTATCACCTTCTATTCTTAACCTTTCCAGTCATGCATGATAATTTATTATTCAATGTTCTAAATGGTATGGCACAAATTGGTAATTGAACCATCAATAATGCATTTCAGGAAGGGTAAACAACCCTTATACGCCATCTGGGATCTATTGGGGATCATTGGTAGGATGTGGGATCTCATCGAACCTATAAAGGAAGTTTGGGGGAAGTGAGACTACATTATATCTATGATGTTTAAAAGAACATTTACAATAATTATTTTTATACATGACTTAGCCTATTCATATTTTGTTATCTGACAGCACATTCAATTTTAGGATTGTAATACAGTTCTTTATCAATCTTAGTACCCATCATTCACCACCATCATGATTTCAATTTTACTGTTATTGGTACATTTTCCACACTTCAACACAGCAAGAACACATCTGACACATAAACCAATTACTAAAATGACAATCAGTTTTAGAATAAGGAGTTTACCTATACTAGTGACCATCTCCTGTACCCATTCTCCCAGACCAGTGAACCATTTTACAGGGTTCAACCAAGAGAACCATTTCTCTGCCTTTACCTCTGTCTCATACAATGAAATATTATGGTCCTTCCAAAACTGCAACTTCAGTTGTAGGATTTCATTCATTTTCTGGTCAATCACCTATTTGGGGTAACTAGTATTATTGGTAATGTACATGGAACACTTGACACCAAATTGGGTGGCCAAAGTCACACAGTATCCAACAGTAATAGATGTTAAATAGTTTAACACTAGCCTATTTTGTACCAACTCCTTTTTATAAGCTTGTAGCTCTTTCCCAGTATATCTGAAAGTGTCATCATACATTTCAGTAATGTTATCTATTAATTTAGCCAGGTCTTAAATTCATCTAAAATGTAAAGTTCCCTGAGTGATCCTGGTGGGATCTAATGCTACCAAGATTTGGAAGCCAGTAGTTTCACTAATCAACTGTGTGGCTTTATGTTCTTCACCAGGTATCATATTTCTTTCATCACGATGCTCATACTATGTGTGTATGTATGCAGGTGGTGCAGTTCTATGGATACCAATCTTTTCATCATGTGTAAGTGTCATAACCTCTGGGATAAATATACCAATAAAACATATACCTTCAGAACTCGGAGAGAGCCACTTGTACGCTTTCCTTCCACATATAAAATACACATCATCCAGGAGTAAGTAAGGAACAGAATGCATCATTATCATTGAACACAATATCCTAACATGTTTCTGGTTGTATAACATCTGCACAGTACCCTAATGATACTCTACCAACCATTTCTTTGTCATACTTACGCGTGCACCTATACCGGAGGTATCTCCCACTTGCAATAATTCTACATACAAGTTCAGAATCAATAGGCTCATCATCAGCTCTGTGTGAGTAAGTCATTGTCTGATTGTTCCTGATCACCTCCCAATTTCCTGGTTTTCTGACATTTGGGATATTCAAGCATAACAGGGATCTATCTACTTGGTACTGATGGAGTTTAAAATTTGGAGGTCTGGATATATTCCATTTCTTGTCCACTGGTCTTCCTCCCTGTAATTCAAGGACCTCAGAGAAATGTAATGGGAATGGTACTAATTCTACATTATGGTGTCCCTGAGGCACGTGAGTGCACACCCAACATTCAGTCTGCATTAAGACCTTACCCACCAAGGAATGGTGATCCTCTAAAGGATGCCCACCAAAATACAGATTACTCTTGGACTGGCATCGTTGGATGCATTTCTCATCAACTAGGGAACCACAGTACTCACAAACACAGTATTCCTCAGACAATAACTCCTCACACTGTCTCCGAGTTTCTTGGATAACAGATCTCTTAGCAATTCCTGTGCTGAATTTGACCATATACCGCCCTGATTGTTTTATCGCTCTCTCTCCCGACTCCGTCGACATCACCAACAGCTTCCCTCTCCGTCATCTGTCCTCCATCACAGAAAAAGGAAATCCCAAAACAAATGAGGATGATGAGAACCCTGGAAGGAAGCAAAAACACAAACCCTGCCCGCCACTTCATTACTGGAATAGTGGTCTGCAAAATTTCTATAGCTCAGGTGTTCCACTGTGGTCTCTAGCTCTCCTGGAACAGGCTCACAATCAACAGGTCCACCTTATCTGCCTCAACTCTGCCTTGTACCTCCTTCAGATAGTTGACCTTTCTGCAGTGAGTGGAATGAACCCAGGTATTTCTCTCAGCTTCTTTCAAGGATGTCGTACTTGTCATCAACACCAGATACGGACCTTCCCACCGATCTGACAAATAACCTGAGCATAAGAAATTTCTGATCATAACATATTCTCCAGGTTCAACATCATGACAGTTTGTTTCTGGCATATCAGGTAACAACATTTTCAATTTCTGTTGCTGCTGTTTCAGCTGTTTACTAATTTTTATAAGGTATTTCACAGTAACCTCATTATTACTCTTCAAATCATCCTGTGGACTTATAATCAATTGAAATTGTCTCCCAAACAAGATCTCAAAAAGGGACAGATTAAGAGGAGGTCTAGGATTGGTTCTGATGCTATGGAGGACTAGCGGTAAGGCTTCTGGCCATCCTAATCCAGTTTTAGCCATGATTTGACTCAGTTTGTTCTTAAAAGCACCGTTTACCCTCTCCACCTTGTCGCTGGCTTGCAGTCGGTAGGGGGTGTGAAGTCTACTATTGATACCAATAAGCTTTCACATGTTCTGGAAGATGTCACCAGTGAAATGAGTACCCCTATCACTTTGTATGATTCTAGGGATACCGTATCTGCATACAAATTCCTGAACAATCTTTTTAGCAGTAAAAACAGCCGTATTAGTGGCAGCTGGATATGCCTTTACCCAGTTAGAAAATACATCAGTACAAACTAATACATACTGCAGGGTGGTAATTGAATGAAATCAATTTGTATTACCTGAAAAGGATCATCTGTCAGAGGGATGTGGGATGGCTCAGTGGGGATTGTCTTCCCAACATTTTTCCTCAAACAAGTCAGACAGGACATTGCTATCTTTCCAGCTTGAGAAGAAAAGCCTGGTGCACACCAATATGCTCTGATCAACTTTCACATTCCTCCTTTTCCCAGGTGAGTTAGACTTGGGTAATATTCCTTGGGAGCAACAGGCCTACCTAGTCCATCTCTCCAGCGTCCGGAGGACTCCTGAACACATCCCTTCGATCTTCAGACTGCCTTTTCCTGTAGGGAGCACAAATTTTGCATCTCAATTCATTTCTGCGTATCTATTGTTTGCAAGACCATCCCTTTATCAGTTGTTAAATTTATGCGTAACCCTGCTGCCCACTTGGCAGCTTCATCTGCTCTGTTGTTGCCCATTGACACCAGGTCTTCTTCGCATGTGTGGGCTTTACATTTGATGACAGCTACTGCCTTTGGTAGCTGGGTTGCTGTCAAGAGTCATTTCATGTGGTGTGACTGTGTGACTGGTGTACCTGCTGCTGTCATAAAATTTCTGAGACACTAAAGAGCCCCAAAATCATGCACTATCCCGAAGACGTACCTGGAGTCAGTGTAGATGTTAGTGGATTTACCTTCTGCCAGTTCAGCTACCTGTGCTGAGTGAGGTGGACCAAGTGGTTCAGCTTCTACAACATCTTCATCATCTACAACAGCATAACCTGTGCATAGTTCTCCTGCGTCAGTTTGTCTATGACAACTCCCATCCTTGTAAAATGTCAAATCTACATTCTTTAATGGTGTATCACGTATATCTTGTTTTACAGTAAAGGTCTGATTCAAATATTCCATACAATCATGTGTGTCAGTATACCTGCAAAACTCACCTTCAACCAGAGACTCACCTTCCTCCACCCTTTGTGCATCTCGAGGCACATATGGTAAGTACATTGCTGGATTTAACGTATTGCATCGTTTAATGATGATGTTTGTAGGTGCCATTAGAGCTAGTTCCCATTTTGTGAACCTAGGTGAAGAGACATGTTTGATTTGGGCGGAATTCAACAAGGCAGATACTGCATGCAGTGTATAGGCAATTGTATCATGCCCTAATACTACATCCTCGCTCTTATTTACCAGAAGAGCAGTTGCGGCTACACTTCTTAAACACGTTGGGAGTGATCTAGCTACAGTGTCCAGTTGTGTACTGTAGTATGCTACAGGTCTGCTAGCATCACCATGTTTTTGTGTGAGGACAAAATAACTCAAAGGGTTTTTCATAATCTGGTATTCCCAAGGCAGGTGCTCTTGTCAGACTATCCTTAAGGTTAAGGAAAGCCTGCTCTGTTTCCTCAGTGTGTATGACATGGTCGGGTTTTGAGGATGACACCAGATCCTGCAATGGTAATGCCAAAATAGAAAAACCTCTAATCCAGGTTCTGCAGTATCCACACATGCCCAAGAAGGTATGGATTTGCTGTTGGTTTTCTGGCAGTGTTACGGTCTGTATGGCCTGTATTCTGTCAGTCGTGAAGTGACTTAGCCCCTGGGTTAGACAGTGTCCCAAGTATTTAACCTTAGTCTGGCATGGCTGTAATTTGTCCTTTGCAACCTTGTGCCCTGTTTGTGAGAGATGAAGTAACAACAGTTTAGTATCATTTAAACATGACATAAACAAATCAGAGCACAACAACAAATCATGTACATATTGAATTAAGACAGACCCATTGCTTGGTTGAAAAGATTGCAAACAGTCGTGTAAGGCATGAGAGAAAATACTGGGGCTATCTATGAAACCCTAGGGCAATTATGTCCATGTATTTTCTACCCTTCTGTAGGAGAATGCAAATAGATATTGACAGTCATGGTGAAGAGGAGCAGAGAAGAATGTAGAACATAGATCAATAACAGTGAAGTGAGTTGCAGATGGTGGAATCTGCATGAGGATGACAGCTGGATTGGGCACTATGGGGAATTGGCTTTCTACAACTTTGTAAACACCCCTAAGGTCCTGTACTAGTCTATAGTCCCTCCCCCAGCCTTCTTCACTGGAAAAATGAGACTATTGGCTAGACTAGCTGTACGAATTAAAATCCCTTGTTGCAGTATCCTTTCAATTATGGGATAAACCCCTAGCTCCATCTCTGGCTTTAAAGGGTACTGAGGGATTTTTGGAGCCTCCCTACCATTCTTCAAATTTACCATTACAGGGGATACATTTGCTATCAATCCAGTGTCTTGTCCATGTTTGGTCCAGAGGGAACCTGGTAGTTGTAACAACATTTCTTTTACCTGGAATGGAATTTGTTCTAGAACAACAGAGTGTAACATTAACCTTTGTGGTGTATCCAAGATATCCTGTACCTCATGTGCAAACTTTTCCGGTATATCTAGGTATATACCATCAGGGGTACAGTATATAAACCCTACCATTTTACACAACAAATCCCTCCCTAGCAGGTTAGTAGGGGCTGCTGCTGCCAGGAGAAAGGAATGCTTGGTTTGCAGTGGCCTGATAGTAACCTACAGATCTGGTTTGAGGGTAATGCTGTACCCTCCCCATTACTCCCATTGCTGCTATGGTTTTGTTAGTAACCTGTAAATTAAATGGAGAATTTATCACTGATCTGGTCGCCCCTGTATCTACAAGAAAAGTGTGTTTAATACCAGATATATCAACTGTCATTGTAGGTTTGTCCCTAGTTGTCTCAGTTAACCTGACTGGCTGTAGACTACAGGTATGACTTGACCCCTAGCACTGACTATCATTCTCCAGTAAAGCATTTGTGGTCACTATGTGGGCAGGTAACTGTTGGAACTTTCCTGAGTTTTGTAAGTGTCCTCTCTGCATGTACTTAAGTTCTCCCTTCTTATGTGGTGCCTGAATTCCCTTCCTGCAATTCCTTCTTAGATGACCTTCTTTATTACAATTAAAACACCTTATTGTATAATTCCTTTGCTGGTATGTGTTATAAGGTTGTGGCTGTGTATATGATCCCTCTAGAGCTTGAATGCTCACTGCATTAACTTCTCACTCTGGGCCTCTTTCTTCCTGCAAATGTTCTTGTCATGTTCTATGGATGACTTTCTGAGTGCATCTACAGTAATCCCTCTCCAGTTAGGTAGAGAGGTTTGCACCCTGGTTTTTAGATTGTCTTTGAGACCATCCATTAGCACCGTTACAGCTACTTGCCAGTGGTGTACATCATCCTTTAAATCTGCTATCCCTGTGTACTGTGTTATTACTAGCAGCGCTCGGGCAAAATAATCTGCTGCATACTCACTATCTTTTTGTTTAGTAGTGAAAATTTTGCTCCAGTTCACTACCACTGGAAAGTATATAGCCAACTGTGTGATTATACACTTGATATTCACCTGATTATCCTCATCTGTTAAGGTTTCATCCTCCTCCATTATACAATTCGTAATAAACTTTTGTGCATCAATATTGGAAGGAAGAAAGGCCCTTAACACCACTCGCCAATCCTTATTAGTTAGTTCATGAGCATTACCCAAATCTTTAATACATTTCTGCCATTTGGATTACTCTTTCCTAGGGTCTGGGAATTCTGACATAATTGAATGCAATTCTGCTCTCGTCCATGGACAATGCATTGCTACATTCCTGATGGGTACTACACCTTCTTTGTCCGGTTTCACATTGGAAACTGCTATAGTACAGACAGGATGTACACCTACCTCATCACCATCTTCAGGATCAATTACCGGGATTACTGTTTCAGTACTAGGGGCGTTCCCTCTGCTACTACGCTCTGCACTCATCTCACCAATTTCAGCTGCTGGTTGGATCACTGCCTTTCCTTGTCTCTGTGGAATATCTAACAGATTAACAGCTTGGGCAAGGGCTGAAATTATAGTGGGTTCATCATCTTCTATAATTACATTTTACTGTAGGTGACTTAAAACGGTATAAGTTACTTGTTACAATTTTTTTATTATTTTTAGTATCGGCTCTACTTGCACCTGCGACCGCATAGGGCGGTGGAGGCACGCATGCACTCTCTGCTTTGTGCAGCATGGTGCTACCTTGCAGCATGTGTGTGCTACTGGGCAGCACCTTGCTTTGCGGCATTAGTACACTGTTTTGCGGCGTGCTTCTATGCCACGTGTGCGCCCTATTTTGCAGTGTGAACATGCATCTTTGCGGCATGTGCACGCTGCCTAGCGGTGTGAGTACACTGCTTTGCGACATACATACACCACTGTGCCACGTGTTCCCCTCATGCTGCCATAACTTTAAACAATCATTTTATTTTACTCTTTTCTTCAATGACTTCACTAAACATATGTTATCTCTAACATTATTTAATACCTCCAAATCGAAACTGCCAACTTTGGGATAATGTGTCATACATACTTTGGTCAATTTGACCCATTTGTTGCAGCATACAGTTGCATACGCACCATATTTCACATTGATTATATACCTTGCCGAATTGGCAGGCCCATCCATTAGCAGCATCTCCTCGACCCTCCCTAATGACTGCTTAGCACCCATCTGGGACAACGCTTGGCTACTTTCGCTAGAGATTTCGACTGGTGGATGAATTAATCAAGCTGCATCCACTCACTTCCACCCACTGTGCACAAACTGACCGATAAGCATTTTATCAGTTCTACACAATGAGGAACAGAAAAATAGCCTATGCTATTTTCCACCACTGGGACAAATTCACAAGGTTTGTCACTCGCTTCCTCCCACTGTGCTCGACCAACCGCTACTCGTTTTGCCAGTTTTACACAATGAGGAACAGAAAACGGCCTTTGATGTTCTCGGCCTTCCAGCCCAACCCTTTCACAATCACAATTTTAGACACAACTGTCCGGTGTGTACGCAAAAGTGCGGTCCGATCACCCAATTTATAGATACTCACTTATAAATACCATAAGCTTTGCGCATACCATCAGGTGTGCCTACCGAAAACCACCTTCTGGTTTTCGCCGGAAACAGCAATCCCTGTTTCTGCTGCCAGTATACCTGCTATTGTATACCTACTTGGTAGTCATTGCTCCTCATCAGACACTCTACCAGGTGTCTCCTGCCTCGTACCGACAGTGAGGAAAAACCTTCTCCATTTTTCTTTCCATTTATCACATCAAGCATACATTCACAATCATATACCTTTGTTTTCTGGCCAGAAAAATACTTTCCCCTTGGCAATATCTGTTCAGAGGTGTTCTAAAACAATGATATACTGTAAGACTATCTATCAAAACAATTGTTTAAACATGCAGCAGCAATACCGAGAAGACGCATACGCTATTTACAAATCGCCTATTTGCAGTGCAAAAATGACAATACAAGAAACTGACTTTTCTCTCTTGTCCCTTGGTCCTAATCAGCGCTCCTTAGATCACCCAAAAACTGATATTCAATTTCACAACACTGAGTACAAAACAGGCTTAAAACATATTGCGTTCTTACCCATATGTGACGCGTCCACCCTTTGTTGAGGAATCGAAATCCGGTAGCATTGAGTAATTTCTGGTAGCCTGTTTCACAGCAGAGCCCCATCTATTGATTCCTAATAGTTGCTTGTTGCTATTTAGTGCTGCAAGTCACTTAAGAAAGAATTGCTTTCCAGTCCAATTGTGTGGTTCCAAAGCGCAAAAAGTTATTTATGTAATGAAAAAGTAACACGATGAAATATTTAACACTTAAAGTAAAAAGCAATAAAATAGTACAAGCTGATACATGCGCGTGCACACTGGTCCCAGTATACAGTCATCAATCCAGATGCCTGCGGTCATTCAAGAGAATGGCTGAACACTGGTATCAGAACACCACTTATATACCTTACAGTGTCTGATGTTAACAAAATAACTAGTTTACAGGTTTCCATCGGTGATTGCTTCTGGATATTCTGGTCATTGGTTGATTCATACGGTGTCATCAGGGGCATGGCTCAGTCCTCAAATGGTTACATTGTGTAGATTCCCACTGAACAACTGGTTAAATCTAGCTACAACACTGCATATAGATTATAACATTTTATGCAATAAATCCCTATCATCCATAACTAGCGGACACAAGATGTGACTCCTTTGTTGATAGAAACGGAAGTCTGCAAATAAACAGGGATTTAGTATGATACCAAACATGACATGTCTGCTATATTCTAAACCTTAGATCTTATTTAGATACACATTTCATCATAATTACTTGTTAAAAATACCTTTAATAACTCTAGTTATTACTTATTGTGTATACGTGAGTCTGTGAATTGAGATAGGAAATGTTCATATGTATGTATGTATGTGAATACACATGTGAGCGTCTATGTGTACGCATGTGGATACACACACGAGCATCTGTGCATGTGCGATATGTGAATCAGTGTATGTGTGTGGTGGGTTCGCATTTGTGTGCATTGGATTGCGCCGATGCAAAGTAGCATCCGATTTACTCTTTATCAGACCATAGACGACTAGAACATCAGATAATAATTGCAAGCGATCTTATCCAAGTATTTGACTTTGACAGAACAGGCAAAATACTCTGTTCTTATAACTCACAGAATTTCACCACAAAATCCTTAGTCTATCAGACAGTGTATACAGTGCCACTCACCAGGAAAAGATTTAGTACCTCTCCCAGCAGTATCCTCACATGTTCAAGTGGAATTTACAAGGCTCAATCATCAGCTCCTTTAACATACTGGCCGGGATAAACTTTTCTCTTTTCTAAAGAGCAAATTATACTGGTCGGGAATGTTCGAAACAGTAGAAAATGTCACCCAAGTCAACCCTCGGGCTGCCCAAGGGTTGCCCAAATCAACCCTTGGGCACCAGCTCTTAAGCCAGTGTTACAGTGTATGCCCCCTGCAGAGGGGCCCTGGTCAACCTTACAAATAGACTTCATAGGACCACTACCAGATTGCAGACAAAATTGTTGCTATGCCTTGGTAGTAGTTGACATGTTCTCAAAGTGGGTAGAAGCCATTCCTACAGTGAATGACTCAGGGGCTACTACAGCATTGGTTCTATGGGAACAGATTTTGTCATGCCGGGGTATCCCTAGGATAATAGAAACTGAATGAGGGACCCATTTCAATGGCAAGGTCATGAAATTCTTTCCATGATCGTCAGGGATCGTGGAAAGAATTAATCAGAAGGACTTCTCTTGGGTAACAGCCTTACCCACAATACTCATGGGTATTAGGGCTATGATAGCATCCACCGCAGGGATCACTCCATTTGAGCTCTTGACAGGTCGCAAAATGCCACTTTGTTTCCCTAATGAGCACAATTGTCAAATCCCATGAAATATGCCGTTGTGAGTGATGTGTTTCTGCAACAGGTGCAAGATAATCTCAAGGGACTGTTGCCTTTTGCAGTTATGTGGCTGCATAAACATTTTCTACAGGGGGAGACACCTATGCCCTCTGTAGATGATGTAGTAATGGTTAAAGTTTTCCATAAAAGCAGGTCCTTGGGATGGAAACTGGGAGCAACCATATCAAGTCCTTGAAACAATGGGTGATACCATGTTGAAGGTCCAAAGGCCAGTAACTACAAAGAGAGACTCTCAAAGGAGATGCAATGTTCTCTGGGTCCATATAGACCAGGCAAAGACCACCAGGACCTCTACAGTCCAATAAGGTGCCATAGTGCTCAGTCAACAGGTAGGGTAATAGGAAGCACAAATCAGGAGACAGGTCTATTTGAAACTCAACATAGGGTTATACCTAAACTGCCTTAAAAAGAACTATGCTCATGCCTTATTTCTTAGCAGATAATGGAACCAGAAAGAGAAGCTGTAACCCCAGTTCCCAAAGGATACAATTACAAATCTCATTCATCTTTATGAACCAAGAGGTGCAGGGAAAAAAATTCCTCTAAAAAAACTAAGCTTACGGATACTGGTACTACTGGTGGGTGTGGTACTGGTAGGATCCATTACCCCTCCTAATAGCAAGAGCGAAAAGGGAGATCAAATACAACATCACAAGTAAGTGACATGAGATCTGAAGCTATTAACCAGTCAGGTCTCTTAACAGTAGAATGTAAGGAAGGTAAAATCCAGATGCCCTACCATAATTACACCTTTGTAGCAGGTAAATAGTATTTATATGGATTTTTGAGAGAGGGTTTTGCTGATGGTAAAAACCAACACTATACATCGGGTAGACAATGTGTCTGCTATTCAATATGAATTACATACATTATGCTTGAGAGAATACACCCACTTTAGAGACACTGATTCAGTGCCCATTAAATCACTCCAATGGGTTTCAAAGGACCCACATTTACATCCATATAAGAAAACAATTAGTAATGTCACTGAAGTTGTGTGTACAAGAGAAGGTGTCTTGTACCCTGCCGACACCACAGGAGGAGAATATGATGGCTGGTATATTCTTAAAGCCACCTACTGTGTATAGGATCTTATGTTCAGGAAAAGTTACATGTTAGAACATATTTCTATAGACCCTTACCCGTTATAGGTACTATGAAAGCATATTGTATGTTAGGAGATTCCAGACTGTTAATTACAAGGGAATCCAAATATGCCAAAGGCCACATCCCCACAGATTACTTACAATCTAGTGTCATGATGCTAAAATTAAACTGCAGCAGCACAGGCCAAGAAATATGGAACAGTCATGTTGGATCAGTGGACATGGAAGGTTTGTACAGAGTAGCCATTTTCAAAATCTAAACTGATGCCAAAAGCCATAAGTACACTCAGATAGAGGGATCACCATCCATACGATCTTTTATGATATCCATAATGAGAGATAGGTGTACAACATAAGTTACTGAGTACTAGTTTATCACCTACAGATGTGCCCAGTTAGTTTGTTGCTACATACAACCATGCAGCGCACCATGCATCTTCCGCCACACAGTAGCCTTTAGTCATGCCACACAGAGGGGTATATTTACTAAGGTGCGGGTTTTTAGAAGTGGTTTTGTTGCCCATAGCATCCAATCAGATTCTAGCTATTACCTTCTAGAAGGTGCTAGATAAATGTTAAGTAGAATCTGATTGGTTGCTATGGGCAACAGAACCACTTCTAAAAACCCGCACCTTAGTAAATATACCCCAGAATGTTTCATAACGGAACATAGCGTAGCACTGGAAAAAAGTCATATTGTGTAATACAACTTTTTGTCCACCAGGTGTAACTTTTCCTAAACTACACAGCGCATGCATGAGATTTCCAATGCATTTTCAGCATCACCAACCAATTAATGAGTAACAGAAGCTTTACTTTGGTACACTATAGTACAGCATTTTGTTCATGGAATCAGTGCTGTACAAGAATGTGTAATAAAGTATTAAATGATAACAGTGAAGTATGTGTGTGAGTCCTGTACTGTTAAAAAAAAAATTGTCTCATGGGCTCAGACAGGGGTCACAGACACAAAAAGCTTTCACTGAGATGTGATGAATGTGTTTAAATGTACTGTACTAATAAGGCATGACTCCGTAGCGTGAGCGTCTTTTATGCAACTATTTACCTTCAAGTGTGTTTAAATCATACAGTGAATTGAAATTGATAGCACAAGCAGCTTCTGCTGATTAAAATGATCTGCAGCATGCCTATGTTCTATGAGCCAGTGCGGGTGTATCTGCACGTGAAATGCTATGTTTCACTAACAACCACTATAACACTGTAACATAGTGATTTGCTTGCAAATACACCCGCACTCGCTCACAGAACATAGGCATGCTGCATATCATTTTAATCAGCAGAAGCTGCTTGTGTTAATAAGATGCATTTTACAGTAAAAAGATGCATAAAAGATGCTCAGCGCTACCAAGTCACACAGCAATCCTATGACCTTAGACTCAAAACATTTCTCTCGACATCGGACCACTTCTGGATATTCTGGTCATTGGTTGATTCATACGTTGTCACCAGGGGCATGGCTCAGTACTCAAACGGTTACATTGTGTAGATTTCCGCTGAACAACTGGTTAAATCTAGCTACAACACTGCATATAGATTATAACATTCTATGCAATAAATCCCTATCATCCATAACTAGCGGACACAAGATGCGACTCCTTTGCCGATAGAAACGGAAGTCTGCAAATAAACAGGGATTTAGTATGGTACCAAACATGACATGTCTACTATATTCTAAACCTTAGATCTTATTTATATACACATTTCATCACAATTACTTGTTAAAAATACCTTTAATAACTCTAGTTATTACTTATTGTGGATAGGAACCATTTTATACATATGCGTTCGCATATGTGAGTCTGTGAATTGAGATAGGAAATGTTGCTATGTATGTATGTATGTATGTGAATACACATGTGAGTGTCTGTGTACGCATGTGGATACACACACGAGCGTCTATGTGTATGCATATAAGTCTATGCATGTGCAATATGTGAATCAGTGTATGTGTGTGGTGGGTTCGCATTTGTGTGCATTGGATTGCACCGATGCAAAGTAGCATCCGATTTACTCTTTATCAGACCATAGATGACTAGTTCGTCAGATAATAATTGCAAGCGATCTTATCCAATTATTTGACTTTGGCAGAACAGGTAAAACACTCAGGACCTCATTCAGAGTCGGTCGTAGTGTCCGCACGGTCATAAGGGAAAAGGGGCTGGAAATGCAATTGATGCACTCGCATGTTGCATCCTTAAAATCGGATTGTTAGCTGGCCGACCAACGGGAGGATGCGGCCGCAAGACAAAAAAATACGCCCCCTTCTCGTACGCATTACACGTCATCTCCAGGCATATAAGGATTAATCGAGACCATCGGGAACCATCGGAACTGGTCGTAGAGCTTAAGGTTGACCATACCCTCTCTTAAGCACTACGATCAGGTCAGTGTACAAACCACCCATGTCACGTGTGCCATGACACTACTTTGTTAATTATGCACACCCATAAAACGCCATTTGCATAATTAGGCACGCCTGCGTTCGGATCTCCACTCCCCCGTTTTCAAGCACCTTCCCCTGTTACCACCCACAAATGCCTCATTCTGTCACTCAAACTACTGACCTGGCTGTGTTCAAGGAGAAGGAAATTTCTGATCATAGCAGCTAGTTTGCGCACGAGCATTGCAAACTTTACGCATGCGCAGTTCAGCGAACATTGGTGGCATACAACCGTACGGCCACTATGACCGACTCTGAATGAGGTCCTCTGTTCTTATAACTCACAGAATTTCATCACAAGATCCTTGGTCTATCTGACAGTGTATACTGTACCACTCACCAGGAAAAGAATTAGTACCTCTCCCAGCAGTATCCTCACATTTTCAAGTGGAATTTACAAGGCTCAATCATCAGCTCCTTTAACATCCTGGCCGGGATAAACTTTTCTCTTTTTTAAAGAGCAAATTATCCTGGTCAGGAATGTTCGAAACAGTAGAAAATGTCACCCAAATCAACCCTCGGGCTGCCCAAGGGTTGCCCAAATCGACCCTTGGGCACCAGCTCTTAAGCCAGTGTTACAGTGTATGCCCCCTGCAGAGGGGCCCTGGTCAACCTTACAAATAGACTTCATAGGACCGCTACCAGATGGCAGACAAAATTGTTGCTATGCTTTGGTAGTAGTTGATGTGTTCTCAAAGTGGGTAGAAGCCATTCCTTCAGTGAATGACTCAGGGGCCACTACAGCATTTGTTCTATGGGAACAGATTTTGTCATGCTGGGGTATCCCTAGGATCATAGAAACTGAATGAGGGACCCATTTCAATGGCAAGGTCATGAAATTCTTTCCATGATTGGCAGGGATCGTGGAAAGAATTAATCAGAAGGACTTCTCTTGGGTAACATGTCTAAATCATACAGCGAATCAAAATTTATAGCACAAGCAGCTTCTGCTGATTAAAATGATATGCAGCATGCCTATGTTCTGTGAGCCAGTGCGGGTGTATCTGCACGTGAAATGCTATGTTTCACTAACAATCACTATAACACTGTAACATTGTGATTTGCTTGCAGATACACCCGCACCTGCTCACAGAACATAGGCATGCTGCATATCATTTTAATCAGCAGAAGCTGCTTGTGTTAATAAGATGTTTTTTACAGTAAAAAGATGCATAAAAGATGCTCAGCGCTACCGAGTCACACAGCAATCCTATGACCTTTGACTCAAAACATTTCTCTCGACATCCCACCACTTAGCATTTCTGCTGTAGACATTGTATTGTACACATAACAGTGGGCAAGTAGTTTATAAAGAAAAATCATGTCAGGTTCAACATTTTTAAAATACACTACTTTGCATTTCCCTCCTCCCTTCCTATCTGTGTATGGCCACCCAAGTTTCTTAACCATCTCCACCCACAAGCATGCATTACTATTAATCTCTACTTAGCTCATTGTATGGCTCACAGCCACCTCACCATCAATTTCTTCTATTCAATGCCGCCGCATGCTGAGCCTGCTATTGACATTGTACACATTGCCTGCTTTAATTTGCACACTTCACATCACATACACAATAGGTGAAGCTCTCAACATGGTTATTGTGTGTGGGCTAGTGGTTAAGCTCTGCACCTTGCACCTTGGGGTCCGGGGTTCGAATCATAGAAGAGGAGGTGTTTTTCTTTTCTTTTTTTCATTTAAATCTTCAGTACTGGATTAAAAATAAATCACTTGGTGGTATGTGAACTCTGTAATTTACACAAATAATTATACAGATGGGTCCTCATACATCCAGCCTCCTTGCACGTTAAACAGGCCTTCCAGTTGAGCTATGCCATGGCGTGGCTCGGTAGCCTGAGCATCTTTTATACAACTTTTTACCTTCAAATGCTTCTGAATCATACAGCAAATTGAATTGATAGCACGAGTAGCTTCTTCTGAATAAAATGATGTGCAGTATGCCTAAGTTCTGTGAGCCAGTGTAGGTGTATAGTATCTGCATGTGAAACACTTCATTACACTAACAGCCACTGTAACACTGTAACATAGTGAATCGCTTGCAGATACAACTGCACTTACTCATAGAAAATAGGCATGCTGCATATCATTTTAATCAGCAGAAGCTGTTTGTGCTAATAAGATGCATTTTAGGTTAAGAAGACACATAAAGATGCTCAGCGCTACTGAGTAACACAACACTCCTGTTACTTTGGACTCAAAACATTTCTCTCGACATCCCACCACTTGGCATTTCTGCTATACTGTAGACATTGTATTGTACACATAACAAGGGGCAAGTTTTTCATAAAGAGAGATCATGTCAGGTTCAATACTTTTAAAACACACTACTTTGCACTTCCCTTTTCCCTTCCTCTCTGTGTATGGCCACCCAAGTTCCATCACCACCTCCCCCCACCAGCACGCATCACTATTAAACTCCACTAAGCTCAATGTATGGCTCACCACCACCCCCACCATCATTTGCTTCTATTCATAGCCACTGCATGCTGAGCCTGCTATTGATATTGTAGACATTGCCTGCTTTAATTTGCACCCTTCACATCACAAACACGACAGGTGCAGCTCCCAACATGGTTAGTGTGTGTGGGCTAGTGGTTAAGGTCTGCACCTTTTACCTTGGGGTCTTGGGTTCGAATCATGGAAGAGGAGGTTTTTGCTTTTTTTATTTTTATTTTTAAATCTTCACTACTGGATTAAAAATAAATAACTTGGTGGTGTGTGAACTTTGTTATTTATACAAATACATATACAGAAAGGTCCTCATTCATCCAGCCTCCTTGCATGTTAAACAGGCCTTTTAGTCGCACTATGCCATGGAGTGACTCAGTAGTGTGAGCATATTTTTGAGACTTTTTACCTTCAAGTGCTTCTGAATCATACAACGGATCAAATTGATAGCACAAGCAGCTTCTGCTGAATAAAATGATATGCCTCATGGCTATGTTCTGTGAGCCAGTGCAGGTGAATCTGCATGCAAAATGCTACATTATACTAACAGCCACTGTTGCACTGTAACATAGTGATTTGCTTGCAGATACACCCGCACTCACAGAACATAAGCAAGCTGCATATCATTTTAATCAGCAGAAGCTGCTTGTGCTTATAAGATGTTAGGGTAAGAAGATGCATAAAAGATGCTCTGCACTACCGAGTCACACATCACTCCTATGACATTGGACTCAAAACATTTCTCTCAACATCCACCACTTGGCATTTCTGCTATACAGTAGACATTGTATTGAACACATAACAGGGGGCAAGTTTTTCATACAGAGAGATCATGTCAGGTTCAATACTTTTAAAATACACTACTTTGCACTTCCCTCCTCCCTTCCTCTCTGTGTATTGCCACCCAAGTTCCTTCACCACATCCCCCCACCATCATGCATTACTATTAAACTCCACTAAGCTCATTGTATGGCTCACCACCACTCCCACCATTATTTGCTTCTATTAAATGCTACCACATGCTGAGACTGCTATTGACATTGTACACAATTCCTGCTTTAATTTCCACAATTCACATCATATACATGACAGGTGCAGTTCTCAACATGGTTTGTGCGTGGGCTAGTGGTTAAGGTCTGCACCTTGCACCTTGGGGTCCAGGGTGGACAAGGTTTTTTTTTTTCTTTTGTTTTAAATCTTCACTACTGGATTAAAAATAAATCACTTGGTGGTGTGTACATTCTGTAATTTATACAAATACATATACAGATGGGTCTTTGACCTCATATATCCAGCCTCCTTGCACGTTAAACAGGCTTTCTAGTTGCACCATGCCATGGCGTGACTCGGTAGTGCGAGCATCTTTTATGCAACTTTTTACCTTCGAATGTGTCTGAATCATTCAGCAAATTGAATTGATAGCACAAGCAGCTTCTGCTGAATAAAATTATATGCATCATGCCTATGTTCTGTGAGCCAGTGTGGGTGTTTCTGCACACGAAACACTACATTATAGTATCAGTGACTGTAACACAGTAACATAGTGATTTGCTTGCAGATACACCTGCATTTGCTCATAGAACATAGGCATGCTGCATGTAATTTTAATCAGCAGAAGCTGCCTGTGCTAGTAAGATGCATTTTAGGGTAAGAAGACGCATAAAAGATGCTCTGCGCTACCGAGTCACACATCAGTCCTGTGACCTTGGACTCAAAACATTTCTCTCGACATCCCACCACTTGGCATTTCTGCTATACTGTAGACATAGTATTGCACATATAACAAGGGGCAAGTTTTTCATAAAAAGAGATCATGTTAGCTTCAATACTTTTAAGTACTTTGAAACTTTTAACAACTTTACTATACTCAAAGCATTTCTCTCAACATCCCACCGCAGTACAAATTTTATCAGTGGAGCACTTGCCACCCAGAGGTTAAACAGTGTATTACATGCCATAGTTTATCTTTCATTGTAGAATACCATGGGATGCCACAGTACAGCCATCATGTAATGTTCCATGGCATGACACAGGAGGCCTGAATGGTGTGCTATGAGCAACAAACTAGCTGGGCCCATCTGTATGCTCACTGGCAACTAGATAAACAAATGGTAATGGCTGACATGAATCCATGGAGGGGGATATAGTTTGCAATGGGAATGGACAGCACCATAATTGATGTATGGATGGATGGTACCCCCTTGACTAAGGAGTACAGGAATAGATATGTGTCCTTTAACTGGAAGGACCCTAGTGGCAGAGATAACAAATTTGATATAAAAATAGATGGACCTTTCAAATGGCCATTCTGTGAAGCAGTAGATGAAGGGTGTTGGAAGTTTTTACAGTTGGTTTACCTCTCCAAAATAAAACCTATAAAATTAATTTCCTTCCAACCAGGGTAAATTGACCAGTGATACCTGTTTGACGTGAGAGGACAGATATGTATGACTATAGTCAGAATTCCTTATGAGACAGAAAACCTACAACCAGTCAAACCACAGTTAGATGCCTGTAGAATCCCTGCCCATAAAAAGCATATGTAATAGCTCCCAACTCTCTTCTCCATGGAAAATAATAACAGATGTTAAATTTGTATTGTATACCTGGAGGATTTTAGTAGAGGACATCAGAGAAGATCACTGGGATCATAGATGTGAAAGATTTCTTAGAAACTATTGATACCTGATTAAAACCTCTATGCAATCCTGTCTATACCTCCTAAAATCCTGCCTATACCTTCTAAAATTGTCGCTATTTAGCGTAATGAGTTGCACAGTAAATAAATGCTTTCAGACTTTGAGTGTGATTCCAAAGCACAAAAAGTTATTATTTAATATAAAAACAGATGGTTACTCGCTGTGATCTAAAGACAATTAGCGCAAATAAATCATACAGACCCAAGGTACAGTTGTTACATACACACACGCTCTGGACCCAGATACCGACATTAGCATTAGAAACCTCCATCAACAGCACAGCAAGAAGACTCAAGACTGAGTTCAGAGAGTGCACATATATAGTCTTACAGAAATAGGCAATACAATAGACAAGTATGGCATGATTCCATTGGTTCTTCTTAAAGGTGCTTCTGTTAGAGGATAGTTCATAGGTCGATTCGAATGGACACAAACAGCCTCCAACAACCCTTTGTGTCCTTTGTCCCACTGCATGCTAATCTAAGCTGCTAACAATAGAGAGTACATTTCAATGTTTTAACACTCTGTAGTCCATAGTTTGCAGACGCATGTTGCGATCTTCTCACCGATGATACTGGAAATCTGTTGAGACACAGTGGATCAGTACAACACCAAACACGGTCTGCTTACCATGTACTAAACCTTAGATATCAAATAACCTTTATTACACAACATTAATAATTACTGAATAAACCTTGAATATTGCACTTTAATACTAGGGAACCTTTTATGTAAGTGTGCAGTGTGTAAGTATTGGGGAATTGGGAAACGATGCTAGTTAGCACTGTGCGACTATGTGTTTTGTGGAGTACACCATGGTACGTGTTTTGCAGGGATAATCATTTTATATGTATTAGTGGCTGTCTATATTTATGTGGTAAGTCATTATTAACTTCTTTTTAGTGCATGGGAATCACACGATGCTAAATAATAGCATTGCTGTAAGTACTTATAATGGTGAGTTTCACTGAAATGGCGCTGGGCGGCCAGTCACAAAATGGTGTCTCATTGCCATTCGCAAAATGGCATCTCCTCGATCTAATTTTAAACCAATCCTGTCTCAGCCAATTATCCGACTTTGACAGTAACCAATTAAACATGCTAAAGGGCTAGGTAGAATCTGGACAGGAAGCAATAAGAGATGGCTTGAAATTTAGGAAAAGCAAGTACAAAAGAGATACACTTGCCACATTTTTGGGAGGAGGGGCATTAGAATTAAAGACTCTGAATACCATGGATTCAGAAGTTCTGCAGAGTAAACTTGGGAGTCTGGCACAACATACAGGAGAAGGAATAAAGGCCCTCATTCAGAGCCGTACGCTCTGAGCAGAGCGCACGCTCTGAATGAGGGCCGGGCTCCATTTTCATGGAGCGTCCTCCTGGATGCTCGTATAGCTGTGGGTCACCACCCACAGGCTATACGAGCGTGCATTTTGATGGCCGCGATGGTCGTGACCATCGCGACCATCGAAATTGCGAGCCGGAGCCTGCGGTTGAGGTTTTCAACCGCAAGCTCCGGAGTGATTTTGGCTCTAACAGAGCCAAAATCACTCCCACTGACATCACTAGTGATGTCAGTGGGCCGGCTTCTGACGGGAGGCGTTCCCGTGGGAACGCCCCCGTCAGGGAGGCACGCCCCCGGCACGCCCACCAAAGGGGGCGTGCTGTCAATCAACATTGACAGCACGCCCCCTTTGATCGGACACAACGAGCGAAGGACTTTTCTTCGCTCGTCGCGTCTGGCGCATGCGCACGACGGAGCTCCCTCCGTCGTGCGCATGCTCAGTGCCTAACATCGACCCACTTGCGAGCGGACAGCCGCTCGTGAGTGGGTCTGAATCAGGCCCAAAGACCCAATTAGATGTAAATCACATCCTAACTTACAGCATTCTCACATAGATGCCACAGCTTCTCTATCAGTAGACTTTTAGAGAAAAGTTTAGGGGTTTGATAGTGGGTTTAATTGCAGAACAAGATGGAACACACTTAACTCTGGCATGTACACAGGTTCAGAGTGAACTCTTACATAATCTAAAACACATAATATCTTCCCTCCATAATGATTACTAATCATTCAAACTTAGATAGCAGATAAAACCATTTGTCCCTTCATTTGCATTGAATCACATCAGTTGGAGGCTCACTCAGTGGCATAGTTGTCAGAACCTGACATGTACTGCATCTACCCTAGCTCCTGTTTCAGGTAAGGAAAAACAAGGGTATACTATAGTGACCTTGAGTATTCTCATGTCTGGAGAAACAATTCTCCATCCACGTCTACAATCTGACATTTTAACATATGAAGGATTGAATCCTTATCTAATTTATATGGATGGTTGTTGGAGACGAGAGGATGCCATATTGTGTCAAGGAGATCATAAAAGGGTTCTCAGATGCCAGTGCTGGGATTCTGAAGGATCTTGCTTAATGAATGCTAATCCAAAACCATCATAACTTAAAGTACCTGGGACAAGGATACTGGTGCTGGTATCAACTCCAAAATGCCTCATATACTGTATATGCTACTAACTGCATGCTAGGATGAACTCTCCTCTGAGGAGTGTATTATACCCTCAATCCCATTCTACTGTAGGTATCGATGTAGCAGATGAGAGATGAAGAATGCCAGTGACCCCAGAGAAGCGACTAGACATTCACCCAGACACCCCAGTGAGGCTTCAAAAGATTCCACTTGGTTTTGTTATAGAACTCAAGAACTGGCTTCTTGACTTTGGGAAAGAGGATGACATCCTGAAAGAACACTAAAGGAGAATGAGAACCAAGATACTGTCAAACTGGATCATGATACCACCAAAATAACAAATATTATACACACCTTAAAAGAAGACTCTAAAGTATCTTGGTGGGAAAGTATCTTCGGATACAGTCCAAAGGCAACATCATTCTTCAACCTTCTTATACACCCCATAATAGTTCACATTTTTTTTGTATTGCTTATGTACATTGGGTTAATAGTTTTGAAATAACAAATTGTGACAAGTCAAGTGCACACGGTTCTTTTACAAAATAAACAATGATTATGATACTTCCCAAATAATTTGCCATCAGGATCCCGGGTATAGTTGTCAAATCTCACCGATGGAATTTTCGTTAATATGCAAAATATAAAAATTGTCCAGACATAGTATAATAAAATCAAAGCTCCAAATTTATTCACAATATTTTCTAAAAATAAAATAGATTGATATGTTCTCTATGATATGACTTGTACACAGAGATATATACATATATCCAGCATTAAATTATTTTATAATGTGTACAAATCAATGTGCAATAATTAATTCACACATGAGGGTTATTACTCCTCATTTCAGTAATAAATGAGGAATTACTAGAAGTCCCTAAAATTAGGGCACATAGTTTTAAAGGTGGAGGTCTCCGGATGGCCTCTCCCTTTTGAGTCCTTGTTAGGGGAGCTCCCTTCTGTAATTCTACTCAGGTAGATGACCTTATCTCAGTTTACCAACGTGTTTTGGGAGACCACTGTTCCCTTCCTCAAGGCAATGTGACATTCACTAAAATGGATCATCTTATATACCCTCCCTTGTATCAACTTCTCGGTCATGGGTCATCAGCTGTTAATATCATCACCCTCTAATTATACTTATACATGCTCTATAATACAGAGTGGCATATCCTTACTTTAGTATTTAAAATACAAACTTCAAACAATGTGTTAAATACTTTAAATAATTTATTTACAAATTACCACCGGACCAGAAGTGCGTCTTCACTACTTCCGGTATCGGCAATCCCTTGTACGTTAGTAATTCAGTCCATTCATGCTGTTTCCCAGCGGTGATCCTTTGCTCCTGTCTTCTGGAGGCTTAATCCACTACTCACTCTCAGATCAATTGTCCCTTTACTTCCTGCCTATGAAGCGCACATTTGACCCACAGCACTTCCGGTTTCATCAGCCATCTTTTGTATGGCAAACATGTTTCGCAAACATGTTTCTGGTTAAAAGGATCAGTGGTCATTATGGTGGGGAAAAATTGTCTTGTTATCTGATCCTGATGCTTTGTTTATTATTTTCTTTTTCTTTTTCTTTTTCTTTTTCAGAATATATTATTATCATTACATATTTTTATACATATGTTTTTTTCTGATGTATATATCTAATTAACATACACACTACAGTTTATTGGCCATTCAATTAGATCAATACAATTATTATCAGCCACATGTCAGACATCAAATTTGTCTGTCTGTTATTTATATTTGGATTACTTATTTTACATCAATTTATATTTATTTCTGACACACTATCACATTTTACACATACATACAATAAAATATATTTTTTGTGCATATATATATGTACACATCTTTTTGTGTATATGTATATATATTTGTGTATATATTTATATGTATTATTTCCTTCACAATAACATGTATCATTTGAACATTATTAATTACATTATATGTTTATGTTCCAGTATTTTATAACATTCATTTTAATCACAAACTGTTATTCTAGATGCAAGCGTTATTATTATTATTATCATTATTATTTTTCCTTATATTGGATGTAAACCTAAAGAATTGTGAAATACAGCTGCTAAATTCATTTGAATACAACCCAGCTGTTCATAATTAAAATAATTACAAAGGTGGATTCTCCTGAAGGATAAATACGGCACTCACCACTGCTATGTCAGTCTTGAAAAAGTCTCCGAAATAGAGAGATGAAACGCGTTGACGTCACTGCCTGCCAAGTCCTTCTACTGCATTCTATACACCTGTACCTGGGATAGATTTTGGAGCCGATCGTGTAATCACAGACAGCGGAGACATTGATCTTACGGAGCGCTATCATTCAGCCCCCCACAGTGAATTTATCTGTTTGGGAGAGCGCTACCATCCAGCTGCCGATAGCGGTAAGAAAATCTCTCTCCTATACTAATCATACGGAAAGAAGGATATTTTATGTCTGCCGCTTAAACTCCATCTGTGCCGACGGACCTATTCTCCCACGGGGAGACTTCACAACACATTAGAAGTCTCACATTACACCTGGTTTCTATCCAAGTCTAACATTGCTGGGACGCCAGCAGGACCGAATATCATTCCTTATAGCTACAGGATAAAGACAACTATATCAATCACTCATTTCAGGTGTCAGAATGCAGTATCCCTGAATTATATGTACAAAAGACATATTCAGCATTATTTCAATTCCTTGATTTGATACTATGAAACGGATGTGTTTCTAATTATTAGACACATGCTTAATAGAAGATCTACTCTCTGATACGAATTTATATGCTGCTACTATTTATCTACTCAATTGTTTCCTTTTTCATGTCCAAGTGTTTTTATGTGTTTCATGTATTGTATGTAATTTGTGTATCCATTTTTTAGAAGTAAAAATATTTTTATTATACAATATGTGTTTGATCGTATACAAAACAATTATCCAGTCATAGGTGATTACAGCGCAGTGCCTGTGTCGTTGTTTATGTGTCTATATATTTAGAGTTCACACAAAACTCTAAGCAGCTGCAGCTAATCACGATTGACAATTTTACGTTTATTTTTATTAGCGCCAGGAGTTGGGTAATATTTTACCCTTTTTCCCTATTTTTTCAATGGTACTGTTTTATGACAAGTTTTCTGCAGCAAAGATAGAGTGCTAGGGACCCGTAAATACTGCTCACTTTATTGATTATTAGGTTAATAGTTGTCTACCGGAAGATAAAAAGACTGAATGCACAACTACAAGACATAGTAAGGCTCTACAACGAAGAACTTTTAAAGACTAAAAGTGGACAAATGAGGAACTATTAAGGGTGAGGGGTGGTAGTGGAATACTAAGATACCAACATAATTTCCTGCACTTTTATTCTCTTTGGGGGGGTGGGTACCTGCTATAGACAACAAGAAATTCACAGAGGTGTTATTGTACCTCCCCATAACACTTAAAATTTTAAAGAATTGTTTGATATCTTGGCCTGAAGGACTTTGTGTACGAGCTGGAAGGACTTTGCGTATGGGCTGGAAGGATTTTGTGTACGGGTTGGAGGACATAGCATATGGCCTGAAGGGACTTTGTATTATATATACTTTTTTAAGAATATGTTGATTGGAAGATATTATCTGTTTATTGTAACTATGTTGACTCCTTAATTGTTTTTTTTTTTTTAATATGTATAACTACAGAAGTGAATAGAAGATAGGGGGAAGTAATGTGAAGTACATTTCCAACTTGTAGTGTCAGATTATTGACAACAGGGGGACTGTGAAAGAGCTCCAATATTGACATAATCTCAGTGCCATTAAAATCGGTATGCAGGGGCCAGAAAATTTAGATTTTAAACTAGCTTATATCAAACAAAGAAACTTGACTGTAATAGGAGCTAGCAATCTTATTAAAAGAACAGGATATAGCACCTAGGGCGGATGTGTGGGGGTATGAGCTGATGAGGTGTATGCTGGGTATAAGTTGAAAACAGCCCAAATCTCTTTCTCTTCTCTGCCACTATCCAAGACACACACCAGGCTATCTGAGATCTGGATACACCACACTTGCTTTATAATGTCTGTACTAACTAACCATACTTTTGTCTGCATGTAGCTCTGTGCTGACCATACTACATGCACTTTTCTTTATACACCACACTTTCTGCTACTTATAATGCATTATTTTCTTATATATACACACTCTTTCTGCAACTCCCTGGATGCCCTGGCTATTAACCCTTTATTTGCCTACATCCTGTACTCTCTGCCTGTAGTTTTGGCTGCTACCAAATAACTATTTCTGAAATAACTCTCTCTATATTTCTATTTTCCTGTACTTTCATTCCCTGCCTGCATCTGATAACTATATCTGTATTACTGCCTGAACAATTATTAGGATAATGAATCTGAAATCATCTCTCTCTTTCTCTCATCTCCATGCTCACAGGCATGCTCACAAATGCCTATATAGTGACAAAAGAACACCATCATGGCTGCCTTGCCATGAGGCTTCACCCCTACCCCACACATAGCAACACAAAAAACACTATTATTTCTCTCTTTTATCTCTATCTATACTGGATATCCCACACATGCATTCTCTCTATATTTTCACATATACATACACAAATAATTGTTTTCTTTAATAGATTACCATCCACAATGTACTGTATCTATAGATTATTAATATCACTGGAAGTGCAAGAGAACATTTATTCCTTATGCTAAGTATTCTCCGCAGGGTCCTGTGAGGACTCTGGGAACAGGAAATTGTGTGAACAACTTCTATTGTTCCAGTTGCTGCTTGCACCAGATCGCTGTTTCAGGCTCCACACTGTGTATATCTCCAGTACACTCTCATCGATCTTTTCTGATATTCTCCAGTGTGCTTTCATCAGCCATAGCTGATATTCTTCAGAGATTCTTAACATCGGTCCTTACTGATATTCTCCAGTCATATTCAACATTGGTCCCTGCCAATATTCTCTTGTGAATTTTAACATTGCTCCCTTTTGATATTTTCCAGTAATATTCACTATCTGTAGCTACCAATATTCTCCAGTGACAATCAACATCATTCCCTACTGGTATTCTCCAGTGATACTCAACATCAGTCCCTACCAATATTCTCCAGTGATACCTAACATTGGTCGCTACTGATATTCTCCAGTGATATTCAACATCGGTTCCTACCAATATTCTTCAGGGATACTCAACTTTGGTCCTTGCCGATATTCTCCATTGAAACCCAACATCGCTTGCTACCGATATTCTCCAGTGACATCCTACATCGGTTCCTACTGACTGTCTTAAGTGATACATCAATCTTTTCCATTTGCTACCAGTAACACCTTTCATTGGTCTACATTGATATTCACGATATTGGGTCTTCACTCCAGCCACTCAATTTCCATCCATCCATCTTCCTCTGTCCTTTGCTATTTTCTGGGTACCTGTCCAAGGGGCTGCAACTTGCTCATTGGGTGCCGCAAAGACTATATACCATTGGGGGGTCACTGGTGAAGACCACCAGTGAGTTAGACTCTACACCTTTGGTCAGGTCTCACCAATACCTGGATCTTGCTGATGAGGAAGTCCTATATTCTTCCTCCTCATCTGATGCTGCCTCCTCATCTAGTTACCCCGACTTCCAATCCTCCAATTGAAGATTTCAAGGGTCAGGTCGTGACAGCTGAGATTTTTCCTGGCAGCTGCTGGAGAAACTGAAGGAGGAGATTTTGTTCTGTCATGTAACACTTGAGCTGCTAACTTGCTCACCAGGAGCTCTTTGCATCTCTTAAGATCTGGGCCAGTTGGAAAGAAAGACATGACAAATTATTTAAACCTAGGAACAAGCACAGTCGACCAAAATGTAGTGATCCTATTTTAAGGCATTGGCAACCCTTGAATACTTGTGAAGCAATCTACAAGCCTGACATTTAGTGGAATTGCTTTGTTTAATCTCCTCCTTCAATTTCTTGAGCTGATTTTTCAAAAGCCTAATTAGGAGAATCACCTGACTCAAGCTTGCAGTGTTTGAGCTCATATCATAGGTGGCTACTTCAAAGGGTTTTAGCACCTTGCACAAGACAGAAAGCATTCTCCACTGTGTTAAACTAAGTAACCCCCCTCCTCTCCCAATGTCATGGCTTGTTGTATAGCTGTGGATGGCTTTTTGCAATTCATCCATCCGCTGAAGCAAAAAAAGAGAGTGGAATTCCGCCTAGTTACCACCATCAGCTGATGGCAGGGCAAATTCAACAGTCCTTGTAGCTGCTGCAATCTCCTGCATGCTGTGGCTGAATGGCCACAATGTCTCAAACATTTTTGGGCCACAGACATCATCTCCTGAACACCCTTTAATTTTTTAGAAAGCACTGTACCAGCAAGTTGTTCATGTGAGCAATGCAGGGGTGTGTTGGAATTTACCTAGCAGTAATCCTTTCACAATATCTGTGGCATTATCAGAAATCACAAAACCTGGTTTGTTAGATATTGCTTCTGCTGCTGCTCAAGGTGATTCGGCCACCCAGTGGGCTCTCACAGCCATGTAATCTTTAGTTTGCCCACTACCGCTTGTCCGCATATCTGTGATTAAGTGGACAGTGTGTATAGTGGCATTTTGTAAGCAAATAATCAGTTTTTATATTTATGTCCTGGTATAGCCAAGGAACGGCATTTTGGGTAAAATGGAAACATGATGGAATTTGGTACCAGGGACACAGAACCTCAATTAACTGTGTAAAACCCAATGTATTAATGTCTGATATTGGATGCAGACCTAATACTAGCATAGCCGACATGGCGTCAGTGATCTACTGTGCGACTGGGTCACTGTCATACTTGGTTGCTCTTTCAAAGAATATTTAACAGTCAATTGTTTAGTGAAACTACTACTAGTAGTCTTCTTGGTCCATTTCTGGGATGAAGATCCACCCCCCAGGAGCAGAAGGCCTAATGCTCAAGGATTCTTCTAAGGAATCCTGGATAGTGGAGGAGTCACCTAACCTTAACAAATTGAATGCAGGACTACCTACAATCATTACTGTGGATATTGAGGATGAAGGTGTTGTTGGTAGAGATTGCAGGTGATGTGATCTAGTTGAGAGAAGGTAGCTAGCTGATGCTGGACTGCTTGTTGTTATTCTTTTAGCACCAGTTTCTGATGTTATATAAAACTTGTAATGAGCTCACTGCAAATGATGTAACAGGGTTGAAGTTCTTTAATGCTTAATGTCCCTACCTCTACAAATGTTGTCAGGATTTAGGTAAAAATTCCACAAATAAGAGGTGGATTTGTTGGTTCTATGCCCAGGTATGACAGTGGCCTTCCTTTTATCTTGGCTGAGAGTTTCTACCACTGGTGTCTGACTTACACAAACAACATCCTCATCCTCAACATCCTCATTAGCTTCGGCATGAGCTACACAAATATCCCCCTCATCTTCTTGCTCTTCCTCAGTGGCATTCTCAAATTCTATGTCATCAGCTATACATCTGCTGCTCATTCCCACATTTGCAGAGGGAGCAGAAATGGTGAAATGTGGTTTCTTTGCGAGTACAATATCAGAAAGGCCAGGCTCACACATCTCACTTGTGGATGCACTTAGACTCTCCTCTGGGATTTGAGACATTTCTGTTTCCAGATTCACAGTTTGGTCTACTGCCTTAGTGGTTTTCATTATTTTTTAACCTCTTATAGACTCTGAATAAAAAGGTCTTGCATCATCATGAGAGGCAGAAAATGCATCATTGATAGTTGCATAACTGCCCCTCAAAAAGAAAGTCTAAGGCTCCAGTCTTTCCTTGCCACTGCATGTGGTTAATGGCATGTTGGCAATTTTATTTTTTCTGCAGCAAACTTTTCTTTTATTAATAGTGTTTTTTTTCTTTACCACTTTATATCGTTTTTTTGGGGGGGGGTTTAGATGACCTGATTCAGACCCTCTATGCCCTTGAACATCAGCTTGAGCAGATGATGTTGAATGACTAGAGTATTCATCGTCATGACTGGTGGCAGTCGCTGCAGTGACATGATTGCTCTTTTCTAAACTGATCGTTATCCATTTTCCAATTCACCGATCATTGGCCCTCATTCAGACCCACTCGCAAGCGGGCGCACGTACGTTAGGCGTATGTACAAAAATATTTAAATTCAATGGCTCGCTCGTATTTTCGTTCGCATCTAAAATTCCTCCCTAAACTCTGACGACCCCTCCTCTAACTAACGAGCGTACGAAATAGCGAGCGTACATCCCCGAAATGGCTTGAAAGGAACGCACGCACAAGTATAAACAGGAAGTGGCCTTGTCAGATGTCGATTACCTGCTCCTTTATTCTGCCTACCTCCATCAATCGTATCATGCCAATCAATGTATCAATTAGCTTAATTGTTTGTTTTTTTCAACACAATGCAAGAAATTTTACTCTTGTCCGTGTTTGTGTTTACCCGCAGTATACGTACGGATGAAACATTCGCTTTTATTGTTCAAAAAACATGTGAACCACAATTAAACAATTGTACTATTGCTGTGGATCCCCGCATATTTCCCTGGGTTCATTTCTTTATTTAAATTTGCTTACGCATGTCACTGCATCAAGCCTATCATAACTCTCCAGAGATTTCTGGCCCTGTCGAACACATGACTCATACACTAACCAATAAAATTTCTCCTGTTAATTTCCAAAATACATTAGCCAATCAGAAAATTTTTACACACTTTATCAAAAATGATTTTTAAGAAAAACACCATTGCCATCATGAGAGCCTCCGCATTCACCAGGCGCGAGCTGCTGGTGCTTACGGAGGTCATGGATCGCCGGATCACCAGCCAACCTCAACCCATGACCAACCGGCAGAAGCGCTCCGCGTATGCGGAGGCACGGTCCCGCCTGCGATCCTTCGGCTCACGCCGCAACATCGGGCAGCTGGAGCGCAGGTGGTCCGACCTGCAACGGCGAACGCCCCGCTTGCTGGCATGCTTTCGCATGCAGATCCTGGAAAGTAAGTGTTATGTATTGTTGTTTTAATGTTTGTGTTTGTGGGGCAAACTGCGTGTGCATGTTTTCCTGTCTGTCCTATTTATTATTTGTACTCATATCTGCGTGTGCATGTTTTCCTGTCTGTCCTATTTATTATTTGTACTCATATCTGCGTGTGCATGTTTTCCTGTCTGTCCTATTTATTATTTGTACTCATATCTGCGTGTGCATGTTTTCCTGTCTGTCCTATTTATTATTTGTACTCATATCTGCGTGTGCATGTTTTCCTGTCTGTCCTATTTATTATTTGTACTCATATCTGCGTGTGCATGTTTTCCCTCTATTTCTGTTTTTTTCATTCTCCTCCTATTTGGCTTATTTTTTGGGTTGTTTTTTTTTTTTAGTTTTGGTCCCCGGATTTGTCCATAAACTAACCGCAATTTCTTTTACATATTTTAGGGGGACAGCCAAGACTCCGCCGTCACCGTCCGTCCAGACGGCGTTCCCGGCCACTATCCCCAACCCCCAGCCAACACTCCACCCCAAATCTTTCCCCTATTCCCCACTCCTCCCCATCCTTCCCAGACCCTCTCCCGGAAATGTCGGGCCTCCTTCCCCTCCGTCCCACTTCCCCCTCTCCTCCACCCACCCCTCTTCCAATTACCCCCTCCCCGGAGTCCATCATAACTCCTCCCCATTCTTTGGGGAATGACGGATCCTCCGATGAGGATCATGGAGGCATTTCCGGAGCTCCCGTTTTGGCTCCCGGTATGTTTTTATTTTTTATTTTTTTAAAGCACAAACTGTTTGTATGTAATCATGTGTCGTGCCTTTCTTCGTGTTTTTGTGGCTTGACTTTTGGTGATTTTGCAGTTTGCCTTTACCTCTTCCTGGTGATTTCAACATACACATATCACACCTGTGGGAATTTGTACATAGGCCTTGTATTTTTGGCAGCACCCCCTTTTTTTTTTTTTTTTTAGGTTTAGGAGTGATTTCGTTGTGTTTTTGTTTTTTTAATGTGGATTCCCTATTGTTGTATTAACCCACACACTTTTCTCACCCACAGAGGAACAGAGGCGTCGGCAAGAGGTGGCGGATTGTGTTGGCCAGATGCGCCAACATGTAATTGGCATTCTGGTGGCCCTCGACCGGCTGTCTGGCCTCCTTCGCCAGTAGTTTTTTTATTTTTGTTAACGTTTCAAAATAAATTTATTCTGACAAATATACGTTCTGGCTCATTTTTTAAATCCAAAACCAAGATAGTTTAGCATGACATAAGTAGACTGTTCCTGCAAGGATTTCCCTTTTTTAAAAGTTAGATTGTGTTTTGTCTTTGTATGTCAAACAGACACAAGAAACACATAACAGTAACAATGTCATTTCCGTTTTTGGGTGTAGTGTCAATTACATATTTCTACATTTTACAGGTTCCTAGTTGGTGCGCAAGCTGCTTAGGCCAATCTTACAAATCCCAAGGTTGGGCCAGGCTTCCTTTTGGTGTGGGTTGGGAAGCTGAAAACATATTTCAGTTTAGCTCAACTGGCGTCAGTACTGGATTACCCCTTAGTCAAATGTAACTTGTGTTAACCTGGTTACACTTGCTGTTAACGTCCCAAAAAAGGAAGACCATTTCACTCTCCAAACATTTATTCACAACATAACAGAGAAAACAAAGTGGTCACTCCCAAAAAAAGAACACAGTGATAAATTCAAATACAACACATACCAAGAAATAATTAAATAAAAACAAAAAATCAAGAACTGGTTGACGAAGGACCATGCCAACATGATTCCACAAACATGGCGTTGCAATATGGGTTCCAGAATATATGCCCAAAAGGACCAGATCCAGGTTTGGTAAGGGTAGCAGGAAGTAGTGAGCGTTGGAGTGCCAAAGATTATGTGAACAAACAGAAGATGGTGAGAAAATAAACACAAAATTAGATGTTCGCAAACAAACACAAACACATTAGGTATAAACACTGTAGTTTTGTTACAACTTACCTAAAAAATCTGGCCACCACATCATCGCGTATGGCCCCCCCACATACTGACCTCCGACCAACCTCGGGGGGGCCATCCTCAGGTAAGGCATCCTCTGGCTGCATTGGGACACCACTCCTTATGGCAATGTTGTGAAATATCCCACACAGGACCACAATTTTAGACACCATATCCGGCACATACATGAGCTCGCCACCAGAGCGGTGGAGGCATCTGAATCGGCCTTTTAAAAGGCCGATACAGCGCTCCACCACTTGTCTGGTGGCTGTAAGTGCGGAATTATATGCACTTTGTGGCCCTGGTGTGGGAGCCAAATAAGGAGTGAGCAGCCAGGACATGCAAGGGTATCCACTGTCTCCTGTGAAAAAAAATAGACAACATCAGGAACACTGTGTATCAAGCTTAACATTGTTATGTACTAAAGGTCTCCACTTACCCAGAAGCCACGCATCACCAGCTTGTAGGTTGGTTAATTTCTGCCATATCCCTGATTGCCGGATGACGAAGGAGTCATGAGCACTTCCTGGTAATTTAGCATTCAGGGACAGGATCTGGAGGGAGGCATCACATACCACCATTACATTCAGGGAGTGATAGTGTTTCCTGTTTCTAAATATTGCCTCCAGCCGTGCTGGAGGCTGAAGTGGTATGTGAGTACCATCCACAACCCCTATGATGTGTGGGAAGCCAGCTATTTGGTAAAAATTGGCCTTGGCCACACTAAGGGCACCCATATCCAAAGGCATTTTAATAAAATGATGGAGGTGCTTGAAAAGTGCCTCCATCACTGCCCTCAGGATCCGGGAAAAGGAGGATTGGGAGATGCCCGCCACTATTCCCACCATTGTTTGAAATGATCCTGAGGCACAGAAATGTAACACCGCCATAAATTGCGTCAGTGGTGGTATTGCTGTTGGACTGTCAATTTGCCGCTCAAGATCACTTTCTATTAATGAGAGAGTGTCTATGATGATTTTGGGAGGTAGACGGTAGCGTCTTAAAACCTCATCATCGGGCATTCCAAAAAGGGTGACACGTGTTCGAAATATCTGGGGCCTTGCATGCCTACGATGCCTACGCCTGGGACGAGTTTGAGGTTGGTCGTCTTCCGGGAGCAGGGCCAGAACAATTCGCCCCAGATCTACCTGAAATTCAAAGTTTACAATGTAAGGCTTTTGAGCCACCCCAAAAGTAACATAAAACAACTTAGCTTTATGATACCATCCATAGCTGCTTACATGCCGGGGTATTGTCATGATACGTATAAACTGTAAAAAAGCCAAAAATGAGACATCAAAAATTTAGAGGGTGATTTTATGTTTGTCAAATTGGTGCAAGCCAACACATAAAATAGGCGAAACACACATTTGGCCATCGATGAAAACGACATTGCACACCGTACGTCAAATAGGGGTCAAATGGACCCCAAAAATGGAAAAGGGAAAAGCAAAACTGGTTTACATGATGACTAAGCCTCGAAAAATGCGTTAATTAGTTCGCAAATGCAAGTCACTACACCAACAGTCAAAAATGCGTTAATTAGTTCGCAAATGCAAGTCACTACACCAACAGTCAAAAATGCGTTAATTAGTTCGCAAATGCAAGTCACTACACCAACAGTCAAAAATGCGTTAATTAGTTCGCAAATGCAAGTCACTACACCAACAGTCAAAAATGCGTTAATTAGTTCGCAAATGCAAGTCACTACACCAACAGTCAAAAATGCTTTAATTAGTTCGCAAATGCAAGTCACTACACCAACAGTCAAAAATGCTTTAATTAGTTCGCAAATGCAAGTCACTACACCAACAGTCAAAAATGCGTTAATTAGTTCGCAAATGCAAGTCACTACACCAACAGTCAAAAATGCTTTAATTAGTTCGCAAATGCAAGTCACTACACCAACAGTCAAAAATGCGTTAAGTAGTTCGCAAATGCAAGAAAAATAATGGACTTACCAAAATCGAATATATAAGATTTCCAACAAAAAGGTCTTTGGGTCCGAAAGCCAAAACAAACTAAAATAGATGAAATTAGTGTAAACAAAAATATATAAAACAAAAAACCAGAAGTAGACACCAATTGGCCACAAATTAGACTGCACAAAACTTACCAAATCAGGAAACGATGGCAAAAAATAAACCAAAAAAATGCGAACGGAAAACCAAAACAACTGTAGCAAAACAAAAAAAATACAAACACCGCCAAATCCTCCAACCGCAAACAACCAAATCCAACCAACTTAACCGCCAACAATCCAACAACGCAACCTCGACTCCACACACACCAAGCCATAAATAGTGTTTATTTTCCCGCACAAATTAAGGATGAATCATAGGGACGCACAATCAATGATGCGGCCGCAAACTAAGGACGCATGTATAAATACGTCACGAAATCACATTTAATTTCTGGTTGATTTCATTCTGGAAGCAGAGACATGGCTTCAGACCAGGGAAACAATGGCCAAAAATCCGGCGGTAAGGCCTTCATGCATTTTGTCTCAATGATTCTTTTAAAACATAATATTGTGCAAGTTGTGAAGTGGCTAAATCTGCATATTTACCCAAATAGGTGAGGAGGATGACATGGAAGAGACTGCTGGCCCCAGTCAACCCGCCAAAGCTGCCAAAAAAAAAAGGCAGCCACATTTCACAAGCAAGGAGATGGAGGTTTTGATCCAGAAGTGCGTTGACATCCTGCCCCAGGCAGCCAGGAATATGAGCCAAAGCCAGAAGTGGAGAATGTGGGAGGAGGTCGCCGTTGCTGTCAATAGGGTGGGTGATTATGTCCGTCTAGCCCGGGATGTCAAACGGCGGTAAGTAAACACTTTCCCATCCTATAAACAAACCCCATTGTAAAAAAAAGGATAATGGTTCCAATTTCATTCCACAGATGGGCAGACTTCAAATATCGTCTCAAGCAAAAACTTGCCGACAGGGCTAGGCATGCAAGGGGGACAGGTGGGGGTCCCACCCCTGTGTCATTGGAGTTGACAGACTTAGAAGAGCTGGCACAGGGGTGTGTGCAGGCTGTGGAGGTGTTTGGCGTGTCCAACATGGATACGGACATGCCAGACTTTGCGGCTCCTCATGTTGGCCAAGGTAAGTCTTGTGATGTCACCAACTATGAAATGCTATTGTGCCAATATGTAGATTCTAATGTGAGTCTTTTCGCATTTTTCCTAACAGAGACAGAGGCGGATGAGTCTGCTCCAGAGGGGAGCCTTGGCCGCAGAATTTCTGCTGGCTCTGCAGGGGAGGAACCAGTACATCCGGCTGAGGACCCTGCAGAAGCCAGTCCAGGGCGTGCCCCCTCGCAGGCAGTGGGCCTCCTCACAGAACTCAATTTTAAATCGGATTTCCATACGGAGATTCTGCAGAGGATGGACGCCAGTCTGATACGGGTGGCTGAGGCCCTGGAGCAAAATGCTGCGGCCAACGTGACCATTGCTCAGGCCCTGGCGGAAAATACCAGGGCCAACATCCGCATCGCCGATGCCCTGGAGCAGCTCGTTCGCCAGCACATGGTGGAGCCGACCTCCCTTCCTGCCGGAACATCCGGATCCTCCACCTCTGGCACAACATCAGCCAATCCTCCAAATGTGCCTAGCCCTGTGCCTAGTCCAGAGGCCACAACATCTGCCTCTGGACAGGCCAGCCTGATGGCATCCCGGACCCGGTCTGGCGCCCACCCTCACCCAGCCAAACGGGCGAGAAAACGGTGACAGCAATGGCGACTTTTCCCACACTCCTTCTGTGCTTGGCTCATATTCCTTTCTGGTCAAAACTTCCCTCTCCTTTCTTGTGAAATTTTTTTAAATTTGGTATTTACGTTTATGTTACCAGTTATGGCTTTTTTTTTTTTTTTGAACAAATATCTTTGCCACAAAAAAAAGGCAACAAAATATTAGGCCAATTTGTTTGTGTTTAAACAATAAATTTAAAACAAAAAACTGACATTGTATTGTGACATTATTGTACAAATGGGTTACATTTAATCCTGGCCCTAAAGGCAAAAACTGACCCTCTTAAAAAAAAAAAAAGGCCTCTTTAAGGAACGTTTAAAAAATCACATAGCGATGCAAATTCCACAGTAAACCAAAAAAAAGGGGAGCTAATTAAAACATGATGACATTATTGTTACAATAGGCCATAACCAACAAATTGTGGCCAAAATAAAACACCAAAAATGTACGCTAATTGATTGTGTAATCATGACATTAGCAGCTCTGATTTCCACCTGCGTACGCTTTTGTGCTATCCCAATAAACTGCTTTCCAAACACATACCAAGCCGGTTTTCAATCCAACACTAATTACTTTACTGACCAGCCGCGATTAATCGCAGCACCATCCTTGAGTCCAGGGACGGAGGAGAAGGCCATCGCCAATGTGGTCGAGTAATCCTGACCCTAAGCTGTGCGAGCATTTTGAAGGTAAAGCGGATGTTCCAGTGACGTATGAGACGGTCCGAACACATTTGACGTTCGCATCTGCTAATGTATGTACGCCCCAAAAACGCCTCGCCACGCCTGCGTTTTTTCATCTCCACCCCCGTCAACACCCAAAAACGCCCTGTTCTGTCAATCACATTTGACATGTCACTTCCTGTACGCTATTTTAGGAACGAGAGAAAAAAAACTCGCAATCTGCCGTACGCACATGCGCAGTGTAACACCGACGCATGCGCGGTTAGTCAACATCGGAACGCAACGAGCGTACTGTTGTTAACGTGCGGCTCTGAAAGAGGGCCATTGTGTGGTATCACAGGGCTTATAGATGCATGTGAAGCACACTAGGGTAAAGCACACCAAACATTATTAAACAAAAGAACTTAACTATACAGTATATATTTTTAATTTTTTTTCTGTTTTGAACTTGCTGCTCGGGTTAAAGGCATGGATCACAGGGCTTCTACAGGCAAGTTAAGATAGCACATTAGAATAAAGTGCACCAAACAGTACAAACAACAGAACTACAATATATTTTATTTTGAGGTTGTTGAAATGGTAGCTTGGGTTAAACTGCATGGATCACAAGGCTTATAGAGGCATGTGAAGAAAGCGCACTAGGATAAAGCGCACCAAACAGTACAAACAACAGAACTACAGTATAGTTTATTATTCTGTTTTTGAACATGCATCTCTGGTCAAACTGTGTAAATCACAGGGCTTATAGCCTCACATGAAGAAAGTGCACTAGGATAAAGCGCACCAAACAGTACAAACAATAGAACTTAATTATGTATTTTTTATATTATTTTTCTGTTTTTGAACCTGCAGCTTGGTTAAACTGCATGGATCACAGGGCTTATAGCAGCATGTGAAGAAAGCACACTAGGGTAAAGTGCACCAAACAGTACAATTTACAGCAGATCACAGTGCAGCATAAAGCATCATGCATTATGTCCCCTACTCACAGTCAGTTTATATACAGCACAGCCACTTATGAGTCTGCGTGCAGTGTGTCCCCTATACACAGTCACTTTAGAGTACAGCCACTCATGGACATAGCACAGCCTGAGCCAATACACCAACATATAGTGCAACACACAGAAGCATGCAGTGTACCACCTATACACAGTAGGGGTGTGCACCGGACACTTTTCGTGTTTTGTGTTTTGGTTTTGGATCTGGATCTTTCTTCGTGTTTTGGATCTGGATTGGTTTTGCCAAAACCACCCTTCCGTGTTTTGGGTTCTGGGTTTTGTGTTTTGGATCTGGATTTTTTCTTAAAAAATAAAAAAAAAACGCTAAAATCACATAAATGGGCCTTTTTTTGTTCCTACGCTATTAATAACCCCAATAACATTAATTTCCACTCATTTCCACTCTATTCTGAACACCTCACACCTCACAATATTGTTTTTAGGCCAAAAGGTTGTTCCGAGGAAGCTGGATGACTATGCTAAGCGACACAAGGGGGCGGCACAAACACGTGGCCCATCTAGGAGTGGCACTGCAGTGGCAGACAGGAAGCCAATCAGCGTTATGGTGCCCATTTGCATGTAGCACGAACCCGGGAGATCCGTGCTACATGCATCTGTGTGATTGGCACAGAGCAATGACAGGTCCGTGAGACCCGTCTGTGCTGCTGTGGTAAAAAAAAAAAAAAAAACCTGTGTAAAAAAAGAAAAAAATGGCGTGCACCCCCCCAAAAAAGAGCAACCAGCCCCGGGCATTAGTAACCCAGTGCTGGGTGTGCTTAAATACAGGGGACAAACGACGTAGGGGTCCCCTGTACTTAAGCACAACCAGCACCGGGCTAGTCAGAACCAGCGCTGGTTGCCAAAATACGGGGGACAAACGACGTAGGGGTCCCCTGTATTCTGCGCAACCAGCTCTGGGCTCTGATCCGGTCCTGGTTCTGGAAATATAGGGGACAAAAAATGAGTAGGGTTCCCCTGTATGTTCCAGAACCAGCACTGGACTTTTTCTAGCGGGGGGCTGATGCCACAGCCAGGGGAGCCCTTTCACCGGGCCCCCCAGCCGCAGCATCAACCCTGACCGCTAGTCAGCCCAGGCCGGGGATCCCTGGAGAGCTGGGGACCCCCCCAATAAAGGGGTCACCCTCTCCAGGGCACCCCAGGCCCAGGCTGATAGCCCGGGGCTATCCCCGCCACCCCTGGTGGCGGTGGGTGGCGGGTTGATTGTGTGGTGTGGTGTAAATAAAGAATATCAAACATTGTCTTTACAAGTAGAACTGCAAGTCCCAGCTAGCCTGCCCCGCATGCTGGTACTTGGAGAACCACAAGTACCAGCATGCAGGGCATTAAGGGCCCACTAGTACCTGTAGTTCACCTGTAAAAAAAATGTTTAAAAAAACACAGGACACACACACCGTGACAGTATAAGTTTATTAAACATACATACACACACACACATGTACACATACTCACCTATGTAACCTGTAGCATCGGTCCACTTGTCCGGTAAAGTATCCCTAGGGGACCTGTGAAAAAAAACATACTCACCATCTCCTATGCGAGGTTCTGTCCTCTTCGTTCCAAAGTAGGCATCCCCGGACTTGGCAAAAAAAAAAAACGAAAACGCGATCCACGAACTTAGTACCGTTCTATAGAACGGTACTTCCCGAATGAGAGCTTAGCGGCGGGGTATCACCATGGAAACCCCGCTGCTAAGCGTTCATTGGCTGAGAGAGGTCATCTCCCGTCTCTCAGCCAATGAACGGCTCCCTCCATTGTAGTCAATGGTGGGAACCGCAGGGTAAACTTTAATAACCTTGCGGCTCCCAGCATTGACTACAATGGAGGGAGCCGTTCATTGGCTGAGAGAGACGGGAGATGGCCTCTCTCAGCCAATGAACGCTTAGCAGCGGGGTTTCCATGGTGATACCCCGCCGCTAAGCTCTCATTCGGGAAGTACCGTTCTATAGAACGGTACTAAGTTCGTGGATCGCGTTTTCGTTTTTTTTTTTTTGCCAAGTCCGGGGATGCCTACTTTGGAACGAAGAGGACAGAACCTCGCATAGGAGATGGTGAGTATGTTTTTTTTCACAGGTCCCCTATGGATACTTTACCGGACAAGTGGACCGATGCTACAGGGTTACATAGGTGAGTATGTGTACATGTGTGTGTGTGTGTGTGTGTGTATGTATGTTTAATAAACTTATACTGTCACGGTGTGTGTGTCCTGTGTTTTTTTTAAACATTTTTTTACAGGTGAACTACAGGTACTAGTGGGCCCTTAATGCCCTGCATGCTGGTACTTGTGGTTCTCCAAGTACCAGCATGCGGGGCAGGCTTGCTGGGACTTGCAGTTCTACTTGTAAAGACAATGTTTGATATTCTTTATTTACACCACACCACACAATCAACCCGCCACCCACCGCCACCAGGGGTGGCGGGGATAGCCCCGGGCTATCAGCCTGGGCCTGGGGTGCCCTGGAGAGGGTGACCCCTTTATTGGGGGGGTCCCCAGCTCTCCAGGGATCCCCGGCCTGGGCTGACTAGCGGTCAGGGCTGATGCTGCGGCTGGGGGGCCCGGTGAAAGGGCTCCCCTGGCTGTGGCATCAGCCCCCCGCTAGAAAAAGTCCAGTGCTGGTTCTGGAACATACAGGGGAACCCTACTCATTTTTTTCCCCTGTATTTCCAGAACCAGGACCGGATCAGAGCCCAGAGCTGGTTGCGCAGAATACGGGGGACCCCTACGTCGTTTGTCCCCCGTATTTTGGCAACCAGCTCTGGTTCTGACTAGCCCGGTGCTGGTTGTGTTTAAGTACAGGGGACCCCTATGTCGTTTGTCCCCTGTATTTAAGCACACCCAGCACTGGGTCACTAATGCCCGGGGCTGGTTGCTCTTTTTTTGGGGGGGGGGCACGCCATTTTTTTCTCTTTTTACACAGGTTTTTTTTTTTTTATTTACCACAGCAGCACAGACGTGTCTCACGGACCCGTTAGTGCTCTGTGTCAATGACACAGATGCAAGTAGCACGGATCTCCTGGTCCGTGCGTGCATCTGTGTCATTGAAATACACAGCAGCACAGACGGGTCTCACTGACCCATCTGTGCTCTGTGTCACTGTCAATCACACAGATGCATGTAGCACGGATCTCACGAGTCCGTGCTACATGCAAATGAGCACCATAATGCTGATTGGCTGAGAGCCGTGACAGACGGCTCTGTCAGCCAATCAGCACTTTGCCCATTAAAGGCAAAGGCATTTTTTTTTAAATGGCCGCTCGAGGCAAAACCTCGAGATCCGACAGCAGATCTCGAGGTTTTGCCTCGGGAGAGGGATCCGGGGCAGACAGGGAGATCCGAGCTTGGGCTCGGATCGCCCCGGATCCCCGAAGTTCGGGTGGGTTCGGTTCTCAGGGAACCGAACCCGCTCATCCCTAATACACAGTCACTTTAGAGTACAGCGCAACAAACAGCAGCATGCATCGAAGGTGAAATGGCGCCAATTCCCAGCCTTGGTGCCTTATATAGAATCCAAGTCCTGCGAGAATCCAACACCTGGAGGTTGACATTTGGTCTCCAAGTGGGATTCGAGTCCACCCGAGCAGCGACTTGGGTGGACTCGGATCCCTAGTGTTCGGAACGGTTTGGTCCGCTCATCTCTAATGTATATAAATATATATATATATATTCCATAGACAAAAAACCTTATGGTTTCACATGTCCCATTAAGGCTGCTTAGACATGATCTGAAAATTCACAAAACCTATTGAATTTCTGCCACTCAAACTCCAAAAAGCAATGAAATTATGATCATTAAGGTTGATGCCTTAATGGACGTGTACCTTGCGTAATACAGACATGATATGCCATGACACCATGTAGTTAACTGCAGATTTAGCAGTCTCAGAGAATGAGATTGCTGTTACTCACAAAATGGTGGAGCTGCTAATTCGCAGAATTGTGTACTCATTGGAATACAAACATGCAGTCTATGCAACTGAGGTCTGAGCAGAACATAGAGATGCGCAGATGAGATAAGAGTATGGTGGATGGGGGGAGAAGACAGGGCATTGTGGATGGGGCTGACAGAAAGGTGTGCAGAGGGGAAGATTAAGCAGTACAGATGGGGGCGAGCCAAAGTGAGCAGATAGGTTGAAAACAGTGGTGCACATGGGGGGTTGACAGAGTGGCACGGTTTTGGGGAACAGAGCAACATGAATAAGGAATACAGAGTAGTATGGATGTGTGAAGATTGAGCAATGCAGATGGGTAAAGACAGATTGGTGTGGATGAGGAATACAGACTAGCACAATGGGAGAACACACAATAATAGGGATTGAGGAAGACAGATTGGTGCGGGTGGGAGGGGAAAGACAGAGTGTCAGGGTTCAGCCGGGGATTGGCCGTCCCTTACCATCTCACCAGCTTCCTCTAACTTCCCGGGCAGTCGGGCGGCTGGTTCGGCGGTGGAGGAGGAGCTGAGGATTCACCCTCTGTGCTGGAGTGTCAGGTGGTCCAATGCTGGAGATTAGAGTTCCTGTCATGGGCGCCACCATGACACTCTACCCATGTGACTGTACTTCCATTGCTGGGTGGGCCAGGTGGTCAGCTGATGCTGCGCACCTATCAGCAAGCTTCCAGGGGTTTATTTCCGGCTCCTGTTTTCCAGGCCTTTGCCTGAACAACCATTGTCGCTTCTAGTGTGTACTAGTGGAGTCTCGTTCCAGGTCCCCTTGCTTCTTGTGAGCTGTTACCAGTGTGCTACTTACCTACCTGCATTGGAGCAGCAGCGCGATAACACCTCAACCTGTGCATCCATTGTTACCATCTCATAGCAGCAGTGCTTTCTACACCGCAGCCTGTGTGCTAGTTACATACCTGCATTGGAGCAGCAGTGCGATTACATCTCAGCCTGTGTGTCCATTGTTACCATCTTCATAGCAGCAGTGCTTTCTACATCCCGACCTGTGTGCTAGTTACCTACCTGCATTGGAGCAGCAGCGCAATAAAACTCCAGCCTGTGCGTCCATTGCTCCCATCTTCTTGGCATCAGAGCATCCAGCATCTCAACCTGTGCATCCAACATTGGCACTATAGTGCTTCTCACCTGCTGGCAAACTGTATAGGAGTGTGCCCCATTGCACCAACTCCTACACACCTCAAGTGCTAACCCCTATTCAGGAGTATTACCTGTTACCTCATATGTGCCTTATTAGTAGGGGTGAGCGGGTTCGGATTTCTGAAATCCGAACCCCCCTGAGCCCCCCCGTTCTGAGGCTGATCCGAGTCAGGCTCGACTTTTCCCGCCTGACTCGGATCTGAAATCGAGGCAAAACGTCATCATCCTGCCTTCCGGATCTTGCGGGTTTTGGATCCTATATAAGGTACCCGCGTCGGCGCCATTTTCTCACTCGTCTGTGGACAGTGAAAAGGGAGGGTGGGAGTTAGGGCTGGCTGGGCTGTGTAGTGTAGTGTAGTGCAGTGTAGTGTTGTGCTGTGCTGTGCTGTGCTGCTGTTGTCCATAGGGGCTGTGTCCACTCCTTCAAAGTCCAGAGGGGCTGGCTGGACTGTGTTGTGCAGTCAGTTGTTCATAGGGGCTGTGTCCACTCCAAAGTCCTGTGCAGTGTCCCAGTCCTAAAGGGGTGCTGTAGTGTTGTCCAGGGGGTGCTCTGTCCATCAGGGGTGCTCCCTCAAGTGCAAAAAAAAATAATATTTTTTATGTGTTTGTGAATTGTGTGCACTGTGGCTGCACGTGCATCAACAAAGGAGCAGCGCCAAGCGTGCGCCTGTGTCCCATAAGTAAAGGACCGGCTGGCTTGTCCGTTAAAGGGTGCTGTAACCCCCAAAGTACACTCCAAACAAAATAAAAAAATATTTTCTGTGTTTGTGAATTGTGCGCGCAGTAGCCGCACGTGCATCAACAAAGTACTGCCAAGCGTGCGCCTGTGTCCCATAAATAAAGGGCCAGCTGGCTTGTCCATTAAAGGGTGCTGTAACCCCCAAAGGGCACTCCAAACAAAATAAAAAAATATTTTCTGTGTTTGTGAATTGTGTGCACTGTGGCTGCACGTGCATCAACAAAGGAGCAGCGCCAAGCGTGCGCCTGTGTCCCATAAGTAAAGGACCAGCTGGCTTGTCCGTTAAAGGGTGCTGTAACCCCCAAAGTACACTCCAAACAAAATAAAAAAATATTTTCTGTGTTTGTGAATTGTGTGCAGTGTGGCTGCACGTGCATCAACAAAGGAGCAGCGCCAAGCGTGCACCTGTGTCCCATAAGTAAAGGGCCGGCTGGCTCATTTCTTAAAAGGTGGTGTAACCCACAAAGTGCACTAGTCTCCAACAAAAATAAAAAAATATTTTCTGTGTTTGTGTGCGCCTTAGCCGCACGTATATATCAATATAACATAAATGGAGGACCAAACTTTCTCCGATAAAAATAAAATAGGGAAAGATCAAGAACCACTTCCTCCTAGTGCTGTTGCTGCTGCTGGGAGTTGTTCATCATCCCAGAAAGGAAGTAGGAACACCACTACTTTTACTAAACAATTGACCCTCCAACAGTCCTTAGCGAGGAGGATGAAGTACGACAGCAGTCATCCTGAAACAAAACTTATAACTGAGGCCTTGGCTGCTATGTTGGTGTTAGACGTGCGTCTGGTATCCGCCATTAGTGCAGTGGGGTTTAGACAATTGATGGAGGTAGTGTGTCCCCGGTTCCAAATCCCGTCTAGATTCCACCTGCATCCTCAAAGCAGCAGCGACAAGCGTGCGTCTGTCTGTTAAAGGGTGGTGTAACCCTCAAAGTGCGCTCCACAAACAATAAAAAAATTCTTCTTTTTTTTCTGTCTTTGTGAATTGTGTGGGCTGTAGCCACACCTGCATCCTCAAAACAGCAGCGACAAGCATGCATCTGTCTGTTAAAGGATTACATCGGTTACAGCATCCAAGTAGGCATGTCAGACAGTCCGTACCTGTACTGGCAGAAAAAAGAGGCAATTTGGAGGTCCCTGTACATACTGGCTCTATTTTACCTGAGTTGCCCCCCCTCCAGTGTGTACTCCGAAAGAGTGTTTAGTGCAGCCGGGAACCTTGTCAGCGAAAGGCGTAGGAGGTTGCTTCCACAAAATGTGGAGAAGATGATGTTCATAAAATGAATTATCAACTCTTCCAGGGAGACCAGCCTCCAGAACATACAGAGGGACCTGTGGTTGTGGATTCCAGCGGGGACGAATTAATACTCTGTGAGGATGAGGATGTACACAACACTGAAGAGGGTGAGGAATCAGTGGATGAGGAGGATGAGGACGACATCTTGCCTCCGTAGAGCCAGTTTGTGCATGGACAGATTAATTGCCAGCTTGTTTTGTGGGGGCCCGATTGAACCAATCATTTCAGCCACAGTCATGTTGCAGACCCTGGTGCTGAAATGTTTGGTTTGTTAAAATGTGCATGTCCTGTTTATACAACATAAGGGTGAGTGGGAGGGCACAAGGACAATTCCATCTTTCACCTCTTTTTTTTCTTTGAATTATGTACTGTTTGGGGCCAAGTTTTTCAAACTGCCACTGCAGTGTCACTCCTAGATGGACCATTTGTTTGTGCCGCCCACTCATGTCGCTTAGCATAGTCATCCAGCTACCTCGGTGCAACCTTTTGGACATAAAAACACTATTGTGTGGTGTTAGGTGTTCAGAATAGACTGGAAATGAGTGGAAATTAAGGTTATTGAGGTTAATAATAGCATAGGAGCAGAAAAACGCACAAATTCTGTGATTTTAGCTGTTTTTATGCTTTTTTAAAAAAAAATACAGATCCAAAACACAAAACCCAGAACCCAAAACACGGAAGGGTGGTTTTGGCAAAACCAATCCAAATCCAAAACACGAAGAAAGATCCAGATCCAAAACACAAAACACGAAAAGTGGCCGGTGCACACCCCTACTTATTAGGCACTATCCTTGGGGCCATGGATAGCTGTTTCTCTATTCCTGCAAGTCTCAAAGGACCACGACCTGCTTGCATGGTGCAGCTAAGCCCAAATCCTGCTTGGATGGGTCACTGGTGAACATCTCCCTGTGAGTTAGAATCTGCACCATTGACCAGGTGTCACCAACAACCAAGACCTGTGGATGCGGAGATCATTCATTCAGGCCCCTCGCCTTCATTTCCTCCCACAACCTCAGGCCTCGGCCTTCAACACTACACCACCTAGCATGACACAGAGTTGCATGGTTGGGGGGGACAGAGTGGTGCAGTTGGAGGAAGAAATAGTGGCAGAGATGAGGGGAAGACAGAGTGGTGCAGGTGGGAGGGGAAAGACAGACTGGCACATTTGGGGGGGACAGAGTGCTAAAGAAGGACAAAGAAAGAGTGGCAGAGATGAGGGGAAGACAGAGTGACATTGGCTGGGGGCAAGGCAGTGGTGCAGATGGAAGGAAACACAGTGGCACGGAAGCAGGAAGACAAGGCGGTGCACATGGGGAAAGACATATTGGTGTGGATGAGGGCATGCAGACTAGCACAGTTAAGAGAACACACAGCTGTATGGATTGGGGAAGTTACAGCAGCATGGAGGCAAAGTTAGTGTACATGCATAGACAGAGTATGATAGTTTTAGCAATTAGGAAGTTGAATGTGTATAGTAAATTACATAGATATATTGAGTTAGAAGGATGTTGGAACCCAGTGGGATTATTGTGGTGACTGAATGGAAAGATTGTGGGCACTAAATGTGATGTGTGTGTCACATAACTGCTTAGACCTCAGTTGCAGAGATTGCATATGTGTATTCCAAAGAGCAAACAAATCTGTGAATTAGCAGATCCACCATTTTGTGAGTGACAGCAATCTCACTCTGTGAGAGTGCTGAATATGCAGTTAACCACGTGGTGTCATGGCACACCATATCTGTATTATGCAAGAAACATGTTCAATAAGGCGTCAGCCTTAATGACCGTAATTTCATTGCTTTTTGGAGTTTGAGTCTCAGAAATTCAATAGTTTTTGTGAATTTTCAGATCATGTCTAAGCAGTCTTAAGGAGACATGTGAAACTGTAAGGTTTTTTGTCTATGGAATTTCATAGCTTTTAAAAAATGTATTAAACTATCATGGTTTGGTTGAGCAAACCGGGCCACCTGCAGGGGAGAAGGACTAAAAATGGTACACTAGCGCAGGTGAAAGAGGGGACAGCACACAGGAGGTGGTTTGGAAGGTGCAGAGTGTGAGATGGCTGTAGGCATGTGGGGTAGCGGCAGCAGTGGTGGTGCAGAGCAGTGGCAGTGGTGCAGTGCAAAGGGGACATCAGTGGGCGACAGAGTTCTCACTGGTAGTGCGTATGCACCTGAGAAAATCAAATCAATAAGTCACAGATGCATGAACACAGCAGTGAGATCCATCTATGCATATATGTTAAAAACTGAATGTGCAAAATAAAAAAGGTGCACCCCCAAAAAACACAACCAGCACCAGGCTTTTAACAGCCATTTCTGGTTGTGTTTAAATACAGGGAAAAATAGATGTAGGGGTCCAATGTTCTTAAGCACAACCAGCACTGGGCTAGTCAGAACCAGCCCTGGTTGCCAAAATACGGGGGACAAATGATGTAGGACCCTGTATTCAGAGCAACCAGCACTGGGCTCTGAGCTGGCCTTGGTTCTGGCAATACAGGGGGAAGAAATGAGTAGGGTCCCCCTGTATATATCAGAACCAGCTCCAGACTCTTTCTCATGGGAGGGTGATGCTACAGCCAGGGAAGCCCTTTCACCAGGCCCCTCAGCCGAAGTATCACCCCTGACCACTAGTCAGCTCAGGCTGGGGACTCCTGGGGAGCTAGGGGCCTATGTATCCCTGAAGCCAATCGGTGTTCTTCTCCAGTAGATTATCCAACAATGGAGTACCTGTAAATATGAAAAAAGGCATGCCTTGCCCCACAAAAAAGCAACCAGCACTGGACTTTGAAGACCCAGTACTGGTTGTGCTAAATACAGGGGACAAATTACATAGGGATCCCTCTTAATAAAGAAAACCAGCACCAGGCTTTTTAGAACCAGTCCTAGTAACCAAAATACGAGGGAAAAACAACATAGGGGTCCACCATATTCAGCGCAAACCAGCACTGGGCCCTGAGCTGGTCCTGGTTCTGTAAATACAGGGGGAAAATGCATAGGGTCCCCCCATAATTACCAGAACTAGTACCAGACCCTTTTTAGAGGGGAAGGTGATGCCACAGCCTTTCACCGGGCTCCCCAGCCGAAGCATCACCCCTGACTGCAAGTCAGCTCAGGAAGTGGATCCCTGAGGAGCTGGGGATCCCCCAATTAAGGGGTCTATCTCTCCATGGCACCGCAGGCCCAGGCTGATAGCCCTGGGCTATCACCCCTGGCCCAGGCTGATAGCCCTGGGCTATACCCGGCACCCGTGGGCATAAGTTGCCTGGTTGATTGTGTAATGTGGTGCATTTTAAAGAATATTTTCTTTTGCAGGTGAAGTATTGGTGTTAGCAAGCCTCCCTCACATGCTGGTACTTGGAAAACAACAAGTACCAGCAAGCTGGGCATTTTGGGCTCACTGGTACCTGTAGAACACATGTCAAAAATATTAAAATAAACAGACAATATTTTTTTTATATCTGCACATTCACCTAAGGGGGTGGCAGCCTTTAATCTTTTTTTCATGGCTGCCGCCACCCCAGGACTTTGTCATCTTCTCCTGGCATGTGCCAACCCGACAGGGCTTCAATGCTTTCACCTTGTGGGTGGCAGCCTGTATCTGCTCTTTTTTGTGGCTGCCACCCAGTAGGACTTCCGGCATCTTCGCCTGGCTGACGCCAACTGACCTGGGCTTCAGCGTCTTCACCTGGCAGGTGCCAACCCACCAGGGCTTCGGCATCTTCGCCGTTTGGGCACCAACCCACCATGGCTTTGGCATCTTTGCCTAGTGGGTGGCAGCCTGTGTCAGCTCTTTTATATGGCCACCACCTACTAGGACTTCTGGCATCTTCTCCTGGTGGGCACAAACCCGCCAGGGATTCAGCATCTTTGCCTAGTGGGTGGGAGCCTATGTCAGCTCTTTTGCATAGCCTCTGCCCACTAGGACTTCTGGTGTCTTCACCTGGTGTACACCAACCCCCCCAGGGCTTCTGTGACTTTGCCTGACAGGCACCAATCTGCCAGGGCTTCAGCATCTTTGCCTAGTGGGTGGCAGCCTGTGTCAGCTCTTTTGCATGGCCACTGCCCATTAGGACTTCAGGCATCTGTGTTTGGTGGGCGCCAACCCGACAGGGCTTTGGCATCTTTGCCTACTGGGTGGCAGCTTGTGTCAGCTCTTTTGCATGGCCGCTGCCTACTAAGACTTCTGGCATCTTCGCCTGGTGGGTGCCAATCCGCCAGGACTTCACCTAGTGGACAGCAGCCTGTGTCAGCTCTTTTTCATGGCTGCCGCCCACTAGGACTTCTGACTTATTCACCTGGCGGACTCTAACCCATCAGGGCTTCTGTGTCTTTGCCTGGTGGGCGCCAACCCGCCAGGGCTTTGGCATCTTCGCCTAGTGGGCGGCAGCCTGTGTCAGATATTTTATGTGGCCGCCGCCCAATAGGACTTCTGGTGTCTTTGTCTGGTGGGCGCCAACCCACCAGGGCTTTGGCGTGTTCACCTTGTGGGCGACACCCTGTGTCAGCTCTAATTTAGGGCTGCCGCCCACTAGGACTTATGTCATCTTCGCCTGGAGGGTGCCAACCTGCCAGGGCATATGGTGTCTTTGCCAGGGGGGTGGCAGCCAATTAGCTCTTTTGCATGGCTGCCACCTTCCCAGGGCTTCTGTTGTCCTCTTCACCTAGTGGGCGGCAGCCTGTGTCAGCTCTTTTGCAAGGCCACCACCCACCAGGACTTCCAGAGTCTTCTTTATCAGGAGCTCTTCTCTGCTCCCTCCCAGCCGTCGGACTGCCATGCTGCCTCCTTGCACTGGCTTGTATAAGCAAGCCGCGGGGGCAGGGTGATGACATCGTGAGCCGTGATTGGCACGCGGTGGAATTTGAATTTCAATACTGGAGCTTAGGCCCTATTTTTTAAATGAGCGCCGCTGCTGTACTCAGAAGAATGGCTGGCAGGAACAGGGGCCCTCATTCAGAGGTGCTCGCAAAATGTGAGTGCTCGCTATGAATGAGGGTGGCTGCTTGTCTTTTGAAGTGCGGCCTCCTGGTCGCTAGCTAAGCTGTGGGTTACCACCCACAGCTTTAGCGAGCAACCAGGTTGATGGTCGCAATGGTCAAGACCATCGCGACCATCAGGGCTTGCGACGAGACCCTTGAGGTTGGGTCTCGGCAACCGCAAGCCCCAGGGAGCTTCCTGCTCGATCTGCTGATGTCAGTGCGGCTGCCCACAAATGGCAGGCTTTCCTTAAGGAACGCCTCCATTTGTGAAACCACCCCCCCTCCCCGTCTACAAAATGGGTTGAGCTGTCGATCAACATCTACAGCCGCCCCTTTTGTAGCGAGCCCGGGAACGAGAGAATTTCTCTCTCACTCCGGGGCTTGCACACGCGCAGTGCGGCCGCTGTGCGTGTGCAGGGCCTAAACATCGAACCACTTGTGAGTGCTCAGCGCTTGCGAGCAGGTCTGAATAAATGTCCAGGATCCTCTCAGATCCAGGCCTGCCACCGCCACCCGCTGCTGACACTGCTAGGTCCCACCGCCAGGTCCTACCATCTGCTGCTGCCAGGTCCTGCAGGCTGCATCATCACCGCCACTTCTGTAGCCAGCACAGATGCCACCGATGCCCACTCCACCACTGTCACCCGCTCCACCACTGCCGTTGATGCCGACTTGACCGCCGCCATGTCCCCGCTTATGACTGATTCCATTGCTGGGTTGGTCCACCGTTAAAGCCCGCAAAAGACAGCCAGCTTTGTACACCCAGGTGAAACCACAGTAAGTACACCTGCTGGAGGCTCCTACAGAGGCTGTGCAACAAGTTGAAAAGTCCTATCCCTACAATGGTGCATTCTTGAGGTAATAGTTTGAAAACTGTAACTTTCTAATTTACCTGAACCCCAAAAACATGTAGCCTGGAACAATAGATACCTAATAGAACAAACCTTAAGTGTAAATTCATCCCCTACCCTGAGTTATGCCTTCCCAAAAATCCCCCATAGAGAACAGCAGAAAAGTGTTTATGCCCTGAAATTTGGCAGGCAGCACTGAGCGACATTTCTACCCAGATGTGCCAAATTTCAGCTCGGTACCCCCAACAGATTTTGATGTGTAGCCCCTTAAAAACCCTGCACCCCCTCTGGAATTCTCTAAGGAGATTTCCATTTTTTTAGATGCAGCCATAATAGTGCCCTTCAAATGCTTTAATGCAATACAAGAATGAGAATAAAACATTTTACCTTTATACACATTAGACACAATGGGAAAACAGTATGCAGTCAGGATGCCGACGGTCTAAATCCTGACCGTTGGCATCCTGACTGTCTAATCCCAGTAAGGGTATAATGACAGGTGTCAAAATCTCGACGCCTGTCACTTTACCTATGCTGGGAGCCCAGCGCCCAGCATCGCGATCGAAGGTAAGCCGGGCGCTGGATGCGGACAGCCACAGGGGGGCTTAAGGTTAGGCAGCCCCCTGGGAGGGTTAGGCTAGGGGAAGGGGGGATTAGAGTTAGGCACTGCCAGGGGGGAGGTTAGGTTTAGGCACCCCCCCAGAAGACTTAGGTTTAGGCAGCAGGGAAGGGGGCATTAGGTTTAGGCACTTACAGGGGGGTTAGGGTTAGGAACCTGGGGGGAGGTTAGGGGTACAGGGGGGTTAGGTTAGTTTATACTTACCAATAGCGCAGCGGGATCTTCACCTCTGCCTGGCTTCCGCTGTCGGGATTTGAATCGCCGGCCATCATACCGATCTCATAAATACAGGCATTCCCTTCCCAGCCTCTGAGTGCATGTGTCATGATTTCAAATGCACATCGGGCATCAGCTGGTCACAGCTGTTTCTTTAACAACCAAGTGTAAACCATCACCATACCATACTTGCCAACTCTCCCTCATTGTCAGGGAGACTCCCGGAAATAGTAGCAAACTTCCTGTCTCTCTGAAGAGCAACACCACTGAACTGTTATTGAATATTAAAAGAACTTCTCTAGTAATATATGCAGGAAATTTTGTAGTATTTCCTACTTGTTACACACGGTCAGCAATGCATGGATCCCCACCTGGTGGCTGCAGAGAGGAGCAGCTGTGGGGAAAATGTAAATGAACAAATCCATTGCCCCCCAATGTATACCTGGCGGCAGCTCAGAGGAGCAGCTGCTAATGAAATCAAAGTTACAATGGTTACAATGTCACAATGTTCTGAACATTGACGGTCCGATAAATCTATGACCGAAATTAATAAAATCAAAGTTAATGTTATCTGTTTAAAAGAAAGTATATTTTATATATATATATATAAATATATATATATATATATATATATATACATGAACGATCATGCTGGCACTCCCAATATCACATTGAATATAGCGCCGGTGCCCTCCATGGAACTACTGAGACAGGACCAATAAACAAACAAACAAATGGATGGCGGCACTCACGGCGACTGTTCACAAATGACAAGAGTCTCTCTTATGTAGATCAACGTTTCATGAAGATTTACTTCATTTCGTCAGGATAACATAAACACGAACAGTTACATACCTTTATAGAACCCCTCGTGCAGACGCTGTCCTCCCGCCCGGAAGCGGACGTTGACGTCAGACAGTACACAGTGCACCCATCACCATGGTTACCACACTATAGTCATTAAGACAAAACAAAACATGCATTAAAATCAATGAACAAATCGCAAATCGTGCATATCCTGTGAACAGGACTGTTAGCAACATAATGATGCTCACAATAGATAATAGCTGAGCATGAATATGCTACACGTCCATGCGGGGATAAAATCCCCACATATGGCTATAGAGACTAAACAATATCCATTAAATGGACCGCCTGAAGAATGCTGTTAAATAAATTCAATCTAGGAGAGGAAAGACTTAACCAAGTGCTATAATAGCTGCAAAATACCAGTGACTCTAGGGATGTCCACAAGAAGAACTCCGGCCCATGCAAGAGAAAATTTACAAGACAAGCGGGGCAGAATCAAAGGCAGAGGAGGTCGGCGCAGGCCCCCATTGCCCAGGAGGACCTAGTTTTTAACCTTTCTAATAGAGAATTATCAGTAACAGAACGAAAGATGCTGAATCTGGGTTAATCTTTTGTGCCGATGAGTGGTCATGACCCTTTTAAATGGCAGATTGAAAATTATAAATTGGGTCGGAAACTACGATTGAGAGAATACTTCTCTAAATCTAAACCTCCTTCTAGTATCGAGGGCGATTTGATTCCTCCGAAATTAAAAGCATTGCAGTCACCCTCTAAATTTGACCCTCAGTCTAATAATGATTCGATTAAAACGTTTTCACGCCTATTAAAAGACTCTGAGACTAATAAACAACAAGCCACATCAATAGGCAGGTTGAATTTAACTTGGGCAGAAAGAAAAGCCCTGGATGATCTACGTAAAGATCCCACCATTATTATAAGACCAGCGGATAAGGGGGGCTCCATTACGATCCAAAATTTGGATGATTATAAACAGGAAATTTACTCGCAGTTGGCAGACACAGCGACTTACAGTAAACTGAGAGGGGACCCCACTAATTCGTTTAAGAAGGAATTGGATTTGGCCTTACAGGCGGCCTACGGTATTAACATCATTTCATCAACTCTCAAAGAGGCGTTATCTTCCTCACATCCAAGGGTTCCAGTCCTGTATACTGTACCTAAAATACACAAGTCTCTGGTCAGGCCCCCGGATAGACCAATCATCTCAGCCTGGGGTTCTTTATTCCATCCGATTGCAGTATACTTGGATCATTATCTCCAACCAATTGTACAGAGTCATAGTTCCTTTTTAAAGGATACCACTTCACTCCTGATCTTGTTAGAACAGATTAATGATATACCTCCGGATCTTATATTATGCACAGCAGACGTGAAAAATTTATACACATGCATTCCCCACCAACAGGGATTACGAGCAGTTAGACAACTGCTGACCCATCACCCTGCCTATAATGGTCCGGACCTGGATTTTTTCATCCAATTGTTGGAACTTACGTTAATCAACAATTATTTTCTTTTTGACGGTACCTTCTTTCTGCAAATTTCAGGATGTGCCATGGGATCGGCGGTGACACCATCTCTGGCAAACTGTTTTATGTTTGAAGTGGAAAAACAAATTTTCTTTACAGACCCTACTATATCAAGACATATTTTGTTATACAAACGTTACATAGATGATGTAATCATTCTATGGAAGGGTCCGTTACAATGTCTGGACAATGTATTTAAAGATCATAATCTAATAGATCACCCTATCAAGTTTACTTATGAATACAGTACAAAAATGATTAATTATCTAGATTTAACTATCAGCATTCGTAATAACAAAATAGAGACAGATCTATTCACTAAACCTACAGACAGAAACAATGTACTTTAATAGTTTTCATCCACCAGGTACTAAGCAGGGGTTGCGTTTCTCACAGTTTTTATGGGCTTGTAGGAACATCAGTGATAGAGCCACCTTAGAGAGCCAGCTAGACGGCATGGTTCAGAAATTTCTCAGTAGAGGCTATCCTCTAGAATTGTTAATGTGTCAAAAACGTAAAGCTATGGCCATTCCCAGTAGTAATTTGATAAAACAACATAGTTCCACTACTAATAAAAAAGAAAACAGGATTTTGTGGACTAATCATTATAGTTCCACAAGTACAGTGGTACATAAGGAACTAAAGAAATATTGGCCGATAGTGACCTCTGACCCTGAATTAAAAAATTTCACAGATACATCTATTATGCAAAGCTTCTCTAGGGGTAAAAATTTGAGGGACCTATTGGTTAAAACCGATGTTTCTGATACAAGCCCTACAGTGTCTAAACAGTTGAGTACCTCAAAAAAGGGATGTTTTAAATGTATTGATTGTCTAACCTGTCTGTATTTAACCACAGGAAATTCATTTAATCATCCGTTTACTGGGAAGGAGTTTGCCATTCGCTATTTCCTAACATGCACTACAAGGGTTGTTGTTTATCTTATTAGCTGCCCATGCAGTAAGAACTACGTGGGAAAAACCGAACGCATCTTTAAAGAAAGAATGGCTCTCCACAGAAGTGCGATCCGTAGTGCCATAACTAAGGGTTCTAGTGACCAACCCGTGGCACGCCATTTTGTAGAGGATAACCACAGTTTGGCTACCCTGCGGTACAAAATTATAGACCATGTACCCCCCCTTACGAGAAGTGGAGATCGGGGCAAAGAGTTGTTGAGGTTAGAAGCCCAATGGATATTTCGTTTGAGTACACTAACTCCTTTGGGCTTAAATGAAAATTTAGGGTTACAATGCTTCCTATAAATTGTTTTTCTTTGGTATTTTGGCCCTCATTCAGAGCCGTACGCTCTGAGCAGAGCGCACGCTCTGAATGAGGGCCGGGCTCCATTTTCATGGAGCGTCCTCCTGGACGCTCGTATAGCTGTGGGTCACCACCCACAGGCTATACGAGCGTGCTTTGTGATGGCCGCGATGGTCGAGACCATCGCGACCATCGAAATTGCGAGCCGGAGCCTGCGGTTGAGGTTTTCAACCGCAAGCTCCGGAGTGATTTTGGCTCTATCAGAGCCAAAATCACTCCCACTGACATCACTAGTGATGTCAGTGGGCCGGCTTCTGACGGGAGGCGTTCCCGTGGGAACGCCCCCGTCAGGGAGGCACGCCCCCGGCATGCCCACCAAAGGGGGCGTGCTGTCAATCAACATTGACAGCACGCCCCCTTTGATCGGACACAACGAGCGAAGGACTTTCCTTCGCTCGTCGCGTCTGGCGCATGCGCACGACGGAGCTCCCTCCGTCGTGCGCATGCTCAGTGCATAACATCGACCCACTTGCGAGCGGACAGCCACTCGCGAGTGGGTCTGAATCAGGCCCTTTGTTTTTTGATTGTTTTTTTTTTTTTTTTTTATTGATTTATTTTTCTCTGTTAGTTATGCAGAGGTTTCGGTTTATTAATTTATTGAATAATATTTGTAAGTCCCTAGTATATTTATCCTCTAGTTTAGTCACTGGTATTTTGTAGCTATTATAGCACTTGGTTAAGTCTTTCCTCTCCTAGATTGAATTTATTTAACAGCATTCTTCCGGCGGTCCATTTAATGGATATTGTTTAGTCTCTATAGCCATATGTGGAGATTTTATCCCCGCATGGACGTGTAGCATATTCATGCTCAGCTATTATCTATTGTGAGCATCATTATGTGGCTAACAGTCCTGTTCACAGGATATGCACGATTTGCGATTTGTTCATTGATTTTAATGCATGTTTTGTTTTGTCTTAATGACTATAGTGTGGTAACCATGGTGATGGGTGCACTGTGTACTGTCTGACGTCAACTTCCGCTTCCGGGCGGGAGGACAGCGTCTGCACGAGGGGTTCTATAAAGGTATGTAACTGTTCGTGTTTATGCTATCCTGACAAAATGAAGTAAATCTTCATGAAACGTTGATCTACCTAAGAGAGACTCTTGTCATTTGTGAACAGTCACCGTGAGTGCCGCCATCCATTTGTTTGTTTATATATATATATATATATATATAATCCAATACTCCGGCACTCCTCCACTCAGTGTAAAATGGGCATGCAGCCCCAACTTGCTCCGGTGCCTTCCAAGGAGGACAGCTCCCACAAATTAGTATGCACCAATATCCAGGCGGCACTCGGAGACTGCTGAAAAAAGTACCCTTAATTGAGGGAGTTTATTGGTGAGTCGACTCACCAATAAGCTCCCTCTGTTAAGGTTACTTTTTTCACCAGTCTCCGAGTGCCGCCAGGATATTGTTTGAATATATATATATATATATATATATATATACTTAATAATAAAATTGTGTTGGATAAGTTCTAAAATAGATATTCTTGACCAAATTCATTTTACAAAAAATTACAATCTCTAAGCTATTTTTTCTAGGGAAAAAAATCACCAGTTAGGTGGCTAAAATGATTCCGGTGGTGCAAAGTCCGACAATAAATTCTGCTGGAACTAGGAGCAAAAGTAAACTATCCATGTCCAGTAACTAGTCATTAATTCAAGACACAGGGTAACAAACTTCAAGAAGTTTGTCTCCATCTACTGGCCAAATTGCAGGCTGCAATATACTGATAGTTAAATGCATAGAGGAAGCAAAAATACATTGTGACACTGTGCATGTCAGCAGAGTTCTGCAAGGCAGAACTATTTTTTAAAAATCCCAAGGTTTGACTAGCATTCACACAGGAAGCATTTGGAAGGTGTGTAGTCTGCCGAAGGAGATTCTATTAAGTACTGACTAGCAGAACATAAATAAATATAGACTACTTGAGCACATGAGTATTGTTTCCAAATGGGGCCAGGATGGTCGCATGCTCACAGAGCTCCTCTTCTTGGCCACACAGCCTCTCTCCATTTGACATCTGAAATAGTCTCTATGGACTGATTTCCACCTACCATCCACCTTGCTCCTGAGTTCACAAGGAGCAACCCTGACTCCTTCCCTGCCACCCACCCATCATCTCCGCCAACCACAGATGTAGTCTGAGTGAGCCTGTTCCAGCTCCTCCATCTCCAGCTGGGACTGCTTACTACTGCTTTATGGCTACCCATGTAGCAGAGGATTTGAACAGTGCATGGCTCCTGGAACAGGTCTTTGCACTGCTGTCGCTCTGGCCCTCGCCCTGTACAGGATCTTCCTGACAGAGGTGTCCCTGCTCCATTCAGATTCACCTGCCAACAGATGGTAACATTGCTGTTATAACACTCAGGCCCCTGCACCAGGTCATTTACTCTGTTTAGTTATTGCATCTAGGTTCTGTGCACCAACAAGGACCCTGCATCATGTAGGCTGCTCCACCACCTGTGCCTCTAAACCTGATAGACATCTGAGACATCTAGGTTCTCCATGACTGAAATATAGTCCAGCAGGTCCTTGCCTCAACCAATACTTGCCTACTTTTGAAAACTAGTTTCAGGGAAATTGTAGGTGGTAACAGAATTTGCCGTGTGAAGGGGCATGTCATGTTTCACCCAAAGGGTGTGTCTAGCTCCACCTGTGGGTGTGTCTAGCTCCACCTGTGGGCGTGTCTATTGTCACTCAGGGGCTCTGCTAAATAAAAATACTGTCTCCTGGAATAAATATACTGCTCTGCTAAATAAATATACAGTCCCTTGAAATAAATATACTGTCTCCTGGAATAAATATCGGTAACATCGACACACATTGAGCGGCCATCTTGCCCTTGCGTCAGGTCTGACCTTACACAGTCTCAGCAGCTCTCCTGACATGCAGAGGGCACTCATGCTGCATAGGAGATCACAAGGGCTAATTTATGCATGCCCATGTAACGGCATTTAAACAGCGTTTTATTGACTACACCCTGTTACCTCCCCCAAATGCTGATGATCGTTATCATTCAGTCATTCACTTCATTGTCCATTTTTTCACCTAAATGATGAACAATAATGACAAACAACCAACGATGCACGTTCCCGCTGTTCGTTCATCTTTATCGTTCATCGGGTAAACATACAGGCCAACCTGATGATACTGTCAGGTTGCTGCATGTTGGGGAATGGGGGAGAAAGCCTGGTGCTGAATGAAATCATTAATGATATCGTTCAGCGAGTGTGCTCAATGTCATGAATGAAATTGAGCACACCCTGCCAGGGACACCCTAGACGATATCGCTCAGGGAGCATATAGTCTAGTGTGTATGCACCATAACTCGCTCATGACTTCTCTCTAGCTTCCTCCCTATCCCTCCATCTTTTTCTATCTATCTATCTATCTATCTTTCTTTCTCAATCTCTCTCCCTCCCTCTATTCCTTTATCTCACTCTCTCTCCTCTCTCCTTCTCTGAATGGCATGTACTAAAGGGTAAAATGAGGTAAAACCACCGAAAATGCAGTTTTCTGGGGGTTTTACTGCATTCCCCATATGTACAAAGCACCGGAATGCTTCGTCCTAATGGGTAACACCATATTCAGGTGGCGTTACCCCATAGAAGCTTATGGGCTTCTAATTGGGATGTTCCCCCTTGGGAGGGATCCAATAATATCCCTCCCATCACCCCTTGCGGCCTTCTGCGCTTGCGCATGCCAGAGGGACTTCTGGGTTTTAAACCCAGAAGTTCCTCTGTCCGGAGCCATCGCAAAAGACAGCTCTTATCAGAAGGACTGTCATTTGCAATAATCTAGGTACTTATCATGGTAATCAACTGCGGTATGTACCCAAAGACAGCTTATAGTACCTATATCTCAATCCCTCCCCTCTCTCTAACCCCCTCACTCAAAGTCCTGCATTTGCTCCTAGCAGTGTATTAGATCATGTACGCTATGCTGCTGGGAGTCGGCTCCCAGCAGTGTTGCGGACATGAAGTAGTATACTGCGATCCATGCCGGTCAGTGGAGAGTCCGAAAACAAGGGGCATAGTAGTCATTGTGTGGGGCCGTAGCAATTTCATCGATGGGGCCCCCACAAGCCTTAATCCGGCCCCGCTATAAATTTATATACATTAATTATTTATTTTATGAGAGCTTGTGAGGCAACACTATTAAATTGTCAAGGACAGACAGAGCAGACCCAAGTAAGTCCTGACAGGAGAAAGGAAAGAAACTGGGTGCTGAGTGTCACAGGCATTACCTGCCCCCAGAGAGGTCACTCACTAACAACCATGGAATGGATGGCTGCCAGTGAGTGCCCTTTCAGCATGAAGTTAATGCCTGTGACACTCAGCACCCAGCCACCATGAACCCCATGACGCAGTTCTGTTCTGGTGGTTTACATACTATTTTGATTAATAATTCCCTTACATTTCAACAGGCCCAACATGCATGGGGGGAGAAGAGGCCACTACTGTTGTGTCCCAATGCTGAAGCCGTATCTGCTACTGCGGCTGATTCCTCCAATGAAAACGCCTCCTTTGCCACCAGAGGCTCATTCCAAATGGGAAATGCTAGGCAGCCACCACTACCCATAACAGTGGTAGGCCCTCATGTCATGATGTCTGACGTCTCCCATGCAGGCCCTGTCCCCTGGCATCTTGAGACTCGCGCATGCGCAGTCCATATTTTATTCAGGGTCAGTGGAAAACCAGAAGTAGCGCTAAGGATTGCGGTGCAGTGGGAGCCTGAGTTAGAAATTTGGAGGCTCCCGCTAAAAGCGGAAGGTTAGGCATGTATGCCTCAACCTGGCATCCACTTCACCTTAGTCTCTATACCTCTCTCCGCTTTTGCCTCTACCTAGGAACTCTGTAATGTACACCCAGGCCTCTGCACCACCCACCTCAGCTTCCTGTAATCCTATATTGTCCCCACACTGACTATTGTGCCACTTGTTTCTTATTACCCCTTCCAGTTGCTTTTGCAGGACATGAGCATGCAGCCGGTCGATGCTTGTGCTCTGTGCATGCATATAGATCGCAGTGTATGTGCATGATTCAGCTGCTGTGAATGGCAAGCAATCCCAGTGAGCACTTACAACCAGCAGACATTGATTGACATGAAGTGACCATTTGTGGGTGGTGACTCAGAGAAGCGCAGGCATTCCTGTGTGTTTGAACATCGTTACATGGGAGCGTGCATAATTAAGTTCTTGTTCTGTTTCATATGGGGCTAAATGAGATGTTCTATTTCTTTATCTAGTATATTGAGTTCCTGTGTTTGTGTGTTCACTAGTAGGTTTAGTAATTGTAGGGAACAATCTAATAGAATTTGGTCCCATTGGTTCATGAACTTGTTGTTGTCTTGATGATGTGCTGGTGCCTTTTTAATTTTGAGGCCCTTGGGGATTACTTTGCTTTGTAGATACCATGTGAGGGTTTCTGTGTCCCACCATAATCTATTTTCCTTGGTAATTGTTTTCTCAAATACGGTGTAAGTTTTAAAGAATCTGTGGGTATCTGTTGTATAGTTTTTATTCCCTGCTAGTTGTGAGAATAGAGTCTCTGCTCTCTGTACTCTGGTGTTTTTGATGTTGAGCATCCCCATCTATCTGTAGAAGTCGTGAGTCCTTGCGGAAGGTGTTAAAGACACTAGGAAATGCAGTACACAAAAAATATAAACACTGCACACTGGGGTTCCAACTGTGAGGTGGGATGTGCTGCTGAATGAGCGGGGTGTCTATCCTCCCAGTAATAACAAGTATATACAATCTCAATGTATTCAGCGCACTATCCCTATGAAAAATGACTGTATAACAAATGTGAAATGGTGTCAATAATAAGGGATTTATTGTTGTTGACACTTTTAAAACATGCATATGCGTGTATATTGATTGAGGCTATTTAGGTCCTCCTCCTAGGGTGGGTAGGATGAAATGGAGCCTATAAGGTAAATTGCTGTCCATATGGTAGATGTGGAGTGTGTGTGGAAATAGTCACTGTCTCTGTAGACAACGCGGCGTCCCACTGTTGTCTTATGGTATAGTCTCTGTGTGGCTAGATGTGGTGATGCCCGGGTGTTCTTCAATACAGGCCGGACACCACTGGGGCTGTGGGGCTCGGTATCTGGACTAGTAGGTCTGAGCTGTGTCCAGACCCGGGTGTCCTCTATTGAAAGGGGAGACCCCGGGATCTCAGCATGTAGCCTGACGCTGCTGTCTATGGGGAGGGGAGAGCCGGTCTGTGACCTCTGATGGTCTCAACCTGGCTGACCCCTCCACTAAAGATGCCTCACCTTCCACGCGCCGCCTGTAGTGGCTGGATCCCTCCTGAACCTGTCCTCTCGTCCACTCCCTTCTTGCTTGGCATTCCTGGGCTGTGTGGCTGTTGGATCCTTCACCGTCTGCGTCGTGCTGCTACTTCCGCAGCAGGTGATGCGGGCTGTGTCACGTGACTGAGTCCGTCTGCAGGCTTGGTGGCTAATAGCGCTGCAGTGTTACAGACTCTGTATAGGAACAGCAAGTCTAAGTTGGGAAAATAAATCAATAGGATCTGGTACATCTGGGTGTATACTGGGATGACTGGATGTGGGGTGTTTAGATATGTGTACTTTTGAGTAGTCAAGATACCTTTGTTAAGCCCCTCCTGGAGGAGGTTCCTTAATTCCAACTGAAATTCTTTTGTCGGATCATGTTTCAATTGTTGGTATGTGGTGTTGTCCTGTAAGATTTTATTAGCCTCAGTGATGTAATCCTCCTTATTCATGATCACTATGCCTCCCCCCTTATCTGCAGGCTTGATTATTAGATCTTTATTTTCCTTGAGGTCTTTTAATGCTTGTAATTGTTTTTTTGTTTTGCTGTGAACGCTTCGGTTTTTGTTTGCTTAGTCTGTCCAAGTCTTTTTCAACCATGCTGGTGTAAGTGGTGATGTAATTACCTGACATATATGTTGGATTTTAATCCGTATGATGGTATTTGTCATTCACAGGTTTATGTTGTAACGTTGGTATTTTTTGAAAATATTTCTTGAGTGTTAATTTCCTGGCAAATTTATGGATATCTAGATATGTATTGAATTGTTTATTTTGGTGGTTGGGGCGAATTTTAGGCCTTTGTCTAGCACTGCTATGTGGTCTTCATCTAATGGAGTGCTGCTCAAATTGAATATTCCTAACCCTTTGATCTGTTCTACTCTCTTGGGTCGTGTCTTTTTGCTTCCCTCCCCTCCTCTACAGCCCCGTCTAGTTTTCTTTTTTGTGATTTGTTCATTGTTGTGGTTGGTGTTGATGGGTGGCTTGGTCCTAAAAAATGATCTGGATATGTTTCTGAGTTTGTAATTGTAATCTCCTTGCCAATATTGGTGATGTTTTGTATATTGGTTGATTGATAGATATTATCATATCGTTGGTCTGTTATAGTTATGTGAACTGCTATTATGTGTACTGATGTTCAGGAGTTCTGGTGCTATGTCAAACCATCCTTGTTCCAATGATTGTCTAGCCAGATCTAAGTTGTCCTCTTCTTCCTCAATGTCATGTATGGAAAATGAATGGTCACTGTCTGTAGAGGTATTATGATCCTCAGATGTTGTCGGTGAGTTGTATTGTTTGTTGCTATTATCTAGTGTTTTGTTAGAATGAATTTTGGTCATGTATTCCTGATATGTAAGGTTTAGACTTCTGTAAATGGGAGTGTTGTTAATAGGGCCACCTGTGTATTTGATTCTTTTGCCTGATGGTTAATGATTTTTTCCTACAGACCTAATATGTTTGTCTAGTATCTTGTGTGGCTTCAGTGATTTTTTTGGAAATATGGTACTTGTCTCTTAATATTTTGTCTATCTTTGTGGATATCAGTTTGTCTTCCCCTTTGCGTATTTTGTTTAAGGTTAGTTCTATGAGTGCTCTGTGTTCTTGTTCTGTTTCTTATGGGGCTAATTGAGTTGTTCTATTTCTTTATCTAGTATATTGAGTTCCTGTGTTTGTGTGTTCACTAGTAGGTTTAGTAATTGTAGGGAACAATCTAATAGAATTTGGTCCCATTGGTTCATGAACTTGTTGTTGTCTTGATGATGTGCTGGTGCCTTTTTAATTTTGAGGCCCTTGGGGATTACTTTGTTTTGTAGATACCATGTGAGGGTTTCTGTGTCCCACCATAATCTATTTTCCTTGGTAATTGTTTTCTCAAATAGGGTTTAAGTGTTAAAGTAACTGTGGGTATCTGTTGTATAGTTTTTATTCCCTGCTAGTTGTGAGAATAGAGTCTCTGCTCTCTGTACTCTGGTGTTTTTGATGTTGAGTATCCCCATCTATCTGTAGAAGTCGTGAGTCCTTGCGGCAGGTGTTAAAGACACTAGGAAATGCAGTACACAAAAAATATAAACACTGCACACTGGGGTTCCAACTGTGAGGTGGGATGTGCTGCTGAATGAGCGGGGTGTCTATCCTCCCAGTAATAACAAGTATATACAATCTCAATGTATTCAGCGCACTATCCCTATGAAAAATGATTGTATAACAAATGTGAAATGGTGTCAATAATAAGGGATTTATTGTTGTTGACACTTTTAAAACATGCATATGCGTGTATATTGACTGAGGCTATTTAGATCCTCCTCCTGGGGTGGGTAGGATGAAATGGAGCCTATAGGGTTACTTGCTGTCCATATGGTAGATTTGGAGTGTGTGTGGAAATAGTCACTGTCTCTGTAGACAACGCGGCGTCCCACTGTTGTCTTATGGTATAGTCTCTGTGTGGCTAGATGTGGTGATGCCCGGGTGTTCTTCAATACAGGCCGGAGACCACTGGGGCTGTGGGGCTCGGTATCTGGACTAGTAGGTCTGAGCTGTGTCCAGACCCGGTTGTCCTCTCTTGAAAGGGGAGACCCCGGGATCTCAGCATGTAGCCTGACGCTGCTGTCTATGGGGAGGGGAGAGCCGGTCTGTGACCTCTGATGGTCTCAACCTGGCTGACCCCTCCACTAAAGATGCCTCACCTTCCACGCGCCGCCTGTAGTGGCTGGATCCCTCCTGAACCTGTCCTCTCATCCACTCCCTTCTTGCTTGGCTTTCCTGGGCTGTGTGGCTGTTGGATCCTTCACCGTCTGCGTCGTGCTGCTACTTCCGCATCAGGTGATGCGGGCTGTGTCACGTGACTGAGTCCGTCTGCAGGCTTGGTGGCTAATAGCGCTGCAGTGTTACAGACTCTGTATAGGAACAGCAAGTCTAAGTTGGGAAAATAAATCAATAGGATCTGGTACATCTGGGTGTATACTGGGATGACTGGATGTGGGGTGTTTAGATATGTGTACTTTTGAGTAGTCAAGATACCTTTGTTAAGCCCCTCCTGGAGGAGGTTCCTTAATTCTAACTGAAATTCTTTTGTCGGATCATGTTTCAATTGTTGGTATGTGGTATTGTCCTGTAAGATTTTATTAGCCTCAGTGATGTAATCCTCCTTATTCATGATCACTATGCCTCCCCCCTTATCTGCAGGCTTGATTATTAGATCTTTATTTTCCTTGAGGTCTTTTAATGCTTGTAATTGTTTTTTTGTTTTGCTGTGAACGCTTCGGTTTTTGTTTGCTTAGTCTGTCCAAGTCTTTTTCAACCATGCTGGTGTAAGTGGTGATGTAATTACCTGACATATATGTTGGATTTTAATCCGTATGATGGTATTTGTCATTCACAGGTTTATGTTGTAACGTTGGTATTTTTTGAAAATATTTCTTGAGTGTTAATTTCCTGGCAAATTTATGGATATCTAGATATGTATTGAATTGTTTATTTTGGTGGTTGGGGCAAATTTTAGGCCTTTGTCTAGTACTGCTATGTGGTCTTCATCTAATGGAGTGCTGCTCAAATTGAATATTCCTAACCCTTTGATCTGTTCTACTCTCTTGGGTCGTGTCTTTTTGCTTCCCTCCCCTCCTCTACAGCCCCGTCTAGTTTTCTTTTTTGTGATTTGTTCATTGTTGTGGTTGGTGTTGATGGGTGGCTTGGTCCTAAAAAATGATCTGGACATGTTTCTGAGTTTGTAATTGTAATCTCCTTGCCAATATTGGTGATGTTTTGTATATTGGTTGATTGATAGATATTATCATATCGTTGGTCTGTGTCTAAATTGGATATTTGTGTTGTGGAACTGTTATAGTTATGTGAACTGCTATTATGTGTACTGATGTTCAGCAGTTCTGGTGCTATGTCAAACCATCCTTGTTCCAATGATTGTCTAGCCAGATCTAAGTTGTCCTCTTCTTCCTCAATGTCATGTATGGAAAATGAATGGTCACTGTCTGTAGAGGTATTATGATCCTCAGATGTTGTCGGTGAGTTGTATTGTTTGTTGCTATTATCTAGTGTTTTGTTAGAATGAATTTTGGTCATGTATTCCTGATATGTAAGGTTTAGACTTCTGTAAATGGGAGTGTTGTTAATAGGGCCACCTGTGTATTTGATTCTTTTGCCTGATGGTTAATGATTTTTTCCTACAGACCTAATATGTTTGTCTAGTATCTTGTGTGGCTTCAGTGATTTTTTTGGAAATATGGTACTTGTCTCTTAATATTTTGTCTATCTTTGTGGATATCAGTTTGTCTTCCTCTTTGCGTATTTTGTTTAAGGTTAGTTCTATGAGTGCTCTGTGTTCTTGTTCTGTTTCGTATGGGGCTAATTGAGTTGTTCTATTTCTTTATCTAGTATATTGAGTTCCTGTGTTTGTGTGTTCACTAGTAGGTTTAGTAATTGTAGGGAACAATCTAATAGAATTTGGTCCCATTGGTTCATGAACTTGTTGTTGTCTTGATGATGTGCTGGTGCCTTTTTAATTTTGAGGCCCTTGGGGATTACTTTGTTTTGTAGATACCATGTGAGGGTTTCTGTGTCCCACCATAATCTATTTTCCTTGGTAATTGTTTTCTCAAATAGGGTTTAAGTGTTAAAGAAACTGTGGGTATCTGTTGTATAGTTTTTATTCCCTGCTAGTTGTGAGAATAGAGTCTCTGCTCTCTGTACTCTGGTGTTTTTGATGTTGAGTATCCCCATCTATCTGTAGAAGTCGTGAGTCCTTGCGGCAGGTGTTAAAGACACTAGGAAATGCAGTACACAAAAAATATAAACACTGCACACTGGGGTTCCAACTGTGAGGTGGGATGTGCTGCTGAATGAGCGGGGTGTCTATCCTCCCAGTAATAACAAGTATATACAATCTCAATGTATTCAGCGCACTATCCCTATGAAAAATGATTGTATAACAAATGTGAAATGGTGTCAATAATAAGGGATTTATTGTTGTTGACACTTTTAAAACATGCATATGCGTGTATATTGACTGAGGCTATTTAGATCCTCCTCCTGGGGTGGGTAGGATGAAATGGAGCCTATATGGTTACTTGCTGTCCATATGGTAGATGTGGAGTGTGTGTGGAAATAGTCACTGTCTCTGTAGACAACGCGGCGTCCCACTGTTGTCTTATGGTATAGTCTCTGTGTGGCTAGATGTGGTGATGCCCGGGTGTTCTTCAATACAGGCCGGAGACCACTGGGGCTGTGGGGCTCGGTATCTGGACTAGTAGGTCTGAGCTGTGTCCAGACCCGGGTGTCCTCTCTTGAAAGGGGAGACCCCGGGATTTCAGCATGTAGCCTGACGCTGCTGTCTATGGGGAGGGGAGAGCCGGTCTGTGACCTCTGATGGTCTCAACCTGGCTGACCCCTCCACTAAAGATGCCTCACCTTCCACGCGCCGCCTGTAGTGGATGGATCCCTCCTGAACCTGTCCTCTCATCCGCGCACTTCTTGCTTGGTGTTCCTGGGCTGTGTGGCTGTTGGATCCTGCTCCGTCTGCGTCGTGCTGCTACTTCCGCATCAGGTGATGTGGGCTGTGTCACGTGACTGGGTCTGTCTGCAGGCTTGGTTGCTAATAGCGCTGCAGTGTTGCAGACTCTGTATAGGAACAGCAAGTCTAAGTTGGGAAAATAAATCAATAAGATCTGGTACATCTGGGTGTTTACTCCAATGCGTTTCTACCCCTTAGGGTCTTCCTCTGGGAGATAGGTATATGTAATGAATGTCCAGCAGGGTGATGGGTCCCCGCCTCTGTTTGTGATAGGTGGATATCCAATTAGACTATTAGTTAATGTGACTGTCAGAGGTCTAGATGGTGACAGGAAGTTTAGCAGTGTATGCAGCAGTTCATGGTCAATCACAACTGTGCAAATGGGTCCGATGTTACTCGATGTTACCAATGTTTTGGCGGACTTGCAGATGCATATAATGCGAAGTGGGCGGCTTTATACAGTGGTGGGTGTCATGCTTTAGTGCTGCGGTTGCCGTGCAATTGCATTCATTAGCATATTTTCGCAGCGAGTGGGTGCATGCGAATGAAGCCCTGCGAACCAACCTGAATCAGGCCCATAGTCCCCTACCATATGTGTCATGTCTGTCCATTTTACTCCTGTGCCTCTGTCATGTCCTATACTGAATTGACTGAGCTGTATATCTGTTTTTGTTATGCCGCATCCCTCATCTCATTCTGCATGACAGTCAGTGGCATAACTAGGGTATTTGGAGCCCAGGGCAAGATGAAAAATGGAGCCCATCCACTCCCCTATGTGCGTGCCCCCCCAAAAAGGCATCCATTTTCTGGTGACCACAAGGGGCATGGTCACTGGAAAATGGGGCATGTCAACAAGACACCCCACCTTTCTTGTCACTTTGGGAATATTCCTTTCCATTCCATATTCACCTTAATGCATGGAGTAGTAGTGCCCCTCTTGCAATGCCCACTGTAGTAGTGCCCCTTATGCAATGTCCCCAGTAGCAGTGCCCCATCTAGTAGTGCCCTTTATACAGTGCCCCCAGTAGTGCTCTTTATACAGTGCCTCCAATAGTGCACCCTTATACAGTGCCCCTTATGAAGTGTCCCCAGTAGTGTACCCTTATACTTTGCCCCCCTATGCAGTGCCCCTTATACAGTCCCTCCCTATGCAGTGCCCCCTGTAGTCGTCCCTCTTATGCAGGCCCCCAGTAGTGTCCCTTATACAGTACCCCCAGTAGTGGTTGCATTTATGCAGGCCCCCAGTAGTGTCCCTTATATAGTACCCCCAGTAGTGGTTGCATTTATGCAGGCCCCCAGTAGTGCCCCTTATACAGTGCCTCTAGTAGTGATCTCCATGATGAAGTGCCCGCAGTAGTGATGTCTCCTATGCAGTGCCTCTTATACAGTGCCCCTCATGGTGGTCCTCCCTATTCAGTGCACTCAGTAGTGATACAGTGCCCCCAGCCAGTAGTGCATAACACACACAGACACACACAGACATTCATACACAAAACACTGACTTACCTGACTCCCCACTCCTGATGCGCCCGCCAATGTCTGCTCCTCTGTCCTCCTGATCGGTCCCGCTCAGTACTATGGGAGAGATGTCATGGTGTCTATCCCATTGTCCACTGACTGACTAGGATGTACTTGTACAGTGGTCGGCAGCACCCCCCCCCCCCCCACGCCGCTGGTCCCATGGCGCCCACGGCACGAGGCCTGGCGGCCCTGCCTTAGTTACACCGCTGATGACTGTTATCTTTATGTCTTTCTGCAATCCATGTCCTATGCAGAATTCATTTGCCATGTGATTTTCTTGAAATAGCATCCATTCATTTTTATTCTACCTATTTCTATTTTCTATTTTTCATGTACAGAATTTTCTCATCCTATAAGCCCCATATCATGTAATGTTAAAGTATTAATCCTTTGTACACTATGATTATCTGTTGTGTAGTGTACTATTCAATTCTGATATTGTTTATGTTTTATCTCTGTATGGCACTGTAGATAATTTGTTGTACCTTAATTAATAAATAAATAATGATTAAAATAACAGGGTTCCCAAACTTTTGCACATGCCAGATTTATACTTTTTCTTTCAATTTGATAAATAATAATGTGTTTTTAAATGTTCAGCAATTCAGCAATATCTACAGTATGTTTTTTTCTTATTTGATTCATGCTGGTAGACAAGATGGATCAAAATTTTGCATACAATTTTATATGTACAGTTGACCTGTAGCCACAAAATCTTTGAACCCACTTGTGACCATGCCAAGCTGGGATATCCCTGACATGGTTGCATCTAATGCGACCATGTCAGATACACCACACAGCTGCAGGAAGGTAGACTTCCAGCACACGCCAGACTAGGATTTTCCACCTGTGGCTGCAGGAAGGCAACCCGCAGCCCGAGCTCATGAAGCTCAGAGTAGCCTTGGACAGCTTGTGCTTCAGGTGATACATTTTATCAGTTAAGATTTATGAGCAGCACTGATAGCTACACTGTCTTATGAACACCAATTGCATTTGGGAATTATGTGTTTCTATAGGGATACGGTCAATATCCCGGCAAAGTGGATGCCGGCATTCTGACCCCCGGCATCCCGAAGGTAAGCAGCAGGGTTAGGGGGAGGGTTAAAGGTTAGGGTTAGGCACTAGGGGAGAGGTTAGGTTTAGGCACTGGGGAGGGAGGGTTAGGGATAGGGGGAGGGTTAGTATTCCTACTGACAGGTGTTGGTATCCTTACCCTGTCAGGATGCCAGCATCAGGATTTTGACCTCTGGGATCCTGAGCGCCGGCATCCCATACCCAACCCATTTCTATATGTGTGTTTTGTATTTATGCTATTATCTTGCAGCAATTTAACTATTTTATGCTTTTTATTTTGCGGAATAAATGTTTATTCGGGTTGGGTATTTGAGACCGGTAGTTGGGATGCCGGCTGTCAAAAGACCCACAGCGGCATCCCGATGTTGAGAATCCCGACAAAGGCTCAGTAAGTATACTAACCATCCCCCCTTCACCCCCTAACCCTAACCCTCCCTTCTTGCATCCTAATCCTGTCCCCCCTGCACTCTTACCCTCCCAGTTAGTGCCTAAACCTAACCCTCCCTGGGGTCAGGCTCCGGCCACACTCCTGATCACACTTCCCCCTTAGTGCCTAACTCTAACCTCCTGGGGGTGCCTAAAACTAACCCCCCGCTTCCCGCAGCCTAACCCTAACCTCCCCCCTCCCGCAGCCTAACCCTAACCCACCCATGTTGCCTAAACCTAACCCTCTCCCCCAGCGGCTACAAGCTAACTCGGCCCACTATACTTACATTCGGGATGCCGGCTGTTGGGATTCTGGTGTCGACATCTCAACTGATGTCAAGATTGGTGTTCTGGCCATGGGTCAGGATTCCAGGGCCAGTATTTCGACCACTGACATCCCGTGTGGTGGTAAACTGACTACATCCCATTTTTTTCTATTGTGCACTCCTGACTCCTATTTTTGTACAGATACAGGTCAGCACAACCTGAATTTCTCTTGTTATACTACTGGTATCAGGTCCAGATGGTGTGCAAGTACCAGCGAACAGTGTGGTTCCTGGAAAGACAGTTGTTAATGGTGAGAAACATCCCCACCATAGGTTTGTATAGGGCTATCAGTAGGGGAGAGTGGGTTCATAACAGATCTGATATAAGTTTCACTGACTAATGACTCATGTAGTTTATTTGCTAAGATGCCCATGTAATTTGGCATATGCCTGGATAATGATGCAGAGAAAGCATGGCCAACCACCTCAGTCATCCATCAAGCTTTCATCTGGACAAGACTGTTGTCAATCGTTTCTTACAGTTTGGATACCAAACTGCATCATGAAATGTCAGGACTTGACTGAGGGTCTGATTCAGTAAGGATCGCAATTGCAAACGCAGTTGCAATTTCATACGGGACACAGCTGTAAAAATATGCTAATGCCTGCCAAAACACAGCCTGCATAAATATGCCATCTGCTGCCTTATCATATCTGCCCAATCTCGCTCTTCTTCATCAACATTGGTACCATCGAAGCACATTGCAGCTGCAGATATTGAAAGTAACGTTGTATGCAGAGAGCTGTCATGCTGCGTATGCAATCGCAGTGGCTAATTTATGGATGCCCAAGCTACAGCATTCAAATGGACAGGCACGCCTGACCACTCGCCCATCACCACCCCCAAACGCTCACAGCCTGTCACTCACTCTGCTTTGGACTCCTCTGAGCATCCATAATCACAGTGCTGTCACAGTGCATGCAAAATAACTTAAAAAAATGTTTATTAACCACTTAACTGACAAATTCTTTTTCCAAAAACCGCTCCAAAATTGTCGGTTTCTTTTATGATTGAATTAGGTCAAGAACATAATTTTAAACTTATCCATCACTATTTTATTTGAAAATTTTATTTTTTTTTAAAACCCAGTATACCATAAAAATAGCAATTTTTATGTTATACTGTAGTGATGGCCATTGACAGCTGTACCATTGATGGTTCAACCATCGTTAGAAGCCATCAATTGTTTAGCGATTGGGCAAGATCTGTGTAGACCACAATTGTCGATGTTTCCTAAACATCAATTGATAGCTACCATCGATGGTGCAACATTGATGGCCACCAGCAATGGCAAACCACTTGTTTTCAGTCAGACCATCAATGTTTGCAAACCATCGATAGTTGGTTGACATCCCTAAACAGAGGCTCTGCGATATCTATCGAAAACATATATATATATATATATATATATATATATCTATCCACATACATATATAGAACATATATATATATATATATATATATCCACATATATATATATACGTATATATATATATATATATATATATATATATAGTTAGATTTCCTATGTGGAAGGATGCACTCTGTTTTTAAAAAAAAAATGTATTTATCTTCAGACATCATATTGAAACTAACAAAATCTTGTTTTCATGGTCGACGTTTCGGTACAATCATGTACCTTTCTCAAGACCTCAATTCGACAAGATAATAAACAACAAACACTGGGGACCGCAAATAACAATATCTGTGAAACATGAAAAGAAACATATGATAATCTGTCTATCAGGTTCCCAAACGTCAATAATTCACCACCATGCCATTAATCACCCATGTGTGAACAATATACCCTCATGAATATATCTATTGATGAGTGCACTATCTACATGCAGCCTGACACCATAATACACCTGTGGAGAGACAGCATATCTGTGCTCCATTAAACCAGAGCATAAACATATTAAGGATAATCTGAATGTTGAATACATATATTATTAAAACTCACACCTGTATACAAAAATACCACTCTAGCTACAGAGACTGCCACGCATGTAAAACCAATTTCAGTGGTGAAGAAAATACTTAATTACCTCGATACAAATTCACGGAGTATGGCCAGACATAAAAGATCCATAGAGGAACATTATAACCTGTAGAATGGTAACCATAATGGTATCAATGGCACAATGTGAACCTGGACTATAGCTACTAGCATTGTAAACGCAGGCTTACCTGTAATCATATATCTGAAGGAAAGGCATAACTTCCGCGCGGCTCATAGCGTGTCGAGGCTCCAATCTACCCCCACTATACTGGTGACATAACGCTCAGTTGCGGCTAAAAGGCCGCCAGACCGAATGTGTGCGTGTTCTAAGGATCCGCTTCGGCGTGTCACGGTGACACGCAAGCCAAACGGCGGTATCCAGGTGACGCACATGTGAGATCAACATTGTCAAATAGACCCAGCGTATACCGGCAGCAAACTCACGTTATATGTCAGCACACCAAATAGCAAATACGTATAACCAAAGTTTCTACTCCAGCTCAAACCGGCAACAATGCACATATAGTCAGACGTTATAGGAACCTGATAGGACTAAAATTGGGGTATCAATTAAAGCGATTTTTTAAAGAAATTTGACAAATCACTTAACAGTTAATGAGATCTTACATATATACCATACACTGCTTAAAGACATATAGGCCCTCATTCAGAGCCGCTCGTTAGCAGCAGTACGCTCGTTGCGTTCCAATGTTGAGAAACCACGCATGCGTCGGTGTTACACTGCGCATGTGCGTATGGCAGTTTGCGAGCTTTTTTTCTCTCGTTCGGCAAATTGCGAGCAGGAAGTGACATGTCAAATGTGATTGACAGAACAGGCCGGTTTTGGGTGTTGACGGGGGTGGAGATGGGAAAACGCAGGCGTGGCGAGGCGTTTTTTGGACGTACATAAATTAGCTCATACGAACGTCAAATGTGTTCGTACCAAGTCATAAGTCACTGGCTGATCCTCTTTCCGTTCAAACTGCTCGCACAGCTTGGGGTCTGGATTACTCGACCACAATGGCGATGGCCTTGTCCTCTGGTCCGGGCCTCCTCGATGTTTCATCGATTTGTCACGGCTTCTCAGAAAAACAATCAACTTTGGATTGCAAACCAGCTTGTAATGTGTTTTTTTTTTCTTTCTTTGGGATAGCACAAAACCGTACGCAGCTGAAAATCTCAGTTGCTAATTTCAGGATTACACAATCAATTAGCGTTTTTTTGAAGGAATGTTTTTTTCAATTTTGTTAGTGTTTTGTGATATTGTAACAATATTGTCATCATGTTTGTGTGTATTGTAACCTTTTGCATTGTGCTGGAGATTTTTTTTTTTTTTTTAACAAAGTGTTCCTTAAAGAAACATTTATTTTTAACCCTTTTTTTATGTTTTTTTTTTTAAAGATAAGATTTTGTTTTTGCCTTGTGGTACAGGATTAACTATAAACCATTTTTCAAATAATGTCACAATACAGTTGAAAACATTTTTTTTATTTTATTTTCGCAACACATTTTTGAACAAATCATGTGCATTTTGCCTTAAAAGTTTGGGGTCATTGTTACCCACTAATATTTGGTACATTTGTCTTTTAAAAAAAACAATTTTGGCCAAAAAAACAAACAAAAAAAAAAAAAAATTCACAAGAAAGGAGAGGGAAGTTTTGGCCAGAAAGGAATATGGGGCAAGCACAGAAGGAGTGTGGGAAAAGTAGCCAGTGCTGTCATCGTTTCTTTCCCCATTTGGCTGGGGTAGGGTGGGCGCCAGACCGGATCCGGGATGTCCTCTGGCTGGCCTGTCCAGAGGCAGATGTTGTGGCCTCTGGACTAGGCACAGGGCTAGGCACATTTGGAGGAATGGCTGTACTGGTTCCTCCCCTGCAGAGCCAGCAGAAATTCTGTGGCCAAGGCTCCCCTCTGGAGCAGACTCATCTGCCTGTGTCTCTGTGAGAAAAAAGAGAAAAGAGGAACATTACAATCTACATATTGTCACAATAACATTTCAGAGTTGGTTACATCACAACATTTACCTGGGACAACATGAGGAGCCGCAAAGTCTGGCATGTCCGTATCCATGTTGGACACGCCAAACACCTCCACATCCTGCACACACCCCTGTGCCATCTCTTCCAAATCATTAAACTCCAATGACACAGGGGTGGGACCCCCACCTGTCCCCCTTGCATGCCTAGCCCTGTCAGCCATTTTTTGCTTCAGGCGATATTTGAAGTCTTGCCATCTGTGGGTGAAAAAGTAGGCATTATTCCTGCATTATTTGACCCTTTTTATTTGTGTTGGTCAAGTTTTTACTTACCGGCGTTTGACATCCCGGGCTAGACGGACATAATCACCCACCCTATTGACAGCACTGGCTATCTCCTCCCACATTCTCCACTTCCGGCTTACACCCATATTCCTGTCTGCCTGTGGCAGGATGTCCACACACTTCTGAACCAAAACCTCCATCTCCTATCTTGTGAATTGTGGCTGCCTTTTCTTTTTGCCAGCTTTGGCCGGAATACTGGGCCCAGCAGCCTCTTCCATGTCATCCTCAACACCTATTTACATCAAATTATTGTTAAGTTAGATGTCAATCTTTCACTATATTCTGCTTCTAAATAAGCCTTGATTTGAAATGTGAGAAATACTTACCAGCCGCCTCTTGGCCATTGTTTGGCTGGTCTGTAGCCATTTTTCAAGCCAAAACAAGAACTACACCAGACCGTTTGTTTTTTGTCGTGACGTATTTATACATGCGTCCTTATTATTCGGCCGCATCATTGATTGATGATCCGTCCTTAATTTGAGCGGGAAAAAAAACACTATTTATGGCTTTTGGCGACTCGACTCGAGGTGGCGGGTGTTGTTTGTTGGAGGTTACGTTGGTCGGAGTGGATTGTTGGCGGGAGTTGTATTTGGAGGTGGTTTGGAATTTGTTAGAGGCATTTTTTTTGGGTTTAACTTTCCGTTCGCATTTTTTGGTGTGGTTCTTTTAGTTGTGGTGTATTTTTTGGGTAAGTTTTTTCCCGTCCTCCTTTTGTAAAATATGGCTCTCCTTTTTGTTTGGTTTTGGTCCAAAAATAATTGTTTATTTAATTTTTTCTTTTGTAGGTTTATTTTGGCTCTGCCCCAATGACCTTTTTGTTCTGTGACTTCTATATCGTGTATTGGTAAGTTTGGATTTTAACTTGTTTGTTAAATGTTCATGACTTGTTTTTCGCATCTTTTGGGGACATTACTGATTTCTTCTGGGTTTTTGGGGATGTGAAAACTGCGAACTATTTAGCGCACTTTTGTAGGCTTGATTTCCCTTGTTAAATTGCGAAATATTTAGCGCACTTTTGTAGGCTTGATTTCCCTTGTTAAATTGCGAAATATTTAGCGCACTTTTGTAGGCTTGATTTCTCTTGTTAAAATGCGAAATATTTAGCTTTCGCAATCTGGGTTGTTTTTTGGGGGCCAAATTGTGGAAGTCGTCGCAATGTCGGTTTGCTCTTTGTAGAAATGTGTGTTTTTGTGCCTTTACAAAAATCAAGCTCACAAAATGGACACCCCAAAATCTGTCCTTTTTATGGTCTGTTGAAATGTAGGTTTTGGAAATCATGACAATACCCCGGCATGTAAGCATCTTTGGATTGTATCGTAAAGATAAGTATTTTTCAGTCATTTTTTGGGTCAACATACCTTAACTTCAATTCTTACCATTTCAGGTTGATGTTGGTCGTATTATTGTGGCCATGCTACCGGAAGCCGACCAACCTCAATCTCGTCCCAGGCGTAGGCATCATAGGTGTGCAAGGCCCCAGATATATAGAACACGTGTCACCCTTTTTGGAATGCCCAATGATGAGGTGTTAAGGCGATACCGTCTTCAGCCCCAAATCATCATAGACACTCTCTCATTAATAGAGAGTGATCTTGAGCGGCAAATTGACAGTCCTACAGTAATACCACCACTTACGCAATTTATGGCGGTGTTACATTTCTGTGCCTCAGGATCCTTTCAAACCACAGTGGGAATAGTTGCGGGAATCTCCCAATCCTCCTTTTCAAGGATCCTGAGGGCAGTGATGGAGGCCCTTTTCAAGCACCTCCATCATTTTATTAAAATGCCTTTGGATATGGGTTCCCTTAGTGTGGCCAAGGCCAATTTTTACCAAATAGCTGGCTTCCCACACATCATAGGGGTTGTGGATGGTACTCACATACCACTTCAGCCTCCAGCACGGCTGGAGGCCATTTTTAGGAACCAAAAACACTATCACTCACTGAATGTAATGGTGGTATGTGATGCCTCCCTCCAGATCCTGTCCCTGAATGCAAAATTACCTGGGAGTACACATGACTCATTCGTCATCCGGCAATCAGGGATTTGGCAAAAATGAACCAACCTACAAGCTGGTGATGCGTGGCTTCTGGGCAAGTGGAGACCTTTAGTAGATACCAATGCAAAGCTTGATACACAGTGATCCTGATGTTGTCACTTCTTTTTCACAGGAGACAGTGGCTACCCTTGCACGCCCTGGCTGCTCACTCCTTATTTGTCTCCCACACCAGGCCCACAAAGTGATTTTAATTCCACACTTACAGCCACCAGGCAAGTGGTGGAGCACTGTATCGGCCTTTTAAAAGGCCGATTCAGATGTCTCCACCGCTCTGGTGGCGAGCTCATGTATTTGCCGGATATGGTTTCGAAAATTGTGGTCCTGTGTGGGATATTTCACAACATCACCATAAGGAATGGTGTCCCAATGCAGCCAGAGGATGCCTTGCCTGAGGATGGCCCCCCCGAGGTTGGTCGGAGGTCAGTATGTGGGGGGGCCATACGCGATGATGTGGTGGCCAGATTCTTTAGGTAATTATTGACACAAAATAAGTTATTTGACACAATGTAGAAAGGTTATTATTTTGAAATCAAATTAATCGTTTTTTTATTTCCCATCTTGTTTTTTTTTTCAAAATATTTTGGAATGAAACGATGACTACTTCCTGCTCCCTAAAAATGACTTCATGTGGCCACATTGGATATATCTTCTGGACCCAATTTTGCAACGCCACATTTGTTGAATCATGTTGGCATGCTCATTCGTCAACCAGTTCTTGATTGTTTTTTTGCTTTTTTATTATGGTGTAGGCTGGATTTTTGAGTTTGTTATCACTGTGTGTATTGATTGTGACCCAACACTTTGTGTTTATTATTTATATTTAATAAATTTTTGAGTATTTTAAAAACATCATTTCTGTTCGACATTACAAGCAAGTGTAAGCTGGTTCACCCAAGGAAAAGTTGCTTAATGGCTAATCCTGTAATGTGTCAAATTGCTCATTATTTTACTATGCTTTGTGGGTTTAAACCAACACCAAAAGGTATTAGGTAGAATCAGTATGTTTTAGAATCTCGGCCTAAGCAGGTTTAAAAAAATATTTACAAAACCCAAAAATTTTAAAAAACACAAATGCTGGTAACTCTACAAACCTATTGTTAGTGTTAGGTGTTTCATGTGCCTGCTTTAAAAAATCAGCTTTACACAATCTTAGTTACATTAGTTTCAAATACTTGCTGCAATAGTCTACTTATGTAAGTTTAAAAAATCTAAGATTTTCAGACAAGGAATGAGACTGTATTCAAAATTAAAATGTTTATTGTTTAAAAATATTTGGAAAAAAAAATAAAAAATTAGTGCGCAGGATCCCCGACATTCTATCCAGGACCACCAGCAGGCCGATCACATGCCCCCTCAACATTTGGACACACCCGGCTAGCTCCGCCAAACGCCTCTGGTCCTCTGTGGGTTAGAAAATTGTGGTGCTTACTAAAATGAATCCTTAATTTATGATTCTAAAAAACTTCAAAAGCAATATCGACTTAGCAAAAAGTGACAATTGTTTTTCCAAATCCAAAAAAACACCAATTCATTTTTCCAACCAAAAACTAAAAAAACACCCCCAATAATAATAATAATAATAATAATAATAATAATAATAATAATAAAAAAAAAAAAACATTCTTGCTACCATAAACAAGAGATACAAGTATGAGTGTTTTGACATGTGTGATATGTGTATGGGGAAATCATCTGAGAAATTTATAAACAAAGAGATATATAACCAACCTTTTAAAATACTAAAAAAAGGAAAAGGCACAGACAAAGGATTACATCAACACATTAAAAATAAATAAAAAAAAGGATAAAAGGGAAACATACCGTTCAGAATGACGCCTGGACCAGGAACCACACCATCGTCCTCCTCAGAGGTGGGACAATTTCCTAAGGAGGTCGGCGGGGTTATTTCTGACTGTGGTGATGGGGTGGTCAAGAGAGGGGTGGGTTGAGGGGAGGGGGAATTTGGATTGATGGGAAATCTCCAAGAGGGAGGGGCGTCAGGGCAGGCTGGGGTGGAGGGGGAATTTTGGGAATTTTGGGGAGAGGAGGTTTGACTCGGAGTTGGGGAGAGGGGACGAGGGCGACGTCCTCGCAGGCGATGACGCTGTAGCCTTCGCTTGGCCCCTAGATGATGGATAACAAAATGAGGTTAGTTTTGAACATCGCCTTTCTAAACGCTAATTGGTTAACAAACAAAAAGGAAAACATGCACACGCAGATATGTGTGAAAAAAAGAAACAGGCCAAACAAGAAAACATGCACACGCAGATATGTGTGAAAAAAAGAAACAGGCCAAGCAAAAAAACATGCACACGCAGATAGGGGCGCAAATAAAAACATGATAACCAAACAAAACATAACTTACTTTCCGCTATACGCTGGCGAAAACATGCCAGCAAGCTGGGCGTCCGCCGTTGAAGGTCGGACCACCTGCGCTCCAGCTGTCTGATCTGTCGGCGCGAGCCGAAGGAACGCAGGCGGCGGCGAACCTCCGCATAGGCGGCACGCTTCTCCCGATTGCTGATGGGGGGAGGCTGGCTGGTGATACGCCGGTCCATCACCTCTGTCAGGATAATAAGCTCCCGCTTGGTGAATGCAGAGGCTCTCATGATGGCAATGGTGTATTTTTAAAAAAACTGTTTTAATAAAGACCAGAAAAAATTTTGGATTGGCTAATGTAGTTGGGAAATTAACAGGAACCATTCTATTGGTTAGTGTATGAGTCATGTGTTCTACAGGCAAAAAAAATCTATTGTGAGTTATGATAGGCTTGATGCAGTGACATGCGTAAGCTAATTTAAATAAAGAAATGAAACCAGTAAAATATGCGTGGGTAAAAACACGGAAAACAAATTGATAATTGGATCAAACATGTATTTTGGATAAAGAAAACCATTGTTTAAACCGTACGTATTCTGCGGGTAAACAAAAACACGGACAAGAGTAAAGTTTATTGAAAAAGAAAAAAAAAAGGATTTGAACACATGTGAAGAGCAATTAACCTAATTGATATATTGATTGGCATGATACGATTGAAGTAGGTAGGCTGAATGAACGAGCAGGTAATCGAAATCTGACAGGCCCACTTCCGGTTTGTACTTGTGCGTGCGTTCCCTGCAAGCCACATTGGGGATGTACGCTCGCTATTTGGCTCGCTCGTTAGCTAGAGGAGGGGTTGGGAGACTTTGGGGAGGAAGTTTAGCTGCGTACGAAATTACGAGCGAGCGCTTAAATTAACATATTTCGGCACGTACGCCGAACGTACGAACGGCCACTTGCGTCCGGGTCTGAATCAGGGCCATAGTGCTAAATACCATTAATGAATTAGAAATTAGAACCCCGAATAGCCAAATGTCTCAGAGTACTACCCTGTTGTACATATAATTAAAAATTGAACAGAAATAAAGTACCCACTAGACTTCTCTAGTCTTTACTAAGAAATATAATCAAACTGACCAATTAATTGTGTTATAGGAACTAACTCAATAATCATACTTAAATATTATAATAATCTTATTTGGACTCACAAGAACACACTTTGCGGGTTATATTAATTTAAACCTCTTGGTGTGACCGTGTCTAATTTATGGATCCAAAAGCTTTCACGTCTTTTTAGACTTAAGAGCCTGTCACAACCTACTTGGGGAGGAATCCAATCAATTAATTTACATCTTAAGTCTGCCGCTTGGTGAGATTTTTCAAAAAAATGTCTGGCCACCGGTTTATCACTTTTACCAGTATGTAGGGCTGCCCTAATGGAGGCTCGATGATTTGCCATCCTGTCCCTAAAACGACGTGTCGTAAGGCCTACATAATATAGGCCACAAGGGCAAATCAAAATGTAGATTAGATGATCTAATGCACAATGTAACCTATACTTAATGGCAATCTTACTACCTGAATGAGGGTGAGGGAAAGAAGGACCCACTATCATGGAGGTGCAGGTTATGCAACTGCCACATGAATAACTTCCTGGTCTTGATAGAAACAGATCAGATTGTTGAATTTGTAAATAAACCTTTTAATACATTCCTGCCTATAAACCTCTAAGATTCACCTGCCTAGAACCTCTAAGACAAAACCTGCCTATAAACCTCTAAACACAACGCTAATTGCGTACGCAGTATGACCGCAAATAAAGACAGGAGTGGAATCTGTGGTTCCAACGCACAAATATTATTCAGGTAAAAGTACAGTCAGTTACACGCAATCTATACATACATAATTTAGGCGTAACAGGAAATAATACAGACCAAGTACGGTTATACATACGCTGCGCCTCTGGACCCAGAGATAGACTTCTGACTAGATATCCTCAGTTCACCCAAAATTCAGCATGAACTGCCAAACCAGTGTTTGGACACGTGTATTTATTCCCCCCCCAGACTGAAACAGGGCAAAGGGAGAACTTCCTGCTGATCTCATTGGTTCCCAGAGGAGAAGCATATGTAACGACACATTTAACAGGTTTGTTTCAAATAGACTTTCCCTGCCTCTAACAGCTGGAGTCTTTCTGGTAACGCCTCCTTTAGCATCCTAACAGTTGAATCTAAAATATACATTTTGGTTGCTTGTAGGTTCTGCGGTCCATAACTCGAGAATGCATAATGCGATCTCCTCACCGATAGCACCGGAAAACTGTGGAAAGAGTATGCATCAGAACAACTCCAAGAATGACATGTTTATCTTGTATAATTCCTTAGTTAACAAATATCTTTATTTCTTAGCATTTAAACTAACTTAACCAACTTGAATCATACAATTTGATGCTAATGGAACCTTGTGTGCGAATATGTAGTGTGTGGGTATTCGGGGTTTGGTATAAGGACGCTAGTTATTAATGGGTGAGATTTAAGTGCATAATCTCTCATACACGAAGTGAACATCCAGCAGTGTGGATGGCTGAGGGTTGTAATTCTACATGCCCTCTGTCAGCAGGCCCCCACCTGCTGTGTTCAAAGGAAAACAAAACCTCTTTTGTTCTCACAGACTCTTGTGTGAAATGCAAATGTATTATCACCTCAAACTGTGGGATTTGGAGCCATCTTGTCTAGGATTCAGGCAAATCCAATTGTGTAGATATTATATTACAATTGCCACAACTATACTTTATCTGCATCCAGGGATTCCCAATTTGTATGTAAAAATACCCATTGTCTCTTCTTATTTACTTCTACTCAGACAGCTGGTTTTTCCCGTTGCCCTTGGTAGGTAAACAAAAACATTGCCATCTTTTCTTAGCTCCTGGGTTATAACTTGAATTAATGCTGACCACACAAAATGGTGCCTTGCGATCTAATTTCCAAAATGGAGTCTTGCGGCCATTCGCAAGATGGCGTCGCTGCAATTAAATTTTAAACTGAACTTGTCTCACTCAATTATTCAACTTCGACAGTCCACTCTTTGATAGCAAACAACATGCTATCACAATCTGCTATTTGAATCTGTTTAGCCATGCATGAGAATATACCGTTCAATGTTATTATGGTATGACACAGTATGGTCATTTGAACCATTCAGATAATGCGTCTCCGGGAGGGACATAAAACTGCCCTTATACGCACACCGCGGATCCTTAAGGGATCATGGGAAAGATGTGGGGATGCACCTATCCTATAAGGAGAGCCTTGAAAGGGGTTGGGACTGCATTACCTAAGATGACTTAAAACAACATAAACGTTATATCCATGCATGACCACTCAAACTCAGGCTACATTGTTATACACTACGTCATAACTCAGGATTGAAATACAGTTCTTCCTTATTATTATTCACATTTTCACAACAATTTACTGTACTGAAATTGGACCGGCACTCCCCTGATTTGGTATAGCACTCCTCCTCCTGACTCCACTCCATCAGCTCCGCCATCAGCTCACATCTCCATTATTGGTCCCCCATCACAGACACCGAGCATCCCCAAACAGATCATCATGACAAAAAAAATAAAACTCTGGAAAAAAAAAGAACTAGGATGACCACAGCAGACCACTCCATTGCTTGAAGCACTGATCTACACATTTCTTTAGCTCAGATATCTCACCGTCACCTTTTTAATCCTTACGGCACAAGCTCGCAATCGACAGGTCCACGTTATCGGCCTTGTCTCTGCCTTGTATCTCCACCGGTTGGTTAACCTCCCTATAGTGAGCGGAATGGATCCACGTATCTTCCCTGGCCACCCTTTGAGGATGCTGTATCGTCAGATACGGACCTTTCCACCGATCAGTCAAACAACCTGAGCTAAAAAAAATTTGGATCATAACAAATTCTTCCAGATTTGACATCATGACAGGTTGCATTAGACATGTTAGTTAATAACACTTCCAATTTTGGTTATTCTCATTCATCTTCGTGAGACCCTGCACAGTAACCTCATTATCAATTTTTCACATGAGGCTGCCTGTTTGGACAGTATCTCAAAGGGGGGCAAATAAAGGAAAAGACAGTCTGGGATAATCTTAGTGTTGTTACCCATCATCTTACGCATGTTCTTGAAAACGTCACCTGTAAAATAAGTCCCCCTATCACTTTTAATAATTCTATGGATATAGTATATGCATACAGGTTCTTGCAATTAAATCTTGTTATTAATAGCAACTGCTCTAAATAACCCTACGCTTTTCAATAAAAATTTAAACTGGTGAAAGACAATCAAGATACTTTCACCTACCTACGGACAAAATTTCTAGATGCGCCACGCTCACCTACGGACGAAATTTCTAGATGCGCCAAGCTCACCTACGGACAAAATTTCTAGATGCGCCACGCTCACCTACGGACGAAATTTCTAGATGCGCCACGCTCACCTATTATCTCTCAGCTCACAATCACACTTAGTGCGGCTCAACTACAATGCTCAAATTTTATTGAACACTGCAGTCACACTGAGAGCCGGTCCCTAACAAAAATAACAAACCATACACCTGCTCTGTGTACTGAATGGTAAGCTGCTTACCGAGCGGCTAGGCTAACCCTTGCACCTAGCCCTTAAGGATCATATGATACCCTTAACTGTCCAACACATACTCACTGTTACACACTTTTCTCTGCGCAGAAAATAAACGTTTAACCCAGATATTGGTAGATAGAAAAAAATGTAAACCTTAATGGCTTTGTTCAAACACATGGCAGCAGAACCGGAAGTGCGTATATGCTTATTGCGTGACCGGCCGCATACACAATTATGCAACTACCACACAAGCGTATAATGACTTTTTAACTGCGTACGCAAAAATGCATCTCAGCCGCATACTCAATACTGGGGCACCCCTCTAAACGTAAGGTTCTATCAACAGAGAAAAAAAACCCTTTTTTTTTTCTCTCTTGTCCCTGGATTCTGATCAGCGCTTCCTCTACACAATAACCGGCAGTACGCTCTCAGCAACACTGTGGTAATGAAAGACTAATGCATCTTTCAAAAGGCGCCTCCACCCTTTTGCTGAGAGAGGACTGACGGAGTGTTATCGTGTATCAGATAGTGTGATAAACCGATGAGCCCCCACTGTTAAATTTGTAAATAAACCTTTTAATACATTCCTGCCTATAAACCTCTAAGATTCACCTGCCTAGAACCTCTAAGACAAAACCTGCCTATAAACCTCTAAACACAATGCTAATTGCGTACGCAGTATGACCGCAAATAAAGACAGGAGTGGAATCTGTGGTTCCAATGCACAAGTATTATTCAGGTAAAAGTACAGTCAGTTACACGCAATCTATACATACATAATTTAGGCATAAAAGGAAATAATACAGACCAAGTACGGTTATACATACGCTGCGCCAGAGATAGACTTCTGACTAGATATCCTCAGTTCACCCAAAATTCAGCATGAACTGCCAAACCAGTGTTTGGACACGTGTATTTATTCCCCCCCCAGACTGAAACAGGACAAAGGGAGAACTTCCTGCTGATCTCATTGGTTCCCAGAGGAGAAGCATATGTAACGACACATTTAACAGGTTTGTTTCAAATAGACTTTCCCTGCCTCTAACAGCCGGAGTCTTTCTGGTAACGCCTCCTTTAGCATCCTAACAGTTGAATCTAAAATATACATTTTGGTTGCTTGTAGGTTCTGCGGTCCATAACTCGAGAATGCATAATGCAATCTCCTCACCGATAGCACCGGAAAACTGTGGAAAGAGTATGCATCAGAACAACTCCAAGAATGACATGTTTATCTTGTATAATTCCTTAGTTAACAAATATCTTTATTTCTTAGCATTTAAACTAACTTAACCAACTTGAATCATACAATTTGATGCTAATGGAACCTTGTGTGCGAATATGTAGTGTGTGGGTATTCGGGGTTTGGTATAAGGACGCTAGTTATTAATGGGTGAGATTTAAGTGCATAATCTCTCATACACAAAGTGAACATCCAGCAGTGTGGATGGCTGAGGGTTGTAATTCTACATGCCCTCTGTCAGCAGGCCCCCACCTGCTGTGTTCAAAGGAAAACAAAACCTCTTTTGTTCTCACAGACTCTTGTGTGAAATGCAAATGTATTATCACCTCAAACTGTGGGATTTGGAGCCATCTTGTCTAGGATTCAGGCAAATCCAATTGTGTAGATATTATATTACAATTGCCACAACTATACTTTATCTGCATCCAGGGATTCCCAATTTGTATGTAAAAATACCCATTGTCTCTTCTTATTTACTTCTACTCAGACAGCTGGTTTTTCCCGTTGCCCTTGGTAGGTAAACAAAAACATTGCCATCTTTTCTTAGCTCCTGGGTTATAACTTGAATTAATGCTGACCACACAAAATGGTGCCTTGCGATCTAATTTCCAAAATGGAGTCTTGCGGCCATTCGCAAGATGGCGTCGCTGCGATTAAATTTTAAACTGAACTTGTCTCACTCAATTATTCAACTTTGACAAGATATTTTACGCTTCTTATTTGGATATAAAGTGGGCCTCATTAACATTTGTTTTAAATTGGGACCTCTTCGGTATGCCATCATAGTGGGTGCCATATGTTGAAACGGTAACATGTTATCACTTTGTATAATCGGCCAATGTTTTTTATTGATTTTTGAATGTGCTTTGCTTTTCCATCATATGTGGTGGTATAAATCAAGTGCTTGTCATTCCTTCCAGCCGCCGCTATGCTATATATATATATTATTATGGCCAGGCCCCTTATAAAAGTGGGCATTATGGGGGAGGAGGAGCAGCTGAGGCTGGAGGGAGTGGCCCGATTACCTAGAACAGCGGCGGCTACCAGAGCCGCCGCTGCTGTCTATACATGGCCAGTGATCACTGTGTGATCACTGCCGGAGCCACAGCGGGAGGGTGTCCCGCTGGCGGCCCAGACCCATATCACAGTGGCGGCTACCAGAGCCTCCACTGCTGCTTCTGCTCAGCCAGTGATCACTATATGATCACTGCTGTGCAGGAGCCACAGCGGGAGGGTGTCCTGCTGGCGGCCCGGCTACTCAGCAGCAGCGGCGGCTACCAGAGCCGCACTGCTGCTGCTTCTACACAGTGATCACACTGATCACTGTGTGTTCCCGGAGCAGCAGCGGGAGGGTCTCCCTTTGGTGGCTCTGATACATAGCAGCAGCGGCGGCTACGAGAGCCGCCACTGCTGCTTCTGCTCAGCCAGTGATCACTATGTGATCACTGCTGTGCCGGAGCCACAGCGGGAGGGTGTCCCGCTGGCGGCTCAGCTACTCAGCAGCAGCGGCGGCAGCTACCAGAGCCACGCTGCTGCTGTTTCTACACAGTGATCACGCTGATCACTGTGTGTTCCCGAAGCTGCAGCGGAAGGGTGTTCCGCTGGCAGCTCTGATACATAGCAGCAGTGGCGGCTACCAGAGCCGCCGCTGCTGCTTCTCACTGAAGGGGGTGGGGCTGGCCGGGCTGCCCGATCACTGCTGGCCACAGTGATCGGGTCACAGCAGCAGCTGGGGCTACATGAGCCCTGGCTGCTTCCTCTATTGAAGTACGCCAGGAGGGGGGTGCCACCGGGGCCTGATCACTGTGGCCAGCAGTGATCGAGGCACAAAGGAGGGGGAGCCACGGGTGTAGAGGGACCAGAAGGTCCCTCTGATATAGGCGGCAGTGGGAAGATTAACTTCCCGTAGCCACCTAGTGGCCATTCCTGACTGGTCATATCAGATACGACCATGTCAGGGAAAGCCCAGCCTGGTGTGGTCGTATCTGATACGACCATGCCAGGCAAGTGGTTAAAGTTTGGTTATTAACATAAATGTTGTATTTCAGTGTACCTGTTGCTTCTTATTGGCCTTCTTACAGGCCTAATTTTTTTAGAGGGCATTTGAACCTGAACGCATTGGCCAATTGTGAGGTCATACAGATGTTCTGGCTCAATTGTAACAACTTACTTGATCTGTGTGACCTACTGTAGTCAAACTTGAAATAGACCCTGACACACTACACAGCAGACTCATGCTCTGTCTCAGGCATCTATAAACTCATGGCTGTGTTGCACTTTCTGGCTACTGGCAATTTTCAGTCTGTCACTGGTAGAGTTATTGGGATTTCACAGTCCACCTGTTTCTGCTACCTCACCCGAGTGATGGCTGCATACAGCCTTTGATTATTGACTCTCTCTGCTTGCCTAGCCAGGAGTCATAGTGGCATATAGTCAGGATAGCATTTTATCATATAGCAGGCATGCCAAATGTTCTGGGTGCAACTAACTGCACACACATTGGGCTGAGACCACCTAAAGGGTGTGTACATGTTTATCTTAAAAGGCACCATGCACACTCCACTCATGTGCAGGTGGTTTGAAATGAAAACCTGAAAGCAATGAGTGTTGTGGTTGGTTACCCTGGCTTATGTCATGACTCGTTTATCCACAGTCAGTCAGCCCTTCATGATCAATTTGAGGCAAGACAAATGCCAGAGGGTTGGCTACAGGGTAAATAATTAAATCATTGGGCCTTAAAGGATATACACATGTTTTATAATTTAATTTATTTTATCTCTTTGTTCAGGGGATTCTGGGTATGGCTGTTTATCCTGGCTACTGACTCCATTATTGCTTCCAGAATCCCCTGCTGAGCACAGGTATATTGATTCACATAAGGCCACTAGAGCAGTTATAGAAAGATATTTTAGGTCACTGAAATTTCAGTTCTGCTGACTGGACAGCTCGGGTGGCATTTTGTTGTACAGTCCATCTAAAATTTCAGACATTGTAGACATTGCAGCAAGGTGCAGACCATGATTACATATTATACAGTCAGCAGGTAGAGAATTCTGTTGGATCAGGTGACATACTGACATCAGACAGTGGGCAGGTAAGACAGGAGCTCATTGAACACCATTTTACCAGTAAAAATGTTTGTTTTCATACAAGAATAACACTAATTAAATGTTTTTTATGTTAATATATATCTGTCATGTGGGTAGTACAAAATAACCATTCCACTTGACTACATCATTCAGTTTAAAGTGTTGTGTTTTTATAATATTTTTAAAACAATATGCATAACATAAAAGATTCACAGTGACATTTGTCCTAGTATCACATTTTTGGCAGTAGTCCTTATATATTTCAGTGTATACGCCGTTTTTTTGGGCTTTGGTGGCGTATTTAAAAAAATATAATTTCAAAACATTTGTAAAAGTAATTATTTCCTGCCTGTATATTAATCTGTAAGTATTAAAATATTAGTAATGTGTAGAACATAGTGATGAAAAACCACATTATTTACATGTTTTAGCCACAACGTATCCACAACATACATATTATTAACCTCAAAAGACTAAATCCAATGATGTATTTCAAATTTGTTATTGTTTTATTTTCCCTAAAAAAAAGGTTCTGTTTTTTTTCAATTATATGATCACTGAACTCAGGGCCTCATTCATGCTGGTTCGCAAGGCTGCATTCACACATACCCTGCTTGCTGCAAAAATATACTAATGAATGCAATCGCACGGGCATGGCAGCACTATACCAAGACATCCATCGCTGTATAAGTCTGACCATTTCCCATGACATGCATCTGCAAGTCAACAAACACATCGGTACGATCACGTAACATCGGAACCATCCGAACAGTTGTGGTTGACCTGACCCTACCGCATGAACAGCTAAACTTCCTATCGCCTTCTAGACTTCTGCCAGGGTCTGCTACCGCAGGTGCTTAATTATACACATGCCCCTGTAACAGCGTTTAAACGCCCAGGCACGCCTGCGTTTCTCTGATCACCCCTCAGTCACCACCCTCAAATGGTCACTTCCTGTTAATCACTATGTGAAGACTCTGTTTGCTCACTGCAATCGCTTCCCGATCACTGTGGCCAATTCGCGCACGTGTATTGTGTCTTATACACAAGCACAGAATGCAAACATCGGCTGGCTGCATACGAATGCAGACTTGCGAACCAACCTGAATCAGGCCCTCGGTTAAATGTATAGACGCAACCTATATTAATGGTCAATATCTTTCAAATTAAAGTTAAACTAGCCAACAAACACAATGTTCAATAATGTTTTACAACATATTCACATTTTTCCACATCACATTCACCCCATAGATGAGGAAGTCCATGGCTGTGTTTGTTGCATTGATTTTCAAGTGCATTTTTTCAGGTGAGTTAACATGTTTTCTTTTATAAATGTATAAAAATACAAAATTATATCACAAAACAGTTTACACATGTAAGTAAATGGAACATTTACAACATCTCAGCAAAAATATGCAAACACTTGATTATAACAATATATACTAGTGTTTACTCAACCCAAAAAAAAATGTTTGGTGTACTAAGAACCAATATTTTTTCAACACCAAACATTTAGTTTAATGTACATGAGATAATGATTTACTATCTTATTTTTGGCGATACACATGACTCCAACCGGAGGAGTGTCCTCTTTATGGAGTATCAGCCGAGTCTGTACTGCGTAAACTGCGCTGTATAGGAGAACTCATTGTGTTTTATATGGGGTGGTACCCCCTGATGTGCCTCCACCATCATCTGGTAATCTTATGGTGCATACACACGGTCAGAATTTTTGTCAGATCTGAACTATAACGATTTAAAAAATCATTCATATTTGAAAGAAAGTCTGACATGCGATCCTGCAATGATGAACAATGCGCATTCCCACTTGTCAGATAACGATATCTGACATCTGATGTGTTTGCAGTCAGATTTGGACGATTCCATTCATTTTAATACAGTCTAAAATCGTTCAATTGTTCAAATCATTCAAATCGTTCATCATTCATCTAACATATCTGACCGTGTGTATGCACCATAAGAATGATTTCTCTGCCTAAATTGTTTATGCTATTATTTAAGTCCCTGGTAGCAATATTATGGGATTCCATCATTTTAAATACTGTTTGCTGATATGTTAAATTAGCCTCCAGCCTATGTAGGTAAGCCTGATGGGATTTTTGATTGTCCTCCATTAAGCGCACAAAAGAAAATTGGAATCTATTGTTGTCAGTGCACATTTTTTGTAGTATGTTACCTTCTCTCGTGACCTTGGTGGTTCAATGTATGACATTTCCCAACATATAATGTATATGTCCTGTCTGTGTGCATATTTCTTTTACTTGTTTTTCGAGATTCCCAAGCTGCTTGTTTTGGTGTTGGCCCCAGGTGTCCCAAAACCTTTTCTCTACAATTTCATGTTGTGTTTTTGGGGACAGTGGTGGTTTGTGGAGTGCTTGGGGTGTTGGTGGGAATACTTGCTGAGTTGCACACAGCATTGGTGGTATCAGTGCCATCACAAGGGTGGTGTGGGAGTTGCAGGTGGCACCCGGCTGTCAAGTGAAAGAAAATGGAAAAGAACACCGCGCTATGATGCTAGTAAACCGTTTTATGTGTAATTTGCTGCTAGGAGGTGGGAGGGTACACTTCACCTTACCCTCATAAATGCACATGTGGATAAATAAAAATTACTTCCAGCGCAATACAACATAAAATGTAGATAAAATCGTAGTAAATAGAAATACTGTATTTTATTATATATAAAATTTGCATGAATAGATTAGTGCATACAAATCATATATGTATAAATAGTAAATCAATAGTGGTCCTAATACTGGTATACAACAAAACTAATAAAAATAATAAAGACAATAACGAATAACATTTAACAAATAAGATATATGTAGAGAGTGGCAAATCGCTAGTATATGCATATTACTTGCTACCTTTAAGGATGATCAGGGTGATTGATTCCTTATCATCTGTATCAAATGTCCATTAACGATTAGGACTCTTCCCAGTATATAAAAAAATGTGTCCAAATAATCCTTTGTGGATGTGAGGGAGATAATAACGTATATATATCTACCTCAATAAATCCAAGATGCAGTCAATTGATATAAAATGTACGGAATGGTTTACCTTCCTATCCAGGGTATACTTCCTCAAAGGTAGATACGGTAGATGTGGAGTCTGCCGGCAGACTAGGTGCTTCCTTGTCCAATGTTTCACCCTATAATAGGGCTTCCTCAGGAACAAACACAGAAGTGCTCACCCTCATCTGTGTATCCTTTTATACCTTTTAATTATCTTTAACCAGCATCAGTTGTGTTTCATTAATTGCTGTTCTGGTTGGCAGATTTGCGTATGGTTGGCAAATCTTCTGTCTTAATACAGTCATCCGCTTCCTGATGTGGATGGCGGACTACATACAATTGGCATAATGTGTAAAAAGTTTTCAATGAAGCTGCCTGCCTGGCTAACTTCCAATTCCGATTGGTGTTGTTACGTAGTAGCCGATGTCAGACCTGCTTCATTTCCTCATTGCCTTGATCAATTATAATTCCTTATCTGGGATCCGCTTAATGGGCCATTTCAGTCGCCAACTACCTGTCCTGGTTGGCGGCACCACATGGGTGTTCACTTCCGGTTGGCATCATCACGTGACTGCTCCATCTCAAATGATGTCCCCTATCTGGGGTCCATACTTAGGTCTCATACATGTGCATCCTTTAAAAGTCTCCCCATATTTGCTTAGTGTTGCTTCCATTTCCGGATGGCATAAAAATTCAAATCCATGTTCCTGTTGGCAAACTGGGGTTTCTTTTTATAGGATAATCCCTATATACACATAATGACAGGACTTACAAAAAACAGACATTAACCTAACATTTGACAGTGAATAAATCTATATTCCATATAATAAAAGTATAATTTAATCAAAACTAAATAAAAATAAACTTTGATGTTTCATTTGAATCTCTAATATTGTGACTCTTCCTAAAACTATTAAAAACATAGTAAGAAATAAATATGCTATAGTTCTAAAGAACCATCAATATAAAAACAATGGAAGATTTTATATAAGTCCATTCATGCTATATATGTATATATATATATATATATATATATATATATATATATATATAGCAGCATATCCCAATTAGGACAACCAGCACACCTTAATTAGAAAATAATTTTTGTGTTTGTGCATGGAAATAACGGCTTCCACAGTTTCAATACCTTCAGTCACATATAAAATATTGTAAGTGCATAAGAGCAATACATTACAGACTGTATGGAGACACACGGAGCCATGATGGTGTGGATAAAGCCCAAGCCCGACGGCCATTTCGGTGCTCGACGGCACCTTCGTCACAGGGCACAAGACCAATTGAGGATATCAACCCAAATATCACCGGAATATAAAGAGCAAAAGGCCCGCTCCATGTGTAGGCCTTATGAGTGTGCGATCCTTGCATTTTCTAATATATATATATATATATATATATATATATATATATATCAGTATTGAATATATTATACAGATATATATCAATAAACATTATAAATCCCAAAGGGACATGTATATATATATATATATATATATATATACTGTATGAAACTTAAAATTTTAAAGTTGAAAATTAAAAAATCTTTAAATTCTAAAATTAATCTATATATCCACTAATGTTAATAAATATAAGTACCTTTATATAAAATATACAAATGTATAAAGAATATATATAAAACAATTACCAATAAGTGTATATGTATACATCTCTCAAATCCATATTCCACTTATTGTTAATACTCTTTATAGCACAATAACAGGTATATCAAAAATTGAGGTAGAGTGTATAAATAAATAAATAAATAATCAGTATAAAAATGATGCAATCTCTACATCTATATTTAGTCCTCCTGGGGCAAAGGTCCCAAAATCATATATCATCCTCATTTCTTCCCTACACAATTTTTTATTATAGTCCCATCCTCTCCAATGTGTATTCACTTTTTTGAGGCCAACAAAATACAGGTTCTCAGGACTGCTGTTATGAACTTCCTTAAAATGTACTGGAATACTGTGTGTGTCCTTTTCATTCTTGTTGTTACATAGATGCTCTTGAACCCTTCTATGAAATTTTCTGGCAGTTTTCCCTATATATTGGAGCCCAAATGGGCATTGTAATAGGTAAATAATGCCCTTTGTGTAGCAAGTAATTTTATCTTATATCTTAAAACTTTTGCCATTTACTTTTGATGTTATTGTTTTAGTGGCTTTATGTGTTATACTTTTTGTTTTTTTACACGCCATACATGCTCCACAATTATAGAAACCTGAAGCATTAGAATTTAACCAGAAGTCTATATATTCCTTATTCTTAATTTCTTCTTTTAAATGGTTTTTTACAATTCCTATATACTATTTTTGGTTTACTTGTTAAAAATTCTTTGATTTCATCATCCTTTGTTAGTATATGCCAGTGTTTTCTTACAATACTTTCTAGGGTCCTATTATGTCCAGAAAAATTTGTTATAAAAGCGATTGTTTCTTGTTCTATCTTCTTTTTTGTCTTATAAGTAAGGTATTCCTTTCTTTCTAGATTATCTATTCTATTCAACTCTGTTTTTAGAAATTCATCTTTGTAATCTTTTTTCTAGAAATTGATCTCGTAGTTTCTCTGATTGATTTTTGAGCAAATCCTCTTCATTCGTCTGAATTGTCCATCTGGTATATTCCTGAGCCATCCTTTGTGGTGGTTACTTGCAGCATTTAAATAGCTGTTGCAGTCCACTGGTTTTAAATAGGTTTTAGTTTCTAATTTCCCTTCATCTACATAAATAGTTAGATCAAGGAAATTTACAGATGTTTGACTTATTTCACTTGTAAATTCTAGGTTCACAGTGTTCTCATTAATCTTTATAATAAAGGATTCCAGTCTTGTCCTTTCTCCTTTCCAGATAATAATTACATAACAGGAGATCTTCCTCGTATTTGTCCAAATGTTTTCTTTTTCCCACTGCACTAAAAATAGGTTCACATATTCTGGTGCAATTTGGTTCCCATCACTGTTCCTTTTATTTGCAGAAAAAATTCTTCATTGAACCAAAAAACATTTTGTTTTAAACTAAAAAGCATACACCTATTTGAATAACATTGAATTCAGATTCATCCTCTAGTATTTTTTTCACATTATTCCAGCCTATGGTGTGATCTATACATGTATAAAGAGACTTTATATCACAAGTCACTAGTATATACTCTTCCTTCCAGGTGACTTCCTCCAGTAAGTTCAAAATTTGTGTTGTGTCTTTAAGATGTCATTTTTGTTTCATCACCAGGGGTTGTATGTATTCATCTATATAACCTGACAGATTTGCTGAAAGTGATCCTACTCCTGCTATTATTGGTCTCCCTGGTGGGTCCACGGGGTTTTGTGCAGTTTCGGCAAATGGTAGAACACTAGAATTTCAGGATTCTTTGTTAATAGGTACTCATATTCTTTTTTGGTCAGGATACCTACTTCCTGTGCTTTCTTTAATATTATTTCTAGTTCCCTTAGAAATTCTTTAGTTGAATTACACTTTCATTTATTATATGTTTCTTTATCACTTAGCAAATTATAGGTTTCTCCGTCATATTTGTCTCAATCCATAATGACAATAACCCCCCCCTCCTTGTCCGCTGGTTTTATTACAATATTTCTATTTGCTTTTAGGGATGCTAGAGCAGTTTTCTCTTTTTTGGTAATACTCCACTTCTTTACTTCTTCTGGTATATCCAAAATATATTTTTTCACTAGTTTCCGGAATGTATTAACCATATGCCCTTTTAAATGTTGGGGGTAAAAAGTTGAGGGGTGACACCAAAGTGCTGACTTCTCAGTGACAGGAGCCAGGTGCTGCACCTTAGCATTATTTGCAGCACTCGGCTCCTGGCACAGTGAGGGAGCCAGCACTGTTCCCTGGGGGTCCCTGGGGGTTGGACCCCTGGAGTGACAAAAAAGGGGTTCAAGCCACAAGGCCATGCCCCTTACTCACGAGGCCATGCCCTTACATGCGTGGCCATGCTGCCTTTTTTATTGGCACATAGCTTCACCATTCGCACTACTATCCTCTTCGAGGCCCACACCGGGTGTCACCAGGGTGAGTGATGCCACTGGGTGGTATGGTAGGTTCACTGACAGCTGTTATGTGTAACAGAAATGTGTCTTCTTCCACATTAGGTTGTGACTGTGATCTCCAATGAATTCTGGTAATACTGTTCCAAAGGCAAAGGGTGCTGGGTGTTTGAATTAACTTAAGCATCCAGAAAAGGTAGGCTTGGAACCTCGAGATTTGCCAGTTGTGAAAAAAATTCCTGCACAGGCAGGCCAAAGAGACTATTGTGTGGGGCACTCTTAGTTAATGAATTATAATAGTAGAAAAATTGAATAGTTTGTTAATTTAAAACATGCACTTTTAATAATACTTGTTAAAATAATAGTGTGCCAGACACCCAGAAAAATATGGTAAGGGGTCCACTATAAATATATAAAAAATATATATTTTTGGATTGAAAAATCACTAGTTTTAATAGCAAAGCCCTGCTTTACAGAGAAAAACTTGATTTATAGCAGGAAAGATTAGGCGAAAGTAATATGAGCTATCTCTTTATCCCATATATGGAGAAAGAAAAGAAAAGAGACTCACATATAGATATTTTATCGTATAGATATATATATATATATATAATAGCAGCTACAAAATTAACACTGGTAATATATAGTATCTTTTTTATGCATGGGATTACGATGAATAATCTTAATAATTACTATAAGACACCAAAGATTGTAAGTCAGCTCAAAATATTGTAAAATAATGCAATTAATTGTTTCTAGTCAGAATTTGCAAGAAAATTGTCTCAGGTCTATTATTTGTATCAACTCAGAATACTCTGCGAATAGTCTGAATCAAAATTATATTCAAGTGTCACACAATAAAAATGTGTACATATGAAAATTGATGAAAAGTTGATATCATACAATTAAATTGTGTACATATAAAAATGAGAAGTTGGTACATAAATCACTTGCATATGTGGCACAAAAATAGACTTATGAGTGAATAAATGTAAAGAAATAAGAAAAGTCAAAACACTGCTAAGTGTCACCCCCACTTCTGCTTTTGCATGGAAATAGTGCAAGCCGTGCAATGAGAGAGTGAGGAGACTGGTGTCTATAGAAACAACAGCAATGGTAAGGTCTGTTAGGGCTCTGCCAGGTGTTAGATAGACCCTGTTACCATAAAGGCATTGCAGTGTTAAATGCTCCCAGGAGCAATCAGACCACTACCAGGAGAGATAGAGAAATATCTATTAGACCATGCACATAGTGTTTAAATACAAATAATTAGTCCAATACTATGCTGCTGTGTTCTCTTCCTGTCAGCAATGCTCAAATCTATTAATCAGGTGAACAGGTCGTGGCCCCTGGGATAGATACCTGGAGCAGGGCTGCCAAGAGAAATCCTGGGCCCCGATACAGCAACTTCCCAGGGCCCCCCAGGAGTGGGTGTGGCCACAGCATGTTAGGGGCAGGGCTGCACCTCTTTGGAGGCGTGTCTAACATGTGAGAAACTCCCACCCACAAGAGCATGACATGGCTACTAGCAGCTGGGACATAAGTATTCACTATTAGGATCATACCTCACAACTTTGGTAATTCAGTGTTCGAGACATCCACGCGCCGAAGGCACGCGCGGCCCATACCACGCCCCCATTACATCACTCCGGGGGCGAGCCCAACATTCCCGGAGATGCTGGGCTTCTCCCAGGCCCTCCCTGCACAGTGAAGAGATGCCATGGGTGGGACAGTACCTGAATAGCGAGACTGTCCCGCCAGACAGTTCGGGACAGTTCCATAAAATATGCATTTTTAGCTGGATGTATTTAGATGTTGTAATGAAACACAAAAATGAAAGTGCAATAACTTTATTTGACACATTTCTCATGTAAATAAAAATAAATAAAATGCAATTTTTGTTATAGAGATAGATTAACTTAATTTTAAAATAACATAAGGGTCCACAGTCTCTGGCTGATGTTTTGTAGTGGCTGATCCTACTGTGAGACGATTCTCCGGCAGCCATACGCAGCACATGACATTTTTGCTGGCCATTGGAGGGGCACACGGGACATGATTTTTTTGCCCACAGGGAATAGCAGCCGGACGCTATTGTCTGCAGTGCATTTCAGCTGTCATTGGTTGCAGAGTGCATGCCCCAGGACCCCATTATTCTTTAATTATGTATATAAATACAGTAGGATGGCGCCACTCCAGATTAGAAACAAAGGGCACGATTCTATTCAACCAAAGTGAATAGCGCGGGGAATCAGCTCCCAGAGTTATGCAATTCATATGTGCTGCTAAGCCCGACAAGAAATACGACAAAAGTCCCGGGAAAACAGCATCGCGCCGGAAAGTTAGGTCAGGGAAGGCTCGTTCTCGCGCCTTAAACAGGGTGTTTAGGAGCGAGAACGAGCCTTCCCCGACTTAACTCCTCGCAGAATTGAATAGCTCGGGAGCTCATTCCCGGCGCTATTCACTTCACGTTTAATTGAATCGTGCCCAAAGACTCATTGCAGCGTTAAAAGATTTCAATGTTTCAGAGCTTTATTGCGCCGTTGTCAGGAACAGCATTACTAATCTAATCCAGAGGGAATCGGTAACACCTGGCCAACAAAAGCAGAGTTCCCGGCAGCGGAAGCCCGACAGCGCTGGAAATCCTGATCGTCCCTAAGGTAAGTATAAACTAACCTAACCTAATCACCTAACCTTAACCCTATTTAGGGGTGCCTAACCTTAACCTCCCCCCCAAGTGCCAAACCCTAATCCTCCCTCTAAGTGCCTAACCCTAACCCCCCCCCTTCCCCACTGCCTAAACCTAAGTTCCCTAGGGGGGTGCCTAACCCTAAATCCCCCCCCCGGGGGAGCCTAGCCCTAACCCTCCCTCCCCCTAGCCTAACCCTAACCCTCCCAGGGGGGTGCCTATCCCTAAGTCCCCCCTGGGTGCCCTAAACATAACCCTCCCCCCCGCGGCTGTCTGCTTGCGGTGCCCGGCATCCCTTAGATCGGGATGCCGGGCGCCGATCTCCCGGCGTCGGGTAAATGTCAGACGTCTACATCTAGATGCCCAGCATTTCACCCTCGCCGGGATATGACAGTTGGGAAGCCGGCTGTCGGTATTAAGGCAGCCGGCTTCCCGATTGTATATCATCCAGAGTGCCGCCATCCCACTGTATTTGTTTATTTCAGCAGCACGCTGCAAATGTGGAGGACTACTAGTGCTTTATTAAAACTAGTGAGTGCCTTATGTAAAGCAATCACATTGTCCCCACAGAAATAAAGCAGTTACATTGTCCCCCACAGAAATAAAGCAATCACATTGTCCCCCACAGAAATAAAGCAATCACATTGTCCCCCACAGAAATAAAGCAATCACATTGTCCCCCACAGAAATAGAGCAATCACATTGTCCCCCACAGAAATAAAGCAATCACATTGTCCCCCACAGAAATAAAGCACTCACATTGTCCCCCACAGAAATAAAGCACTCACATTGTCCCCCACAGAAATAAAGCACTCACATTGTCCCCCACAGATATAAAGCACTCACATTGTCCCCCACAGAAATAAAGCAGTCACATTGTCCCCCACAGAAATAAAGCACTCACATTGTCCCCCACAAAGAAAAAAACACATTGCTCCCCAACTGAAAAAAAAAAGCAGATTGGGTCACCCCCCTGGGCTGGAAGTGCTGGCTCTGTCACTTGCGCGGGCAGGCTGGAACTGCTGGCTCTGTCACTGGCATGGGCAGGCAGGAAGTGTTGGCTCAGTTACTAGCATAGGCGGGCGGGCTTGCAGGAGGCAACGCGGCGTGTGTGACCTGTAATGTCATGCCGCCGCGTCTAGGCAGGTGATGGCCCGGGCGTGCCTGAGCCTCACAGAGGAGCTCAGCGGCAGCCCAGACCACACTGTACTATATAAAACCGCTGATATACTGTTGAAAACCACTGATATACACACACACATTTATATATATAAAAATATATAAATATATATATTTATACATATATTGCAACCATCACCAATAGTATATATTAGATATATTGTTATGATATATCTAATATACACTAATGGTGATGCATTATATTTATATAGCATTGATAGATGTACAACTTGCAACATGATTAGTGTCAAAATCTACTTACACATATGCACAGTGTCGACCAGTCCAGTCAACCAGTCCATGGCTCGCTTGGCCCTTCTGGCTTCACAGACAGTGACTCCGACTCACTGCCTGCACCACATACTGTAGTAGGCTGCCCGCGGTGACTTTATGCCTCCCTCCCTCTCGCCCGGAACCTGGAACAGGTACAGATTGAGAAAGCCTGAGAAAGGCTTACTCTTTCTCTGTACCAGTTCCGCAGCGGCGCGGCTGCATTGCAAACCAGTGACAGTGAGTTACAATGCACCATCTGTGACACTGGCACACAGATAGTGCTCCCCTATGACCCCCCCCGAACTGCTGCCCGCTGCCGCCCCATGGTGGTTTTTAGTAAATTAGTTAAGTTCAATTAAATAAATAATAATAAGATAAAAAAAAAAAAAGGAGGATGAGCTGCAGGCGGCCCGGGCCCCCTTCCAGGCAAGGGCCCGGGTAATCTATACCCGCTGCACCCCCCCTCTCGGCGCCCCTGACCTGGAGAAAACACGGAGATAGATATGGGAGGACTATATAAGCACTGACAATGTTGGAAGAATAGTTATAATTAGGGGTGAGCGGGTTCGGATTTCTGAAATCCGAACCCCCCCGATCTGAGGCCGATCCGAGTCAGGCTCGACTTTTCCCGCCTGACTTGGATCTGAAATCGAGGCAAAACATCATCATCCCGCCTTCTGGGTCTCGCGGGTTTTGGATCCTATAAGGTACCCCCGTCGGCGCCATTTTCTCACTCGGCTGTGGACAGTGAAGAGGGAGGGTGGGAGTTAGGGCTGGCTGGGCTGTGTAGTGTAGTGCAGTGTAGTGTTGTGCTGTGCTGCGCTGTGCTACTGTTGTCCATAGGGGCTGTGTCCACTCCTCCAAAGTCCATAGGGGCTGGCTGGACTGTGTTGTGCAGTCAGTTGTCCATAGGGGCTGTGTCCACTCCAAAGTCCTGTGCAGTGTCCCAGTCCTAAAGGGGTGCTGTAGTGTTGTCCAGGGGGTGCTCTGTCCATCAGGGGTGCTCCCCCCAAGTGCAAAAATTTTTTTTTTTTTTCTGTGTTTGTGAATTGTGTGCACTGTGGCTGCACGTGCATCAACAAAGGAGCAGCGCCAAGCGTGCGCCTGTCTCCCATTAGTAAGGGGCCGGCTGGCTTGTCCGTTAAAGGGTGCTGTAACCCCCAAAGTGCACTCCAAACAAACTAAAAAATTCTTCTTATTTTTTCTGTCTTTGTGAATTGTGTGGGCTGTCTGTTAAAGGGTGGTGTAACCCTCAAAGTGCGCTCCACAAACAATAAAAAAACAATAAAACAATAAAAAAATTCTTTTTTTTCTGTCTTTGTGAAATGTATGCGCAGTAGCCGCACCTGCATCCTCAAAGCAGCAGCGACAAGCGTGCGTCTGTCTGTTAAAAGGTGGTGTAACCCTCAAAGTGCGCTCCACAAACAATAAAAAAATTCTTCTTTTTTTCCTGTCTTTGTGAATTGTGTGGGCTGTAGCCGCACCTGCATCCTCAAAGCAGCAGCGATAAGCGTGTGTCTGTCTGTTAAAGTATTACATCGGTGACAGCATCCAAGTAGGCATGTCAGACAGTCCGTACATGTACTGGAAGGAAAAAGAGGCAATTTGGAGGTCCCTGTACAAACTGGCTCTATTTTACCTGAGTTGCCCCCCTCCAGGGTGTACTCCGAAAGAGTGATTAGTGCAGCCGGGAACCTTGTCAGCGAAAGGCATAGGAGGTTGCTTCCACAAAATGTGGAGAAGATGATGTTCATAAAATGAATTATCAACTCTTCCAGGGAGACCAGCCTCCAGAACGTACAGAGGGACCTGTGGTGGTGGATTCCAGCGGGGATGAATTAATACTCTGTGAGGATGAGGATGTACACAACACTGAATAGGGTGAGGAATCGGTGGATGAGGAGGATGAGGATGACATCTTGCCTCCGTAGAGCCAGTTTGTGCAGGGACACATTAATTGCCAGCTTGTTTTGTGGGGGCCCAAACGAACCAATCATTTCAGCCACAGTCGTGTGACAGACGCTGGCACTGAAATTATTGGTTTGTTAAAGTGTGCATGTCCTGTTTATACAACATAAGGGTGGGTGGGAGGGCCAAAGGACAATTCCATTCTTGCACCTCTTTTTTTTCTTTGCATTATGTACTGTTTGGGGCCTAGTTTTTCAAACTGCCATCCTGTCTGCTAATACAGTGTCACTCCTAGATGGGCCACGTGTTTGTGCCGCCCACTCGTGTCGCTTAGCATAGTCATCCAGCTACCTCGGTGCAACCTTTTGGACATAAATACACTATTATGAGGTGTGAGGTGTTCAGAATAGACTGGAAATGAGTGGAAATTAAGGTTATTGAGGTTAATAATTGTGTAATTGTGGAGCAGAAAAACCAACAAATTCTGTGATTTTAGCTGTTTTTATGTTTTTTTAAAAAAAAAATACAGATCCAAAACACAAAACACAGAACCCAAAAAACCAAAGGGTGGTTTTGGCAAAACAAATCCAGATCCAAAACACGAAGAAAGATCCAGATCCAAAACCAAAACACAAAACAAGAAAAGTGGCCGGTGCACACCCCTAGTTATAATAGATCCCAAAACCAATCAGCATAGAAAGGTACTTTGGAAATCGATATACTAGTAGTGAGGATAACCAGAACTTGATATGAGATGCTGAATAGCGATAGTAAGCTGTTCCTGATATGAGATACTGAATGACCAGGGCCGGTTCTATAATTACGCATGGTACGCAGCTGAGTAGGGCGCCAGATAGTGGAGGGTGCCTTGGCTGCGACCATGGTAATTTATTATTTAACTAACACAAGGTAGCGGGCGGGCAGACTGTGTCACTTTGACACAGCTGCATCGCACTTGCATGTAATGGGTGCCCCCTTGTAAGGAGCTACGTGATGTCATGATGTCGCAGGCAGGGCTGGACAAGTGGGAGCTGCAACCCGCGTTTGAGATGGATCGGCGCTGGCGTCCCATGGGCATATTCTTGCTGCAGGCTCCCGTCCAGGCCGCCGCCCGCCAGTGACAATAAGATAGGCGCCGTCAGAGGGGGAGCGGTGCAGCTGGGTGGGCACTTTAATTAAGCCAGGCACAATGAGGAGGGGATCCGCCGAGGAGAGGTAATGCTCCTTTTCTGGGAATCTCCCCCGCCCTGTCCTATTTGCTTGGGCTGCTGACTGCAGAGTTTATAGTATTATTTCCCCAGCCTAATGAGCCAGCTCCAGGAAACATTGCCGGGCTGGCCCCAGCCCAGCTTACATGTGCTCTTTTGGATGACTGGCCACTCCCCATAGACCAGCGTGCACCTCTACAAGAGCTCATCCAATTCCAGCATCATCGGGGTTCCGTGCTGTGCAGTGCATTCCTCGGAGAAAGGAAGTTGAAGGTGCCGCAGCATGGGACACAGGAGGCCGGTGAGCGCGGAATTGGTGGTGTTGCTGACTCAGTGCTGCTCATTCAGGTCAGTGACTCACTGTCTCTGCTTGCCCTGCAATATGCTGCACCCCAGACTTGTCACCTGCTGGCCTCTGACTGCTCCCCATGCCACTGATTGCTCCCTATGTCCATGACACCCCTGACTGCTCCCTATGTCTCAGGGGCATTGTCTAGCCCAGTGTACCCCACCATTACTGACCCGCCTCACTGTCCCTCCTACCTTGAACCCCCCAGCCAGTCCAGTTAGTGATCCTTCCTCATTCAGCTCAGTGTCCCCCCCCTTCCACCCCTTTCTCACTGCCCCCTTCATATCCTGCCCAGAGTCCAACAGTGTCCCCCACCATCTCACTGACCCCCATCCTAGTGTCTCCCACCCTGCAAGCCCAGTGTGTCTCCCCCTTCCCCCCCAACCAGCCCACTGCCCCTGAACAAGAACCCCACTCAGCCAGTCCAGTCAGTGATCCCCCCCCATTCATCCAAGTGAACCCTCTTTTCCAGCCTAGTATTCCCCCCTCCCGCCACCATTCACTGCCCCCTTCCCATGCACCCACTGCTTCTCCCTGTCACCCACTACCTTTCACCCTCTACATGGCATCATCCACTGCATCTCCTTCTTACCCACTGCCTGTCAACCTCTCCCTGGCGCCACTGCCTCTCCCCGTCATCTCCTCCATGTCCGCCACCTTCTCGCTGTCACCCACTGCCTCTCCCAGTCACCCTTTCCTTTAACTCACTGCCTCTCCATCTCCCACAATCTCTCCCCTATCACCCCCTCCCTGACCTTCACTGCCTCTTCCCCATCACTCTTTCCTGTCACCCACTGCCTCTCCCCATCACCCTTTCATGTCACCCACTGCCTCTATCCATCACCCTGTCATGTCATCCACTGCCTCTCCATCTCCCACAATCTGTCCCGTCACCCTCTCCCTGTCCTTCACTGCCTATCACAGTCATCTTCTACGTCACCCACTGCCTTCCTGTGGTGTCAGCCACTGCCTTCCCCCTTCCCAGGCGTCAGTCACTGCCTCTCCAATAAGGGTGTGGTCTTGTGGATACGGCATTCCATTATAGGTCAAGCCCCTTGCTGTGAGGCCACACCCACTTTCCCACCTGTCATGGTGCCCCCCCGTCATGTTGTTCTGCCCCCCAAGCCCCCCGCCCCCCACGATGGTGCAATTATGGAACTGTGGGCCGCAGAAGTAGCCTCAGGGTTAAGGGTGCAGCTAGCCCTCTTCAGGCACCAGGAGGCAGGTAAAGGTTGTGCCCCAGCGTCAAATTATCTTCATATAGTATTATTACACAAAACATAAATCAGGGGGACACACTCCGTTTTTTTTTCTTTCTGATCTGTATGAGACAGGCTCTGCCTCAGTTTCCTGTGTCATACACATTAAACAATTACTGAGACACTGCAGGTGGCAGGACTGGAGGGGTGAAGAATTTTTCAGGGACACTACCTGAGGTCTTCTTACGGCTTTTTAATATATACAAGGAATATGGAGAGAAAAGTAGGGCTATGGTCTGGGGCACTCTACAATATATAACTGATTTAATTAAAACATAACTTTTAATAATGCCAATAAAATATATGGTACCATAAAGTTAAATTAAGATTAGATGGTGTATGTCCACCATATAAGTCACAAATGTCAAATACAGTGACTTCTGAAGGCGAATTATTAGTATATGCACAGTCCCATACTGGATATATTTAGATTAGTAATACAATTAACTAGGTTATAAATATTGTCTGACCAAGTGCAAAAAGCAATCCCAATTCTATGTTTTCTACAGCACCTGGTCTTCCCTGGAAGTCACCTTCCAAGTACTGATCAGGCCAATTACAATTTAGCTTCCAAGATCAGACGAGATTGGACAATCAAGTAATGTATGGCTGTAGATATTTATGGGAAAAATTACACACTTCTAGGTCAGAGCAATATATATGTAGGACTAGTTATACTAATAGTCCATTTGTTGGAAAATAATCATATTCAAAAAAAGAATGCACAAGCAGACTTTGTTTGCATCTTATATCTGCATAATATATCACATAGTGTTAGTATATGCTAATACAGCCTATTAGTTCCATACATACATAAGGAGCCACATAACAAGGCACTTTAAATAATGGATTGACTTCAAAGATTTGTATTAAAATTTCATAGGCTAGGAGCACAACCGTATGTTTAAATGAAATAATATCAAAGTTTATATGGATGAGGTGAACAAGCCCCCAGCCGGCCGAAACGCGCATCCTCCCATACTTATTTTTGCACAGACATCCAGCCAGCACAAGGGTTGGATTCTCTCTGGACTTTGAGAGCAGGAGCGGTATTGTATGTGCACCACTACACAGCAGGGTCTCTTTGATATAAACTTAAGTTTACTGCATCGGTTTATGTGTGACACAATAGCGCTGTTTTGCTCACCGTATTCCTTACATGAGTATGCTGACATACATCCACAGAGACCTGCTGTACACATCTAGCTTTTGAAATGTATCTTGTCTAATACATATGCTATGTGGTGTCACCTGGAAATAATAATTAATATTGTCTAGTTTTGAATTATTTAATTTAAACATACAGTTGTGCTCGTAGCCTATGAAATTTTAATACAAATCTTTGAAGTCAATCCATTATTTAAAGTGCCTTGTTATGTGGCTCCTTATGTATGTATGGAACTAATAGGCTGTATTAGCATATACTAACACTATGTGATATATTATGCAGATATAAGATGCAAATAAAGTCTGCTTGTGCATTCTTTTTTTGAATATGATTATTTTCCAACAAATGGACTATTAATATAACTAGTCCTACATATATATTGCTCTGACCTAGAAGTGTGTAATTTTTCCCATAAATATCTACAGCCATACATTACTTGATTGTCCAATCTCGTCTGATCTTGGAAGCTAAATTGTAATTGGCCTGATCAGTACTTGGAAGGTGACTTCCAGGGAAGACCAGGTGCTGTAAAAAAACATAGAATTGGGATTGCTTTTTGCACTTGGTCAGACAATATTTATAACCTAGTTAATTGTATTACTAATCTAAATATATCCAGTATGGGACTGTGCATATACTAATAATTCGCCTTCAGAAGTCACTGTATTTGACATTTCTGATTTATATGATGGACATACACCAACTAATCTTAATTTAACTTTATGGTACCATATATTTTATTGACATTATTAAAAGTTATGTTTTAATTAAATCAGTTATATATTGAAGAGTGCCCCAGACCATAGCCCTACTTTTCTTTCCATATTCCTTGTATGTATATATTGGGCTTTGGGTGCACCACCAACACATATTAAATACGGATATTAATCCGTGATTGTGAGATGGTTGGTTTAAAATTATTTTGACTATTCCTTAGCTCTGTGCAGAATCTCCCCTTTATTCCTTTTGCGGCTTTTTAATATAATCTGGGTATTCGAGCCCTTAACAAGTATTCTGATATTGGGATCAGACACCAATGGTTAAAGTTCACTAACTTATTGTCTCTGGTTCTTCTTATATTAGACTGACACCTAAGCCTGCTCTGCTCCATTATATTACCCAGATACTCATAATAAACTACCTTGTGTCCCAGACAATGGGACACTGAGAGCGCGAGAGAGACTGGTGTGTGTCAATGAATGACTGCTGTGGGTATGTAAGACAACGTCTGACGTGTGTGTGATAATGGGTGACTTCTATACACCTACATAGTAGCCATAGCTAACCTCCGTAAAGCAAAACAAAAGGCGGGTAAGCTGCATTGAGCAAGCGGTGAATAATTGCCATGTGCACCGCATCTATTCACTAGAGAGGGACTGGGGGAATTCTCAGCAGCTCACGGAGTACCGGGCAATCATCCAGTGTGCCAAAAATGGGGTGTGGCTCATGGGTATGGCTTTTTCCATGAGACTATGGCCCCTTTTCAGGCGCGCGCAACAATATGCCTGGGGGCGCCAAGAAATATATATTCGCTTACCAAAAAATTTGGGCTAGGGCGGTGGTAAGCTGGACTTGATATGTACACTGAATAACAATGATAGCCAGTACTTGATATGAGATGTTGCTTAGCGATGGAAATCTGCACTTCATATGAAACACTGGGTAGCAATGGTAAGCTGAACTTGATATGAACACCGAATAACGATGATAACCAGCACTTGATGTGAGATGCTGAGTAGTGGTGATAACCAGCACTTGATGTGAGACGGTGAGTAGCGGTAATAACCAGTACTTGATGTAAGACACTGAGTAGCGGTGATAACCAGCATTTGCTGTGAGACGCTGAGTAGCGGTATTAACCAGCACTTGATGTGAGACGCTGAGTAGCGGTAATAACCAGTACTTGATGTGAGACTCTGAGTAGCAGTGATAACCAGCACTTGATATGAGACGATGAGTAGCGGAGATAACCAGCACTTGATGTGAGACGCTGAGTAGCGGTAATAACCAGCACTTGATGTGAGATGCTGAGTAGCTGTGATAACCAGCACTTGATATGAGACACTGAGTAGCGGTGATAACCAGCACTTGATGTGAGACGCTGAGTAGCGGTAATAACCAGTACTTGATGTGAGACTCTGAGTAGCGGTGATAACCAGCACTTGATGTGAGATGCATAGTAGATGTGATAACCAGCATTTGATGTGAGACGCTGAGTAGCAGTGATAACCAGCACTTGATGTGAGACGCTGAGTAGCAGTGATAACCAGCACTTGATATGAGACGCTGAGTAGCGGTGATAACCAGCGCTTGATGTGAGACGCAGAGTAGCGGTAATAACCAGTACTTGATGTGAGACTCTGAGTAGCGGTGATAACCAGCACTTGATGTGAGACGCAGAGTAGCGGTAATAACCAGTACTTGATGTGAGACTCTGAGTAGCGGTGATAACCAGCACTTGATGTGAGATGCTGAGTAGTGGTAATAACCAGCACTTGATGTGAGATGCTGAGTAGCTGTGATAACCAGCACTTGATATGAGACACTGAGTAGCAGTGATAATCAGCACTTGATGTGAGACGCTGAGTAGCGGTAATAACCAGTACTTGATGTGAGACACTGAGTAGTTGTGATAACCAGCACTTGATGTGAGACGCTGAGTAGTGGTAATAACCAGTACTTGATGTGAGACTCTGAGTAGCGGTGATAACCAGCACTTGATGTGAGATGCTGAGTAGCTGTGATAACCAGCATTTGATGTGAGACGCTGAGTAGCAGTGATAACCAGCACTTGATGTGAGACGCTGAGTAGCAGTGATAACCAGCACTTGATATGAGACGCTGAGTAGCGGTGATAACCAGCACTTGATGTGAGACGCAGAGTAGCGGTAATAACCAGTACTTGATGTGAGACTCTGAGTAGCGGTGATAACCAGCACTTGATGTGAGATGCTGAGTAGTGGTAATAACCAGCACTTGATGTGAGATGCTGAGTAGCTGTGATAACCAGCACTTGATATGAGACACTGAGTAGCAGTGATAATCAGCACTTGATGTGAGACGCTGAGTAGCGGTAATAACCAGTACTTGATGTGAGACACTGAGTAGTTGTGATAACCAGCACTTGATGTGAGACGCTGAGTAGTGGTAATAACCAGTACTTGATGTGAGACTCTGAGTAGCGGTGATAACCAGCACTTGATGTGAGATGCTGAGTAGCTGTGATAACCAGCATTTGATGTGAGATGCTGAGTAGCAGTGATAACCAGCACTTGATGTGAGACGCTGAGTAGCAGTGATAACCAGCACTTGATATGAGACGCTGAGTAGCGGTAATAACCATTACTTGATGTGAGACTCTGAGTAGCGGTGATAACCAGCACTTGATGTGAGATGCTGAGTAGTGGTAATAACCAGCACTTGATGTGAGATGCTGAGTAGTGGTAATAATCAGCCCTTGATATGACATGTGGAGTAGCGGTGATAATCAGCCCTTGATATGACATGTGGAGTAGCGGTGATAATCAGCACTTGATATGACATGTGGAGTAGCGGTGATAATCAGCACTTGATATGACATGTGGAGTAGCGGTGATAATCAGCACTTGATATGACATGTGGAGTAGCGGTGATAATCAGCACTTGATGTGAGATGCTGAGTAGCAGTGATAACCAGCACTTGATATGAGACGCTGAGTAGCGGTGATAACCAGCACTTGATGTGAGACGCAGAGTAGCGGTAATAACCAGTACTTGATGTGAGACTCTGAGTAGCGGTGATAACCAGCACTTGATGTGAGACGCAGAGTAGCGGTAATAACCAGTACTTGATGTGAGACTCTGAGTAGCGGTGATAACCAGCACTTGATGTGAGATGCTGAGTAGCGGTAATAATCAGCACTTGATGTGAGATGCTGAGTAGTGGTAATAATCAGCACTTGATGTGAGATGCTGAGTAGTGGTAATAATCAGCCCTTGATATGACATGTGGAGTAGCGGTGATAATCAGCACTTGATATGACTTTTGGAGTAGCGGTGATAATCAGCACTTGATATGACATGTGGAGTAGCGGTGATAATCAGCACTTGATATGACATGTGGAGTAGCGGTGATAATCAGCACTTGATATGACATGTGGAGTAGTGGTGATAATCAGCACTTGATATGACATGTGGAGTAGCGGTGATAATCAGCACTTGATATGACATGTGGAGTAGCGGTGATAATCAGCACTTGATATGACATGTGGAGTAGCGGTGATAATCAGCACTTGTGTGAGACGCTGAGTAGCGGTGGTAATCGCACTTGATGTGAGACACTGAGTAGCGGTAATAACCAGCACTTGATGTGAGACACTGAGTAATGATGATGACAGCATACATGAGAGAGTACACAGGAAAGGTACACTATGGAGCCTGGGAAGCATACACAGTAGAAAACCACTATAGGAGCAAAGTTGTACAGGCAACTTTCTGCTGCAGGAAGTGTCCTAATATACCCCTTGGTACCTGGTCATTGGCCAGAGACAGCAGCTAACCGACCGCAGAACTGCCATAGCAGAAAACTGAACAGATGACGCGAACCAACATGGCAGCACCCAGGACCGCAACGCGGCAACCAGGATGCACACCAGAAGGCTCCAGCAGACCCTGGGCAGAGTACTCAGCCATCACTTGTCTCTACGGCTGATGCCTGGACATTTTAGGAACCGGAAGAGGCCATCACAGTGAGTAACGACTAATCCCAGGCTGCAGCCTGACAAATACAATCTCAGACTAGTCAGAAATTAAATCTTGAGATCTGGCAATGGTGTAGAATGCAAAAATAGGTGTATAACAACCTTTCTGAAGAAGTATGGAATTGAGCATCAACTAACAATTGCATATACACCAGAACAAAATGGTGTGAGTTTGTCAACCGCACAATTGTGGAAAGAGCAAGGTTTATGCTGCATCATGCCAACCTAAAAAATGCTTTTGGGCAGAAGCAGTGTCTACAGCAGTCTACCAAAAGAATTGTGCATCCACAGTTCTAGTACAAGGCAAAACACTATTAGATGTATTGTCCCTGGAAGTAAGCCAAGCATCAATCATCTCAGAATATTTGGATGCATAGCATATGCTCAAATACCTATAGGAAAAGGCACAAGGTGGTTCCCAGATCAGTGGAATGTCTCATGCATGGATTCTCAAGAGAGCAACAGACATTGGGTCACCACAAACAGAAGGATCATAGAGTCATCAAGAATTGTAGAATATGTTTGTTACTTTGGATATGCCTGTAGCAGAAAGTGTGTCTGAGTTAGAAGCTGACAATACAGATATCCATACCCAACAACAAAACAGAAATTCTATGAGAAACAACAAGGGAAAACTACCCAAGAGATATTCTGAAGAGTTTCCAAGTACAGGTTGAAGCTCCCATATCCAAAATGCTGGGACCAGGGATAATTTGGATATTGGAATATTATATATTTTGGAATATTTGCATACCATAATAAGATATCTTGGAAATGGGACCCTAATCTGAACACAGAAAGCATGTATGTTATATATACATCTTGTTAGGGATGAGCGCGTTCGGATTTTCGAAATCTGAACCAACCCGTGCCCCCCCGATCTGAGCCGGAACCGAGTCCAGCTCGGGTTTTCCCGCCAGACTCGGTTCCAGGAATAAGGGAAAAACGTCATCATCCTGGTATTGGATTCTCGCGACCTGGACTTTGCACATTTCGCACCTCCCGCCCTGCCATCTTTACTCCAGTCCTGGAGAGGGTAGTGAGAGGATGTGTCTCTCTAGCGTCTGTGGGAAAGTTGCGTGGTGTGGCGTGGGGTGGCAACCTGCTCTGTTGTATCAGTCCAGTCCAGTACTGCTGTGCTGCTGCATCAGTCTGGGGGTACCTGCTCTGTTGTATCAGTCCAGTCCAGTGGTGTTGTGCTGCTGTATCTGTCTGGGGGTGACCTGCTCTGCTGTATCAGTCCAGTCCAGTGGTGCTGTGCAGCTGTATGAGTCTGGAGGTGACCTGCTCTGCTGTATCAGTCCAGTCCAGTCCAGTGGTGCTGTCCTGTGCTGTATATTCGGTCCAAATAATTTTTACAGGGGCTGCCCTGTGTGATGTAGGGCTAAAGTGCCCTATGCTGTGTGTTCACTCCAGTCTCCAAATAAAAAGGGGTAATTTAATTCATCCAAATAATTTTACAGGGGTTATTTAATTAATCCAAAAGTATACAGGGCCTTCCTGTGTGTATTGTAGGGCTACGGTACCCTGTGCTGTGTATTCACTCCAGTCTCCAAATAAAAAGGGGTGATTTCATTCATCCAAATAATTTTTACAGGGGTTATTAATTAATCCATATATTTTTTACAGGGCCTTCCCATGTGTATTGTAGGGCTATGGTGACATGTGCCCTGTGTATATTCATTCCAAATAAAAAGGGGTGATTTAATTAATTCAAATAATATTCACTCCATAAAAATAATGCACTCCATAAAAACAACGGAGGACAAAAATTTGGAGAATAAAATAGGGAAAGATCAAGAACCACTTACTCCTAGTGCTGAAGTTGCTGCCACTAGCCATGACATAGATGATGAAATTCCATCAGCGTTGTCTGCCAAGGCCGATGCCCAATTTCATAGTAGAGGGCATGTAAAACCCAAAAAGCCAAAGTCCAATAAAAAGACGCAAAAAAATAATTGTAAATTGTCTGAGGAGAAACGTAAACTTGCCAATATGATATTTGGAATGGCTAAGGCCCAGGCCTATGTTCATGACTAGTGGTTCACCTTCACATGACAATGGAAGCCCTCCTCTCCCAGAAAAATGAAAAGAGATAAGATGGCAAAAGCACAGCAAAGAACTGTACGTTCTAAGAAGATATTACAAATCCCCAAGGAGAGTCCAAGTGTGTCAATGGTTGCGATGCCTGCCCTTCCCAACACTGGACGGGAAGAGGTGGCTCCTTCCACCATTTGCACGCCCTCTGCAAGTGCTGGAAAGGGCACCCACAGTCCAGGTACTGATATTCAAATTGAAGATGTCACTGTTGAAGTACAACAGGATGAGGATATTGGTGTATAGATGGCGCTGAGGAGGAAGTTGACGAGGAGGATTCTGATAGTGATGTGGTTTGTTTAAATTAGGCACTGGGGGAGACAGTTGTTGTCTATGGGATGAAAAAGCCCATCATCATGCCTGGGCAGAAGACCAAAAAATCCACCTCTTCGGTCTATTATTATTACTATCCAAATCCAGACAACAACTGTCTTGCCATGTGTAGCTTTTGTAAAGGTGTAATAAGTATGGGTAAGGACGTTAATCACCTAGGAACATCCTCCCTTATACGTCACCTGCAGCGCATTCATAAAAATTCACTGTCAAGTTCAGAAACTGTGGCTAAGACCGTAAGCAGTCCAGGGACACCTAAATCCCTTTGTCCTGTTGTATCCAAGTGCCTGCAAACCACACCAGCAACTCCCACCTCGTCAATTTCCTCCTCAATCAGGATCGGAAGTAGTTCTGCAGGCCATGTTACTGGCATGACTGACTCCTCTCCTATCCGGGATTCCTCCGGAGGATCCTGCATTGATATGCTTACTGCTGCCGCTGCTGCTGTTGCTGCTGGGAATTGTTCATCATCCCAAAGAGGAAGTTGGAACACCACTACTTCTTTTACAAAGCAATTGACCGTCCAACAGTCCTTTGTGAGTAGGATGATGTATGACAGCAGTCATCCTGTTGCAAAGCAGATAACTGAGGCCTTGACAGCTTTGTTGGTGTCAGACGTGCATCCAGTATCCGCCATTAGTGCAGAGGATTTAGACAATTGGTGAAGGTAGTGTGTCCCCAGTACCAATCCCATCTAGATTCCACTTCACTAGACAGGCGATACCGAGAATGTACAGAGACATCAGAAAAAGTGTCCTCAGTGTCCTAAAAAATGCGGTTGTACCCAATGTCCACTTACTGTAACCATGGACATGTGGACAAGTGGAATTGGGCAGACTAAGGACTATATGACTGTGACAGCTAACTGGGTAGATGTATTGCCTTATGCAGCAACAAAAGCAGCGTCACCAGTAGCAGCATCTCAGAAATGCCAGCTCGTTCCAAGGCAGGCTATGCTGTGTATCACTGGTTTCAGAAAGAGGCACACTGCCGACAACCTCTTAGAGAAACTGAGGGAAATCATCGCCCAATGGCTTACCCCACTTTGTGATATCTGACAATGCCACCAATATTGTGCAGGCATTACATCTGGACAAATTCCAGCATCCACATGTTTTGCTCACACAATAAATTTGGTGGTGCAGAATTTTTTTTAACAACAACAGGGGAGTACAAGAGATGTTTTCGGTGGCCCGGAAAATTTTGGACCACTTTAGCCATTCAGTGTCTGCGTGCCAAAGACTGGAGCACCAGCAAACACTCTTGAACCTGCCCTGCCATCACCTGAAGCAAGAAATTGTAACATGGTGGAACTCAACTCTCTATATGCTTCAGAGGATGGAGTAGCAGTAAAAGGCAATTCAAGCCTATACATCCACCTATGACATAGGCAAATGGGTTGGTATGCACCTGACTCAAGTGCAGTGGAGAATGATTTCCATGTTGTGCATGGTTCTCCAGCCCTTCGAACTTGCCACACGTGAAGTCAGTTCAGACACTGCCAGCTTGAGTCAGGTCATTCCCCTCATCAGGCTTTTGCAGAAGCAGCTAGAGAAAGTGAAGGAGGAGCTAAGATGGAGCGATTCCGCTCGGTATGTGGGACTTGCGGATGAACCCCATCATTCGATTTGCCAGGATTCAAGGGTGGTTAATCTGTTGAATTCAGACCACTACATTTTGGCCACCATGCTCGATCATAGGTTTAAAGCCTACGTGGTGTCTCTCTTTCCGGCTGACACAAGCCTGCAGAGGTGCAAAGACCTGCTGGTGAACACACTGTCAGCTAAAGTGGAACGTGACATGGCAACAGCTCCTTCTTCATTTTCTCCCGCAACTGGGGCTGCCAGGAAACAACTTAGATATCCTAACCAACCTGCTGGCAGTGATGCAGACTAGGCAGGACCAAGTTTGGACTATGGTCTGGACTGAAGTACCTGGCAACAATTTCTGACTACTGTCACTGCATATGATGCTGTCACCATTGAAAGAATGGTGGAGGAATACATCGGTGACAGCATCCAATTAGGCATGTCAGACAGTCCATACCTGTACTGACAGGAAAAAGAGGAAATTTGTAGGCCCCTGTACAAACTGGCTCTATTTTACCTTAGTTGCCCCCCCCTTCAGTGTGTACTCCGAAAGAGTTTTCAGTGCAGCCAGGAACCTTGTCAGCGAAAGGCATAGGAGGTTGCGTCCACAAAATGTGAAGATGATGTTCATCAAAATGAATTATCAATTCTTCCAGGAAGACCACCCTCCATAAAGTACAGAGGGACCTGTGGTGGTGGATTCCAGCGGGGTCGAATTAATACTCTGAGGATGAGGATGTACACAACACTGAAGAGGATGAGGAATCGGTGAATGAGGACGACATCTTGCCTCTGTAGAGCCAGTTTGTGCAGAGACAGATTAATTGCCAGCTTGTTTTGTGGGGGCCCAAACGAACCAATCATTTCAGCCACAGTCGTGTGGCAGACCCTGGCGCTGAAATGATTGGTTTGTTAAAGTGTGCATGTCCTGTTTATAGTACAACATAAGGGTGGGTGGGAGGGCCCAAGGACAATTCCATCTTGCACCTCTTTTTTTTCTTTGCATAATGTACTCTTTGGGGCCTAGTTTTTCAAACTGCCATCCTGTCTGCCACTGCAGTGTCACTCCTAGATGGGCCACGTGTTTGTGCCGCTCACTTTTGTCGCTTAGCATAGTTATCCAGCTACCTCGGTGCAACCTTTTGGCCAAAAAACAATATTGTGAGGTGTTCAGAATAGACTGGAAATGAGTGGAAAGGAATGTTATTGCGGTTAATAATAGCATAGGAACAAAAAAAGACCAAATTCTGTGATTTTAGCTGTTTTTATGCTTTTTTCCAAAAAAAAGATCCAAAACCAAAACACAGAAGGGTGATTTTGGCAAACCAGTCCAGACCCAAAACACGAAGAAAGAACCAGATCCAAAACACAAAACACGAAAAGTGGCCGATGCACACAACCTGCAGGTCATTTTATACAATATTTTCAATATTTCAATATTTTCAATATTTTTTTTTTCTCAAAGAAAGTTTGTGTACATACATGAAATCCATTTGTATTTCATATACTGTACACGTTATACACAAAGCCTGAAGGTAATTTTATACAATATTTGTAATAATTTTGTGATTTAATCAAAGTTTGTGTACATTGAACCATCAAAAAACAAAGGTTTTACTTTCTCAGTCATGCTCAAAAATTCAGTATTTCTGAATATTCCGTATTTGGATATGGGAGACCTGTATCACATTCTGTGAACCTCAAAGTATCCAGTCAAGCAATGACTGAGAAGAACGGAAGTCAGCAATAGACAAAGAGATGGATTATTTCAATGACAATGCTACATGGAATATAGGGCCCGATTCAGAGCCACTCGTAAGCGGCCGCTCGTTTGCTCTGAGTGATGTTCGCAAAACTGTGCATGCGTATGGGTCGTAATGCGCATGCGCGAACCAGTCATTGCAGTCGGAAATCGTGCACTCGTAAAACAGCGAGTGCCTGCTAATTTGAGTGACAGAATGAGGCATTTGCGGGTGGTAACAGGGGAAGCTGCTTGAAAACGGGGGAGTGGAGATCCGAACGCAGGCGTGCCAAACGGTCAAAACGCCGTTTAATGGGTGTGCATAATTAACAAAGCAGCGTCATCGTCCACGTCACTTGGTTGCCTTTTAGCCTGAACTGCTCGCAGTGATAGCGGGAAGTAAACCCTACCACAAGCACTGCGAGCAGTTCAGATGGCTTTCGATGTTCCCGATTAATCAAATAAATAGCGGAGATGACGTATGATGCGAACGGCAAAGGGGCGTCTTTACAAAATAGCGAGGGCATTTTTCGGATGCTCGCTCAGACATAGAGGCGTCAACAGACCGCAAAGAGCAAGTGCTCAATTTAAACATCCGGCCCCTTTTTAAGAACGAGCGTCTGCACATAGTGTACGGGTCTGAATCAGGCCCATAATCAACAGGCCAAGCCACTGCAAAACAGTCAAAGATAAATGGATCTTCTGTTAAAAGCTAAATGTAGATGGAACCATTGGGCAATATAAAGCCTGTCTTGTTGTGAAGGGAGGATACAGTCAGTATCCCAGTGGCCCCGACATCCCAACTGCCGCAATACTGAAGGTAAGTAGCAGGTAAGTAGCAGGGTGGGGGTGAGGGTTAGTGTGCAGGGTTAGGGTTAGGCACTAGGGAGAGGGTTAGGGATAGGCACTAAGAGGGGAGGGTTAGGTTTAGGGTATGGAGAGAGGGGGTTAGGTTCAGACAATAGGGGGGGAGGTTAGGGTTAGGCACCAAAGAGGAAGGGTTAGGGTAGGGAGAGGGGAAGGGTTAGAAATATTCAAATAACATTAAAGCAATTTAAGTGAAATATCAAAAATTACATAAAGAGTGTGAAATTAGTTAGAAATATGTGGGTCTAAACTGTAATTAAATAGGTAGTTTACCAGTGAGACCTAATTATTTATTTCTACAATAGATAATTATCTATTTAAATATTTATGTTTGCACATGGATGTGAAGTCACTTTAAAAATAATAGATGTTTTGTTATTGGGCTTATCATGACTTCATAGTTTTAGCAAGTTTTACTTGCAGTTTACTTATTTCTTATTCTGTGAATAATATGTCTTTGTTATTTGTCTGATGTTGCTTTATTTTGTGTCCATCTTATGTTTAGCCAAGTGTCAGGTGAAATCCATGGTAGTGATGATTATGTCATTACCTGACACCTGGCCAGAAAACAAGCTTGGAAGAGCATTACCTCTGACACCTTCCAGAACTGTAGCTCACAAATCTAGTGGTCTGGTGACCCCTGGTGGCGGGGAATCATACTGCATGGAATAAAAACCTCTATGGCCATGCAGATGAACTGAGACATCTTCGTCATTTTTTTGCATACTGAATTGCAGATGCAGGCAGCGACATACCCCAAACTGGTTGTGAGACACACTGGCATTTTTGACAACACACCCTGTTACCTCCCCCAAATGCGACTACAGTAAACTCTGAAGCATTTGATGCATGCATAGATAGTTAATAATCGTTCAACTGCAAGAACATTGGTATAGTTTACAACTCTGAATTAGGCCCAATAAACGATCCCCTGGTTAAGTGCATCTTCATGTGGACTTGTGTATAAGCTTGGACTGGCCACATAGGCAAACGCAGGGGGGGTTTCTGTCTGCCTGGAAATCCCGGTCCCCAGCCCACACCATGACCACTTTAGAAATAGTAATATAATAATAGTAGATGTTACTAGTGCTGCATGTTCTTCTCAGTATCACAAATGAAATAATTGCACCACCTGTGGATCTTTTAACACGTATCAGCCAGTAATAAATAACCTGTGCACCAACTAGAAGATCTGGAAAACATGCACTGTTAAGCTGCATACACACACAACAAAAAATCGTTCACTTTCTGAGTCAAACGATTTATTTATTTATTAACAGTTTCTTATATAGCGCAGCATATTCCGTTGCGCTTTACAATTGGAAACATTGATAGAACAAAACAGGGTAATAACAGACAGACATAGAGGTAAGAGGGCCCTGCTTGCAAGCTTACAATCTATAGGATGAACGATTATCATTCATGCGCATTCACGTTTGTAGTTTGTAGTTCAGTCAGACTTGTCAACTGAACGTTTTTCATTAAGGGAATATGCAAAAATCGTTTGTAGTTCAAAAAAATCATTCATTTCACTTTAAAAAATCTGACAGATAATCTGACAGATAATCTGACAGAAAATCATTCATAAAATCGTTCATAAAATCATTGGTAACAAAATCGTTGTGTGTGTATGCAGCTTTAGAGATGCACTGCTATAGAGCCCAATATGTACATATATGTCCATGGCAGTGCTAGATTCTTCTGCTGCTGCTCCTCCAAGCTCTCGGACTTGCTCCAATAGTCTGGAATGGTGCCCACATCTAAAATAATTACATTCAGCTATGGCAGGATATCCCTACTGACGCATCTAATGACTTACTGTGATCACTGGTCCTGTATATGCTGGAATTATTACACACAATACACTTTGTATGACGCTTATTAAAGCTGGTTAAGTACTAATTCTGCCCTCTTCATTGACTGGCCACACTCGCTCTATAATTAAGCATTTGGAAACCCCCCTCTAGAAATCCTGTGTTTGCCACTGGGCCGTGCCCCATTCTGGGAGGACACAGAGCTTCAGGTCGTGATTGAGGGTCTTTACTGGCCGCAATCAGGGGTGGGGCTTCACAGACCTTGATCAGGGTTGGGGGGATCCAGGGTTTGCTTCCCAGAATGAATGTCTGCTCTCTCAGCCCCTTCCCTCCCAGCCAGTCATCAAACTGATCTAGGACAGTGCAATCTGTGAAGATGGCAGTGTGATCTGTGATATGTGGGGGGGGCAGTATGATCTGTAAGGGGGGAGCCTGTATGTTGGGGTAGTATGATTTGTGAGAGGGGGGCTGTGAGGTGGCATAGTGCGATATGCGAGGGAGGAGGCTGTGTGATCTATAAGGGGAACTGTTTGATATGTGACATGGGGCAGTGTGATCTGTGAGGGGGAGCAGTGTGATCTCTAATAAGGGGCTGTGGGTTTCATTCAGACCCGCTCGCAAGCGCCGATGCGCTTGCAAGCGGGTCGATGTTTGGCTGTGTGCACGAGCAGCGGCCACACTGCGCGTGCGCAAGCCTTGGAGCGCAAGAGAAATTCTCTTGCACCGTGGCTCACTACAAAAGGGGCGGCTGTCGATGTTGATCGACTGCTCGCCCCATTTTGTAGGCGTGGCGGGGGGTTGGCTTCACAAATGGAGGCGTTCCCAAGCGAACGTCTGCCGTTTGTGGGCGGACCCACTGACATCACCAGTGATGTCAGTTGGAGAGCTTCCGGCTCTATTAGAGCCGAAAACTCTCTGGGGCTTGCGGCAGATATCTGGAGGGGGCCTGTGTGTGAGGGCAGTGTGATCTGTAAAGAGGGGTCTGTGTGTAGGGGCAGTGTGATCTGTGAGGGGTTTTTATGTGTTTGGGCAGTTTGATCTGCAAGGGGGTTCCTGTGTGTAGGAGCAGTGTGATCTGTGAGGTGGGGCAGTGTGATCTGTGAAGGGGGCAGCACATGTGTGTGAGGTTTTGAGGGCAGCGTGTGCGTGTATGAGTCTGTGGGGCAGTGTGTGTGAGGCTATGTGTGCAGCATGTGTGTATGTGAGGCTATTGGGGTAGCATATGTGTGTGAGGCTATGGGGCAGTTTGTGTGTGTGTGTGAAGCTATGGGGACAGTGTGTGTGTGTTAGGCTAAGGGGGCAATGAGTGTGTGGGGGGAGCGATCCACCAAAGCAAATTCTCACCCTGGGCTCCACTTGTTCTAGAACCGGCCCTGCTATTCAACAACTAGTGTGTAATCATTTCAAAACTGTATAAGCAGCGGTGGAATTAGGACCCCTTGCTGCTGGAGGAGTCCAGAATGCAGGGCATGAGCCAACCAGCAGTGCCATGGTTGTCCTTTAGGGCTTGGAGTGTGCGCCGCTCTTCCACCTGCAGCCCTTTCTTTCCTCTACTTCACAGGGATCCATCCAGCTGCCAGCTCTACAGTGACCATTACAGCAGAACAGAAACTGTAAGTGCTAAGTGGCCAGATGTTTGATGCCTATCCTGTCCATGTTCCATACCCAGTGTCTGCCAGTTCTGTCAGTGTTCTATATTCTATGTCTGCCTGTCCTGTCTGTGGTCCATATCCTATGTGTGCCTAGCCTTTCTGTGTTCCATAACCCTGTGTCTTCCTGTCCTGTCTGTGTACCTTATATTATGTCTGCCTGTCCTGTCTGTGTTCCATATCCTATGTTGCCTGTCCTGTCTGTGTTGCATACCCTGTGTCTGCCTGTCCTGTCTGTGTACCTTATATTGTGTCTGCCTGTCCTGTTTGTGTTCCATATCCTATGTGTGCCTAGCCTTTCTGTGTTCCATACCCTGTGTCTGCCTGTCCTGTCTGTGTACCTTATATTGTGTCTGCCTGTCCTGTTTGTGTTCCATATCCTATGTTGCCTGTCCTGTCTGTGTTCCATAACCCTGTGCCTGCCTGTCCTGTCTATGTTTCATACCGTGTCTTTGCTAACTACATTCCCTGAGTCCCTGATTCATGCAGATGGTACTTGGAGGTCCCTTTGAAGGCACAATAAAATGTGTTCTGCAGTAGGTTAGCAGTTTTGTAGTGGGCCCCTAACACTGCAATCCCCTGGTGGGCCCTTCATGTCCCTTTCCAACACATCTACTGACAACTGTCCAGCTTCTGCCAATACTCTTTTCTAATCTTCCTTATTCTTCTTTATTCTATCTCGCCTCTAGTCTTTACAAACACTGCGGGGCTCTTTCACATTTTTATATTAGGGTGTGCAACATGATACAGTACCACCAAAAGTCACTGTGAGACAACTGCTCCAGATTTATGTTAGACCAGGTAACACTGCCAGATACCATGAGGAGACATCACATTTAGATGCCACCAGAAGCTGCCAGGCAGTAATGTAATATTAGCATATTATAGCAAAATAATATATGGGCCTGCTCTGTGGTGGTGGTATATATACTGGTATTTTGATGCATTTGTTTGGCCTCTATATAGCCTCAAGCATCCTCTGTGTCTCTCTAGCCTCAAGCCTCCCCTGTGTCTACCCAGCCTCATACCATTACCTGTGTCTCTCCAGCTTCATGCCCATATGACTCTCCAGCCTCATGCTCTCCGGATCTCTCTAGTCTCATGCCTCTGTATCTCTGCACTCTCATCCCCCTGTGTGTCTCTTTCTATAAACCCCATATGTCAATTTTACCTCTGTTCCACTCTGTCATCCTAAAGATCTCTCATCTCTGTTCCCCTCCTCCATCTTTCTCTGTCTATCTCTGATCTCTGTCCCCCTTCCATGATTGTTGTTTAGAAGGTTTGTGGGTGGGACCATGAGGGTGTTGCAGTTGGGTGGGGGGCATGGAGGAGTGCCAGCTCTAATTGCTGACTGGTGTCTTCAGTCACCTTCCAATATCTAGCCCCATCTGTCTTTATAATCTCTGTCCCTCCATTCCCCTTCCCGTCTGCCTCTCACTTTAATCTCATTTATTCCCTGTATTTCCATCTCTGCCCTCTCCACCATCACTAGCTTTCATATTTGTCCATATCCTCCCCTATCTCTTTTTCATTGTATATTATCCCCCCTCTCTCTTTCACCTTCGTGCCCATCCCACATTGCAGTTGAGGATCACAGATGGGCACAGCAAGTGGAAGGGCATCCACTCCAGGTGCTAACAGTGTTGGCTGGAAGGCAGCCAGTGAAAGGTGAGTATGTTTGTTTGACTTTTTTGTAAAAAAAAAAAATCTCTACAATTCCCAGCATGAAAACATGCAGGGGTTGGCAAAACAAAATGCATATTCATAACACAAAGCAAGTCATAGCAGCTCTCCCAAAAAGATTTACTATTCTGTCTCATTTTGTTCTATGAATATTAATATAGGGGTTGTTTTATTTGCTATCAGCATCCTCTTAGTTTAAACCAGTATTGCAATCTCTTCTGACTTCTTCATATATCGGGACATTTTTGCCTACAGTACTGTTGATCACTAAGGCGCTGATGCAGAGTTAAATCCAGTACAATTTGTGGATGATTCTTGCAAGTTTTCTCACTTCAGGTGCTCCATAGCAGGGCCAACCCTGACCAATTTGGTGCTCTAGACAAGAATTTAGCTGGTAGCCCCCCCCCCCTAACATGAGGGCATGGTCTTATCTCTTGACCTATCATATTAGGCATGGGCCTAGCACCCAATATATCACGGGGCACTAGCCTGTCACAGGAGGTATGTCACAGGAGGTATGGACTAGCACCCAACATATCACGGCTCATGGGCCAAACACACAATCATTAGTCCCCACAGGCCTAGCGCCTGCACTATATATGCCCCCAGTATTAGAGTCTGCATCATTTTTGTCATTACCCTCGTGGCCTAGGGTGATAGTTATAAAGACAGGGTGTCCCACTGGGACCTTACCTGCACTGCCAATCTTGGAGGTCAAAGAGGAGTACCCTCTGTGCTGGCCCTTCTCTGCAAGGGTCAGTGTTGCTCCTCAGCTTGCCAAGTGTAGGATCCTCTCTTGCCTCTTGGCAGTGGCTTGACTCCTCTGGCTAGGCTACTCGACTCTCTCTGAACCTCACCTGAACAGCAAGGGGACAGTAGAAGCTCTTTTGCAAGAGCACTTTGCCACCAGGACTTAGGCATCCTGGAGTTTTCCATCTTCTGTCTTCCTTCTGCCATCTCTTTCAGTCTTCTGGGGCCTTTGATCGTCTTCCACTGAGTCACCTCTTATTTGCAGCATTTTCTGCAGATCTTTAGTAGTACTGCTATGCTCCCCCATCATAGTAACTTCATACCACTCATGCCAAATAATGAAAGCTGGAATGAGTAGGCAGAGTGATACTGCGGCTGTGGCTGCTCCTGATTGGCTGCTGGTCTACAAGCCCCAACTTGCTTTTGGCCAGAGCCAAATTTTAAAACCAGCAGCAGCTCCTCCTTCAGCACCGGGACCCAATACCCAGTCCCAGCACCGGCTGCAGATTTGTCCCCAATGGGAGAGACAAGTATTTGTAATAGCAAGGAGAAAGAAAGAAATAGATTGATGAACCTCCTCTTAATCCGCTTTAGATGACTACATTAATGTCACCCACCTACGGTAGTCCTAACAAACCTGGCTTTGTGAATCTAATATACCCACATAGAAATGGTTTAGTATATTGAGAAAATACAACTTACCCTGTCTTTTTGGAATTTGTGCAGGTGCACATGCATCCATTGCATAATGCAGTCACCTAAATTAACTTTTGGGCATGTGTCATCATTTCACTGTTCAAAACAACCCTGTTAACCAGTTCCACTGGTTTTGTACTGAGTGTACTTACTTTTGTGCTATTTGCGAAATTTTGCTCTTGGCTTTCTCAGTCACCTCCCTGACCTCTGCCAATGACCTCAACTCTGTTTTCCTTTAATGTTACTGTCCTTGGCTACTGTAGCTGAATTTATGTGTTTTTTTCCTTTATTATACCAGTACTATTTAACTGGTGCTTTTTAAAATCAAAACAACTTGAGAGTATTTATTATTAAATATCGTATTGTTAGAGTCCAGATAATAAATAAATAACTTTAACATAAATAAATGTCTCTAAAATAAAGATGCAATAAATGAATGTGGCATTCAAAAATTGGACAGCTTTATTTAATAAACGTATGATAGCGGAAGAAAGAATGAGCAGCTATTCAGCATCCACACAATTAAAGCAAATTAAACTACAATATGGAAGGGAACATTGCAATGATGGATGGGGTGTGTTGGGGTAGCCTATTAGATGCAGAGGCGGGGGGATTATGTTTGCATATGGAAGTTCCTGCCCGCTGAATCAGGATAAGTACATTGTGCCTGCCTACTCCTCCTTTTGGCCTTCTCCTGCTCTTGTGTGCTCAACTCTGGATTTAGCCTATTTTTTTCAGTGCTCATCTGCTGCTTCCATTTTCCCTTCTCCCTTGTTAGTCTTTCCATTGTACCTCTCATTCTCTTCTTTGTAGCTCTTTCTTCCTAATCCCCTTTCATTCCCTGTCTACATCATGCCCAGGCCAATGCAGTGAACACCTCTACTCCAGAATCTGGTGAATGCACCCACCCTCTCTTCCACCATCTGTTGCCCCTGGCTGCACCATGGATCATGATCTTTTCTTGACATTGCATCTGTGGCATGTATCATAGCTACTATAACTCAGGCCCACCTACACATTCTAGCACTTACAGTGGACCTTCCGGGCCTTCTCCTCTCCACCTCATTCCTTGCCTGCCAGTTCATTAGTCCATAACTATGTGGCTGCTCCCACTGAAGGCTCAACCCCCCTTCCATGCACCTGTCCATCCCACGGCCATTCCACTCATGGGGGTCAGACACAGACTCCTCCTGCCCTCGAGGTGGGTGTTGTTAACACCTCATCAGCAGTGCTCACACCTTCCTCTGTTGAATACTGTATGTGCCATCCAACCAGCAACAAAGGAAGAATGTCATTCACCAGTATCCCATGTAGAGCACTGGTCCCACCCCTTCAGTGGTCATTGTGACCACTTTTTACTTCTATGGAGCTGAGCTGGTGACCTATATAGGGGCCATATCTGTAATGCTGACCCCTTTCCATACCCCACTGCTCCAGTCCTCTACTATTTACCTAGTGCCCACTCCTTCCAAGCTATATATCATGACACCATTCTCTGTACTTTGTGGGCAGGGTCTGTGTGCCCTCTTCTCACCTTTCATCCTTGGTGCAACCCTTTTTCCCATTCAGTGGTCCATAAACCCCTTTTTCCCGCCATTTCTTGTATGTACTCAAAGTCCACTTATTTCAGCTGCCTAACTCTGCATTCTCTGTCCCCACACCTTCCAGTCCCTTGCATCTCATTGCCAAGATCCTAGGTCCATCCTTTTTACAGTGCTGGACCCTTGCACTGCTGAAATTCTCCCCTCCCTATCCTTCTGCCCTCACTGGGCTTCAGGGCTCATGGATGATGCCAATCTTCTTCCAGGCACTTGTCAAGGCTTATCCACAGATGTTCCTGATAATCATTTGCTGTTTGTGATTCATGGATGCCCATGCCATTCAGCAGTATGTACTGGTGTTTGCCACCACATCTGAATTTGGTGAGTGTGAGAATACATTTTCTCAAGTCGTGGGTTCGGTCTAACTTTCCAGTGTTAGCAGCAGTTCATCCGTGTTGCCTGCTAAAGATGATATAGTTACTGCTGCAGCATTTCAAGGGTAGTTAGGAGGTCATGCAGAAGAGCTCTTCTGAGGTGCTCAAGAATGATTGACTCTAGCACATACAAAATGCTATTTGGAAAAAAAATTATAAGAACCTCAATGTCAGCAAGTACATGCATGTAATTCATGGTATGTACATCAAGTTCATGTGATGTGTTAAGTCCGCCTTTAATGAGGAGTTTCATAAGAAACAGGATGGGCCTAGGGTTACAAACTTTGGGTAAAATGATGATGATGTCTGATTTAAGGTGACTCAACACTACAAGGGGCCAGTTGAGGACCTCCTAGGGAGATAGGCTGGGGGTGCTGGGTAATCCAGTACACCACCTTTTTTGAAGGAAAGAAGCTTGCTTGTAAAAGCTTGCAGTCTGTCAGTGGCACTGCTAGCTATTTTGGCCACTCCTGTGCATTTTGTGGTGCCTATAACCCTGCTAGGGACTATCCAACGGTTGCAGCAACATTATATGATTCTTGAGCCAATTCCCAAAATGAGGCTCTTTAAGGCAAACTCTCTGATTTGTGTCTCAGCATTGGAGATGTTGTTGAGTTAGTACCTTTTCTATGAAGCCACAATTTTTTTTATTTCATTGCCAATCCAGGGTGGTAATGCAGGTTTATTAATGCTGAAACCTGAAATCAGCAAGGTATTTTCTGGTGGTGATGATTTGAAAGTGGTAGTGGAGGTGCATCTGATACATATGTATGGCCCCTTTCAGTGTTGGACTGGGGCATAAAAGGCCCATTGGGCAAATGTAGTAGTAGGGGCCCATGCTTAAGGGATGTGGTCATCCACCAGAGGGGGTATGGCCAGCCACCACAGTTGCTTTGCTAACCATAAGGCAAATATTGGTGGAGTTTCTATAGAACAAAACCAAGAACAGATGGTTTTCAGATGTTCTGCTACACAAGGTAACTGACCCTCTAATAGAGTAACAATGTACAATTCAGTTCATAGTCTGAAACATGATCCCTAGAAAAAGGGGGTGGGGCCATCAGGCAGTGGGGCCCATGGGGGATTTCCACTGTACCCCTGTAGGCCAGGCCAACCCTGGCCCCTTTTCATCATGGCCGATGCTGCATTCATACATTTTGCGATTTGAGAGTAAAAGTGTCGGGGAAGTACAGGCTCATTCAGTATCCTATATTATGCAGTGGATGCATCTCTAAATTATACAACCAATGACCAGGGAAGTCATGTGGTTTATTGGATTCATTTACTTAATTTACTAAGCTGCCGAGTTGCTGTCATTCATGTTGTTCAATGGTGTATTCATTCGTGGCCTGGTTCCCACCAGTGACTTCAATGGTGAGAACCACAAAGGTAACTTAACTTGCTGGCAAGGAGGATCCTTGCCCTCCTTGGGGATAACCATAATGTTGCTCCAACAATTGATCGGAAAATGGTTGTCAGGGTTCAGCCTAGGATCGGCCATTACTCACCCCAGCACCGGCTTCCCCTGACTTCTTCTGCGGTCAGACATTGCCGTCATGGGTGCCGCCATGATAGTCTTTCTCACCAGACTGTTCCTTCAACCAATGGTAGTGTGGTCTTGGTCAGCTGACACCGATTTCCTATAAACTGCAACATTAGGGAAAATAACTAGGCTCTGGACACCAGGAAGTTGCCTGTGCAACGTCATCACTTCTGGTGTATGCTTGTTGTCATTCCGCTCCAGGTTCCTTACTCTCAAGTTATTTCTATTATCATCTCAGTACCACTCTCCGGTACATTTGGATTCGCACGCCATGTGCTCAGTACACATCATCAAGGACAACTACCGAACCACTCTCTGGTGCATCTGGAGTCGCACATTGTGTACTCAGTACACACTACACACTACCAAGTACAACCACTAAACCACTCTCTGGTGCATCTGGAGTCGCCCGTTGTGTACTCAGTACACACTATCGAGTACAACCACTGAACCACTCTCTAGTGCGCTTAGGATTTGCATGATGTGTACTCAGACTATTGAGTACAATTGCTGAGTCACTCTCCGGTGCATCTGGATTTGCACATCCTGTACTCAGTCCACACCAATCGAGTACAACCTCCGAACCAGTGGGCCATAGCAGTATACTTTTCTCTATTCCCACTCGTATCGGATACCTGACCAAAGGACCGCGACCTGCTTGCCGGGAGCAGCTGAAACCCATATCTTGCTTGGAGGGGTCACTGGTGAACAACTCCCGGCAGGTTAGACTCCACACCCTTGGTCAGGTCTTGTCAACATCTGATACTTGTGGATGAGGAGAATGTACATCCAGGCCCCTCGTCTCCAATTTCTCCTTCAACCCGGGACCACAGCTTTCAGCCTCTCAGTAGGAGATTCCACGGAGTCCTGCGTGACAAGGGTGTACGTGCTGATACAGCATTACAGGTCCGTAGAAATAAAGCAAGAGGGTATCTTGGTATGCCTTATAATAAAACACCGTGAAACTATCTTGCCAGTCGTGGAGGTCTAACTAGCAGCAGATAATTCTTCCTCAGTAAAGGGGGAGTCAGGAGGAGTCAAGAGCCTCTCTCACTATTTTAGAAAGAGTAAAGAAAGCTATTTCTTGTAAATAATTTTGGATTTCTAATACCCGGGCTGCCAGATCTAAGCCTGTATAATTCGGCCCCTGATTGTACAAGTCAGAATAAAAAGTATGAAACATTGCTGCAATATATTTGTCAGTATGGCAGAGTTTACTGGTATGGTCCTTGATACACTGAAGATAAGTCAAGGATATATGAGCTCTAAGAGCCCTAGCCAGCATTTTGCCTAGTTTATTCCCCCAACGAGAATATTTATGGCGACATCATTGAAACCCCCTCCTGGCCCCTTCATACAGAAGGTCATTACGAGCAACCATAGCCTTTTGAATTTCCACAAATACATCAGAGGCCAAAGTATTTTTATGGGTAAGTTCGAGCTCTGAATTTTGGATAACAAAGCATCCCTATATTCAGTTTTCTGTTTTTTTGAGATAGGACCCCAACTGAATACACTTCCTCCCAAATTGAGACAGGTGAAACATCATCAGTGATATTATGCGAAATTTATTCTCTCAGGGTCTCCTCAATTTCAACTTTACAGTAAGAGTCATGAAGTAACTGCTCATTTAACTTCCAGTAAGACTGGTGAGGAGGATGGCCACAAAGGTTCAAAGTTAAAAATATTGAGGCATGGCATGGTCAGAGCCAGTAATCGGCCCAATAGTAGCAGCTGCAAGGAGATATAGGTGGGAGTGATCCACACAAAAATAGTCTATGCGAGAATAAGAACTATGTGGGGAAGAATGAAACCACCTGGATGCCCTCCAATTGATCCTCTATTAATTCTAATGACTTAGAAAGTTAGATTGACCCTGCTTGGGTACATATAAATTCACTAGAGAAAATTTTTGATTAGCTAAGGGAACCTTGACCAACAATCCCTTACCGTCTCCAATAGGGATGACAGAAATATCAGAAAGCCTCACATGTTTATAAAACAAAATGGCTACTTCCCTGTCCTTGGTGTCGGAAATTGTTAAAGTAACCCAATGGAATATATGGTGAGATTTTAAGGATGGAGCCACACCCTTCTTAAAATGCATCTCCAGGAGTAAAGCTATATCTACCTTATCCATATGCATCATATGTAGAACACGGGATCTTTTCTCCGGTCTATTAAGGACCTTTACATTGCTAGAAAAAATAGATAATGTAGCCATATTCAAGGTGTGTGGATGGATATCTGTATTCTTGTATGCACAAAACAATTACCTGAATGCATATAGTGTCTGTCAGCAAACAAAAAAGGAATAGAAAGGGGATGGACAGTAAAGGAAAAACAACAAAAACAGAGAACAAGCCATAATATACAAATTACATATTAGCAGCAAAATAAATCTCCATTCATAAATGGAAATGGCGATGCCATAGAAGCTAAACTCCTTTTTAAAGGCCATGAAAACCACTAAGGGATTCATGGACATTGTATACACAATGGAGTAGGGGAGAATAGGAGGGAAATAATGAACATGACACCCATGTAGGTTCAAAAATAATTGGAACCTACCGAAAATATTATAAAAACAAATACTCGCCTAGATCAATAGAATATATATAAACAGTAAAGAAACATTAAGCCAGAGTATTAGTAATATCATCAGATAACCAGAAGAACAGCTCAGGACCTTGTGGAATTTATTTAAACATACAGCAGGATCTCAAATAAATATAACATTATCAAACAACCTACAAAGTGTAAAAATAAAAAAACAACAAGGATCCAACAAATAATCCACTTAAAAGTCAATGAGCACAAAAAGGATACTATGTAGAATAATAGCGTTCCTGGTCAGGTAATTTATTTGCTCTCAAACACACGATCTCTTACCGGCCTACGTCTGGAGTCTTGGACTTGTTGCCAAGTCTCCTTATGAGGTGTCAAGGGGCCACTGGTATCTAATAGATCCAGCCAGTTGGGGACTGAAACAGCAGACAATCCAAGAGAAGAACAGAATTGGGGAACTTCAGAAGGTTCTCGAAGTATATGGAGTGTCCCCTCATGTGCAACTTGGGGAAAAAACCAATGGATGTTAATGTCCCACTTGTGTAGTTCCACTGCGAATGGATGGAGTAGGCGCCTCTGTCGAAGCGTGGACCATGAAAGGTCTTGGATAATCTGTACTGGACATCTATTGAAGTAAGTCTCCTTTGCTTGTCTGGCTTTTCTTAGAATCTGCTCCTTTACCATATAATAATGTAATCGGCAAATAATGTCTCTGGATTTTTCAGAGGGCATACCTTTAGGGCGCAATGCCCTGTGAGCTTGAACAAATTGAATCCTAGCATCTGGATCAGCGAGCAGAAGTTCATTAAATATTTTACTAAGAGCATCTTCAATTCCATACTGAGGTATATCTTCAGAGACCACATGTATCCGCAGGTTATTTCACTGACCCCTGTTGTTAACATCATCTAGTCTTCATTGCATCTTCAACAACATATGGGAATGGCGAGTAAGCAAAATGTTGTAGTTACCGAGCTGGGTATCAACAGATTTCACACCTTCTTCCAAAGAAATCACTCTCTCCGCTACATGAGTAAGCATTCCAGGTGCTTAGTACATTCGGAGAATGCAGTAAAACCCCCTAAAATGGCATTATGGGGGGGTTTACCGCATTTTTACCTTTAGTACATCCTGGCCTTCATGTTTTTATCTGCAGTCTAGACATGCCAGTGTCATAAGACAAGACTTAGGAGACTGTGGGCTTGATGCAGAGATGGACGCAATGTCGATATTGGATGCAGTGGAGTGATTTTTTGTGCCACTGAGCATGTGTCGCAGCCGTACGGCACACACACAGTGATGGATTAGCGACAGCAGTCACAGAGAGGATTTATTTGGTGAGTGGCAGGTAGTCAGTATTTGGGGGGTATTAACAGAGAAGTGGTTAGAAAAATGCAGGTGTGTTTGGACCATTTTCTGGGCATGCTTTTGTTAGCTTCAGAAAAGTAATTTGCACCTGGAGAGGCCTTCGCATTTTAGAAGAGCTGCTCTGTCTGAGACAGCAGAGGTTTAAACAAAGGTTTGATGTGTGACCATCTCTGAATCAGGCTCTATGTACTGTCCTTTGTATTGGGAATATAAATAGATACAGTGACTAGAGATGAGCAGGTCCAGTTCTCTGAGACCCGGACCCACCCGGACACTGCAATTCCGATTTGGGTCCGAGTCCGGCTCGGGTTTTCACGCCTAACAGAATCCAAGACGAGGCATAAATTCATCATCCTGCTGTCGGATACTCACTGGTTTTAGGTTCTATAAAGGTCCCGGTAATCAGTGCCATTTTCACTCTGGCTGTTGATAGTGTACATAGAATAGACGTGCTCTGTGCTGCTCTGTCTGTTTAAGGGTGCAATGTTGTCGGGCTGGGGCTGCAGTACATAAAGGGGGGGTGCTGCTGTGTCACTGCTGTCCTGTCAATCAAGGGGCTGGGTGGCTGCAGTAAATAAAGGGCTGCTGCTGTGTTGTCCATAAGGGGGCTGGGGCTGCAGTACATAAAGTGGGGGGGTGCTGCTGTGTCACTTTTGTCCAGTCATCAAGGGGCTGCAGCACATAAAGGGGGCAGCAGTACATAAAGGGGTGCTGTTGTGTTGTCCATAAAGGGCCTGGGGCTGTAGTACATAAAGGGGGGCTGCAGTATATAAAGGGGTGCTGCTGTGTTGTCCTGTCTATCAAGGGGCTAGGACTGCAGTACATAAAGGGGTGCTGTGTCATCCAAGGGTGCTCTGTCAATCAAGTGGGTGTTCTTCTCCAGTGTAGAAAAAATAAAAAGTTAATTAAAATTAGGGGTGAGCGGGTTCGGATTTCTGAAATCCGAACCCCCCCGAGCCCCCCCGATCCGAGTGCGATCCGAGTCAGGCTCGACTTTTCCCGCCTGACTCGGATCTGAAATCGAGGCAAAACGTCATCATCCCGCCTTCCGAGTCTCGCGGGTTTTGGATCCTATATAAGGTACCCGCGTCTGCGCCATTTTCTCACTCGGCTGTGGACAGTGAAGAGGGAGGGTGGGAGTTAGGGCTGGCTGGGCTGTGTAGTGTAGTGTAGTGTAGTGCTGCTGTTGTCCACTACTTCAAAGTCCATAGGGGCTGGCTGTGTTGTGCTGTGCTGCTGTTGTTAATAGGGGCTGTGTCCACTACTTCAAAGTCCATAGGGGCTGGCTGGACTGTGTTGTGCAGTCAGTTCTCCATAGGGGCTGTGTCCACTCCAAAGTCCTGTGCAGTGTCCCAGTCCTAAAGGGGTACTGTAGTGTTGTCCAGGGGGTGCTCTGTCCATCAGGGGTGCTCCCCCCAAGTGCTAAAAAAATAATATATTTTCTGTGTTTGTGAATTGTGTGCGCAGTAGCCGCACGTGCATCAACAAAGTAGTGCCAAGCGTGCGCCTGTGTCATAAGTAAAGGGCCGGCTGGCTTTACCGTTAAAGGGTGCTGTAACCCCCAATGTACACTCCAGTCCAAACCAAAAAAAAAATTATTTTCTGTGTTTGTGAATTGTGTGCGCAGTAGCCGCACGTCCATCAACAAAGTAGTGCCAAGCGTGCGCCTGTGTCATAAGTAAAGGGCCAGCTGGCTTGACCGTTAAAGGGTGCTTTAACCCCCAAAGTACACTCCAGTCCAAACCCAAAAAAAATTTATTTTCTGTGTTTGTGAATTGTGTGCGCAGTAGCGACACATGTATCATCAAAGTAGTGCAAAGCGTGCGCCTGGGTCATAAGTAAAGGGCCGGCTGGCTTGACCGTTAAAGGGTGCTGTAACCCCCAAAGTCCACTCCAAACCAAAAAAAAAATATTTTCTGTGTTTGTGAATTGTGTGCGCAGTAGCCGCACGTGCATCAACAAAGTAGTGCCAAGCGTGCGCCTGTGTCATAAGTAACGGGCCGGCTGGCTTGACCGTTAAAGGGTGCTGTAACCCCCAAAGTACACTCCAGTCCAAACCAAAAAAAAAAATATTTTCTGTGTTTGTGAATTGTGTGCGCAGTAGCCGCACGTGCATCAACAAAGTAGTGCCAAGTGTGCGCCTGTGTCATAAGTAAAGGGCCGGTTGGCTTGACCGTTAAAGGGTGCTGTAACCCCCAAAGTACACTCCAAACCCCAAAAAATAATATTTTCTGTGTTTGTGACTTGTGTGCACTGTGGCTGCACATGCATCAACAAAGGAGCAGCGCCTAGCGTGCGCCTGTGTCCCATAAGTAAAGAGCCGGCTGGCTCATTTCTTAAAGGCTGGTGTAACCCACAAAGTGCACTACTCTCCAGCAAAAATAAAAAAATATTTTCTGTGTTTGTGTGCGCTTTAGCCGCACGTATATATCAATATAACATAAATGGAGGACCAAACTTTCTCCGATAAAAATAAAATAGGGAAAGATCAAGAACCACTTCCTCCTAGTGCTATTGCTGCTGCTGGGAGTTGTTCATCATCCCAGAGAGGAAGTAGGAACATCACTACTTTTACTAAACAATTGACCCTCCAACAGTACCTAGCGATGAGGATGAAGTACGACAGCAGTCATCCTGAAGCAAAACGTATAACTGAGGCCTTGACTGCTATGTTGGTGTTAGACGTGCGTCCGGTATCCGCCATTAGTGCAGTGGGATTTAGACAATTGATGGAGGTAGTGTGTCCCCGGTTCCAAATCCTGTCTAGATTCCACCTGCATCCTCAAAGCAGCAGCGACAAGCGTGCGTCTGTCTGTTAAAGGGTGGTGACACCCTCAAAGTGTGCTACACAAACAATAAAAATATTGTTCTTTTTTTTTCGGTCTTTGTGAAATGTGTGGGCTGTAGCCGCACCTGCATCCTTAAAGCAGAAGCGACAAGCGTGCGTCTGTCTATTAAAGGGTGGTGACACCCTCAAAGTGTGCTACACAAACAATAAAAATATTGTTCTTTTTTTTTCTGTCTTTGTGAATTGTGTGGGCTGTAGCCGCACTTGCATCCTCAAAGCAGCAGTGACAAGTGTGCATCTGTCTGTTAAAGGATTACATCGGTGACAGCATCCAAGTAGGCATGTCAGACAGTCCGTACCTGTACTGGCAGGAAAAAGAAGCAATTTGGAGGTCCCTGTACAAACTGGCTCTATTTTACCTGAGTTGCCCCCCCTCCAGTGTGTACTCCGAAAGAGTGTTTAGTGCAGCCGGGAACCTTGTCAGCGATAGGCGTAGGAGGTTGCTTCCACAAAATGTGGAGAAGATGATGTTCATAAAATGAATTATCAACTCTTCCAGGGAGACCAGCCTCCAGAACGTACAGAGGGACCTGTGGTTCCAGCGGGGATGAATTAATACTCTGTGAGGATGAGGATGTACACACTGAAGAGGGTGAGGAACCGGTGGATGAGGATGACATCTTGCCTCCGTAGAGCCAGTTTGTGCAGGGACAGATTAATTGCCAGCTTGTTTTATGGGGGCCCAAATGAACCAATCATTTCAGCCACAGTTGTGTGGCAGACCCTGGCGCTGAAATGATTGGTTTGTTAAAGTGTGCATGTCCTGTTTATACAACATAAGGGTGGGTGGGAGGGCCCAAGGACAATTCCATCTTGCACCTCTTTTTTTTCTTTGCACTATGTACAGTTTGGGGCCTAGTTTTTCAAACTGCCATCCTGTCTGCCACTGCAGTTTCACGCCTAGATGGGTCACGTGTTTGTGCCGCCCACTCGTGTCGCTTAGCATAGTCATCCAGCTACCTCGGTGCAACCTTTTGGACATAAAAACACTATTGTGAGGTGTGAGGTGTTCAGAATAGACTGGAAATGAGTGGAAATTAAGGTCATTGAGGTTAATAATAGCATAGGAGCAGAAAAACCTACAAATTCTGTGATTTTAGCTGTTTTTATGCTTTTTTTCAAAAAAATACAGATCCAAAACACAAAACCCAGAACCCAAAACACGGAAGGGTGGTTTTGGCAAAACCAATCCAGATCCAAAACTCGAAGAAAGATCCAGATCCAAAACCAAAACACAAAACACGAAAAGTGGCCGGTGCACACCCCTAATTAAAATTAATAATTATCATTCCACAATAAAAAAATATTTTTTTTTTGTGTGTGTGTGCTAGCTACGCTATTATTGTTTGGTGACACTGCCGGCCAGACCGCAGTTTATCATCCACATATATATTTGTGACTCTGCAGGTGGTCCGTCCACACTCCACAGGGGTGCTTTATTGTCCATAAAAGGGGGCTGTGTTGTTCATCAAAGGGCTGTTGCCTCGTGCAGGGGTGCTCTTCCTCAGTGTAAATAAAAATATTGTTCGGTGACACTGCCGGCCAGACCGCAGTTTATCATCCACATATTGTGACACTATGTCATAGTGCAGTGTGTTATTATTATTCATAACAAATATTGTGAAACTGTAAGTGGTAGCGAAGTGTGTTATTCTTTTCTTATCATAAAAAACTTGTGACACTAAGTGGTAGTGTAGTGTTTTACTCATAAAAAATCTTGTGACACTGTAAGTGGTAGCGCATTGTTTACTCATAAAAAAATCATGTGACACTGTAGGTCATTGATATTGCAGTGTAATATTTAAAATTGGTTCAAATTGACATGTGTGCTATAACCCACTTAATTTGTGTTTGTTGATATGGAGAACAATAAGTTGAGAGGAGAGCAGGAATCACATTCTGAGGCTGGAGCTGCTGCCAGTGCCACCAGTCATGCTCCTAGTCCGTCTACTTCATCTACTAAAGCCGATGCCCAAGTCAGGGCATCTAAAATCAAAGAACCAATCTTGTAAATTGGTAAAGAAAAAAACATCAAAGGGAAAGTTAGCTGCCAAAAGACATAAAATTGGTAATATGCCTTTCAACACAGGAAGTGGCAAGGAAAATCTAAGGCCATGGCCTTTATTTATGACTGTAGGTTCTGCCTCTTATGATGATGTAAGAACTTCTCTCTGTAGACGTTAGGGCACAGGAACCAACTGTGCACTCAGAAATGTCACATATCCCTGAGGAGAGTCTAAGTGTGTCAGCAGGTGCCATGTGTGAGCCTGACCTTTCCAAAACTGTACTCGAAGAGGAGCCTCACTCCACAACTATTGCATCCTCTGCAAATGTGAGGATGAGCAGCACAAGTCAACATGTTGACATAGAAATTGAGCATGCTTCTTTGGAAGTGCACCAAGAAGAGGAGGGTATTTGTGTAGCTGACGCTAATAAGAATGTTAATGATCAGGACAGGATGCTGATGATGAGGATGTTGTTGATGAGGATGTTGTTTGTGTAAATCAGGCCCCAGTGGAAACAGTTGTTGCCCATGATAAGAAAAAGCCCATTGTCATGCCTGGGCATAAAACAATCCACTTCTTATGTGTGGAATCATTTCTATCCAAATCCAAAACAACAATTGTCAAGCCATCTGTGCCCATCATCATGCCAGAGTAAGTAGAGGTAGGGAGCTTAACCATCTAGGAACCACCTCCCTGTTACGTCATCTACAACGCATCCATCAAAAGTGTTTGCAAAATTCAGAAACTTTGGCTAAAAAAGTAACAACAAGCTAGCTTGCTTCTTTCTGCAAGATCCAAGCACCTGGTATTTTCACCACCAACACTTTCATCAACAAGATCCTCAATCATGATCGGAAGTAGTCCTGCATCCAATTTGGTAAGGCTACTCAGTCCTCCCCTATCTTGGATTCCTCAGAAGATTCCTTGAGTGCTATGCCTTGTGATGCTGCTGCTGCTGCTGCTGTGGATCTTCATCCCAGAAGGGGACCTGGAAGACTATTAGTAGTATTTCTAAAAAACTATTGTCTGTTAAAAATCCTTTGCAAGGGGGAGCAAGTATGACAGCAGTCACCCAGTTGCACAGTGGATCACTGTCGCCATAACATCTACAGTATGCTGGTATTAGATGTGCGTCTGATATCCGCCATTAGTGCAGTGGGTTTTAGACAGTTAACTGAGGTCCTCTGTCCCTGCTACAAAATACCATCTAGGTTCCACTTCACTAGAAAAGCAATTCCCAGCCTGTACAGGGACGTTAAAAAAATGTAATTAGTGTCCTCCAAAATGCCATTGTACCCACTGTCCACTTAACCACAGATATGTTGACAAGTGGAATAGGGCAAACGCAAGATTGCATGACTGTAACAGCCCACTGGGTGGGTGTATTTCCTTCAGCGGCACCAACAGCAGAAGCAGCATCTAAGAAAAAGCAGCTTATTCAGAGGCAGGCTACTCTGTGTATCATCAGTTTCACTAAGAGGCATACTGCTGGCAACCTCTCAGGGAAGTCATTGCAAAATGGCTTACCCCACTTGGACTCTCCTCGGGATTTGTGATTTCTGACAATGCCACCAATATTGTGAGAGCATTACAGCTGGGTGAATTCCAACATGTCCTATGTTTTGCTCATACTATTAACTTGGTGGTGCACAATTTTTTTTAAATGACAGGGCCATGCAGGAGATGCTCTCCATGACACGCAAAATTTCTGGACATTTTCGCCAATCAGCAGGTGCATGTAGAAGATTGCAGCACCTGCAAGAAATTTTGAATTTGCCCTGTCACCAGCTGAAGCAAGAGGTAGTTACGAGGTGGAATTCCACCCTTTATATGCTTGAGCAGATGGAGAAACAGCAAAAAGCCTTCCAAAGCTACATGAAGTATGACATAGGAAGAGGAGGGGGACTGTACCTTACTCAAGCTCAGTGGAAAATACTTTCTGTGTTGTGCAGAGTGCTGAAACCCTTCAAAGTAGTCACTTGTGAAGTGAGTTCAGACACTGTCAGCTTGAGTCAGGTTATTCCCCCTCATTAGACTGTTGGAAAAGAAGCTTGAGAAACTGGAAATGAAACGAAGTTATTCTGCTAAACATGTCGGACTTGTAGATCAAGTCCTTTATTCACTTTGCCAGGATTCAAGGGTTGTCAGAATCTTCCAATCAGAGCATTACATTTTGGTGACTATGGTCAATCCTACCGTAGGTTTAAGTCATACATTGTGCCTTTCTTCCCAATAGACACAGATCTGAAGAGATGCAAAGAGCTGTTGGTAAGCAAATTGTCAGCTCAAGTGGCTTGTGATGCAGCAATAGCTCCTCTTTCAGGTTCTACAGCAAGTGCGGCCGTCAGGAAAAAACTAAACTTTCCCAAAACAGACCCACTCGTGAAGCAGATAAGTCAACACAACCAAATTTTGACATCTGGTCGGGTCTAAAAGAATTGCCTAAAAATTAAGGAGACCTTTACTGTGACTCCATCTGATAAGGTCATCATTTAAAGAATGGTTGAGGACTATTTTATTGATAGCGTCCAAATAGGCATGTCAGACAGTCCGTTTTACTACTGGCAGAAAAACAAGACAATTTGGAGGGCCCTGCACAAACTGGCTTTGTTTAACTTGAGCTGCCCACCCTCCAGTGTGTACTGAGAAAGAGTTTAGTCAGTGATCGGTGTAGGAGGCTACTTCCTCAAAATTTGGAAAAGATGATGTTCATCAAAATGAACTAGAAATTTCATGAAGAGGACCTTTACCGCCAATTACATTCAAAATTTACAGAGGCACCTAAGGCTGTAATAGTGGATTCCAGCGGGGATGATGTATACACTGATGAGGGTGAAGAATCGGATGATGATGGTGACAAAATCTTGCCTCTGAAAGTCAGTTTGTGGATGGAGAGATCATTGCCAGCAATGTCAGCTGCTCGTTGGTAGCTTGATATGTGGGAGCCCAAACAAACCAATCGCTTCAGCCACAATTGGCAGTCCCTGTCATTGCAGTGACTGGTTTGTTAAACTGTGCATGTCCTATATACAACATAAGGGTGTGTGGAAGGGCCCAAGGACAATTCCACCTTGCACCTCTTTTCTTTGCATTATGTGCTGTTTGGGGCATAGCTGCCTGACATTTTTTATTTTATAGCTTATGAAACTGCCACCCTGTCTGCCACTGCTGCTTGGCAAATGTTTCATAGATGTCCTATATTTTTTTAAACTGCCGTAATTTTGTGATGATGCTCTGACACTTAATTTTTTTTATAGTTTCATACTGTATTTATTTCAACTAAAATCACAAATAAGTATACTTGCAAAACACTCTTATGCCATTTTTCAACCTTGATTTGTAGATACCAACCTGGTGGGCTTGGCTTTCGTTGATCATAACAGCCGTGTTTGGTCAGATGCAACTCAAACACCAAATGGAAAGGCTATTTTGTGATGGTATCTGGAGGTGCTCTCTCTCCTCCCCTCCCAGCCATCCCAACCATAATCCCAGAAGCACAATGATAAGAGATTCTTAGTATCAGACTTCAAATATCCCTCTGCCCCCTTCCTGTTCAGAGCATCTGGTTTGTGTGTTGCCAAGATAGAATCTCCTGCATGCAGGGCCAGATTAAGGTCTGGGGGGGCCCCTGGGCAACAAACGTGTGGGGGCAATTAAAAAAAAAAAAATATATATATATATATGTATATCTTTGATCAATCCGCACACTCTTCAGTTATAGTATAGTTGCTGGGGTGCAGCATCAATTTGCAGTCTGGGCAGGTTTCCACAGACAAAAATGTATAACATAGTATGCACTCACCAGACTTCAGCCGATTCATAAATAGATAACTTTATTCCATCATATTAACAATCCCACCGATGTTTTGGTCCTCTTTGGACCTTTGTCAAGGTATATATATCTACTGCAGGTAAAATAAGTATTGAATACATGAACATAAATAATATATATTGTAGTGGGGATATTGTAATAAAATTTTCACCATATATCAGCAACAACCCATGCTGCTGCACAACATTTGGACAAGCCTGTGAATACTAGGAGAATATAATCTGGCCAGATGAGACCAAATTTGAACTCTTTGGATGCCATAATACACACCATGTTTGGAGGAGAAATGGCACTGCACATCACCCCAAACACACCATACCAACAGAGAAGTTTGGAGGTGGGAACATCATGGTGTAGGGCTGTTTTTCAGCATACAGTACCGACATATTTCATGTAATTGAATGAAGGATGAATGGTTAAAAATGTACCGATACATTCTTGATAAAAATCTGCTGCCATCTACCAGGATGCTGAAGATGAAACCAGGGTGGACATTTCAGCAAGACAATGATACCAAACACACAGCCAAGGACACTCTCAATTGGTTTCAGAGAAAGAAAATAAAGCTTCTAGAATGGCCCAGCCAATAACGTGACTTGAATCCAATTGAAAAATCTATGGAATAACTAAAGATCAGAGGCCCATGGAACCTTCAATATTTGAAGACTGTGTGGAAGAATGGGCCAAAAGCACACCTGAACAATGCATGTGACTAGTTTCTCCATACAGTAGGCATCTTGAAGCTGTCATTACCAACAAAGGCTTTTGTACAAAGTATTAAATAGATTTCAGTAAGCGTGTTCAATACTTCTTCCCTGTGTCATTTCACATTATTACACATAACTTAATTTATCTAAATCTATGGTTTGATTTCTTTGCATGTGTGGATTGCATGGGTCAGGGCCGGATTAAGGTCTGTGGGGGCACCAGGGCAACAAACTTGTTGGGGTCCCCATCAATAAAATTCTGAAAGTGATATTAGGGCGATGTTATAAAAAAAAAAAGTATAATGTATCAAACAGCATTGTGATTGTTTTCAATCCCTTAAGAAAGAATATATAGTGGCCTATGTATTAATAATCCCGGAACTGCCATGATTATTAAGGTTCCATATCGTGGGTAATATTTAAAATTGTAATGAAAATATTACTGCTATGTACCAAAGGGAATTTGCAGGGACAGCGGTTGCGGTAACCGTTGTCCCTGTGAGTTATATCCCTGGATTTTGTGGAATTCTTTCACATTTGTGAAAGACTTCTCAGGGGGAAACTGACACTGTGCATGCACACAATGTCATCTTCTGCCGCCGGCCGGAGGCTGCAGGAGCGATTGGAAGAATAGGCTTGATAAATAGGCCCCATAGTGTTTTTTAAAAAATCACAACAATACAAATAGCACTTTACAAAATGTATTGTAAAATTATATTTAACTTGGATTTAGGAGTGGTCATCCTAGATAGATAGATAGATAGATAGATAGATAGATAGATAGATAGATAGATAGATACTTAGATTATAGATAGATACATAGATGATAGATAGATAGATAGATAGATAGATAGATAGATAGATAGATAGATACTTAGATTATAGTGAACACAGTGAACGCCCAAGCTGCGTACGCCATCGCAGTGGCTAATTTATGCCCTGTAATTTCATTTAAATGCATCGGCACACCTGTGTTTTGCCGACCACCCTCCCGTGACCACCCCCAAATGCTCACTTTCTGTCAATCACTCTGCGATGGGTCTGCTTAATCACTGCGGTCATAGTGAAGCTTTCAAGCGTGCGCACTATGAACTATACACATGTGAAGTACGCAACAATCAGCCATCTGCGTGCATAACCGCAGTTGCGATCGTTAATGAATAAGGCACAATATTAGCTCATCCCCAGTGGAATCCACCATTACAGAAGTCTCTGTTGTAATTGATGGCAAAGGTCTTCCTCATCGAATTTGTAGTGTATTTTGATGACCATCAGTTTTTCCACATTTTTTGGAAGTAGTCTCCTACACCAATGACGCTCAAGATTCCTGGTTGTGCTAAACACTCTTTCCAAGTACAGACTGGATGGTGGGCAGCTTAAGTAAACCAAAACTAGTTTGTACAAGAAGGTCAAAATTGCATTTTTTTTTCCTCCCAGTATTTAAAAGGACTGTGAGCCTGATTCAGCAAGGATCGCAGTTTCTAATACGTACGCAATCGGCCGATTGTTGCATTTGTATGCATCGCAGTATGCGTGCGTGAGTCAGCCATTGCAATCGAGACTGTGAGTGATTGACAGGAAGTGCCATTTGTGGGTGGTGATGGGGGGTGATCGGGGAAACACAGGCGTGCCAGTATATTTGAATGCTGTTGCATGGGCATGCAAAAATTATCCACTTACGCAGCCTGAGGCCTCATAGCCTGCACTGAATTTAGCAGTTTCTGAGTAAGGTCAGAGCTTGTGCAAGTGTGCGTGAGGCTGCAATGGTACCGATGGTTTTGCAGTCTTGCTAAACATTACGGATGTGTGTAAGGTAAAGTGGGCGTCCTTATGTGGTGCTGTGGCGGCATAGCATTCGCAATGAATTAGCATACTATAGCAGCAAAACTGCATGCATAATCGCTATTGCAATCTGTAATGAATCAGGCCCTGTGTGATATGGAAATGTATACATTGGGCCTGACTCAGAGTTGTATGATATTTGCACACAGTAGCAATGCAAAAATGCTAATGCCATAGGAGGTTTCTGGAGGCTAAAAAAGCCACTGCTGGCATTGCAGATCTAAGTGCTGCATCCAAAGACACAGTAATAGATCTGAATACTTAAATAAGTTTAAGGAAAGATAAGCACCCTGTTTAGTGATGGAATATTGCTAGTTCACCAGGGGTTAAAGGAGAGGAGGGGGGGGGGGGCGAAGCCAGAAAGGTGTCCATCAAAATAGTAGCCTATGGCAGAAATAAGGGGCAAGGCCCCTAGTATTCTTTATAAATAGTCTGGAGAGGAGACATCTTCCTCTTTTCCAGTTTTGGAACCAGACTGGGCTGGGTATCACTGTTTCTAATTCATTGCTGTCCGCTGCTCCACTGTATTCCTGTAGCTGTTGCTTTACTTTCCCACTTTCATCCAGCTTAACCCTCCCTCTGTGTATCTATGTCCTTCCATTCTGTGCTTCTAGTGAAGCTGGCTCTTTCCCCTCCCCCTGCTTTCCACCCCGGGCCTCTTCCCCACCATGCCCAGCACTGCTTTTTTCCCCCCCTCCACCACACTCCTAATCCCCTCTGACCCGGCAGCTGTGCCTCCCCAGAGGCGAATCCCGGCTGTCAGCCTGCCAGGGTGTGCCTTCCTCCCCTTCTCCATGCGTGCCCCTGGAAGACCCGGCACTGGTGTTATATTGCCCCCTCCATGCATCGCCTGGCAGGGGGCTTCGCATACAGCGGGCATGGCCTGGTGGGCAGCCTGCCATGCCGAGCCTTCCTCCCCTCTTTAGCGCATGCTGGGAGACCCGCATTGGCGCTCTGATCCCCCCTTCAGCAACAGCCTAGCCCTCGGGGAGCTCCACAGGTGGCCAGGCATCCTCCGCCAGGCTGTGCATGCACACCCGGCCCAGGTGTCCCCACGCTCCTCACCTCTGCCTGGCCCCACCCACTACAACCTGATGGCCATTTTAGCCCCCATCCAGCAGCAGACCAAGCCCATGATGGCCTCTGCTGTCCCCCATCTCCACACAATAAACCCCATTACTCGGCACCAGGGGGCCAGTGCCTGCTTTTCCCCCTTCATACCCCCCAGAGTACTTAACACACCCGGGGCATCAATACCCAGCCCCCCTCAACACTGGGATGCCCCCCTCCCCCCGCACTGGTAACAATGTCGACATGGCCTGCACACCATTATACACCCACTCCCAGTCACCACCCATTGTTGCACACCGGCCACCCCACCTCCCCATAACAATATTTTGCGCCCCCAGGTTTTCTCCATTTCACATTTAGCCCCCCTGTTCCACAGCAATTACAGCCACCCTGCATTCCAGCACAGCATATACCCCCACAAACACACTACTCCAGGGAACGCCACCACCATTCCAGTCTTGATTAGTTGAAAGAGGTCATGCCCCATGCTTTCACCTAACGTATTTTATTTCAAGTCCTCAGGTTGCCATCTAGTAGTCTTCCAAGGTTCCACAGGAGGTGCCTTCAGCATTCCATGATGTTCAGAAGTAGCACAGCGATGGACAAGCGTTAGCGGGCAGTCGGTCGGGGCTGGGCCTTTATCCACCGGAATCACGTGAGCATGTTGTTCTCTTTTTGAGCAGTGTTTTACTTTTCTTTGCTGTGTATAGTGATTCTTCCAGATACACCATAGGCCCTGTCAGTTTACGGGGTGTTTTTGCAAACAATTAAGGGTAAGCATAAAAGCCCAAAGAAATCTAGTACTATATTAGCAACTAGGGTCCTGGGGCCAGTGGGGGATGGGGTCCATTGTGCAAATGCAGCTCTACTTAGGTGATTTGGGGTTAAATTTGTTATGCTACCGTGTACTCTGTTTTTGGGGAGCGGCTTAGGTAAGGCAAGTTGGTGGGTATGTTTTCCAGTATGGCGGATGCTAAAGGTATGAACGGGCAGCATGATTTGCATAGTGGTTAGCATTCCTGCCTCACAGTACTGAAGGTTCACGTTTGAATTCCAACAAGGTCCTATCTATGTGGAGTTTGTATGTTCTCTCTGTGTTTGTTTCAGACAAAGGCATTGTTAGCATGTTGGGGTCGGTTACTGTCGTTCATCCCGGATTTGGTTAGCTGGCTTGTTCATATTTGCAGCTTCAGTTCGTGATCCAAGGTTGTGGAGTTTTTTGTTTGAAGGTTACTCGGCAGTCCTGCATAACTATGGGTTTCGTGATAGCCTGGTGGCAGTACTGTCCAGCCGGTCCAAGTAACTCAAGTGCCGGGTGCGGTGAAGGCTACAGTAAACATTCAATAATGCCCAGTGCAACAGTTAGTCAGGCATAGGTGCATTAAATTCTGTATGCAGTGTGGTGATGGCCATCGGCCAGTAATATAGCTGCATTGGTGGTACAGGAGTGGGTTGAGGGGATATCAGAACGAATAGCGAGGGGGTATTACATAGTGTTCTGTAGTTGTTAATTTGGGTTTTCGTTTGCATTTAATGCACGGTATATATGTCGTATTCCCAACGGAACCTTCAGTCCATACACAATAACACAGGATTCATTAGGAGTAGTTTGGTAGCGGCGGTTAGATCGGGGCACATGTGTGACCCTTTCTTGTCTTGCACTTTGCAGTTGGGGTTTGTACCTAGGAGAGTGATGGGCAAGTTTAGATTTATTTTGCATCTTTTCTACCCAGAACGGTGATCCATCAATAATGCGTTAGATTTGGCAGTTTGCCACGAGGTGTATCAATCCTTCAAACAGGCACTGGAGGGAGTGCGAAAACAAGCTCACCTGACAAAAGTGGATATCGTTCACTTTTTGTTTAATGCCACTTTCTCTCCGTATATTTTCTGGTTTGGGAATTTTGAGTCGCTGGAAATTATTCCGTGGATAAGTTCTTTCCAGTGGGTTGTTTTGTTTCCTTTCTTTGTCGAATGTTGCAGCTCATTTTAGCAATGGTGCATGAAAGCACGTACATGCAGGGCAGACCAATTCTTGGGTTACTTTATTGGTAGTGGGGGCACTCGGTGGTTTTTAGTTTGCAAGAATTACTTTTTCTTTACAGGCATTTTTTTTATTGATTCTAGGCGTACCGGTTTCTCGCCACGAAGCTGAGGTCTCTGTTTACACGTTTGTCCTCTCTGGGGATAGATATCAACATTTTGACAGGTCTTTGCCAATTGCATTTGGTTTAAAATTGGTGAATTGGGGAATTATTTAGGACAAGATTTATGATTGTAGCGTAATACCCATGGACAGGAAATTGGCGTCGTTTGGACCGATCCATAGCCAGGAGTCAAAATCTCACCAGTTTCGCTTGTCTCAGGACTTGTGAGAGGATCTCCATGTTTGGTTGGTTATGGTTCAGGAGTTCAACGGAGTTAGAATTGACTACCTGCTCAGGTGGACAATTATCAATTTTTCGTTTGTTTAAGGATGCGTCTAGTTCTCTGGGGACTGTGCGTGAGAATTTGGCAGGATTCAAGGATGCCGAGAATTTGGTAGGATTCAACTGCCAGTTTGCTGTTTTTAGAGTTTTTCCCAATCATGGTTGTAGCCATAATATGGGCTACCAGATTCGGGAGCAGTAGGATTAGGTTATGCAGAGATATTTTGGTGTAGTTCATGCTATCAATTTTATGGGGCTGAGTTCCCTCCGGCTTTGCGTTTTTGTTTAGGCGGTTTTCTTACCTCTTTGTGTGTTTGCGCATGAGCATAGATGTCTAGGGTATGTCATGTTCCAGGAGTGGAATACGGGATAGCAGATGTCCTTGTCTCGTCGTCCATAAATTGTTTTTTTGGGGGGCTGCCCTCCCCCTTTTTTGCTTATATACATGGCTTACCCTGGTCCTGTTCATATTGGCTTGTTGCCGTGCCGGAATTTAAGTAGTTTGTTTTGATGTCATTGGCTCCACGTATGCTGAGGATTTAGTCAACGGCTTGTATTTTAGCTAGGTTTCTTGGCTTAAGTCATTACGGAGCGTTCATGTCAGCTACTTGGTCTAGCGTTTTCTTATTTCCCAAAGTTTCCTGGTATGTCGGTCATGAACAGACTGGTTTTTATTAGCTAGGATAGGGAGAGGTCAGGGGCGGAGCACCTCATGCTAGGTGATTTCATGAAGACCTATTGAGTTATCAATTTTACAGGAGCTGATAGTTGCAGTTTCGGGGATCACAGCGGTTATTTAAAAGGCACAACTCTTTAAGTTAGCATTTTAGTTAGCTCAGTTAGGGACTTTTATATTTGGTGGGTTTTTGTCAAATAAGATGGGTTAGACATCAACGGGTTGTTGTTGTTTGAGCATGAATTTTTCAGTATAACCTGTAAATGGTGTCGTATATATATACTGATCAGCTTGCCAATGGGCGATGGACCTCTATCCTGGCTCAAGCACACCCTTTCTCCAATCCAGTTGGTTTGGCCATTCGTTTCATAGGTCACGGCCCCGGGTAGCTCCTTCACGCCACTCAGACAACATTATCTAGGTTTTACTATACAAGGGTCTTTCACAACTGTTTGATTGCTTTAGATTTGCTGCTAGATCAGTTTGGCACACAATTTTATAGATTGGGGTGTCAACCTGCATGACACCTGCTTCCATTGATGCCTTAAATCATTTGGGTTGATGGTAGTCATCAGCCTATGAGAATTAGTTGCGTGGCGATAAGTATCATTGTTAACAGCGCTTCTTGCGAGTTTGTTGGGAAACCCAGGGGCCCTATGCCTACTGCCGCTAAGGATTTTGAAGGGCTTTTCAGATTTATCCTCAAAGAGGTTTGCTATTTTTCACCTTCAGATGGGTCACCCAACTATTGTTTTCCTTCCCTTTGCTAAGCAGTTTTATATGAATTGAATTAACCTATCCGGGCGTGATTAACCCTCGTTTTGCAGGTTGATAGGAATGCTAACTGTTGGGTGTGGTTCGTGGAACTTTAATGTATCTATTGGGCTAATGAGCATCCTTTAGCATTTCAGGCCCCGCATTTATTAGGTACTAATAAGAATCAGTGGTTCAGTTTTACGGGCATGCCCTGGGGGGGCTTTTATTAGATATTTATGGACAGTGAAAGACAGATTTGGGACCCCGATTGGTGGTACATTTGGGGGGGACAATGATCTGGGTACTTGCGATTGCATTGCACTTATACTTGCTATTAGGAAGGAACAAAAAAAGAAGAAATAATAGTGCTGTGGGACACCTGCAGCTAAATTGATAATATATGGATACAAAAAATGTTCAGTTATGTCAGATAAAAGTATTACCTCTTTTATTTACTAAAAATAAATTATAAACATGTCACAATATACTTCATTGGTCAATGAGACATTTCTAAAAAATATACATTGTATTATAATAATCAGTGAATGACACTGTAGCAAATATCCTGAATTGTTTAAAACACCACAGAGACTTAGGACCTTATTCAGAGGTGGCCGTACAGTCTACGACCACACGGCTGCCTCAGTGTTTTGACAGTGCACATGCGCACGAGGGAGCCGGCTCTCTCGTGCGCATGCGTGAGACCCGCTACGACCGACAGTGCTGGTCATAGCGGGTCTCTTTCCAAAGGGGGCGAGCTGTCGATGTTGATTGACAGCTCGCCCCATTTGGAAGGCGGGCCGGGGGGGGGGCAGCCCAAACAGAGGCATTCCCATGGGACACTAGTGATGTCAGTGGAGAGCTTCCGGCTCTGACAGAGCCAGAAGCTCTCCGGGGCTTACGACAAGTGAGACCCTACCCTAGGGTCTTGTCGTAAGCCCCGATGGTCGCGATGGTCTCTGACCATCGCGACCATCACCCGAGCGGTCATTAGACAGAGGCGGGCGGTCAGGTGGCAAGTGGTCACCAAGTTTCTGAGCGACCGCTTGCATCCTCCGACCGCCTCTGAATGAGGCCCTTAATATCAGCCAGCAGTTGATTGCTATTAACTTGTGACACTGATAATCAGCTACCCAAACTCGTACTAAATATGTCTTGTAATTGTATTGGATCCGAGCACAAAGGAATAAAAAGTCTCAATGAATTTCACAGTTTAAATGTTCCTCTTTGTATATAAATCTCCTGATGGAGAAATTGATTAATTCCAATGAACAATGGCGAGATCTTACTGCAAATTGCACGGAGGATATTTTGAGAATAAAGTGATTCCATATACTGGTAAAAATGTAAGCTCTTACCACCAGCCTCCAGGTCCTGACTGCCTTCTGGCACGGACCTCTCGCTCAAACTCAGTCCCAGCTTGCGACATCCCGTAATCAACCGCTTATGTGTGGTGGCCTGGGTGGTACCTGTAATGTCCTACTGTAGTAGGAAACAAATTCCCAACTCCACTGGCTCTATTTGCGGTGTTCACTCTCCACGCTGCGGCTCTCCTGATGCTTCCCAGCAATGCGCGGCCTCCCCATGTGGTGTCTGGGGATATCCGTGACACCAGGCAGAGGTGTATTAGTGAGATGATGCATCCTGATAGGACTATAATAGCTCAACCTCTCCGCTCATTAGGAAGGACCTGCAAATAGTCCACTAGCGATGGCTGGCAGTGGGGAAGACTGGTGGTGATATCTAGTCCGGTCATGAATGGACGGATGTGTTCTATTGGCACCGTTGATTGCCTAACAAGGAGGGGAGTTTTTATAGGTCCAATGGGTTACACCTCATGGGTGCAGGTCTAGAGTCTTATATTAGAAAAATTACAGTCTTCCTTGGTGTGTGATTATTTCCTGATGGGTGGTGGGGCTCGGCTCTTGAGCCGAGCTTTGGCAGGAAGCAGTGCTCCTAGGTGGCCTATTATAGTGTAAGAGTGCCTGGATAGCATTTGCCTTTTGATAGCGGCGAGTTGGTCATTCCCCTTAAGGGGGGACTGGGCCATCATCTTAGGGAGGGGTCAAGGGCTATGCCAATTAAGAGTGAAGGGTTCTGCCTCAGGCCAGTTTGCGCTGGGCAGGGGTTCCACCTCATATTTATTTAGTCAAATATATTTGCCGGGCTGTGGCCTTTAGAGCACTGCTTTTTTACTGCCACCATCTTTCTAATTACAAAATTCAATACATTTTCGGCTATGTCCTCTTTTAATTCCTCTTAGGTGTCCATGTGGTTATTTCTAGTTAGTAGTTAAGTGAATGAATTAGCATAATGTAAGATTCAAACAATGGGTGGCTTAATAGATCCAAATACTTGAAAAAATTTGAGGAAGGAAAAGCACCCTGTTTAGTGATGGAATATTGCTAGTTCACCAGGGGTTAAAGGAGAGGAGGGGGTGTAGCCTGGAAGGTGTCCATCAAAATAGCCTATTGCAGAAATAAGGGGCAAGGCCCCTACTATTCATTATAAATAGTCTGGTAGAGGAGACATCTTCCTCTTTTCCAGTTTTGGAACCCCACCCACCCGTCTAAGCTGTTTGGTATGCAATTATTGAAAATGTTGTTGGACTGTGCAATTTAAATTTTTCCTTCCAACAGGTGGAGGTGCAGCCTGGCAGGAAGCAGCGTTCCTAGGCGGCCTATTATAGCATAAGAGTGCCTGGGTAGCATTTGCCTTTTGATAGTGGCGAGTTGGTCATTCCCCTTAAGGAACGACCGGGCCATCATCTTAGGGAGGGGTCAAGGGCTATGCCAATTAAGGGTGAATGGTTCTGCCTCAGGCCAGTTTGCGCCGGGCAGCGATCTACCTCTTATTTATTTAGTCAAATATATTTGCCAGGCTGTGACCTTTGGAGCACTGCTTTTTCACTGTGTTGATTTTAAATAAAAATGGAGTCTTTATTGCCTGAAATAAAGGAATTATTAAGGTTTTATGCTAATATATGTGTTTCTAGCTTTTACAGTGATTCAGATGGATATGGGTTAAAATGTCCATTATAAATGAAAAAAAAGTCATTAAACAGACTCTTTACTCTGGACTACGTGATATGTGAAGTTAGAAGCCTGTCAGACTGTGGCGTGATACATTTGAGCATATTTTCATGTTTGCTTGTAGAGATAACCTGAAGATCTCATATAAGATGTCATGATGACCAGAGCATAAGATGTCAAAGATCACAGACTCATCATCTGATATTAATTACTCATTCACTAAGAAACCTAACCCCATTACATGCATTATTGTATATTGTCACAACCCTTTCCCTATGCATCAACCAATCAAATATCTTTATTGTAATATACATGTAAACATCCTCTTGTTAATGATTTTGTAATTTATGCAACTGGTGTGTATAAAATCCCTTATTTGCTGGTACATTGCCAGAGGGATCTGACTGATACTCCATGTGCTAAAACTTCCACGTTACTCTGCACAGAATAGTGGAGGTATTGCTTTAATAAAACCTAAATCTGTTTTGTCACAAACTGACGGTCTAAGAATTCTTCCTTATCAGATGTGGGCTTCGTCCAGTTCCAGTAATATCTGATGACACATATACTGGCTGAAGGACTCAATGCACTGGTCACAGGGGAGTACAGTCCGTGGCTTAAGGTAAATATACCATTTTTTTTCTTCTCTTCATTGCTTCATTGTATCCAGTGCAGTGACTCCTTTTATCTGTGTCTATCAGAGGCTTGGAAAATTAACTCAGGTTACAGTGAGTTAAGTTTGTGATAAACAGCATATAACTGCTGTATTTTAAAGTGTTAAGTTAATGGTAAGTTAAGTTAAGTGTTTAAGTTTGTACTACTACTAACCAATGATCAATCATCTATTTTATGTGTTGTTATATATTAGACATGATTGAAGTATGAGAGATATTCTGTCTGTATGAATTTGTCTGTCAGAAATGTGTCTCAAAAGAGTGTTGTCCTTCGGCTATTGGGAACAAATGGGGACTAACCTTGACTTAGTAGTGTGGTGTATACTAGACTGAGTCTTGGTATGGTCTGTGGGTTCCTTGTGCTAGGTGATGCACTGACATGGTTTAGGTGTGAGAGAAGTGACGAAGGGTAAAACCTGGACCCCCTGATTTTGAATCTGAAGGCATGTCTACTTTGTTATTTGTTTGTCAAAATCATGATACTAACTTGTCCTAAATGTGTTTGCATAGTCACTTTGAAGTCACATCACTGGGTAAATTTGTATTAGGGTTAGATGCTTTAAGTTCAACAGACTCAGACGAGAAAAAAATAATATTGAATTTAAGGAACTATAATGTAGAGAGGAAGTTTTTTTCAGTGTCTCTGATATATATCTCTACCAACAAATTGTAGTGTTTGTTATGTAGGTAATCATTAATTGTGTATTGCGTTGTCTGAAGAGCAGTTAGGATCTCTTCTGCCATTGCCATCTGGTGGTAGAAGTGGAGGATATTTTGTGTATATTGTGTTTTAAGTATTTTAGTAAGGGGATTTTAAATAGTTTAAAAGTGAGTTAAGAATATTCCTGTGGACACACAGGTGGGCTGCTTGGGGAAGCAGAGAGTGCTGGGAGAGACAGTGGGCTAGTAGGTTGCTGAATGAGGCAACTAGTCGAAGGAATCTTGTGATTAGGGTTTGAGTTATATACTGATTCACAGGCAGAGAGGCAGTATACATGAGTTATTGCAATTGTTGTTGTTAGTGATTGAACAATATGGGTACAGATAATTCTAAATACCCTGAAAATTCTGTTGTTTATTACATGGTAGAGAGATATGGAGATAACTGTGTTAAGTACTTAGGTGAATGGATTGATATTACCATGGATTGATTTTTTACCCCTTGATAGTAAAGTTCCTTGAAAACCAGATTTTGGAAAAAATTACACCTAAGGACAATGCAAACATTTGCAGATTCTAGATTTCTGGAAGCGAGATGGAAATAAATGGAGACCTGAGAGTGCTTCTAGTTTGTTCCTTCCCCATACAATATAAGCATTATAAGTGATACACTTCTTGCATCTCCTGTACCTCCTGTACCTCTTACCTCCTTATATACTGTGATGTCAAAAGGAGAGTTTGAGGTAAGGAACTCAGAGCCAAGTCTAGGGAATCAGGAGCTAATTAATAACATTGAAGATGATGCCTGGTTTTACCATATAGCATCTATGCTCACCATACCTCCTGAAAGTAATGAACAGGGTGGTGGCTTGAGTACTGCTCAACCACAACCTACCTTTACCATTACTACTAATTATTAATTATTAATACTAGGACACTTGCTGATGCTGCTACTACTTACACATAAACTCTTACTGACACAGCTCATACTCTATATTCCCCTAGTGATACATCAGTCTCACCATATACACCAGAGCCAAATATATCACAAAAGTTATTTACCCTGGGGATAGGCTCCCCCATTTTGATCTGGGGAAATCCCACAATTACATAATACAAGTACATTATCCCCTATTTCACTTAAAAGTGAAACCCTGCTTCAGAATCAAGAAGTAGTTTTGGACGACCAGACGGTGATTGATGATACCTTGGTAACTCAGGTGACATCTATACCAACTTTAAAGGCTTTAAAAAACTGGTGTCTTGGCACTGAATTCATGTGTTACTTATTCAGATGCTGTCATAACAGACACTAATTAGCTTGCAGATCCACAGTGCCACATGTCATATACACCACTTGCCAGTTTAAAATTTAGCTCAGTTGCAGACATTATGGAAAAGCCATGCAATATGTAATTTGCAGGTATAGACACAAGGAGCAGCATAAACAAAGGGAGCAGGAACATTTTCAAATATTAGAGAAACAAATGCAGAAGTGCAACACCTTATGTGTTTTTTAGCATGAGTCTCCCAAGATTCCAATATAAGGGACCCTATGAGCAACTAAGTTCTGCTATTACAGACTGAAACCCAAAAATGGATTTTAGGGAGAAAACCAAACGTATAGAAACTTTTACAGAACCACATTTCCTGCTGGGATCTTTTATTCTTATGGGCATTAATATAGATCCAAATTTGACACCTTATCAGTGAATAAATAGAAGTAACTACATTATGCCAGCTTACTCCAGCCCCAACCTCAAACCTGATTACTAGTGTGCCTTTACCTAGTAGACATAAATAAAAGGAAAATAATCAAGAATTAACAACAGGTGTGAGTACCTTGGCTATAATAGATGGTACACGCAGGAACAGATATCAGCTCAGCCCTAAGCCCCAGTTACTCTTAGAGAGTACTATTGAGAGTACAGACAATTTTGTACTTGAAAATTTGGTTATATCATGTTAGCGGTAATTTTTACATTATTTCCACTGTCAAATTTACCTCCATGTTATGCATTTATTGAAATGATAGGTTATGCACATTGGCTCTACTGGGAGAATTTTAAATGCCCCAAGGTTTAGTAGTTACTCGATTTAATCAACAAAGAAACAAAAGATAGTTATGAGACACCTTAGTAGTATAGAGCACACTTTTCCGTCAAACTCAAAAGTGACAGGTGCCCCGCCCACTCTCCTCCCACACCACGCCCACTCTCATCCCACACCACGCCCACTATCCACCCACAACATGCCCACTCACCGCCCTAACCCGCCCTAATCCCGCCCATATCACTCTTCTTGACACGCCCTGTTTTACGCCCCTTTTTATATAAAATGTCATATAAATTTTATATCTTTTTTATATAAAATGTATATAAATTTTATATGCTATTAATATTAACTGTATATACATTTTATATGCTGTTGATAATAATGGGCTATCAAATTAATATAGCTTTTATATAAAATGGGTAATTCGTAATTAATTGCAACGTATAATGAATATTATTAACCCTTATAAGAGTTATAAGCTGATTATGTCTACAATCAAATACGCCGACGTGTGACACCACGCGGCTAGCTGCGAAAAATGCGGATTAAAAAAGTGTATTACACGGTATTAAATCCAGGGAGTTATAGCGGCATTGATAAGTTTTATGCTGCAAATAAAGGCAGGTTTAAAAGAACCGCTATTAAAAAATGGGTGCGTGATCAAGATGCTTAAATAAGCGCAACAAATTAATATAGCATTCATATAAAATGCGTATTTCGTAATTAATTGACAGCGTATAATGAATATTATTAACCCTTATAAGAGTAATAAGCGCAACCACTGCATGTTACGTAGTACGGTTTCACAGCGGTGTATTAATATTAACTGTTTATAAATTTTATATGTGGTTGATAATAAAATGCTATCAAATTAATATAGCATAATATATGATGATATTAATGGGGTATGAAATTAATATGGTATTTATATAAAATGTGTAATTCGCAATGCATTATTGACAGCATATAATGAATATTATTAACCCCTATAAGAGTAATAAGCGGATTATGTCTACAATCAAACACCTCGGTGTGTGACGCCGCACTGCTTGCTGTAAAATGCGGATGAAAAAAGCGTATTACACGGTATTAAATCGGGTAGTTATAGTGGCGTTGATAAGTTTTATGCTGCAAATAACGGCTGGTTTAAAAGAACCGATTATTAACCCTTAGACAAACAAAGTATTTAAAATACCATATGAACATTTGGTATGTAGCTATAAAAGTAAAAAGCAGAATATGCCTACAAAGAAAAACCTCAGCGTGTTGCGCCGCACAGCTAGCCGAAAAATGCGGATGAAAAAAGGAGTATTACATGGTATTATTTCCCTGTAGTTATAGCGGCGTTGATAAGTTTTATGTGTCAAATAAAGGCAGGTTTAAAAGGTCTGATATTCAAAAAAATACATGGATATAGTGTTATTTCACAGCACTGAATACTCACAGATATATAGACATTTTACAGGACTTCATGTACAGCCGTAATAACATGTACCACAGAACGATTAAGTGTACGCCGTGTGAAATGATTCCCTCTAACGTATTGTGAAGTTTCAAGGCCACGAATGGCGAATACTTTAAAGCCAGTAAACACACCCCGCATTGACTGTGTATAATGAATGTTGTTAACATGTAGACAAACCGAACATTTAAAATCCATATGAACAGTCGGTAGATGATTCAGGATTTTAGAAGGGTTACGTTCGATGAGTAGCTTAAAACATCTTCATGCAAAACTAACCGCACCCTTAGAAAATGTGTTGTAGTAGATAAGAATGCCTGTGCATACTGTATTCAACAGGGTTCAAATAACAAGCAACAAATTAACTTAACTATTTAAGAAACTGTAAGAAATGTTTATTACCACATCAATATAGTTTAACATCCTTTTGATTTCAAATGATAATTGTTATAACTTAACTATTTAAGAAACTGTATGATTTGTTTATTACCAGATCAATATAGTTTAACAACCTTTGATTTCAAATGATAATTGTTATAAAATAAGATGTATTTAAACCCTTTATATAAAATTTTTATTTTGTAATGCGTTATTGACTGTGTATAATGCATATTATTAACCCTTAGACAAACAAAATATTTAAAAGGCCATATGAACATTCGGTGTGTAGGTATAAAAGTTAAAAAGCAGAATATGCCCACAAACAAAAACCCCAGCATGTTACGCCGCGTGGCTAACTGGAAAATGCGGTTGAAAAAAGGTGTATTACCCAGTATTATTTCCCGGCAGTTATAACGACGTTGATAAGTTTTTGTGGCAAATAAAGGCAGGTTTAAAAGGTCCGATATTAAAAAAAATAATAATAATAATGGTAGCATACTGTACACGGATGTGGCTCAATTTCACAGCTCAAAATACTTACAGATATATAGATGTTTTACAGGACTTCATATACAGCCATAATAACACATACCACAGAGTGATTAAGTGTACGCCGTGTGAAGTAAATCCCACTAACGTTTTGAGAATTTTCAAGACCACGTATGGTGAATACTTTAAAGCCAATAAATCCACGTTTAATTGGAGAATCTTCAAGAACACGTATGGTGAATACTTTAAAGCCAATAAATCCGCGTTTAATCGTCGGTGTACACGTACGCATCTCCAAATATAGGGATATATTTCAGAAAGGCTTCGATCAGAATTATTCTGAGGAGATATTTGTAATACACAGGGTGGTTAAGCTATAACAGGCAGTTTTACACCGAAGAGCTTCAAAGCAGACCAAAATTGCAGAATGCCACCGGACTTTGGTGGCTGTGTGGGTGGAATAAGACAATACAACCCTTGAGCCAGTTGAATGTGTGATTTTGTGCTCAGATAGGGTTTCACTCGGTGTATGTACACACACACTTACACACTAGGGGTAATTTTTGTTGGGGGCCAATTAACCTACCAGTATATTTTTGGAGTGTGAGAGGAAACCGGAATACCTAGAGGAAACCCACGCAAGCACAGGGAGAATATAGTATACATACTCCACACAGTTAGGGCCATAGTGGGAATCGAACCCTCAGTGCTGTGAGAAAGTCATGCTAACCAATACAACATCTGTGCCATCAATTATCAAGACGTTCATACAGTGTATGTACTCTATAGTTTTCAATGTAAAGTATTTTAGTTTGAATAATAATTACCTTTAGTCAAAGTGATTTCTCCTTTTTGTATGGTTTTCAAAAACATTTAATTTCTTCTTGTTTACATTGTATTGTCTATTGTTGTCGACATTTATTAATAATTTGTTCATTAGCTCATATTTCATTCTATTACTGTACACATGAAATCACATTTTTTTCAAATGATATAAAAATAACTTTTAGGGTAAAAAATTTATGAAATCTTTAAAATAAAAATTTGGTTTGTATTGTAGTTCGTCCTTCCATTAAACCTGAGCAATCACCGATATCCGTTTTGATGCACAAAACTGTAACTTTACAATGTATTGCTAGTGGAATTCATGGTCCCCACATTACTTGGCTAAAAGATGGATTACCGTTTAATGTTGTTAAAGGAAATCTCAGAGTGAGTATAAGTATTTTTTACCTGTGATTCACTTATGCAGAACAGTAAATATCATGCAGATTATCAGCATCCAGGATCACATGAATTAACGGGTCTAAAATTGCTATGTTTCAGTTGTTCACAGCACAGTTACAGAGTCGTAGTTGTAATTTCAGGTGCACGCAGGAAGTGTATTTTAAATGAATTGGGCATTCCTGGGTAGTGACAAGGAGGTGTCTTAGCGCACGAAAAGAGAAGGTCCATGTTATGGCCGTGTTATAATAGCATGTCGGTGAAAGTGGTTGCATACACATGTGCTTGACGGCACTATGATGATGATATTAATTGGGTATCAAATGTATATGGTATTTATATAAAATGTGTAATTCGTAATGCGTTATTGACAGCGTATAATAAATATTATTAACCCCTATAAGAGTAATAAGCAGCTAATGTCTACAATCAAAAACCTCGGCATGTGACGCTGCACGGCTAGCCAGCAAATGCGGATGAAAAAAGCGTATTACACAATAATAACTTTTTTTAGTTATAGCGGCGTTGATAGGTTTTATGCTGCAAATAACAGCCGGTTTAAAAGTACCGATTATTAACCCTTAGACAAACAAAGTATTTAAAAGACCATATGAAGATTTTGCGTGTAGCTATAAAAGTAAAAAGCAGAATAACACAGATTTTACAGGAATTCATGTACAGCCGTAATAACACATACCGCAGAACGATTAAGTGTACGCTGTGTGAAATTATTCCCTCTAACATATTGCGAATTTTCAAGGCGATGAACGGCGAATACTTTAAAGCCAGTAAACACACCCCGTATTGACTGTGTATAATGAATATTGTTAATATTTAGACAAACCAAACATTTAAAATCCATATGAACAGTCGGTAGATGATTCAGGATTTTAGAAGGGTTACGTTCGATGAGTTTCTTAAAACATCTTCATGCAAATCTAACCGCACACTTAGAAAACGTGTTGTTGTAGTAGATCAGAATGCCTGTGCATATTCAAGGGGGTCAAATAGCAAGCAACAAATTAACTTAACTGTTTACGAAACTGTATGATTTATTTATTACCAGATCAATATAGTTTAACATCCTTTGATTTCAAATGATAATTGTTATAAAATAAGATGTATTTAAACCCTTTATATAAAATTAGTATTTTGTAATGCGTTATTGACTGTGTATAATGCATATTATTAACCCGTAGACAAACAAAGTATTTAAAAGGCCATATGAACATTCTGTGTGTAGGTATAAAAGTAAAAAAGCAGAATATGCCCACAAACAGAAAACCCCAGCATGTTACGCCACGCGGATTATCGGAAAATGCGGATAAAAAAAAGGTGTATTACATGGTATTATTTCCCAGCAATTATAGCGGCGTTGATAAGTTTTTGCGCCATGTAAAGGCAGGTTTAAAACGTCCGATATTAAAAAAATTTAAAAATGGTTGCATACACAGATGTGGCCCAATTTCACAGCTCAGAATACTTACAGATATATAGATGTTTTAGAGGACTTCATATACAGCCATAATAACACATACCACAGTGTGATTAAGTGTACGCCGTGTGAAGTAAATTCCACTAACGTTTTGAGAATTTTCAGTACCACGTATGGCGAATACTTTAAAGCCAATAAATCTGCGTTTAATCATCGGTGTACACGTACGCATCTCCAGATATAGGGATATATTTCAGAGAGGCTTCGAACAGAATTATTCTGAGGAGATATTTGTAATACACAGGGTGGTTAAGCCATAACAGGCAGTTTTACACTGAAGAGCTTCAAAGCAGACCAAAATTGCTGAATACTACCGGACTTTGGTGGCTGTTGGTGTGGGATAAAACAATACAACCCTTGGCCCTGTTGCTTGTGTGATTTTGTGCTCAGATAGGTCTTCACAGGGTGTATGTTTCGATGGGGAATGTGTGTGTGAAATTGGACACATGGGAAAAAAATACAAATAACTATAGGCATTTCAAGAGCAGGGTCAGGATGCTGAATTGTCAGATTAATTATATTATATATACATATTATATATAGAAATATAGCTTCTTTGGATTTTAAAATGTAGGCACATTTCTGACTGATTTAACGTATTTGAAATAAATATTATAGAAGCTTCTAGAATATTTCAATGTATCATTGTTTATTTATTACCAGTTATTTATATAGCGTACACATATTCCACAGCGCTTTACAGAGAATACAGTATTTGTCCATTCACTTCAGTCCCTGCCCCTGTCTCTGTATTCCCTACCACATGTACACATACACTTACACACTAGGGTTCATTTTTGTTGGGAGCCAATTAACCTACCAGTATATTTTGGAGAGTGAGAGGAAACTGGAGCACCAGGAGGAAACCCATGCAAGCACAGGGAGAATACACAAACTCCGCACAGTTAGGTCCATAGTGGGAATCAAACCCTCAGTGCTGTGAGGCAGTAATGCTAACCACTACACCATCTGTGCCACCAATTATCATGACGTTCATACAGTGTATGTACTCTATAGTTTTCAATGTAAAGTATTTTAGTTTGAATAATAATTACCTTTAGTCAAAGTGATTTCTCCTTTTTGAATGGTTTTCAAAAACATTTAATTTCTGCTTGTTTAACATTGTATTGTCTATTGTTGACATTTATTAATAATTTGTTCATTAGCTGGTATTTCATTCTATTACTGTACACATGAAATCACATTTTTTTCAAATGATAAAAAATAACTTTTAGGATAAAAATGTATGAAAACTTTAAAATAAAAATTTGGTTTGTATTGTAGTTCGTCCTTCCATTAAACCTAAGCAATCACTGATATCCGTTTTGATGCACAAAACATTAACTTTACAATGTATTGCTAGTGGAATTCATGGTCCCCACATTACTTGGCTAAAAGATGGATTACCGTTTAATGTTGTTAATGGAAATCTCAGAGTGAGTATAAGTATTTTTTACCTGTGATTCACTTATGCAGAACAGTAAATATCATGCAGATTATCAGCATCCAGGATCACATGAATTAACGGGTCTAAAATTGCTATGTTTCAGTTGTTCACAGCACAGTTACAGAGTCATAGTTGTAATTTCAGGCGCACGCAGGAAGTGTATTGAAAATGAATTGGACATTCCTGGGTAGTGACAGGGAGGTGTCATAGCACACGAAAAGAGAAGGTCCATGTTATGGCCGTGTTATAATAGCATGTCTGTGAAAGTGGTTGCATACACATGTGCATGATGGCACAGATACGAGGCCACAATCGAACAGGGAAACTGCACCTGCCATAGGACTGGTGCAAGTTTTGATGGTGGAGTGTAAGAACCCATCAATCGCTAGTACAGCTTGTACGGATGCTGACATTGGGCTAAAATCACAGAATAGTGTTTTTATGTCCAAAAGGTTGCACCGAGGTAGCTGGATGACTATGCTAAGCGACACGAGTGGGCGGCACAAACACGTGACCCATCTAGGCGTGATACTGCAGTGGCAGACAGGATGGCAGTTTGAAAAACTAGGCCCCAAACTGTACATAATGCAAAGAAAAAAAAGAGGTGCAAGATGGAATTGTCCTTGGGCCCTCCCACCCACCCAGGCCCTCCCACCCACCCTTATGTTGTATAAACAGGACATGCACACTTTAACAAACCAATAATTTCAGCGCCAGGGTCTGCCACACGACTGTGGCTGAAATGATTGGTTCATTTGGGCCCCCACAAAACAAGCTGGCAATTAATCTGTCCCTGCACAAACTGGCTCTACGGAGGCAAGATGTCATCCTCATCCTCCTCATCCACCGATTCCTCAGCCTCTTCAGTGTGTACATCCTCATCCTCACAAAGTATTAACTCGTCCCCACTTGAATCCACCACCACAGGTCCCTCTGTACGTTCTGGAGGCTGGTCTCCCTGGAAGAGCTGATAATTCATTTTGATGAACATCATCTTCTCCACATTCTGTGGAAGCAACCTCCTACGCCTTTCGCTGACAAGGTTCCCGGCTGCACTAAACACTCTTTCGGAGTACACACTGGAGGGGGGGCAACTCAGGTAAAATAGAGCCAGTTTGTACAGGGGCCTCCAAATTGCCTCTTTTTCCTGCCAGTACAGGTATGGACTGTCTGACATGCCTACTTGGATGCTGTCACCGATGTAATCCTCCACCATTCTGTCAATGGTGACAGTATCATATGCAGTGACAGTAGACATGTCAGAAATTGTTGCCAGGTCCTTCAGTCCAGATCAGATGTCCAAACTTGGTCCAGCCTGCCCTGCATCACCGCCAGCGGGTTGCTTAGGATACCTAAGTTTTTTCCTGGCAGCCCCCGTTGCGGGAGAAAATGAAGAAGGAGCTGTTGACGTGTCACATTCCGCTTCAGCTGACAGTGTGTTCACCAGCAGGTCTTTGCACCTCTGCAGGCTTGTGTCGGCCGGAAAGAGAGACACAACATAGGCTTTAAACCTAGGATCGAGCACGGTGGCCAAAATGTAGTGGTCTGATTTCAACAGATTGACCACCCTGGAATCCTGGCAAAGCGAATGAAGGGCTTCATCCACAAGTCCCACATGCCGAGCGGAATCGCTCCGTCTTAGCTCCTCCTTCACTTTCTCCAGCTGCTTCTGCAAAAGCCGGATGAGGGGAATGACCTGACTCAAGCTGGCAGTGTCTGAACTGACTTCACGTGTGGCAAGTTCGAAGGGCTGGAGAACCTTGCACAACACGGAAATCATTCTCCACTGCGCTTGAGTCAGGTGCATACCCCCTCCTTTGCCTATGTCATAGGTGGATGTATAGGCTTGAATGGCCTTTTGCTGCTCCTCCATCCTCTGAAGCATATAGAGGGTTGAGTTCCACCGTGTCACAACCTCTTGCTTCAGGTGATGGCGGGGCAGGTTCAAGAGTGTTTGCTGGAGCTCCAGTCATCGGCACGCAGTCGCTGAATGGCGAAAGTGGCCAGAAATTTTTCGGGCCACTCAAAGCGTCTCCTGCACGCCCCTGTCGCTTTTCAGAAAATTCTGCACCACCAAGTTTATTGTGTGAGCAAAACATGGGACGTGCTGGAATTTGCCCAGATGTAATGCCCGCACAATATTGGTGGCGTTGTCAGATATCACAAATCCCCAGGAGAGTCTAAGTGGGGTAAGCCACTGGGCGATGATTTCCCTCAGTTTCGCTAAGAGGTTGTCGGCGGTGTGCCTCTTACTGAAACTGGTGATACACAGCGTAGCCTGCCTTGGAACGAGCTGGCGTTTCTGAGATGCTGCAACTGGTGACGCTGCTGCTGTTGCTGCGTAAGGTGATACATCTACCCAGTGGGCTGTCACAGTCATATAGTCCTTAGTCTGCCCTGTTCCACTTGTCCACATGTCCGTGGTTAAGTGGACATTGGGTACAACGGCATTTTTCAGGACACTGAGGACACTTTTTCTGACGTTTCTGTACAGTCTCGGTATCGCCTGCCTAGTGAAGTGGAATCTAGATGGGATTTGGAACCGGGGACACACTACCTCCATCAATTGTCTAAATCCCACTGCACTAATGGCGGATACCGGATGCACGTCTAACACCAACATAGCAGTCAAGGCCTCAGTTATACGTTTTGCTTCAGGATGACTGCTGTCGTACTTCATCCTCCTCGCTAAGGACTGTTGGAGGGTCAATTGTTTAGTAAAAGTAGTGGTGTTCCTACTTCCTCTCTGGGATGATGAACGACTCCCAGCAGCAGCAACAGCAGGAGGCGTAGCAATGCAGGATCCTCCGGAGGAATCCGGGATAGGAGAGTCAGTCATGCCAGTGACATGGCCTGCAGGACTACTTCCGATCCTGACTAAGGAGGAAATTGACGAGGAGGGAGTTGATGGTGTGGTTTGCAGGTGCTTGGATACAACAGGACAACGGGATTTAGGTGTCCCTGGACTGCTTACGGTCTTAGCCAAAGTTTCTGAACTTGACAGTAACTTATTATGAACGCGCTGCAGGTGCCGTATAAGGGAGGATGTTCCTAGGTGGTTAACGTCCCTACCCCTACTTATTCCACCTTTACATAAGGTACATATGGCAAGACAGTTGTTGTCCGGATTTGGATAGAAATATTGCCAGACCAAAGAGGTGGAATGTTTGGTCTTCTGCCCAGGCATGACTGTGATGGGCTTTTTCATCCCACGGACAACAACTGTCTCCCCCGGAGCCTGATTTAAACAAACCACATCACCATCAGAATCCTCCTTGCCAACTTACTCCTCAGCGCCAGTTACACCAGTATCCTCATCCTGTTATACTTCAACAGTGACATCTTCAATTTGCATATCAGCAAGTGGACTGTGGGTGCTCCTTTCAGCACTTGCAGGGGGTGTGCAAATGGTGGAAAGAGCCACCTCTTCCCGTCCAGTGCTGGGAAGGTCAGGCATCGCAACCACCACCACACTTGGACTCTCCTTGGGGATTTGTGATATCTTCTTAGAAAGCACAGTTCTTCGCTGTGCTTTTGCCAGCTTAACTCTTTTGATTTTTTTAGTGGGAGGAGGGCTTCCATCGTCATGTGAAGCTGAACCACTAGTCATGAATATACTAGGGATTGACCTTAGCCGTTCCTTGCCACTCCGTGTCGTAAATGGCATATTGGCAAGTTTACGTTTCTCTTCAGCTGATTTAAATGTTTTTTTCAAGGTCATTTTCCTGAACTTTGTCATTTGGGATTGTATGTGCCCTCTATTATGACATTGGGCATCGGCCTTGGCAGACGACGTTGATGGCATGTTATCGTCTATGTCATGACTAGTGGCAGCAGCTTCAGCACTAGGAGGAAGTGGTTCTTGATCTTTCTCTATTTTATTTTTATCGGAGAAAGTTTGGTCCTCCATATATGTTATATCGATTTGACATATACGTGCGGCTAAACACAGAAAATATTTTTTTATTTTTGCTGGAGAGTAGTGCCCTTTGTGGGTTACACCAGCCTTTAAGAAATGAGCCAGCAGGCTCTTTACTTATGGGACACAGGCGCATGCTTGGCGCTGCTCCTTTGTTGATGCACGTGCGGCTACTGCGCACACAATTCACAAACACAGAAAATATATATATTTTTTTGGTTTGGAGTGTATTTTGGGGGTTACAGCACCCTTTAATGGTCAAGCCAGCCGGCCCTTTACTTATGACACAGGCGCACGCTTGGCACTACTTTGTTGATGCACGTGCGGCTACTGCGCACACAATTCACAAACACAGAAAATTATTTTTTTTTTGGTTTGGACTGGAGTGTACTTTGGGGGTTACAGCACCCTTTAATGGTCAAGCCAGCCGGCCCTTTACTTATGACACAGGCGCACGCTTGGCACTACTTTGTTGATGCACGTGCGGCTAATGCGCACACAATTCACAAACACAGAAAATAATTTTTTCTTGGGTTTGGACTGGAGTGTACTTTGGGGGTTACAGCACCCTTTAACGGTCAAGCCAGCCGGCCCTTTACTTATGACACAGGCGCACGCTTGGCACTACTTTGTTGATGCACGTGCGGCTACTGCGCACACAATTCACAAACACAGAAAATAATTTTTTTTTTGGTTTGGACTAGAGTGTACTTTGGGGGTTACAGCACCCTTTAACAGTCAAGCCAGCCGGCCCTTTACTTATGACACAGGCGCACGCTTGGCACTACTTTGTTGATGCACGTGCGGCTTCTGCGCACACAATTCACAAACACAGAACATAATTTTTTTTTTTGTTTGGACTGCAGTGTACTTTGGGGGTTACAGCACCCTTTAACGGTCAAGCCAGCCGGCCCTTTACTTATGACACAGGCGCACGCTTGGCACTACTTTGTTGATGCACGTGCGTCTACTGCGCACACAATTCACAAACACAGAAAATAATTTTTTTTTTGGTTTGGGCTGGAGTGTACTTTGGGGGTTACAGCACCCTTTAACGGTCAAGCCAGCCGGCCCTTTACTTATGACACAGGCGCACGCTTGGCACTACTTTGTTGATGCACGTGCGTCTATTGTGCACACAATTCACAAACACAGAAAATAATTTTTTTTTTGGTTTGGGCTGGAGTGTTCTTTGGGGGTTACAGCACCCTTTAACGGTCAAGCCAGCCGGCCCTTTACTTATGACACAGGCGCACGCTTGGCACTACTTTGTTGATGCACGTGCGGCTACTGCGCACACAATTCACAAACACAGAAAATATATATTTTTTTGGTTTGGACTGGAGTGTACTTTGGGGGATACAGCACCCTTTAACGGTCAAGCCAGCCGGCCCTTTACTTATGACACAGGCGCACGCTTGGCACTACTTTGTTGATGCACGTGCGGCTACTGCGCACACAATTCACAAACACAGAAAATAATTTTTTTTTTGGTTTGGACTGGAGTGTACTTTGGGGGTTACAGCACCCTTTAATGGTCACGCCAGCCAGCCCTTTACTTATGACACAGGCGCACACTTGGCACTACTTTGTTGATGCACGTGCGGCTACTGCGCACACAATTCACAAACACAGAAAATCATTTTTTTTTTGGTTTGGACTGGAGTGTACTTTGGGGGTTACTGCACCCTTTAACGGTCAAGCCAGCCGGCCCTTTACTTATGACACAGGCGCACGCTTGGCACTACTTTGTGGATGCACGTGCGGCTACTGCGCACACAATTCACAAACACAGAAAATTATTTTTTTTTTGGTTTGGACTGGAGTGTACTTTGGGGGTTACAGCACCCTTTAATGGTCAAGCCAGCCGGCCCTTTACTTATGACACAGGCGCACGCTTGGCACTACTTTGTTGATGCACGTGCGGCTAATGCGCACACAATTCACAAACACAGAAAATAATTTTTTTTTGGGTTTGGACTGGAGTGTACTTTGGGGGTTACAGCACCCTTTAACGGTCAAGCCAGCCGGCCCTTTACTTATGACACAGGCGCACGCTTGGCACTACTTTGTTGATGCACGTGCGGCTACTGCGCACACAATTCACAAACACAGAAAATAATTTTTTTTTTGGTTTGGACTAGAGTGTACTTTGGGGGTTACAGCACCCTTTAACGGTCAAGCCAGCCGGCCCTTTACTTATGACACAGGCGCACGCTTGGCACTACTTTGTTGATGCACGTGCGGCTTCTGCGCACACAATTCACAAACACAGAAAATAATTTTTTTTTTTGTTTGGACTGCAGTGTACTTTGGGGGTTACAGCACCCTTTAACGGTCAAGCCAGCCGGCCCTTTACTTATGACACAGGCGCACGCTTGGCACTACTTTGTTGATGCACGTGCGTCTACTGCGCACACAATTCACAAACACAGAAAATAATTTTTTTTTTGGTTTGGGCTGGAGTGTACTTTGGGGGTTACAGCACCCTTTAGCGGTCAAGCCAGCCGGCCCTTTACTTATGACACAGGCGCATGCTTGGCACTACTTTGTTGATGCACGTGCGTCTACTGCGCACACAATTCACAAACACAGAAAATAATTTTTTTTTTGGTTTGGGCTGGAGTGTTCTTTGGGGGTTACAGCACCCTTTAACGGTCAAGCCAGCCGGCCCTTTACTTATGACACAGGCGCACGCTTGGCACTACTTTGTTGATGTACGTGCGGCTACTGCTCACACAATTCACAAACACAGAAAATATATATTTTTTTGGTTTGGACTGGAGTGTACTTTGGGGGATACAGCACCCTTTAACGGTCAAGCCAGCCGGCCCTTTACTTATGACACAGGCGCACGCTTGGCACTACTTTGTTGATGCACGTGCGGCTACTGCGCACACAATTCACAAACACAGAAAATAATTTTTTTTTTGGTTTGGACTGGAGTGTACTTTGGGGGTTACAGCACCCTTTAATGGTCAAGCCAGCCAGCCCTTTACTTATGACACAGGCGCACACTTGGCACTACTTTGTTGATGCACGTGCGGCTACTGCGCACACAATTCACAAACACAGAAAATAATTTTTTTTTTGGTTTGGACTGGAGTGTACTTTGGGGGTTACTGCACCCTTTAACGGTCAAGCCAGCCGGCCCTTTACTTATGACACAGGCGCACGCTTGGCACTACTTTGTGGATGCACGTGCGGCTACTGCGCACACAATTCACAAACACAGAAAATAATTTTTTTTTTTGGTTTGGACTGGAGTGTACTTTGGGGGTTACAGCACCCTTTAACGGTCAAGCCAGCCGGCCCTTTACTTATGACACAGGCGCACGCTTGGCACTACTTTGTTGATGCACGTGCGGCTACTGCGCACACAATTCACAAACACAGAAAATATTATTTTTTTGGGTTTGGACTGGAGTGTACTTTGGGGGTTACAGCACCCTTTAACGGTCCAGCCAGCCGGCCCTTTACTTATGACACAGGCACACGCTTGGCACTACTTTGTTGATGCACATGCGGCTACTGCGCACACAATTCACAAACACACAAAAAATATTATTTTTTTAGCACTTGGGGGGAGCACCCCTGATGGACAGAGCACCCCCTGGACAACACTACAGCACCCCTTTAGGACTGGGACACTGCACAGGACTTTGGAGTGGACACAGACCCTATGGAGAACTGACTGCACAACACAGTCCAGCCAGCCCCTATGGACTTTGAAGTAGTGGACACAGCCCCTATTAACAACAGCAGCACAGCACAACACAGCCAGCCCCTATGGACTTTTTTGAAGTAGTGGACAACAGCAGCACAGTGCAGCACAGCACAGCACAACACTACTCTGCACTACACTACACTACACTACACTACACTACACAGCCCAGCCAGCCCTAACTCCCACCCTCCCTCTTCACTGTCCACAGCCGAGTGAGAAAATGGCGCCGACGCGGGTACCTTATATAGTTTCCAAAACCAGCGAGACTCGGAAGGCGGGATGATGACGTTTTGCCTCGATTTCAGATCCGAGTCAGGCGGGAAAAGTCGAGCCTGACTCTGATCTGACTCGGATCGGGGGGGCTCGGGGGGGTTCGGATTTCAGAAAATCCGAACCCGCTCACCCCTAGTTTAAATACATCTTATTTTATAACAATTATCATTTGAAATCAAAGGATGTTAAACTATATTGATCTGGTAATAAATAAATCATACAGTTTCTTAAACAGTTAAGTTAATTTGTTGCTTGCTATTTGACCCCCTTGAATATGCACAGGCATTCTGATCTACTACAACACGTTTTCAAAGTGTGCGGTTAGATTTGCATGAAGATGTTTTAAGAAACTCATCGAACGTAACCCTTCTAAAATCCTGAATCATCTACCGACTGTTCATATGGATTTTAAATGTTTGGTTTGTCTAAATATTAACAATATTCATTATACACAGTCAATACGGGGTGTGTTTACTGGCTTTAAAGTATTCGCCGTTCATCGCCTTGAAAATTCGCAATATGTTAGAGGGAATAATTTCACACAGCGTACACTTAATCGTTCTGCGGTATGTGTTATTACGGCTGTACATGAAGTCCTGTAAAATCTGTGTTATTCTGCTTTTTACTTTTATAGCTACACGCAAAATCTTCATATGGTCTTTTAAATACTTTGTTTGTCTAAGGGTTAACAATCGGTACTTTTAAACCGGCTGTTATTTGCAGCATAAAACCTATCAACGCCGCTATAACTAAACCAAGATTTATTATTGTGTAATACGCTTTTTTCATCCGCATTTGCTGGCTAGCCGTGCAGCGTCACACGCCAAGGTTTTTGATTGTAGACATAAGCTGCTTATTACTCTTATAGGGGTTAATAATATTTATTATACGCTGTCAATAACGCATTACGAATTACACATTTTATATAAATACCATATACATTTGATACCCAATTAATATCATCATCATAGTGCCGTCAAGCACATGTGTATGCAACCACTTTCACTGACATGCTATTATAACACGGCCATAACATGGACCTTCTCTTTTCGTGCGCTAAGACACCTCCTTGTCACTACCCAGGAATGCCCAATTCATTTTCAATACACTTCCTGCGTGCGCCTGAAATTACAACTACGACTCTGTAATTGTGCTGTGAACAACTGAAACATAGCAATTTTAGACCCGTTAATTCATGTGATCCTGGATGCTGATAATCTGCATGATATTTACTGTTCTGCATAAGTGAATCACAGGTAAAAAATACTTATACTCACTCTGAGATTTCCTTTAACAACATTAAACGGTAATCCATCTTTTAGCGAAGTAATGTGGGGACCATGAATTCCACTAGCAATACATTGTAAAGTTACAGTTTTGTGCATCAAAACGGATATCGGTGATTGCTCAGGTTTAATGGAAGGACGAACTACAATACAAACCAAATTTTTATTTTAAAGATTTCATAAATTTTTTACCCTAAAAGTTATTTTTATATCATTTGAAAAAAATGTGATTTCATGTGTACAGTAATAGAATGAAATATGAGCTAATGAACAAATTATTAATAAATGTCGACAACAATAGACAATACAATGTAAACAAGAAGAAATTAAATGTTTTTGAAAACCATACAAAAAGGAGAAATCACTTTGACTAAAGGTAATTATTATTCAAACTAAAATACTTTACATTGAAAACTATAGAGTACATACACTGTATGAACGTCTTGATAATTGATGGCACAGATGTTGTATTGGTTAGCATGACTTTCTCACAGCACTGAGGGTTCGATTCCCACTATGGCCCTAACTGTGTGGAGTATGTATACTATATTCTCCCTGTGCTTGCGTGGGTTTCCTCTAGGTATTCCGCTTTCCTCTCACACTCCAAAAATATACTGGTAGGTTAATTGGCCCCCAACAAAAATTACCCCTAGTGTGTAAGTGTGTGTGTACATGTGGTAGGGAATATAGAGGCAGGGGCAGTAACTGAAGTGAATGGACAAATACTGTATTCTCTCTGTAAAGCACTGCGGAATATGTGTGCACTATATAAATAACTGGTAATAAATAAATAATGATACAATGAAATATTATAGTAGCTTCTATAATATTTATTACAAATACATTAAATCAGTCAGAAATGTGCCTACATTTTAAATCCAAAGAGGCTATATTTCTATATATTTCTATATATATATATATATATATATATATATATATATATATATATGTATATATAATATAATTGATCTGACAATTCAGCATCCTGACCCTGCTCTTGAAATGCCTATAGTTATTTTTTTTCCCCAATTTCACAAACACACATCCCCCATCAATACATACACCCTGTGAAACCCTATCTGAGCACAAAATCACACATTCAACTGGCTCAAGGGTTGTATTGTCTTATCCCACCCACACAGCCACCAAAGTCCGTTGAAATTCTGCAATTTTGGTCTGCTTTGAAGCTCTTCGGTGTAAAACTGCCTGTTATAGCTTAACCACCCTGTGTATTACAAATATCTCCTCAGAATAATTCTGATCGAAGCCTTTCTGAAATATATCCCTATATTTGGAGATGCGTACGTGTACACTGATGATTAAACGCGGATTTATTGGCTTTAAAGTATTTGCCATACGTGTTCTTGAAGATTCTCCGATTAAACGTGGATTTATTGGCTTTAAAGTATTCACCATACGTGGTCTTGAAATTTCTCAAAACGTTAGTGGGATTTACTTCACACGGCGTACACTTAATCACTCTGTGGTATGTGTTATTATGGCTGTATATGAAGTAGGGGTGTGCACCGGCCACTTTTCGTGTTTTGTGTTTTGGTTTTGGATCTGGATCTTTCTTCGTGTTTTGGATCTGGATTGGTTTTGCCAAAACCACCCTTCCGTGTTTTGGGTTCTGGGTTTTGTGTTTTGGATCTGTATTTTTTTTTTAAAAAGCATAAAAACAGCTAAAATCACAGAATTTGTTGGTTTCTCTGCTCCTATGCTATTATTAACCTCAATAACCTTAATTTCCACTCATTTCCAGTCTATTCTGAACACCTCACACCTCACAATAGTGTTTTCATGTCCAAAAGGTTGCACCGAGGTAGCTGGATGACTATGCTAAGCGACACGAGTGGGCGGCACAAACACGTGACCCATCTAGGAGTGACACTGCAGTGGCAGACAGGATGGCAGTTAGAAAAACTAGGCCCCAAACTGTACATAATGCAAAGAAAAAAAAGAAGTGCAAGATGGAATTGTCCTTGGGCCCTCCCACCCACCCTTATGTTGTATAAACAGTACATGCACACTTTAACAAATCAATCATTTCAGCGCCAGGGTCTGCCACACAACTGTGGCTGAAATGATTGGTTCGTTTGGGCCCCCACAAAACAAGCTGGCAATTAATGTGTCCCTGCACAAACTGGCTCTACGGAGGCAAGATGTCATCCTCATCCTCCTCATCCACCGATTCCTCACCCTCTTCAGTGTGTACATCCTCATCCTCACAAAGTATTAACTCGTCCCCACTTGAATCCACCACCACAGGTCCCTCTGTACCTTCTGGAGGCTGGTCTCCCTGGAAGAGCTGATAATTCATTTTGATGAACATCATCTTCTCCACATTCTGTGGAAGCAACCTCCTACGCCTTTCGCTGACAAGGTTCCCGGCTGCACTAAACACTCTTTCGGTGTACACACTGGAGGGGGGGCAACTCAGGTAAAATAGAGCCAGCTTGTACAGGGGCCTCCAAATTGCCTCTTTTTCCTGCCAGTACAGGTATGGACTGTCTGACATGCCTACTTGGATGCTGTCACCGATGTAATCCTCCACCATTCTGTCAATGGTGACAGTATCATATGCAGTGACAGTAGACATGTCAGAAATTGTTGCCAGGTCCTTCAGTCCGGACCAGATGTCCAAACTTGGTCCTGCCTGCCCTGCATCACCGCCAGCGGGTTGCTTAGGATACCTAAGTTTTTTCCTGGCAGCCCCAGTTGCGGGAGAAAATGAAGAAGGAGCCGTTGACGTGTCACGTTCCGCTTCAGCTGACAGTGTGTTCACCAGCAGGTCTTTGCACCTCTGCAGGCTTGTGTCGGCCGGAAAGAGAGACACAACATAGGCTTTAAACCTAGGATCGAGCACGGTGGCCAAAATGTAGTGGTCTGATTTCAACAGATTGACAAAGCGAATGAAGGGCTTCATCCACAAGTCCCACATGCCGAGCGGAATCGCTCCGTCTTAGCTCCTCCTTCACTTTCTCCAGCTGCTTCTGCAAAAGCCTGATGAGGGGAATGACCTGACTCAAGCTGGCTGTGTCTGAACTGACTTCACGTGTGGCAAGTTCGAAGGGCTGGAGAACCTTGCACAACACGGAAATCATTCTCCACTGCGCTTGAGTCAGGTGCATACCCCCTCCTTTGCCTATGTCATAGGTGGATGTATAGGCTTGTATGGCCTTTTGCTGCTCCTCCATCCTCTGAAGCATATAGAGGGTTGAGTTCCACCGCGTCACAACCTCTTGCTTCAGGTGATGGCGGGGTAGGTTCAAGAGTGTTTGCTGGCGCTCCAGTCTTCGGCACGCAGTCGCTGAATGGCGAAAGTGGCCAGAAATTTTTCGGGCCACCCAAAGCGTCTCCTGCACGCCCCTGTCGCTTTTCAGAAAATTCTGCACCACCAAGTTTATTGTGTGAGCAAAACATGGGACGTGCTGGAATTTGCCCAAATGTAATGCCCGCACAATATTGGTGGCGTTGTCAGATATCACAAATCCCCAGGAGAGTCTAAGTGGGTTAAGCCACTGGGCGATGATTTCCCTCAGTTTCTCTAAGAGGTTGTCGGCGGTGTGCCTCTTACTGAAACCGGTGATACACAGCGTAGCCTGCCTTGTAACGAGCTGGCGTTTCTGAGATGCTGCTACTGGTGACGCTGCTGCTGTTGCTGCGTAAGGTGATACATCTACCCAGTGGGCTGTCACAGTCATATAGTCCTTAGTCTGCCCTGTTCCACTTGTCCACATGTCCGTGGTTAAGTGGACATTGTGTACAACGGCATTTTTCAGGACACTGAGGACACTTTTTCTGACGTTTCTGTACAGTCTCGGTATCGCCTGCCTAGTGAAGTGGAATCTAGACGGGATTTGGAACCGGGGACACACTACCTCCATCAATTGTCTAAATCCCACTGCACTAATGGCGGATACCGGACGCACGTCTAACACCAACATAGCAGTCAAGGCCTCAGTTATACGTTTTGCTTCAGGATGACTGCTGTCGTACTTCATCCTCCTCGCTAAGGACTGTTGGAGGGTCAATTGTTTAGTAAAAGTAGTGGTGTTCCTACTTCCTCTCTGGGATGATGAACGACTCCCAGCAGCAGCAACAGCAGCAGCGGCAGCAGTAGGCGTAGCAATGCAGGATCCTCCAGAGGAATCCCGGATAGGAGAGTCAGTCATGCCAGTGACATGGCCTGCAGGACTACTTCCGATCCTGACTAAGGAGGAAATTGACGAGGAGGGAGTTGACGGTGTGGTTTGCAGGCGCTTGGATACAACAGGACAACAGGATTTAGGTGTCCCTGGACTGCTTACGGTCTTAGCCAAAGTTTCTGAACTTGACAGTAACTTTTTATGAACGCGCTGCAGGTGCCGTATAAGGGAGGATGTTCCTAGGTGGTTGACGTCCCTACCCCTACTTATTTCACCTTTACATATGGTACATATGGCAAGACAGTTGTTGTCCGGATTTGGATAGAAATATTGCCAGACCAAAGAGGTGGAATGTTTGGTCTTCTGCCCAGGCATGACCGTGATGGGCTTTTTCATCCCACGGACAACAACTGTCTCCCCCGGAGCCTGATTTAAACAAACCACATCACCATCAGAATCCTCCTCGCCAACTTCCTCCTCAGCGCCAGCTACACCAGTATCCTCATCCTGTTGTACTTCAACAGTGACATCTTCAATTTGCATATCAGCAAGTGGACTGTGGGTGCTCCTTTCAGCACTTGCAGGGGGCGTGCAAATGGTGGAAAGAGCCACCTCTTCCCGTCCAGTGCTGGGAAGGTCAGGCATCGCAACCACCACCACACTTGGACTCTCCTTGGGGATTTGTGATATCTTCTTAGAAAGCACAGTTCTTCGCTGTGCTTTTGCCAGCTTAACTCTTTTGATTTTTTTAGTGGGAGGAGGGCTTCCATCGTCATGTGAAGCTGAACCACTAGTCATGAACATACTAGGGATCGACCTTAGCCGTTCCTTGCCACTCCGTGTCGTAAATGGCATATTGGCAAGTTTACGTTTCTCTTCAGCTGATTTAAATGTCTTTTTCAAGGTCATTTTCCTGAACTTTGCCATTTGGGATTGTATGTGCCCTCTACTATGACATTGGGCATCGGCCTTGGCAGACGACGTTGATGGCATGTTATCGTCTATGTCATGACTAGTGGCAGCAGCTTTAGCACTAGGAGGAAGTGGTTCTTGATCTTTCTCTATTTTATTTTTATCGGAGAAAGTTTGGTCCTCCATTTATGTTATATCGATTTGATATATACGTGCGGCTAAACCCAGAAAATAATTTTTTTTTTGGTTTGGACTGGAGTGTACTTTGGGGGTTACAGCACCCTTTAACGGTCAAGCCAGCCGGCCCTTTACTTATGACACAGGCGCACGCTTGGCACTACTTTGTTGATGCACGTGCGGCTACTGCGCACACAATTCACAAACACAGAAAATAATTTTTTTTTTGGTTTGGACTGGAGTGTACTTTCGGGGGTTACAGCACCCTTAACGGTCAAGCCAGCCGGCCCTTTACTTATGACACAGGCGCACGCTTGGCACTACTTTGTTGATGCACGTGCGGCTACTGCGCACACAATTCACAAACACAGAAAATAATTTTTTTTTTGGTTTGGACTGGAGTGTACTTTCGGGGGTTACAGCACCCTTAACGGTCAAGCCAGCCGGCCCTTTACTTATGACACAGGCGCACGCTTGGCACTACTTTGTTGATGCACGTGCGGCTACTGCGCACACAATTCACAAACACAGAAAATAATTTTTTTTTTGGTTTGGACTGGAGTGTACTTTCGGGGGTTACAGCACCCTTAACGGTCAAGCCAGCCGGCCCTTTACTTATGACACAGGCGCACGCTTGGCACTACTTTGTTGATGCACGTGCGGCTACTGCGCACACAATTCACAAACACAGAAAATAATTTTTTTTTTGGTTTGGACTGGAGTGTACTTTCGGGGGTTACAGCACCCTTAACGGTCAAGCCAGCCGGCCCTTTACTTATGACACAGGCGCACGCTTGGCACTACTTTGTTGATGCACGTGCGGCTACTGCGCACACAATTCACAAACACAGAAAATAATTTTTTTTTTGGTTTGGACTGGAGTGTACTTTCGGGGGTTACAGCACCCTTAACGGTCAAGCCAGCCAGCCCTTTACTTATGACACAGGCGCACGCTTGGCACTACTTTGTTGATGCACATGCGGCTACTGCGCACACAATTCACAAACACAGAAAATAATTTTTTTTTTGGTTTGGACTGGAGTGTACTTTCGGGGGTTACAGCACCCTTAACGGTCAAGCCAGCCGGCCCTTTACTTATGACACAGGCGCACGCTTGGCACTACTTTGTTGATGCACGTGCGGCTACTGCGCACACAATTCACAAACACAGAAAATAATTTTTTTTTTGGTTTGGACTGGAGTGTACTTTCGGGGGTTACAGCACCCTTAACGGTCAAGCCAGCCGGCCCTTTACTTATGACACAGGCGCACGCTTGGCACTACTTTGTTGATGCACGTGCGGCTACTGCGCACACAATTCACAAACACAGAAAATAATTTTTTTTTTGGTTTGGACTGGAGTGTACTTTCGGGGGTTACAGCACCCTTAACGGTCAAGCCAGCCGGCCCTTTACTTATGACACAGGCGCACGCTTGGCACTACTTTGTTGATGCACGTGCGGCTACTGCGCACACAATTCACAAACACAGAAAATAATTTTTTTTTTGGTTTGGACTGGAGTGTACTTTCGGGGGTTACAGCACCCTTAACGGTCAAGCCAGCCGGCCCTTTACTTATGACACAGGCGCACGCTTGGCACTACTTTGTTGATGCACGTGCGGCTACTGCGCACACAATTCACAAACACAGAAAATAATCTTTTTTTTGGTTTGGACTGGAGTGTACTTTCGGGGGTTACAGCACCCTTAACGGTCAAGCCAGCCGGCCCTTTACTTATGACACAGGCGCACGCTTGGCACTACTTTGTTGATGCACGTGCGGCTACTGCGCACACAATTCACAAACACAGAAAATAATTTTTTTTTGGTTTGGACTGGAGTGTACTTTCGGGGGTTACAGCACCCTTAACGGTCAAGCCAGCTGGCCCTTTACTTATGACACAGGCGCACGCTTGGCACTACTTTGTTGATGCACGTGCGGCTACTGCGCACACAATTCACAAACACAGAAAATAATTTTTTTTTTGGTTTGGACTGGAGTGTACTTTCGGGGGTTACAGCACCCTTAACGGTCAAGCCAGCCGGCCCTTTACTTATGACACAGGCGCACGCTTGGCACTACTTTGTTGATGCACGTGCGGCTACTGCGCACACAATTCACAAACACAGAAAATAATTTTTTTTTTGGTTTGGACTGGAGTGTACTTTCGGGGGTTACAGCACCCTTAACGGTCAAGCCAGCCGGCCCTTTACTTATGACACAGGCGCACGCTTGGCACTACTTTGTTGATGCACGTGCGGCTACTGCGCACACAATTCACAAACACAGAAAATAATTTTTTTTTTGGTTTGGACTGGAGTGTACTTTCGGGGGTTACAGCACCCTTAACGGTCAAGCCAGCCGGCCCTTTACTTATGACACAGGCGCACGCTTGGCACTACTTTGTTGATGCACGTGCGGCTACTGCGCACACAATTCACAAACACAGAAAATAATTTTTTTTTTGGTTTGGACTGGAGTGTACTTTCGGGGGTTACAGCACCCTTAACGGTCAAGCCAGCCGGCCCTTTACTTATGACACAGGCGCACGCTTGGCACTACTTTGTTGATGCACGTGCGGCTACTGCGCACACAATTCACAAACACAGAAAATAATTTTTTTTTTGGTTTGGACTGGAGTGTACTTTCGGGGGTTACAGCACCCTTAACGGTCAAGCCAGCCGGCCCTTTACTTATGACACAGGCGCACGCTTGGCACTACTTTGTTGATGCACGTGCGGCTACTGCGCACACAATTCACAAACACAGAAAATAATTTTTTTTTTGGTTTGGACTGGAGTGTACTTTCGGGGGTTACAGCACCCTTAACGGTCAAGCCAGCCGGCCCTTTACTTATGACACAGTCGCACGCTTGGCACTACTTTGTTGATGCACGTGCGGCTACTGCGCACACAATTCACAAACACAGAAAATATATTATTTTTTTAGCACTTGGGGGGAGCACCCCTGATGGACAGAGCACCCCCTGGACAACACTGCAGCACTCCTTTAGGACTGGGACACTGCACAGGACTTTGGAGTGGACACAGCCCCTATGGAGAACTGACTGCACAACACAGTCCAGCCAGCCCCTATGGACTTTGAAGTAGTGGACACAGCCCCTATTAACAACAGCAGCACAGCACAACACAGCCAGCCCCTATGGACTTTGAAGTAGTGGACAACAGCAGTACTACACTACACTACACTACACAGCCCTAACTCCCACCCTCCCTCTTCACTGTCCACAGCCGAGTGAGAAAATGGCGCCGACGTGGGTACCTTATATAGGATCCAAAACCCGCGAGACGCGGAAGGCGGGATGATGACGTTTTGCCTCGATTTCAGATCCGAGTCAGGCGGGAAAAGTCGAGCCTGATTCGGATCGGACTCGGATCGGGGGGGCTCGGGGGGGTTCGGATTTCAGAAATCCGAACCCGCTCACCCCTAATATGAAGTCCTGTAAAACATCTATATATCTGTAAGTATTTTGAGCTGTGAATTGAGCCACATCCATGTACAGTATGCTACCATTATTATTATAATTTTTTTTTAATATCGGACCTTTTAAACCTGCCTTTATTTGCCACAAAAACTTATCAACGTCGTTATAACTGCCGGGAAATAATACTGGGTAATACACCTTTTTTCTACCGCATTTTCCGGTTAGCCACGCGGCGTAACATGCTGGGGTTTTTGTTTGTGGGCATATTCTGCTTTTTAACTTTTATACCTACACACCGAATGTTCATATGGCCTTTTAAATATTTTGTTTGTCTAAGGGTTAATAATATGCATTATACACAGTCAATAACGCATTACAAAATAAAAATTTTATATAAAGGGTTTAAATACATCTTATTTTATAACAATTATCATTTGAAATCAAAGGTTGTTAAACTATATTGATCTGGTAATAAACAAATCATACAGTTTCTTAAATAGTTAAGTTATAACAATTATCATTTGAAATCAAAAGGATGTTAAACTATATTGATGTGGTAATAAACATTTCTTACAGTTTCTTAAATAGTTAAGTTAATTTGTTGCTTGTTATTTGAACCCTGTTGAATACAGTATGCACAGGCATTCTTATCTACTACAACACATTTTCTAAGGGTGCGGTTAGTTTTGCATGAAGATGTTTTAAGCAACTCATCGAACGTAACCCTTCTAAAATCCTGAATCATCTACCGACTGTTCATATGGATTTTAAATGTTTGGTTTTTCTACATGTTAACAACATTCATTATACACAGTCAATGCGGGGTGTGTTTACTGGCTTTTAAGTATTCGCCATTCGTGGCCTTGAAACTTCACAATACGTTAGAGGGAATCATTTCACACGGCGTACACTTAATCGTTCTGTGGTACATGTTATTACGGCTGTACATGAAGTCCTGTAAAATGTCTATATATCTGTGAGTATTCAGTGCTGTGAAATAACACTATATCCATGTATTTTGTTGAATATCCGAACTTTTAAACCAGCCTTTATTTGACACATAAAACTTATCAACGCCGCTATAACTACAGTGAAATAATACCATGTAATACTCCTTTTTTCATCCGCATTTTTCGGCTAGCTGTGCGGCGCAACACGCTGAGGTTTTTCTTTGTAGGCATATTCTGCTTTTTACTTTTATAGCTACATACCAAATGTTCATATGGTATTTTAAATACTTTGTTTGTCTAAGGGTTAATAATCGGTTCTTTTAAACCAGCCGTTATTTGCAGCATAAAACTTATCAACGCCACTATAACTACCCGATTTAATACCGTGTAATACGCTTTTTTCACCCGCATTTTCCAGCAAGCAGTGCGGCGTCACACACCGAGGTGTTTGATTGTAGACATAATCCGCTTATTACTCTTATAGGGGTTAATAATATTCATTATATGCTGTCAATAATGCATTGCGAATTACACATTTTATATAAATACCATATTAATTTGATACCCCATTAATATCATCATATATTATGCTATATTAATTTGATAGCATATTATTATCAACCACATATAAAATTTATATACAGTTAATATTAATACACCGCTGTGAAACCGTACTACGTAACATGCAGTGGTTGCGCTTATTACTCTTATAAGGGTTAATAATATTCATTATACGCTGTCAATTAATTACGAAATACGCATTTTATATAAATGCTATATTAATTTGTTGCGCTTATTTAAGCATCTTGATCACGCACCCATTTTTTAATAGCGGTTCTTTTAAACCTGCCTTTATTTGCAGCATAAAACTTATCAATGCCGCTATAACTCCCTGGATTTAATACCGTGTAATACACTTTTTTAATCCGCATTTTTCCCAGCTAGCCGCGTGGTGTCACACGTCGGCGTATTTGATTGTAGACATAATCAGCTTATAACTCTTATAAGGGTTAATAATATTCATTATACGTTGCAATTAATTACGAATTACCCATTTTATATAAAAGCTATATTAATTTGATAGCCCATTATTATCAACAGCATATAAAATGTATATACAGTTAATATTAATAGCATATAAAATTTATATACATTTTATATAAAAAAGATATAATATTTATGAAATTTTATATAAAAAAGATATAAAATTTATATACAGGATATAAAATTTATATGACATTTTATATAAAAAGGGGCGTAAAACAGGGCGTGTCAAGAAGAGTGATATGGGCAGGATTAGGGCAGGTTAGGACGGAGAGTGGGCGTGGTGTGGGATGAGAGTGGGCGTGGTGTGGGAGGAGAGTGGGCGTGTCACCTGTCACTTTTGAGTTTGACGGAAAAGTGTGCTCTATACTACTCACCTTCAGAGGCTTTCGAACAAATAGCATAACAAACATTTAATAATGTATTTTGGTATGGGAGTAATTGGTATACAATTATTAAACATATTCCTCAGAAATTAATATTAGCGTTTCTCAGAAAGTAGCCACTGAGATAACACGAGTACAGCCCTCATGCTCACCTACCATTAACACATTAGTACATGATATGGTCTTTAAATCTTGGTTCATATTATTATTATTATCATATGTTCTCATGTTAAATAACTGTATTTTGTATTTTACAGGTACCAATAGTTGAAAACTATTTAAAAGACTCCATGGAGTATTATAAACCAAAACGCTTCATTTATCTTATTTTCTCTTTTTTTTCCTTTTTTCATTTTAAATGATCATGATCAGCTTTTCTAATTGTATGTAGGAAAAAAATAAAAAATATTTAATCTGTTTTCTTAAATTGATGATAACACGAGTGTTTATTTCCCCAGAACTGAAGTAACTATCACTACTTTTTTCCAGGATGATCTCTAACTATTTCAATGTACATTCTTCAAATTTTATTTCTTGTATTTGAATTACAGAAAAGCCCTAGTCATTACTAATATATTAGATATGAACAAAGAAGTACATCAATATTGTGTAATACTTAACTGCTAAAACAGACTTTTAGCAAATTATATGATTGAACAAGAACATTTTCTTTGCTTGTACTGTTTAAATAAAGTTAATGATTCACATGGTTCCCACATGCAAAAAAAAAAATGTTGTCTCCATCTATCTATAAGCTAACAGGTACTCTGCTCCTAAAGGAATGACTTTATCACCCTGTTATAACTCTATGATAAACAAATCCTATCACACTATTACAACTCTAGAGATTCAAAGTAAAAGGTAAGAAGTGGGCGGGGAGAGTGTAAATAAGAAAAATAGATTATTCCTGCAAAAGAAAGAAAGTATGTAGAAGTATAAAGATGTTGTATAGAATGAAGATGATTGGATCCTGGAATGTGAAGAGTTTGCCTGAAAAAGTGTATTTTCAGGGACACTTGCAGAGTTGGAGAGAGGATGAGGAAAGTCTGATTCTAAGAAGGGTACTTTAATATAGGTATATTCTGGATATGTTTAGATGTATGTAATATGAATGTGTTTGAATTTGGGTAACAGGACAGTTCAGACTTCAGGGATATTGAAATATTTAATGCATTTGAAACCTTAATCAAAACACTACTGCACTCCGCAGGCATAGTCCAATGCTTGTGGGCAGCACAGATGGTGTAATGGTTAGCATCACTGCCTCACAGCACTGAGGTCATGGGTTCAGTGCTCTCCATGGCCCTACCTGTGTGGAGTTTGCATATTCTCCCTGTGCTTGCGTGGGTTTCCTCCGGGTACTCCAGTTTCCTCCCACACTCACACCTAGTGTGTATGTGTGTGCGCATGTGATAGGGAAAATAGATTGTAAGCTCCACTGGGGCAGGGACTGATGTGAATGGGCAAATATTCTCTGTAAAGCACTGCGGAATATGTGTGCGATATATAAATAACTGGTAATAAATAAATAAAATAAATGCTTAAGGAAATTTGAAGATGTCTAAAGAAATGTATCATTGACATGATTCAGTCTAATGAAACAGCAAAGCAGGCTGCAATAAGGAGAATTTTAATGCCTGAAAATAAAAATGTGTGGGTCACTGCAAGGTTTTACATCAGTAACTTGTGAAAAATATATTAGTCTTATTTTAAGTAGGAAATCTCCTGGTGGAAGGTATCTGGGAAAGTGAGAGGGGATGACCAGTAACACCAAAATCACTACTACCTGGCCTGGCAGAGACAGCCTATAGGTTTACTCACAATGTAAGGGAAGGTATGGTGAGGTATATTGGTGTACTCCCAACTTCTCCTCCTATGCAGTGACAGCCAATAGGCTTACTTACAATGTAAGGGAAGGTATGGTGAGGTATATTGGTGTGCTCCCAACTTCTCCTCCTATGCAGTGACAACCAATAGGCTTACTTACAATGTAAGGGAAGGTATGGTGTGTTAAATTGGTGTGCTGCAGACTTCTCCTATGCAGGGAAAAGAGCAGGTTTCTCACTTGTTTAAGAGGAGTACCAAGGAAGAATGGTTCCCGCACCCATTTGTCACATCCCGCGTTCACAAGGACCTTTCCTGGCAATACAGGCTGACTTCATACAGTTTCCACCCAGTAGAGATGTAAATTATGTATTAGATATTGTGGTGTAGAGTATTAATTATACAGATGAAGGTTTTCAAGTTATTGTAATTTTAGTATAATATTATCAGGGTACAGATTTCACAGGACAAGTATTTCAGGGTGCACTTCACCTACTAGCCACTAGAAACTTAAAATAAATTGTCAAAAGTTACATAGGATATAGGAATGAATTGGGTGAATGTTCTACCCAAGTCTTGCATAGAATCCAGATTACGCTCGAGTCTCCATAAAATTAGTCTCCACATAAGCTATTGTCCAGGAAATGCCTGCATTTAATTTTAGGTCCAGAGGACAACCATGATACACTATTACTACTACTGTTAAACAAGTAGGTTTTATTAATACAGCAGAGCATTGTCTCCTCCCAGGTCACAACCGGCCATGACGTGATGCTTGGTGAGTGTGTGTATAGTAAGTACATTTTCTATGTTCAGCATTATTTATAGATCATACCAGGTGCTCCTAACCACCTCCACTGCAGTAAAGGTTGCTGAGAAGCCTACCTGGATCCATGCTTCATAGTGTAAGAGAGCAGCCGATCCAGCATCTTCCAGCTCTCAAGCAAGAGCCACCTACGAGGAGGCTGATCTGACCCCAGCTTTGGAGGCACTGTTCAAATTGTGAATAAGGAAATAGCTTGGTATTGTAAGGGGGTAATAGAGGAAAGTGGGGCAGGTGAGGCTGTCCTGCTCAACCCAAACCCCACAAAGAAGGAGGATAATAAATCTTTAGAACTTAGAATGTTTCTAATAAAGTTGATTTTTAGAAAAATGAATAGTAGGAATTTGAACTTTCCAACTGGCTGGAGATCTGGAGTCGAGTGCTGTAGTAAGTAGGTAGCAACACCCGCCTATGGTTCCTACGTGATTGTTACACTGCCCATTACCTCATTATCATGAAATAAAAGAATAATAATACATGTCATAATCATTACAGGTGCCAGTTGTTATCTGAAGTTCCCTATTGTATATGTAAATATTGAATTAAACTGTATCATTCCAATAGTTTCTTACGTAAATAGAAGAAACCATTATGATAGTTAGAGCTGGTAAATTTAAACCTATACAGATAAATCTGAAAGTTTGCATGTAACAAAATATAAAATAGAAGCAAGCACAGCCAAGTGCATTCCAAACAACACTGCTGGATTATAATAGGGCAACCTCTACTTCAGCCATTGGGAAATACTGATAATTATATAGAGGAGGCCCAAGTTAATTTTATATATCTCGATAGATATTTGCCCAAGGGTATATTTTTGGTGTGTGGGAATAGGGCTTATTCTTACTTTCCATCAAATTCTTCTGGGGTTTGCTATCTAGGACGACTGACATTTCTTGCAGCTCACATCACATAACCTCTTTAATGTCATCAACATGAGGGAAAAGGTCATTACCTCCAAATTGTATATCAGATTTGCCTCTGCTATCTGATGCACAGTATAAAGATTTGGGTTTCTCTTTAATGGGGATCCCAGGTCTCATACAATACCAGGGTCATAAATAGTGTTGCTTGTGGAATGGCTAAAACTATAAATGCCACTAGCACTACTATTTCTCTGATTAATCATGAATTGAGAGAAGTTAGAGATGGAATGTTAGAAAACAGAGTAGCCATAGATTACTTGTTACTAAAAGCAGGTAGTGGATGTGAACACTTCAAAGGCATGTGCTGTTTTAATATTTTGGATTATTATAATCCCATTGAGAAGAAAATAAAGCAGTTACAAGACATAAAAGAAAGCATGCACCAATATCAAAGCTGGGATGCTTTCGGATGGATAGGAAAAGGTATAACTAACCGGTTTATGCAAATATCGCATTTTGTCATGATGAGTTTGTTAACAATTGCTATAGTATACATATGTATAAAGTGTTTTCCTACAATGCTACATGGATTCAATGTGTGTACCCCAAAACCAGGATCCTCAACTACCTATCTTATGACCACAAAGCCTGTTCTGTATGTACCCGCAATATAAACAGCTTATACATATTACTTTTCCCTCCAATATTTTCTGCTTAAAAACTTGCATGCACACAAACCAGCTTCTGAAATAGATATGGTAACAAGGCTTGTGCCTCAATCCAATGAAGGAATGAAGAATCTCTTAACTTTCGCAATTCTTCAGGTTTTCAGGCGGTGGTGCGCTCCACATCATTACCAATAGTCCTGCGTGACAAAACCAGAGCATGTACTATTTCCCTATATCCTTATTTCCTTTTCCTATCTCACTTAGAAATATATTTAGAACTGTGTAATTAGCACCATTTTGATTTAAGTATTTTAGGTGTTAATTGGCATTAACAAGTGGTGGAATTGTTGATGTTAAATAAAAATGGAGTCTGTGTTGCCTGAAATAAAGGAATTATTAAGGGTTTATGCTAATATATGTGTTTATAGCTTTTACAGTGATTCAGATGGATATGGGTTAAAATGTCCTTTATAAATGAAAAATAAGTAATTAAAAAGACTTTTTACTCTGGACTATGTGATATGTGAAGTTGGAAGCCTGTCAGACTGTGGCGTGATACATTTGAGTATATTTTCATGTTTGCTTGAAGAGATAACCCCAACCTTTTGAGAAGATTTAATCTAAGATATTATGATGACCAGAGCATAAGATGTCAAAGATCACAGACTCATCATCTGATATTAATTACTCATTCACTAAGAAACCCAACCCCATTACATGCATTATTGTATATTGTCACAACCCTTTCCCTATGCATCAACCAATCAAATATCTCTATTGTAATATACATGTAAACACCCTCTTGTTAATGATTTTGTAATTTATGCAACTGTTGTGTGTAAAATCCCTTATTTGCTAGTACATTGCCAGAGGGATCTGACTGATACTCCATGTGCTAAAACTTCCACGTTACTCTGCGCAGAATAGTGGAGGTATTGCTTTAATAAAACCTAAATCTGTTTTACAACAAACTGACGGTCTGTGAATTCTTCCTTATCAACTGCCACCATCTTTTTAATTACAAATTGATCAATAAATTTCAGCTGTGTCCTCTTTTAATTCTACATAGGTGTCCATGTGGTTATTTCTAGTTAGTAGTTAAGTGAGTGAATTAGCATAATGTAAGATTCAAACAATGAGTGTCTTATCAGATCACCATTGGGCAGTCATTGGTCATCTGAGTATGTCTAAGCTTACTCACAATAGATGCCAGGACGCCTCTGACGGGGCCAGGAAATCTGCATCAGAAGATGCAGACCCTGGCCTTGACATGTTTACAAAACGGGGACAACACAAACACATTTTGTATAAAACGGTCAATGTCACCACCCCCGCACTGCCACCACATTTTTGCAGCACCACACACAGTAGCTTGTATACAGTTTGCAGTATGTGTCTATCAAACAAACACACATACACAATAGGAAAGATGCCTGCAGTCACTCTTCCCACTCATTCCATCTACCTACTACAACTCTCACTGCTCTAATGGTGCCCTAATGGCACCCTATGGCATCCTAATGGTATTTTTAAGCCCAGCCCACACTCCCACACGCTCTTTCCCCTCACTTTTGTGTGAAATGGTGCCTGTTTACAAGGGAGGGACTCTATATGGAACCCGTCATTTTCAGGATAATGACATTTTGCATAATTCTGAGACCTGAAAGTGATGGGAAGACCTGAGCTGGGACTCTCATTCACTTAGATCCCTTAAATTTGGATGTGTTCGGAAAAGCCGGATTGCTCATCTCTAATAATAGGTATTTTTTTGTCAAGATAATAAAGATTCTTTTAAAACTACTCATTGGTTTTTCTGTTGTACTGTATGTTCATGGCAGCCATGGTTAACCTGGTAATACTGTACTTTAGTTAGAGGGAATGCTAGGATGAGTAGTGCACATATACTGTACATTTGCTCTATTTTTCTTATTTGCATTGAGCTGTATACTCTGGCTGCCCTGCATATGGCAGTCTGGCCAATAAAGCACTTGTCCCATCAGGCATTTCTGGCAAATGCTAGAAGGGCCGATGGCAAGATGGTCTGGTCTGGTGTTAAATCCTGGCCGAGCAGCTCCACATTCCGGTGCTCTGCTTGGATACTGAAAGATGGAGGCATGCCGCGAGGCCAGAGTTCAAAGAAGCTATAGAGAAAGAATTCTGGATTAAGGTAAAATAAATTGTATAGTCCGCAAAGATATTTGATGTGTTTTAAATAGCTCTATGATTCATAGTTACATTGAAGAAAGACTGTCAAACATTTTAGACAAAATTGTGTAGCTCAGTGTCATAAAATGTATAATTTACTGTAACCTGCTCAGCGGGATGCAATCAGGAAACCGACTGTCTTAATCCCGACAGCCGGCTTCCCGTTTAATTATCCCGGCGTGGGATAAATGACTGGCATCTATATCTAGACGCCTGTCATTTACCCGACACCGGGAGACCAGCGCCCGGCTTCCCGATCGAAGGGACGCCGGGCGCCACCTGCAGACAGCCGCGGGGGGGGGAGGGTTAGGTTTAGGGCACCCGGGGGGGACTTAGGGTTAGGCACCCCCCCGGGAGGGTTTAGGGTTAGGCTGGGGGGAGGGAGAGTTAGGGTTAGGCACCCCCGGGTGGGACTTAAGGTTAGGCACCCCCCGGGGGTTAGGGTTAGGCACTTAGAGGGGGGATTAGGGTTAGGCACTTGGGGGGGAGGTTAGGGTTAGGCACCCCTAAGGAGGGTTAGGGTTAGGGGGTTAGGTTAGTAGATACTTACCTTAGGGACGATTGGGATTTCCAGCGCTGTCGGGCTTCCGCTGCCGGGAACTCTGCTTCTGTCGGCCTGCCGTTGCCGGGATTCGAACTGTGGGCCACAGGGCCGGCGGTATTTCGTACTGATTCCTGCTCAGCAATTAGCACATGAAAACATTGAGCCACACAGACAATAGCCTGTGGCCATCTCAGAGAGAGACTGAGTGATACATTTACAAAAATTGTGTCTGGTCTGACATTGCCCAAGTTTAAATACACACAGCATGGCAGGAACATGTATGACAGCCATGCTGTCAGCTGAAACACTCAACATTCACCAAGAATCGTGTTTTGCTGATAGTGTATGTGTTCGCGTTTCATATCTGTGTTCTTTGTGATCCCCGAAGTCAAACACACCTGAACATGCAGCCTGCACACATAATGAGATACATTCAGGCTGCATGTTTGTATATTGTTAAAAAGTGTTAATTTTTTTTTTAATGGTGTTGGGTCCCCACTCACAAGCATAACCAACCCCAGGCTCTTTGAGCAGGCGCTGGTTCAAAAAATATGGGGGACAGTAAACTTATGGGTCCCCCATATTTAGGAATACAATGGCAAGGGTTCCCAGCATTTTTACAACCACCACCAGGCTCCACTAGCTGGGGTGTAATGCCTCAGCCAGAAAACCACTTCAGAGTGTACCCCATCCAATGCATTCTCACCCCACACTAGTCAGCCCAGGCTGTGGATCCGAGGGGAGGTGGGGACCCTCCACTAAAGGGGTCTCCCCTCTCCTGGGTACCCCAAGCCTGGGCTGAAGCCCAGGGCTATGTTCCACAGCCCTGGCTGGTGGGTATGGAGTTCATAAAGTTAAATATGTTGTATAAACTAATATTGTATTTTACAGGGGGTTAATAGGTCCCAGCAAGCCTCCCCACATGCCAGTACTTGTGAAACTACAAGTGCCAGCATGCGGGGCATTAAGGGCCCACTGGTGCCTGTAGTCCTCCTGTAAAGTAAATATTAAAATAAACACAATACACACACACTTTGAATGTTACATTTTAATACATACAATCACACTCACACTATACTAACCTTGTCCTCGGTGTTCAGTCCTCTTCTCCAGTAGAATGCTGCTGTTTTTAATAAAAAATACAATGAAATACTCATCTACCCCTTGGCGCAAATTGGTACTCTTCTCCAGTAGCATCCCGGGCATTAAAAATATCAGAACCAAAAATCCTGAGCCTTACTGGACTGAAGAGCTCTATGTCTATACACATACAGCTCTTCCTCGCAAGAGACAAAACCCATACGGTTTTCTGCACTTTTAGTGCCACCAGCCAATCAGAGGCTGCTACTATAGTAAGTGGCTGCTTGTTGGCATCAATCGACAGCCAGGCCGCTGATTGGCTAAAAGACAGGAGAGTCAGCTGTTGGCTCAGATTTTTCGGTTTATTATTTTAAATGCCCGGGAAGCTACTGGAAAAGAGGACCAACCTGAGTGAAGGGGTAGGTGAGTATTTAGTTTTTTTATACGAGCAGCAGGACTCTACTGGAGAAGAGGACTGAACACTGAGGACAAGGTGAGTGTGATTGCAAGTGTGAGTGTATGTAATAAAATGTTACATTCAAAGTTGTATGTACTGTATTTATTTTAATATTTCTTTTACAGAAGGACTACAGGCACCAGCAGGACCTTAATGCCTTGCAAGCTGGTACTGTCACAATCACTGGCATGTGAAATTGGCTGGGACCTAAAGTCCCCCTGTAAAAGATAAAATTAGTTTTACAAAATTAATTAACACTATCAACCCTGCATCCACCGCCCAGGGTACCCTGGAGAGGGGGAATGCTTTGCTAGGGAGGGAACCCTGTGAACCGGGTCTACTGGCTGCGGCTGTTCACCTCCACTAATGAAGCCTGGAGCTGGTTCTAAAAATATAAGGGACCCCTAGACAGTGTTTCCCCATATTTTTAGAAACAGGACTTGCTCACAAAGCCCGGTGCTGGTTTATTAAATACGGGGGACCCATACACATCTTGTCCCCTGTATTTTTGGAACCAGGACCAGCTGAAAGAGCCCGGGGCTGTTTATGCTTTTGCGGTTGACCCCACAACATTTTTTTTTTAAATATAACCCTTACTTTGCTTTATTACAGTCAGAAATATGTACATATAACAATGATCTGTTTATGTTCTGATAAACAGACAGCTCAGGAGTTAGTTTATTTAAAACTTCAATTTTTGGCCCATATTTGCCTAATTTACACTCGTGATTGCAATCACGATTCTTGATAAATTCCCATGTTGTATTCATGTCTATGGAAAGTACTTGCGAGTTTGGCCAATGTTGTATTTATTTCTATTTGTGTTTTCACCTGTGTTTTGCAGAGAGAATCATGATTTCTAACCTGAGTTTCACTTTAGTAAATTTCTGTGTTTTCAAAATGGCAAAACACACCCGTAAATGCAATCTTAGAGCAACACAATTTTTAGTAAATTTACCCCTGAAACGGAATCATATTTTTTCTTTTTATCAGTCAGCACTCAGTACATTACATATCTGATTTAAGGGTAGTAACAAAGAGAACTGTGTTAACAAAAGTATGCTTATCTTTATTAAGCATTATAAAGGTAGTGAGTTGTTCTTGATAAAGGTAGTTGCAAAAAATACCCCATTTTTATATGTCATTGCCTGTGTAGAATGATAATAAAGATAGGATAATAGAGTATTAAGAGCCACAAAAAAGGGAGCAAGATACTGCACCCCAAATTGTGACAATTAAAAGCTTATAGGGTAACAAAAATAAGTGAAGCATTGCATTCTCCTGTTAGCAGGAGAAGTTGTTAGGACAAGAAGTGATCACAGTTTAAAGCCAATAACTTATGGAAAGGAATGACGGGAATGGTCGATGGACCATCAATAACTATGTCCTGTTGGATCAGCTATTGTAGTAACGATACTTAATTTGAACCTCAATACGCTCCTACCTATACCTTCTAAACCCTGCCTATAAATCACTAAGATTGACGCTTATTTGCGTACGCAGTCATATAGTAAATAAAACCTTAGACCAGGAACATGTGTTTCCAAAGCACAAAGTATTATTCAAGTAAAAGTACAGTCAGTTACACGCTATGATCTAAGTACAATTTAGCGCAAAGAAATTACACAGACCCAAGTACAGTTATACATACGCAAGCGCTCTGGACCAGATACCGGCATTCAGCAAGAAGACCTCCATCAATCAGCATTCAGCAAGAAGACTCCAGACTGGGGTCACAACACACACATTTATACCCTCACAGAAACAGAAAACACAATAGAGAGGAATGTTGCTAATGCCATTGGTTCCCAATACGGGTGCATCTGTTACAGAGCATTTAACAGGTTGATTCAAATAGACACAGTCCAGCCTCTGACAACTGGTTGCCTCTGTTTTCCCTCCTCATGCAAATCCTAACAGTTGGTCATACAATGTACATTTTCGGTGCTTTAAGTCTCTACGGTCCATAAGTTGAGAATGCATGTTGCAATCTTCACACTGATGATACCGGAATGTTGTTGAAAGAGTGCAGATCAGTATAATGCCAAACATGGCTTACTTATCATGTATTAAACCTTAGCTTCCAAATAACATTTATTTCACAGCAATTATAATAAATGAACAAACTTGAATCTTATACTTTAACGCTTATGGAATCTTTTATGTGAATATGTAATGTGTAAGTATTTGGGGTTTGATATAAAGACGCTAGTTAACGTGGGGCAGATGCGTGCGCATGAAGCTAATAAACAGCGTTTTCATACAGGATCTTATGCATTCGCTAATATGCGACATGTTAACAGCGCAATTGTGCGTATTTATGTGTGAATGAGAAATGGTGAAAGATGCAGTCGCATGATGCTAATAGTAACATCGCCATATGTACTTAAGTGTGAGTCTTTCTAAAATGGTGCTTGGGCGGCCATTCGCAAAATGGCGTCTTGCGATCTCATTTTCTAAAATGGCGTCTTGCAGCCAGTCGCAAGATGGCGTCGTTACGATCTAATTTTAAGCTGATCATGTCTCAGCCAATTATCCAGCTTCAACAGTCCACCCTTTGATAGCGAACAACATGCTATCACAATCTGATTTTAAAAATTAATTTAGGCTTACATTTATATATTATTTAGTGTTATTATGGGATGGCACAAGGTGGTTCTTAATCCATCAATAATATGTCTCTGAGTGGGGACATAAAACTACTATTATACGTGCACCACGGACCTTGGAAGATCATGGGGGTGATGTGGGGATGCATCAATCCTATAAAGGCAGTCTTGAAGGGGAATTCAGACTTTACATTATCTGAGGTGTTTTAAAAGTAACATTTCAATAATACATTCTATACATTAAATGATGGTATTTCCTAGTTCAGGGCTGTAATGCAGTTCTATATTTACCTCAGTATTCATATTGGTATTACTGACCACCATCATAATTTCATTCTTTTGTTTTACTTTATTTTTACATTTTCCACACTTCAACACAATAGGAACACACCGGACACATATGCCAACTGTTATGATGACAATCAGCATAAGGATCAATAATTTGCCTTTACTGGCGATCACTTCCTGGACCCATTCCCCTAGACCTGAGAACCATTTCACTGGGTTCAACCATGTGACCCATTCTTCTATCGTCTCCCTTAATTCAGCCACTGAAGCATTATGGTTCTTATGAAACTCCCATTTTAGCTGCAGAATTTCATCCATCTTCCGGTCTATCACCTCCTTGGGGTCGCTGGTATCATTGGTGACATAGGTGCAACATTTTACTCCAAATTGGGTGGCCAAAGTTACGCAGTACCCTCCAGTAACAGCAGTTAAATAATTTAACACTAGCCTGTGTTGCACCAGTTCTTTCTTGTACACTTGCAATTCTCTCCCTGTATACCTGAATGTGTCATCACACATCTCGGTGATATTATCTATCAATTTAGCAAGTTCCTGAATATATCTAAAATTTAATGTACCCCGAGCGATCCTGGTGGGATCCAGTGCGACTAAAACTTGGAAGCTGGTTGTCTCACTAATTAACTGAGTGGCTTTATGCACGTCACCAGGTATCATATTTAGTTTGCCTCTGTGTTCATATTGTGTGTGAAGGTATGGTGATGGTGTGTTTTTATGGATACCAAGCATTTCAATATGTGTGAGGGTCATAACTTCTGGGACTACACTTCCCAGGTAACACAAACCTTCGGAACTCGGGGAGAGCCACTTATATGTCTTTCTTCCACATATAAAATACACATTATCGGGGAGAACATGAGGAATGGTAGGTATCATTATCTTTAATCACATTTCCCTTGCAAACAATCCTATCTCAGGCTCTTCCATCTGGTATATGCAAGTTTCTGGTTGTATTATTTTAGCACAATAACCATCTGGTACCTTACCAATAATTTCTTTGGTGGAACTCAATGTATACCGGTACCTGAAATGTTTCCCACTAGATTTAATTGAGCGTAACAGATCATGATATACGGACTCATTATCAGCTCTCTGTGAAAAGGTCATCGTCTTATTATTCCCCATCACTTCCCAACTCCCGGGTTTATTGGGGCTAGTTATGTTCAAACACAAAAGTGATCTATCTACTTGGAATTGATAGAGTTTAAAATGAGGTGGTTTGGATGAGAGGAATTTTTCATCCAATGTTTTCCCTTTTTGCAATTCTAAAATTTCCATGATATTCAGCGGAAATGGCACCAACCCTACATTATGCTGTCCCTGTGGCACATGTGAACACACCCAGCAATCAGTTTGATTTAATACTTTGCCTACCATGCTATGATAATCCTCTAAAGGATACCCACCCCAGTACGGGTTATATTTAGGCTGGCACCGTTGGATACAGTTCTCATCAACTAGGGACCCACAAAGCTCACAAATACAGGAATCTTCAGATGATAAACTTCCACACCGTCCCCGAGTATCCGGAATAACAGTAACAGTACTAAGATTGGTCAGACACTCCCCTGATTGGCATTGCACTCCTCCTGACTCCACTCCATCAGCACTGCCATCAATCCCATCTCCTCTATTGGTCCCCCGTCACATAATCCAGATATCCCAGAACCGACCAGGATGGTGAACACTCTAAAAGAGAATATGAAAATGAACACAGCAGGCCCATCCATTGCCACAACAAGACCTGCAAATTTCTTTTAGTTCAGGTATCTCACTACGACCTTTTCAATCCTCCCGGAACAAGCTCGCGATTGACAGGTCCACGCTATCAGCCTTGTCTCCGACTTGTTTCTCCACTGGTTGATTGACCTTTTGCAGTGAGTGGAATGGACCCAGGTATCTCTCTCGGCCACCTTCAAAGATGTAGTACTTGTCAGCAGCACCTGGTACGGACCTTCCCACCGATCAGTCAAACAACCTGAATGCAAGAAATTTCTGATCATAACATATTCTCCTGGTTCAACATCATGACAGTTAGTTTCAGGCATATCATTGGACAACAATTTCAGTTTCTGCTGCTGCTGTTTTAACTGCTTACTCATTGATATAAGATACCTTACAGTTACCTTGTTGTTACCTTTCAAGTCTTCCTGTGGACTTATAATCAAATGAGGTTGTCTACCAAACAGTATTTCAAAGGGGGACAGATTTAGAGGGGGTCTAGGAGTGGTCCTTATACTATGCAGGACCAACGGTAATGCTTCTGGCCATCCTAGTCCAGTCTCTGCCATGATTTTACTTAACTTATTTTTAATAGTCCCATTCATTCTCTCTACCTTGGCACTGGCTTGCCGTCGGTAGGGGGTGTGAAGTCGGCTATTAATACCCATCAGCTTACACATATTTTGAAAAACATCACCTGTGAAATGAGTACCCCTGTCACTCTCGATGATTTTAGGGATACTGTATCTGCATATAAATTCCAGAACTATTTTCTTGGCAGGAAATGCAGCAATATTAGTGGCTGCTGGGTAGGCCTTAAGCCAATTAGAAAATACGTCAGTGCACACCAATACATACTTAAGATTCCTGCAGGGTGGTAATTGGATGAAATCAATTTGTATCACCTGGAAAGGTCCATCAGTCAGTGGAATGTGGGACGGTTTGGTAGGAATCACTTTCCATGTTCTTCCTCAAGCAGGTCAGACAGGAAATTGCTCTCTTTTCTGCATGAGAAGAAAAACCTGGTGCACACCAGTATGCTCTCACCAATTTGCACATACCTTGCTTTCCCAGATGAGTCAGACCGTGTGCTGCCTCAGCCAGGCTGGGATAATATGCCTTGGAGGCTACTGGCTTACCTTGTCGGTCCCTCCAGAGCCCGGAGGACTCTTGCCTACATCCCATGGACTTCCAGATGGACTTTTCCTGGATTGAACACAAATTTTGCATCTCAATTAATTTCAGCATATCAATTGTTTGAAAAGACATAATTTGTTTGGTTGGAGAAAACATTTTTAACCCTGCTGCCCATTTTGCAGCTTCATCGGCTCTGTTACTGCCACCGCTTTGGGCAGTTGGATTGCTTTTAAAAGATGTTTTATGTGTCGGGAATGTGCAACTGGTGTGTCTGCTGCTGTCATAAAATTTCTCAGACGCCATAGAGCCCCAAAATCGTGCACTACCCCGAACGCGTACCTCGAGTCAGTGTAAATGTTAGCAGACTTGCCTGCTGCCAGTTCACATGCTCTTGTTAGTTCTACTAACTCTGCTACCTGGATAATATAGGATAATAGAGTGTTAAGAGCCACAAAAAAGGGAGCAAGATACTGCACCCCAAATTGTGACAATTAAAAGCTTATAGGGTAACAAAAATAAGTGAAGCATTGCATTCTCCTGTTAGCAGGAGAAGTTGTTAGGACAAGAAGTGATCACAGTTTAAAGCCAATAACTTATGGAAAGGAATGACGGGAATGGTCGATGGACCATCAATAACTATGTCCTGTTGGATCAGCTATTGTAGTAACGATACTTAATTTGAACCTCAATACGCTCCTACCTATACCTTCTAAACCCTGCCTATAAATCACTAAGAGTGACGCTTATTTGCGTACGCAGTCATATAGTAAATAAAACCTTAGACCAGGAACATGTGTTTCCAAAGCACAAAGTATTATTCAAGTAAAAGTACAGTCAGTTACACGCTATGATCTAAGTACAATTTAGCGCAAAGAAATTACACAGACCCAAGTACAGTTATACATACGCAAGCACTCTGGACCAGATACCGGCATTCAGCAAGAAGACCTCCATCAATCAGCATTCAGCAAGAAGACTCCAGACTGGGGTCACAACACACACATTTATACCCTCACAGAAACAGACAACACAATAGAGAGGAATGTTGCTAATGCCATTGGTTCCCAATACGGGTGCATCTGTTACAGAGCATTTAACAGGTTGATTCAAATAGACACAGTCCAGCCTCTGACAACTGGTTGCCTCTGTTTTCCCTCCTCATGCAAATCCTAACAGTTGGTCATACAATGTACATTTTCGGTGCTTTAAGTCTCTACGGTCCATAAGTTGAGAATGCATGTTGCAATCTTCACACTGATGATACCGGAATGTTGTTGAAAGAGTGCAGATCAGTATAATGCCAAACATGGCTTACTTATCATGTATTAAATCTTAGCTTCCAAATAACATTTATTTCACAGCAATTATAATAAATGAACAAACTTGAATCTTATACTTTAACGCTTATGGAATCTTTTATGTGAATATGTAATGTGTAAGTATTTGGGGTTTGATATAAAGACGCTAGTTAACGTGGGGCAGATGCGTGCGCATGAAGCTAATAAACAGCGTTTTCATACAGGATCTTATGCATTCGCTAATATGCGACATGTTAACAGCGCAATTGTGCGTATTTATGTGTGAATGAGAAATGGTGAAAGATGCAGTCGCATGATGCTAATAGTAACATCGCCATATGTACTTAAGTGTGAGTCTTTCTAAAATGGTGCTTGGGCGGCCATTCGCAAAATGGCGTCTTGCGATCTCATTTTCTAAAATGGCGTCTTGCAGCCAGTCGCAAGATGGCATCGTTACGATCTAATTTTAAGCTGATCATGTCTCAGCCAATTATCCAGCTTCAACAGTCCACCCTTTGATAGCGAACAACATGCTATCACAATCTGATTTTAAAAATTAATTTAGGCTTACATTTATATATTATTTAGTGTTATTATGGGATGGCACAAGTTGGTTCTTAATCCATCAATAATATGTCTCTGAGTGGGGACATAAAACTACTATTATACGTGCACCACGGACCTTGGAAGATCATGGGGGTGATGTGGGGATGCATCAATCCTATAAAGGCAGTCTTGAAGGGGAATTCAGACTTTACATTATCTGAGGTGTTTTAAAAGTAACATTTCAATAATACATTCTATACATTAAATGATGGTATTTCCTAGTTCAGGGCTGTAATGCAGTTCTATATTTACCTCAGTATTCATATTGGTATTACTGACCACCATCATAATTTCATTCTTTTGTTTTACTTTATTTTTACATTTTCCACACTTCAACACAATAGGAACACACCGGACACATATGCCAACTGTTATGATGACAATCAGCATAAGGATCAAGAATTTGCCTTTACTGGCGATCACTTCCTGGACCCATTCCCCTAGACCTGAGAACCATTTCACTGGGTTCAACCATGTGACCCATTCTTCTATCGTCTCCCTTAATTCAGCCACTGAAGCATTATGGTTCTTATGAAACTCCCATTTTAGCTGCAGAATTTCATCCATCTTCCGGTCTATCACCTCCTTGGGGTCGCTGGTATCATTGGTGACATAGGTGCAACATTTTACTCCAAATTGGGTGGCCAAAGTTACGCAGTACCCTCCAGTAACAGCAGTTAAATAATTTAACACTAGCCTGTGTTGCACCAGTTCTTTCTTGTACACTTGCAATTCTCTCCCTGTATACCTGAATGTGTCATCACACATCTCGGTGATATTATCTATCAATTTAGCAAGTTCCTGAATATATCTAAAATTTAATGTACCCCGAGCGATCCTGGTGGGATCCAGTGCGACTAAAACTTGGAAGCTGGTTGTCTCACTAATTAACTGAGTGGCTTTATGCACGTCACCAGGTATCATATTTAGTTTGCCTCTGTGTTCATATTGTGTGTGAAGGTATGGTGATGGTGTGTTTTTATGGATACCAAGCATTTCAATATGTGTGAGGGTCATAACTTCTGGGACTACACTTCCCAGGTAACACAAACCTTCGGAACTCGGGGAGAGCCACTTATATGTCTTTCTTCCACATATAAAATACACATTATCGGGGAGAACATGAGGAATGGTAGGTATCATTATCTTTAATCACATTTCCCTTGCAAACAATCCTATCTCAGGCTCTTCCATCTGGTATATGCAAGTTTCTGGTTGTATTATTTTAGCACAATAACCATCTGGTACCTTACCAATAATTTCTTTGGTGGAACTCAATGTATACCGGTACCTGAAATGTTTCCCACTAGATTTAATTGAGCGTAACAGATCATGATATACGGACTCATTATCAGCTCTCTGTGAAAAGGTCATCGTCTTATTATTCCCCATCACTTCCCAACTCCCGGGTTTATTGGGGCTAGTTATGTTCAAACACAAAAGTGATCTATCTACTTGGAATTGATAGAGTTTAAAATGAGGTGGTTTGGATGAGAGGAATTTTTCATCCAATGTTTTCCCTTTTTGCAATTCTAAAATTTCCATGATATTCAGCGGAAATGGCACCAACCCTACATTATGCTGTCCCTGTGGCACATGTGAACACACCCAGCAATCAGTTTGATTTAATACTTTGCCTACCATGCTATGATAATCCTCTAAAGGATACCCACCCCAGTACGGGTTATATTTAGGCTGGCACCGTTGGATACAGTTCTCATCAACTAGGGACCCACAAAGCTCACAAATACAGGAATCTTCAGATGATAAACTTCCACACCGTCCCCGAGTATCCGGAATAACAGTAACAGTACTAAGATTGGTCAGACACTCCCCTGATTGGCATTGCACTCCTCCTGACTCCACTCCATCAGCACTGCCATCAATCCCATCTCCTCTATTGGTCCCCCGTCACATAATCCAGATATCCCAGAACCGACCAGGATGGTGAACACTCTAAAAGAGAATATGAAAATGAACACAGCAGGCCCATCCATTGCCACAACAAGACCTGCAAATTTCTTTTAGTTCAGGTATCTCACTACGACCTTTTCAATCCTCCCGGAACAAGCTCGCGATTGACAGGTCCACGCTATCAGCCTTGTCTCCGACTTGTTTCTCCACTGGTTGATTGACCTTTTGCAGTGAGTGGAATGGACCCAGGTATCTCTCTCGGCCACCTTCAAAGATGTAGTACTTGTCAGCAGCACCTGGTACGGACCTTCCCACCGATCAGTCAAACAACCTGAATGCAAGAAATTTCTGATCATAACATATTCTCCTGGTTCAACATCATGACAGTTAGTTTCAGGCATATCATTGGACAACAATTTCAGTTTCTGCTGCTGCTGTTTTAACTGCTTACTCATTGATATAAGATACCTTACAGTTACCTTGTTGTTACCTTTCAAGTCTTCCTGTGGACTTATAATCAAATGAGGTTGTCTACCAAACAGTATTTCAAAGGGGGACAGATTTAGAGGGGGTCTAGGAGTGGTCCTTATACTATGCAGGACCAACGGTAATGCTTCTGGCCATCCTAGTCCAGTCTCTGCCATGATTTTACTTAACTTATTTTTAATAGTCCCATTCATTCTCTCTACCTTGGCACTGGCTTGCCGTCGGTAGGGGGTGTGAAGTCGGCTATTAATACCCATCAGCTTACACATATTTTGAAAAACATCACCTGTGAAATGAGTACCCCTGTCACTCTCGATGATTTTAGGGATACTGTATCTGCATATAAATTCCAGAACTATTTTCTTGGCAGGAAATGCAGCAATATTAGTGGCTGCTGGGTAGGCCTTAAGCCAATTAGAAAATACGTCAGTGCACACCAATACATACTTAAGATTCCTGCAGGGTGGTAATTGGATGAAATCAATTTGTATCACCTGGAAAGGTCCATCAGTCAGTGGAATGTGGGACGGTTTGGTAGGAATCACTTTCCATGTTCTTCCTCAAGCAGGTCAGACAGGAAATTGCTCTCTTTTCTGCATGAGAAGAAAAACCTGGTGCACACCAGTATGCTCTCACCAATTTGCACATACCTTGCTTTCCCAGATGAGTCAGACCGTGTGCTGCCTCAGCCAGGCTGGGATAATATGCCTTGGAGGCTACTGGCTTACCTTGTCGGTCCCTCCAGAGCCCGGAGGACTCTTGCCTACATCCCATGGACTTCCAGATGGACTTTTCCTGGATTGAACACAAATTTTGCATCTCAATTAATTTCAGCATATCAATTGTTTGAAAAGACATAATTTGTTTGGTTGGAGAAAACATTTTTAACCCTGCTGCCCATTTTGCAGCTTCATCGGCTCTGTTACTGCCACCGCTTTGGGCAGTTGGATTGCTTTTAAAAGATGTTTTATGTGTCGGGAATGTGCAACTGGTGTGTCTGCTGCTGTCATAAAATTTCTCAGACGCCATAGAGCCCCAAAATCGTGCACTACCCCGAACGCGTACCTCGAGTCAGTGTAAATGTTAGCAGACTTGCCTGCTGCCAGTTCACATGCTCTTGTTAGTTCTACTAACTCTGCTACCTGGATAATATAGGATAATAGAGTGTTAAGAGCCACAAAAAAGGGAGCAAGATACTGCACCCCAAATTGTGACAATTAAAAGCTTATAGGGTAACAAAAATAAGTGAAGCATTGCATTCTCCTGTTAGCAGGAGAAGTTGTTAGGACAAGAAGTGATCACAGTTTAAAGCCAATAACTTATGGAAAGGAATGACGGGAATGGTCGATGGACCATCAATAACTATGTCCTGTTGGATCAGCTATTGTAGTAACGATACTTAATTTGAACCTCAATACGCTCCTACCTATACCTTCTAAACCCTGCCTATAAATCACTAAGATTGACGCTTATTTGCGTACGCAGTCATATAGTAAATAAAACCTTAGACCAGGAACATGTGTTTCCAAAGCACAAAGTATTATTCAAGTAAAAGTACAGTCAGTTACACGCTATGATCTAAGTACAATTTAGCGCAAAGAAATTACACAGACCCAAGTACAGTTATACATACGCAAGCGCTCTGGACCAGATACCGGCATTCAGCAAGAAGACCTCCATCAATCAGCATTCAGCAAGAAGACTCCAGACTGGGGTCACAACACACACATTTATACCCTCACAGAAACAGACAACACAATAGAGAGGAATGTTGCTAATGCCATTGGTTCCCAATACGGGTGCATCTGTTACAGAGCATTTAACAGGTTGATTCAAATAGACACAGTCCAGCCTCTGACAACTGGTTGCCTCTGTTTTCCCTCCTCATGCAAATCCTAACAGTTGGTCATACAATGTACATTTTCGGTGCTTTAAGTCTCTACGGTCCATAAGTTGAGAATGCATGTTGCAATCTTCACACTGATGATACCGGAATGTTGTTGAAAGAGTGCAGATCAGTATAATGCCAAACATGGCTTACTTATCATGTATTAAACCTTAGCTTCCAAATAACATTTATTTCACAGCAATTATAATAAATGAACAAACTTGAATCTTATACTTTAACGCTTATGGAATCTTTTATGTGAATATGTAATGTGTAAGTATTTGGGGTTTGATATAAAGACGCTAGTTAACGTGGGGCAGATGCGTGCGCATGAAGCTAATAAACAGCGTTTTCATACAGGATCTTATGCATTCGCTAATATGCGACATGTTAACAGCGCAATTGTGCGTATTTATGTGTGAATGAGAAATGGTGAAAGATGCAGTCGCATGATGCTAATAGTAACATCGCCATATGTACTTAAGTGTGAGTCTTTCTAAAATGGTGCTTGGGCGGCCATTCGCAAAATGGCGTCTTGCGATCTCATTTTCTAAAATGGCGTCTTGCAGCCAGTCGCAAGATGGCGTCGTTACGATCTAATTTTAAGCTGATCATGTCTCAGCCAATTATCCAGCTTCAACAGTCCACCCTTTGATAGCGAACAACATGCTATCACAATCTGATTTTAAAAATTAATTTAGGCTTACATTTATATATTATTTAGTGTTATTATGGGATGGCACAAGGTGGTTCTTAATCCATCAATAATATGTCTCTGAGTGGGGACATAAAACTACTATTATACGTGCACCACGGACCTTGGAAGATCATGGGGGTGATGTGGGGATGCATCAATCCTATAAAGGCAGTCTTGAAGGGGAATTCAGACTTTACATTATCTGAGGTGTTTTAAAAGTAACATTTCAATAATACATTCTATACATTAAATGATGGTATTTCCTAGTTCAGGGCTGTAATGCAGTTCTATATTTACCTCAGTATTCATATTGGTATTACTGACCACCATCATAATTTCATTCTTTTGTTTTACTTTATTTTTACATTTTCCACACTTCAACACAATAGGAACACACCGGACACATATGCCAACTGTTATGATGACAATCAGCATAAGGATCAATAATTTGCCTTTACTGGCGATCACTTCCTGGACCCATTCCCCTAGACCTGAGAACCATTTCACTGGGTTCAACCATGTGACCCATTCTTCTATCGTCTCCCTTAATTCAGCCACTGAAGCATTATGGTTCTTATGAAACTCCCATTTTAGCTGCAGAATTTCATCCATCTTCCGGTCTATCACCTCCTTGGGGTCGCTGGTATCATTGGTGACATAGGTGCAACATTTTACTCCAAATTGGGTGGCCAAAGTTACGCAGTACCCTCCAGTAACAGCAGTTAAATAATTTAACACTAGCCTGTGTTGCACCAGTTCTTTCTTGTACACTTGCAATTCTCTCCCTGTATACCTGAATGTGTCATCACACATCTCGGTGATATTATCTATCAATTTAGCAAGTTCCTGAATATATCTAAAATTTAATGTACCCCGAGCGATCCTGGTGGGATCCAGTGCGACTAAAACTTGGAAGCTGGTTGTCTCACTAATTAACTGAGTGGCTTTATGCACGTCACCAGGTATCATATTTAGTTTGCCTCTGTGTTCATATTGTGTGTGAAGGTATGGTGATGGTGTGTTTTTATGGATACCAAGCATTTCAATATGTGTGAGGGTCATAACTTCTGGGACTACACTTCCCAGGTAACACAAACCTTCGGAACTCGGGGAGAGCCACTTATATGTCTTTCTTCCACATATAAAATACACATTATCGGGGAGAACATGAGGAATGGTAGGTATCATTATCTTTAATCACATTTCCCTTGCAAACAATCCTATCTCAGGCTCTTCCATCTGGTATATGCAAGTTTCTGGTTGTATTATTTTAGCACAATAACCATCTGGTACCTTACCAATAATTTCTTTGGTGGAACTCAATGTATACCGGTACCTGAAATGTTTCCCACTAGATTTAATTGAGCATAACAGATCATGATATACGGACTCATTATCAGCTCTCTGTGAAAAGGTCATCGTCTTATTATTCCCCATCACTTCCCAACTCCCGGGTTTATTGGGGCTAGTTATGTTCAAACACAAAAGTGATCTATCTACTTGGAATTGATAGAGTTTAAAATGAGGTGGTTTGGATGAGAGGAATTTTTCATCCAATGTTTTCCCTTTTTGCAATTCTAAAATTTCCATGATATTCAGCGGAAATGGCACCAACCCTACATTATGCTGTCCCTGTGGCACATGTGAACACACCCAGCAATCAGTTTGATTTAATACTTTGCCTACCATGCTATGATAATCCTCTAAAGGATACCCACCCCAGTACGGGTTATATTTAGGCTGGCACCGTTGGATACAGTTCTCATCAACTAGGGACCCACAAAGCTCACAAATACAGGAATCTTCAGATGATAAACTTCCACACCGTCCCCGAGTATCCGGAATAACAGTAACAGTACTAAGATTGGTCAGACACTCCCCTGATTGGCATTGCACTCCTCCTGACTCCACTCCATCAGCACTGCCATCAATCCCATCTCCTCTATTGGTCCCCCGTCACATAATCCAGATATCCCAGAACCGACCAGGATGGTGAACACTCTAAAAGAGAATATGAAAATGAACACAGCAGGCCCATCCATTGCCACAACAAGACCTGCAAATTTCTTTTAGTTCAGGTATCTCACTACGACCTTTTCAATCCTCCCGGAACAAGCTCGCGATTGACAGGTCCACGCTATCAGCCTTGTCTCCGACTTGTTTCTCCACTGGTTGATTGACCTTTTGCAGTGAGTGGAATGGACCCAGGTATCTCTCTCGGCCACCTTCAAAGATGTAGTACTTGTCAGCAGCACCTGGTACGGACCTTCCCACCGATCAGTCAAACAACCTGAATGCAAGAAATTTCTGATCATAACATATTCTCCTGGTTCAACATCATGACAGTTAGTTTCAGGCATATCATTGGACAACAATTTCAGTTTCTGCTGCTGCTGTTTTAACTGCTTACTCATTGATATAAGATACCTTACAGTTACCTTGTTGTTACCTTTCAAGTCTTCCTGTGGACTTATAATCAAATGAGGTTGTCTACCAAACAGTATTTCAAAGGGGGACAGATTTAGAGGGGGTCTAGGAGTGGTCCTTATACTATGCAGGACCAACGGTAATGCTTCTGGCCATCCTAGTCCAGTCTCTGCCATGATTTTACTTAACTTATTTTTAATAGTCCCATTCATTCTCTCTACCTTGGCACTGGCTTGCCGTCGGTAGGGGGTGTGAAGTCGGCTATTAATACCCATCAGCTTACACATATTTTGAAAAACATCACCTGTGAAATGAGTACCCCTGTCACTCTCGATGATTTTAGGGATACTGTATCTGCATATAAATTCCAGAACTATTTTCTTGGCAGGAAATGCAGCAATATTAGTGGCTGCTGGGTAGGCCTTAAGCCAATTAGAAAATACGTCAGTGCACACCAATACATACTTAAGATTCCTGCAGGGTGGTAATTGGATGAAATCAATTTGTATCACCTGGAAAGGTCCATCAGTCAGTGGAATGTGGGACGGTTTGGTAGGAATCACTTTCCATGTTCTTCCTCAAGCAGGTCAGACAGGAAATTGCTCTCTTTTCTGCATGAGAAGAAAAACCTGGTGCACACCAGTATGCTCTCACCAATTTGCACATACCTTGCTTTCCCAGATGAGTCAGACCGTGTGCTGCCTCAGCCAGGCTGGGATAATATGCCTTGGAGGCTACTGGCTTACCTTGTCGGTCCCTCCAGAGCCCGGAGGACTCTTGCCTACATCCCATGGACTTCCAGATGGACTTTTCCTGGATTGAACACAAATTTTGCATCTCAATTAATTTCAGCATATCAATTGTTTGAAAAGACATAATTTGTTTGGTTGGAGAAAACATTTTTAACCCTGCTGCCCATTTTGCAGCTTCATCGGCTCTGTTACTGCCACCGCTTTGGGCAGTTGGATTGCTTTTAAAAGATGTTTTATGTGTCGGGAATGTGCAACTGGTGTGTCTGCTGCTGTCATAAAATTTCTCAGACGCCATAGAGCCCCAAAATCGTGCACTACCCCGAACGCGTACCTCGAGTCAGTGTAAATGTTAGCAGACTTGCCTGCTGCCAGTTCACATGCTCTTGTTAGTTCTACTAACTCTGCTACCTGGATAATATAGGATAATAGAGTGTTAAGAGCCACAAAAAAGGGAGCAAGATACTGCACCCCAAATTGTGACAATTAAAAGCTTATAGGGTAACAAAAATAAGTGAAGCATTGCATTCTCCTGTTAGCAGGAGAAGTTGTTAGGACAAGAAGTGATCACAGTTTAAAGCCAATAACTTATGGAAAGGAATGACGGGAATGGTCGATGGACCATCAATAACTATGTCCTGTTGGATCAGCTATTGTAGTAACGATACTTAATTTGAACCTCAATACGCTCCTACCTATACCTTCTAAACCCTGCCTATAAATCACTAAGATTGACGCTTATTTGCGTACGCAGTCATATAGTAAATAAAACCTTAGACCAGGAACATGTGTTTCCAAAGCACAAAGTATTATTCAAGTAAAAGTACAGTCAGTTACACGCTATGATCTAAGTACAATTTAGCGCAAAGAAATTACACAGACCCAAGTACAGTTATACATACGCAAGCGCTCTGGACCAGATACCGGCATTCAGCAAGAAGACCTCCATCAATCAGCATTCAGCAAGAAGACTCCAGACTGGGGTCACAACACACACATTTATACCCTCACAGAAACAGACAACACAATAGAGAGGAATGTTGCTAATGCCATTGGTTCCCAATACGGGTGCATCTGTTACAGAGCATTTAACAGGTTGATTCAAATAGACACAGTCCAGCCTCTGACAACTGGTTGCCTCTGTTTTCCCTCCTCATGCAAATCCTAACAGTTGGTCATACAATGTACATTTTCGGTGCTTTAAGTCTCTACGGTCCATAAGTTGAGAATGCATGTTGCAATCTTCACACTGATGATACCGGAATGTTGTTGAAAGAGTGCAGATCAGTATAATGCCAAACATGGCTTACTTATCATGTATTAAACCTTAGCTTCCAAATAACATTTATTTCACAGCAATTATAATAAATGAACAAACTTGAATCTTATACTTTAACGCTTATGGAATCTTTTATGTGAATATGTAATGTGTAAGTATTTGGGGTTTGATATAAAGACGCTAGTTAACGTGGGGCAGATGCGTGCGCATGAAGCTAATAAACAGCGTTTTCATACAGGATCTTATGCATTCGCTAATATGCGACATGTTAACAGCGCAATTGTGCGTATTTATGTGTGAATGAGAAATGGTGAAAGATGCAGTCGCATGATGCTAATAGTAACATCGCCATATGTACTTAAGTGTGAGTCTTTCTAAAATGGTGCTTGGGCGGCCATTCGCAAAATGGCGTCTTGCGATCTCATTTTCTAAAATGGCGTCTTGCAGCCAGTCGCAAGATGGCGTCGTTACGATCTAATTTTAAGCTGATCATGTCTCAGCCAATTATCCAGCTTCAACAGTCCACCCTTTGATAGCGAACAACATGCTATCACAATCTGATTTTAAAAATTAATTTAGGCTTACATTTATATATTATTTAGTGTTATTATGGGATGGCACAAGGTGGTTCTTAATCCATCAATAATATGTCTCTGAGTGGGGACATAAAACTACTATTATACGTGCACCACGGACCTTGGAAGATCATGGGGGTGATGTGGGGATGCATCAATCCTATAAAGGCAGTCTTGAAGGGGAATTCAGACTTTACATTATCTGAGGTGTTTTAAAAGTAACATTTCAATAATACATTCTATACATTAAATGATGGTATTTCCTAGTTCAGGGCTGTAATGCAGTTCTATATTTACCTCAGTATTCATATTGGTATTACTGACCACCATCATAATTTCATTCTTTTGTTTTACTTTATTTTTACATTTTCCACACTTCAACACAATAGGAACACACCGGACACATATGCCAACTGTTATGATGACAATCAGCATAAGGATCAAGAATTTGCCTTTACTGGCGATCACTTCCTGGACCCATTCCCCTAGACCTGAGAACCATTTCACTGGGTTCAACCATGTGACCCATTCTTCTATCGTCTCCCTTAATTCAGCCACTGAAGCATTATGGTTCTTATGAAACTCCCATTTTAGCTGCAGAATTTCATCCATCTTCCGGTCTATCACCTCCTTGGGGTCGCTGGTATCATTGGTGACATAGGTGCAACATTTTACTCCAAATTGGGTGGCCAAAGTTACGCAGTACCCTCCAGTAACAGCAGTTAAATAATTTAACACTAGCCTGTGTTGCACCAGTTCTTTCTTGTACACTTGCAATTCTCTCCCTGTATACCTGAATGTGTCATCACACATCTCGGTGATATTATCTATCAATTTAGCAAGTTCCTGAATATATCTAAAATTTAATGTACCCCGAGCGATCCTGGTGGGATCCAGTGCGACTAAAACTTGGAAGCTGGTTGTCTCACTAATTAACTGAGTGGCTTTATGCACGTCACCAGGTATCATATTTAGTTTGCCTCTGTGTTCATTCTGTGTGTGAAGGTATGGTGATGGTGTGTTTTTATGGATACCAAGCATTTCAATATGTGTGAGGGTCATAACTTCTGGGACTACACTTCCCAGGTAACACAAACCTTCGGAACTCGGGGAGAGCCACTTATATGTCTTTCTTCCACATATAAAATACACATTATCGGGGAGAACATGAGGAATGGTAGGTATCATTATCTTTAATCACATTTCCCTTGCAAACAATCCTATCTCAGGCTCTTCCATCTGGTATATGCAAGTTTCTGGTTGTATTATTTTAGCACAATAACCATCTGGTACCTTACCAATAATTTCTTTGGTGGAACTCAATGTATACCGGTACCTGAAATGTTTCCCACTAGATTTAATTGAGCGTAACAGATCATGATATACGGACTCATTATCAGCTCTCTGTGAAAAGGTCATCGTCTTATTATTCCCCATCACTTCCCAACTCCCGGGTTTATTGGGGCTAGTTATGTTCAAACACAAAAGTGATCTATCTACTTGGAATTGATAGAGTTTAAAATGAGGTGGTTTGGATGAGAGGAATTTTTCATCCAATGTTTTCCCTTTTTGCAATTCTAAAATTTCCATGATATTCAGCGGAAATGGCACCAACCCTACATTATGCTGTCCCTGTGGCACATGTGAACACACCCAGCAATCAGTTTGATTTAATACTTTGCCTACCATGCTATGATAATCCTCTAAAGGATACCCACCCCAGTACGGGTTATATTTAGGCTGGCACCGTTGGATACAGTTCTCATCAACTAGGGACCCACAAAGCTCACAAATACAGGAATCTTCAGATGATAAACTTCCACACCGTCCCCGAGTATCCGGAATAACAGTAACAGTACTAAGATTGGTCAGACACTCCCCTGATTGGCATTGCACTCCTCCTGACTCCACTCCATCAGCACTGCCATCAATCCCATCTCCTCTATTGGTCCCCCGTCACATAATCCAGATATCCCAGAACCGACCAGGATGGTGAACACTCTAAAAGAGAATATGAAAATGAACACAGCAGGCCCATCCATTGCCACAACAAGACCTGCAAATTTCTTTTAGTTCAGGTATCTCACTACGACCTTTTCAATCCTCCCGGAACAAGCTCGCGATTGACAGGTCCACGCTATCAGCCTTGTCTCCGACTTGTTTCTCCACTGGTTGATTGACCTTTTGCAGTGAGTGGAATGGACCCAGGTATCTCTCTCGGCCACCTTCAAAGATGTAGTACTTGTCAGCAGCACCTGGTACGGACCTTCCCACCGATCAGTCAAACAACCTGAATGCAAGAAATTTCTGATCATAACATATTCTCCTGGTTCAACATCATGACAGTTAGTTTCAGGCATATCATTGGACAACAATTTCAGTTTCTGCTGCTGCTGTTTTAACTGCTTACTCATTGATATAAGATACCTTACAGTTACCTTGTTGTTACCTTTCAAGTCTTCCTGTGGACTTATAATCAAATGAGGTTGTCTACCAAACAGTATTTCAAAGGGGGACAGATTTAGAGGGGGTCTAGGAGTGGTCCTTATACTATGCAGGACCAACGGTAATGCTTCTGGCCATCCTAGTCCAGTCTCTGCCATGATTTTACTTAACTTATTTTTAATAGTCCCATTCATTCTCTCTACCTTGGCACTGGCTTGCCGTCGGTAGGGGGTGTGAAGTCGGCTATTAATACCCATCAGCTTACACATATTTTGAAAAACATCACCTGTGAAATGAGTACCCCTGTCACTCTCGATGATTTTAGGGATACTGTATCTGCATATAAATTCCAGAACTATTTTCTTGGCAGGAAATGCAGCAATATTAGTGGCTGCTGGGTAGGCCTTAAGCCAATTAGAAAATACGTCAGTGCACACCAATACATACTTAAGATTCCTGCAGGGTGGTAATTGGATGAAATCAATTTGTATCACCTGGAAAGGTCCATCAGTCAGTGGAATGTGGGACGGTTTGGTAGGAATCACTTTCCATGTTCTTCCTCAAGCAGGTCAGACAGGAAATTGCTCTCTTTTCTGCATGAGAAGAAAAACCTGGTGCACACCAGTATGCTCTCACCAATTTGCACATACCTTGCTTTCCCAGATGAGTCAGACCGTGTGCTGCCTCAGCCAGGCTGGGATAATATGCCTTGGAGGCTACTGGCTTACCTTGTCGGTCCCTCCAGAGCCCGGAGGACTCTTGCCTACATCCCATGGACTTCCAGATGGACTTTTCCTGGATTGAACACAAATTTTGCATCTCAATTAATTTCAGCATATCAATTGTTTGAAAAGACATAATTTGTTTGGTTGGAGAAAACATTTTTAACCCTGCTGCCCATTTTGCAGCTTCATCGGCTCTGTTACTGCCACCGCTTTGGGCAGTTGGATTGCTTTTAAAAGATGTTTTATGTGTCGGGAATGTGCAACTGGTGTGTCTGCTGCTGTCATAAAATTTCTCAGACGCCATAGAGCCCCAAAATCGTGCACTACCCCGAACGCGTACCTCGAGTCAGTGTAAATGTTAGCAGACTTGCCTGCTGCCAGTTCACATGCTCTTGTTAGTTCTACTAACTCTGCTACCTGGATAATATAGGATAATAGAGTGTTAAGAGCCACAAAAAAGGGAGCAAGATACTGCACCCCAAATTGTGACAATTAAAAGCTTATAGGGTAACAAAAATAAGTGAAGCATTGCATTCTCCTGTTAGCAGGAGAAGTTGTTAGGACAAGAAGTGATCACAGTTTAAAGCCAATAACTTATGGAAAGGAATGACGGGAATGGTCGATGGACCATCAATAACTATGTCCTGTTGGATCAGCTATTGTAGTAACGATACTTAATTTGAACCTCAATACGCTCCTACCTATACCTTCTAAACCCTGCCTATAAATCACTAAGAGTGACGCTTATTTGCGTACGCAGTCATATAGTAAATAAAACCTTAGACCAGGAACATGTGTTTCCAAAGCACAAAGTATTATTCAAGTAAAAGTACAGTCAGTTACACGCTATGATCTAAGTACAATTTAGCGCAAAGAAATTACACAGACCCAAGTACAGTTATACATACGCAAGCGCTCTGGACCAGATACCGGCATTCAGCAAGAAGACCTCCATCAATCAGCATTCAGCAAGAAGACTCCAGACTGGGGTCACAACACACACATTTATACCCTCACAGAAACAGACAACACAATAGAGAGGAATGTTGCTAATGCCATTGGTTCCCAATACGGGTGCATCTGTTACAGAGCATTTAACAGGTTGATTCAAATAGACACAGTCCAGCCTCTGACAACTGGTTGCCTCTGTTTTCCCTCCTCATGCAAATCCTAACAGTTGGTCATACAATGTACATTTTCGGTGCTTTAAGTCTCTACGGTCAATAAGTTGAGAATGCATGTTGCAATCTTCACACTGATGATACCGGAATGTTGTTGAAAGAGTGCAGATCAGTATAATGCCAAACATGGCTTACTTATCATGTATTAAACCTTAGCTTCCAAATAACATTTATTTCACAGCAATTATAATAAATGAACAAACTTGAATCTTATACTTTAACGCTTATGGAATCTTTTATGTGAATATGTAATGTGTAAGTATTTGGGGTTTGATATAAAGACGCTAGTTAACGTGGGGCAGATGCGTGCGCATGAAGCTAATAAACAGCGTTTTCATACAGGATCTTATGCATTCGCTAATATGCGACATGTTAACAGCGCAATTGTGCGTATTTATGTGTGAATGAGAAATGGTGAAAGATGCAGTCGCATGATGCTAATAGTAACATCGCCATATGTACTTAAGTGTGAGTCTTTCTAAAATGGTGCTTGGGCGGCCATTCGCAAAATGGCGTCTTGCGATCTCATTTTCTAAAATGGCGTCTTGCAGCCAGTCGCAAGATGGCGTCGTTACGATCTAATTTTAAGCTGATCATGTCTCAGCCAATTATCCAGCTTCAACAGTCCACCCTTTGATAGCGAACAACATGCTATCACAATCTGATTTTAAAAATTAATTTAGGCTTACATTTATATATTATTTAGTGTTATTATGGGATGGCACAAGGTGGTTCTTAATCCATCAATAATATGTCTCTGAGTGGGGACATAAAACTACTATTATACGTGCACCACGGACCTTGGAAGATCATGGGGGTGATGTGGGGATGCATCAATCCTATAAAGGCAGTCTTGAAGGGGAATTCAGACTTTACATTATCTGAGGTGTTTTAAAAGTAACATTTCAATAATACATTCTATACATTAAATGATGGTATTTCCTAGTTCAGGGCTGTAATGCAGTTCTATATTTACCTCAGTATTCATATTGGTATTACTGACCACCATCATAATTTCATTCTTTTGTTTTACTTTATTTTTACATTTTCCACACTTCAACACAATAGGAACACACCGGACACATATGCCAACTGTTATGATGACAATCAGCATAAGGATCAAGAATTTGCCTTTACTGGCGATCACTTCCTGGACCCATTCCCCTAGACCTGAGAACCATTTCACTGGGTTCAACCATGTGACCCATTCTTCTATCGTCTCCCTTAATTCAGCCACTGAAGCATTATGGTTCTTATGAAACTCCCATTTTAGCTGCAGAATTTCATCCATCTTCCGGTCTATCACCTCCTTGGGGTCGCTGGTATCATTGGTGACATAGGTGCAACATTTTACTCCAAATTGGGTGGCCAAAGTTACGCAGTACCCTCCAGTAACAGCAGTTAAATAATTTAACACTAGCCTGTGTTGCACCAGTTCTTTCTTGTACACTTGCAATTCTCTCCCTGTATACCTGAATGTGTCATCACACATCTCGGTGATATTATCTATCAATTTAGCAAGTTCCTGAATATATCTAAAATTTAATGTACCCCGAGCGATCCTGGTGGGATCCAGTGCGACTAAAACTTGGAAGCTGGTTGTCTCACTAATTAACTGAGTGGCTTTATGCACGTCACCAGGTATCATATTTAGTTTGCCTCTGTGTTCATTCTGTGTGTGAAGGTATGGTGATGGTGTGTTTTTATGGATACCAAGCATTTCAATATGTGTGAGGGTCATAACTTCTGGGACTACACTTCCCAGGTAACACAAACCTTCGGAACTCGGGGAGAGCCACTTATATGTCTTTCTTCCACATATAAAATACACATTATCGGAGAGAACATGAGGAATGGTAGGCATCATTATCTTTAATCACATTTCCCTTGCAAACAATCCTATCTCAGGCTCTTCCATCTGGTATATGCAAGTTTCTGGTTGTATTATTTTAGCACAATAACCATCTGGTACCTTACCAATAATTTCTTTGGTGGAACTCAATGTATACCGGTACCTGAAATGTTTCCCACTAGATTTAATTGAGCGTAACAGATCATGATATACGGACTCATTATCAGCTCTCTGTGAAAAGGTCATCGTCTTATTATTCCCCATCACTTCCCAACTCCTGGGTTTATTGGGGCTAGTTATGTTCAAACACAAAAGTGATCTATCTACTTGGAATTGATAGAGTTTAAAATGAGGTGGTTTGGATGAGAGGAATTTTTCATCCAATGTTTTCCCTTTTTGCAATTCTAAAATTTCCGTGATATTCAGCGGAAATGGCACCAACCCTACATTATGCTGTCCCTGTGGCACATGTGAACACACCCAGCAATCAGTTTGATTTAATACTTTGCCTACCATGCTATGATAATCCTCTAAAGGATACCCACCCCAGTACGGGTTATATTTAGGCTGGCACCGTTGGATACAGTTCTCATCAACTAGGGACCCACAAAGCTCACAAATACAGGAATCTTCAGATTATAAACTTCCACACCGTCCCCGAGTATCCGGAATAACAGTAACAGTACTAAGATTGGTCAGACACTCCCCTGATTGGCATTGCACTCCTCCTGACTCCACTCCATCAGCACTGCCATCAATCCCATCTCCTCTATTGGTCCCCCGTCACATAATCCAGATATCCCAGAACCGACCAGGATGGTGAACACTCTAAAAGAGAATATGAAAATGAACACAGCAGGCCCATCCATTGCCACAACAAGACCTGCAAATTTCTTTTAGTTCAGGTATCTCACTACGACCTTTTCAATCCTCCCGGAACAAGCTCGCGATTGACAGGTCCACGCTATCAGCCTTGTCTCCGACTTGTTTCTCCACTGGTTGATTGACCTTTTGCAGTGAGTGGAATGGACCCAGGTATCTCTCTCGGCCACCTTCAAAGATGTAGTACTTGTCAGCAGCACCTGGTACGGACCTTCCCACCGATCAGTCAAACAACCTGAATGCAAGAAATTTCTGATCATAACATATTCTCCTGGTTCAACATCATGACAGTTAGTTTCAGGCATATCATTGGACAACAATTTCAGTTTCTGCTGCTGCTGTTTTAACTGCTTACTCATTGATATAAGATACCTTACAGTTACCTTGTTGTTACCTTTCAAGTCTTCCTGTGGACTTATAATCAAATGAGGTTGTCTACCAAACAGTATTTCAAAGGGGGACAGATTTAGAGGGGGTCTAGGAGTGGTCCTTATACTATGCAGGACCAACGGTAATGCTTCTGGCCATCCTAGTCCAGTCTCTGCCATGATTTTACTTAACTTATTTTTAATAGTCCCATTCATTCTCTCTACCTTGGCACTGGCTTGCGGTTGGTAGGGGGTGTGAAGTCGGCTATTAATACCCATCAGCTTACACATATTTTGAAAAACATCACCTGTGAAATGAGTACCCCTGTCACTCTCGATGATTTTAGGGATACTGTATCTGCATATAAATTCCAGAACTATTTTCTTGGCAGGAAATGCAGCAATATTAGTGGCTGCTGGGTAGGCCTTAAGCCAATTAGAAAATACGTCAGTGCACACCAATACATACTTAAGATTCCTGCAGGGTGGTAATTGGATGAAATCAATTTGTATCACCTGGAAAGGTCCATCAGTCAGTGGAATGTGGGACGGTTCGGTAGGGATCACTTTCCATGTTCTTCCTCAAGCAGGTCAGACAGGAAATTGCTCTCTTTTCTGCATGAGAAGAAAAACCTGGTGCACACCAGTATGCTCTCACCAATTTGCACATACCTTGCTTTCCCAGATGAGTCAGACCGTGTGCTGCCTCAGCCAGGCTGGGATAATATGCCTTGGAGGCTACTGGCTTACCTTGTCGGTCCCTCCAGAGCCCGGAGGACTCTTGCCTACATCCCATGGACTTCCAGATGGACTTTTCCTGGATTGAACACAAATTTTGCATCTCAATTAATTTCAGCATATCAATTGTTTGAAAAGACATAATTTGTTCGGTTGGAGAAAACATTTTTAACCCCGCTGCCCATTTTGCAGCTTCATCGGCTCTGTTACTGCCACCGCTTTGGGCAGTTGGATTGCTTTTAAAAGATGTTTTATGTGTCGGGAATGTGCAACTGGTGTGTCTGCTGCTGTCATAAAATTTCTCAGACGCCATAGAGCCCCAAAATCGTGCACTACCCCGAACGCGTACCTCGAGTCAGTGTAAATGTTAGCAGACTTGCCTGCTGCCAGTTCACATGCTCTTGTTAGTTCTACTAACTCTGCCACCTGGATAATATAGGATAATAGAGTGTTAAGAGCCACAAAAAAGGGAGCAAGATACTGCACCCCAAATTGTGACAATTAAAAGCTTATAGGGTAACAAAAATAAGTGAAGCATTGCATTCTCCTGTGAGCAGGAGAAGCTGTTAGGACAAGAAGTGGTCACAGTTTAAAGCCAATAACTTATGGAAAGGAATAACGGGAATGGTCGATGGACCATCAATAACTATGTTCTGTTGGATCAGCTATTGTAGTAATGATACTTAATTTGAACCTCTATATGCTCCTACCTATACCTTCTAAAGCCTGCCTATAAACCTCTAAGATTGATGCTTATTTGTGTACACAGTCATACAGTAAATAAAAACCTTAGACCTGGTTTCCAAAGCACAAAGTATTATTCAAGTAAAAGTACAGTCAGTTACATGCTATGATCTAAGTACAATTTAGTGCAAAGAAATTATACAGACCCAAGTACAGTTATACATACGCAAGCGCTCTGGACCAGATACCGGCATTCAGCAAGAAGACCTCCATCAATCAGCATTCAGCAAGAAGACTCCAGACTGGGGTCACAACACACACATTTATACCCTCACAGAAACAGACAACACAATAGAGAGGAATGTTGCTAATGCCTTTGGTTCCCAATACGGGTGCATCTGTTACAGAGCATTTAACAGGTTGATTCAAATAGACACAGTCCAGCCTCCGACAGCTGGTTGCCTCTGTTCTCCCTCCTCATGCAAATCCTAACAGTTGGTCATACAATGTACATTTCGGTGCTTTAAGTCTCTGCGGTCCATAAGTTGAGAATGCATGCTGCGATCTTCACACCGATGATACCGGAATGCTGTTGAAAGAGTGCAGATCAGTATAATACCAAACATGGCTTACTTATCATGTATTAAACCTTAGCTACCAAATAACCTTTATTTCACAGCAATTATAATAAATGAACAAACTTGAATCTTATACTTTAACGCTTATGGAATATTTTATGTGAATATGTAATGTGTAAGTATTTGGGGTTTGATATAAAGACGCTAGTTAACTTGGGGCAGATGCATGCGCATGAATGTAATAAACAGCGTTTTCCTACAGGATCTTATGCATTCGCTAATATGCGACATGTTAACAGCGCAATTGTGCGTATTTATGTGTGAATGAGAAATGGTGAAAGATGCAGTCGCATGATGCTAATAGTAACATCACCATATGTACTTAAGTGTGAGTTTATCTAAAATGGTGCTTGGGCGGCCATTCCACAAAATGGCGTCTTGCGATCTCATTTTCTAAAATGCGTCTTGCGGCCAGTCGCAAGATGGCGTCATTATGATCTAATTTTAAGCTGATCTTGTCTCAGCCAATTATCCAGCTTTGACAGTACGGAATAAAAATTGTTTGGACACAACTAAATATTGTTAGAAATGGTCAAAAAAATGGTATTGTATGTGTGAGTTATTTTCCTATTGTTGGTACTTTCTAAAGATATCCTGAAATATGTAAGTGATAAAGTGTGTAAAATAGGTTTGTGTAAAATGTGGCTTAAACACAATGAATGTTAGCTTTATAGAAATGGGAAAGTGATGAGTGTAGAGTTAAATCAGAAACTAATAGTGAGGAGACCGGAGGGACAATTGTGCATGCAGTGAGTGCACCTCTGCCTCCATATCAGAAGAATACAAAGAAAAGTGCCATTAAAATTAAAAAAAAAAATTGTACAGAAGAAATGTGTGAGGAGGTTCCAGAAGAACCAGAAGATGAACCCTAGAAGCAGCATTTTGTAATGGGTGAGGGCACACCACCCAGCCACAATTGCTGAATTGAAAGGTGAAAAGGTAACCCCTGTTGTGGTAGAGGACCAGAGCATGTTAAGCACGAATGAAGACCACAAATTAATGAGAGAAATTAATTTTCCTATTGGCAGTATGTAAGCTGTGCATTCTGACATCCCCAAATCCTTGATGTACAATAAGGTCCAATACCTGTAAGTTACCACCTTGGAAAATTGTTTTGTGACTAAAATAGCAATCATTCCTTGTATACAAATATGGTCAGGTCTGAATGTAAATGGAATTTTTTTTCCCATTTCTTTAATTATAAAGAAAACTATTTTGACCATGGGAGTAACAGGAAATTGCACTTTTATTCATTCCACAAAGACTAGACTGTTATAGATATTATTCAATCAAGGGTAGAAATTTTTTATCTCAAATTCCTGATTACCTATGGTCTAAAGATGGGTTGAGGGCAAAAGGTAGCACTCATAATTGTACTTATGATGTGCAGCTAAGGGGAATAAATATCTAAATTAAAAGTCAATTCCCCATAGTTCCCAATGCAGTGGTCACTTTGAATGCAAAATGTATTTTCTTGCTCACATTTCTATTTCTTGCTATCATTGATGTCTACCTAACTCTCTGGGGCCCATTCATCATCAATAAATGGCCCGGCAACCATGCAGAAACACTAGTTTATTTATTTTAGTTACCGGGCCATTCATCATCAGGGGTCCAATAGGACCCACTGATATTTAGTAAACTCTTGAAAACAAGTGCCATCTTCAGAAGGTGCATGCTCTCATAGCCCCACTCTTTCCTATGTGAAGGAGTTCTGGGGATGTGAAGAGGAATCAGAGTGGATCCCTCCGCCGCCTTCTCACGGACTTCCCGATGGTTGTGAGCATGCGAGAACTCGGGTCACGCATGCATAGCCACGCTGATGGGGTGGAGGTAAGTAATGCACTACTTCTGTAGCTACTATACTAACCTAGGGGACAGCTGCTTTTTGGAGAAGCTGTCCCTGCATCGGAGGATCAGGAACCATATGGGAAGTTCCTAAGGTGAGGACAAAAGCCAGGGGGTTAGGGAACATCAAGGTGAGTGACTAGGTCTCCCTATTGTGACCAAACCCAGGTTTGGCTTGACCTGCCCAGAGGCACAGAGTCTAACTCACTTGGTGGTCTTCACCAGTGACCTCACCAATTTGGATATGGGTTTCGCTGCACCAAGTGAGCAGGTCGCGGCCTTCTGGACAGGTACCTGAGAGTGGTAACTATATTTATAAGAGTTAATTCACAGGAAAGCAGCACAGAGACTAAACAGGTATAACACTAGAGACCAGCATAAAAACTTAATACTTATTATTCAGTTCAATAATCAGCATATGATATGAATACTTGAACACAGGAGGTCAGCATATGAAATGAAGACTTGAACACAGGAGGTCAATGTATGAACTGAATACTTGAACACAGGAGGTCAGCATATGAACTGAATACTTGAACACAGGAGGTCAGCGTATGAACTGAATACTTGAACACAGGAGATCAACATATGAACTGAATACTTGAACACAAAAGATTAGCATGTACTGGGAATTGCTAGAGATTCAGGTGCTGACTTGCACAGAAAAACACAGAGACATGTGGATACAGGCATGTACTAGGAATTGCTAGAGATCCAGCTAAGAGCTAACTAGTAATTAGCATGAAAGCTGACACCACAGTAACACAGGGAGGCAGCTGGGGAACCCAACAGCACAATAATAACAATACATGAGCTGTTACATGAAACACTGAAGTTCTGTGAGAGAGCTAAAGTAACACATTGAGAATTAGCATGGGAGTAACACTGGAGAACAGCGAGAAGGCTGAATCAACACACTGAGGAATTAACACAGAGAAACACTGGTGAGTATCACAGTCACTGGAACAACGAATAGGATAAAAGCAATAATCTGCGCTATGTAAGAAAGGGGAGGGGGGTAATGTGAGCAGCTTGATAAAAATTGGTAAATGGTTAAAATATATGTAACAAGCGCTAAATAAAAATAAGAGAAACAAATGCAAAAAATAATAATAATAAAATGATGTTTACAGCCCCAAAGGGGCTGTAAACATCATTTTATTATTATTATTTTTTGCTTTTGTTTCTCTTATTTTTATTTAGCGCTTGTTACATATATTTTAACCACTGGAACAGCGAAGTTGAACAGCAATTCCCTGTTCCTGGAGTCATACTAAATACCCTTGGATCAGAGGATCAGCTGAGTGACCACAGGACTACCATTGGGAGAGACTAGGCAGGTGATATAGACCAACATGACTGCACCCATGCCCGGCATCCCGGGAACCAGGACACACGCACGGTAGCCCTAGCAGGCCCTGGGGAGAATACTCAGTCACTACTCACCTCCACTCCAAGTGACTGAACACCTAAGCCCAAGAACGCTGGCATGGAGGTGAGTAGCGGCCGATCCCAGGCCGCATCCTGATACCGAGCAATGATGAATTGCTCCGGTGTAAACTATCCCCCACTGCGAGTTGGATACTTAAGTATCCCTCACAGCAAAATTAATACTTTTAATACTGCCTCCGATGATGAATAGAACCCTCTATTTCTTCACCCTGACTGTTAGTGCTAGTGACCCTAATGTTCATTGATGGCCCAAGTATCTTTCTACAATTCTGAAGGGACTGTTTCAATTCTTTTAACCAGGTAATGCATTCATCCTCAGTTAAATATGGATGAGTTATTGTTATGTACATTATTATCTTCTTTACTTAACACTAAAACATTTGTTGCTTCATCTCTCGCAAGCAGGACACAAGGTATTATAAGGATAATCTACAGACATGTTGGACAAAAGATAAATATTTTGGACATTGTTTGGCCCAGGGGACAATACACTTGACATTGAACAGGATATAGGCAAGATACAGTATAACGGCATGATATAATATTATATTCGCCACATGCATTATCTGCTTATTCTAAATGTGGCATGAACAAGCACAAGAAATAATAATGTAATATGCTACTGTAAATCCTGTAATTTATTTACCATATATATCTCATAAGATACAAATGGTGGAAGGTGAAATGGTCATAAGGAGGATTCAGCAGTTGCACAGAGACTGTATGCATGATTGCATGGAACATTTAAATTAGATTGACGCCACATAGAAAGCATATACTTTATTATTTTTTTCCCCTTTAAATATGGGAGCTACTAGTATAGATAATGAAGGTATATGAACAGATAGCACTAACATAGATAATGTAGGTTTGCAGAAAATAGTACTAACGCCAATTAAAGATAAGTTTGAGGTCCTTTATGAAGCTGGGGTTCTATGACAAATCAGAATTTCGTTTTATGTTTATGACAAGCAAAAGGATCACCAATAAGACATTCACAGCACATAAAATACTATTGACAACCAAACAACTACCAGCACTGCTACTGACAGGTATTAAAGTACTTGCATTCTTAGGGATTAAATTTATTAAGACAAGGAGAGCTAATAAGGTTGCAAAGAGAGCAACAACCTCACATATAGCTCAGTTGACAAGAATGCAGGCAACTAAATTAATGGTTTTAATCTAATGGTTTTTGAGATTTTCAGCATACAGATGTGAATAAGAGTCTACAGGACTCTGGAAAGATGGATGTGGTATTCCGGTAGCTCCTAGAGTATACTTTTCAAGCCTGGTAGAGGCAGCACACAGTGTGCCTCATTTGGGAAAAGGAAGGTATCTGTTGTTTGGTAAGAGCATACTGGTGTGCGCCTGGCTTCTCTTCTCAAGCAGTGCAGAAGGCTGCTTTATGCCTTACCTGTTTGAAGAACATGGGAAAAGTAATAACTGTCCATCCTATGTTCCTCCTATAGAAGGCCCATCCCCCCAAAAAATCAAATTAACTTCATCCAACTTCTCTCCTCTGGGGGCCTCACCCTCTCTCACAAACCCATCCTGGGGGTTCACCATGGTGGTAGTGTTGGGATGTTTCTATCCCCCGGTTTCTGCTACCAATTCATACCCTCAGAATGATTCACTACATTCTCTACATTTGAAGTTCAAGCTTTACACCTCTCCAACCAGTACATCTTTGTGTAGCTGTCATTTATCATTCCCTGGCCCTCCCTCCAAATTTCTTGACAACTTTGCTTCCTAGCTCCCTCGCTTTCTCTCCTCAGACCTTCACTCCATTATCCTAGGTGACTTCAGTATTCCAATTGAAGTCCTCACAGAGGCCCTGATTCAGAGCCTGACGCTCTGACAGAGCGCTCGCTGTGAATAGGGCCGTCCCTCTGTGGGTGACCACCCACAGCTATAGCAAGCGGCCAAAATTATGGTCGCGATGGTCAAGACCATTGCGACCATCGGGCTTGCGACTAGACCCTTGCGGTAGGGTCTCGTGGCTGCAAGTCCTGGAATTCTTTTGGCTCTATCAGAGCCAAAAGCACTCCCACTGACATCACTAGTGATGTCAGTGGGGCTGGCCCCAGATGGTAGGCGTTCCCATGGCAACGCCTCCATCTGGGCAGGCATGCCCCCGGCACGCCTACCAAAGGGGCCGTGCTGTCACTCACCATCGTCAGCACGCCCCCTTTGGTGCGAGACCCATAACGACAGCTTGGCTGTCGTTATTCGATGGAGGCGGCTCCGTCGTGCGCATGCGCACTTGGGCAACATCGACCCGCTTGCGAGTGCTCATCGCTCGTGAGCGGGTCTGAATTAGGCCCTGAATCCTCTGCCTCTAAACTCCTTACAATCACATCTTCATTCGTCTCTCCCAATGAACCTGTCACCCTCCCATGTGAATGGGCACTCGCTTGATCTGGTCTTCACTCACCGTTGTGATATTTCTGACTACTCCAATTCCCAATTCCTCCTCTCTAACCATCACCTTCTCTGTTTTATCTTATCCCTATCTACTTCCTCTCTTCTACATCCTAAGGCCACAATAACTAAACGTAACATTGAGGCTATCGACACACTTTCTTGGACTCACTTCTCCCCTATTCTCTCTCTCTCCTGCCCTGAACAGCTCACCTCCCTATACAATGCCTCCCTTACTTCTGCTCTTGACTCTGTTGCCCTGGCAATTACTACTCACCCACACAGATCCACATCTCAACCCTGGATCCTTCTTTGTGCTACACTTAGCACAAAGAAGGATCAAGAAACAAAAGTTTTCTTGCACCGCCAAGCGACAGTGGGGAAAATTACGCTCTAAGGCAGACGTCCTCCATTTCAAATTTATGCTCTCATCCTACAGTGCTGCTCTTTCTCTTTCTAAACAGTCATATTTCAAGCACCTCATCTCCTTCCAGTTTTCAAACCCCTGGCTTCTCTTTGCCACCTTCATCTCCCTCTTCTGCCCCCCCTCCTCACCTTCTCTCCTTGCTGTCTGCCCTTGACTTTGCCACCTGCTTTACATCTAAAATTGACTCCATATGTCAGGATATCATATCCGACCAGACCCATAGCACTCCACCCTCTCCTTTTCTGTACCTCTCCTCCATTTTACCAACTTTGACATCCTTCTCCCCGGTATCTGGAGAGGAAGTCATGGCCCTCACCTGGTCCTTCACCCTCCATCTCCTCCCTTAACCCTATGCCCTTCCCGTCTCCTCAACTACCTTTCTTTTTTTGCCTGTTCCAATCTTGCCCACTTCCTCAATCTCCCGTTTTCATCTGGCACTGTCTCTTCTGCATTCAAACATGCCCTTATCCCGCCATTCTTAAAAAAATCTACCTTTCATCCTAACACTCTGCCCAACTACTGACCCATCTCTCATCTCCATTTTCTATCCAAACTGCTTGAGCGTATTGTTTACCACCACCTTACTGCTTTTTTTTCCTTTCATTCCCTCCTTGACCCATTTCAGTCTGGCTTCCATTATCCCACTCCACTGAAACTGCCCTCACAAAAGTCAGCAATGACCTCCTTACTGCCAATTCCAAGGGCTATTACTCTATGCTCATTCTCCTGAACCTCTGTTGATTTTGACACTGTGAGCCACCCTATTTTCTTGCAAATCCTTCACTCCCTTGGTCTATGTGACACTGCACTTTCCTGTCTGTACTCTTACTCCTATGGAAGATCCTTCTCTGTCTCTCTCATGAATCCTCTTCTCCCCCACTTACACGTAAAAAAGGTGTTTTGTTCTTGGACCTCTCCTATTCTCCATCTATACATCCCCTCTAGGTGAACTCATTAGCTCTTTTGACCTCCAATATCATATCTATGCCAAGGATACTCAGATTTACCTTTCCTCCCTTGACCTCTACCCCTCTCTTCTCATTTGGAACTCTAACTATCTCTCTACTATCCCTTCCTGGTTGTCCCAGTGCTTTCTTAAATTTAATATGTCGAAGACTGAGCTGATCATTTTCCCAACCTCCCGAATAACCTTACTTCCCACAATTTCTTTATTAATTGATGGCACAACTATGTCCTCTAGCCCCAAAGTGCACTGTCTTGGAGTTATCCTGGACTCCTACATCTCTCCTTCAAACTACACATTCAGCACCTCTCACAGTCCAGTCATTTCCTTCTCAAAAATATTTCCAAGATCAGACCCTTTCTCACCCAGGATGCTACTAAAACCCTCATCCACTTACTCATCATCTCCAGATTAGACTTCTGTAACCTGCACTTATCTGGCCTCCCTGATTCCCACCTCTCTCCATTCCAATTGGTCCTCAATGCTGCTACTTTGTTCATCTTCCACTCCAAACATTCTACATCTGCCTCCACTCACCTACAAGCCCTCCACTGACTTTTCTTCCCCTTCAGAACCCAATTCAAGGTTCTTGCACTCACTTATAAAGTCCTTACCCATTTATCTTCCATTTATATTTCTGAACTCCTCTCCCTTCACACTCTTGTCTCCAAGATTTTGCCTGTGATGCTCCTTATCTCAGGAACTCTCTTGCTCTCCCCATCAGACTCTCCACCTTTCTTTAAATCTTCAAAACAGGCTTTCAAGACACACTGATTTATCAAAGCCTTCCAGCTCACATCCTAACCAATGACCTATACCACTGTATAGGTCATTGGTACATCCTCATCTCAAATACTGTGTTCAATTCTGGAGGCCATATCTCCAAAAGGATATTAATACATTAGAGACTGTACAAAGAATGGCAACTAAAATGGTGCAAGGTCTACAACACAAAACGTACCAGGAAAGACTAAAAGATCTTAATATGTATAGTTTGGAGCAGAGAAGGGATAGGGGGGACATGATAGAAACGTTCAAATATATAAAGGGTTTTAACAAGGTAAAGGAAGGAGACATTCTTCAAAGAAAGAGACGTATTAGAACAAGAGGATATGTTCTATAACTGGAGTGCGGTAGTTTCAGGGGAAATTTGAGGAAAAATTACTTCACAGAAAGGGTAGTGAACAAGTGGAATAGCCTCCCATCAGAGGTGGTAGAGGCTAAGACAGTAGAGCAATTTAAACATGCATGGGATAGACACAGGGATATCCTTCAGAAGAAGTAAGGATCAATAAGGGTTGAGGTAATAATATGTTTAAAAAAGGGGCAGTCTAGATGGGCCAAGTGGTTCTTATCTGCCGTCAAATTCTATGTTTCTATGTTTCTAACCCACTGCTACATGCTCCTTCCTCCCTGGCTACCCCATCTGTTGTGGTGTAGACAGGGAGGATGGGCAAGAGAACACTAATACACCTGGAGTTTCATTCCCTGCTTGCGTGACAGTCCGGACATCTTCTCACCTTTGAGGTGATTGTACTTTGTTTCATCTACTCCATGTGTATATGGTGACCATTAGTTCATTTGATTTTAAGTGTTGTTGTTAAATATAATCGTTGAAACCTGCTCTGCTCCTGACACTAATATTTTTGTATGAACCTTAACATATCCTTCATGGAAATGAGGCGAACAAGGAGAACAGGTGACAGGAGAGAAGTTACAGGGACCACATGAAGAAACCTTGATATGCTTACCACATCACATCTTACTGTGAGTTGGGGTACGCCCATCATCTTGCCTATTATTGTGTATATACTCTGATATGGGTCAGGAATTCCATCGATTGAATAATCTGCGGCATAATAAAAAGAAACCTTTTTGGGTGGTGTATGCTCCATTTTTTATGTGAGTATGGCACGTTAGTGATACATCCAAGACTTAAAGGGGAGGGTTATAATTCAAAATACAACTACACGTATAACTAAGGACATTCTATACATACTATACCATTGGTGTTTTTTCTTTTTTTTTCGTTTTTCCTAATTTTCTCCCCCCTGAGGAATATTGAATATAGAAGTTGGCATTCTAAGAATAGTATAAAGATCACCTATTCCTACAAGATTGAGGTTCTCCATTTGTCAGAGATGCAACTTGGAGTCGACTGAAACAAGTGACTTTTTATACCTCCTCATTCATGTTTATTTCCAGACAATCTTTTACCATATCATTGTGCGTCAAAAGGAATATCTATAATACATGTAAGCTGTGCGCAGAAACGGGAGTACTTAAATTCTGTTTCACTGTACCCCACCTGTGTCATGCCTGTTTGTCTTCCCCTCCCCAATAGAATGTAAGCTCTCATGAACAGGGCCCTATACCTCTTGTGCTTCTCTTTACTTATACTTTCATCTACTTCTCACTCCCCACTAGAGCACCTATCGCTTGAGAGTTATGATTTCTAATACTGCAATGTATATAAACCTAGTCCTTTTCCTGTATTGTATTGTACTGTAAGTCACTGGTTTCGTATCCACTTATTTATGTACTTTGTAAGGCGCTGTGGAACACTTGTGGCACCAGATAATAAAAGGATGATAATAATAATAATAATAATAATAATAATAAAAGGATAATAATAATAATAATAATAATAATAATAATAATAATAATAATATGATAGGTTAAGGAGATGGCTTAAACAGGGTTAGCAAGGCAAGAAGCATTGCAGGTAGTATTACACAATATTGGAACCACCCCTAGGCTATCACTTAACTTGTCATCAATTGAGAATTTTTTTGTTTTGGGCATTCTTGAACAGTAATAACGAAATGACTGCCAATGACACAATGGGTGTGTGAAAGCAATTGAGACAATAGCAGAAGACTTTAAAGCTTCTGGCATTGGACATGTCAGGCACTAACTGTCATGACATTGTAATTGGCTGCTTAATAGATTGTTGGGTTGGACTGTACCAGGTGTTGACGCCCATTTCTAGAACATTGAGAATTGCTGACAGAGACGATGTAACTTTTATTTATTTAATTTACTTTTAAACTACATCTTTAATTGTTTTCATTATATTTCACTTTATGGAAGTTTCATTATCTTAATAGCAATAATAAAAGTTACATTTTATTCATGATCTCATAGTGCACCAACAAGGAGGACATTCTTTTCTTTCTCTCTTCCTATAGTGACCCAATACTGTCCTCGGCTGCTCCCCCTACTGGTTTATCATTACATATATTGGTGAATTTTCTAATTTGGGGCTTTTATACGAGATATTTTCAAGTACTGGTGCAGAAGCTTCCCCAGATCCCCCTTTCCCCTTACAACCTTCGGTGACAGAGACACCTGGATCCCTTCCACTCATTACAAGAGGATATCTGAACTAAAGGGGAATCAAGAAGAAGGAGAAGTCCTTTTCAGCTTTAGACTCTTTTCTAGGAAACTTAAACCTGCATGAGAACAAAGCAACAGAACCATAGATGAAGAATAACCTTTACAGCATGAAAGTCATCTGTCTCTTCTGTGTATTCTCTTTTGTTGTTTAGTTATTCTTTTAGCTGGACCTATGTTTGATCTAATACCAAAGTAGAATGCCCTGGAGGTGGGTCTGATAGAGCTATCAGGGTATATAGATGGCAAGGTACCCAAGATCAGGACATGACCTTCCTCTACTTTGAAGTTTTAACTAAGGAAAAGGTTCATAAGGTTTATAAATCAGGGGAGTATTGGTAAACAAAATATAGAATATAAAAATACAAAAAAACAGTAGGAACCTGCACTGTCCAACAGTAATGATCCATTGCAAGAGTCACCATTTTCCAAATCAGACCTATGAAACACTGGGATGGCCACAGAGCACTGCCTTTAAAATCAAATCCTCTAAATGCGGAATATGTAAAAAAAGAGAAATATTCCAAAAATAGCATGATACTGTATTATCCCAGACTGTATCCTCTATAATTGGTGTGCTCACCTTAAGCAGCTAAGAAATGGACCCTGAAAGGTTTCTTTAATCTTCTCTATGATGGCCTCCAATCCTCACTGACATATGAAACATAAAACCTCCCTTTAAATAAGGTGAGTCGACATGTAAAGGTATCTTTGATCCTTAAAATCAAATTGTAACTTCCAAAATATGTAAAGCACAGATAGCACTACAAGCAGTGGCGTATCTATAATGGGTGCAGTGTGTGCGGAGCACACGGGCACCCCCAGGACCAGGGGGGCCCCGCACTGCACACCCTGCACTTATATTATTTTAAACTTACCTGTCCGCGCGGGTGTCAGCGCTGCTCAGAACACCGGATAATGGCCGCTGCGACCATTTTTTCGGTGTTCTGCGCATGCGCAGTAGACTCCGGGCACACTCTAGCGCCCGGAGTCTACTAATGCTCCGGTGGCTGGCCAGCAGCGTCAGTCACAAAATCAAAGGAATATGCACACCTGCACACAGTTGAATTAATACTTATTATATAGACCCCATAGGTATAATTATGTTTAGTTATTGAAATAATAAAAAAAATTGTGGGTGCTGCCAATAGACAAAGGAATACTGCTTTCATTATAAGAAGAAAGAAAACAAAGGTTTGTCTGCTTGTATGGCGCACAACTGGAAATTTTATTAAAAGTTAATTTCTTTATTGAATATAGATTAAAAAAGTTCTCATAGGAACAAAAATAGCGAAATAAAGGTTTAAGAAATTACATACAATGTGCTTTTTCAACTTTGCCATGAAAAAGCTAACTAGCAAAAGACGCGTCGGCACACCCGCCGTGTGACATTTGTACCTTTACTACTCAATGATGCAATATATGTCCAGTTACAGGACACACAGATAGGGAATGTTTGTATGTCCAGTTACAGGACACACAGATAGGGAATGTTTATATGTCCAGTTACAGGACATACAGATAGGGAATGTTTATATGTCCAGTTACAGGACACACAGATAGGGAATGTTTATATGTCCAGTTACAGTACACACAGATAGGGAATGTTTGTATGTCCAGTTACAGGACACACAGATAGGGAATGTTTGTATGTCCAGTTACAGGAGACACAGATAGGGAATGTTTATATGTCCAGTTACAGGACACACAGATAAGGAATGTTTGTATGTCCAGTTACAGGAGACACAGATAGGGAATGTTTGTATGTCCAGTTACAGGACACACAGATAGGGAATGTTTGTATGTCCAGTTACAGGACACACAGATAGGGAATGTTTATATGTCCAGTTACAGGGCACACAGATAGGGAATGTTTGTATGTCCAGTTACAGGACACACAGATAGGGAATGTTTATATGTCCAGTTACAGGACACACAGATAGAGAATGTTTATATGTCCAGTTACAGGACAATTTAGTAGACAGAATCCGCCTGTTCCTATCGCTATTAATGAAAGGAGAAAGTAACACTGTCGCAGGATATTGACAGTGTTACTATTGTTTGCTTGAAGTAAACGTGAATAGGGATACTAATTCTACCTGCTGACATAATTGAAGGGGGTAGCAACACTGTTACACTATACCAACATTGTAACCAGGTATTATTGCTTTCAGTTAAATGTGCTGAATGCTGTGCGTGTCATCTATTTCAGCTTAACTTAACAATGCAATACATGTCCAGTTACAGGACACATTAATAGGACGATCTTCCGCATGTCCAGTTACAGGACAACTTACCTGATTCAATTTGCATGTACTTGTTATTATAACACTGCTGTAGATTATTGACAGTGTTACTAGTGCTTGTTCGAAGTAAACGTAATTAGGGATACCAATCCTACCCACTGACATAATTGAAATGAGTAGCAACACTGTTACATTATATCAACATTGTAACCACGTATTGCTGCTCTTGGTGAAATTTGCTGAATGCTGAGTGTGTTACCTGTCTCAACCTAACTTAACAATGCAATACATGTCCAGTTACAGGACACATTAATAGGGCGATTCTCCGCATTTCCAATTACAGGACAACTTAGCTGACCCAATTTGTATGTGCTTATTATTATAAGTAAAAGGGAAAGTAATGTTATTACAGACTATTGATATTGTAACTATTGTTTGAAGTTCCAAGCGACATATGCTGAATATTTCAGTAGATGATCCAAATACTCGCTAAATAAGAGTTGAATAGAATCCCCTCATGAAACAAGAATAATGAAAACAATATGATAAACATATAGGGCCAAATGTAATAGGTAGTCTGTTTTAGTAACAGTACAAACTCCCACTTTCTCGCACTTTTAAAAAGTGCGAGTTTGTACTGAAACTCGCAAATTCAATAGCCTGCGAACTTTTCAGCTCGAGGCTACTGCATTTGCGAGTTTAGGTGAGTTTAGGACTATGTAAACTGACACCTTTTAATGCGAGAAGCATTAAAAGGTGCGAGTTTTAGAGAAGCCATCACAGATCAGTGAGATCCGTGATGGCTTCTGTGTGTGTGTGTAAAAAAAAAAACGTGCACCCTCTCCCCAAAAGCATAACCAGCCCCGGGCTTTATAAAGCTTGTTCTGGTTCTAAAAACACAGGGGCCAAAATGCGTAGGGGGCCCCAGTATATTAAGAACCAGCACAGGGCTTTGTTGAGCTGGTCCTGGTTCTGGAAAATCAGGGAACAAAACGAGTAGGGGTCCCCTGAAAATTCCAGAACCAGCACCGAACTCTTTCTAGCGGGGGGATAATGCCACAGCCAGGGAAAACCTTTCACCGGTTTCCCCGGCCAAAGCATTATCCCTGACCGCTAGTCAGTCCAGGCCAGGGATCCCTGGGGAGTTGGTGGGTACCCCCACCAATAAAGGGTTACCCCTCTCCAGGGCAGCCGAGGCCTAGACTGATAGCCCGGGGCTATCCCCGGCTCCCTAGGGTGGTGGGTGCCGGGTTGATAATGTAAAGTGTAAAAATAAAGTTTGCATATTGTCTTTAGTTGTAGAACCACAAGTACCAGCAAGCCTTCCCTGCATGCTGGTATTTGGAGAACCACAAATACCAGCATGCGGGGCATTACGGGCCCGCTGGCACTTGTAGTTCCACAACTAAAGAAATACGTAAATAAACAAACATACACCGTGAAAGTAAAATTTTAATAAAACATACATGCACAGGGAAGGTTTGCTGGTACTTGTGGTTCTACAACTAAAGACAATATGCAAACTTTATTTTTACACTATCAACCCGGCACCCACCACCCTAGGGTGCCGGGGATAGTCCCGGGCTATCAGTCTAGGCCTGGGGTGCCCTGGAGAGGGGGGCCCCTTTATTGGGGGGATATCCAACTACCCAGGGATCCCCGACCTGGACTGACTAGCGGTCAGGGATAATGCTTTGGCGGTGAAAGGTTTTCCCTGGCTGTGGCATTATCCCCCCGCTAGAAAGAGTTCGGTGCTGGTTCTGGAATTTTCAGGGGACCCCTACTCGTTTTGTTCCCTGATTTTCCAGAACCAGGACCAGCTCAACAAAGCCCTGTGCTGGTTCTTAATATACAGGGGCCCCATACGCATTTTGGCCCCTGTATTTTTAGAACCAGAACAGGCTTTATAAAGCCCGGGGCTGGTTATGCTTTTGGCCCATAGTGTTCCCACTATGAGTTATCTTTCTTTATATGAAGAATGTGAACAGGGATATCAATTCTATTTATTGATAAAATCCAAACGGGGAGAGCAACATCGTTGCATCACACTAATATTGCACCCTATTCACAAAATTAAAATTGAACAATAATGTAATGATATAAGGAAAATAATGTGATGAATATGCAATACCTTCAATACAAGCTACCCTCATATGTGAATAGGAACATCTAATCTATTCAAACAGATAGTTACTTTGAGGGTTGAAACCCCATATATGATTAATTAAGTACTTTCTCAATATATGACCTAGGAGCAGCCGCTGATATTTTCAGTCATTATAGAGTGGTATTAATATTGTATTAACCATATCAAATTGGAATAACAAATTACGTTAAATTGAAGCAATAATATACCTATAGTGGTTTAGCAAAGTATATTGTATTCATACTTTCTCTTCCGACATTATCTGACAAATTAATACCTCCTTGGGGATCTATAAAATTATTATATTACACTGACAAGGTGGTCTGATATATGTAGGAGGAAGAGAAGATATCTTACAAATATCATTATCCCTGAACATATATATTCAATATACCTAATCTATGATATGTAGGATTCTGCAAAAATAATTCTTATGACTTTGAGGCACTGTAAAATAACAATATTTTCAATAACGAATAAATATTATTGATAACAAATAATGTCACACGGCAGGGTATTTCCTTGATTTTAATTTTATTTCTTCTTTTCTTCTTTATTATTAATATCTTTATTACCACATTGTATATAATTTCTTAAACCTTTATTTCGCTAATTTTTGTTCCTATGAGAACTTTTTTCATCTATATTCAATAAAGAAATTAACTTTTAATAAAATTTCCAGTTGTGCGCCATACAAGCAGACAAACCTTTGTTTTCGTTCTTCTTATAATTAAAGCAGCTGCGTCAGTCGGCTGCCGGCCACCGGGGAGAGAATAGGGGGCCCAGCACGGGGAGTGCACATGGGCCCCCTCCTCTCTTAAGAGTGCTACAAGAGTGCTATCTCTGTTTTACATATCTTGGCAGTCCCAGTATTACTTTGAGATCATTTGAGGGCAAGGAAGGGGTGGTGATGGGCAGCATTCTTGAAAATGGGGTGTGGCAATCCTATTTGAAAGGATTGCTGAGGCCAGGGTCTATGGGCCTGATTCAGAGCAGCTCGTTAGCGGCCGCTCGTTCGCTCCGAGCGATGTTTGCCCAACTGCGCATGCTTACGGATCGTTATACGCATGCGCGAACCAGTCAGTGCGGTCGAAATTCATGTGCTCGCAAAATAGCGAATGCCTGATAATTTGAGTGACAAAATGAGGCGTATGTGGGTGGTAACAGGGGAAGGTGCTTGAAAACAGGAGTGGAGATCAGAACGCAGGCGTGCTTAAAGGTCAAAACGGGCGTTTTAAGGGTGTGCATAATTAATACAGCAGCGTCATTGACCACGTCACTGGGTTATTTTATAGCCAGAACTGCTCGCAAGATTGTGGTAGCAAAAACCAACCACAAGAATAGCGAGCAGTTCATACGCTGGTTGATGTACTCGATTAATCTAATAAATAGCGGACATGACGTAGGATGCGAGCGGCCAGGGGGCGTTTTTATCCAAAATACGACCGCAAGTTTTGTTCGCTCGTTCAGACCTAGAGGCATGAACAGACCACAAAGAGCGAACGGTTCATTTGAATAGCCAACCCTATTTTCTGGACGAGCGAGCGCTAATTGCGTCCGGCTCTGAATCAGGCCCTATGTCTTCTGATGCATATTTCCTGACCCCGGCAAGATTAAAAACACCGGCCATCCTGCATAATCTGAGTGTTATGGTGCATACACATGTCAGATTTTCTGTCAGATCTGAACGATAATGATTGTAAAAATCGTTCAATCGTTCATATTCAAAAGAAAATCTGACATGTGTGACTGCAATGATGAACGATGCGCATTCCCATTTGTCAGATAATGATATCTGACATCTGATGTGTTTGTAGTCAGATTTGGACGATTCCATTCATTTTAATACTGTCTGCATCGTTCAAATCATTGGTAACATCGTTCAATTGTTCATCTGACATATTTGACCGTGTATGCACCATTATTCAGATTGCTGATGTTTTTGCAGATGATCTGGGAGCAGCAGTGGATAACACAAGCATGCAGGAGGTATCTATTTTCACAAGACGCTTCCTGCAGTATTTGCATATTTACACACATAGCTGTGTCTAAAGATGCAGCTGCTATGTGTACTGCATCCATCTCTGAGTCAGGCCTTCTATTATCTATCTCTGATCAAAACAAAACAAATTTCCAGCTCTATATACTGGTGCACCTTTGTATAATGCCCACATGAACCCTCGGTAAATTGCTTCCCCAGCCATTTACCTCACTGCATGTTACTGATGAGGGCACATCTATATGTAATTTATTTCTTTCCAACTGACACAGATCTCACCAGGGCCATAGCTAGGGTGTTGCGGCCAGTGCCACCCCACAGAGCGCAACTGCCCCGAGGGCGGAACACCTGCTGCCCTCCCAGGGGCATTTTAAGAGAGAAGGGGGACCATTTGCAGTCTCCGTTTGGGTCCCCTCCTCTCTGACGGTGGCTCAGCGTCACTGAGCACTGTAGATTCTGTATTTATGCCAGAATCTACAGCGCATGCGCGGGTCTCTGGGAAAATGGTGCTGGCACCTACTTTCTCAGGGACATCTTTTCTACACATGTGCAGATCATTGGGAAAATGGCCGTAAGCCATTTTCCCAGTGAGTGTTTGCTTACATTCCATATGCACTTTACCTCTGCGGTGGTTTCTCACAATGTGGAACCTCTGAACAAATGTGTCCTCCCTGGGACAATGGCGTCTTCAGTTGGTATTCACTATTCATGTAGGTCACATCATCCGGAAGATGCCTGTTTGTGTGGGAATAATAACAAAGTCATCATCATAGAACAGCGGTTCAACCAGACTTGTGCCTCCTGTGTAACTTCCTTTCACCTACGTCTCTCAGCCACACCATCATCTCACTGCATTGTCTCTTAGCCACACCATCACCTCCCTCCCTGCATCATCTCTCAGCCACACCATAGCCTCCCCCTTGAATTGTCTCTCAGCACATCATCAACACCACCCTGTGTCAACTCTCAGCACACCATCATCTCCCCCTGCGTCATCTCTCAACACACCATCACCCCCCCTGCATCATCTCTCAGTCAAGCAATCAGCTTCCCCCCTGCGTCATCTCTCAGTCAGGCATTCAGCTCCCCCCCGTGTTGTCTCTCAGTCACACGATCAGCTCCCCCCATGCGGGGTCTCTCAGTCATGCATTCAGCTCCCCCCCGTATCGTCTATCAACACACCATCACCCCCCCTGCATCATCTCTCAGTCAAGTGATCAGCTCCCCCCCGTGTCATCTCTCAGTCAGGCAATCAGCTCCCTCCATGTGGGGTCTCTCAGTCACGCAATCAGCTCCCCCCTGCTTTGTCTCTCAGTCAGGCAATCAGCTCCCCCTCTGCGTCGACTCTCAGTCAGGCAATCAGCTCCCTCCTGCTTCATCTCTCAGTCACGTGATCTGCTCCCCCCTGCATCATCTCTCAGTCACGCGATCAGCTCCACCCCTGCATCATCTCTCAGTCAAGCGATCAGCTCCCCCCTGCGTTGTCTCTCAGTCACGCGATCAGCTCTCCCCTGCATCGTCTCTCAGTCACACCATCATCTTCCCCCTGCATTATCTCTCAGCACAGACACACTCACACTGACATATATACACACACACACTGACTGTATATATATATATATATATATATATATATATATACACACACACACACACTGACACATATATACACACACACACTGACATATATATATATATATATATATATATATATTTATATACAGTCAGGTCCATAAATATTGGGACATTGACAGAATTTTCAGATTTTGGCCTCTATTCACCACCACAATGGTTTTGAAATGAAACAAACAAGATGTGCTTTAACTGCAGACTTTCAGATTTAATTTGAGGGTAATTACATCCAAATCGGGTGAACGGTATAGGAATTACAGCGGTTTCAATATGTGCCTCCCACTTTTTAAGGGGCCAAAAGTAATGGGACTATCAACTCAAAAGCATTTCATGGACAGGTGTGGGCTATTCCCTCGTTATTTCATTATCAATTAAGCAGGTAAAAGGTCTGGAGTTGATTCTAGGTGTGACATTTGCATTTGGAATCAGTTGCTGTCAACTCTCAATATGAGATCCAAAGAGCTGTCACTATCAGTGAAGCAAGCCATCATTAGGCTGAAAAATCAAAACAAACCCATCAGAGAGATAGCAAAAACATTAGGTGTGGCCAAATCAACTGTTTGGAACATTCTTAAAAAGAAACAACGCACCGGAGAGCTTAGCAACACCAAAAGACCCGGAAGACCACGGAAAACAACTGTTGTGGATGACAAAAGAATTATTTCCCTGGGGAATGAAAACCCCTTCACAACAGTTGGCCAAATCAAGAACACTCTCTGGGAGGTAGATGTATATGTGTCAAAGTCAACAATCAAGAGAAGACTTCACAAGAGTGAATATAGAGGGTTCACCACAAGATGCAAACCATTGGTGAGCCACAAAAACAGGAAGACCAGATTAGAGTTTGCAAAACAACATCTAAAAAAGCCATTACAGTTCTGGAACAACATCCTATGGACAGATGAGACAAAAATCAACTTGTACCAGAGTGATGGGAAAAGAAGAGTATGGAGATGGAAAGGAACTGCTCATGATCCAAAACTTACCACCTCATCATTGAAGCATGGTGGTGGTAGTGTCATGGCATGGACATGTATGGCTGCCAATAGAACTTGTTCACTTGTATTTATTGATGATGTGACTGCTGACAAAAGCAGCAGAATGAATTCTGAAGTGTTTCGGGCAATATTATATGCGCATATTCAGTCAAATGCTTCAGAACTCATTGGACGGCGCTTCACACTGCAGATGGACAATGACCCGAAGCATACTGCAAAAGCAACCAAAGAGTTTTTAAGGCTAAAAAGAGGAATGTTATGCAATGTCCAAGTCAATCCCCGACCTGAATCCGATTGAGCATGCATTTCACTTGATGAAGACAAAACTGAAGGGAAATTGCCCCAAGAACAAGCAGGAACTGAAGACATTTGCAGTAGAGGCCTGGCAGAGCATCACCAAGGATGAAACCCAGCATCTGGTGATGTCTATGCGTTCCAGACTTCAGGCTGTAATTGCCTGCAAAGGATTTGCAACAAAGTATTAATAAGTGAAAGTTTAGATTTAGGATTGTTTAGTTTGTCCCATTACTTTTGGCCCCTTAAAAAGTGGGAGGCACATATAGAAACCGTTGAAATTCCTACACCGTTCACCTGATTTGATTGTAATTACCCTCAAATACAAAAACAGAAGAAAAAGAGAAGATTTTGTCTATAGTGCGGCGCACATTTTTTTGGATTTTTTGTTTTAAAATCATGTGCTTTATTAGGTGTTCATTAAAAAATAGTTTGTCTAATCCCAAAGGGGAATAGTGTTCTGCGAAATATTGGTTTAATATAATAGAAAAATAGATAGTGTGTACGAAAATAGAAATGTGCAATAAAATATATTTTCTTCGCTGTGTGTCCTCTTTTATTAATCTTTTTTATTTTGTTGGAAAATGTGTTCAATGTAAAAATATGGACCAATTGAAACCTCTCAAAATATATAGATATGGTAGCTCATTATTATCCACCATATCATGTATTGATATTATCAGTATCACCTCATTCACTGGGTGATTCAATATTGATTCTTCAAACCTAATGTATAATATTATTGGTCGGTATTATCATCAATTGATAGCATGTGTATGGTCTGATTCTGTTCAATAGCTATATAGTATCCCAGTCCCTGAATTAATTCTCACATGATACTGTATCTATATTGGAGGTATTGGTACTCCTTATAATGTTTCAAGGAGGTTGTTTTGTAATCCAACCTCTACATAAACATATTAGTAGTGTGGTTATAATCAGTATGAAAAACTATATTGGCAACAGTATCGTTGTTTCAATTCACTATTAACTGTTACAAAACCACCAGTCTGTTATACTCAAAGTGCGGGGTTATTGCGTTTCCAACACCCGCTTATTTAGCATGCAATCTTCATGGAGGTATTGGTACTCCTTCTAATATTATATGGAGATTGTTTAATCATCAAATCTCAAAGTAGTGCAGTATCAAGGTGGCTGACCCTTGATGAAGGTGGTAACACCGAAACAGCTGTCGGGGCTGGGAGCTAGCATTATGCTTGATACTGCACTACTTTGATAAATATTGATATACCATTGAATATCTTGATATGCAGCTTGATGGCTTTTTTTTCAACTTTAAAATAAATAGGTTGATTTTTGCTATAAGGCTGGTGTGCTGGTTTACCTTGACTGTTCCTATGGATGCAGCTAAGTGTTTTTGTATGAAGATTCATTGACCCTGCACCCAATTATTGAACAAATGTGTGCGATTTTACATGAACTGCTACATATATATATATATATATATATATATATACACACTGACACATATTTACACATACACTGACATACACATACAGACACTGACATATATTCAATTTTACACTGACACATATACACACACTGACATATACACATACAGTACATACATACTGTACATACATACTGTCACATATACACATACTGATATATATTCACACTGACACATACACACACACACTGATATATACACACTGACATATACACATACAGTACATACTGTCACATATACACATACTGATATATATTCACACTGACATATACACACACACACTGACATATACACACTGACATATACACATACACACACACTGACATATACACATACAGTACATACTGACACATATATACACACTGACATATACAACACATACACACTGACATATACAAATACACCCACTGACATATATTCCCCCCCCGCACACATGAAAAAGTAACACATACCAACCTCTCTCCCAACCCCCCATTACCCACCTGCTGTGAGCAGAGAATCACTCCTCACCTGGAGTCAGACGGCAGGAAATAGGATAGAGCTCTCAGCAACAAGACTGCCTGTGAGGGGCTGCCCACTTCCACTGCAGCTCCCCCTAGAGGCAGCCCAATTAGCACCAGGCTAGCAGGCAAAGCACACTTGCCTGCTTGTTCAGGACACAATGGTGGCGGGGGAGAGGTGGATGTGCGGGTACGATGCCCTGCCGGTGCACCCTCTGCTGTGCTTGCCACGGCGCCAAGGGCATGAGCCCCGCTTGACCCCCCATAGTTACGCCACTGCCCTGCACCCATTATAGATATGCCTCTGCGCCCTTCTCATTTTCTCTCTAGTCTCCAGTCTCTGCTGGTGCTGGGCAGCTGCTGCTTAAAGCACTATGTGCGGCACCCAGCAGGAGGAAAGTTGACAGTCACAGCCATCCAGCTGCACCCCTACATGTGACAGAGTGTGACTCACTCAGTCTGAGTCTCCAGCACTGCCTCCCAAGTCCCAGCAAGTGCAACTAGGCCTGTATCTATTGTGACATGAGAAACGTCATTTTTATGAATACCCCTAAATTGCTAGAGAGAGAAATAATCACTGTCCAGACAATAATTGTGGTTCCAAAGCACAATAATTCTTATTGCATTCAAAAAGAAAGGTACATGCTTTGATCTAGCACAATTAGCGCAAAGACAATTAAATACAGAAAATAAGATACAGCCCAATACATACGCGTGCGCACTGGTACCAGCATACAGTCATCAGTCCAGAAGCCTGTGGTCATCCAAGGAGAATGGCTTTATGTTGGGATCAGCAAGCAGGCTATATACTTTACAGATCACAGATGACAACAATGTAGACAGACAAACATAATTCCATTGGTTCTTGCTCTTGGTCTTTGTAGTACGCTGTAGTTCATAGGACAGTTCATATGTTGTCACTAGGGGTATGTTCCAATTCTCCAACAATGTCTTGAGATTACATTGTCTTTCTTTAACTGGTTTAAGACACTATATACAGAGTATACATTCTAACCAATAATTTCCTATGATCCATAACCAACGAATGCAAGATGCGACTCCCTCGCTGATAGACTTGAATATCTGGAAATAAACAGGGTGTTAGTGTAGTACCAAACATGCCATGTCTACCATGTTGTATACCTTAAATATCATAAATGCACACTTTATACCATAATGATTGTCTAAACAAACCTTTTCTTAATGCTAGGGAACCTTTTCTATATGTGCTTGCATAAGTAATAGTGAGATATTAACAGGAAATCAGCAGTGTGTGTTGTGTGTCTGAACGCAGCGCAAATGCTACACTGTGTGTATGTGTCGTGTATCATGCAAACATGTGCTGTATGTATTTTATTCGTTAATGTGTGTCTGAATATGTGTCATGGATTAATAATATAAATATATATATATATATATATATATATTAATATACATATATATATAGCTTCATCCAGTAACTGTTTTTTTATATTATATCCGTCTGAAGATAGTTACAAAACTTCATATAAGAAGTCTGATAATTTTAACAAAGGCTTTCCTATGCTTATTTAGAATACAATTGTTAGTTCTTCTTAAACACATCTGCATTGGACACAAGGCAAACAATTGCTAATGATGTTCAAACTTCTGACAATTGTTTCTAGCTCTACATTCAGAACACTTCAATTGTGCATATCAGTGTCTGGGTTACATTTGAATTGCCACAGACATACTGTATCTGTTATGCTGAGCTTCTCAATTTATATGCAAAACATTCACAGTATCTTTGTGTACTTTTAATTACTTTTCTCAGACCTACTCCTGCTTCTCACACACTTGGCTAAACCTTGAATTATATATATATATATATATATATTTATATATATACACATTTGTATGCATCGGTTTGCTTCCTACACAGAGTAGCATCCGATTTTTGTTACGGCTGCAGACACTTGAGACTCCTGGGAGGAGGCAGGCCTACTAGGCACAATAAACTGGGGTGGCTTTAGGAATGACCTTTTCATGAAATCTCGTTAGCAAGGAATAAAAGTAATTAGAATTTATTCACAGGAAAAATATAATAGCAATGTCTCACATAAAGTCTCACCAACACAGAGGTTCACATAAGCAATAATGAGTATCTGAGAAAACCCCCCATATATAGTCTTTAACACAGAAGAGCTAATATGGTAGGGAACCCTGAGTCCAGTATGAGGCTAACACCTCAGGATAATATAGAGGAGCTTCACCAGGGTGGAACCCTGTAGTGATGGAGATCCAGAGCAGAGTGAACCCTGTGATGCAGTGAAAGACAGAGCAGGGTTGAGCCCTGTGATGCTGTGTGGTTGAAGCAGGGTTAAGCCCTGTGATACGGTGAAGTCGGAGCAGGGTTGAGCCCTGTGATGAGATGAGGTCGGAGCAGGGTTGAGCCCTGTGATGTGATGAGATCGGAGCAGGATTGAGCCCTGTGATACAGTGAAGTTGGAGCAAGGTTGAGCCCTGTGATGCGGTGAGGTCAGAGCAGGGTTGAGCCCTGTCATGCGATGAGGTTGAAGCAGGGTTGAGCCCTGTGATGCGATGAGGTTCCGGAACAGGGTTGAGCCCTGAGGTGTAACTAGAATCTGGAGAGGGGTTGAGTCCCACGATGCAATGAAGGTTGAAGCAGGGTTGAGCCCTGTGAAGCGGTGTGGTTCTGTAACAGGGTTGAGCCCTGCGGTGTGACTAGAATCCAGAATGGGGTTGAGCCCACGATGCGGTGATGATAACTGTAACGGTGCAGTTGACAACTGTAAGGAAGATGGGTTCGATGTCCACAGGAGTAAGAGACAACAGGCAATGTAAACAGTGCAGCAAAAGGTGAAACCACAGCAGTGGAGCAGAAAGCAATACTTAGGCAATGGCTATGCTGAGCTCTGTAGTGCGGCTGGTAACTGGCATCAGAAGTTTAGCTGGAACATGAGCGGAGATATAGCAAAGTCCACAGCAACCCACGGGCAGAGAAGGGATATGGCAGGAGTCCAAGAAGGACCTGAAAGTAACGTTGCACAGACACTGAGACACAGTTAGTAACAAGCTTTATACCAGAGGTCTGTGATCCATAGGAAGTTCAAAACATGTGACCCAAATGGAATCAGGTTTGACATAATGAGCAATCTAGGAATCCCACAACCTGACAAAACCTAGGAAACAGATGATCACTTTAACTCTCTATCCCCTGTATGTGAAGAATGCCAGCAAGCAGGATAGCTCCTCTAAAGACCACAAAGGAACTTTGGAAAAAGTAATCTATTTTTATGTACTGAAATAGTCACAGTCCTGACAATTTTACTCTTTATCAGCCCATAAATGACTAGATCATCAGATAATAATTACAAACGATCATGTCCAATTATTTGATTTCGACAGTCCACCATTTGATAGCAAACAATACGCTATCACACTCAGGGCCTGATTCAGACCCGCTCGTGAGTGGTCAATGTTAGGCCACTGTGCATGCAAACACCGGAGCTGGTTCTGAAGTGCACATGCACGAGACCCAACTAGCGATGGGCGCTCCATCACTCCGGGTCTCGTACCTAAAGGGGACGGCTGTCGATTTTGATCGACAGTTTGCACCATTTTGGAGGCATGGCATGGGGGTGGTTTCATAAACGGAGGCATTCCCATGCGAATGCCTGCCATTTGTGAGCCAGAAGCTCTCTGGGGCTTGCGGCCACGAGACCCTACCACAAGGGTCTCATCGCAAGCCCGATGGTTGCGTTGGTCTTGACCATCGCGACCATCATCCTGGCCACTCGCAATAGCTGTGGGTGGTCACCCAAAAAAAAACCACCCTGATTCAGAGCGTCCGGCTCTGAATCAGGGCCTCTGATCTTAACCTTTTGTAGTCATGCATAATAATGTATCATTCAAGGTTATAAATGGTGTGACACAAGTAGGTCACTGAACCATTAAATAATGCATTTCAAGAGGGTAGAACAACCCTTATACGCCATCTGCAGATCTATTGTGATCATTGGTGGGATGTGGGATCTCATTGAACCTATAAAGAGAGTTTGGGGGGATTGAGACTACAATATCTAGGATGTTTGAAAATAACTTAAACAATACATTCATGCATGACCACATAATTTTATATTTCATCATCTGATGGGACACTCTAATTTGGGGTTGTAATACAGTTCTTCCTTGACCTTGGTATCCATAATATCATTGCTTACCACCATCATCTCTGTTTCTCTGTTTGCCCTTGTACATTTTCCACACTTCAAGAAATTCTGAACACACCTGACACATAAGCCAATTACTAGGATGACAATAAGTAAGAGGATCAGGAGCTTGCCTACGCTCAAAACCATTTCCTGGACCTACTCCCCTAGACCGGAGAACCATTTCACTGGGTTCAACCAAGAGAACCACTCTTCTACCTTTTCCTCTACTTCAGCCACTGAAGCATTATGGTTCTTCCGAAATTCCCATTTTAGCTGCAGAATTTTGTCCATTTTCCAGTCTATCACCACCTTGGGGTCACTAGTGTTATTTGTGATGTACGTGCAACACTTCACCAAACTGGGTGGCTAAAGTCATACAGTACCCTCCAGTGTCAGCTGTTAAATAATTTAACACTAGTCTATGTTGCACATGTTCTTTCTTGTAGGCCTGTAACTCCTTACCTGTGTACCTAAACATGTCATCATACATCTCTGTGATATTATCTATCAATTTGGCTAAATCTTGTATATATCTAAAATTTAAAGTACCCCAAGCAATCCTGGTGGGATCCAATGCTACAAAAACTTGAAAGCCAGTTGTTTCACTAATCAACTGTGCACTTTATGTACATCACCAGGTATCATGTTTCTTTTGTCTCAGTGTTCATACTGTGTATGAAGATATGGAGATGGTGTATTCTTATGGATACCAAGCATTTCAGCATGTGTAAGGGTCGTAACCTCTGGAAGTACCCTTCCCAGGTAGCAAAAACCTTCTGAACTCGGAGAGAGCCACATAAAATACACATCATCGGGGAGAATGTAAGGAATAGAATGCATCATACTCATCAAACACATTTCCCTAGCAAATGATCCTATCTCAGGTTCTCCCATCTGACTAACACACGTTTCTGGTTATATAACCCTGGCACAGTACCCTTCTGGTACCCTACCAACCATTTCTTTGGTGTCACTACATGTATACCGACACCAGAAGTGTCTCCCACTTAATCTAATTGTGTGTAAAAGTTCAAAATTTCTAGGTTCATTATCAGCTCTTAGTGAAAAGGTCATCGTCTGGTTATTCCCAGTCACCTCCCAACTTCCTGGTTTGTTGAAGTTTGTGATGTTCAAACACAAAAGTGATCTACCTACTTGGTACTGGTGGAGTTTAAAATGAGGTGGTTTGGACATAAGAAACTTTCTATCCAGCGTCTTCCCTTTTTGCAATTCTAAAACTTCAGAGACATTTAATGGAAATGGCACTAACCCTACATTATGCTGTCCCTGAGGCACGTGAGAGCACACCCAACAGTCAGTCTGGTTTAAAACTTTGCCCACCATGGTATGATAATCCACTAAGTATACCCACCCCAATACTGGTTATACTTAGGCTGGCACTGTTGGATGCATCTCTCATCGACTAGGGACCCACAAAACTCACAAATACAATATTCCTTAGACCAGGGGTTCCCATCCACGGTCCTCAAGGCACACTAACAGTCCAGGTTTTAGGGATAGCCATACTTGAGCACAAGTGACTTAATTAGTACCTCAGTTATTTTGATTAAACCACCTGTGCACATTCATGGAAATCACTAAAACCAGGACCGTTAGTGTGCCTTGAGGACCAAGGTTGGGAATCACTGCCTTAGACGATAACCCTTCACACTGTCTCTGAGTTTCCAGGCTAACATATCTCTTAGCAATTACTGTACTGAGTTTGGTCAGATACCGCCCTTGTGAATGTATGGCTCCTTCTCCTGACTCCCCTCCATCAATATCACCATCGACCTCTCCCTCCACCATCATTTGCCCACTGTTACAGAAACAGGACATCCCGAACCAAACAAGGATGATGAGAATTCCGGAAGAAAATAGGAATGCATACCCAGCCCGCCATTCCATTGCTGGAATAGTGGACTGCACATTTCTCCAGCTCAGGTATCTCACTGCAGTATTTAACTCTCCCGGAACAAGCTTGCAATTGACAGGTCTACATTATCTGCCTCGACTCCGCCTTGTATCTCCACCGGTTGATTGGCTTTTCTGCAGTGAGTGGAAAGGACCCAGGTATCTCTCTCTGCCACTTTCAAGGATGTTGTACTTGTCAGCAACACTTAATACGGACCTTCCCAGCGATCTTTCAGACAACCTGACCGTAAGAAATTTCTGATCATAACAAATTCTCCAGGTTCAACATCATGACAACAATTTCAATTTCTGCTGCTTCTGTTTCAACTGTTTACTCATTGTTATAAGATACTTTACAGTAACCTCGTTGTTACTCTTCAAGTCTTCCTGTGGACTTACAATTTGATGAGGTTGTCTCCCGAACGGTATCTCAAAGGGGGACAAATTAAGAGGTGGTCTAGGAGTAGTCCTTATGCTATGAAGGACTAGCGGTAAGGCTTCTGGTCAACCTAATCCAGTTTCAGCCATGATCTTACTCAGTTTGTTCTTAATAGTACCATTTACCCTCTCCACCTTGGCACTGGCTTGCGGTCGATTTGGGGGTGTGAAGTCTACTATTAATACCCATCAACTTACACATGTTCTGGAAGACATCACAAACAATCTTTTTAGCAGTAAACACAGAAGTATTAGTGGCAGCTGGATATGCCTCTACCCAATTAGAAAACACATCAGTACAAACTAATACATACTTGAGATTCATGCAGAGTGGTAATTGGATGAAATCAATTTGTATTACCTGAAAATGTCCGTCTGTTGGAGGGATGTGAGATGGCTCGGTTGGTATTGTTTTTTCCAACATTTTTCCTCAAGCAGGTCAGACAGGACATTGCCCTCTTTTCTGCTCGAGAAGAAAAACCTGGTGCACACCAGTACACCCTCACCAACTTGCACATACCTTGTTTACCCAGATGAGTCAGGCCATGCGCTGCCTCAGCCAAGCTTGGGTAGTATGCCTTGGTAGCAACTGGATTACCTTGTCCATCTCTCCAGAGTCCAGAGGACTCTTGCCCACATCCCTTGGATCTCCAGACTGCCTTTTCCTGAATGGAACACAAATTTTGCATCTCATTTAATTTCTGCATAACAATAGTTTGAAATATCTTCATTTGATCAATTTGTGTATTCATTCTTAACCCTGCTGCCCATTTGGCAGCTTCATCTGCTCTATTATTGCCCAGTGACTGCTGCTGTCATAAAATTTCTAAGATGCCATAGAGCTCCAAAATCATGTACGACCCCAAAGGCGTACCTAGAATCAGTGTATATGTTTGCAAATTTGCTTTCTGCCAACTCACACACTCTTCTTAGTGCCACTAGCTCTGCCACTTGGGCCAAGTGAGGTGGACCAAGGGGTTCGGCTTCTATAATGTCCTCGTCATTTACAACAGCATAAACTGTACATAACTCTCCAGTGTCAGTTTGTCTATGACAAATCCCATCCGTGTAAAATGTCAACTCTGCAGTTACTACTGGTATGTCATGTCAGGCCTAGCTGTAAACTTTTGATTAAAATAATCCATACAGTCATGTCTATCAGCATCCCTGCAAAACTCACCTTCCACCAGAGACAGCGACTCACCTTCCACCCTTTGTGCATCCCGAGGCACATATGGTAGGTACGTTGCTGGATTTAACATATTGTACCACTTTATGGTGATATTTGTAGGTGCTATCAGGGCTAGTTCCCATTTCGTGAACCTAGCTGAGGAAACTTGTCTGGTTTGGGCTGAATTTAACAAAGCATATACTGCATGGGGTGTATAGACAGTCGTATCATGCCCTAACACTACGTCCTCGCTCTTATTTATCAGAAGAGCGGTTGCAGCAACACTTCTTAAACACGTTGGGAGTGATCTTGCCACAGCGTCCAATTGGGCACTGTAGTATGCTACTGGTCTACAGGCATCACCATGTTTTTGTGTGCGGACACCTGCTGCGCAACTATCAGCTTCCGTACAATATAACTCAAAAGGTTTTTTTGTAATCAGGTATTCCCAATGCAGGTGCTCTTGTCAGACAATTCTTAAGGTTAAGGAAAGCCTGCTCTGTTTCCTCAGTGTGTATGACATGATCTGGTTTTGAGGAAGAAACTAAGTCCTGCAATGGTAAAGCCAAATAGAAAAACCTGGGATCCACATTCTGCAGTATCCACACATTCCCAAGAAGGTACAGATTTGCTGTTGATTTTGTGGCAGTGTCATGGTGTGTATGGCCTGGATTCAGTCAGTTGTCAGATGTCATAGCCCCTGGGTTGAGCAGTGTCCCAAGTATTTAACCTTGGTCTGGCATGGCTGTAATGTGTCCTTTGCAACCTTGTGCCCTGTTTGTGAGAGAAGCAACAAAAGTTTAGTATCATTTAAACATGACATAAACAAATTAGAGCACAACAACAAATTGTCTACATATTTTATTAGAACAGATCCATTGGCAGGTTTAAAAGATTGTAAACAGTCATGTAAGGCCTGGGAGAAGATACTGGGGCTGTCTATGAAGCCCTGGGGCAACCGTGTCCATGTGTATTGTACCCCCTTGTATGTGAATGCGAATAAATACTGACAGTCAGGATGAAGAGGGACAGAGAAGAAGGCAGAACAAAGGTCAATAACTGTAAAATGGGTTGCATTTGGTGGGATCTGCAAGAGAATAACAGCTGGATTTGGCACTACAGGGAATTGGCTCTCAACTACCTTATTAACTCCTCTAAGGTCCTGTACTAGCCTATAACCCCTCCCACCACTCTTCTTCACAGGAAAGATGGGACTGTTGGCTACACTAGCTGTACGGACTAAAATCCCTTGCTGGAGCAATCCCTCAATTATGGCATACACCCCTAGCTCCATCTCTGGTTTTAAAGGGTCCTGAGGGATTTTTGGAGCCTGTCTTCCCACCTTTAAATTGTTCATTACACGAGCTACATTTGCCATTAATCCAGTGTCCTATCCATCTTTGGTCCAAAGGGAACCCAGTATTTGAGATAACATCTCCTTTACCTGTGATGGACTTTACTCTAGGATGGTAGAGTGAAGCATTAACCTTTGTGGAGTGTCCAATGTATCCCTTACCTCGTGCGCAACTCTCTCTGGGATATCTAAAAATATACCATCAGGGGTACAATAAATGACACATCCCATTTTACACAACAAATCCCTTCCCAGTAGGTTAGTAGGAGCCGCCGCTGCCAGGAGAAAGGAATGCCTGGTATGGAATGGCCCAATAGTAACCTCTGCAGATTCAGTTAAAGGATAATGTTGCACTTTACCCATTACATCCATTGCTGGTACTGTCTTGCAGGTCACCTGTAAATTGGATGGAGATTTTAACACTGATCTGGTCACCCCTGTGTCTGCAATAAAAGTATGTTTAGTACCAGCTACATCAACCGTCATTACAGGTTCTTCCCTAGTACTCCCAGTTAACCTGACTGGCTGTAGACTATAGGTGTGACCTGACCCCTAGAGCTGACTGTCCTGATCCAATAAAGCACTTACTGCCACTATGCGAGCAGGTGATTGCTGGAAGTTTCCTGCATTCTTGGGATGTATTGGAGCTCCCTGGTTAGGTGGTCCCTGTTTTCTTGCTTTACAGTCCCTAATTAAGTGTCCCTTCTGGTTGCAGTTATAACACCTTTGTGGTGGGTATGGTTTAATAGGTTGTTGATGTGTGGGTTGGGAAGTGTGGAAAGGTAATGGCTGAGGATGTGGATATGGGGGTTGTGGCTGTGTGTGGAATGTGTTCTGAGGCAAGGTATGTTGATACGTGTTTTGTTGCCGAGTGTGATATGTGTGGTATGGCTGTGTAATTTGTGACTGCGCGAGATGATATGTATTGAGAACTTGTAGCTGCGCAGGTGAGTAGGTGTCTGGTGGCTGTGGATGCATTGTTTGCAAGAGCTTGAATGTTAACAGCCATTAGCTTCTCTCTCTGTGTTTCATGCTTCTTGAGGATGTTTTTGTCATGTTCAATAGCAGTCTCCCTGAGAGTGTCTACCGTAATTCCCCTCCACCTATCCTGGGGGGTCTGAACCCTGGTCTTTAGATTGTCTTTAAGACCATCCATAAGTACCGTGATGACCATTTCCCTGTTGTGCATGCTATCTTTTATGTCCTCTATCCCAGTGTACTGGGTAATAGTCTGCAGCACTCTGGTGAAATTATCTTCTGCAGACTCACTCTCCTTCTGCTTAATTGTAAAAATTTGACTCCAGTTAACTACTACTGGAAAATATATGGCCAATTAGGTGATTTTGCAGGTTATGTTGTCCTGATTACTTTCGTCAGTGAAGGGACTATCTCCATCCAATACACAAGCCGTGATAAACTTTTTCACGTCGGTATTGTGTGGAAGAAATGCCCGTAATACCACTCGCCAATCTTTGTTGGTTGGCTCATGAGCATTACCTAAATCTTTTAGAAATCTCTGACATTTTGCTAACTCTTTTCTAGGGTCATGGAAATCTGTCATTATGGAATGTATAAAAAGAGAGGAGGTTTTAACCCCCTATTGATCCTCAGCACACCGAATCATACTAGCAACAATACATGAACACTATATGGTAATAGAATTTCAGAGATATTGGTTGCATGCATTTGCAAATACATGGGAAGCTGCTAGGCCTCATCAAGGCTTCTCTGTCACTAGCAGTCCCTAATACTAACGGGTTCACATCCGGGGCACAGAGCACCCCAAAAAACGTCCAGCCCAGGACCCCCCCAGGGCATCACACGAAAATGGAAAAAGTGCAGTGTAAAGTATAGATATGTGCGAGTAATAATAAGTGATGACCAGGGCATGCTGGTTCTAGTAGTGCTAGTTGGAGTTCCCAGGGGTGACTCCCAGGTAAGCTGGCTCTGTTTGGATGCATTTATGTACTGTATGTGCCTTTATCATGAGGCCTTACATTTGCCAAAATACATATGTGCCTTTATTATGAGGCTTTAATTGGCATATATTACATTTGGGGTGAGCATTTGGGCACGGGGCCCCCGGGGCCACTCTGGCTGGGCCTCCTCAGGACATCACCACTTAATACACATCGTTACTTTTCACAACACCTTATATGTTTGTTTTTTATTCATGTAATTTTGTACATATATTTTAATCTCTTTCATCACTTATTAATTACTCGCACATATCTATACTTTACACTGCACTGTCACTCTTTCTCCATTTTCGTGTGATGCCCTGGGGGGGTCCTGGGCTGGACGTTTTTTGGGGTGCTCTGTGCCCCAGACGTGAACCCGTTAGTATTAGGGACTGCTAGTGACAGAGAAGCCTTGACGAGGCCTAGTAGCTTCCCATTGATTTGCAAATGCATGCAACCAATATCTCTATTACCATATAGTGTTCATGTATTGTTACTAGTATGATTCGGTGTGCTGAGGAACAATAGGGGGTTAAAACCTCCTCTATTTTTTCTACTTGGTATGACCCCTCCCTTTCATGCACCTGAAATAAGTACTACCAGATTGATTGAGCAGCTACCATTTTTTTGTTTATCATTATGGAATGTATCTCAACTCTCATTCATGGACAATGCATTGCTACCTCCCTTGTAGGCACCACACCACCTGCGTTCGTTTCCCATTGGGAACTGTCATTGACCGGACTGGATGCATGCCTACCACACTGTTACCTCTGGCCTTGGTACTTGGGGGGGTTCAGTCTATTACTGCAATGTATAATAGTATTTCCACCAGCTTCCGCTATGGCTTCTGCAGGTGGTAGCACTTCTGCTACTACCACTGGTGAGGCCACTTTCTTTACCTGCTGTGGAGGAACATTTAACATTTGAACTGCATGAGAAATGGCTGACATTACAACAGGTTCATCATCTGCTTCATAAACATTTTCCTTATAATTACTCAGGAGAGGGTACAAGTTACTTGTTCCGTTTTTATAATTTTTGGTGTGGGCTGTACGTTTACCTTCCACCTCGTAGGGCGGTGGAGGTGCGCCTGTGCTACTAACTGTACTTTCGGCAGTGCTATCTTCCCGTGCATACGCGCTCCCTTATTTTTGCGCCCATGATGCTATTTAGCATTGCATGCACACTCCCTTGCATCATGAGCGCAACACTATTTTGCGCTGCGTGCACACCACTAAGCCACATGTACCCCTCATGCTGCCACAGCTTCAAGCAATCATTAGATTTTACTATTTTCTTCAGAGATTTCACCACACAGATGCTATCTCTAACATTGTTCAATATTTCCACATCAAAACTGCCAATCTTCGGGAAAAGGTTTCACACACTTCCTCGTCATCTTAACCCATACATCACAGTGTGTAGTTGCATACGCACCGTACTTTGTATGCATTATATGCTGTGCCGAACCTGTCGGCCCTTGCAAAAGCAGCGCATCATCTAACATTTCCACTGTTTGTTTAGCACCCATCTGGGTCAAAACTCTGAACTTTTCAATAGAGATTTAAACCGGTGGACGAATTCACAGGCTGCGTCCACTCACCTTCACCCGCTGTGTACAACCAACTCACTAATCATTACAGTCAACCTACAAAATGAGCAGCAGAATGCCGCCTATACAATATCCTGCCTTCCGGATAGGGACCACACAGTACCCCTAACCAATAGGAACACACAGTACCCCTAACCAAATCCCTTTTCGAGTACTTTCCACTGCTAGAATTTAACAGTTCCAATAACCCTTACCATTTTCAGTGATTTCCTCCACCACAACTCAGTTCACAATCACGGTCTGTCCCAACCGTGCGGTTCAATCGCAATGCCCAAAGAACCTAATTGATCAATGGATTTAGCGATCACGCTGAAAGACGATTTTAACTCTAGGGAACACACAGTACCCCTAGTAATAGGGAACACACAGTACCCCTATTCTGCAATACACCTGCTATGTGTTCCCTAGGAAACACACAGTAACCTAGCTCTAGGGAACACAGTACCCCTAGTAATAGGGAACACACAGTACCCCTATTCTCATCACAAATATATGTCTATATTATGCACCTTTTCTGCGCATAAAAGAAATTAAACTTTTTCTCAGATATGGCATTATGATTAAGAGACTCAAAACAATGTAATCACGCTATCAATACAACAATGCAATCTTAAACAATTTGTTTGAACACATGGCAGCAATACCGGAAACACATATACGCTATTGTGTTAATCTGTTAATCACACTTTAGCGTCGGGACAGATTATGAAAGAAACAGACTTTTTTCTCCCGCTCCCAGGTTCTAGTCTGCGCTCCTTGAAATCACACACAACAGTTCTCGGTTTCACAACACCAGATGGTGCAGGTTTCGAACACGGTGCATTATTTCCTGCAATATGGCGCCTTTCAACCTTTTGTTGAGAGACCGAGGTCTGTGCTATCTAGCGAATTTTCGGTAGCGTGACCTCCAATTACTATGAGCCCCCAACTATGAATACCCCTAAATTTCTAGAGAGAAATCATCGCTGTCCAGACAATAATTGTGGTTCTAAAGCACAAAAAATTCTTATTACATTCAAAAAGAAAGGTACACGCTTTGATCTAGCACAATTAGCGCAAAAACAATTAAGTACAGAAAATAAGATACAGCCCAATACATAAGCGTGCGCACTGGTACCAGCATACAGTCATCAGTCCAGAAGCCTGTGGTCATCCAAGGAGAATGGATGTATGTTGGGATCAGCAAGCAGGCTATACACTTTACAGATCACAGATAACAACAATGTAGACAGACAAACATAGGGGGTAATTCAGACCTGCTCGCGAGCAAAGGACGCTCGCAAATGGGTCGATGTTGCCCCACTGCGCATGCGCACGATGGAGGAAGCTCCATCATGGGCATGCGCGAGACCCGGATAGCGCTCTCCGTCGCTCCGGGTCTCGCACCAAAGGGGGCGTGCTGTCGATGTTGATTGACAGCACGCACCCTTTGGTGGGCGTGCCGGGGGCGTGGCTGCCAGACGGAGGCATTCCCATGGGAACGCCTACCGTCTGAAGCTGGCCCCACTGACATCAGTAATGATGTCAGTGGGAGTGATTTTGGCTCTGATAAAGCCAAAATCACTCCAGGGCTTGCGGCAGTGAGATCCTAACACAGGGTCTCGTCGCAAGCCCGATGGTCGCGATGGTCAAAGACCATCGCGACCATCTTTTTGGCCGCTTGCATATGCTGTGGATGGTCACCAGCAGCTATGCCAACGGCCAGGAGGCTGCTCCATTTTCAGGTAGGCGGGCACTGATTCAGAGCGAGCGCTCTGGTCAGAGCTTTCAGCTCTGAATCAGGCCCATAATTCCATTGGTTCTTGCTCTTGGTCTTTGTAGTACGCTGTAGTTCATAGGACAGTTCATATGTTGTCACTAGGAGTATGTCCCAATTCTCCAACAATGTCTTGAGATTACATTGTCTTTCTTTAACTGGTTTAAGACACTACATACAGAGTATACATTCTAACCAATAATTTACTATGATCCATAACCAATGAATGCAAGATGCGACTCCCTCACTGATAGACTCAAATATCTGTAAATAAACAGGGTGTTAGTATAGTACCAAACATGCCATGTCTATCATGTTGTATACCTAAATATCATATATGCACACTTTATACCATAATGATTGTTTAACAAAACCTTTTCTTAGTGCTAGGGAACCTTTTCTATATGTGCTTGCATAAGCAATAGTGAGATAATTATAGGAATTCAGCAGTGTGTGTTGTGCGTCTGAATGCAGCGCAAACGCTGCGCTGCATGCATGTGTCGTGTGTCATGTAAACATGTGTCATATGTATTTTATTCGTTAACGTGTGTCTGAATATGTGTCATGTATTAAAATATATATATATATATATATATATTAGGGATGTGCGCCGGACCATTTTTGCCGGATTTGGATTTGGATTTGGTTCTAATTCGTCGTCCGGCTTTGGATTTGGATTTGGATTTGCCAAACTGCGGTGACTGGCTTTGGATTTGGATTTGGATTTGGATTTTTTTACAAAAATTGACAAAAAAAGCTAAAATCACATAAATTGGTCTTTTTTTTCTTCCTAGAGTATTATTACCCTCAATAACATTAATTTCCAGTCAATTTAGACCATATAACAGCTCATAATATTGTTTTCAACATTATTGGCCAAAGGTTGCAGTGAGCTGACTGGTTCCTAAGCGATAGAGCAGCGGCACAACGACACAGACACCACAGTATAAAGCACATCTATGACACATTGCCACACAGCAGTGGCAGAAATGAAAAGTAGTGCACCCACCCAGTGGGGTACGGCCAGCAGAGTCACAGTACTTGTTTACATAGTGGGCTACGGCCCAAGGAGTCACAGTGCACAATCTTATTCACATTACACCGCACGTAGGGCCTGATTCACATTACACCATTAAGTAGTGTCTCTTATTTATGTTACGACACACAGTTGTGCCCCTTTTGCACAATGCCCACAGTAGTGACCCTTTTACACAATGCCCACAGTAGTTCCCCTTTTACACAATGCCCACAGTAGCGGTGTTCTTTACACAATGCCCCCAGCAGTGGTGCCCCCTATGCAGTCCCCTTAGTAGTAGGGTCCCCTATGCAGTGCCCCCAGTAGAATGCCCCCCATTAGCAGGCCCCCCCAGTAGTATGCCCCCCATTAGCATGCCAGCCAGTAGTATGCCCCCCTTTAGCAGGCCCCCCCAGTAGTATGCCCCCCATTAGCAGCCCCCCCCAGTAGTATGGCCCCCCCAGTAGCATGGCCCACCCAGTAGTATGCCCCCCCCAGTAGTAGGCTGCCCCCAGTAGCAGGCCCCCCTCAGTAGTAGGCTGCCCCAGTAGTAGCCCCCCCTGTAGTATGGCCCCCCCTGTAGTATGGCCCCCCCTGTAGTAGTAAGCCCCCCCAGTAGTAGTAAGCCCCCCCAGTAGTAGTAAGCCCCCCCCAGTAGTATGGCCCCCCCAGTAGCAGGCCCCTCAGTAGTATGGCCCCCCCAGTAGCAGACCCCCCCAGTAGCAAACCCCCCCAGTAGTATAGCCCCCCCAGTAGTATAGCCCCCCCCCAGTAGCAGGCCCCTCAGTAGTATGGATGCCCAGCGCCCAGTAGCAGACCCCCCCAGTAGTATAGCCCCCCCCACAGTAGCAGGCCCCTCAATAGTATGGACCCCCAGTAGCAGACCCCCCCAGTAGTATAGCCCCCCCAGTAGCAGACCCCCCCAGTAGTATAGCCCCCCCCAGTAGCGCCCCCGGATCTTTGACAAGTAAAAAAAAAAAAAAAAAAAAAACTTACCTGATTCCCCTCTCCCGCGCCGTCCGCTCTGCTGTCACATGCTGCGGAGGGAGCCGGAAGACGGAGCTCATGTGTGAGCTCCAGCCGGCTCCCTCCGTACAGCAGCCAATGAGAGTCTGTGTGACTCTCATTGGCTGCTGTGACAAACACACAGCTGCCGCTGGTGGCTGTGTGTCTGTGTCTGTGTAGGGCAGAGCGCTCTGCCCTACACGCGAGGAGACCTGATGTCGGATTCTCTAGTGAGAATCCGACATCAGGAGGCCGCCGTTCGGCCCCGAACGGGGATCCGAGTCAGGCGGTGAACACCCGAACAGGGTTCGGGTGGACTCGGATCCCCAATGTTCGGAGCGGTTCTGATTCCACAGAATCCGAACCGCTCATCTCTAATATATATATATATAAGTAGAAAAATAATCGGCGGCACTTGGGGTCTGAAAATAAGGGTTTAATGTACACCCAATACACCAATGTTTCGGGGTCGCACGCCCCTTTGTCAAGGTTACCAGCACAATACCAACAAATCAGCTTCTAACTGGCATTTTACAGATTGTGCTTGAAAAATGACAGTTAGAAGCTCATTGGTTAGTACTTTATTTCTCACCACTTTATCTCTTTACATGATTTGATAAATCTTCCCCAATACGAGACGCAAAAACTTTTTGTGGTCAAGTTGGTGGCTCAAATTGCACATGTTCAGCATCTCCTATGTATGCAACAGCTAGAGAAATAACTTTTCTAAGAATCACACTGATTATGAGTGAACATAGCACACCAATGGGAAAAATTATGACATAAGAGTTAATTATAAAATATCCAAATATACTGACACCTATACATATCAATCTAATAATTTTTGTATTAATAGAATGTTGGAGGGTTAATTTAACACTAATGCAAAAATTTACATCTAAGACAACCCCTTTTCCAATTCTGCAAGGAGAAAAAGCATTTTGAAGTCCCTTTTAAAAAATAGTTATGGTGTTCTTAAGCTTCCCATTTGTGCAAGTCCATCCCCCGAAAAAATAGATTTAAAAAACCCCAAAACATTTCACTTCTAGCCTCTAGGGGCTATAGAGCGTGATATTGTTTTAAAAATTACCAGGTACTGAAGACTCTCCAAAATGATGTATTTCACCTTACAGCGATTTTATGGATATACTTTCTGTGTCTCCCCTTGGTGGCAAAAGGAGGAACTGGATCAACATCACTTTGCCTGTATCCCAATAGTTCTTTGCTAAATTTCTGATAACCTTTTTTATATTGTGAATGTTATTAAAACTATAAAATAAATATAAAACATTTATTTTATTATGTATATCTTATTTCAAGAATGAGTTTTTGCACTTGAGCAAGTGTATTACAGTAATATTCAAATAAGTTATAATAAAATTACTTTCTAGTACGATGTTAGCCACGGATTCCCAGGAGAGCAGGCCATCCTCCCAGGGGATCTAGATTAACCCCTCCCCTGCATGCACCTGTGATGGATCAATAAATTGATTTGAGCAACTACCATTCTGTGTATCACTGTTCTGGGAGGCATGGATGGGATCAGTATTTGGTGGATATACTGACCCTTTTAATGTCATATTGGAAGTTCTTGGGGTGCCAGCAAGGGAACCGATGTTCAATTAAGAAATACATAAATGTATGACGTATAGTAGGTGCTATGTAGCATAGAGCCACCAGAGCAGAGATGCCTTGCCATGGCTGGTGGCTTACAATATGTTTGCAAATGTATGTAACTGATCTTTGCATTATCGTGTAAGATGTATGACTCTTTTGCTAGTCTGTTGCATTGTGCTGGGGGAATTTGTTTCTTTTTATAGTTTATATTAACCTCTCCATTCCATGAACCTGTGATGGACCAATTTGAGCCACTACCATTGTGTGTATAACCTTCCCATTTCCCACCTACTTCTAGTGAAATGGTGAAATGAAGCATGATAATGAGATCCTCAGTATCTTACGTCATCATGGCCCCTCCTCTCTACATGATGCCATAATTCACCATAGGAGCAGGGTCACAATGAGGCAATTTCCCAGCCCCCACAATAATAAACTGCAAGAAGTCAGTAAGTACTTTATGTCCAAAGGCACTTACCAATAAAGCCTGCAGATTGTTTATAATGTATGTACCAAAACTGTGTGGTACCGTTATTAAAGTGGCTCTGCTTCTGAAAAAATAACCTTATCCTCCTGGAAGTAAAACAGTCCCATGTTGATAGCACTGGGGACTTCCCAACACTTTTGGATGGTGGGTGTTGGGGTAATAAAGTAAAAATTATTGCAAATGATAGATTCATTAATGACACTACCAGTCACAGCAAGCTCTGGCCAGTGCCAGATTAAGGCCTGTGGGGGACCCGGGGCAACAAACTTGTGGGGGCCCTATCAATCAAATTATTAAAGTGATATATTGATGAGTTGCGTTTCAGGCAACTTAATACCATTTCTCAAGCTTGAGAGATATGAAGTATCATTTGTTTGCAAGTATATCTACCACTGCATAAATTGGCACCCAATTTAACTTACAGTTTTTGGGGAATTTGTGCCCAATTCCAATCTGAATATGTGTATATATATATATATATATATATATATACATATATATATATATATATATATATTTACAGTCAGTAGTGGATGGCACTAAAAGCACAGGCTAAGCTGTTTGCCTATGTTTTTACCCCGCTGAGTGCTGTCCACTACTGACTGCATATTATGATTTAAGGTTTGACTGCCGGGTATACTGTTGGAAGGTGGTGTGGAGTGCCGATCAAACAACATGCTCCAAATATATATACATACTGTATATATATATATATGACCAAAGGTGCGGCACTCAGCTCCATAGATAAGTCATACACAAAGTAGTTTCTTTCAACGTTTAAGTGTTCAGGACACTATCATCAGGATACAGAGATATAAAAACATGCCTTACCTTAAATACTAACATCATCCGAGTGCACACATCGTGCCGAGACCAGGACCACACACCCACCCGCCTGAGACTGATGACGTCATCATGCACTGACACAGCCACTCACAGTGCTGACAGCGTGTGAACTATCACCAAGGAAACTTTACAATAACAAGAATACAATAACGCATAGAAGCAGACAAAAAAATTTGCACAAGATTTAAGATGCAATACTTAGGAATCAAATACAGAAAAACATATAGACTCATTTAAACCGCTAGGGGCTATAACATCTAAACGATGAATCCAGCGGGTTTCACAATGTAATAGCATTAGATCTCGATTACCATCCCTCATAGGTAAAGGAACATGATCTATTATTCTATACTTTAATCAAGCCAAATTGTGTTAAGCTTCCACAAAATGGCAGGTGACCGGTTGATCTCTAGTTCCATTAAGGAGTGCTGCCCTAATAGAAGAATGATGAATAGCCATGCATTCTTTAAATTTACGCTGGGTCTTGCCAATGTAGGAAAGTCCACAGGGACAAGTTATCTGATAAACCACATAAGTACTATTACAGATAAGTTGGAACCGAATAGTATATTTCTTCCCAGAATGGGGGCTGCAAAATGTGTCTCCCTGAAGTAAATACAGACAGGTAACACATCCACAATGGAAACATCCAAATTTCTTGTTAACCTGAACATATGCAGAAAAATTATCCTGCTTCTTTTTACAGGTAATATCAGATTTCACAAGGAAATAACGAAGATTCCTGCCACATGAGTAGCATGGCATCAATCTGGTAGAAGATAAACCTAAAGAAACATCAGATGCAACAATGGGCCACTGCTGTTTAACCACATTCTTAATAACTGGTGACATCACATTATATCAGTTTACCCATGGTAGTACAGGGTCAGAATTATTGACCCTCTTTTTTAATAGTACATCACGTTTAGGGTTCATTACTTTGTTCTTAGTCTGAACCAACAGATCTCTAGGGTACCCACAGGTAACAAATTTATCAATAAGTAAATCAATTTGGCTATTAGCCATATCATAATCCAAATTGATCCTTCTTATTCTGATCATTTGGGAATAAGACAATCCCTTCTTTAAGTTATATGGATGAAAACTCTGTGCGCAAATAGGGTATTGCGATCAGTCTCCTTGTAATGTAGACTCATGCCCTCTCTTTTGATCAGAACATCAAGGAAATTAATTTGGGTCTGGCTAAGCCTAATCGTCAATTTGACAGGGCAGTCACTGGCATTATGTACTTCCATGAGTTTAATAAATGCCGTGTCAGTATCACTCCAAATAATAAAGATATTGTCTATGTATCTATGTCTATGTCTATGTGTCTAGTATATAGTATAATACTAGACGATATCTCAGGATCATTGAAAAAAATTATTTGCACAACATCGAACATATATGCAATAGCATAGCTCGGAGCCACAGCAGAACCCATAGCACATCCATTGATTTGGATGTAGAATACAGCATCAATAAAGAAAAAAATTCTTAGTTAGAATAAATTCTAATAATTGAAAATAAAAGTATCATGGTGTGTGGGGCAGAAAAAAACAACCCATATTAAGCGATGTTACAAGACACCCACTTATAGAATACTTGTATTAATAAATAATAATCGATAACGATTAGGATACGTTATTCCAACCATGTATTCATGAACATCCCCGCTATCTACTAGATTTGTCTACTCTACTTAGGAAGTTGGATAAGTTACCGTTACTTCAAAATTAGATTTGGCTGTGTAGCATTGATGTGTGTAGTTTGTACATTATTATCCCACATGATATGGGTTTGGCTGCCATCAAGAGATTTTTGTTCCAACACCCAATGTAGACTGGTCCGGATCTCCATCTTGTTGTGGATTTATTACAACTTATTTTGACCAAAAAAGGTTTCTTTATGATGACAAGTTTTATTTACATTTATTGGTTTGTGAGTTGGGGTTGAATGTGGCTCCATCGTATGCCAACATTATTATGTTTTATGTTGAAAATTAGATCTTCGTTTCTAAACCCGAAATTTCTAACAGAGTGATATTTTTTGTGATAGCAAAGTTAGTGTCTATTTGATAGTTTCAACTCAATTTTCTACATATGTTGCGCTAACTGCAGTACAGTGAAAAAGTATAAATGGTTTAATAATATCAGATAGTTATTAAAAATTGACAATAATGAAATGTCTTGACGCAATACAATAAAAGGTTAAAGTTAAAAAATATCTATACACATATGTACAATCCTATGCGAGATAAATCAAAACAGTGTCAAGATAGCAACCATATGAATAGTCTGATGGATAGAAAAAGGGGGGTTCGATAGTTCCGTTTTGGTTTGAATGTGTTAGGTAGGTAGTGTCTTATTCTCAATGGCCTCTTAATCACAGCTCATCAGCTGGAAGTGTAAATCGTTGAGAAAAATGGGTGCGTGAACCTCCTACCTCATCTCTTTGTTAAGCATGGTGTCCAAATGTAGATCCCCCAGAGTGTGGTATAATGGTGAGTGGGCCTCCCGTTCTCTTCCTTCTTTTCCGTTCCTCCTTTGGCGCTTGATCGGCAGATGGACTTAACTTTGCCGCTGTGTTGAAGCGCTCCGGTACACTACAGCCCTGACGAAGCCCGCACAGGTATCAGCGGGTGAAACACGTTGGCCACGCCCCCCGTCCAAACGCTCCACTGATTCCGGTTCCAGTATACCTGACGGAGTTCAGCGTGCACGCTGATCACCGGAGCGCTTCAACACAGCGGCAAAGTTAAGTCCATCTGCCGATCAAGCGCCAAAGGAGGAACGGAAAAGAAGGAAGAGAACGGGAGGCCCACTCACCATTATACCACACTCTGGGGGATCTACATTTGGACACCATGCTTAACCACGAGATGAGGTAGGAGGTGCGCACACCCATTTTTCTCAACGATTTACACTTCCAGCTGACGAACTGTGATTAAGAGACCATTGAGAATAAGACACTACCTACCTAACACATTCAAACCAAAACGGAACTATCGAACCCCCCTTTTTCTATCCATCAGACTATTCATATGGTTGCTATCTTGACACTGTTTTGATTTATCTCGCATAGGATTGTGCATATGTGTATAGATATTTTTAACCTTTAACCTTTTATGGTATTGTGTCAAGACATATCATTATTGTCAATTTTTAATAACTATCTGATATTATTAAACCATTTATACTTTTTCACTGTACTGCAGTTAGTTTCAACTCAATTTTCTACATATGTTGCGCTATCAAATAGACACTAACTTTGCTATCACATACCTACACACTGGTGATTAAGGGAAAAACCACCTGTGTCTATAGCAGCAACATCACCCCTATCCCACTCCCCTAACCATCCTAGTCCCAAGTAGTGCACTACACCATCCACAATACCCACGAGTGATATTTTTTACCCGTTATATAGACGGGGATTGGTATGAAATACCGCCGGCCGCCTGGCCGGCGGTTCGATTCCCATCAGCGGCAGCCCGACAGGAGCAGAGTGCGACGCAGTGGAAACCCGACAGCTCTGGAAATCCCGATCGTGGAGAGGTGAGTATTTACTAACCTAACTTAACCCCCCTAACCCTAACCCTCCTTAGGTGTGCCTAACCCTAAATTCCCCCCCAAGTGCCTAACCCTAATCCCCCCTCTAAGTGCCTAACCCTAACCACCCCCTTCCCCGCTGCCTAAACCTAAGTCCCCCGGGGGGGGTGCCTAACCCTAAGTCCCCCCCGGGGGTGCCTAACCCTAACCCTCCCTCCCCCTAGCCTAACCCTAACCCTCCCGGGGGGGTGCCTAACCCTGTCCCCCCCGGGAGCCCTAAACCTAACCCTCCCCCCCGCGGCTGTCCTCTCGCGGCGCCCGGCATCACTACGATCGTGATGCCGGGCGCCGGTCTCCCGGCGTCGGGGAAATGCAGGCGTCTACATCTAGACGCCCGGCATTTCACCCTTGCCGGGATAAGACAGTCGGGACGCCGGCTGCCAGTATATAGGCAGTCGGCTTCCCGATTGCCTCCCTATAGACGATCTTTTGGTATTTTGGAGAGGGCCTAAAGAGTGTCTCATTGATTTAATATCACAACATAATGCCAGCATTAATCCAGTGATAGATGTGTCTATCTCTTTTTGTCATTGTAAGATATTTACATGTCTATATACAAAAGACACTGATAGAAATAATCTTCTGCATAAAACTAGCTTTCATCCCCCTTCCCTAATACGGGGCCTCCCATATTCTCAAATGTTGCTCGTGAGACGCATAACATCGGGCCCCATACTTGCTGAGAGTCAGATGAACTTATTGAAAGAGGTTATTCCTGTAAGGTTTTGGAGGCCACCAAACAGAAGGTGTTGTTGTTGAAGAGGGCAGATGTACTATATGGTCAAAATACAAGGACCAAATCTTTAGTGCTTCCATAGGTTAACCATTTCAAGCATGTTAGTACTAAAATGAATGTGGCTTCCAAGAAATTTTGGCCCATTATTCAGTCGGATAATTATTTGGATCTTGCCAATACTAGAATTATGCCATTTTATACGTGGGGCCATAATATACGGGACATACTGGTAAAGACTGATATTACCCCGGTAGACAGAATGACATTAACACAAGGTATACATAGAAAATTGGGTTGCGTTAGATGCACGTGTGTTAGCTGTCGTTATTTAATAGCTGTAGATTGTTTTTTTTATCCACATTCCGGTAATAAGTATAACATTAGGCATACTTTAACTTGCAACTCCTCTTATGAAGTGTACCAGATCATTTGCTCGTGCGGTCTTTCGTATATTGGTAAGACCAAAAGAGAATGGCCACCCATCGGTCTTCTATCCAGGCAGCCCTTAATATGGGCTCTACTGATCAACCTGTGGCCAGGCATTTTGCCATTGTGCCACATACCATAGCTTCAACACATTACCGCATGATAGATCATTTGCCATTATCTATTAGGGGAGGAAATCATTCACTGAAATTAGTACAGTGTGAGACTAGGTGGATACATCGGTTGGGGACCCTTGCTCCCAAAAGGCTCAACGAACACCATGGGTTGCATTGCCTTGTATAATGTGCAAGATCTAGGTTCTACTTTTAACAGTACTGGTCCTTTATAATAGTCTGTGTTCTCGATTATTATTTATTAATACGAATATTCTATAAGTGGGTGTTGCAATCTGCGTCTTGTAACATTGCTTAATAATGGTTGTTTTTTCTGCCCCACACACCATGATACTTATGTTTTTCCTCTTGTATTTAGTGCCTCAGTATGCATTGTTGTTGCAGCTTTGTATTTTGTTCTATGTATTTCAAGAATGTATTTGTTTTATGCAGGCAGGCTCTCTAACTGCCGTGCTTGGGTTTACAGTGATGTCATCTGTGGTTGCTGGACATGTGACCATCCTGATGACGTCATTGCGGTGTGCCACTGGCCGGATATGCGGCTCTTCCTCTGGCATGGGGTGTGTTGTGACTGGATGATATGGGGTTTAAAGGAAAGACACTGTTTGCTTGTAATTTAGGTCCTGATGAAAATGTATTAAACATTGAAACGTTGACTGCACTGATGCTGATTTGAAGTACTTTTCTGTATGGAGTGCCCACACCTACCATATGTGATTGTTTATTTATAGTTAAGGCACCTAGCTAAGTCACTAATTTGAGGGATTGTCAGATCCCTATATATATATATATATATATATATATATACGGATCCAGTTAACCTGCACTCCCAGTCATGTAATTTAACTGTGTCCGGAGCCCTCAGTCGCCGAACACACATCAAACGAGATATGTGCAGCACTCCTGACTAACTAATTTACCACGATAAAAGGATATAAATTCAACGTTTCAGTGCACTTTATATATACAGCACTGTCTTCAGGAATACATATATACAAAAAAGCATTTACCTTGTATCCCAGATGAACTCACACAGAGTGACAAACAAAGAGTAAATCTTGATCATGATACTCTGCTGGCTCCTAAACAGCTATCCATAGATTCTAGGGAGATGCTGCCATTGAGTTAATAGGTTCAACAATATCTCCCCAGAAATTAATAAAGTATCTAAAAGATTGTGGCCAATCATACAATCAGATAGTGATCTTGGCCTATCTCAAACAAGACTAATGTCTTGTTATTCAAGAGGGAAAAACTTACGTGATCTACTGGTTAAAAATGATGTCACTAATCTTAATAAAAGCTCTTCCAGACTTTCTTTCCCGCAGAAGGTTAGGTTGCTCCAAATGTTCTTGCCTTACATGTAGGTACTTGATAATGGGTGATATATTCTCCCATCCTCACTCAGGGAAAATGTACCACATACGACATGCATTAGCATGCGCAATAGTGTTTTTGTGGTATATCAAATTATCTGCCCCTGTGGATTGAGTTATATTGGAAAGATGCAACGCAAATTTAAGGGGCAGATGGTGGCCCATCGTTCCGCTATCACAGCTGCATTGGATAATGGGTATAGTGAACAACCTGCGGCCCATCACTTTCTAGAAGCAGGACACAATTTGGCAAGTTTGAAATACCGTATGATTGACTATATACCTCCCCATACCCATGGTGGAGACAGGGGTAAATTGTTATTTAGAGCAGAAGCACACTGGATTCATCGTTTTAATGTTATTAGCCCAAAAGAACTTAATGAAATGTATCCCTTGCTCCATTAGTTAATTAAAACCTGGATTTTGTTGTTATTATTTTAGTAAAATTATTTTCTTTTTCTTTGATTATATATGTGTGTAGATCTGCAGTGCAGCGGTGGTGTATATGTGTATTTGTAAACATAGAGGGGTATTCAATATGAAACGTTAACCTCGCCAGCGAGGTTTTCGACGCACATCGGAGGTTTTGCCAGTGAAAAAGTATCGCGCGCGCTCCCACGTATCCCCGTATTCAATTTGAAATCGTCGAAAACGGGACCCGGCGATACTTTGATCGGCAAAAAAAATTGCATTTTCTGGAAATAATTGTAGGAGCCCCCTAAAGATGTCCAGACCTCGGGGATCACTATGGGTACCCCCGTTTTTGCCTGCAGAAGAAAGTCGGGGTTTTTAAATAGCCGCAAGTGTTTTTTTTCCCGACATTGAAAAAGTGATGCAGAAAAGCACTTAGGTTTTTTTTTTCGATTTTTTAAGTGGTCCCATCAAATTTGGGGTACATGAAAATGGGTACTAGCATATTTTTAAGTCCCTAAAGGTAATTTTTAAAAATTCAGCAAAAATGCACCTGCCGCTACTTTGCGCAATAAATAAAACACGTGCCCCATACTTGGGGAGCCCACCAGAAATAATTTTGTTAGTTTATTTTTTTACCTAATTTTTTTTTTTTAACCCAAAATTTTTTTTATTTTTTTTTAACGGTGTCCCGATTTTATTTGGGAAATTTTTTTTTTAACATTTCCTTTTAAGGGCATTCCCAAAGCTACAGGCTATTTTTTATAAGCCTACACCTCCAAACCCCTATTCTGCATTTTTTTTCACTTGCTATAGTGCTTTGAAAAATTATCCCTGTTTTTTAAATAATGACCCTTGACCCCATTTAAGGAAAAAAACGGGAGTTTTCGGGAAATATGCCTGGGAACCCCCTAAAGATGTCCAGACATGGGGGATCACTATGGGTAACCCCGTTTTTGCCTGCAAAAGAAAGTCAGGTTTTTAAATAGCTTTGCCAGGTGTTTTTACCTGCCGCGGCTATTAGAAACCCCGACTTCCTTCAGGAGTTAAAAATGGGGGTACCCATAGTGATCCCCCATGTCTAGACATCATTAGGGGGGTCCCTAGAATATTTCCCAAAAATTCCCATTTTTGTTAACCTGTAAAAAAAATTTGTAAAAATTTAGAAAAAAAATTACATAAGGTCACCCTCCCAAAAGCCAAACCAGCCCCAGGCTTGCAGCCAGTGGTGGTTTCTAAAAATACGGGGAACAATATGTGTAGGGTTCCACGGTATTTTAGAAACCAACACCAGGCTGCAGGGACTAGTGCTGGTTTAAAATATAGGAGGCAAAAACGACATGGGGTACCACCTATATTTAAGACCAGCACCAGACCCAACTGACCGGGGTTTAATGCCACAGCCCAGAGACCCAATCACCGGGGCTTCAGGTCCAAAGCATTACACCCCAAGTCAGTTAGCGCAAGCCAGTGATCTCGGGGGAGTTGGGGACCACCCAAAAAAGGGTCCCCCCTCTCCCGAGCACCACAGGCTTACGCTGAAGCCTGGGGCTCATCCCCATACCCCTGGAGTGGTGGGTATGGGGGTAATAGGGGGGCCAAATAATGTAAGACTATTGTATTTTACAGTGGAACTACAAGTGCCAGCATGCCTGCCATTTTGCACTTGTGGAACTACAAGTGCAAGCAGACATGCGGCACCTGTAATTTCACTGTAAAATAAATAGTTACAAAAAGACAAAACACACACACCGTGACCAGTATAAGTTTATTAAGCGCTTTTTTTAGATATTTTTTCCTGAAGACAAAGCTGTATACATAAAGTGCATACAGTGCATAAAGTGTTTACATCCTGTTATCGTGGTGAATTATTTAGTCTGGTTTGCTATATATATTTATATATATATATATATATATTCTAGAAGTAAGCAAGTTGAAAGGAGAGCGCACTCGTGATTATGTGAAAAATAACAATTTTACTTATAACATTTGCTCACGTACATCGAAGTTTAAAACATTAAAATCCACCATGGATGGTACTCCAAATCCTGGTGTAATCGACAGACCACGCTGCAGACAGCAATTCAGCGGTCCACCGCCGGGTCTGGGAATACCGGATGATGTCACACGTCCACGTCAGTAAGCCATGCCCTATATGTATATATATATATATATATACATATATATATACATATATATATATAACAAACTGTATAGGTGGTGTAAACAATGCTCCAGGTGCCCTCCGAAGAAGCTCCACAGCGGGGGCTCCAATATACAAACACACCGGCGGCACTGTGTATAAATAAAGACTCAGACCAGCAAGCAGAATAACATGTTATTCTGCCTGCTGGTCTGAGTCTTTATTTACACAGAGTGCCGCCGGTGTGTTTATATATATATATATATATATATATATACACACACACAGTATATATATATGTATACACACACTATATATATATTTACATATTCATACATATATATATATATAATATATGTATATATATATACTAGGGGTGTGCACCGGCCACTTTTCGTGTTTTGTGTTTTGGTTTTGGATCTGGATCTTTCTTCGTGTTTTGGATCTGGATTGGTTTTGCCAAAACCACCCTTCCGTGTTTTGGGTTCTGGGTTTTGTGTTTTGGATCTGTATTTTTTTTTAAAAAAGCATAAAAACAGCTAAAATCACAGAATTTGTTGGTTTCTCTGCTCCTATGCTATTATTAACCTCAATAACCTTAATTTCCACTCATTTCCAGTCTATTCTGAACACCTCACACCTCACAATAGTGTTTTCATGTCCAAAAGGTTGCACCGAGGTAGCTGGATGACTATGCTAAGCGACACGAGTGGGCGGCACAAACACGTGACCCATCTAGGAGTGACACTGCAGTGGCAGACAGGATGGCAGTTAGAAAAACTAGGCCCCAAACTGTACATAATGCAAAGAAAAAAAAGAAGTGCAAGATGGAATTGTCCTTGGGCCCTCCCACCCACCCTTATGTTGTATAAACAGGACATGCACACTTTAACAAATCAATCATTTCAGCGCCAGGGTCTGCCACACAACTGTGGCTGAAATGATTGGTTCGTTTGGGCCCCCACAAAACAAGCTGGCAATTAATGTGTCCCTGCACAAACTGGCTCTACGGAGGCAAGATGTCATCCTCATCCTCCTCATCCACCGATTCCTCACCCTCTTCAGTGTGTACATCCTCATCCTCACAAAGTATTAACTCGTCCCCATTGAATCCACCACCACAGGTCCCTCTGTACCTTCTGGAGGCTGGTCTCCCTGGAAGAGCTGATAATTCATTTTGATGAACATCATCTTCTCCACATTCTGTGGAAGCAACCTCCTACGCCTTTCGCTGACAAGGTTCCCGGCTGCACTAAACACTCTTTCGGAGTACACACTGGAGGGGGGGCAACTCAGGTAAAATAGAGCCAGCTTGTACAGGGGCCTCCAAATTGCCTCTTTTTCCTGCCAGTACAGGTATGGACTGTCTGACATGCCTACTTGGATGCTGTCACCGATGTAATCCTCCACCATTCTGTCAATGGTGACAGTATCATATGCAGTGACAGTAGACATGTCAGAAATTGTTGCCAGGTCCTTCAGTCCGGACCAGATGTCCAAACTTGGTCCTGCCTGCCCTGCATCACCGCCAGCGGGTTGCTTAGGATACCTAAGTTTTTTCCTGGCAGCCCCAGTTGCGGGAGAAAATGAAGAAGGAGCCGTTGACGTGTCACGTTCCGCTTCAGCTGACAGTGTGTTCACCAGCAGGTCTTTGCACCTCTGCAGGCTTGTGTCGGCCGGAAAGAGAGACACCACATAGGCTTTAAACCTAGGATCAAGCACGGTGGCCAAAATGTAGTGGTCTGATTTCAACAGATTGACCACCCTGGAATCCTGGCAAAGCGAATGAAGGGCTTCATACACAAGTCCCACATGCCGAGCGGAATCGCTCCGTCTTAGCTCCTCCTTCACTTTCTCCAGCTGCTTCTGCAAAATCCTGATGAGGGGAATGACCTGACTCAAGCTGGCTGTGTCTGAACTGACTTCACGTGTGGCAAGTTCGAAGGGCTGGAGAACCTTGCACAACACGGAAATCATTCTCCACTGCGCTTGAGTCAGGTGCATACCCCCTCCTTTGCCTATGTCATAGGTGGATGTATAGGCTTGTATGGCCTTTTGCTGCTCCTCCATCCTCTGAAGCATATAGAGGGTTGAGTTCCACCGCGTCACAACCTCTTGCTTCAGGTGATGGCGGGGCAGGTTCAAGAGTGTTTGCTGGCGCTCCAGTCTTCGGCACGCAGTCGCTGAATGGCGAAAGTGGCCAGAAATTTTTCGGGCCACCCAAATAGTCTCCTGCACGCCCCTGTCGCTTTTCAGAAAATTCTGCACCACCAAGTTTATTGTGTGAGCAAAACATGGGACGTGCTGGAATTTGCCCAGATGTAATGCCCGCACAATATTGGTGGCGTTGTCAGATATCACAAATCCCCAGGAGAGTCTAAGTGGGGTAAGCCACTGGGCGATGATTTCCCTCAGTTTCTCTAAGAGGTTGTCGGCGGTGTGCCTCTTACTGAAACCGGTGATACACAGCGTAGCCTGCCTTGTAACGAGCTGGCGTTTCTGAGATGCTGCTACTGGTGACGCTGCTGCTGTTGCTGCGTAAGGTGATACATCTACCCAGTGGGCTGTCACAGTCATATAGTCCTTAGTCTGCCCTGTTCCACTTGTCCACATGTCCCTGGTTAAGTGGACATTGTGTACAACGGCATTTTTCAGGACACTGAGGACACTTTTTCTGACGTTTCTGTACAGTCTCGGTATCGCCTGCCTAGTGAAGTGGAATCTAGACGGGATTTGGAACCGGGGACACACTACCTCCATCAATTGTCTAAATCCCACTGCACTAATGGCGGATACCGGACGCACGTCTAACACCAACATAGCAGTCAAGGCCTCAGTTATACGTTTTGCTTCAGGATGACTGCTGTCGTACTTCATCCTCCTCGCTAAGGACTGTTGGAGGGTCAATTGTTTAGTAAAAGTAGTGGTGTTCCTACTTCCTCTCTGGGATGATGAACGACTCCCAGCAGCAGCAACAGCATCAGCGGCAGCAGTAGGCGCAGCAATGCAGGATCCTCCAGAGGAATCCCGGATAGGAGAGTCAGTCATGCCAGTGACATGGCCTGCAGGACTACTTCCGATCCTGACTAAGGAGGAAATTGACGAGGAGGGAGTTGACGGTGTGGTTTGCAGGCGCTTGGATACAACAGGACAACGGGATTTAGGTGTCCCTGGACTGCTTACGGTCTTAGCCAAAGTTTCTGAACTTGACAGTAACTTTTTATGAACGCGCTGCAGGTGCCGTATAAGGGAGGATGTTCCTAGGTGGTTGACGTCCCTACCCCTACTTATTTCACCTTTACATATGGTACATATGGCAAGACAGTTGTTGTCCGGATTTGGATAGAAATATTGCCAGACCAAAGAGGTGGAATGTTTGGTCTTCTGCCCAGGCATGACTGTGATGGGCTTTTTCATCCCACGGACAACAACTGTCTCCCCCGGAGCCTGATTTAAACAAACCACATCACCATCAGAATCCTCCTCGCCAACTTCCTCCTCAGCGCCAGCTACACCAGTATCCTCATCCTGTTGTACTTCAACAGTGACATCTTCAATTTGCATATCAGCAAGTGGACTGTGGGTGCTCCTTTCAGCACTTGCAGGGGGCGTGCAAATGGTGGAAAGAGCCACCTCTTCCCGTCCAGTGCTGGGAAGGTCAGGCATCGCAACCACCACCACACTTGGACTCTCCTTGGGGATTTGTGATATCTTCTTAGAAAGCACAGTTCTTCGCTGTGCTTTTGCCAGCTTAACTCTTTTGATTTTTTTAGTGGGAGGAGGGCTTCCATCGTCATGTGAAGCTGAACCACTAGTCATGAACATACTAGGGATCGACCTTAGCCGTTCCTTGCCACTCCGTGTCGTAAATGGCATATTGGCAAGTTTACGTTTCTCTTCAGCTGATTTAACTGTCTTTTTCAAGGTCATTTTCCTGAACTTTGCCATTTGGGATTGTATGTGCCCTCTACTATGACATTGGGCATCGGCCTTGGCAGACGACGTTGATGGCATGTTATCGTCTATGTCATGACTAGTGGCAGCAGCTTCAGCACTAGGAGGAAGTGGTTCTTGATCTTTCTCTATTTTATTTTTATCGGAGAAAGTTTGGTCCTCCATTTATGTTATATCGATTTGATATATACGTGCGGCTAAACACAGAAAATAATTTTTTTTTTGGTTTGGACTGGAGTGTACTTTGTGGGTTACAGCACCCTTTAACGGTCAAGCCAGCCGGCCCTTTACTTATGACACAGGCGCACTCTTGGCACTACTTTGTTGATGCACGTGCGGCTACTGCGCACACAATTCACAAACACAGAAAATAATTTTTTTTTTGGTTTGGACTGGAGTGTACTTTGGGGGTTACAGCACCCTTTAACGGTCAAGCCAGCCGGCCCTTTACTTATGACACAGGCGCACGCTTGGCACTACTTTGTTGATGCACGTGCGGCTACTGCGCACACGATTCACAAACACAGAAAATAATTTTTTTTTGGTTTGGACTGGAGTGTACTTTCGGGGGTTACAGCACCCTTTAACGGTCAAGCCAGCCGGCCCTTTACTTATGACACAGGCGCACGCTTGGCACTACTTTGTTGATGCACGTGCGGCTACTGCGCACACAATTCACAAACACAGAAAATAATTTTTTTTTGGTTTGGACTGGAGTGTACTTTGGGGGTTACAGCACCCTTTAACGGTCAAGCCAGCCGGCCCTTTACTTATGACACAGGCGCACGCTTGGCACTACTTTGTTGATGCACGTGCGGCTACTGCGCACACAATTCACAAACACAGAAAATAATTTTTTTTTGGTTTGGACTGGAGTGTACTTTGGGGGTTACAGCACCCTTTAACGGTCAAGCCAGCCGGCCCTTTACTTATGACACAGGCGCACGCTTGGCACTACTTTGTTGATGCACGTGCGGCTACTGCGCACACAATTCACAAACACAGAAAATAATTTTTTTTTTGGTTTGGACTGGAGTGTACTTTCGGGGGTTACAGCACCCTTAACGGTCAAGCCAGCCGGCCCTTTACTTATGACACAGGCGCACGCTTGGCACTACTTTGTTGATGCACGTGCGGCTACTGCGCACACAATTCACAAACACAGAAAATAATTTTTTTTTTGGTTTGGACTGGAGTGTACTTTGGGGGTTACAGCACCCTTTAACGGTCAAGCCAGCCGGCCCTTTACTTATGACACAGGCGCACGCTTGGCACTACTTTGTTGATGCACGTGCGGCTACTGCGCACACAATTCACAAACACAGAAAATAATTTTTTTTTTGGTTTGGACTGGAGTGTACTTTCGGGGGTTACAGCACCCTTAACGGTCAAGCCAGCCGGCCCTTTACTTATGACACAGGCGCACGCTTGGCACTACTTTGTTGATGCACGTGCGGCTACTGCGCACACAATTCACAAACACAGAAAATAATTTTTTTTTTGGTTTGGACTGGAGTGTACTTTGGGGGTTACAGCACCCTTTAACGGTCAAGCCAGCCGGCCCTTTACTTATGACACAGGCGCACGCTTGGCACTACTTTGTTGATGCACGTGCGGCTACTGCGCACACAATTCACAAACACAGAAAATAATTTTTTTTTTGGTTTGGACTGGAGTGTACTTTCGGGGGTTACAGCACCCTTAACGGTCAAGCCAGCCGGCCCTTTACTTATGACACAGGCGCACGCTTGGCACTACTTTGTTGATGCACGTGCGGCTACTGCGCACACAATTCACAAACACAGAAAATAATTTTTTTTTTGGTTTGGACTGGAGTGTACTTTCGGGGGTTACAGCACCCTTAACGGTCAAGCCAGCCGGCCCTTTACTTATGACACAGGCGCACGCTTGGCACTACTTTGTTGATGCACGTGCGGCTACTGCGCACACAATTCACAAACACAGAAAATATATTATTTTTTTAGCACTTGGGGGGAGCACCCCTGATTGACAGAGCACCCCCTGGACAACACTACAGCACCTCTTTAGGACTGGGCCACTGCACAGGACTTTGGAGTGGACACAGCCCCTATGGAGAACTGACTGCACAACACAGTCCAGCCAGCCCCTATGGACTTTGAAGTAGTGGACACAGCCCCTATTAACAACAGCAGCACAGCACAACACAGCCAGCCCCTATGGACTTTGAAGTAGTGGACAACAGCAGCACTACACTACACTACACTACACAGCCCTAACTCCCACCCTCCCTCTTCACTGTCCACAGCCGAGTGAGAAAATGGCGCCGACGTGGGTACCTTATATAGGATCCAAAACCCGCGAGACTCGGAAGGCGGGAAGATGACGTTTTGCCTCGATTTCAGAATCCGAGTCAGGCGGGAAAAGTCGAGCCTGACTCGGATCGGACTCGGATACTTCGGATTTCAGAAATCCGAACCCGCTCACCCCTAATATATACATATATAAAACACTTCATCACCGACGGCACTCAGGAAAAATGAAACATACTACAATGTATTTTGCCTGGACACTTTGGCTCCCAGGGGACTATATGAAAATTTGGGGCTATCTTGCTTTCTATAATGTGTTTGGTTGCATGTACTATATATGTATAGTTCCTCATTACTGTTTTTTATTCTGCAGAGACTCTTCAATGCAGTCTCTTTAGGTCTCTTCATTATATAAGAGGACATTGAGATGCTTTACCTTAATGAAGCCTTTTCTGTTTCCAGTAACTGTTTTTAACACATGCCCACATTTTATTTTTATGTTCTATTATATTTTTGTTTATCAGTATCACTATGGTAACGTTGCTGTTCCCTCCTATAGGCTGATCTTCACATGTGATGTGTCTCTGCACGGCGCTTCCCAGTGATGTAATTTATTAGCACCCTAGATGGCGGCAGGTGGAGGCATGGACGGCCCTGTAAGTATTTATGTATGTGGCTTATGCTTTTCTTCACTTGCACCCTTACGAAAATCCCAAAATAGAGCATTGAAACATTAAGGATAGGTTCATACACTGTAGTATGTTTAATCTTCCCTGATTGCCGCCAGTGTTGAAGTGTTATACGTGGCTACATAATCTAGTTCTAGTAAAGAACTTTTTAATTGTTTCTTTGACCATCTTGAGGAGTACCGCTTTTGATACATATATATATATATATATATATATATATATAGAGGTGTAGAAGGCAGCGGCACTCACAGAACTTGGTAAATAAGACTCAGGTACACAAGTTGTGTATACGATTCGTATACGTGAATCGTATACACTGTTTGTGTAGCTGAGTCTTATTTACCAAGTCCTGTGAGTGCCGCTGCCTTCTACACATCCATACATCAGGTTTTTTCACCTCAGATGGCACCCGGGCAAGTATAGTTTGGTAATGTGGAGTGCCGGCACCAGTGACTTATATATATATATATATATATATATATATATATATATTATACACATAGGATCCAGTGCCTTTAAATTCAAATGTAACTATTAACAAAAAAAACTATACTGTCTGTCCTACCATTTCTCTGCAGCTCACTGACTGTACGTTCCTCTCTCCACAGAACAGAAGTTTACCTCCATGCTTAGGGGCCGGGCTGAGGCTGTGCTCTCCCTTCATCCTGCCCCATCCTTCCCTGCAACCTGCATGCCAGCCAGTCACTGAGCCACAGGCTGCAGCTTCACAAGCCATGGGACAGCTGAGCCATCGCTAAGCAGCCCAGCACTGCTCTGCGGCGTCAGCAGCTGTCACTGCTGTCAGTGCTGTGTATTTACCCCCAGTGCCTTCCCCCTTAATCCGGCCCTGGTTAGGGTCCATGAGCAGCCGCCAATGTGGAGTAAGAGGACGGGATTGCAGACAACTAAACGCTGTGCTCTGTTTTTTTTTTAACTAGTTGTGGGGGCCCACACTGTGTGGGTACCCAAGGATGACTTCCCCTTGAAGATGACATTATGTATACAAATTCACATATACACCACCGCCCCACCTAAAATCCGGCCCAGGCTCTGGCTACCATTAATATGCTCTGACAGCCATGGATATGCTGTCTGTCAGTGCTAACATACACAGTCTGTCATATACTTGCATGGTTAGACAATGTGCGGCACTTCAGCTTCTGTGGAAATACACATCACAGTATGCCCTGTCACAATTTTAGCATGCCCTTAATACAAACTGTGGCAGAACATGCAGGGATATGTAGTTCTGCAGCAGCTGTAGTGCTGCATGCACACTATCTCTGGCCTTCTGCATGATGTGGCTTTTGCACCCGCTTCGGGGACAGTGGCAGGTGGGGGGTTTGACTGGGGTGGTACTCCTGTCAAACCATAACGCAGGGTCCTAAGGCGAGCTCAGGGAGGACAGAAACCTCCCGTGGAGCAGAAGGGCTCCATTAGCTGTAACAATCCCAGGCAAAACACACTGGTGGTTGCTTCACTTTTGGGTTTGCTGCTATTTTATTTTTATTTAAAAAATGTGTGCTGGTCATTATCATCAGCAAGCATTCTTGCACCAGGGGTCAAAAGATACACTTGGAAACTTGTTTATCTGGAAATGTGGGCTAATTCCAATAGGCCACATTGCCAGAAGGCATGTCACACTCAATTGTGCAAGCTCTTACTGAACTTCACTGCCTTACAGTAAATCCGTCCTATCTGACACACATCTGGTTTACTGACTCCAATTTATTCATTACTCCATAATCTTTACATGTAATGGACAAAGTTGTATTATTATGTTTTCAAAACAATAATAATAATGTTGACATTCATCATGTAGTCAGTGATGAAATGTTGATATTTTAGAATTTGCTTCCAATGGCTGCAGTGAGTCCGGCGCAGCTTCTGGGTCCTGGTGGTCATGTGACTTCCAGGTCAGAGCTGTGAACCTTTGGTTCCAGTGAGTATTTCTCCCCTTTCCCTAGTCCTAATCCCTACCCAAAACTCTCCCTCTAGTGTCTAACTCTAACCCTTCCCCTGCCCCAATGGAAGCTGTATGATTTACCGCCGGACCCCTGCCCGGCGGTTGGAATCCCGACACCAGGAGGCCGGCAGAGGAGGAAATCCCGATTGTCGAAGGTAAGTATATACTAACCTATTTCTAACCCCCTAATCGTAACACTCCTTTAGGGTGCCTAACCCTAACCTTCCCTCCCAGTGCCTAACCCTAATCCCCCCTCTAAGTGCCTAACCCTAACCCTCCCTCCCCTTAGCCTGACCCTAACCTCCACGGTGGGTGCCTAACCCTAAGTACCCCTCGGGGGTGCCTAACCCTAACCCTCCCTCCCCTTAGCCTGACCCTAACCTCCCGGGTGGGTGCCTAACCCTAACTCCCCCCCAGGAGCCCTAAACCTAACCCTTCCCCCCCATGCGGCTGTCCGCAGCGGTGCCCGGCATCCCTTCGATCGGTCTCCCGGTGTCGGTCTGTTGAGGGGGTGGAGTCTTTGGAGGGGGGTGGGATACTCTGATTCTGAATCAGAGGCAGCCATAGCCTACCTCACGTCTGTTGCTGCAGTTGCGCCTGCATGTGTCTTTCTGCTAATGCTGCTACAAAACTGGCATATCAGGGGCAAACAAGCCTGTTAGTAGAAAGCGCATTACTTTGGCTACCCCCCCTTTGTACTGCTTAACCTTCCCTCCTCTACACGCCTTTGTGTCTCACTTATCCATGCTGTTGTGTCTCCTCTCCTCATCCACACCACTTTTATCCAATCTGCACAGCTCTGCTTTCTGCTTTGACCTCAGTTGCATAGACTGCATGTGTGTATTCCAATGAGCACACAATTCTGTGAATTAGCAGCTCCACCATTTTGTGAGTGACAGCAATCTCATTCTATGAGAGTGCTGAATCTGCAGTTAAACACAGGGTGTGATGGCATACCATATATTTATTGCGCAAGGAACACGTCCATTAAGATGTAAGCCTTAATGATCATAATTTCATTGCTTTTTGGAGTTTGAGTGGCAGAAAATCAACAGGTTTTTTAAATTTTCAGATCATGTCTAAGCAGCCTTAATGGGACATGTGAAACCGTAAGGTTTTTTGTCTATGGAATTTCATAGCTTTTTTCAAATTTATTAACTATAAGGGTTTGGATGAACAAACCGGGCCACCTGCAGGGGAGAAGGGCAACAAAATTATGCACTAACACAGGTGGAAGATGGGACAGCACACAGGAGGTTTGTTTTGGAGGTGCAGAGTGCAAGACGGCTGTAAACGTGTGGGGTAGCAGCAGCAGCGGTGGTGCAGAGCAGTGGCAGTGGTGCAGTGCAAAGGGGGCATCAGTGGGCATCAAAGGACTCACTGGTAGTGTGTATGCACCTGAGAAAATCAAATTAATAAGTCACTTATGGACAAATACAGTAGTGAGATCCATCTATGCATCTGGTAAAAACTGAATGTGTAAAAAACCAAAAAAAAGGTGTAGCCCCACCCCCTAGAGGACAACCAGCACTGGGCTGTGGAGCCCCAGTACTGGTTGTGCTAAATGCAGGGGCCAAATGACATAGGGGTCCACCGTATTAAACACAACAAGCACCAGGCTTTTCAGAACCAGTCCTGGTGGCCAAAATATGGGGGACAAATGACGTAGGGGTCCCATGTATTTAGTGCAACCAGCACAGGGCTCTGAGCCAGTCCTGTTTCTGGAAATACATTGGGGGAAATTGCATAGGGTCCCCCTGTATTTCCCAGAACCAGCACCGGACACCTTCTAGCAGGGAGGTGATGTCACATCCAGGGGAGCCCTTTCACCAGGCCCCCCAGCCACAGCATCACCCCTGACTGCTAGTCAGCCCAGGCCGGGGATCCCTGGGGAGCTGTGGCCCCCCCAATAAAGGGGTCCCCCTCTCCAGGGCACCCCAAGCCCAGGCTGATAGCCCGCGGCTATCCCCAGCACCCCTATTTAGCTGGACCTTCACCTGGTGGCCAGAAGCCTTAAACTCTTTTACATGGCTGCCGCTACCCCAGGACTTCTATGGAGTCTTCACCTGGACGGTGATGGCCATTAAGCTCTTTTTCCTGGCCATTGCCCATCCAAGGCTTCCGCGGCGCCTTCTGTCTCTTCTCTGCTGCCTCCCCGCCGCCGACTGAGTGCACAGCAACTCGCGCTGGCAGTATTTAAGCCAGCCAAGGGGTTGAGGCGATGACATTGCGAGCCATGATTGGCTCGTGGCGGCCAACTTTGAATTTAAAATATAGCGCTGAGGTGCCATTTTGGAAAAGAGCACACTCGGTTCTCACCATTGAATTCAATGGTGAGAGCCACTCATTGGCTGAGAGGCAGACCTCTCGCCTCTCTCAGCCAATGTGCGCTCCGCTGCTGCATTTCTGTACTAAAATCCCAGGCGGAGCTGTCATTCGGGTAGTAGTGTTCTTAGAGAACACTACTAATGTGTGAGGGTCCAGGTATCTCATTTTTTTTTCCAAGACCCTGGATTGCGTGAAGAGGACGTGATCTACGCATAGGAGGAGGTGAGTATGGAATTTTTATTACAGGTACTCCCCATTGGATAATCTACTGGAGAAGAGGACAGAATGGCTTCAGGGATACTAGGTGAGTAGTGTGTGCATGTGTGTGTGAATGTGTGTGTGCATGTATGTTTTAATAAAATTGTACTTTTCTACGGTGTGTTGTGTATTTGTTTTAATATTGTTTTTGCTGTGGAACTAAAAGTACCAGCAAGCCCATAATGCACCACATGCTGATACTTGTGTTTCTCCAAATGTAGGAGAGGCTTGCTGGGAACTGTAGTTCCACAGCAAAAGACAATATTTAAATTTTCATATGCACCACACTTTACATTATCAACCCGGCACCCACCGCCCAGGGGCTGGGGATAACCCCGGGCTATCAGCCTGGGGTGCCCTGAGGAGGGGGACCCCTTTATTGGGGGGTCCCCAATTCCCCAGAGATCCCTGGCCTGGGGTGCATAGCGGTCAGGGGTGATGCTGCAGCTGGGGGACCTGGTGAAAGGGCTCCCCTGGCTGTGGCATCACCCCTCACCCGCTAGAAAGAGTACGGTGCTGGTTCTGGGAAATACAGGGGGACCCTAAGCATTTTTCCCCCTGTATTTCCAGAACCAGGTCCGGCTCAGAGCTCTGTGCTGGTTGCGCTAAATAAGGGGGACCTCTATGTCATTTGTCCCCATATTTTGGCAAACAGGACTGGTTCTAAAAAGCCTGGTGCTGGTTGTGCTTAATATGGGGGACCTCTTCGTTGTTTGTCCTCTGTATTTAGCACAACCAGTACTGGGTCTCCAAGTCTCCAAAGCCCAGTGCTGGGTGTTTTTTGGGGGGTGGGGCCATGCGATTTTTTGTTGTTGTTTAAACACAGGCAAACAGTACTGGTTGTGCTTAAATGCAGGGGACAAATGACATAGGGGTCTCCCGTATTTAAGCAAAATCAGCACTGGGCTAGTCAGAACCAGCCCTGGTTGCCAATATATGGGGAACAAATGATGTAGGGGTCCCCTGTAAGTTGCTCAACCAGCACTGGGCTCTGATCCAGTCCTGGTTCTGGAAAAGCAGGGGAAAAAAAATTAGTAGGGGGTATACAGGGGGTATTCTCCAGGACCAGCAACGGACTATTTTTCACCGGGCCCCCAAGCTGCAGCATCAACCCTGACCACTAGTCAGTCCAGGCCAGGGATCCCTGAGGAGCTAGGGACCCCCCAATAAAGGGAACCCCAGGCCTAGGCTGAGTGGTGGGTTCCAGGTTGATTGTGTGATGTGGTGCATTTTAAAGAATATTTTCTTTTGCAGGTGAACTATAGGTCCCAGCAAGCCTCCCTGCATGCTGGTACTGTACTTGGAAAACCACAAGTACCATCATGCTGGGCATTAGGGCCCACTGCCATCTGTAGTCCACCTGAAAAAGAAATATTAAAATAACACAACACACTTTTTATTGTGATATTTTATTTTACCGGTCCTCACCTGGGGGACGGCGGCATTTATGCTCTTTTACGTGGGCACCAACACCCCAGGGCTTAGGCATCTTCACCTGTCAGGTGCCAATGCACCAGGGCTTCTGTGACTTCACCTGGTGGGCGCTAGCCCACCAGGGCTTCGGTGTTTTTACCTGGTGGATGCCAACCCACCAGGGCTTCAGCATATTTGCCTGGGGAGCACCAACCCTCCAGGGCTTTGGTGTCTTCACCTAGTGGGCGGCAGCCTGTGTCAGCTCTTTTACTTGGCTGCCACCCACTAGGACTTAATACAAACTGTTGTTGCAAAGAAGCAGAAGAACAAATACAGTCTTACTGGTGCACTCTTGCTAATTTAGAAGAAAAGTTTTTTAACTATATAAAATATCACCTTTAATAAATACCTTTTAAAACAAGAGAAATACGTAGATAGATCAACATCTTAATATACACAATAATAAGCAATAGAATTGGTGGTCATATAGATATGCACCAAAATTGATATACCAAAATTATACTGGCGAAAATATTCAAAATTACTGTGTGTTCATATTTAGACAAAAGAAGTATGTCATATTGATACACCTCTGAATATAATTATAATCAAGCTGGCGAAAGTATAATAATTCCCAATTATCTAATCTGAACATATAACCTTATATTACATATTAATAGTAATTTGGGATGGATAGCCACCATATAAAGATGTAAGTAGGTTTATGAATAGTATCATCAATTGATTTGCATATAAGTCCCAATCTTACTCAGGATAATAGCCGTCACTCATTCAAAACCTAAGTAGTGACTGAAAATCCATATGAATGCATAAACCAATGACTGCAGTGCATCAAAATACCCACTTTCCACTTTGATTGTCAAATCATTCTCAGTGATTTGATTGAAGTTAACAGCATGCTTAATGATCACTTTGAGTGGGTTAGAATGTGTGCACTCAGATATAAACAGTTGGCATCATACTTGTGTGCCCACAAGATACTTCATTAACAGATGAAAAACATTGATAGTTGTAATCACATATATATCAGCACACAAAGAGATGTCAGTCAATTATAATATAGCTGCACATTGCTCCGCATAAATTAATATGTGTAAACAGAGAAACATGGGTAAGTCATATATAGGCATCAATACCCCTTCTTCTGTGTGGTACAAATGCATTTATTAAAGTTAATAATATCCACATACAATATAAGTGGAATAAAACACTTCTAAATCCCTGTGTTTACAGAATTAAGGAAAGCCCGGGGATAAGAAATGTTAAACAACTTCTACTTTCCCCTGTCTATAAAATCGAACAGGGGGTGAGAGAGAAGTAAACATAACCCCCAGGGAAACAACAGATACAGCGCTTCTGCTGTCTCCACTCCTGACAGTATCTCCCCTCTGTTAGTTGAAGCATTGCAGAGGGGGAGTATCAGTCCGGCTGAGATGAGAGAGCGCTAGAGGGATAGTAGAGAGAGAGTACCTCATGGAGCAAGTAATACAGTGCGGCAGCTGGTGGTCTATCATACGGGCTGACAAGAACAGTCAGCCTCCTGGAAGGATGCATGTTTCGCCTCTGCAGGCTTGGTCACCTGATCGCCATGTGGTGAGCCCATCTCCCGCCCCCTCTATCAAGAGAAAGTAATCCAATCACGCTCCTATGTCACTGATTGGCATTCCCATAGGCCTATCAGCAAGTGATTAGGAGACAACTATTAACTGGTGTCTGAGTATTACGTAGGTAAGGTTTCCCAGTGCGATTATCATATGTAAACAAAAAGTACCTAGCACGATCATAGCAGTGTAAAGGAAACACAGTTTTTAAATATACAGACTGGATGAGACAAGATAGGATAAGCATAGAAACCAAGAAAACAGAAAGACAAACCCCTAACATATATAATGAAAATAAATAATATTATTAATATAATAAGGTTATATAATTGGAAAAGAATAATAAAGTAAAATAGAAAGTGATAATAAAAGAAATAAATAAAAGTAAATTAATAAATAAATAAAAGTAAAAAAATGAAAATAAAATAATTAAAATAGACCAATTAATATTAATGATACAATTGTGAATCGTATATATAATATATATAATATAATGAATATATTAATATTAATTAACATATAAAACACCCACATAGAGTGTATATATATTGTAAATTATCACATGTATCAACATAGTATTAAGCAAATCATCAGAGAATGGAATCCCAAAAATTCTGGTATTCACAAATACAATCCAAGTTGAAAAAATAGTGCAACTGAGTGCAAATATTCAAAATTAGGCAAAAATGAGTGCATGTATTTTGATTAATTCTCAATATAAAATGAAAAGGAAGGAAAAAAATAAGTGAGAAAAACATTCCTAATGTATACAAATATTGATGCAAGAAAAAAGAAAAAGAAAGAGAACTCAAGTGCAAAAATTTATAAAAAATATCAAAACTATATTATGTATACATGTAGAATGTGAAAAAGTAATAATAATAGCCCAATGAAATCATCAAATGGTGAATGCTGTAAATTGTGATTGGTATATGAAAAATATAAAAAGTAAAAAGGGGAATATACTAAAACGGATCAGTGAGAATATGATAGTGAACTAATCGATGAAATAAGGTGTCAAAATGACACATAGTAAGACAGGGGTGCAAACTCTGATCAAACAATATGATGAATATAAATAACTGTGAAAAAACTATTAGATATGAATGGAAATATAAAGAAAAATGTATAAAATAATATAATATTAGATTAAAGATGTATAATAAAATAAAATTTGTGAAAAAGTGTTAAACTGTGGAGATATAAAAAAAAATTCCATAATAATAAATACAATGCCATATGTGAAGGATTATGATCAAAACAAGCTAATATTAAATTTAGTATTGGTTCAGACAGAAAATTATCCATCAAGGTGGATAATCAATCAAAAATAAAAATAATAAGATAGAAACAAAGATAAAAAAATAAATATATAAAAAAAAATATATATATAAAGATGAAAGAATTACAAAACTGAAAGTCATGTTCAGTTCATTTACTAATCTTTCAGGAATATGCTATAATTGATATTTTCATTAAGTCCTGCTGGTATTAGTGTCCCGAGTTTAAAAATCCACTCACTTTCTTTCATGAGTAGTACTCTGTTTGGATCTCCACCTCTTAGTCCAGGTTTAACTCTTTCAAGTCCACAGATTTTGAAGTCTTGTGTCTTCCCTGCATGTACATTGAGAAAATGTCTAGCCACTGTAGTAATCTGTCATCTTCATTAGATCATTAGATGCATTATGAATGTTGCCCAGATGTTCTAAGGCCCTGATTTTCAACATCCTAGTGGTCATCCCAATGTATCGCTGTGAACAATTACACATGACACAATATATCACGTTGGTGGTACGGCAATTGAAAAAGTCTTTGATCTTAATTTGTTGTCCATATTTATCCGTGACTTGATTATATATTTGTAATTTGTGGACAAATCTTACAATTCCCACATGGGTAACTCCCCGTGGTGTGTGGATGTTTACTCCTAGTCTGTGAAAAATGGCTTTTAACTACTGTAGGTAATCCCTGAGATTCGGAGCCCTGCGCCAACTCATATTCACATTTTTATCTAGATCCTTGGCCAGATCTTCATCGGATAATAGAATAGGCCAATATTTCTGTAGGATAGCTTTTGCTTCCTTCCAATTACTGCAGAAATCCCCTATGAACCTGATCAATTGTTTTGGTTGTTTCTTACCAGGTTTATCCTGAAAAACAAGAGACTCCCGTGACTTGTTATCCACTTCCCGTTTGGCTTTTTTAATAGTACGATTACTATATCCTCTTTCACGTAATCTCAATGCTAAGTCTTTGCATTGATTGTGATATGTTTCATCACTGGAGCACTTACGGCGTATCCTTAAAAATTCACCTTTTCGGATTATTAAGAATCGTAGGAGGGAAGTGTGAACTAGCACTATGTAAAAGACTGTTTGTTGATGTTTTCTTCCGAAAGATCTCAGCCTGTATTGTATGATCATTTCCTCTGTAGTTCCTAAGATCCAAAAAAGAAATACTCATCGCACTACTTTCATAGGTAAATCTTAGATTGAGATGGTTGATATTGAGGGAAGTAACAAAATTTTTCAAATCGTCTTGAGTTCCATCCCAAATTATCAGGATGTCGTCGATATAGCGCATCCAAGTAACCACATGTTGCGTATGTTCATCCTGATCATCTCCAAAGACAATTTCCCTCTCCCACCATCCAAGAAAGAGGTTTGTGTAAGTGGGAGCACAAGCTGCTCCCATCGCAGTGCCTCTCTCTTGGATGTGGAAACGGTTGTTGAAAATGAAGTAGTTGTGATGGAGCACAAAATGCAGTAATTACAACAGGAATTCTTGGAAAAGTCCTATCCCTTCCATGGTGAGGAAATATTTCACCGCCTGGATCCCTAAATCATGGATTATGGAGGTATATAGTGATTCCACGTCAAGACTCACCAGAAGATAGCTCTCATCTAGAACAACATTGTGTACTTTACGAAGTACATCTGTCGTGTCCTGAACATACAAAGGTAAACTGAGAACATGCTGTCTTAAATGTACGTCCAAGAAGCAACAAGCTTTTTCCAATAATCCCCCATTCCCAGAGACTATCGGTCTCCCAGGAGGGTTCAATAGCTCTTTATGAACCTTGGGTAACAAATAAAAAGTTGGCGTCCTGGGAAAGGGCATATCCAGGTAGTCGTATTCAGTTTTGGTAATAACTCCATTATTTACAGCCCTAGTGATAATCCTGGAATACAGGTTTCTGAAATTTTCAGTGGGATCAAAGAGTGTAGTACGATAACAGGATGTATCACTTAATTGCCTTTCAACTTTGTGAAGATATAAATTAAGTGGGCAGATGACGATATTAGCACCTTTATCTGATGGTTTTATCTGTACATCCTCCCAGCTTCTGATTTCTTTCATGGCTTGTCTCTGGATGGAATTTAGATTTTTCAGTGGTTTATGCCATCTCTGCTGTTTGTAAAGCTTGTCAAAATCATGAGATACCATGTTTAGAAATACCTTAACTTCTGGACATATGTTCTCTGAAGGGAAGAACTTTGAGCGTTTTTTACATATAGGTCGTTGGGACTTTATTCCATACTCTGTTTCTTCTGCCAGTTCTTCCAAGGCTAGAGTAGCTTCTTCTTCCAATTGTGACAAAGAGGTAGAATCAGATCCTAAAAGCAGATATCCGGGATCTCTTGATTTGGAATTATAAAATTTGGTTAGCAACAGTTTGCGCCCAAACAGACGCAAATTGGTTTCCCATTTAAATCTGTCAAAATGATTGCCAGGTGAAAAAGATAACCCTTTGCTCAAAACTTCTGTCTCCCACTAGGACTTCTAATGTTTACGCCCGGTGGGCACCAACCTGCTAGGGCTTCAGTGATTTTTTGCCTTGTGGGCGGCAGCCTGTCAGCTCTTTTTCATGGCTGCCTCCCACTAGAACTTCCAGCGTCTTCGCCTGGTGGGCGCCAAGCCGACAGGGCTTTGGTGTCTTCGCCTAGTTGGCGGCAGCCTGTTAGCTCTTTTTCATGGCTGCCTCCCACTAGGACTTCCGGCATCTTCACCTGGTGGGCGCCAGCCCACCAGGTCTTTGGTGTCTTCGCCTAGTGGGTGGCAGCCTGTGTTAGCTCTTTTTCATGGCTGCCTCCCACTAGGACTTCCGGTGTCTTTGCCTGGTGGTCGCCAACCCGCCAGGGCTTCGGTGTCTTCGCCTAGTGGGCGGCAGCGTGTGTTAGCTCTTTTTTGTGGCTGCTTCCCACTAGGACTTCCGGCGTCTTCGGCTGCTGGGTACCAACCCACCAGGACTTTGGTGTCTTCGCCTAGTGGGTGGCAGCCTGTGTTAGCTCTTTTTCATGGCTACCTTCCACTAGAACTTCTGGTATCTTCGCCTGGTGGGCGACAACATGCCAGGGCTTTAGCGTATTCCCCTGGTGGGCCTCAACCCACTAGGGCTTCAACTTCTTCATCTAGTGGCTGGCAGCCTGTGTCAGCTCTTTTTCATGGCTGCCTCCCACTAGGACTTCTGGTGTCTTTGCCAGGTGGGCACAAACCCGCCAGGGCTTCAGCATCTTTGCCTAGTGGGCAGCAGCCTGTGTTAGCTATTTTATGTGGCCACCACCCACTAGGGCTTCTGGTGTCCTCGCTTGGTGGGTGCCAACCCACCAGGGCTTCGGCATCTTCACCTATTGGGTGACAACCTGTGTCAGCTCTTTTTCATGGCTGACACCCACTCGGAGTTATGGCATCTTTTTCCAGGCGGGCACCAACCCGCCAGGGCTTCGGCGTCCTTGCCTGGTGGGTGCCAACCCGCCAGGGCTTCAGCATCTTCACCTTGTGGGCACCCACCCTCCAGGGCTATGTGCGTCTTCACCTAGTGGGTGGCTGCCACCTTCCCAGGACTTCTGTGGTCCTCTTCAGATGCCGCCACCTCCAATGATGTCATGAGTCGTGATTGGCTCACTGCGGCCATCTTTGGAAATCAAAGATGGCCACCACGAGCCAATCACGGCTCGCGTCATCATCATCGGTGGCACCCGGCAGCTGTGGGACCAGCGCCTGTTCGGGTGTTGGCAGCGGGCCTGAATCCGAGAGGATCCAGTCCCCGCCAGTCATTCTGCCATGTACGGCAGCGGCACCCATTTCATACATGGTGCCTCAGCGCCATTTTTGAAATTCAAAGATGGCCACCACAAGCTGTGATTGACTCATGGTGGCCATCTTTGAATTTCAAAAATGGCACTGAGCTGCCATTTTTGAAATGGGTGCCACTGCCACACTCGGCAGAATGGCTGGTGGGGACTGGATCCTCTCAGATCTAGTCCTGCAGCCAATGCCCACACCACCGCCGCCACTGGGTCCTGCTGACACCCGAGCTGCCGACACCCGTGCCGCCAACACTCGTGACCCGCTGCCGACACCCGTGCCACCGCCACCGCTGATGACCCCACCGCTGCCCCCATGTCCCCGCTGCTGCTACCATTGGTGTTTTCCAGCACCGCTATGGCCCACAAACGACGCCCACCTTTGTGCACCCAAGTAAAGCCACTGTGAGAACACCTGCGGGATGCTCCTACTGAGGCTGCGCAACAAGTTGAAAAGTCCTATCTTTATAATGGCGCATTCTTGAGGTAATAATTTAAAAACTGTAACTTTCTAATTTACCTGAACCCCAAAAGCATGTACCCTGGCACAATAGCTACCTAATGAAATAGTACTGCTGGCGGTTATATATATAGTACATATATTTATTGTATGTGTTTAATATTATATATCTATACTAGACTATGTATTTTTTACTGACTAAGGGGTCTATTTACTCAGCAGTGTCAAGAGACAGAGTGAAGAGTGATAAGGTGCCAGCCAATCAGCTTCCAACTGTCATCTTACAGGCTGTGTTTAAAAAATGACAGTTGGGAGCAGATTGGCTGGCACCTTATCACTTTTCACTCTGTCTCCTAACACTGCTTAGTAAATAGACCCCTGAGTACCTATTAATTGAGTGATGCACTGAAAACAGCAGTGCCAGCTGCCCCTTCCCTCCTGTGGTGTTGCTGAGGCCATGAGGACCTATGGAAGGAGCCGCAGCTGCTGCTGAGCATGCAAATCAGCTCTCCCTCAGCCATTTCACTCATACTATACAGTGAGTTTCTGTGCATGTGCAGAAACTCTGAATGCTGTCTGATTGGAGCTAGGCTCCTATAGCAACAGTTATGAATTGTCAAGACCGACAACAGTAATCATAGGTATATAGGGTTGTTTTCAAACCTGATGGCACCAAAGTTATCGCAGATAATATAAACAAAGGAAAAAGACAAACAACCTCTCTTGTGCTCCAAACATAATCAACTTCAATTGTGTAAGGCAGTTTTTCTCCAATGATGAGACCGCTCACATATACCAGTAATTTTAAGAAATCCACAGATTGTATCACATACATTGACTTGGATAGTGGTCACCTTTCCCTTTGGCTTAACAATGTTGTTAAGGGTCAAATGTTACGGCTAAGATGTAATTGTTCTAGTGATAACAAGTTTATTGAACAAGCACATCTCATGAAAAATATTTTGTTGGTAAAGGGTATAAATCTGCACATCTACAAATAATTATAGATGATGTGGAGAAAAAAGATAGGAAAGAACTACTAAAACCAAATACTGGTGAGATAAAAAATGATACAAATTTCCAAATATGTTTCAGCACGCAATTTAATCAGAGATATAAAAAAATTGAAGGGATTGTAAAGAAAAATTGGAATACCTTACTTAAAGATGATATTTTAAAGAGTATTTTGCCCTCTGGGCCAAACTTCACCTACAGAAAAGCCCCGACGATTAAAGACAAAATAGTATCTAGTGTTCTCCAAATGGATGGAAAACGTTTCTTACCCAGAAAAAAAAATTTTTTTTCAGATGTGGCTCATGTAAAATGTGTAGGGCAAGTCACAGTCCCAATTCAAAAATGACAGAATTTATTATCCAAGATTGGACAGTCCAAATCAGGGACTTTATCACATGTAATACAGACTATGTGATTTATGCTATCATATGTACATGTGACCTTATGTATATTGGAAATACTAAAAGACAAGTAAAAATTAGATCGGCAGAACATGTCCGAAATATTATTAAGGGTAGTGAAAATCACCCCTTTTCATTACACTTAAAAGAAAAACATAACAAATCAGTGAAGGGGTTAAAAAGTTTCTTTGGAGTTGCTTGGGTAAAAAATAATTGTAGAACCAGAGATAGAGACATCAGATTGGCTAAAACAGAGATGAGATAATGAGATATAGCTATGATTTTAATACTCTAAACCTAAAGGTCTTAACCATGCTTTTGAGGTCAGATGGTTTATTTAAATTTTATGTATATTTTTATGCATTTCTTATATGTATGTTGTATGTATTTTTCATGGATTTTTCATGTACTATGTTATTTAAATTAGATGCTTATCGGGTATTTTTCAAACCACTGTTTTTCACATATCACTCAACAAAGTGCAGCCCGCATTGGTGAAACGCATGATTGCGTTCCACAATGTATTCTGGGTACCATGACGTTCTCTGCATTATTTTGCCTTAGTCCGCATTGGCCCGATCATGTGACCTGTACTCCACACATGACGGCATCTCTAAGATGTCTAGAGCATGAGTTGTGACGCCTTGTAAGGGCGGCACGGTATAAGCCTGGAGTCGGGCTCCTGTAACGTGGGAGCCGACTATTAACATCACCTGAGGTCCTCATGGTGCCAGCATCTTCCGGGGTTCCGTGATATGTTAAACCCATTCCATTGGCCCATGGACCATGGTTGCTAGGCAACCACAGCCCATATAGTCACAATTAGATTTGTGCAGGCTGTTTCTTCATAGCTGGCATTTTAATACAGTGATCCAACTATATGTCATAAGGAGTGGTAAGTTACTTTGGAATACCAGTGATTTATTATCCCATTTATACTATCAAGCAATATATGTATTATTGTGATTTGGATATTGAAATTTTTAATCTATGTTCTAGTTCAATTATACTGATACTCTACTTGAAAAAGACGCCACAGTGCATCAAAACGAGTAGAAAGGAGTGTCGCACATTGGTTTAGTGCACGGCCAGTACACATATATCACACTGAAGTTACCCGGGTACCATCTTCCGTGAAGTTCCATCTTTATGGGTATGGCTGTTTACAAACCTTTGTTTTTATTTTGCATGTTTTAATAAATCTATTTTCAGTTTTAACTACAAGTTTATTCTCTCTGGTTTTTTGGAGATTTTTTGGAAATTATTTATCCACTTTATTGATGGATACATGGAGACTAAAGAAACTGCTATGTGTTTTTCACCAACTTATTTGAAGTAAGCATTAATGTAAGAACCCACTACGTCTTGTATTCTTCACGAATCTGGTGTTTTGATTGGGATTTAAAGATCTCCTTTGGAATCTCTCAGAAGTGTCACTCTTGTGGAGAGGATTTTCCATACTCTTATTTCCATTCTCAGCACCTTTACAAGAACTGAACACAATATTACACTATTGTGGCATTATTTTGTGTTTTTTTCATGTACATATGTGAGCGGTCTCATCATTGGAGAAAAACTGCCTTACACAATTGAAGTTGAACAGGTTTGGAGCGCAAGAGAGGTTGTTTGTCTTTTTCCTTTGTTTAACAGTAATCATAGGGCCTGTTACACCCATGTTTCTGGGACCCCGTCCCTAGGTCCACAGGAGGTAGAGGTCAGTTTTTAAGAGTCTTCCTTACCTATATGGTGGTTTCTCTGCAAATTGTAACCTCTGAAAAAATCAATCCTCCCTGTGCAAATGGTGACCTCAGTGGGTATACACTATTCACGTAGGAGATCACATGGTCCGGAAGACACATGTTTCCATAGGAATATAACCAATGCCATCATCATAGATATAACAGAGGTTCAATCAGCTAATATATATAGGGCCTGATTCAGCAAGGGATGCATGTGAGAGTGATGAAATTATTAGAGTAGAGCCTAATGTGAACTTCCCTAATCAAATAATTCTTCCCTGATGAAACAATATTGTATTATTAATTGTATTTTTCTATTTTGGTATTCCATTTGTATCAGTAATATGGTTTCTTTAGAATTGGTGCCTTAAAGAAGATTACTGTCCCTGAGCCTTTTCTTTCTAATCCTGCCAAATGTGGATAATCTCCAGCCACTTCCCCCCAGTTCTCTTCAGCCTCAAGCCTCATCCCCCATGTCACTCCAGCCTCATTCCCCCATGTCTCTGCAGCTCCAGCCCCCTTGTATCCCTCCAGCCTCACCCCGCAGTGCCTCGCCAGCCTCACCTTACCCCCAAATCTCTCCAGTTCTAGCTCCCTTCTGTCTCTTTAGCCCCCAGTGTCTCCAGCTCCAGCCTCCTTGTTTCTATCCAGGGTCTTAGCACCACATACCACACCTGGCGCTGTCATATCATTACTGTCCACGGATCGCTGGTCCACTGCAGCATTACCTTTCCCCCAAGACATAAACAAACTAGCCCGCTACATGGACCTGGCTATGTTGGATTTCTTCACGTGACTTTCCAAAGCAATCTCTGCACTAAAGCCACACTTCCACTACTGCCTATTTAAACTTGCTTTGGACTACTGCATATTGCCAGAGTGTATAGAATAAAATTCCTGGTTCCCAGGTCTCTGTTACTCCTGTATCTGTTTCATGCTCCTATACCCACTGCCAGTATTGTGGAACCATTTTCTGTTGTCTGTCTTTTGTTTAGCATTCATTCCTGCTGGGTCAATCTATGCACTGCTCAGCCTCTGCTGCATAAGCTCCACCTGTAAAAAGTGCCTGCTGTTTGTTATCTGTTTACTACCAGCATTATAGTATTTATAGAGCTCACAGAAACACTCTGCCCTTCGGATATCCTGAGCTGCACCTAAACTCCATCTACCATTGCTTTTATCTGCTGCCTGCTATTTAATTCAGATATTCTACATTGTCTTCTACAGCTGTTGCTCTCATTGACTCTTACTCTGTCTGTTATTTCCACAGGCTGGTGTGTCGGTTGGCTCCCATATTCTGAATTCATTACTATGGACTGTGTTTCAGGTATTTGATTCCAGAGTTTTGGTGGTCTCCAATTTTTGGGTCTTTCCAGTTATGGCAGCTGGTGGTCCTGGATATTGTATCTCCACTCTCAGCTCTGAGTTCCAGATCTCAAATCCAAGTTCTAGGCTAGTTGCTGTTGTTTGGGTCCCAGGGTGATGCAGCTCATGTAGTCAGTCACTCTGCAATTCCTATTCAAGTTGTGAGTATTCCTGGTTTGGTACATGAATTAGAAAAGTGCAAAAAATTGAGACAGTACTACTAGACAGAAATTATTTAATATATTTAAAAAAACATATGAGAACATCATAAAAAAGTTATAAATAATTCACAATAAATATAAAGTATATATGACAAAAAAATGGGTAACTATAAACTGGCCGGTGTATCCACTTAATTATAACAACAACCTGATAAAAAAAATCAGAACATGTCTGTATATGGGCATTTAGAATCCTTCATTCCTGAATATCACTTATACCTCCTCCACTTTGGAGATTCAGTCGAAGCTGTAATAATAATATGAATCTTTTTTAGATTAGATTAGTAGTGAAACAAGAAAGCTGTTATTTTGAGAATAGCAAAGCAGCAGATATTTTAGGTATTATTGCAGAGACTTCATTGGTTTTATGCCAGTAAAGTTAGCAGCAAGCATATATGTGTCTCGGGCTCAAACTCCGCTAATGCATAATAGTTGTTAGTTTATGCCCATAGTATTAGTATACAGTCCAGTAAGCATGCAGTTGTTAGTTTATGCCCATAGTATTAGTAAACAGTCCAGTAAGCATGCAGTTGTTAGTTTATACCCATAGTATTTGTAAACAGTCCAGTAAGCATGCAGTTGTTAGTTTAAACCCATAGTATTTGTAAACAGTCCAGTAAGCATGCATTGGGACTTTTAAGCCCCTGTCTGTAAAATCAGGAGCCGACAGGGATATTTCTTTGGGTAAGTGTCACAAACTCACGGGCGGATTGTGGATGCTACCCGTATTCAGGAAATTGGATAGACCTATTCCTGAGGCGTGGAGTCTAAGGTGCAGGCGGTTTTCACCAGGGACCCTCGCAAGAAGGTATGGACTTGGTTGCGTTCGACACACAGGTCGCGGGAGAGATGACTGAACTCCGAATGGCTCGCTGGGAAGGTTTGACGGATGACAAACAGGAGCCATGGCATCGAGGACCCCACACCAGAATTTGAGGTTCCTCCCAATCTAGCACAGGAGAATGTTTGCAAAGCCAAGGAAGGCCCATGATGACAGGACTCTCGGCTGATGGAAGTATGTATAATGTTTTTGATTCTCGATGGAGAGCCCCTACTTGCATTATAACTTCTGTCATCCGAGAGTGGATGGCCGCTGTAGGAAGTTTATTCCCATCCACCCCGATGATACTGAAAAAGTATTTGAAGTGGCATAATAGGAATTCCCAGCTCTTGAACTTTCTTAGCCGTAATGAAGTTGCCATCTGCACCTGAGTCCAGGAAAGCCCTAATGACTTCAGAGAACTTTCCCTGGACCAGGGTTACATCAATGGAGAATTGAGGAACTACACGGTTCTTTGGGGTGTGTTGAAATGTACCCAATCTAACCACCCCTCGATCAGTTTGGCCTTCTTGTTTCCCGGATGTTTAGGAGAGAAGGTGACCTGGTTCACCACAATATAAACAAAGTCTGTTTTTAAATCTCCTTTCCCTCTCTGCGACAGGAAGGCAAGATTTCCCAACCTGCATGGGCTCTTCTGGAGGTTCCACTGGTGCCGTGAAATGTGGAGCAAGATTAAAGGTAAATCAACAAGACTGTTACTTTTCTCTTGTTCTCTCCCTGTGGCGAAGATCCACCCGGATACACAGAGAAATCAAGTAATTCAAAGAAGTTGGCAGTTCCCTGGATGTGAGCACATCTTTGATCTGATCGGACAAACCCTGCAGGAAGGCGGCAACTAAAGCTTCATTATTCCATTCCAATTCTGAAGCAAGGATACGGAACAGCACAGCGTATTGTCCTGCAGATTGATTGCTTGTTTCAGCTGTAGGATAGCCAATCCCACAGAGGTTACTCGACCGGGCTCATCGAAGACCCTCTGGAAAACCTTCAGGAACTCTCCGCTATTGTTAACCAGAGGATCATTTCTTTCCCATAAAGGAGAGGCCCAAGCCAAGGCCTGACCGGACAGCAGCAAGATCACGTAAACAACTTTAATACTTTCTGACGGTAAATTTGCTGCTTGAACCTCAAATTGAATTGAGCACTGGTTCAAAAACCCTCGACAGTCCTTTGGGTCCCCATCGTACTTCGTGGGGTTCGGAATGCGTAATGGTGTAGAAGCACTTGTGGCCTGTACAGTCACCGTAGGAGGTGGGACTGATTGTGACGGTGCTGGCTGAGCAGTACTGACTTGTTGCATTAAAGTCTGGAGACACTGCATAATCTGGGCTTGATCTTGTTCTTGCTTCTCGACTCTAGCAAGTAGATTCTCGAGTAAGTCTCGGGGTGATGGGTTACCAGCAGCATCCATGTTCTGTCACAAACTCACGGGCGGATTGTGGATGCTAAATCAGAGTCACGAACATGCCAGGGGTCAGAACCAATAATCAAGATATGCACAGGAATGCTGTAGTATGGTAATGGAGTCTATGCTTTTCTTCTCAGCCTTTAGACACTGTGGAATCCTACTGGTCTATTAGGAAGCCATGTACTGTATTTTCCTCTAATTTTTGTTTGGACTCTCTCCTAAAATTATTGGAAACTAATTTGGATTTAAAATTTTCAGATTTTCTAAAAATAACCTGCCCAACTGGATTGATTTCTGGTTTAAGATGTATAATCCAATGAGGAGAAGCAGATACCAGCAGCTACAGGAGGTGGTATCAGCGCAGGAGAAGACTCCAGATGATAAAGCGGATAGCCTTTCGGGGCAAAGCGGACCTCCTACACAGCCGTGACCAACATTCGCACCAACAGACCTGGCGGTCAGTGTACACCGGCTGAGAGTATCATCACGGAGACGTTTCAGTAGTGAGCCGCCTGTTGGTGAGCCGTAGGATTATACATCTTCACACCACGGCCTCATTCTTTTGCCGGAGAGTTTTTAATTCAGCAATTGTCCATGGTGTTGGATCTTATTAAGGTACTATCCTTTCATTTAGTGGTACAGCTACCTATATCCAGTGCAACCCTCACATTCACTGGTTTTTTATTCCTTCAATTGAAATTCTTTTATTATTGTGGAGAGACTTTGTTAATTGATCAGCTCTATTTCATTGCCAGCATATTTGCACATTGAAATTATGTTTTGTTTTTTATTGTTTGCAACACTTGTTTATTAAATTGTTTTTATATTGTCTACTAGTGCTACCTTGTTTCTTTTTTCTTGTATTCCCCTTGGTGGATTGCAGTTTCCACCTAGTGTAGCTGCTCTGTAGACAATTTTTAGCTCTATCATTAATTTAGTTGCGCACCAATTTTTTCCAATTGCGCTATAGGCCTGTATTCAATTTGAGACGAAAACCCATTATCGGCGTATTTTTCGCCACCATTTTCGCCTGTTTTATTTATCCCCATGTTCAATTTCAAAGACTTTTTGCCGGTGCGAAAAGTCTTTGTAAAAAATCAGGTATAAGTTTTCTCCACAGAATAGGTGGCAAAACAAAGTGCAGAATTGGGGTTTAGGGGTGCAGGCTATTTTTTTTAAAAATGTCTTGGGAATTTCCCCTAAAAGTAATGTGTGTCAAAAAATGTTTTAAAAAAACTCAGGACACCCCAAAAAATTATCTTAAATTTTGGAGGTGAAAAACTTCTTAAATAGCTAAATTGATTCCAGAGGGGTTCCCAAGTATGCGGCAGGTGTTTTCTTCATTGTGGGTAGTAGCAGCAGGTGCATTTTTGAAGATTTTTTAAAAATCATTTTAGGGACTTAAAAATATGCTTGCACCCATTTTCACGTACCCCAAATTTGATGGGCATAGCTATTTTCCCCCAAAAAAATTGCTAAATACTATTCTTCATCACCTTCTTAAAAGCCGCATTTATGCACCTGCTGTGGCTATTTAAAAACCCGACTTCATTTCAGCAGGCAAAAAACGGGGTACCCATAGTGATCCCCCATGTCAGGACATCTTTAAGGGGGTGTCAGGATGATTTCCCGAAAATTGTCAGGTCTTTTCTTCTCTTCCAGTTTCACCAGGTCCCGTTTTCGCATCCTTAGAAATTGAATACGGGGATAAGCGGGCACGCGTGATACTTTCAGCCTACAGAACAGGCAAAAGAGGCAAAAAGTCTGACAGGTGAAAAGTCTAGACTCTTTGCCTCAAATTGAATACTGGCCTAATTCATAAAAGTTGACTCTTCGGAATGTTATTTTTCCATCATTTATCGTGTGAGCTTTTTTAGCTAAGATATCTACTCTGGTTAACTGGTTTGGCAAAGGTTTATGTAACCAAAATGTCGTCCCTGATGGAGAGGGCAATATCCAGGAAATCAATTGAACTCCTGCTATAAGAAACCGTGAATTTCAAACCAAAATAGTTGTAATTTAAACTTTCTGTGAAAACATGCAGTGACTCTACATCCCCATTCCAAATGATAAAGAGATTATCTATATACCTGCCATAGAGGATGTGGCTCAGCCCGAAACCACCTCCCCACACATGTTGCTCCTCAAAAAGCCCCATGTAGAGGTTGGTGAAGCTGGAGATGAACCTCATCCCCATGGCAGTCCCCAGTATCTGTAAATAAAATTGTTTGTCAAATAGAAAATAATTGTGTGATAAAATAAATTTAATAGATTTCAATACAAAGTCTTGTGAACTTTCTGACAATGTGTTGTCTCTTTTTAAGTAATAATCTACAGCATTAATATCCAGATCATGTGGGATGTTAGAGTAGAGTGACTCTACGTCACAAGTTAGTAAATAATACCCAGGTTGCCAAATTGCTGTATTAATTAAATTTATAAAATTCCTTGAATCTTTTATATAAGAGTTTATTTTAGTCACGTGGCCTAGTAAAAAATAATCCACAAAAATTATTAGTAAGTGAACCCACCCCCGAAATTATGGGACGGCCTGGTGGCGAAGTACCATTTTCGGTATAAGGTTCTGACATAGCGATTCAAGTCAACAAAGAGACTGAAGAGACTTGGTTTAGAGATGGGGCAAAGTTAAGGCCTGTTTCCAAGAGATTTGTAAAAAAACCATTTCCCATAGTTCTTACTTTAGCCGTGAATTTTTTATTTGGTTTTCTTCTGCCTCCTCTTGTACCTCTATATCTCTTGTTCTGTTTCTTTTTTGACCAGTTGATGTTTTTCCGAAAGGTCTGTTGAACTTCCTGCGTGCCCCTAAATAAACATTATTTTGGGGGGATTGTTCATATTCCTCCTCAGTTTCTGAAAGTTTAGGGAATCTTTTAGAATATTGTTGTGATGTATAATTCCTACCTCTAGGGAAACCATGGAGTTCTTATACTTCAAATTTATTTTATATGAAAAATCTGTATAATTGCTGTTCTTTCTAGATCTCCCATTATAGGTAGAGGTTTTTCGTATTCTATTTAGATTATTTCCATATCCTCTCTCTCTCCTGAATTTATCCTGAAATACAAGTTTATATATTTTATCATACTTAGCATATGTCATAATCATCTCCATTGTTGCTCTCCCTAGTCTATTGTAATTATGTATCTCTCCTCTTTTGTAATCTTTTACATCTCTATCCATTTTATGTTCCTTTCAGATATGAGTAACTGTTCATAATCCTCTATTTTCTGGGTGACTTCTTTATCTTTATACTCTCGGCTCCCTTCAAAAGCCTTCAATAGATTATAGGTGTTATAGAATCAGTAAAGCTCTGGCTCCTGTGCTCATCCCAACCCTAACTAAAATCTGTAATCTCTCTCTCTAATTGCATCTTTCCATCACTGTTCAAGCATGCAGTTATAAATCCCATTCTGAAAAAGCTAAATTCTGGGGGTCATTCAGACCCGCTCACGAGCAAAGTTCGCTCGCAAGCGGGTCGATGTTGTGAGAATGCGCATGCGCACGACCACCTGAAACTTAATATTTCTAAAACAGAATTAATTATATTTCCACTGGTCAATAACAGCTACCAACCTGATCTCTATATCACTGTTGATAACTCGACAATCCACCGTGCCCTACAGGCTCGCTGCCTTGGTGTCATCCTTGACTCTGAACTGTCCTTTGTTTTCCACAATCAATCTGTCTCAAAATCATGCTACATACTGTACATCTAAAAAACATATCCAAAATTCGACCATATCTCACACAAGACACTGCAAAAACTCTAATCCATGCACTCATTATTTCCCGCATTGACTATTGCAATAGTCTCTTTACTGGTCTTCCCAAAAATAGGCTATCGCCATTACAATCTATTATGAATGCAACTACGAGGCTTATCTTCCTTGTCAAACATTCATCGTCTGCTGCACCCGCTCTATCAGTCTTTTCATTGGTTGCTGGTTTTCTACCGTATTCAATACAAAATTCTATTACTTACACATAAGGCCATTAACCAAACCACACCAACATACATCTCTCCACTCATCTCAAAATATCTCCCAACCCGACCTCTGCGCTCAGCACAAGATCTGCGTCTCTTATCCCCATGCATTACTTGCTCCCATTCATGGTTACAGGACTTTCTTCAGGCTGCACCCACTCTATGGAATACCTTACCATGCACAATAAGACTTACCTCTAGTCTCCAATCCTTCAAGCGTTCCCTGAAAACTCACCTCTTCAGATTCCAGAACTGCCCACATAACCTTCATAACTTCCATGTCTAAATACATCCCCTTTCACAGTCCTCACATAACCTCACACATTGTTTTTCTTTCACATCCTCCTGACATTTGGCCGACATTCCTGTGTGACTGGATCATGCAGCCCACCAAGAAACTCTGCATTCTGGCTGGACCAAAATTGCAATATATAGCACCTATCCTTGTGTATCAATGCCTATTACCATATAGTTTGTAAGCTTGCGAGCAGGGCTTTCCTACCTATATATCTGTCTGTTATTAGCCAACTTTGTTCTATAAATGTTTCCAATTGTAAAGTGCAACAGAATATGCTGTGCTATATAAGAAACTGTAAATAAATAAATAAATAAAATAGGTTTTCTCTATCTCTGTATCTCATTCACACGTTCCTCTCTATACTTAATTAAAAGTTTCATTTCATTTTTGGAACATGAATCCAGAGTATTATTCCAGTTCTCAGTAAATTTGGCATCTTCTTTGAATGTGGAGGTTTTTAAAATTCTTAGACCTCTGGAGATCAGGTCACTATCCAGATATTTCTAAAGAGTGACCTGGTCCCACCAATGCCTAGTTCAGTGATGCATATATTTTCCAATTTGTTAAACAGCCTATGCATATCTGCTATGTCATTATCTTCACTGTCTATGTACATAGGGATCTTACCCTTAAGGTAAAGATTTCTCCTTTCCATCAGATCTACTATACATTTAAGTGGTGATATGGATCATAAAAAAGCAGCCTAGTCAAAGCAAACACATTGAAACAATAAAAAGCAAAGGACTTAGCACTCTGGGCCTAATTCAGACCCGCTCGCGAGCGCAGGACGCTCACAAGCGGGTTGATGGTGCCCTAATGCGCATGCGCACGACGGACCATTGCGACCATCATCATGGACGCTCGCATAAGCTGTGGGTGGTAACCCACAGCTATGCGAGCATCCAAGAGGCCGCTCCATTGTTAGGTAGGAGGGCCCTGATTCAGAGTGAGCGCTCTGCTCAGAGCGTCCGGCTCTGAATCAGGCCCTCTATTCCCAACACATGGACAGTAATCTACTTAAGAGAATAGATGTTTCTCATCCACAGCTGCTATCAAAAATAGGTACATTAAACCTATACAGAAGACAGAAAAGTGCAAATAATATAGACAGCGCTAATAGACAGAAATTATTTGATATATTGAAAAAACATATTACTGGTCCTAAAGATGCCTATATGTACATAGGAGCCAGATATCCCCACACAATATACCACATAAGAGATATAGGATAAATATATATATATATATATATATATAGATATATATATATGTATAATTGTGATAGTGAAAAGTGATGACTGGGAGAAGTATAAAATTCTCTTTAACATATGAAAATATAGAATATATTGGGCATTTTGCCCTGGTCCAAAGGGACATTCGGTAACCTTGACATTCGTCCCAACATTTCCTAAACTCCTATTTTGATTTTCATCAGATAATGAGCAGTTTAATACTTATTATATGTACATAAGTCCAAATTCAATCACATCGAAGATGTGATTGAATCTAAGGATCTAAGGCCAATAGATCCTATGTAACAAAGAAACAAAAAGTCACCACTCATACATTATTCAGTTCTACCATGTCATTTAGACCACCCGGTATTAGTGTGCTTAACCTATAGATCCAATATGCTTCTCACCTCTGCGACATGTTATTTTAATCTGTTCTATTGCCTTTATTCTCAGATCTCTTAGGTTTAATTTGTGGCACTGGGTGACATGTTTTAAGAGTGGGTGTGTCTTTATACCTTTAAGAATGTTTCTATGATGTTCCATAAAATGTGTGTGTAGGGACCTAGTTGTTCTTCTGACGTATTGACTGCGACATCCACATGTGATGAGGTAGATCACGAAGAAGAACAATTAATAAATTATTTGATTTTAAATCATTCCTTACTCCTTATTTACATTTGAAGTGAAATCCATGCTTTTCTTCTCAACCTGTAGATGTACCACATGTGGTTTACCACACCTGTGGAATCCTACTGGTCTATTAGGAAGCCATGTATTTTCCGCTAATTTTTTTTTGGACTCTTCCCTAAAATGACTGGAAATTAATTTTCAGATTTTCTAAAAAGAACCTGCCCAACTGGATTGATTTCTTGTTTAAGATAATCATCTAATTGAAGTAATGGGGTATTTCTCTAGATAATTTTCTTAATTTCCCAAGCATAGCTATAAAATTGTGTAAGAAAAGACATAGAATGTTCTTTTGTTTCAGTAGCTTTATTTTTATTTTCTTCTAGGAGTAGTATATTTCTGTCCATAGTACTAACCTCCCCATATGTCTGTCTCAAGATACCTTCAGGGTAACTCTCTTCTGAGAATGATGTTATAAGCTCATTGGCTTGGGTCTCAAATTTTGCCATCAATGAACAATTGTGCTTAATTCAATGTTCCTAATCCTTTATTTCTATTTTTATTTTTGTTTTTATTATGGTGTTTGAGTTTTTCCTAGTTTCCTATATTAGTAAATGGGGCTGGACCTATTTTCCACTCGCTTTTGGGCATGTGGAAAACAGTGCATCATCCATTCATACGTGAGACCAGCTATGTAGCGTGAATGACACATAACAATACCCTACCATAACGCATGGAGGTCATGACCCATGCATGTTGAAAGCTGAAATGGAAGCCACCTATAAGGTTGCTGGGAATCAATCACATGACTCCTTTCCAAAATGAGGCTTTGATTTAGACATACGGCTCATGCGCAAGACGCTGGCCCCCGGGATAAAAACCGGGTGAATTTGAATGAACATCTACAATTCTGAGGAAGCCGCTGAACCCAAAGGAGGCAGAGAAATGCATAAAGGATTATATTACCTCAAACCAGCTGGTTGATACCACTCATATATCTCCCGGGAGAATCGTGAGTACAGGATAATCAAAATAGCAGAGGACTGTATCTCTGGCTTACCCAAATAAATATCCCAATCAGCTCCCGATTTTACAGACAGGGACTTAAAAGTCCAACTACATGCTTACTGGACTGTTTGCAAATACTATGGGTATAAACTAACAACTGCATGCTTACTGGACTGTTTACTAATACTATGAGCATAAACTAACAACTATTCTGCATTAACAGAGTATGAGCCCGAGACACATATATGCTTGCTGCTAACTTTACTGGCATAAAACCAATGAAGTCTCTGCAATAATACCTAAAATCACTGCTGCTTTGCTTTTCTCAAAATAACAGCTTTCTTGTTTCACTACTAATCTAATCTAAAAAAGATTCATATTATTATTGCAGCTTCGCCTGAATCTCCAAAGTGGAGGAGGTATAAGTGATATTCAGGAACAAAGGATTCTAAATGCCCATATACAGACATGTTCTGATTAGGTTGTTGTTATAATTAAGTGGATACTTAATATTTACCCATATTTTAGTAATATATACTTTTTATTAATTGTGAATTATTTATAACTTTTTTATGATGTTCTAATATGGTTTTTTCAATATATTAAATAATTTCTGTCTAGTAGCGCTGTCTAAATTTTTTGCACTTTTCTGTCTTCTGTATAGGTTTAAGCATATACCTATTATTGATAGCAGCTGTGGAAGTGATATATTGATTCTCTTAAGTAGATTACTGTCCATGTGTTGAGAATAGAGCGCTAAGTCTTTCCTTTGCTATTTATTGGTACATGAGTTCCCTAGTAGCTTACCTGAGTTCCCAGGTTCCTAGTAGTATGTTCCAGCCTCTAGCTCCTTAGGCCAGGAGCTGTGGTAGGGTTTGGTACAAACAGTTCCAGGTATTCAAAGCAAGAATTCCAGTCCTGCATATAGGTCTTGAGTTCAGGTTTGGGTTGTCATTCAGCATTGCAGATATTGCCTTAGTCATCCCAAGCACCTCAAATCTTTTTCTATCCAATCCATGAGCAGATATCTCCTCAGATTTCCTATCTTTACTTATACTCCTACTTCAGCTGGCCTAAAGGGTCCTGACATTATTCTCATAAATCCTAAACCTGGGAGACCCCTTCTGTCTCTCCAGCTCTCCAGTCTCCTTATGTCTCTCCAGCTTTAGCTCCCTTCTCTATCTCTAATTACCTTATGTTTCTCCAGCTCCCAAGTGTTTCTGCAACCCCCTTTTGTCTCTCCATCCCCAGCCTCATTGTGTCTCTCCTGCCCCCTAGTGTTTCTCTAGCTCAAGCCCCCAGTGTCTCTCCAACTCTAGCCCCTTTTGTCTCTCCAGCTTCCCAGCTACAGCCCCATTTATCTATATATATTTTAAAATACCTAATAAACGTTAGATTTAACTCAATAACAAACAGAAATATATATTTTTTTACATTCAGGACAAATTTATGAAGTGGCAACTGCACAATTGTGGAGAGAATGTGGACTATGGGCCTGATTCAGAGCCGGACGCAATTAGCACTCGCTCGTCCAGAAAATAGGGGTTGCTATTCAAATGAACTGTTCGCTCTTTGCGGTCTGTTCACGCCCCCTGGCCGCTCGCATCCTACGTCATGTCCGCTATTTATTAGATTAATCGAGTACATCGACCAGGGTATGAGCTGCTCGCTATTCTTGCTACCACAATTTTGCGAGCAGTTCTGGCTATAAAATAACCCAGTGACGTGGTCAATGACGCTGCTGTTTTAAATATGCACACCCATAAAATGCCCGTTTTGACCTTTAAGCATGCCTGCAATCGGATCTCCACTCCCCATTTTCAAGCACCTTCCCCTGTTAGCACCCACATACGCCTCTTTCTGTCACTCAAATTATCAGGCATTCGCTATTTTGCGAGCACATGAATTTCGACCGCACTGACTGGTTCGCGAATGCGTATAACGATCCGTGCGCATGCGCAGTTGGGCAAACATCGCTCGGAGCGAACGAGCGGCCGCTTACAAGCGGCTCTGAATCAGGCCCAATGTTCAGTGACATGGGCCTAGGAAAGTGTTTTTTTTGCAGAAGCAGTGTCTACTGTAGTAAACCTAAAGAACCGTGCACCCATAGGTAAAACAGTGCTAGCGTTTTTGATCTGGAAATAAGCATAATGTCTATCATTTTATGGTGCATAAACAGGTAGCGATTCAAATGCACAATTTGAATGATAACGATATCGTTTATATTGTTATCATTCAAATCATTAATTTTTTGGTCCCTACCAACAACCAGCGATGTGCGGGCACATATGGACGATAGCAATATAATCCGTTGGCCATGCATATTGGCCAACCTGCTCGATATAGAGCAGGATACTATAGGGACCCACCATCATTGATCGTGGGTTGCTATAGTCATTTGTGAGTTGGTGGTATACTGGATGATCGATATCGATAATCCAGCAGACCATGGATGGTGCAGGCCAATCAGCCAGCGATATCGTAATGCTGGCTGATCGCTCCATGTGTACGCACCATTAAAGTCTTTGGGTGCAGACCATAAGCACACATATTGTTCATAAGAATAAGAGATGTCAATTGCATCCCAAGTCAGTTGAGTATATCCGGCTTGCATACTGCCAAGAAAGCAAATGATACAGACTATGGGACATAACAAATAAAAAGCTTATAAAATCCAGAGACGTAGTGTTTCAAGATAAAGCACCAAAAAACATGAGGCTGGAACAAGGACCACAGCACAAGTTTATCATGCTGGACATGCCCACAGCTGGAAGAGACTGTCAACTTTGATGTCCAATCACACAGCAGTAAAATCAATAACGGAAAACCCCCTAAGAGATATTAAGAGTTGTTTGCAAATATCACTTTCTGTGAGCAACAGGATATTCAAGAAGCAAAATCAAGCAGCGACTGGGAGGAATGGAATGAGCAATAGATAAAGAAATGGCATTGAATCAGGGACATGCAGTCAGGATAAGCAGGGGAGGCAAAGCCTCCACTGTCATACTCTTGAGATTTGATAAAAAATTATTAGAATAATACAAAGAAGACATTTATAACTTATAAACACATTCTTTGTTTATTGTAATCATTTTGTAGTTAACACTCTCCAGCTTTGTGAAGCTCCTTGTGACTGCAGGGAGATGAGAAATGATGCAGCACCAGCTCAGCCTCGCTTTTGTAAAGTCAGATACTGCTTGCAGAGTTGGGGGTGGGGCCACATAATGGGCAGTAAGCTGCACAGAAAAATAGCTAAAAAAGGGATGCCTCTGAGTATGGGGGTGCATGCCTTGATCACTGAAGGACACCTTGGATGTGTTATGTGACTAGGAAGTGTACTGCAGTGTTTAGAGATTGGAGCAGTCAGCAGCAGCAAGTGACAGGCTCCCAGCACTCAGACCCATCTCCATGTGTGCCTCCCCAGCCACTGGCCTCACCACACGTCACTGCATTGAATGACAACAATATGTGAACTATTGTTGATAGGCAAAGCTACAGTAAAACAGTCAAGAACGGAATCAGTATGATTTACCCTGCCCAGCGGTTGGAATCCCGACAGCGGCATCCCGGCAGAGGAGGAAATCCCGATCGTCAAAGGTAAGTATTGTCTAACCTATTTCTACCCCCTAACCCTCCCCTAGGGGTGCCTAACCATAACCTTCCCCCCAGTGCCTAACCCTAATGCCCCTCTAAGTGTCTAAACCTAACCCACTCTTTCCTGCCGCCTTATCCTAAGTCCCCCGTGGGGGTGCCTAACCCTAAGTCCCCCCTGGGGGTGCCTAATGCTAACCCCCCTTACCCTAGCCTAAACCTAACCTCCCAGGAGGATGCCTAACCCTAAGTCCCCCCCGGGAACCCTAAATCTAAGCCTCCCCCCTGTGGCTATCCACGCTCGGCGCCTGGTGTCCCTTCGATCGGGAAGCCGGGCGCCGGTTTCCCGGCATCGGTAAAATGACAGGCATCTAGATTTAGATGCCTTTCATTTAACCCTCACTGGGATTAAGCAGTCAGGAAGCCGGCTGTCGGGATTAGGTCCACCGGCTTCCCGACTGCATACCATCAAGAACAAGTGGGTCTTTTGTGAAAAGTTAAATGCAGATGGAACCATTGCTCCTTACAAAGCCTATACTGTTGCTAAAGGATATACACACATATTTGCAATGCATGATTTACTGATCTACCAGTTAAACTTTGACTAGGCGTTCTTAAATTGAGAGTTTATTGAAGAAATTTTATGGAACTTCTTGAGCAATACAATGAGTAAATATTCCAAGAAGGAAAAGTTTGTCTCTTAAAAATGGCATTGTACTCTATGGTCTGAAACAAAGTGGCCATTGTTTGGTACAGTACATTAAGCTAGAAACTGTACTATTAGGGATGAACTTTGTATGTACAGAGACTGATTACTATAGACAATAGACAATAAAGTAAAAGTTGTTTTCAATAGTTGTGTATGTGGATGATCTGTTCGGGATGTAGTTATCAGACCAGCGGACAGCAGGCTGCCAGTCTGAATCTCAACAGGGGAAGCCCGCCACGAGACTTAAGATAGTTGTCGAAATACCGACACCTATCTTAATCCTGACTCTGGAATTCAGAAAGATGCCAGCCTGAATGAGGTAAGTCTGGGGCGTTTTAGCTGTTAGCCACAGCGGGGAGTGTGAGTAGGTTTAGGCAGAGTAGCACAGTTAGGGTTATGTTTGGGGAGGAGGTTATGATTAGGCACCTCTAGAGGGGAGGGATAGGGTTAGGCACCTCTTGGGGGGTTAGGGTTAGGCACTAAAAGGGGAAGGTTAGGATTAGGCACAAAAGGGGTAGACTTAGGTTTAGGCACTAATGGGGAGGGTTAGGGTGCAGAATGGGGAGGGTTAGGGTTAGGCTACAAGAAAGGAGGGTTAGGGGGAGAATGGGGGAGGGTAAGTATACTTACCATACCCCTGTTGGGATACCAACCATCAGGATGCCGCTGTCTGTATTTTGATAGCCATTTTGGTGCCCTGTTCCAGAAAGAGCACCCGAGAAAGGGGCATGGCCTCATGGGGAAGGGTAGGGATGAGATAGGGGGTAAGGAGATGCTGGTGATAAAATAAGAAGAGAATGATAATAAACAGAATATTGACAGGCCTGAACAGTGCCCCATGTCCTGCGGTGCCCTGTTACAGCCCTAAGGAGGCATCCCAACAGCCAGCATTACTTAACGATTCTATCTTTTCCTATCAGGTCAGGAGAACATATAGCCAGTGTCAAGCATCTGTCAGAACAGAAATTCAAGTTAAAAGACTTAGGGCCTGCACATCACCATTGAGGATCTTACAAAGCTTCAATGCAGACGTTTTTCAAAATTGATCAGTAGGGATTTATTGAAGCAATACTTAGCAAGTATGCAATGCTAGATGAAAAAAAAAGTCAGTTCTTCCATTGACAAAGGCACTAAACTCACAAAAGCCATGTCACCAACAGGCAAGGCAGAGATAGAGGATATAAGAAAGTTCATTATCAGGGTACTGTTGAAAGTTTAATGTATGCAAGTATTGGGACTCATTCAGACATCACACATGCTGTGAGTTAATTTGCCATTAATCTTGGGAAACAACACTGGACTGCAGTTAAAAGAATAATAAAATACTTAAAGGGTACAACTTTCTTGAAGTTAGAGCTTTCAAAATCTGGGAATTCTGTATTGAAATCTTTATGTGGTTGTGACTGCAGATAAGATGAGGATGATTGTTTCTACTAGCAGGTACAGCCGCCAGATGGGCGAGCAGAAAGCACTGTTACCCTAACAACCGCTGAGGCGGAGTACACGGCACTTACATAATCTGGGAGGGGGAGTTGGATGATTTCCGCACCAACTATTTCCAATTATGTATCCTCTATTAAAGTAATGGTCAGATATGTTTTTGTCTGAGAAGATTTTATATAGAAGATTCTGAATACAGTTGAAATTATCACAAATTTTCTTAAATGATTTTTAATATTAATATTGTCTATTCTGTGTATTTATATGCAACATTTTATCTGTTTATGCACATGACCAAGCCCCTTAGGCCTGATACATGTGTCACCCTGCACACATTTCAGCACTTATATTATCACAATTTATATTTTGTCCATGTATTTGTATATTAGTAGTAAAACTAACACAAGTTAAGTTTTAACTATAAAATTCCTATTAGAGTGCTCCTATACTTGAGAGCCTTTTCTTTCTCTACTTACAGAAACTGCCAAGGAAGCCTTATGCTTAAAATAGAGTTTTGGGTAGATTTAATAAATCCAAATGCTTCTAAAAATGTTAAGTGGTGGTGTTGCTCATGGCACCCAATCAGATTGTAGCTATAATTTTTCTATTGCATTCTAGAAAATGATAGACAGAATCCTATTGGTTGTTATGGGCAACACCACCACTTATCTGTTTTATAAGATTTAGTAAATCTACCCCTTTGTGTGAATTAAGTCTTTTGAGTCAAGATGAGACTATGTTATTGATTATGACAATAAGGGTGCAATTGTCCTATAGCACCGAGTACCATGGATAGTTTAAGCACATTGCTATTAGGTTAATTCTTAAAATGTGCTGGTATACAAGGGTATAGTATACCAGCACATTTCAAGCTCTGAGCCACCTGGCGCTCTGCCGGGCTGGAGAGGCACCACCGCTGCCTTCTCAATATGCTGGATATTTTTTTACCAGAGGGCGTACTGCGGCTCCCTAACTGCAGCCAGAGGATTGAGCTCACTCCTGAGCTCAGACTTCCAGCTCCTGCAGTGGGTGTTGAGAGGGATGTCATGATGACTCTGCCGCAGTGCCGACCGTGAGGACTGGTTGGATGGCGGTGGGTGCAGGAGCAGGGCTTCAGTACTGTTTGTGTGTGTGTGTCTGTCTGTGTCTTTATGTGTAAGGGGCACAACTACTGTGGGAATTGTAAAGGGGGCACTACTACAAGGGGCACAACTACTGTAGTCATTGTATAGGGAGCACTACTACAAGAGGCACTACTACTGTGGGCAATGTATAGGGGGCACTACTATTGGGGGCATTGTATAGGGGGCACTACTACAAGGAGCACTACTACAAGGGGCACTACTACTGTTAGCAATGTATAGGGGGCACTACTGCAAAGGGCACTACTACTGTGGGCATTGTATAGGGGACACTACTACTCTGGGCAGTACAGAAGAGACACTACTACTCTGTGGGCATTGTATAGGGGGCACTACTACTGTGGGAATTGTATGGGGCACTACTACTGTGGGCACTGTATAAGGGGCACTAGTTCTGTTGGCATTGTATAGGGGGCACTACCAGGCCAGGTGACAGGAGGGGTCCAGGCGTACAACTGTATCAGGCCCCAAGTTCCTAGGGGGCCGCAAAGTGTGCCACTGCCTGCACTGCTGCTCCAGTAATCATCATGGTGCAGGCATTTACTGGGCCCCTGCTGATCACTGCAGCAGCATGTCCAGTGGGGGTTTGGGGGGGAGCAGGGTGCCATCTGCCAGCTGGCCAGGAGACATCACCTGCAGCCGCATGCTGCATAAACTAGCAGGGCCAGCCACTTACTTACTACTGACTGCTGCTACAGGGGCCCGGCTTGGTGAAGCTCAGCACTGTGGTGGGGGCGGGGCTTCTGCGTGATGACTCCTCAAGATAAAATCAGTCATTAGGTAACTCCGCCCCCACCACAGTGCTCTGCCTCTCTCCAGTCCCACCCAGCAGCAACAGTCAGGACTCTGCAGACAGACGCTGCCCAGGAAACACCAGGTAAGTGCAGCCTGGGAGCAGGAGGGGGGGATACAAAATGTGGACTAGGATTGGGAAGCACAGTGGGGGATGGGAGTAACAATGTGGGATGGGGAATAGGATAGCACAGTGTGAGAGGGGGTAGGAGAGCACAGTGTGGGATGGGGGATAGGATAGCACAGAGTGAGACGGGGGATGGGAGAGCACAGTGTGAGATGGGGGATGGGAGAGCACAGTGTGGGATGGGGGATAGGATAGCACAGTGTGAGAGAGGGGATGGGAGAGCAGTGTGGTATGGGGGATAGGAGAGCAGTGGGGGATGGGATAGCACAGTGTGGGATAGGGGATGTGAGCACAGTGTGAGGGGGATGGGACAGCACAATGTAAGAGGGGGGATGGGAGAGCACAGTGTGAGAGGGGGATTGGAGAGCACAGTGTGGGAGGGGATAGCACAGTGGGAAGATGGGAGAGCACACAGTGTAGGGTGGGGGATGGGAGGGCACAGTGTGGGATGGGGATCACAATGGTGAATAGGAGAGCACATTGTGGGATGTGGTAGGTATGAAAGAGTATAGTGTCAGATGGGGAGCACAGTGGGATTTGGAAGCACAGTGTGGGATGGGGAGCTTATGTGTAGCAAAAAAAACATTTTATATTTATAAAAATATATATATATAATTATATATATATATATATATATATATTATGCTTATGCAAAGGAGTTAATACCAGTCTTTATGCTGCCTAGGTAAAGAATCAAGTAGCCGACGGAGACAAGCCAGCACTGAGAGGCAAGAGAGGATCCGGCGCATGGTGAACTGAGGAAAAGACACGCAATCAGAGATGCTGCTGCAGGCATATACAAAATAAGGTAAGTGTTGGACATGGAGGGAAACTGTGGGGGCTCAGAAGTATAGTCATACCCCCCAACTGTCCCGCGGTGGGGGGGAGTTGTGAGAAATCAATTAAACCACTGTGCAGAGCAGCGGTGAATAGATGCCGTGCACATGCGCACTCCGTCTCATCACTGAGCAGGGAGGGCAGACACAATCAACCGGCCTGTTTCTGCCAGGGACCCTGGAATGGGGGGCCCCTAAAAGAATGGGCTTACCAGGCCCCATGATTTCTGTTGCCGGCCCTGGGCACTACTACTGTGGACATTTTATAGGGCGAACTACTACTGTGGTCATTTTATAGGGAGTACTACCTCTGTGTCTACTGTATAGCGAGCACTACTACTGTGGGCATTGTATTAGGGGGCACTACTATTGTGTGGCATAGAGTGTATGAGTGGTACTACAGTGTGGTACACTAAACTTATGAAAAAAATGGCAGATCTTAAGGGAACACCCTCTTTTGAATGGGCCTGCCCCCTATTCCAGCACACATGCTTCTGACATGTGCATAAATACAACCTTAGATTTTCCATACCCCCACTTCAAAAATCTCTCTTTGACCACCAAATTGGGCATCACTTCATTCCTGCGTTAGTGGAGAAGACGTCTATCAGTGTTACCTTTGATACAAGATAAAAAAGATAATATTTTAATACAAGGACTGAAGTCGCTATACCTAAATGTGTTCCTGAGGAAATGTGGACTGGAATATATATTTAATATGTTAATATGTTTCACCGTTTTATTATATGTTGCATAACCCCATGTCTTTGGTTAAATGTAAACTTAGGAAACAAAGATATTTGAGTAAAGTGAAAAGATTTATGTGACAGGAAACTGCCCTGGGGAACGGTGGTGGTGGTGGGGGGGTGTTAGAGGGGAGGGTGCGCCTGTTCTGTATAGCAGTGACCCCGGCTGGATGATGTGTTGAAGCCGGATAATTGGCTGAGACAGAATCTGTTAAAATTAAAATCTGCACGACACCATTTTGCAAATGGCAACAAGACGCCATTTTGCGAATGGCCACCCAACACCATTTTAGCAAATCCCACATTATCAGTACATACGGTGATGCTATTATTTAGCGTTATGCGATTCACATGCAATAGAACAATGTTGAAAGTCCTCATTATATAAATACATACATTTACTAAAACATATAATATGAACAACCCTGCAAAACACGTACCACGGTGTACTTCACAATCACGTAGACGCACAACACTAACTAGCATCTTTTCTTAATATCCTTACACTTACACACTGCACACTTACATAGAAAGGTTCCCTAGCTTTAAGGTTAATATTCAAGGTTTTATTCATTATTAAGTATGTAATAAAGTGACTGTATTTAAGATCTCAGGTTTAGTACATGATAAACAGACCGTGTTTGGTGCTATTCTAAACCACTGTTTATTTGCAGATTTCCGGTCCATCGGCAAGGAAATCGCATCATGCATCTGCATATTATGGATCATAGAGAGTTACGCATTGAAATGTACTCTGTAATGTAGCCAGTTTAGACTTCGGCGGGAAAACAGACACAAAGAACTGTTGGAGACTGAACTATTATAATACAAACTGACCTAGCAACTGTATCGTAACAGAAGAACCAGGAAGAAGAACCAATGGGATTTTGCCAACTTGTCCTATTGTATTGCCTAGCTCTGCAAGGGTTTATATGCAAGTACCCTGGATCTGGTAGTTAGTCATCTTTTCTTTGCTGTTGACGGAGGTTTCATAGTCGATGCCGGAAATCTGGATTCAGAGCGCATGCGTATGTATTCGACTGTACCTTGTGATTGTATAATTTGTTTGCGCTAATTGTATTTAGATCACAGCGTGTAACTATCTGCTTTTTGGTGAATAATATCTTTTTGTGCTTTGGAACCACAATCCAAGTCAGGAAAGCAATTATTTCTTGTGTGACCTATAACTCTGAATAGCGACATTTAGGGTGTATAGATAGGTAGGAATTCATAGTTGGTAGGCTCGTAGAGTGAGATCATGCTGCCAATTTACACGGTAACACATGGTTATCGATCTCTCAGCAAAGGCTGGAGGCGCCATACACAGGACAGAATGCTTTGTCTTCGAATACCTGCTACCACTTTGTTGCTGAGAGACTGTTACCTGTTATATTGTGTGAGTTCAGGGCGCGCTGATTAGAATCCAGGGACAAGGAAGGAAAAGGTTTGTTTTCCTTCGTTGATAAAGGTTCGTATTATAAAGGGGAAGTCGCACAATAGCATACGCATATTTCCTGAATTGCTGCCACGTGTTCAATGGTCATTGTATGTATAGCATGATTGCTTGTTAAACCTCGGTATTATACTGCTATATTAAGGGGAAAAGGTTTTATTTTCTATACAGAATAGGTGTGTAATTGAAACGTGTGAGTGTAAAGCAGAGGCTACTGTCTGGTAAAGCCTAAGTATAAAGCAGAGGCTACTGCCTGGTAAAGCCTAAGTATAAAGCAGAGGCTACTGTCTGTTAAGCCTAGGTAGAGGTTACTGTCTGTTAAAGCTCAAGTGGAAACTCGGTAGGTGCCCGACGGGGCCGTACAAACTACTGGGCCAGTGTACAAAGCAGGTACATTGTGGTATTATCGAGAAACAAGGGTATTTCTTGGTCCTAAACACCCATTAGTCGCAAAGTCCGTTGATCAGTTAGGTTCTTTGGGCAATGCGATCGGACCGCGTGATTATTTAAATTGTGATTGTGAAGTGGGTGTCGTGGGAGTGAAACTGCTGACAAGGTTAGGGGTTATTGGAACTTCTAGATGCTACCAGTGGGAGTAAACTCGAAGTAGGAAACCAGTGTTAATACTTGAGTCAATTACCACGGGTAAAGTAATTCGCTAAGCGGTTATTTTACTCCTCGTGAAGCACATAGTCCCTAAAGGCGGGAAATCGGTGCAATATGGGAAGGAGTGCATGAACGTTAGCTCTAGAAAAAAAATCGTTCACCAATCGAAATTCTCTAGAAATTGTTAAACGTTTTCCCAGATGGGTGTGAAACAATCTCAAGTAATGGTCGATGATGTGCTGCAGATGGAAGGGCCATTAGGATTGGCCAGGTATGTTATGTTTAAAAAGTATGGTGCATATGCTACAGTGTATTGCGACAAATGGGTCAAAATGACCAAGAAATGTAGAAAACCTTTTCCTAAGATTGGTAGCTTTGATTCGAGGTTCTGAACAATCTCAGAGACAGTATATGTTTAGTGAAGTCTCTGAAGAAAAGAGTAAAGTTTAATGATTGCTTGAAGTTGTGGCAGCACGAGAGGGATCTGTGGCTTAGTGCTGTGAATGCAATGCAAACTAGCGTCTCATGTACGATGCAAGGGAGCGCGTATGCAAATAGCATTGCATGCGTGCCTCAAAGTAGCACGCATGTACAGCAAGGTAGCATTGCGGAAGGTAATGTCAGTAGTTCCGGTGCACCACCACCGCCCTATGTGGATCGGGGTGAAGGTACAGTCGATGTAAAAACTCATAAAAATGTAACAAGTAATTTGTACCCCCTTCTAAGTAACTATAAGGAACATGTTGATGATGTAGATGATAAACCTGTTGTGATGTCCGCTCTCTCCCATGTTGCACAAATGTTAAATGTACCACCAGAGCAAGCATGGGTAGCTGCCTCACTAGTACCAGAAATGGCGGTAGCACCACCCGTACAGGATGTATTAACCCCCACTTTAACAGTAGCAGAGCTTATTAACACCATACGTAGTAGCAGTTGGCTGAACCCTCAACTAGGTAATCAGGCCAAAGGTAGCATTATGGCAGGCATCCATCCCATCTGGACAATGGGAATCCGGACGCACATGGTGTGGTGGCCACAAGAGATGTAGCGATGCATTGTCCATGGACAAGAGCAGAACTACGTTCCATATTTACAGATTTCCCTGACCATAGGAAAGAACTAGCAAAGTGCCTGAGATTTATAAAGGATTTAGGTAATGCTCATTAGCCAACCAATAAAGATTGGCGAGTGGTATTATGGGCATGTCTTCCACACAATACTGATGTGAAAAAGTTTATCATGGCCTGTGTATTGGATGGAGATAGTCCCATAACTGATGAAGGTAATCAGAACAATATAACCCACATTGTTACCCAATTGGCTATATTTTTCCCATTAATTGTTAATTGGAGTAAAATCTTCACGATTAAGCAGAAAGAGAGAGTCTACAGCAGATTATTTTACAAGAGCGCTGCAGACTATTACCCAATACACAGGTATAGAGGACATAAAAGACAACACCCATCACAGGGAAATGACAATCACAGTGCTTATGGATGGTTTTAAAGACCCTCTAAAGGCCAGGTTTCAGACCTCACTTCCTGTGTGGAGGGGAGCTACAGTGGACACACTCAGGGAATCTGCAATTGAACATGAGAAAAACATCTTTAGGAAGAGAGAAATGCAGAGTGAGAAACTAGTAGCTGTTAGTAATCAAGCTCTGAAAGTAATGCAAATACCACCGCAGCATTCTTACCACACTCAACCACAATACACTCTTCCCATACAACCTCCAAACCCTTATTCCTACACACAACCACAATCTTTCCTCATTTCCCTACCCACACAACAACAGCCCTTCACAACACATCAACCACGAAGGTGTTATAGGTGTAACCAGGAGGGCCATATAAGTAAGTTCTGTAAGGCTAAGAAATGGGAAAACACCAAACCAGGGAACACTGGGATACCCACAACAGGGGCACCTATAGCAGTCCAGATAATTGCAGCCATCACCTGCTCACATTGCAGCAGTGAATGCTTTGCTGGAAGAAGATACCCAGCTCTAGGGGTCAGGTCACACCTGTAGTCTACAGTCAGTAAGGTTAACTGGGGATGTTAGAGAAGAACCTGTAATGTTAATTTATGTATCTGGTACTAAACATTCTTGTCTTGTAGACACAGGGGTGACCAGATCAGTGATAAACTCTCCATCTAATTTACATGTGACCAGCGAAACAGTACCAGCAATGGGTGTAACGGGTAAAGTGCAACATTATCCTTTAACCAAATCTGCAGAGGTTACTATCGGTCCATTGCATACAAGGCACACCTTTCTCCTGGCAGCAGCAGCCCCTACTAACCTACTGGGAAGGGATTTGTTATGTAAAATGGAATGTGTTATTTATTGTACCCCTGATGGTATATTTCTAGATATCCCAGAGAGAGTTGCGCACGAGGTGAGGGATATGCTGGACACTCCCCAAAGGTTAATGTTTCACTCTACTGTTTCAGATAAAAATCCATGTCAAGTAGAACAAATGTTATCTCAGATACCGGGGTCCCTCTGGAACAAAGATGGACAGGACACTGGATTGATGGCAAACGTAGCTCCCGTAATGGTAAATCTAAAAAGCGGTAGGCAAGCTCTAAAATTCCCCAGTACCCATTAAAACAGGAGGTAGAGATAGGGGTTTATCCCATAATAGAGCGATTATTACAACAGGGAATTTTAGTCCATACAATGAATGTAGCTAACAGTCCCATCTTTCCTGTGAAAAAGAGTGGTGGGAGGGGCTATAGGTTGGTACAAGACCTTAGAGGGGTTAATAAGGTAGTAGAAAGCTAATTCCCCGTAGTGCAGAATCCAGCTGTCATCCTCATGCAGATCCCACCAAATGCAACCCATTTTACTGTCATTGACCTCTGTTCTGTTTTCTTCTCTGTCCCTCTTCATCCTGACTGTCAGTACCTATTTGCCTTTACATACAGGGGGGTACAATACACATGTACACGATTTCCTCAGGGCTTCATAGACAGCCCCAGTATCTTCTCCCAGGCCTTACACGACCGTTAACAATCTTTTCAACCTGCCAATGGATCTGTTCTAACTTCTAATACAATATGTGGATGACTTATTGTTGTGTTCTGACTCATTTATGTCATGTTTAAATGATACTAAACTTTTATTGGTTCATCTCTTGCAAACAGGACACAAGGTTGCTAAGGACAAACTACAGCCATGCCAGTCCAGGGTTAAATACTTGGGACATTGCCTAACCCAGGGGTTATGACATCTGACCACTGACAGAGTCCAAGCCATACCGACCATGACACTACTGCAGAACCAACAGCAAATCCGTACCTTCTTGGGAATGTGTGGATACTGCAGAATGTGGGTCCCAGGTTTTTCTATTTTGGCCTTGCCATTACAGGACTAAAGCTGGCCACACACTAGACCAGCTTACATCCAACCATCCAACTAGTAGATTAGTTGGAATGAAAATCTGGTAAGGGATGAAAGCAAATGACAATCAGTAATTTGCTCCCAAACGCCGGAAAATGGACAAAAACTTTTGTTTGAACAAATTGTTTAGATCAAACATTTAACAAACTTGTCTGAACGACCATTTTCATCTGTTTTGTGGCATTTAGGATCAACTTGCTGATCATCAGTTACTCCCATACGTTACCAGATTTTCATTCAAATCAATCAACTAGTTGGATGGTTGGATGAAAGTTGGTCTAGTGCATGGCCAGCTTTAGTCTCTTCCTCAAAGTCCGATCATGTCATACACACAGAGGAAACAGAGCAGGCTTTCCTTAACCTTAAGGATAGTCTGACAAGAGCACCTGCATTGGGAATACCTGATTATGAAAAACCTTTTGATTTGTGCTGTACGGAAGCTAATGGTTGTGAGGCAGGTGTCCTCACACAAAAACATGGTGATGCCAGTAGGCCCATAGCATACTACAGTGCACAATTGGACACTGTGGCAAGATCACTCCCAAAATGTTTAAGAAGTGTAGCAGCAACTGCTCTATTGGTCAGTAAGAGTGAGGCTGTAGTCTTAGGCCATGATATGATTGTCTATTATCCCCATGCTGTATCTGCTTTACTAAATTCTGCCCAAACCAGGCATGTCTCCTCAGCTAGGTTCACAAAATGGGAACTAGCTCTAATAGCACCTGCAAACATCACCATTCAATGATGCAGTACGTTAAACCCAGCAACATATTTACCATATGTGCCACAGGATGCACAAAGGGTGAAGAGAGGTGAGTCGCTGGTGGAAGGTGAGTTCTGCAGGTATATTGATGCACATGATTGTATGGAATATCTGAATCAGACCTTTACTGCAAGACCTGACATACGGGATACACCTTTAGAAAATGTAGATATGACATTTTACATGGATGGGAGTTGTCATAGACAGACTGACACTGGAGAGTTATGTACAATTATGCTGTGATAAATGACGAAGACATCATAGAAGCCGAACCTCTTGGTCCACCTTACTCGGCCCAAGTGGCGGAGCTGGTGGCACTAAGAAGAGCTTGTTAATTAGCATAAGGCAAATCTGCTAATACCTACACTGACTCTAGGTATGCCTTCAGGGTAGTACATGATTTTGGTGCTCTATGGCATCTGAGAAATTTTATGACAACAGCAGGCACACCAGTCGCACAAAACATGTAAAAGGACTACTGACAGCAATCCAATTGCCTAAGGCAGTGGCCGTAATTAAGTGTAAAGCTCATACATGTGAGGTCGATCTGGTGTTACTGGGCAACAGCAGGGCAGATGAAGCTGCCAAATGGGCAGCAGTGTTAAAAGTGAACATGCCAATTAACCAAATAATGTTTCAAACAATTGATATGCAGAAATTAATTGAGAAAATTTGTGTTCCACTCAGGAAAAGGCAGTCTGGAGGTCAAAGGTATGTGGGCAAGAGTGAGAGCATACTGGTGCACACCGGGTTTTTCTTCCCAAGGGAAAAAGAGAGCAATGTCCTGTTTGACCTGCTTGAGGAAAAACATTGGGAAAACAATCCCTACCAAGCCATCCCACATTGCTCCAACTGATGGACCTTGTCAGGTAATACAAATTGATTTAATCCAACTACTACCCTGCAGGAATCTCAAGTATGTATTAGTGTGCACTGATGGGTTGAGGCATACCCAGCTGCCACTAATACTGCTGCATTTACTGCTAAGAAAATAGTTCAGGAGTTTGTATGCAGATACAGTATCCCTAGAATTATTGATAGGGGTACTCATTTCACAGGTGATGTCTTCCAAAACATGTGTAATTTGATGGGCATTAATAGTAGACTTCACACCCCCTACCGACTGCAAGCCAGTGCCAAGGTGGAGAGGATGAATGGTACTATTAAAAATAAATTAAGTACGATCATGGTGGAAACTGGACTGGGTTGGCCAGAAGCACTACCACTTGTCCTTCATAGTATCAGGACAACTCCTAGACCCCCTCTCAGTCTGTCCCCCTTTGAAATACTGTTTGGTAGACAACCTCATTTGATTATAAGTCTGCAGGAAGATTTGAAAAGTAACAACGAGGTTACTGTAAGGTATCTTATAACAATGAGTAAACAGTTAAAGCAGCAACTGCAGAAATTGAAATTGTTGTCACATGATATGCCTGAAACAAACTGTCATGATGTTGAACCTGGAGAATTTGTTATGATCAGAAATTTCTTGCGTTCAGGTTGTTTGACAGATCGGTGGGAAGGTCCATATCAGGTGTTGCTGATGAGTACAACTTCTTTGAAAGTGGCAGATAGAGATACCTGGGTCCATTCCACTCACTGTAAGAAGGTCAACCAACCAGTGGAGAGACAAAGTGGAATCGAGGCAGATAACGTAGACCTGTCAATTGCGAGTCTGTTCCAGGTGGGTTAAAGGTTACACTGAGTTACCTGAGCTAGAGAAATTTGTAGATCATTGTTTGCAGCAATGGAGTGGTCAGCTGTGGTTATCTTTGTGTTTTCTCCCAGAGTTCTCAATATCCTGGGTTGTTTTGGGATCTCTGGTTTCTGTGATAGAGGACAGAGGACGGAGAGGGGAGCTGATGGTGATATCAATGGAGTGGAGTTGGGAGAAGGAGCAATACAGTCACAAGGGCAGTACCTGACCAAACCCAGTACAGTAATTGTTAAGAGATCTACTATGTTGGATACTCAGAGACAGTGTGAAGGTCTATTGTCTGAGGATTATTGTATTTGTGAGTCTTGTGGTTCCATAGTTGATGAGAATTGCATCCAGCAGTGCCAACCTAAGTATAACCAGTATTGGGGTGGGTATCCTTTACAGGATTATCATACTATGGTGGGCAAAGTTTTAAACTAGACTGACTGTTGGGTGTGTTCTCATGTGCCTCAGGGACAGCATAATGTAGAGTTAGTGCTGTTCCCATTAAATGTCTCTGAGGTCTTAGAACTGCAAAGAGGGGATGCACTGGATGGAAAATTTCTTAAGTCCAAACCACCTCATTTTAAACTCCACCAGAACCAAGTAGATAAATCACTTTTATGTATGAACATCACCAGTTCAATAAACCATGAAGTTGGGAGGTGTCTGGGAATAACCAGGTGATGACCTTCTCACTAAGAGCTGATAGTGAACCTATAAATCTTCAACTTTTATGCACAATTAGACTAGGTGGAAGACACTTCCGGTGTAAATATACACTAAGTTCCACCAAAGAAATGGTTGGTAGGGTACCAGAAGGGTATTGGGCCAAGGTATTACAATCAGAGACTTGTATGAGTCAAATGGGAGAACCTGAAATAGGATCACTTGCTAGGGAAATGTGTGTGACGATAATGATGTTTACTATTAGTTATGTTCTCCCCGATGATGTATATTTTATATGTGGAAGGAAAGCGTATAAGTGGCTCTCTCTGAGTTCAGAAGGTTTGTATTACCTGGGAAGAGTACTCCCAGAGGTTATGACCTTTACACATGATGAAATGCTTGGTATTCATAAAAACACTCCATAACCATATCTTTATACACAGTATGAACATAGAGACAAAAGAAATATGATACCTGGTGATGTACATAAAGCAACACAGTTAATTGGTGAAACAACTGGCTTTCAAGTTTTAGTTGCATTGGATCCCACCAGAATCGCTCGGGGTACACTAAATTTCAGATATATCCAAGATCTTGCTAAATTAATAGATAATATCACCGAGATGTATGATGACACGTTTAGGTACACAGGTAAGGAGTTACAGGCCTACAAGAAAGAACTGGTGCAACACAGATTAGTATTTAATTATCTAACAGCTGTCACTGGAGGGTACTGTGTGACCTTAGCCACCCAAATTGGTGTAAAGTGTTGCACATACATCACAAATAATACTAGTGACCCCAAGGAGGTGATAGACCAGAAGATCGACAAAATTCTGCAGCTGAAATGGGAATTTCAGAAGAACCATAATTCTTCAGTGGCTGAAGTAGAGGAGAAGGTAGAGGAAGAGGTTTCTTGGTTGAACCCAGTAAAATGGTTCTCTGGTCTAGGAGAGTGGGTCCAGGAAATGGTTGCTAGCATAGGTAAACTCCTGATCATTATATTGGTTGTCATCTTAGTAATTGGCTTATGTGTCAGGTGTGTTCCTACTGTGTTGAAATATGGAAAATGTAAAGATAAGGTAAATCAAAGGAATGAAATTATGATGGTGTTTAGTAGTAACAATATGAATACTGAGGTAAATGTAGGACTGCATTATAACCCTGAACTAGAATGTACCATCAGATGAGGTATAGATTTAGACATGCATGAAATGTAGTATGAAATGTTATTAAAGTAATGTAAGTCACTATCCCCTTCAAGACTTCCTTTATAGGTTAGATGCATCCCCACATCTTTCCCATGATCTCCCAAGATCCGCGGTGTGCATATAAGGGTAGTTTTATGTCCCTCCTAGAGACACATTATTGATGGTTTAAGAACCACCTTGTGCCATCCCATAATATAACATTAAATAATATGTCATAGTTTAAGCCTAAATTAATTGTAAAATCAGAGTGTGATAGCGTGTTGTTTGCTATCAAAGGGTGGACTGTCGAAGCCGGATAATTGGCTGAGACAGAATCTGTTAAAAATAAAATCTGCATGACGCCATTTTGCTAATGGCAACAAGACGCCATTTTGCGAATGGCCGCCAAACGCCATTTTAGCGAATCCCACAATATCAGTACATACAGCGATGCTATTATTTAACGTTGTGCGATTCCCACGCAATAAAACAATGTTGAAAGTCCTCATTATATAAATACATACATTTACTAAAACATATAATATGAACAACCCTGCAAAACACGTACCACGGTGTACTTCACAAACACGTAGATGCACAACGCTAACTAGTGTCTTTTCTTAATATCCTTACACTTGCACACTTACATAGAAAGGTTTCCTAGCATTAAGGTTAATATTCAAGGTTTTATTCATTATTAAGTATGTAATAAAGCCACTGTATTTAAGATCTCAGGTTTAGTTCATGATAAACAGACCGTGTTTGGTGCTATTCTAAACCACTGTTTATTTGCAGACTTCCGGTTCCATCTGCAAGGAAATCGCATCATGCGCCTGCAAATTATGGATCATAGAAAGTTACGCATTGAAATGTACTCTGTAATGTAGCCAGTTTAGACTTGTTCTTCGGCGGGAAAACGGACACAAAGAACTGTAGGAGACTGAACTATTACAATACAAACTGACTTAAGAACTGTATCGTAGCAGAAGAACCAGGAAGTAGAACCGCTAATTGTATTTAGATCACAGCGTGTAACTATTTGGTGAATAATATCTTTTTGTGCTTTGGAACCACAATCCAAGTCTGGAAAGCAATTATTTCTTGTGCGACATATAACGCTAAATAACGACATTTAGGGTGTATAGATAGGTAGGAATTCATAGTTGTCACTGCACATGCGTATTCTAGCGCACGTTCCTGTGTCAAGAGCCACAGTGTAGAACTTAGCATTAGCATTACATAACATTCTTCTTTCCCTTGCACTCTGCAAGCCAAATTTGCTGCACACAATCCAAATAGAGGTGTCAGGCTGGTAGAAAGGAACATTCTACAAACAATAGGCCATGATCTAGTACATCTAGTATGCTATATGACAGGGTAGGAGGGCCCCAGAGGTAGGCTACTAAAGCAGCACATTTCATTAGGGTGTGCACCCAGAGAAATCAAGAAATCAGTATTCTGCACTGAGGGATATGTCTAGCACTATTTTTATGTCATCAAAGCCTCATCATTATGTTCCCCCAATCTAATTCCATATCATGCCCCTCCTAATCTCACCCCATATCATCATATCACCCATCAATCTCTCTAACTCCATTACTTCACTTACAAATGGCCATATTATGCCACACATCAGTGCCATCACTTAATATTATGCTAATAGAATAGAATGATGTATTTTATATAGTACATGTACAACTAAAAGCACTGCACCATCCACAGATCTTCTAGGGGTAAGGATAATTAGGGCATGAAGTGAAGGGGAGTGCGCCATTGTGCTGTTACAGTATATTATGTGAGATTGCGTTTGACAGTAGGGTGTGCTCCTGGGCCATACTTGCCTACCTTGTCAATATCCTCCCCTGGGTCTCGATGGGGGCGAGGCCTGATGATTTGTGCCATTAAGCCCCGCCTACTCCACCACAAATTGTCGCAATTGGCGCATATTTACATAAGGGGTGGGGCTATATGACGCAATTCATGACGAATTGCATCATTAATCCCCGCCCCCTACATGGGGACCCATGATTGCCACGGAAGTTCTCCCCATTCTGCCCACTTCATTAGGAAGTGGGCAGAGTGTGGGAGAAGTGCCTGCCCTTCTGGGGGTGTGGGGGGTTACCCAAAAAATTGGGAGCTTCACGCGAAAACCTGGAGGGTAGGCATGTATGCCCTGGGCACATCTTAATTCCTACATGTGTATGCCTATGCTCTACACCCCATAGCAATGGCACCCCTGCACCAGCTATAGTTGTTCCATTGTTTATATTTGCACTTTAATTCAATTTAAGAAAGGTTTATTAATTTATGATCATTTATATAATTTAGGTAGGTTTACGTTTCATGCATTAACTCTGTGGTACAAAGGGTGGGATGTACAAAGTGAAATGCGGTAAAACCTCTGAAAATTGCCACTTTCATCATTTTGACTGCATTCATCATATGTTTCATGCTTAAGAAAGAGAAACTTTCCAGAGCTTGTACCCGATAGGCGACACCATCAATAGACGGCATTGCCTATAGGAGCCTATGGGCTTCCTTTCACATATTTCCAGAAGGGATCCAATAGGATACCTCCCAGTGTCCCCCACAGCTCGTGCATGCGAATAGCATGCGCAATAGGACTCCTGGGTGATAAACCCACAAGTCCTTACAACACAAATGACAGCTCTTATTTTGAGACAAGCAAAGAGATATATGTTGGTGTAGTTTGCTTAATAGTCTTATGTGTAAGTAAAATAATTTTATATTGAAATTGGTAGAATACAGGTAACAAATGGAGGGACTGACAGAGTGCGGGAGCAGACGATTTACTTTTAGGGAGAAAGATCAGCCTCATAGCTGCATTCAAAATTAATTGTAATGGTGAAAGTATGTTTTGGGGAAAACCAATAAGGGGACTATTGCAATATTCAATGCAGAAGACAATGAGTACATGAGTTAGAATGTTTGCAGCGTCTTGTGTAAGATATGGGCATATATACAGTATGTTTTTTAGATGTACAGTACTGTTCAAGAGTTTTAGGCTGTTTTGAAGGCAAAGTGTGGTCACACCAAATACTGATTTGATTTAGATTTCTCTTCTGTTCATTCACTTTGCATTTTGCTAATTGATAAAAATAAACTATTAAGGGGTCTATTTACTAAGCAGTGTTAGCAGACAGAGTGAAAAGTGATAATGGGCCTGATTCAGAGCCGCTCGTCAGCGGCCGCTCGTTCGCTCCAAGCGATGTTTGCCCAACTGCGCATGCGTACGGATCGTTATACGCATGCGCGAACCAGTCAGTGCGGCCAAAATTCATTTGTTCGCTAAATAGCGAATGCCTGCTATTTTGAGTGACAGAATGAGGCATATGTGGGTGGTAACAGGGGAAGGTGCTTGAAAACGGGGAGTGGAGATCCGAACGCAGGCGTGCTCAAAGGTCAAAACGGGCGTTTTAACGGTGTGCATAATTAATACAGCAGCGTCATTGACCACGTCACTGGGTTATTTTATAGCCAGAACTGCTCGCAAGATTGTGGTAGCAAAAACCAACCACAAGAATAGCGAGCAGTTCATACGCTGGTCGATGTACTCGATTAATCTAATAAATAGCGGACATGAAGTAGGATGCGAGCGGCCAGGGGGCGTATTTTTCAAAAAAACGACCGCAAGTTTTGTTCGCTCGTTCAGACATAGAGGCGTGAACAGACCGCAAAGAGCGAATGGTTCATTTGAATAGCCACCCCTATTTTCTGGACGAGCGAGCGCTAATTGCGTCCGGCTCTGAATCAGGCCCAAGGTGCCAGCCAATCATTTCCCAAATGTCATTTTTTCAAACACAGCCTGTGAGATGGCAGTTAGGAGCTGATTGGCTGGCACCTTATCACGTTTCACTCTGTCTCCTAACACTGATTATTAAATAGACCCCTAACACTTCTATTTTTGAAAGCATTCTTACTTTGCAGCATTTTTTCCACACCTGCCTAAAACTTTTACACAGTACTGTATGTTACAGGATTTGGAAACAGATTGAGGGTCTGATTCAGAGGTGCACACAGTGGCGATGTTGGACGCAAGCAGCCAATGTTTTCAGTCTGTGATGTGCCTTGGTTGCAGAATCAATTTGGACACAGAGAGAATGGCTTTCAGTGGGCGTTCCAGGGAGTTAACAGGGGGGTGGCTAGCCAGACATGGGCATGTTGCAGGCTTGTCACTGGCAGTGGCTGTGGCTAAAGTCGATGTAGGGCTGACACACTACCATGTTTAGATGGCAAATAATGCAGCTGCCATAGGGCTTGTGCATATTTTAAAGTTGCGACTAATGTTGCACCGATGATGCATGTAAATACGCACAGAGAAGGAATAGCGTCACTGCCAATGGGCATCTCAGTAGGCTTAGAATTAGTGGTGGCATTAAACATGTTTGCTGCAAGAGACGCTGCCATGGACGAGTCTGCGCGCAACTCAGAATCAGGCCTTGAATGTGGGGAACAAAGTGCAGTTCAGAGGGCCTGATACAGAGCTGTACACTATTCCGATGTTCATGCAGTTCAGCTATTTTTGGCCATCTGGGCATGAGTCACACTATGCATCCATCAAGGTACATTACACCATTGTCTCTGACAGTGACCTTTCATTCACAAATTGATTGACGGGCTATTTGGGGGAAGTAATGGGGAGTGACGACAAAACACGTAGGTGTCTTCTGGCCGCTTGCAGGGTATATCGTAGCCTGAGTCTGCAATCTCTTATACAGATAAAGTGGTTCCAATGTCTCAGTTCAGACAGCCATTCTGTGTGATGATAGGGCCACTAAAATGGCTGATTATCGATGATCTGCAATGGCGGCTGCATATTTGTACATAATTTAAGATTATTAAGCACTCAGTACTTCAAGATGTAGAATCAAAATCAAAAGAGAGCTGCCTGCATAAAAAAGGTATCCCAAAAACCTTTTGAATAGTTCAAATCAATATATACACACATGCGGTGCTCATCTAGACTTTATACTAATTGGCTGTGGTATACCATACCACAGCCAATTAGTATAAAGCATATTTGTACATAGCTGCTTGGATTTGCAATGCCACCAGTGGGTGTCTCAGTACATATTACATTGCATTAGTGTACATCTCTGAATCAGAGTCAAAGATGACTCCTAGGCAGCGGACCTTGTGGGGTAGGGTTGATTGTTGAGTTATCCACAGTGAAAGAGATATCAGAATGGTAACTACACTTGGGCGATAGAAAAATTATTAATTATTTTTTGTAAAGATTAAGGCACAGATTTATCAATGAGTGATATTCTTGTTATCACTCATTACTAATCTTAAATGGTGCTCCAACCAATCAGCTCCTAACTGTCATTTTTCAAACACATGACAGTTAGGAGCTGATTGGTTGAAGCACCATTTAGGATTAGTAATGAGTGATAACAAGAATATCACTCGTTGATAAATCTGGGCCTAAGTTTGAGATGAAAAGATGACATCTAAGATGAAATGGTAAATAAACATTCAGTAACATGGACCAATATAGATGGTGATAGATCTGGGGAGGATAGGTAGATTTGAGTGTCATCCACATACAGATAATACTAAAATCCAAAAGATAAATTTGCCAAGAGACGAGATATAGATTAGAAAAGCAGAGGAGCTAGTTTTGAGTCTTGTGGTACTTCAACTGATAGAGGATTCAGAGAAATAAACGCTGAAAGAGCAATTTAATAATCAGATGAGAACCAGGATAGGACTTTAGGCCTGATTCAGACCCGCTCGTTAGATGCGGCCGCTCGCTCCCAGCGTATGCAAATTTAGCTAAGTGACGTCAAGGCAGGCGATCGCATGGCAAGGCATAAGCACGCCCACTATGTCTTGGCGAGAGATCACTTTGTGTATGCTGACATACATTAGCGTATGGTGAGAAGCCCACTAGCACACGTCATCACCAGGAAGGGTATTAAAACATTGGTGCATCGGGAAACATCGGATCAGACTGCAGCGCTTGTGGTTGATTGTACCCTTCCACAAGCACTGCGAGCAGTTCTGTGTAAAAGTCAACCAGGTGACATGTACTATAACGCTGCCTGTTAAAAATGCATGCCTCTGAAACGGTGTTGAAACACTCAGGCACGCCTGCGTTCGCAACTCCACTCCCCCGTTACTACTCCCCTGCCCCTGTTACCACCCACAAACAGCCTCTCCTGTCACTCATTCCACTGGGCTGTCTTTGCTGAAAGAGCGAGCGCTTCCCAATCACTCTAACTAGTTCGCGCACGAGCACTGCGATGCATACGCATGTGCAAATGCATAACATCGGCCGCGTACGAGCGAGTGAACGCTTGCGAATGGGTATGAATCAGACCTTTTGTCCAAAAGACCTAGGGGTTGTATTGTTTGTATGAGGAGAGAGTTGCCAACAGTGTCAAATGTATCAGAGAGATTCAGGAGAAAAAGAACTGAGAAGCGGGCTTTAGACATAGCAGTGATCAATTAATTTGGGAACAAAAGCCAGACTGAAGTGGGTCCAATTACTTGTGCGTGTGAAGAAAGTGTGTGAGATGGGTGTAGACAAGTCTCTCAAGCAGTTTGGAAGAGCAATAGAGCAGAGAGATGATATTGTAATTTGAGAGAGAGAGGGTCAGAATTCTGTTTTTTTCAGAATAGGAGCTATCACTGCATGCTGGGAAAATACCAGTAGAGAGAGAGATTACAGATTTTAGTTAAGGGTGGGATGAGCACAGGAGACAGAGCTGTACTGATTTGTTAGGGTATAGAATCAAGAGGAGATGTAGTAGAGTAAGACAATGAGAAGAGTATACATACTTAATTTTCAATTTATGGGATCAAATGAAGGTGCCAGATGGTTCAGGGAAGGAATTGAGCAGGCAGCTGGTTGAGGAAGAGCATACCATTTCATTGCAATCTTATCAATCTTGTCCTTGAAATAGGACACAAGAACTTGTGCACTGATAGTAGCTGGTGGGTTTGGTGTGGGAGGGGTAAGAAGTGATTTAAAAATATGATAAAAAGTTGATTGTAGTTTGAAATTTGAGCAGAGATTAGAGATATGTTTGTTTGGCAGAGTCCAGGACCTTTCGATAGGAGTGGTAGATAGTCTTATATGTGAGGATGTCACATGAAGTATGAGATTTACGCCACTGACTTTCTACTTTACGCAAAGGTTTTTGTGGGTTTTTGTGGGTGTCTTGTTAATTTTGAATGCCATGGTTCACATCTAAGTCTACATGGAGCGTGATGAGTAGCTGGAGCCACTTTATCGAGAGCTATTTCTAGAGGTGTGAAACAGCAATCTCAGGAGAAGGGAATGTAGAAATTGGTAAGAGAAGTTGTTGCAAAGAGATGAAAATTTGTGTAAAATTAATAATATTAATATTTCTGTTGGTTTGAGGAGACTTGCTAGATTTCAGTGACATTGGGCCTGGTTAAGATTTGTACGCAAATGCAGATGTTTACGCAAATTGAGCAATTGTTAGCCACTGTGCATGCATGTAAGCCGCACTGGGCAGTACAGTGATTTTACTGCGATTGTGCTCGCACAGAGTATTAATTCGAAAACTGAGTGACAGATAGTCAGTGTTTAAGGGAGGTAACTTAGGGAGGATGCATGGCATGTCAGACCATTTAAACACTGTTTCCTGGGTGTGCATAAAATGAACCACTGCATTCTTTCTCACAGCAGAAAAGCCATCTGGACCTCATTCAGAGCCGGTCGCACAGGGCGTGCGGTTGGTCTGAATGAGGGGAGGACCTCTTGAATTTTCAAGAAGTCCTCCTTTGCAGTGGTAAGGGTGTGGGTTAACACCCACAGCCTTACGACCGCCAAAGGTGATGGTCGCGATGGTCAAGACCATCGCGACCATCGGGGCTTACGACGAGACCCTAGGGTAGGGTCTCCCTTGTCGTAAGCCCCAGAGAGCTTTCGGCTCTGTCTGAGCTGGAAGCTCTCCACTGACATCACTAGTGATGTCAGTGGGACCGCCCCCAAATGGTAGGTGTTCCTATGGGCATGCCCCCGTTTGGGCTGCCACCCCCCCGGCCCGCCTTCCAAACGGGGCGAGCTGTCAATCAACATCGACAGCTCGCCCCCTTTGGATCGAGACCCGCTACGACCGGCGCTGTCGGCGGCTTGCTCTGTGGGGGACCATCGACTGGGTCCGAGTGCATCGGCGCTAACGACTGAGTCTGAATGACCACCTCTGTGTGACTGAAGCCCCTCTGTGTTTTTGGCAGCTTAGACTTACTCAGAAGGCTGATGTCTGCCTGATCTGCTTTAGATATTTCCGGCTTTGTGTGTGAACAGTGGATGTGACAGTGGCCATTTTTATGGACTGGATGGTGGGTCTCATTAGCATATTTTCACAATTGCGATCCAATTGCATTAGCATCCACGTCTGAATTAGGTCCAGTGAGCATGATGGACGAGAGCATGCAGGTGATAAGGTTTTGATCTGAAAGAGGGAAAGGAGTGGTAATACAGTAAGTTCAGAAACTGAGCATAGACCCTGATTCAGAGCCGGATGCTCTGACAGAGCGCTCGCTCTGAATCAGGGCTGGGCTATTTGTTTTTTTAACGGCCTCCTGGCCGCTCGCATAGCTGTGGGTGACCACCCACAGCTATAGCGAGCGGCCAGGAAGATGGGCTTGATGATCGCGACCATCGGGCTTGCGACGAGACCCTTATGGTAGGGTCTCGTTGCCACAAGCCCCAGAGAGATTTCGGCTCTAACAGAGCTGAAATCTCTCCCACTGACATCACTCGTGATGTCAGTGGGGCCGCCCCCAAACGTAGGTGTTTACATGGGAACGCCTCAGTTTGGGCAGCCACTCCCCCGACCCACCCACCAAAGGGGGCAAGCTGTCACTCAACATCGACAGCTCGCCCCCTTTGTTGTGAGACCTGGAGCGACGGAGTGCCCGTTGCTATCCGGGTCTCGCGCATGCACACAATGGAGCCAGCTCCATCATGCGCATGCGCACTGGCCCACCATCGACCTGGTTGCGAGCGCACGGCGCTTGCGACCGGGTCAGAATCAGGCCCATAGCATGGTGAATACAAGATCAAGGCAGTGGCCATCCTAATGAGTAGAGGAGTCAGTACACTGTAAGAGGCAGAGAGAGGGGGTTATAGAGAGGGGTTGGGTATGGGATGCTGGTGCTCGGGATCCCGGTGGTCAGAATCCCGACGCCGGCATCTCAACAGTGTTAGGATACTGACACCTGTCGGTCATTATCCTAACCCTCCCCCTCTCCCTAGCCTAACCTTCCCTCCCCGGTTCCTGAACCTAACCTCTCCCCCTATGGCCTAAACCTAACCTCCCCCTCCCTGCATCCTAAACCTAACTCTCCCCCCTTAGTGCCTAACTCTAACCCTCCCCCTACTGCCTGACCATAAGCCCTAATGCTAACCCTCCCCCTAACCCCACTACTTACCTTTGGGATTCTGGTGGTTGGGATTCTGACAGGTGGCCGGATTACGGCACCGGTATTCTGCGCACCGGAAGCCCCACGGTCAGGATTATGACCACATCTCATAGAGAGTAGTTTGTAGGCAAAATGCAGATTTTCAGTAGGGATATTAAAATCACTCATGATGATGGTGGGTATGTCAGTGGATAAGAATTAAGGGAGCCAGGCAGAAACCCTCCCTCCACAGTGCCTGAACCTAACCTCTCCCCGAGAGCCTAAACCTAACCTCCCCCTCCCCGTACCCTAAACCTAACTCTCCCCCCTTAGTGCCTAACCCTAACCCTCCCTTTACTGCCTAACCCTAAACCCTATGACCACATCTCATAGAGAGTACTGTAGTTTGTAGGCAAATGTGGATTTTCAGTAGAGATATTAAAATCACTCATGATGATGGTGGGTATGTCAGTATATAAGAATTAAGGGTGCCAGGCAGAAATATATTTAAGAATTTGTTGGTGTGGCTCTGCAGGACAATAGATCATAGCAACTCGCAGAGAGAATGGGGTGAAAATCCTAATAGAATGTACTTCAAAAGATAAAAATGTGAGTGATTGAACCTGTGGTTGAACTATGAATGTGCAATATTGGGACAGTAATATTCCAACCCCACCTCCTTCCAGGCATGGATGTGTGTGTGAATGGAGACAACCATGTGAGTGCTGCAGAGAAGGTAGTGTCTGATTGTGTGAACCATGTTAATCTTATTGCCAAAAGGTTGAGGTTGTTTGAGATAAAGAGGTCATGGATGGATGTTAATCTGTGACAGACAGAACGAGCATTCCATAAGGCACATTTTCATTTAAGTGATTTAGAGGGTAATGGAAGACATGTTTATGAGATTAGCTAGATTTCTATACCATTGTGACTCAGCTGTATGTGAGTGGACCATGTGAGTCGGGCTTGTTTTTGGCGATATTGTTGATATGTGTGTACTGTTTTGTGGTATACACAGCTATTACATAGTAGATACCAGAGGAAAGTATTGCAGTAGGCACACCAACTGGATAGACTTAACCAGGAGCTTGGGTTTATTGCAATGAACCAGTTTAGTACAGCTGTACTCACAGTTACATGCACATGCAGCAGAGATGGAGCAGAGCATACAGTGGGATATAGCATGTCTCCCATCCATGTAGTACTGTGGTGCGCAAGCACAGTGATCCAAGATGGCACCATTCATGTGCAGACAACCCAATGGTGACCATCTTGATAAAGGATAGAAGCTTCAGCTAATAAAAGCAGGAGAAAGAGATAAATATAGTTGTATGATGTGTGTGAAAGTTTTTAATAGTGACAGGTTGAGGATGTTACAGTCAATTTATAAGGAATAAGTTCATGAGCGTTTATAAGAAGGGAGTGGATTATTGAAGCAGCAATTTGCACAAAGGGGTGAGATGCAGGCAGAGCTGATATCATGAAATGATATGAAATAAAAGCAATCTGTGATGCATAGTGATTTATAAGTAAAAGGCAAGATCTTTAGGAAAAGAACTTAAGAAAATGTCAATTTTGCTGTAATAACTTTGCATGTTGTTGCTCTACATCTGCTGCTTTATGTGGCACCTCATAAAGGAACAATAATGTACAATATTATATATTTTGAAGCATATATTGCAATGATATAATGCTAACATATAAATGCAGTATATATTGTAGACCATATGTGTAAGTACTGTAATTTAAACAGATTTCCATGTATTACAGCCATGGAGACATACAGTACTTGATTCATTATGTCCTCTACAATAGAGCTGTTTAATTATCACTTTTGTGCTTAAGCATAGAATTTAAAATGGCATAATCCAAAACCTTTATTCCATATAATTGAAAAATAAAGTAAAAATAAAATGACTAAGTAACCCTATTTCCAAGCACCAATTGTCAGTAATGATGGATGCACTCTGTGCATTTATTTTAATTATAAAAAAAAATGTTGCACATGAGGAAAGGATATGGCCCAGGAATACCTGGATAAAGTTGTTATTGATTGATTTTTTTTTATCAAATGAAGTGTATGAATTATTGTTAAACTGTTTGAGGAATGTAAGTTGTGCAATCACAGTACACAATACATAAAGCTAATACAGTAGTTAAAGCCAACGTCAAAAAATGTTTATTAATTCAAGATGGAAAAGTCACAGAACAAGGCATAGAGATAAACAATACAAGTATAATAAGGAGATAAGAATCATGTTTCAAATACAAAATAATTAAATTATGTGCTAATGGGTATACAGCAGTACACAAGACATACGCACTGTTAATGTAGCATTATTGTATTTAATATGATGCAAAGCAATACTAATTGAAAAATATGGCTCACGCTACTCTCTACCATCACAAATAGGTATAATTTTTACTAAATGCATTTGTATGTTCTGGGTTGAGTTGGTTTAATGCCGGGGCAGGGCTGAGTGACATGTAGCGGCATGTAGCTAATGGCCTTGTCACTGTCATGTCCCAGTTCCCACCACTGCCACCCTCTCAGATAGAATATATAAATGGGAGCCTCAGTCATAACAGGAAAATGCATCACTCAAGATGGGAGTCCCCATGAACAGGCTGCTATACAGACAGGGTACAGGAAAAGCTTGCCCTGCACCCAGAAACAGAAAAACAAGAACATAAAAATGTGAGACAAAGGAGAGGTTAGAGACAATAAAAAAGAAAAGTAGGAGGATATTATCCATTTACAGTAAGGTGTATGTTTAGTATTTTAATATTTTATTATATGAATTTTTTTCAAGAAAGCTATCAGTTTTATAGCTTATATGTATACCTTTCTATTAACATAAAATTAACTTATTTTAATGAAAAATATATTTTATTGGTTTTAGGTTAATTATATGGAAGCCATTGTACCATATTAGAGCAAATTCATCCACTTGAATCACTGTTTTTATTTCTGACTCATGAGCGAATCTTGACTTGTGCCAGGTAGTGGTTGACTTGAATATTGTGGTACAAGCTGCAGTGATGCAGTGCTGGTGAGCTACAAGGGTGCTCGTATAATCAACAAGTACCTTTCTTTTTTCTGGGTCCATAAAACTAATATAAATAGTACTGGTTGTTGTATGTCTGATGTAAACCAGGTGCATATGTTAAGGCCCCCCTACATCAGCAATCTGAAAACCACAATTGAACAATTTGAAGATTTATTGCCAGATGTTAGGATTTCCCAATTTAGCAATCTGCGCCCATAAATTACAGATCTTTTTCAGTGATTTGCAGGTCATTTTCAGCAAACACAGATCTGCCAATCTTGAATGGCCCCTCATTTTACTAGTAACGGTCTACAAATCTGCTGATCATGTCCATACACTAGCAATCTACAGCCCCAATCGATTTGTGAAATCCAACATGTTGGACAATCTGATTTACCAATTCCAATCACTTTTTGGTTGCAATCTGTGATCTGTGAAGCCCATACATTGCAGATTTTTACAAAATTGCCACAATCGATTGCTGATGTATGGGGGCCTTTAAGCTCCTTTACTGTTGCAGAACTGGACTCCTCTTGATTTGTCTCCAACTAAACAGATGGGTGAAAGTAAGCGTTTTCACCTGTACCTCCTTTGTGCTTAATTTAGGATGCATCAGGCCCATTGTCTCTGGCCACACATAGACATGCTACATTCTCAGGGCTTATGCAATTTACCAATAAATGAAGCAGACAAATACCTTGTATACTACAAATACATTTATTGTATACAATGATTGGATATATACATACAGAACTTAGTGTCTCTGATTTGTATAGTATAGAAAAAAGAAGAAATTTAAATATAGTGGGAAGGCTAAAGCGAAAGCTCTGGGTATATGAGACATCAACAGAAGGCATCCCGTTATGTTCATATTGCCTTACAGTGCTATTATACAGATACTTCTAGTCAAGTGAACAAAAATAATGTCTTGATTTTTCAATCCCTTTAGAATTAAGTCTTCCATTACATAAAAGTGATACCCATGATGTACGCCATCTATAGCCATCTCTGCAGACTGGGTTGCATTTGTCTTGTTAGAAGAGTTTAATGGTAAAAAATGTGAGTAGAGAAGCAGCCAGCACAGCCCATGATGCAGCTAGAGATAGAGAGAGATACAGGGAGGTTATATTGTATCCAAAGTTCAGACTCATTAATTGCTAACAAAATATCCAAACTCACATGTCCACGGTTTTATTCATTTATTATTATTCATTTATTATGATTTATGGTTCACCACTAGGATGAGCTGCAGAGAACATTTATCACATTTTATTATAATTATAATTAGAGATGTGAGGGTTCGGTTCTCACAGAACCATCAACAACCACATTTAAGGGTTCTGAGTCGATCCAAGTCTGAGTTCGGAATCACTTTGGGGTACCGAGTCCCAGTTCGGAATTTGGATTTAAAAAAACAAATTTGGATTTTGGATTGCATACTGACAGGTCAAAATGACAACATTTAGCTGTTTTTTAATCTTTAAAAATATAGATCCAAAACCAAGATCAAAATCAAAACACGCGACGGTGGTTTTGCAAATCTAAAACACTATGATGAATCCGGATCCAAAACCAAAAGACAGGGGTCGGCGCACATCTCTAATTAAAAAGTTTTATTGGCGATGTGAGCATCTGCTCTCATACTCACACCACATAATTAGCAAACTCTCTAAAGCCTTATGCCCACTGACATTATTTCATTTCATTTACATATGAGGTATTAAATTAAGCAAAATGTGTTAAATAAATGCAACGTGATGCAACTTACTTGCTAATAAAAACATGTGTGGGTATACTACCATTGGAGACAATCAGAGGCGCCAAGAGCAATGCTGAGCCCGGATGAAGGGGGCATGGTCTAATTGTGGGTGACGTGGCCATGCCCCCTTAGGAAAAAATAATAGTATTTTTGCAGCGCCGCTGCGTGCTGTGGAGGAGGGCTCTGTGAGCCCCCTCAGCCCAGTGCATAGGCAGTGGGTTGCACGATCAGTGTGATCGCTCCCCCCCACAGGCATAGGAGATTGCTGCGACTGCTACTTAGCAGCCATGAGCAGTCTCCCAGTGCAGCCCAGCATACAGCAGCATGTGCTGGGCTACTGTGATGTAAGAGGGGGGGCGGCACCGGACCCAGGCCCCCGCTGGGCCCCTTCAAGAAGCTCAGCCTGGGTAACTAGTATCCGCCCCCCCTCTCAGAGCCCATGGAGATAATAATAATAAGTCCGACCCTTTATATTTCTTCTACCAGCTTTAAAAATACCCACAAATGCAGATATGTTAATAATACCAAGCAAAGTCCCAAATATCCACCCAGATGACCATCCCTCCTTGCCATCTTTGACCCACTTGTATGCAGGCCCACACCTACTTTAAAAGCAAAATCAAAACCAACCATAAAGAAATGTTGCTAGTGCCATCGCATTAAACCTAGCTTCTCAACAACCCACCCTCAGTTACTATTCTCCTTTTATGAGGTCTTCATGTTCTCTTGACCATGTTTCAACCAAACGTCTCAACTTACACCCCATAAATGCTTGACTATTGGAGGTAATGCTTTGACTATCTCAAACAGTCACTCTACAGTGCACTTACCCTTCCTCATTCAAACATGCTCTAATGGAAATGTGCCATCATACACCTAGCCGCAATATGCTATACTGTGAGGGACGCCCGGTGTGACTGAAAATTAGGTCATCAGGCAAACGTGATTACCTAATTTTGATTGCACTGTGCGGCATGTGGCAATTCTAATGTCCACAGCTTGTGCCCCAACTAACACTGCACATGCTGGGCACATTAGGTATGACTTGCATAAGCACAGCAGCTTTAGCTATTGGACTAAATAGGAATGGGAACATGGGGAGGTAACTAAGATGGGTAGGAATAGTAACGGGTGGGGACTGGAGGGAGCAGAGGTAACGCAACTATACCTAGGTCCATTATATACCAATATATATATACATATATATATATATATATATAATATAAATTGGACCGTGATTTTATTTATTCCATAACACTTGCATGTCTGTGCACACATGCGTGACCTGTTGCACGCCTTGTCTATCACTGCACGTGCCATGCATATTAAGATGGCTGTAAACAGAAGTGGGTAAATATTAATGGGAAGAGAGAAGGGCATACAGTGGGAGGGAGAGGAAGCAAGGAGGTAGAGCACAGCAGGCTGGGGTGGTACCTAGGCTGCCTTTCCTTCAAAACATAACCAGTAAATGGCCTGATTCACTACAGATCACCATTGTGATTGCAGCTGTGATTACGCACGCAGGTATGCTGCGAAAATATGCTAATGACTACAATCGCAAAGCTAGTATAGAGACCACCAAAGATAGCATAGGGATGCCCACTACCGCTATCGCACATCTGTAATACCTTGCAATCCTGCATATACATCAGGAACATTGAGTAAAAACGGCCCCTCACACAAGTACACAAGCTGCGTATGCCATCACAGTGGCTATTTTATGCATGCCCAAGTAACGGCGTTCAAACATACAGGCACGCCTGCATTTCTCCGACCACTCCCCCGTCACCACCCCCAATCGCTGACATGATGGCACTAACGCTGCGATGGTTCTTTCTGCTTGAGTGATCGCAGAGCATTCACAATGCAAACTCACGCACGCTCACTGCAGTGCGCACCATCGAATGATCTGCATATGCGGTTGCAACTGCGATCCATGATGAATCAGGCCCAATGTCTTCATCACACATTATTAAAACCTTTATCCATTTTCTAATTATTTCCACAGACGAGCCAAAATCTGATCTCAAAACAAAGCAAAATGTAATTTCTAGGAAAATGTCACTGGAATTGTATGTGTCAATGTCTGATTAGTGGCAGCATTTGTACAAAGGCAGCATTTGCATTTTTGCTATACAGTATATTGTTATCCCCCCAAAAAATTTCAAAACCTTTGAATACGGTATATTTAATAAACTTAAAAACAGCTTTTCTCCATCATTTTAGCTGGAGAAAGCTATAATTGTCTGATCTCTTTATTTAGAACATTGAAAAGTGCAGCGAAATAAAAGACTTCTGAGCCTTTTAATTTCTCCATTCATGATCCTGCAGCAGAGCAGAGCCAGGAGCCGGCCCCCTGTGATCAGCTTTGTGCTCTAAATAGATCGCAAGCTGATCACTGCAAAAAAAAAAATTGTTAAAAAAAAACACTTACCTGATTCCAGGGACTGGTGATTGGTACCCCGGTGATGTCTTCTGGGGCTTCGGTCAGCTGGTCTCCCGGCTCCTGCACTGTGACCCTGGTCAGCTGTAGCATTGGACCAGCTGACCGGAGCCCCAGACGACATCACTGGGGCACCGATTACCGGAGGTAAGTGAAAGCTAAGAGGGGGTGTCGCAGGGGGCCATGGGGGGATCTCGAGGGGGGGTTGATTCGCGAGGTGGGGTGCTTTCAGTAGCTGGTTTCATGCATGCGCAGACACTTTCTCCCTGTAGTTTTTCTGAAAAAAAAGGGAGATGTGTGCAGACGGGATTCGCAGGGACAGAACTTTATCACAAACTCTGTCCCTGCAAGAGATTCTTGATACATTCCTGTGATATTTCCTAAATTCGCAATGTGAATTTAGTCAGAAATGTCACACTACAGCCGCATTTTAAATGCGGATTGTAGTACATAGGGCCCCAAAGAAAATATATATTAAAAAGCCCTACAGCCCAATGGCTTCTGCACCTAATACTTGTCATAGACTACTTGTGTGTGTCACGTAGTGAGCGGGAGGGTTCCCTAAATCTCTCCCTGGTGCTTCTGATTCCAGACATTCCCCAGAAGTATTCTAGCATGTCACGATTTGGGTGGAGGCACTAATGAGGTAGGAGGTAGGCACACTGGTGGGGTGTTACATTTATTACATTTATTAAACTGAAATCCTATTTGCCACTTCTGTGCCACCATGGTTTTTATACTGCTGTGTGCTTGTGCCACTATTCTATCACTGGTAGTTTTAGGCTTAGCCAGTTAGTTTGTTGCAGCCATTGGCCACTAATGCTGAAAATTCTATGATTGGTAATAACAGAAATACTAATGTAGGAACAAAAATGCATGATTTTACCTGTTTTTAACCATTAGTAGGAAATCCAGATCCAAACAAAAATATTTCTAGGTATTTTTTAAAAACCAAAAGACGAAAATGGTTTCAAGCACACATCTCTAATTCTAACCTCCCCTATATTCAAAATTAAATTTACAAAGTCTGCAAATAATTCTGCCAGGTATTATTTTTGAAATAAAATAATCTTACCTGTATGTTGTCCAGAGCTATTATCACCATAATCATCTGAAAAATTAAAGATTTACAGTATTTACAGTATTTTAAATGATAGAAGCTTATTTTTATTATTATTATCGGTAATTAAACTATAGAACAGAGTGCAAAAAAGTAACTGAGGCCCATGGTCGGGAATCTGCACAGGCACCTGACCCATACTGCGTATGTGCAGTACGGGTCCAATCACTGACAGCTGGCTGCTGTTTGGGGGCAGGGAGGAGGCAGCAACGACCTCTGTTTCCCGAAACAGAGGAGTGTCAGGATATCCGTCGGCTAGGATCAGTTATGTGGTGGTGGACATGGTTGTGCTTCTCTTTGTCCACACATTTTATGATTGGAAGCCACTATCACAGGTTTTGCCAATCACATTGATCATAGATAATTTGGTCCTGGACCACCAACCTATGGCATCCCTGCAAGTGCCCTGCGTCACCCCAGGGGGTGTGGGAACCGCTATATATTAAATACCAATTTGGCCCAACAAACTTAAACATCAATTTAGAATTCATATTTACCTCTAAATTGCACATTTATCACTGGTCCATCAAGCGCTGTATCTCCTGACCGGCTAGTCTGAGAGAACAAAGAGAGAGCATGTATGAAAATAATACCTTGTCAATCATTAACAATGTGAAATAGGACAGTGACAATAATTGTGCAGTTTTTGCAATACCGCACTGCCCTTAAATTGTCACTGATGGATATCCCTATGGTAAACATACCAAGAAGTTGATGGGAATAAGCACTGTACTAATGATGCTGCAACTAAGAGTCATATTTGCTTAATAATGAAAGTCATTAGGGTGAAACTTTCAGATAGCAGACCATAGACCTAGCATCATAAACCATACCTGTAGTTTCTCATACTTACTTTTATCCCAGGGACAGGGGTGTTTTAAGAGAGGAGGGGGCCAGTGTGCAACCTCCATTTGGGCCCCCTCCTCTCTGTCAGCGCACCGAGCCCTGTAGATTGTGGCTTCATGCCAGACTCTATTGTGCATGCGTGGGTGTACGGGAAAATGGCGCCCATGCCTACTTTCCCAGGGACATCTTTTCTGCGCATGCGCAGATCACTGGGCCCCCCATGACCCAGGAGCCCGTGTCACCTTGCACCCATTATAAAGGCCTATGGTCACAGATATTAAGGATTTGTCCCTGGGATTTTTTGTACAGTACTTGCAAATGTCCCCTTATTCAGAAATGTCCAACTGCACAGTGTAAATCGCTATTATTCTTTTTAGTTTTTTATATTTTTAAGACTTTATACATTACTACATATACTAAATTTGAGTATTTCAAATGAAAAAAAAAATGAAGAAATCATTGATCTCTCAAACAGTAAACTATTTGATCAGTCTATGAGACATATTTATCAGCCTTTTTTGGGTCATCCCTTCAAATGGTAAGTATACCCTAGATCATGGGTTACCAACCACGGTTCTCAGGGCACACTAACAGTCCAGGTTTTAAAGAAAGCCATGCTTGAGCTCAACTGTCTTAATTAGTACTTCAGTAATTTTTCTTTAACCATCTGTGCTTAAGCATGGATATAATTTAAACCCAGACTGTTAGTGCGCCTTGAGGATCGAGGTTGGGAAACACTGCCCTAGATGTAACAAGGAGGCAGTGGCGAATCCAGGGGGGGAGGAGCAATTGGAGCAATCAGCCACCCTAGCAAAGTCCGTCCTTGATCATGTCTTCCTACAATCTTGCAATACGCAGGTTAAGATGCCACTGTACACATACCTCCTGGAGTTGAATTCATGGAGATGGAACAACTTGTTTGCATGCTTTATTAGGCTGTGCTGTGAACGAAGCTCTGAGGTGGTGTCCAGAAATGTATTCCTGTGTGCAGCCAGCTCCTAGCCTAGAACTGGACTTAGGGCACATAGCTCAATCACAAGCCAGACTGAGATGAGGGCGGGGGCTGTGGAACGTTCATCTCATGGAGCTGCTGAGGCTGAACTTCAGTTTGCAGAGATCTATAATAACAGTCAGCAGCAGCAAGCGCGATCCTGTCCCCTCTCTTTCCCTGGCCACACTATGGCCTCTCTAATCTGCACACTCGTATGTACTCCCTAGCCTGCCTCACCCAGGTAAGTGACTGCAGATTTGGACATCTGGCCGGGGCTGGCACATGGCTGTTGGCACCTCCTGTGCCTACTTTGAGCAGGTTCTAGTGTTGTTTGTCCTAGGCATTGTGAAGGGATGTAGTCAGCATTTCTCCACACGGCTTGCCGACTAACTATCCCGGCACCGGAATCCCGACAGCAGTCGGGATCCGGCTCCAGAATAGCAACCGCCGGCATGCTGAAGGTAAGTATTGGGAGGTTAGGGAGGATTAGGTTTAGGGTTATGCACTAGGGGGAGTGTTAGGGTTAAACACTAAGGGAAGGGGGAGGTTAGGTTCAGGCAATAAGGGGGAAGGTTAGGGTTAGGCACCAAAGAGGGAGGGTTAGGGTAGGGTAGGGAGATGGTGAGGGTTTGCATACTGACCAACAAGTGTCGGTATGTTAACCCTGTCAGGATCCTGGCATCGGTATTCTGACCACTGGGATATCGACTGTCAGCCTTAACATTGTGCGCAGCATCTCCACTTCTGAAAACTCTCACTTTAGTAAATATACCCCTTACTCTATGTAAGAATAATATGGTATTCCAACAAAACCTACCATTCTTTACAAATGATGGTAAATTGGGCATTATCACAGTCTCCATAGACAGCTATTGGACAGCTTTTGGACTTGTGCTGAAATTGTTAAGAGGGGGTTCACAACAGTTCCTCAATATCTGCTGCACTACCCCCTGCTTAAATTGCTCAATACTGGAAATTGCAGCACATTCGGAAGATTGTCCACAATTTTTAGTTTGATAAGTAGACCCTTAGGGGTAAATTTACTGAGAATCGTGTCTGTCCGAGTATTAAACACGCTTGACATCGCATAGACATGAGTGAGTTTGTTCAAAGAAACTTACAAATTATTCACAATTTTATGTTTGATTGAATCGTGTTTTCCGATGATATATGCAATCGTGTTTGCAAGTGTGAGTGTTCTGTCATATTAGGACTGAACACAATAGAGCTGCCTGTGAGCAGCGTGTTTAATAGAAGCATACACAGATCAGTGTGAACCGTTCATGCTTCTCAGTGTAAAAAAAACATTAAAGTGTTAATTGAAAGAAAAAATATGTGGGGTCCCCCCTCCCAATCATAAGCAGCCCCAGACTCTTTGAGCAAGTCCTTGTTCAGAAAATATGAGGAAATAAATTTGTGGGGGTCACCCATATTTAATGAAACAGCACTGGTATCTTGGATCCAGCCCTGGTTCTAAAATTATGGGGTAAAACTTATAGGGGTCTCCAATATTTTTAGAACCAATACCAGGCATCACCAGCAGGGGGGTAATGCCACAGCCAAGGGACACACTTGACAGGGTCACCCAGTCAAATAATTCACCCCACAAGTAGTCAGCCCAAACTGAGGATTCCTGGGGAGGTGGGGACCCCCAAATAAAGGGGTCCCCCTCTCCAGTGTACCCCAGACTGGGGCTATACCCCACACCTCTGGTAGGTGTAAACAATAGATTTAAAGTAGTATTGTCTTTTACATTATGACTACAGGTCCAAACAAGTCTACATGCCAGTACTTGGAGAACCACAAGTACCAGCATGCAGAGCTGGTGCTTATAGTCTCACTGTAAAATAAATATTAAAATAAAGACAGTGCACACACCAAATGTTTTATTCTTTTATTACACATGCACTCACTCATTCACTCACTCATTCACTCACATGCACTCGCATTTACCCCCACTCAAACTACATACTTACCTTGTCCCTTGCGCCGGTTGATCCCCTTGTCCACTATGCATCCCAGGTGAAGATTGTCCCCCTCCACAGGAATCCTCGGCCTAGGCTGCCTAGTCACTTTGGCCGGTGGGAACTCATTGAGTGTGTTCCCTGGCTGTGGTATTACCCCACCACTATTGGAGTACGGCGCTGGTTGTAAAAATACAGGGGACAACTACACAAATTTTACCCCATATTTTTAGAACCAGGGCCAGAACCAAGAGCCCGGTGCTATTTCATTAAATATGGGGGACCCCAACACATTTTTCCCCCTGTATTTTGTGAACCAGGGCCAGCTCAAAGAGCCCGGGCTGGTTATGCTTTTGGGGGGGGGACCCCATTTAATTTTTTTTCTATTGTAACCATTTAATGGCTTTTTTACACAGAGAAGCATACACAGATCACACTGATCTGTGCATGGTTCTGCTAAACACGCTGCTCAGGAGGTGATCTATTTCAAACATCTGCTTTTGCACGAGTTTGCTTAATTTTCACCCATGTAAGCAATCATGATTCTTGGTAAATCCCTGTATTCTATTTCTGTCTATGGAAAGTACTTGCGAGTTTGGCTAATTGTGTAATTATATTTGTGTGTTCACCTGTGTTATGCAGAGAGAATCATGATTTTACACCTGTGTTTGCCTTTAGTAAATCTCTGTGTTTGAAATCAGGTGAAACTCAAATGGGAATGCAATCTCGGCCACACACAATTCTTAGTAAATTTACCTCCTAGGGGTCTATTTACTAACCCAACACTTTTGTTCGCGTTCATGCCCAGTATTTAAAAGGGCAGTGCTATTAATAGCAAGACATGGCAAAGCACTGCGCTTTTAAATATCAAGCATAAACACCAACAAAAGTGACTGGTTTTTTGCCCTTGTGTCGTCTGTGTGCTGCTGGTGTGACACTGAGGAACTAAATTTTAAAATGACTAATTGAACATCATATTCCCACATCTAAGCCTTCTATAGGAACTTATGATACAGTATCAGTTTAAAAAGTGTGCACAATACTACTAGAGTTATAATAAATCCTCTCACTTACCACGTTACATCCTTTACTTTTGCTACAGAGAAGCACGTCACAGAATATATACACGTCACTGAAACCTTGAAATTTGAATGAACTAATTTTAATCTTAGCCTCTATATCCTGTCCGTTTGACAACACTTCGACTTGAATATCACCAGGAACTGATTTGCTGTTAATAGAAATCAAATAGCATGCGTTATGATTCGATTCTCACTTGATACATATAAATTAGTATTAGAGGAATAGGTTAAGTTTTTATTGTGTTCTTATTATAGGCTGAGCATAGGACTTGTACTCTCTATTTGTCTATACAGAATCATATTTTTCATGTGCACATAAATGGAATTTTCTATTTAATTAATTACTCAACTTTCAAAGGGTGTACAGTATGGCATCATCTCCACTGACTGATAACTGTGAGCCCATTTAACAATATCAAGACCAAAATATTAGCATTTACTCACCCTCCTGTTATAAGTTGCACTTTATTGACGTCATTCTTGTCACTGGTGGGAGTGGCAAAGCATGTGTCTGCCTTTAAAGCAAATGTATCACCATCTGCATCTGAAGAAAACAACCCGATATAGAAATCTGTTCCAATGATCACCTCCGCATCCTGTTCTAATGGGTTGAGGCATTGCTGATCACAATATGCAGCCATGGTGATAGTAAAAGTGCCATTTCCATCAGATGGTTGTACAGGGACTGTACTGTAAAAATGAAATCACCACAATCAAAAATAAGTTTTAATGACCCTATCACTGTCTTTTAAATAAACCATTATACAGGTGTCAGTAGAAATAAAAAACTGAAATTAAACAACACACATACACTACAAGCAGAAATCTAGTGTACCCTACTGACCTACTGCAAACATTTTTTTCTTTTGGCAACCAATTTGCTTTTAGTCTGTTGTATAAAATTGTGTGGATAAACCCCCTAATTGTTTATTTTTAACAAAATATACCCCATTAGGGCTGATGTGCGAAGGAGGGGTGGACACATTATAGCTCAGTGCAGAATCTAGGAATAACACCTTAAAGTATTTAAAGAAAATGTCATAAACACAGAGCACATTGAGTGGTGGAATGAGCATGCTCAGTAAAAGGCAAAAACTATAAATCTTTGCATGCATAACTGTGGATGCTCTTTACAGCTGAAACTACACAATCAGACTGGTGTTGGAAGCATTGGCATTCGTCATTATTAGAAGATACCAAGCTGCTGCCAGCAATAACTTTATATATGCAAGATTTTAAAAGACAGTTTCCAAATGCTTGATTTTGGGACATCGGCCTCACTTTATCCCAAGAGAATGGCAAACTTGCAGTACTTTTTCAACTCAATCTTGGGACGTTGTCAAAATAAGGAGATGGCACTTTACTGGTCTGAGAATAGTAACTGTGTTTGCCCCTGTTGTAGTTCAGCATTTGGAGTTGGATGCAAATCCAGCTTTCCAGGATAAATTCCACTTACATAGCATGTGCAGTAACATAACGTGATATGTAGAGTTTCTTGAAACCAGCTCCCTCTGATATTGTGTGATGACATATGCTAATGTGGGTTAAAGTGTTTTAAACATATGTTGATGCTGGCTGCCAAATGTTAGAGTGGGAGGAAAGCACACAGCACTGGTCTGTGAGTAGTGGCTTATCCTTGGTGTGTATGGTTTTTTGGAAAAAAATACAAATATATAAAAACTATTTATCAAAAAAAATGAAGTAGGAAAAAATAATTTAGACTAATTGTAAGTATAATCACCATACTGAGATGGCCATAACAGAACAACGATGTTGAATAGGCTTCTCCATGCGACATGCCCTTGATGTATAGGGCAAACTCACACATTTAACTCGACAATAGCGTTTTTTGCCCTTTGATAAAAATAATTACAAAAATGTATCTGACTATTTCTACTGGTTATATTATCTGATATATTTAATTTACTAAAACTCTGACAAAGTTACATTTCCGAAATCCAAAGCTTTGGTAAATTATGTTCTCATCCTATAGTATACTGGCTTTATACTGGCATTTCAACTGCTCCCTCCCTGTCGGAGCCCCAAGTGGGGGGGCATGGTGTAATCAGGTGGGCAGTGCTGGGGAGGAGGCATGGGTGGACAGGGCAAGGGTGATGCACCAACCGAACTGCCCACTTTACTCCAGAAGTTGGTAGCTTCTGACAGCCTTTGTGACACTTGCTCGCTCCTCTGGGCATCTGAGAGAGCCATCCGAGATTTGTGAGTCTCCAAGACATTCCAGGAGGTCCACTAGAGATTCAGCAGTCTCCCATATGTTCCTGGAGAACAGACATACAGTATATGCTCTATAATATAACCGTAATGTCCAATAGTGGCAGAAAAGATCCTGCTGCTTCTCCTGGTATGCTCTGATTTCTGAATCTTTGTACTTCAACTTTTTGTCAATGAACAACTCAACTGCACTGTCTTGGCAGGATCTATCTGGCAGTAAAGTGGTGCTCATGGCCTATCTGGCCACATCAATCACAAATATTATATTGGTCCTACAGGACTTCTATAAGCTAGATGAGCCCTGTAGGACAAATGCTATGACAAGCATAGGCAGTCCACAGCTGCATCAGTTGTCAGTAAACAGTCCAGCTGCCAACATGTTCAATAGGTGTCCAGCTAAAGTTATGTCTTGTGATGTGCAGTAGTGGTTGTAGAGTAAATTGTGCACTGGCTAGTATACTTTTCTGAACTAACCAGAGATGAAGTATAATATAGCTGCTAAATTCATTGGAATAGATCAGCTAAGTAATGCTATAATTTATCTACTGACTTTGCTTCTATCTAAAGTATATGTTGTGAAAGTAGTAAATGTTGCTGTGGACAATAACAACCTATCGAAGATGAAAATACAGACCAGCTCCACATACAGTAAATTTTTCACACTATGGGGTCTATTTACTAAGCCATGGAGAGATACAGTGGAGAGATAAAGTACCAACCAATAAGATCCTAGCTGTCATGTCATAGGCTGTGTTTGAAAAATAACAGTTAGGAGCTAATTGGTTATTACTGTACTTTATCTCTGACCACTTTATCTTTCTCCAAAGCTTAGTACCATCTCCCGTCAAACACTTACTATGTCCTTTGTTAAACAATGATTTATATTGTAATAGTAATGCATTACAGACTAATATACCTATAAGACCATACTTTGTGGACTAACAACATGTACAACCCTAGGCATCTCACCTCATTATAGGTTTTATTGAGAAATTTAGACTGGTCTGCATGTTCAGGTCGTACATACAGGTCATGTTGTAGCTGATTGGATTCTTGGTAATGAGAGGTCCACCAAATGGATCAATGTATACAGTGTTGATAAAATAGATCTTTGATGCATCCTCCTGCATAGATAAAATGAAGAAATGTAAAAATGAAGGTTGTAATACTAAAAAGGAAGCTATGTTATGTTTGTCATACTGTCTATGGGTCATTTGTATTTATTGAGATGAAATTCATACTATAAAAATTATAGGAAATAGGGTATTTATAATCACATTAAAACTAACTTTTCAGAACATTAAAGACATGAAAGGATGGATAGACACAAACCCAGCCTCTGATGGGAACACATTGTTCTAGACCTTCAATGCACCTTAAATTGTATTTATTTTGGATGAGAAGTAGATATAATATAACTTATATATTATATCTACTACTATATTTTAATGTATATTTTTTTTTAGTAAAGATAAAAACAAAACAAACTTGATCATGTGCTGCTTTTGTAATAGAGAACAACCTGGAAGCTCAACCCGGTTTTCACATCCAAATAAGCTGGAAACATATACTGTATAAAGGTCTATGTGTCAGTTTGGTCATAATGTTGATAACAGGACACAATGGACCCCATTTATAGCTGTGTAGATCCAGTTTTATGCCAAAATCCTACTTTACTGCACATAATAAACGAAGTGGAAGTTTTTGTTTCATGTACAGTAAGTTGTACTTGTGGTTGGTCAAATGCTGATGATCTTTGCAGTGAACAAGTGACCACATTTTAATAAACTATTCTGAGTTGCTTGTATCTAAAAATACATGTAACTAAAAGTAACTAGGAGCATAAATATTCTGGTCCACATTGTATGTGAACGTTTAGGGACTGTTTCTGAGCTGGGAGCAAAGCTAAAAGGAGCCAGTAACTTTGTACCTTTTACTCTGCAGGTATGGCAGGTTTTAAAAGTTGCAGAGAGATTTAGATTTTGGTGGGGTGTGTCCAAACATACACTTATTTTGCTGTGTTAAGGTAAAGCTGCCCAGTATTTATTAGCGACATGCAAAAGCAGCCAGTATTTACCCCGCAAGCTAATAATAATAATAATAATAATAATAATATTTGCACAACCTGCTTTGCAACATGGTTTGTTCCAGATACAAAGTGGCTTCCATTTTTTTTTATTTACTCCCAAGTCATAATCAACTCTTTAGGCTGCAAATTGATTGTGAGTTTGTGCAGGAAAGTAATAGAGAGGGAAGAAAATAATTTTATATAAATAATAAAATGTTGATAATAATTCTTTGAAGTATTATCCAAATAGCTAGCTCATAGCAAACAGATTGGTTATTTATGGATGAACTACAGACTTTGCGCTTCATTTTTGTATAATGGTTGGAGCTTATTGTACTATGCCATCTGCAGAAAGCCAATACTCTGGTATATGCTGTTAATTTCAAAGCTAGAAGTAAAGACTAAAATAGAGGTAGAAGGAAATTGCAGCTACATGGCTCCACATTACATGTAAAAATAACATTTACAGTAATAACTGAAATAAAAGTATTTTACCTTAACGATATTATTGCACCATCCTACGGCTGCCTTTACTTGAAGACTCCACATGTCAACATTGTTGATAACATCAAAGTATGAGAAGAGGCAGTCATTAGTATCATTAGTCAGATGTAAGGTTTTGTAATTATACCCAAGTTCTTGCAGTCTGCATTTACTGACAGAAGTTACCATTGTACCACTGTCACACGTCACTGTAGGATTCAAATCAGAAGGTCCTGCATACAAACAGAAATGCTCCTTTCAGATGGGAAAAATAGTTATAATATCCAGGTACATGTATCTGACAGTCAGCGAGGCATTCTTTTTACTTTCCCTTCATGTCATTAGGCAGAATTCTGCGAATCGTGGGTCTAAGAAGGGGTGGGACCAAAATTACATGATTCTACTGGTCCTTGCAAGATATAGTAGTCACTGATGGAGTATGTTAGCATTTCAATGGCTATCAGCAAATTCGGCTAAGTCTCCAGAGGGAGACATACTGCTTTTACACCTAAATCCTGGATCTGACCCGAGATTTGGAACACAGTTCCAAAACGGGACAGATCCATGACAGACCTTTTCTACTGTGGATTATTTCTGGATCGGCGCCGTTCACACTGCACACGGGTGCAATGGAATACATCTCCCGGCGCTTGGAGATGACATCATCTCCAAGCTTGAGATACCAATACTGGCCCCTTTTACACCAAGGAGCTACCCGGGTTAACCCTGCAATAACCCGGGTTTTAACTCTGGTGTAAAAGGGGTATTACTAACCAGCGGTTTTACTGCCTGATATTACAGTGTACCTGTAGTGCCAATAGTGTAACCTACTGTAAGTGTTGGCTTGACCTTAAATAAAAACTAATGCCTCCAATCCAATTTAAATAAATATTATTGCCTCTATTCGTACAGTATATAATATTAATAATAATGGCCCCATAAATAATAAATCCAGGGCAGGATGCATTATGCATTGCATTTGGGCATCCTGCCACACTTCTCATGCATGCTGGCATTAATTACACCAGTATGCATGAACAAAATCACAAAGGACAGCTCTCTAAGTAAAAGCTGTCCTTTGCACAAGAGGGACCTCCAGGTCTGGTGTCATTCTGCGCATGCGCAGAATGACAAACACCTGTGTGGGTTGCTGGGTTTGGACAGGGCCGTAGCTAGGGTAGTGGGCCGGTGCCATCGCACAGGGCACCGCAGGGCAGAGGGAGCTGTTTGGGCCTGTCAAATTTCTGTTTATTATCATTCTCACTTGTAGCTTCCTCTTATTTCATCCCCAGCATCTCCTGGCCTCCTCTATCTCTTACCTGGCCCTTCCCCATGAGGCCATGGCCATTTTTTGGGTGCATTATGTCCCGTTGAAAATTGAGGGGGGCACCAATGCTCTTTCTGGCACAGGGCACCAAAAAGTCTAGTTAAGGCTCTGGGCTTGGACCCCTCTCACAGCATTCTCTTAATAGAAGCTGGCATTACCCACCGCATCCAAATGTCTTGGTGCATATGTGAAATGCGGTCAAACCTGGGTGTTGACCACATTTCTCACAATGCTCCATCCTGCCCCCAATGTTTAAAAAATAAGTAAAAATCTCCACTTGACATATTCATATAGTGTCTTGTTCTGGTGTAAACAATATGAGAAGACATGTTGGCCAAAAATGATGAATTATTTGTGGGGGCATTATTGCATATATTTGTAGGATTGCAGGACATAACATGTTTTTAAATACACAAGGAGGCCGTTTTAATTGTTTTTTGCGTGGTGAAAATTATTGGGCACTCCACAGAGCAATTAAATTGTTTTGGGTGCCCATTAACTATTGTGCTTGTCGCACCCAAAAGTACCGTGTTTAGCCATGCAAATCGGCTAAACCCATCTGAACTAGAGGGCGCAATGCAAAAAGTGCTGTATGGGTGCCCAAAAGCCAGACTTTTCGCACATTTCTCCTTGCCACCTCAGGAGGCTAAAGAAAAAGAAAAAAAGAACTCTGGGCCTGATTCAGAGCCGGACGCTCTGACAGAGCGCCCGCTCTGAATCAGGACCGTCCTTCCTAATTTTAGAGCGGCCTCCTGGCCGCTCGCATAGCTGTGGGTTACCACCCACAGCTTTAGCGAGCGGCCAAAAAGATGGTCACGATGGTCAAGACCATCGTAAGCATCGGGCTTGCGACGAGACCCTTGTGGTAGGGTCTCGTTGCCGCAAGCCCTGGAGATGGTAGGCGTTCCCATGGGAATGCCCCCGGCACGCCCACCAAAGGAGGCATGCTGTCACTCACGATCGACAGCATGCCCCCTTTGTAGCAAGACCCATAGCTTGGCCGTCGCTATCCGGGTCACGCGCATGCACACGATGGAGCCGGCTCCCCCGTGCGCATGCGCACTGGGCCAACATCGACCCGCTTGCGAGTGCTCGGCTCTCGCGAGCGGGTCTGAATTAGGCCCTCTGTTTGATGAGCAATCATTAACTATAGATAGATAAATGATTTAAAATGTAACTTTTATCATAACATTAATTAAAAAATATATATCATGATGATCCCTCATTATGTAGCAAGCGATGTAAACTATTTATTAAGTATTTAAACAAAATCTGTTACCAACATCAATCCTAAATATAAATAAAAAATATACAATATTCACAAATACAAATACAAATGCCTCCTCATGCATAAGTCTTGGCAAAATATAATTTAAATTAATACTACTGAAATATCAGCTACAAATGCTCCGATTGGACATGCCACGGCTTATTAACCATGTCTGCCGGGCATCCCACACCTGCATCAATTCCTCTGTGAACTAGCCAGTACAGGACACTCCAGCATACAGTTTGTATTCCTCTGTTTATATATATTTTTTACGAGCACCTTTTTCGGAATTTTACTAACGCAATACAGATACACTGCATTTATTTCAGACTGTGTATCCAGAGCGGGCATTTGTATGTTGTCTGCTAAACTATGAACGACCCATTCTTAAATTGATTTGGATACTAAACATTCTCAATGTGTTGCATCAGCACTTTATGGAAACACCTGTATCCTGATACTTTGTTACTAGTCTGTGTTTAAATACATCGATTTATGGTGATAACGTTTATCATATGAAATAGTCATTCTGATACTATATTTATTAGAACATAGGGCCTCATTCAGAGGCGGTCATAGGATGCAAGCGGTCGTTCAGAAAAAGGGCGGCCGCTTGCATTCTGAACGGCTGCCTCCATGTCGGTTGTTAGGCTGTGGGTTAACACCCACAGCTCTAATGACCGACAAGGGTGATGGTCGCGATGGTCAAGACCATCGCGACCATCGGGGCTTACGACGAGACCCTAAGGTAGGGTCTCGTCAACCTTAAGCCCCAGGGAGCTTCCTGCTCTGATTGAGCAGGAAGCTCCCCACTGACATCACTGATGATGTCAGTGGGGCCGCCCCAAACGGCTAGCGTTCCTACTGGAACGCCTCCATTTGGCCAGGCACGCCCCCGGCCCGCCCAGCTAATGGGGCGAGCTGTAACTCAACATCGACAGCTCGTCCCGTCTGCTACGAGACCCCTAATGACGGATCACCCGGCTCCGTCATGCGCATGCGCTGTGGGGCAACATCGAGTCGGTCGTGAGCGCTCAGCGCTCACGACTGTCTCTGAATGAGCTCCATAGTGTCTAAACTGCTACTAAGTATCTTGGCATTTGCACCTTATAGGCACATGAATTTTTGTTGTTACATCAATATCTGCCTACCCACAGTTAGTAATTCTCACTTGACTGAATTATTACATTGGCATATTTTATAGTGCTATTACTATGTCCATGTGTTACCACCAAACAGCAGTACCTGTACTTTGCATATTTATGCTGCATATTTATTCATAATTTATTAATCCCTTCTTTGGGATTTTTAATAATTACTTAGAACTCATAGTTTTGCATTATATACTGGATTTTGAAGAAATGCTTTTCAGAGGACGACACAGACTGAATATTGCTAATTTTTGTCATTTAATGTTTTATATTTGGCACTATGTCCAATTACTGAGTACTAATTGAACATTAGCAATCCTTTGTGACTTATCTTGTTATATACATCCTTTCTATTGCTCTATTGATTGAAGATTATCTCAAACAGAGTAATTCTCTGATTATGGGTTCTATGCCTAGAGTAAAGCTGGCCACACACTAGACCAACTTACATCCAACCAGCCAACTTGTTGATTGGTTGGAATGAAACTCTGGTAACGTATGGGAGTAAATGATGATCAGCAATTTGCTCCTAAATGCCAGAAAACAGATGAAAATGGTCGTCAGACAAGTTTGTTAAATGTTTGATCTAAACAATTTGTTCAAACAACAGTTTTTGTCCATTTTCCGGCGTTTGGGAGCAAATTGCTGATTGTCATTTGCTTTCATACGTTACCAGATTTTCATTCCAACCAATCAACTAGTTGGCTGGTTGGACAGATAATCTTTAGATGTGTGGCCAGCTTTAGCGAGAAGCAGTAGAATTTGGATGAGCAGTATTTTTACCCTGACCCTCCTTTCTTCATTACATACAGGCGCTCGTACAGAAGGAATCTACTGATGCATATAAATGAAGTCATTTGTAGCTGATATTTCAGTAGTATTATTTTAAATTATATTTCGCCAAGACTTACGCATGAGGAGGCATTTGTATTTGTGAATATTGTATGTTACAAAACACTTTCTATTTTTATTTTTCTTTACATTTAGTATTGATGTTGGTAACAGATTTTGTTTAAATACTTAATAAATATTTTACATTGCTTGCTATATAATGAGGGATCATCATGATACATATTTTTAATTAATGTTATAATAAAAGTTACATTTTAAATATTTTTTTTAATCTAGTTATGAGTGCTCACCAAACAGAGTTCTTATTCTTTTTCTTTATCTTCCTTGTATCAGTTTACTAACTCTAGTGAGCACCACCACTACCCGTTAATTGCTATACCTTTAATTTCAAGGTTAGGGAATAGTGGTATTTATATTTGTACTAATATCAACAATAAAATTATTATTGTACATATTTCTCGCCTGTGCGACTATTTCCCGTTTTCCCCTTTCCCCTTTAACACCTCAGGAGGCTGCAAACAACAATGTGGGTGCCAGCGGCATTCGAGACCTATCGTAACATTTAAATTGCTCCATCGGGCGTTCACTATTTAGAGGGCCCAAAAAACATTTGAATCCCCCCATTAGGTGTCCATAATATTACTTTATATAGTATCTTAATCCATAATATATACAGTATATAGGACCAGGGTAATAATATTTATTTAGAAATATAAGATATGAGGCCGTAATTATTTATTAAGGATCAGAGACCACACCATTTATTTATATACTGTAAGATTTCATGCTATAATATTTATTTATGTAGGACTGGGGCATTTATTCTTTATATAGAATCATGGTTAGCAATTTGTGGTGTACATTTGTGGTATTACAAGTCATAGTATGAAGTGCCTCTCAACAGTGCTATTCAACATTGGTACTTTCTATGTGCTGGGGTACTGGAATGGACCCGATGCTGAGTAGCACTTGTTTAAAATGGAAGAGGTAAACATATAGTTTAGGATTTTGAGCTTTCAGTCTCCAATGTATAGTAAAGTAAATTCTGCAGTTTGGATCTGCAAACTGTAATAAAACAGCACATTAGTAAATCTTAGCCTATAAGGTTTAACTCTGCTGCATTTTGAAGACTTAGCGGATCCTATTTATCACAATCCACATAGTGTGGATGTTATAATTTATTAATTTTTTACCTTTAAATTTGCAACGTGACAATTAATATTTTCATGGAAATTTGGTAAGGAGCTCTGGCTGGGAGACGTGGTCCGATAAGAGCCTGTTCTGGCAAAGAGCTGGAAGCAGAGTGATACCTTACACCAGTGGTTTCCAAACTCGGTCCTCAAGGCACCCTAACAGTACAGGTTTTAAGGATAACCATGCTTGAGCACAGATGACTCAATTGGTGCCTCATTCATTTTGATATAACCATCTGTGCTCAGCCATTGATATACTTAAAACCTGGACTGTTAGGTTGCCTTGAGAACCGTGTTTGGGAACCACTGCCTTACACTATCACACTGCTTCTTGGTGCGGGTATCCTGCACATAATCCGCATGTGCGGCCATCATCCTCGGGGGCCAATGGAGAGGATCCTTCTCTGGTAAAATTTGCATAGTACTAGGCTAGAAAACACAACACTTATGCCCCCAGCAAACTGTAGAGGATCAGAAAATGAGATTCACATCTTGTATAAATAATAGCAATGCAGAGATCTCAGTTGCATACATATATTTGCACACATATGGCAAGCCACCAGACGCAACAAGACGTCTCCGCTTTGGTGGTTCTACGCTACAGTACATGATAATAACACCTACTTTGGGTCATACATATATGTATTTTTTTATGCTACATAATAATAGCCTATACAAAGCAGTGATGCCTTGTATTGACTGGTAGCCTGCCATATTTTTGCAAATATACCTAACTGAGATCTCTGCATTGCTAATATTATGTAGGATGTACATTTTATTTACTGGTCCTTTGCAATGTGCTAGGGAAATTTTACTTGTATTTTCTTGTCTATATGAGCCCCACCCTTACATGCACCTATGGACCAATACATTGATTGAGTAACTGCCTATCTGTTTATCAAAGTAGTAGGCTACCATAGGTTACTATAGGCTAAGCCCATCTTCAGACATCATTAGTGGGCGGAGCCAAGCTTTGCATTCTAGAGCTTGGTAAATCCAAATGGATAGTAGCCCTCATAGAAACCTACTGTATATAGGGACTGCTTTGCGGCTAGAAATGGAAGTGAGAAAGTACATATCAACTACCATCACCATGAGACTCTTTGTATTATCTTCTAGGCCTGCACAAAAGTATATATATATATATATATATATATATATATATATAAATGTTACCCAGAAAATTCTATGTAGAATAAATATAAGGTCTGCCACTATAATGAATTTTCTGTAATTCTATACATTACGACAAAAAATAAAATCAATTAATAAATATTGTGCTTTGACATCACTGTAATACTTCTTGTATTATAATCTGAATTCGGTCAGGTACCCCCTGTCATGTGTTAAAAAACAGTGTATGTCTCATGTGCACAATATGTCCTGCACTAGCAGGGGCGGATTGGGACAGAAAACCAGCCCGGGAAATTTATGGAAGAAGTCCTAGTGGAGGCGTGGTCTATTGAGGAGGTGGGGGTCCGTCGAGGGGGCGGAAAAAATTACAGTTTGGAGCTGATTGGCTGGGATATCTTTCTCCATTTTATATCTCTCCAAGGATTAGTGAGTAAACCACACCATCAGCCACACCATTGGAATTTTCAACAGCCCTATGCTAGGTGCAGATCATCCATCCAAGTAAGGCCTCCAATGTGTGTGCTCACATTGGAGGCCATACTTAGGTCCGTATTCAATTTGAGGCGAAAAGTCCAGACTTTTCGCCTGCTGGACTTTTCGCCTCCTTCAACTGTTTTCCAGGTGGAAAAGTATCTCGCACGTGCCCGCTATTCCCAATATTCAATTCCAAAATAGGCGAAATCTGGTCCGGCGAAACTTTGACCGGCGAAAAAATACGGGAATTTTTGGGAAATAATTGTAGGATCCCCCTAAAGATCTCCAGACCTGGGGGATCACTATGGGTACCTCCGTTTTTGCCCGCAAAAGAAAGTTGGATTTTTAAATAGCCTCGGCAGGTGCATAAATGCAGCTTTGAAGAAGGTGATGCAGAAGAGCATTTAGAAGTTTTTTTGGGGGGAAAAATAACTATGCCCATCAAATTTGGGGTACTTGAAAATGGATGCATGCATATTTTTAAGTCCCATAAATGATTTTTAAAAATTCTGCAAAAATGCACCTGCCGCTACTCCCGCAATGAAGAAAACACCTGCCTCATATAAGGGAACCCCTCTGGACTCCATTCCGCTAATTTAGAAGTGTGTTCCCTATTTTTTTTTTTTAAACCCCAAAATATAAAGTATTTTTTGGGGTGTCCCTATTTTTTTGAAAACTTTTTTTAACACAGATAATTTTTAGAGACCATTCCCAGGGGTGCAGGCTATTTTTTTAAAGCCTGCACCCCTAAAGCCCAATTCTGCACTTTTTTTCGCCTGTTAAAGGTAAGCGAAAAATTATCCCCGTAGATGGAAAAAATAAAAAATATTGGCCCTCACAAAAAAAAAAGAAATACATTGACCTCCACAGTAAAAAAAAAATACATACAATAACACACAACAGAAAAAAAAAAACACATAGCCTTCACGGAAAAGATCAAAACAAATTGGCCCCCGCATGAAAAAAATTTAAATACATTAGCCTCAACAAAAACAAAATAAAACACACACCAGCTCCCACAGAAAAAAATAAATACATTGGCCCCTACAGAAAACAAACATTGGCCCCCAGAGGTAAAAATACAAACACGTTGTCCGCCACAAGAACAAAAATCGGGTGTGCAATGTACGTCCCCAACAGAACTAGCAACTGGAGCGTCATAAACTTCGCCACCGCTGGGGTCAGGATGGGAGTAGCGGGAAGTAGGATGGGAGTAGTAATAGTAGAGGGACACATGGGTCAGGATGGGAGTAGTAGTAGTGGGAAGCATGGGGTTGAATGGGAGTAGTAGCAGTAGTAATGGTAGAGCAGGTGCAGGCTGGGAGTAGTAGTTCAGAACAGGAGGCAGGATAGGAGTAGTAGTGTGGAGCAGGATGGCAGTTGTAGTGTGGAGCAGGGGGCAGGATGGGAGTAGTAGTGTGGAGCAGGGGACATGATGGGAGTAGTAGTGTGGAGCAGGGGGCATGATGGGAGTAGGTATGGAGCAGGGGGCAGGATGGGAGTAGTAGTTCAGAACAGGGCACAGGATATGAGTAGTAGTGTGGAGCAGGATGGCAGTAGTAGAGTGGAGCAGGGGCTGGATGGGAGTAGTAGTGTGGAGCAGGATGACAGTAGTAGTGTGGAGCAGGGGGCGGGATGGGAGTAGTAGTGTAGAGCAGGGGCAGGATGGGAGTATTAGTGTGGAGCAGGGGGCAGAATGGGAGTAGTAGTGTGGAACAGGGGGCAGGATGGGAGTAGTGTGGAGCAGGATGGCAGTAGTAGTGTGGAGCAGGGGGCAGAATGGGAGTAGTGTGGAGCAGGATGGCAGTAGTAGTGTGGAGCAGGGGGCAGGATGGGAGTAGTAGTGTGGAGCAGGGGGCAGGATGGGAGTAGTGTGGAGCAGGGGGCAGGATGGGAGTAGTAGTGTGGGGCAGGATGGGAGTAGTAGTGTGGAGCAGGGGGCAGGATGGGAGTAGTAGTGTGGAGCATGGGGCAGAATGGGAGTAGTGGTGGGAAATTAATAAGCGGGCTGGTTAGGAGTGAAAGAAGCTGAACAAGAATCACCTCCACTCCAGGATCCTCTCAGCTCACTGCCATTGTTCTCTCTCCGCGCTGACATCCAGAGTGTATTGGGAAAACCCCTATCATGTCCATGTCCTGCTCCTCTCCATCCCAGGAACAGATTCACGCACCCCACCCTCTGCAGCCTCAGGGAAGAGGACGGGATGGCCCAAAGAAATAGAGAGGCTTGACAGCAGGCAACGGAGGCTGAGGGAGGGGACACTGCACACAGTGAAGTTTGCTTCTGTGCCCAGCGTGTATGTGGCTGGAGGCGGGCTGCTGTGGAGGGGCTGCAGGCGGGGCTGTTAGTGTTCACTGACAGGCCCGGGCTCCGCAAAGGCTTATGGGTGGAGCTGCTGTGGCTTTTCATGCACAGCAGCTCCCCCATCTGCCATTTTTTTTTTAGCTAGTCAGCTGTGCACCGTGCACTGAGTGCAGCTACCCGATCGCAGCAGCGGACGGCCGGGGTAGAGGAGACCGCGTGAGGGTGGCCGTGCTGCTGCGCAGTTCAGCAGCCAGATCACAGTTAAGCTCCAATCGTGGTAGCCCGACGGGTGGTCAGTCATTGAAGGATGAGGGGTTGGGCTTGGCGGCCACCAGCCACCAAGGGGACCGGCCCAGCGGGAACTGGCCCGGCATCCCGGTGGCCCAATCTGCCCCTATAGGGTTGATTCAGTTCCGTAGTGGCACACTGTGCCCAGTAACATCAGAACACCTAGAAGAAACACTTGTGATGTTTGTGGGCATTTATGTGAGCAGTCGAGCATTGCATGATGTTCGGCAGCACTTTGCAGTTAATTGAAACTATTCTTTAGCATCAAGGCATGATTCTGTATTTCAGTGCAGATACCACATTAGTACATATATAAGCTGACTTCTCTAAATGTAAGTTATAAAATGTTATTAATGTTAAAAATACAATTTATTTATATACACCACAAATACATTTGTCATTAATAGACAGTAATAGTTTATTTAAATATCCTTCTACCTGACACCTTCTTAAATAAAATAATGAGTATCTATTTACTAATCTAATGTTATATATAAAAGCATTGATAAAACCTACCTATCCCATCATATATGGCTCCATTGCAGAGACAGATTGGTATTGAACCATTTGTATCACAGTATTCATCACTTTTACACACTGGACTGCATTGCTTTGTTTCTGTAGAATACAAGCATGTTTAGAAGACAACAAAAACTTTAGGTGTATCTCTATGTGTTAGACAAGAAAGAGGAATAGTAATCTGCACCTATTAAGTAAATATGTGTCCTCAATTTGTTGATCACCATTTTGTCTATGTAAATTACAGCAATGAGATTTCCACAAAAACAAGATGTATCAGCAAGTACTATTCAGGCTATACGTCTGCTTCTGAGGCCCAGTGTGTGCAGATATCCTGCAGGAAACTCCAGATAGGAGAGCGCCATATAGTCGAGTGGTATTGAGATAATCATTGTCAAATAATACAGTTAAGTATTTCACCTGTGCAACAATCCATGGCTGGATCCCAGAACCAGCCAGAAATCATACTGCAGCAGTCACTGGACATCATGGGACATTGATGGCTGTCTTCAGGAACACAGGGCGTCGTCGCATCAGGACAAAGGCATCCATTTTCACTATCACATCCCCCTCCACAATTTGTACATGAATTAGATGAAGTGTTATCTGCAGAATAATACAAACATACATACATGTGTCATTTTCATTACTCTGGAACTGAATACTATAGTAGAATGAATATAGTAGTGAGACCTTATCAAGCAGAAGATACAGAATATACGAGAAGAGAAGAACATTTTACTTCTACAGAGATGGTAAATGCTACAATGTGTATTATATATTGGTATGGTAGGCAGGTTTGCGTAGTCACACATGTAGCAGAATAAAATATACAGTAAATCAGTGATCTCCATTTGTTACTGACTTTCCCAGGCCATAAGGAAGAAGCATGGAAAAGGATATGCTGTCCAATAATGACATTACACATGGTTATCTACGAATTGGTCATCATATGTGTCATTGTAACCAGAGTTTAGCAGTTTTAGTAAAAGGATAATGTTCTCTGTTGTGTGATTGTCAATATACAACTTATGTTAATGAACTTATGCTAATGACAGGCATGCAATATCACATAATGAATATAAAATGCTTCTGTTAGAAGAATGGGGGTTCCCACAATGTTATCTTTAGTGAAGATATTGTGCAATATAGTGGGAATCTGAGTGAGAGTACAGAATGTAAAATCATCTGATTCTCCTTATTATGGCCCCTGGTAATAGGCTGCTGGGAGAGGCTGTCACACCAATTACATAAATGAGGATCCGCAGTGAGGTGTCATTGCTGCTCTATCTTATTTATTATGAAAGGCTTTGTATTTTAAGGTATAACACAATTGTGTTTATACAGTATATATGGATGCCATGAGGGCAGGAGAAATATAGACAGTGATGTACAGCTTGTGAGAATGTTCCTATTACAACACTTTTGGAAACATCAATTATTTCAGTACAAAACCTGGGGTTTAGCTGCAAAATATAGAAACAGCATAATGTGTGTATCTGTCCTAAAACCCCATGTCAGAGTATTGTGTTCTTATTAGGGGTGAGCGGGTTCGGATTTCTGAAATCCGAACCCCCCCGAGCCCCCTCGATCCGAGTCCGATCCGAGTCAGGCTCGACTTTTCCCGCCTGACTCGGATCTGAAATCGAGGCAAAACGTCATCATCCCGCCTTCCGAGTCTCGCTGGTTTTGGATCCTATATAAGGTACCTGCGTCGGCGCCATTTTCTCACTCGGCTGTGGACAGTGAAGAGGGAGGGTGGGAGTTAGGGCTGGCTGGGCTGTGTAGTGTAGTGTAGTGTAGTGCAGAGTAGTGTTGTGCTGTGCTGTGCTGCGCTGTGCTGCTGTTGTCCACTACTTCAAAGTGCATAGGGGCTGGCTGTGTTGTGCTGTGCTGCTGTTGTTAATAGGGGCTGTGTCCACTACTTCAAAGTCCATAGGGGCTGGCTGGACTGTGTTGTGCAGTCAGTTCTCCATAGGGGCTGTGTCCACTCCAAAGTCCTTGCAGTGACCCAGTCCTAAAGGGGTGCTGTAGTGTTGTCCAGGGGGTGCTCTGTCCATCAGGGGTGCTCCCCCCAAGTGCTAAAAAAATAATATTTTTTGTGTGTTTGTGAATTGTGTGCGCAGTAGCCGCACGTGCATCAACAAAGTAGTGCCAAGCGTGCGCCTGTGTCATAAGTAAAGGGCCGGCTGGCTTGACCGTTAAAGGGTCCTGTAACCCCCAAAGTACACTCCAGTCCAAACAAAAAAAAAAATTATTTTCTGTGTTTGTGAATTGTGTGCACTGTGGCTGCACGTGCATCAACAAAGGAGCAGCGCCAAGCGTGCACCTGTGTCCCATAAGTAAAGAGCCGGCAGGCTCATTTCTTAAAGGGTGGTGTAACCCACAAAGTGCACTACTCTCCAGCAAAAATAAAAAAATATTTTCTGTGTTTGTGTGCGCTTTAGCTGCACGTATATATCAATATAACATAAATGGAGGACCAAACTTTCTCCGATAAAAATAAAATAGGGAAAGATCAAGAATCACTTCCTCCTAGTGCTGTTGCTGCTGCTGGGAGTTGTTCATCATCCTAGAGAGGAAGTAGGAACATCACTACTTTTACTAAACAATTGACCCTCCAACAGTCCCTAGCGATGAGGATGAAGTACGACAGCAGTCATCCTGAAGCAAAACGTATAACTGAGGCCTTGACTGCTATGTTGGTGTTAGACGTGCGTCCGGTATCCGCCATTAGTGCAGTGGGATTTAGACAATTGATGGAGGTAGTGTGTCCCCGGTTCAAAATTCCATCTAGATTCCACATGCATCCTCAAAGCAGCAGTGACAAGCGTGCGTCTGTCTGTTAAAGGGTGGTGACACCCTCAAAGTGTGCTACACAAACAATAAAAATATTGTTCTTTTTTTTCGGTCTTTGTGAAATGTGTGGGCTGTAGACGCACCTGCATCCTTAAAGCAGCAGCGACTAGCGTGCGTCTGTCTGTTAAAGGGTAGTGACACCCTCAAAGTGTGCTACACAAACAATAAAAATATTGTTCTTTTTTTTTCTGTCTTTGTGAATTGTGTGGGCTGTAGCCGCACTTGCATCCTCAAAGCAGCAGCAACAAGCGTGCGTCTGTCTGTTAAAGGGTGGTGACACCCTCAAAGTGTGCTACACAAACAATAAAAATATTGTTCTTTTTTTTTCTGTCTTTGTGAAATGTGTGGGCTGTAGCCGCACCTGCATCCTTAAAGCAGCAGCGACAAGCGTGCGTCTGTCTGTTAAAGGGTGGTGACACCCTCAAAGTGTGCTACACAAACAATAAAAATATTGTTCTTTTTTTTTCTGTCTTTGTGAATTGTGTGGGCTGTAGTCGCACTTGCACCCTCAAAGCAGCAGCGACAAGCGTGCGTCTGTCTGTTAAAGGGTGGTGACACCCTCAAAGTGTGCTACACAAACAATAAAAATATTCTTCTTTTTTCTGTCTTTGTGAATTGTGTGGGCTGTAGCCGCACTTGCATCCTCAAAGCAGAAGCGACAAGCGTGCGTCTGTCTGTTAAAGGGTGGTGACACCCTCAAAGTGTGCTACACAAACAATAAAAATATTCTTCTTTTTTCTGTCTTTGTGAATTGTGTGGGCTGTAGCCGCACTTGCATCCTCAAAGCAGCAGCGACAAGCGTGCGTCTGTCTGTTAAAGGGTGGTGTAACCCTCAAAGTGCTCCAAAAAATAAAAAAACTATTTTTTTAATGTGTTTGTGACTTGTGTGCGATGTAGCCGCACGTGCATCAACATAGTAGCAGCGCCAAGCGTGCGCCTGTGTCATAAGTCAAGGGCTGGTTTGGACATCTGGTCCGGACTGAAGGACGTGCCAACAATTTCTGACAAGTCTACTGTCACTGCATATGATACTGTCCTCAAAGCAGCAGCAACAAGCGTGCATCTGTCTGTTAAAGGGTGGTGACACCCTCAAAGTGTGCTACACAAACAATAAAAATATTCTTCTTCTTTTTTCTGTCGTTGTGAATTGTGTCGGCTGTAGCCGCACTTGCATCCTCAAAGCAGCAGCGACAAGCATGCGTCTGTCTGTTAAACGGTGGTGTAACCCTCAAAGTGCGCTCCACAAACAATAAAAATATTGTTCTTTTTTTTCTGTCTTTGTGAAATGTGAGGGCTGTAGTGCACCTGCATCCTTAAAACAGCAGCGACAAGCGTGCGTCTGTCTGTTAAAGGGTGGTGACACCCTCAAAGTGTGCTACACAAACAATAAAAATATTGTTCTTTTTTTTTCTGTCTTTGTGAATTGTGTGGGCTGTAGCCGCACTTGCATCCTCAAAGCAGCATCGACAAGCGTGCGTCTGTCTGTTAAAGGGTGGTGACAACCTCAAAGTGTGCTACACAAACAATAAAAATATTCTTCTTTTTTCTGTCTTTGTGAATTGTGTGGGCTGTAGCCGCACTTGCATCCTCAAAGCAGCAGCGACAAGCGTGCATCTGTCTGTTAAAGGGTGGTGACACCCTCAAAGTGTGCTACACAAACAATAAAAATATTCTTCTTTTTACTGTCTTTGTGAATTGTGTGGGCTGTAGCCACACTTGCATCCTCAAAGCAGCAGCGACAAGCGTGCGTCTGTCTGTTAAAGGGTGGTGTAACTCTCAAAGTGCTCCAAAAAATAAAAACACTATTTTTTTAATGTGTTTGTGACTTGTGTGCGATGTAGCCGCACGTGCATCAACATAGTAGCAGCGCCAAGCGTGCGCCTGTGTCATAAGTCAAGGGCTGGTTTGGACATCTGGTCCGGACTGAAGGACGTGCCAACAATTTCTGATAAGTCTACTGTCACTGCATATGATACTGTCCTCAAAGCAGCAGCAACAAGCGTGCGTCTGTCTGTTAAAGGGTGGTGACACCCTCAAAGTGTGCTACACAAACAATAAAAATATTGTTCTTTTTTTTCTGTCTTTGAGAATTGTGTGGGCTGTAGCCGCACTTGCATCCTCAAAGCAGCAGCGACAAGCGTGCGTCTGTCTGTTAAAGGGTGGTGTACCTCTCAAAGTGCTCCAAAAAATCAAAAACTATTTTTTTAATGTGTTTGTGACTTGTGTGCGATGTAGCCGCACGTGCATCAACAAAGTAGCAGCGCCAAGCGTGCGCCTGTGTCATAAGTCAAGGGCTGGTTTGGACATCTGGTCCGGACTGAAGGTCGTGCCAACAATTTCTGATAAGTCTACTGTCACTTCATATGATACTGTCCTCAAAGCAGCAGCGACAAGCGTGCGTCTGTCTGTTAAAGGGTGGTGACACCCTCAAAGTGTGCTACACAAACAATAAAAATATTGTTCTTTTTTTTCTGTCTTTGTGAATTGTGTGGGCTGTAGCCGCACTTGCATACTCAAAGCAGCAGCGACAAGCGTGCGTCTGTCTGTTAAAGGGTGGTGTAACTCTCAAAGTGCTCCAAAAAATAAAAAACTATTTTTTTAATGTGTTTGTGACTTGTGTGCGATGTAGCCGCACTTGGATCTTCAAAGTAGCAGCGACAAGCGTGCGTCTGTCTGTTAAAGGGTGGTGACACCCTCAAAGTGTGCTACACAAACAATAAAAATATTCTTCTTCTTTTTTCTGTCTTTGTGAATTGTGTGGGCTGTAGCCGCACTTGCATCCTCAAAGCAGCAGCGACAAGCATGCGTCTGTCTGTTAAAGGGTGGTGTAACCCTCAAAGTGCGCTCCACAAACAATAAAAATATTGTTCTTTTTTTTTCTGTCTTTGTGAAATGTGTGGGTTGTAGTGCACCTGCATCCTTAAAGCAGCAGCGACAAGCGTGCGTCTGTCTGTTAAAGGGTGGTGATACCCTCAAAGTGTGCTACACAAACAATAAAATTATTGTTCTTTTTTTTCTGTCTTTGTGAATTGTGTGGGCTGTAGCCGCACTTGCATCCTCAAAGCAGCATCGACAAGCGTGCGCCTGTCTGTTAAAGGGTGGTGACACCCTCAAAGTGTGCTACACAAACAATAAAAATATTCTTCTTTTTTCTGTCTTTGTGAATTGTGTGGGCTGTAGCCGCACTTGCATCCTCAAAGCAGCAGGGACAAGCGTGCGTCTGTCTGTTAAAGGGTGGTGACACCCTCAAAGTGTGCTACACAAACAATAAAAAAATATTGTTCTTTTTTTTCTGTCTTTGTGAATTGTGTGAGCTGTAGCCGCACTTGCATCCTCAAAGCAGCAGCGACAAGCGTGCGTCTGTCAGTTAAAGGGTGGTGTAACTCTCAAAGTGCTCTAAAAAATAAAAAACTATTTTTTTAATGTGTTTGTGACTTGTGTGCGATGTAGCCGCACGTGCATCAACAAAGTAGCAGCGCCAAGCGTGCGCCTGTGTCATAAGTCAAGGGCTGGTTTGGACATCTGGTCCGGACTGAAGGACGTGCCAACAATTTCTGACAAGTCTACTGTCACTTCATATGATACTGTCCTCAAAGCAGCAGCGACAAGCGTGCGTCTGTCTGTTAAAGGGTGGTGACACCCTCAAAGTGTGCTACACAAACAATAAAAATATTGTTCTTTTTTTTCTGTCTTTGTGAATTGTGTGGGCTGTAGCCGCACTTGTATACTCAAAGCAGCGACAAGCGTGCATCTGTCTGTTAAAGGGTGGTGTAACTCTCAAAGTGCTCCAAAAAATAAAAAACTATTTTTTTAATGTGTTTGTGACTTGTGTGCGATGTAGCCGCATTTGGATCTTCAAAGCAGCAGCGACAAGCGTGCGTCTGTCTGTTAAAGGGTGGTGACACCCTCAAGGTGTGCTACACAAACAATAAAAATATTCTTCTTCTTTTTTCTGTCTTTGTGAATTGTGTTGGCTGTAGCCGCACTTGCATCCTCAAAGCAGCAGTGACAAGCGTACGTCTGTCTGTTAAAGGGTGGTGTAACCCTCAAAGTGCGCCCCACAAACAATAAAAATATTCTTCTTTTTTTTTCTGTCTTTGTGAATTGTGTGGGCTGTAGCCGCACTTGCATCCTCAAAGCAGCAGCAACAAGCGTGCGTCTGTCTGTAAAAGGATTACATCGGTGACAGCATCCAAGTAGGCATGTCAGACAGTCCGTACCTGTACTGGCAGGAAAAAGAAGCAATTGGGAGGTCCCTGTACAAACTGGCTCTATTTTACCTGAGTTGCCCCCCCTCCAGTGTGTACTCCGAAAGAGTGTTTAGTGCAGCCGGGAACCTTGTCAGCGAAAGGCGTAGGAGGTTGCTTCCACAAAATGTGGAGAAGATGATGTTCATAAAATGAATTATCAACTATTCCAGGGAGACCAGCCTCCAGAACGTACAGAGGGACCTGTGGTTCCAGCGGGGATGAATTAATACTCTGTAAGGATGAGGATGTACACACTGAAGAGGGTGAGGAATCGGTGGATGAGGAGGATGAGGATGACATCTTGCCTCCGTAGAGCCAGTTTGTGCAGGGACAGATTAATTGCCAGCTTGTTTTGTGGGGGCCCAAACGAACCAATCATTTCAGCCACAGTCATGTGGCAGACCCTGGCGCTGAAATGATTGGTTTGTTAAAGTGTGCATGTCCTGTTTATACAACATAAGGGTGGGTGGGAGGGCCCAAGGACAATTCCATCTTGCACCTCTTTTTTTCTTTGCATTATGTACAGTTTGGGGCCTAGTTTTTCAAACTGCCATCCTGTCTGCCACTGCAGTTTCACGCCTAGATGGGTCACGTGTTTGTGCCGCCCACTCGTGTCACTTAGCATAGTCATCCAGCTACCTCGGTGCAACCTTTTGGACATAAAAACACTATTGTGAGGTGTGAGGTGTTCAGAATAGACTGGAAATGAGTGGAAATTAAGGTTATTGAGGTTAATAATAGCATAGGAGCAGAAACACCTACAAATTCTGTGATTTTAGCTGTTTTTATGCTTTTTTTCAAAAAAATACAGATCCAAAACACAAAACCCAGAACCCAAAACACGGAAGGGTGGTTTTGGCAAAACCAATCCAGATCCAAAACACGAAGAAAGATCCAGATCCAAAACCAAAACACAAAACACGAAAAGTGGCCGGTGCACACCCCTAGTTCTTATAGTTATTACTGAAATTAGGAGCTCATTCAGACCCGCTCGCTTTGATGAGAATGCTCGTAGCTGGCCGATAGTCGCTTTCTGCGCTGCGTAAGTATCGCAATGCGCGTGCGCGAACCAGTGCGAGAGATTGGGATGTGTTCGCACGCTGCACATAGACTGCCCAGCAGAGTGAGTGACAGGAGAAGCCGTTTGTGGGTGGTGGCAGGGGCAGGCCAATGTAAACGGGGGAGTGGAGGTGCAAATGCAGGCGTGCCCAAATGCTACAACGTCGTTTCAAAGGCGTGCTTAATTACAAGGCATCATTATACTGTAGTACACGTCACTTGGTGGGATTTCACTCTGAAGTGGTCATAGTGCTTGCAGCAGGGTATAGTTAACCTCAAGTGCTGCGATCGCATCCGATGGTGCGCGATGTACCAATTTTTTCAAGCACTTCCAGGAGATGACATGCGCAAGTGGGCATCTTATGAATGGCTGGTGGGTGTCTGCATACACATAGTGATCTCATGCCAAGACATAGTGGGCGTGCTATTGCCTTGCCGTGCGATCGCCTGCCTTGCTGGGCGTGTGCTGGATTTGCATACGCAAGCTGCGAGTGAACACATCTAGCGAGCGGGTCTGAATGAGCTCCTTAGTTCCATGTTTCAGTGGTCTATATAATAATTGTGAATTCTAGTATTAAACGTGATTTAAAAAAAAAAGTAAATTAATTTTTTTTTAAAGATTGACTTACTGTAGCAGGCTGCCTCTGTAAGAAAGATAAAAGATAAAAAAATAAATTTTATTAGTAATTCCATAGTTTTTCTTTTTAAAGTAATGTTTAAATAGCTTTTCATTTCTCATTGATAGTATTTGCAACTCACCTGAAACAAATTGCAATATAAAATAAAATATTAGCAAATTATTTTCCCTTTTATTGCACGATTGCCAGCGGTAACTGCATGATCTGTCTGCCGACTGATCGGCAGTCTCCCTACACTCTACACACTGCAGGAATATAAGTAGTGCTTTGTACTGATGCACAGAAGTACAATGTGCAGTTTCACACTGAAGCACACTTACATCCAACTCAGCAATCAGCGCATGGCCATCTGAGTGTATGACCTCAGGTATACTAAATGGATTTGCTAATTAGGTCATTTTACTAAATAACAAACATACTGGCATTGTATGGTTTAGTGGATATAAACAGATACATTATCACACATATACAACAGACAACATTACCCTAGACAACTATAATTATTCCAGTCCCAGTTCTATAACCTGATTTTTACAGAATAATGTGGAAGTGTCTCACTACACTGCAATGTCCTAATAATAAGCTGAGAATCATCAATGAATCCGGATATAGTCATAATATAAACATTTACAATGTCGACATGCATAATGTTAACATCACAATGTCGATATGTATAATGTTGGCAATGTTAAAATGTCAATATTGAACTTATCAGCATGCGCAGAATGTCGACATGCTCACAATGTTGCCATTCTGCATGGACCGGCAGTGGAGGTTTAGGGTTGGGCTACAAGAGGGGAGCATTACGGTTAGGGGAGGCTAGGGCTAGGCACTAGGGGAGGTTAGGGTTATGGGTCATAATTACCTCTGGAAACCACACCAGCCCCTGAGACACTGCCGAACCAGCTGGACCAGGTAAGTCACCACTAGACCACCATCCCTGTCAACATTCTAATCATGCCACCAATTCATCAATATGAATATCGACACGTTGCATGATGACATTACGACCACGTCGACAATCTCATGTCAGCATATTGAATGGTAACATAATATACCACACATCATTGAAACATGACAATTCTTTAAAAGGTAAAAGCACAATGCATAAATGGCTTATCAGCACATACTGTAATTGGTGTTAATGAATATGACCCCAAAATAAAAAGAAATAAAAGGAACAATTGATCTTAGGCCAGGCAGATTGAATATATATATTTTTTACTTTGTAGCATACAATATTGCAGCTCTCTTACTAATAGTAATATAAAAAATGGTCAGACATGCATATATTATGTCAGTGAAATTGTTCTAATTAAACCAAATGACTGCAAGTTAAGTCTGTAACTTTTATGGAGCATCAGATTCAAAACTAAACAGTTTGGGACTGAATAGAGAGGATGGAAAAGTTAGTTGTAGTTTTTTGTCAGATCCTACTGTTGGGTTAAATCAATGAACCACGTGGTACATAGAAGTTTAGACTACAATGTGTGACCAGATTTACCACATTTGTTGATGTTGCTATGGGCAACATCACTTCTTAAATAGAACTCCCATCTTAGTAAATTTACCCCATATAGTCATTCAGTGATCAAGACAAAATGTTCTCATAGTTCTGTAGGGATTTTAATTTTAAATGAGGCTTTAGAAAAAAGATGGGCAACCTTATACATTTCAAGGGCTGCAAGTGTGGCCTATAGCCTTTTACAGGAAAGCATATTACCCGTAATCTTTGTAATAACAACACAGCTAGTAAAATAAAGAGATACAAATCTGTAATTAGAAATCTGAATGCAATTTGATGAATATACAGCAAATCTATTTTTTTGCCTTCATTTCTCAATTTGGCTTTAATATCATAGGAAGCTGGAGAGCATCAGAAGCACAAATTCATATATAAAATAAACTTCTAACATACAAGAAAGATTATTCCCAATAACTCTGCTATAATCAAGAAATGCATACACATATGAATTAAAATTAGCACAAAATGAATATAAAATTTAATAGGCTGAAATTTTCTTTTTCTTATAAATTGTGATATATTTTAAATGAACCACTTAAATTTCACATTCGAAAAGGATGTGAACACTGCCAGATGGGCTTTTTCTGACACAGTCGTATCCCATGCAACCGTGCACTCCTGCTGAGCCCCTGCCATTAAAAGATGAAATCTTGTGGAGAAATCCTCCTGCTGGCCCAACCGCCCCCAGCAGTGATGTAGTGGTCTGTGCCCTTCAACCTCAGTGACACTTTTATGCTCCAGAGTGCTGTCACGTTCCCCTCTGAGCACTATTGGCTGATCCCAGCACATCAGATTAGCTAAACTCTGTAGGATGGCTGCATCCATAGGGGGATTAATAAATATAAGGGGGTGGGGGGGTTAATGCCACAAGGTAGTTTATTGTCACTGGGGGGAGGGGGGTTATTATTAATACCTACATTTTTGTCACCGGAGGAGGGATGGAGGGGGAACTTCAATAGAGATACTAAGGTGATTCTGGCAAAATCACTGGGCGATCTGTTACTATTGGTGGGATTGTAGTTAAAGCCACTGGGGGAATCTATCATTACTTAGGAATCTATTGCCACTTGCGATGATCAGGGTTGATGGTACAATGGGGAACTTGGACACTTGGGGGGTGCTAGCCCCCCTCCAGGTAATTTTTCTTGAAACATTTAAATATACTTTTAAAAAGATACCTTTTACCCAATTAAATAAAAAGTACACTATTTTAGGTATTTAGGTGGTTACTAATACCAGCATGAGATCTATTAAGCACAATGCTCTTTTTCTGGATTTTCTGTAGAGACCCTGTTTAAAATCTAAACATATATAATTTTTTTTTAAAAATCTCAATCTAAGAAGTGAGGGGAATACTTAAAGAATAAGGGAGTGGGTAGGGTACGGTTATGTGGCTATTGTAAGGCAACAACATTATCAGCCGCTAATAATAAAGGAATCATGTAATAAGGACAGTCCCCATCAGGGCGAGTTTATGTGCTAACAGTGCCCAAGACACAAGGCTGAGGGAGCGTAACAGTCACTACCTATACAGCACTCCACAACACTTTTCTACTTTTTCTGGATCCCACTGCAAGGAAACCACAGGACACATCCTTATGACGTGTCCGTCAGCCACCTTCTTGCTCCTCTGCATCTCCCCTGGTGCTTGTTGTGTGATTTTATAAGGGGCGGGGGAAGGGGGATAGGGGGTTCCAGACCAGGTCACACTGTTGCCCTGCTACAGCACTTGTACCAATGTTGCCTCTCTTTTGTGGATGATTAATCAGTACATTAGGAGGGAAAACATAACTTTTACAGTTCATCTTTACATGTTTCTACCTCTCACACACCTAGATGCTCCTCTACTTAGCAAAGGTGCCTACACAGAGTGAAGAGTAGGAGTCTAATTTAGTGATCTGTAAAAACCCTCTAGGTGAGCTGATGCAAAACCAAGATGATTTCTAGCACAAAAAAGTGATCTTTGTACAGATGTGTGATCACAACCTGTTCTCAAATCGCACCAAACAGCCCCATTATCCACACCACAGATTATGCGACTAAGCCCCACCATGTGTTTTGCTATACAGTTTTGTACCAAATGTGCATCTTAGTCACACTATGACTGCGACAAAAGTAAAATGCACGAGTATCCCGACGACTGCCATTAACTTTCCATGCAGCTGCTGTGTGCGATTGGGATGCTACTGTAACGTGGGAAAAAGGCAAAAGACTGATACGAGTGAACAGCACCATTGCATCCCCTGTGCTTAGTCTGTGACCTAATACCAACTCTATTGTGACAAAAATACAAATGTTAAAGTATGAGAATTGCTACCTGCGGCGGAGCATCTAAGTTGTTCAAAAAGGATTGGTGAATGAGGGCACATCTGTAAATGAGTTCCAGTCTATTTTAGAATGTTCTGCATGTTTAAAAGTTCCTTGTAATCCAAATCTTGCAAGATGTGAAAAGTGTAAATAATATTTAACACTTCACCATTTAGGAAAAGTACTTTTTGTGAATGCTAATTTCCAAACACATAATTAAATACAATATATATAATCCTCAACTAATCCACAAATAAACAATTACCTGTATATCTCAGCAGAATGCACAAGTTGATGAAAAATAGCAATTTCATTTTTCTAAATTCCTTCTGTGGGCTCTTCACTGAGAGATGCTGGTGTCCTGTTAGCTAAGATACAGACGGTATTAGTTTATATAGTAGGAATATACTGCATGTTGTAGTGACGTACTAGACAATATGACATAATTATTGGACACTATTTGTTGAAGCATTTGAATAGGTGGGTCCTGCTTAAATTTAAATACCTTCATCTTTACATACTGTCTTTATGCTGACTTGTGACATCTTCGGTGTTAAGAAAAAATGTGATTTAGGAATGTGGTTGTTCAGTTAGAGAGGAAACCAAATTTTGAAGATGAGAAGTTGCCCTGCCTTACCCCTCAGGTTACATGTGACAAGTTGTTCTTGACACTGAAAAAAATGTTTTAACTTTCCTACAGCTTTACGTTGAGAAAAACAATAATTAGTAATAAGCACAGAAAGCAAAGTAGGATTGTTAATATTAGTAGATACTGTAAATGATGCTGCTAATACTAGAACATAGGACCTGTTGGTGCCCCTATTAATAAAAAATATAGTGTGAAAAAAATAAGAAGCAATATGTCACATTAGCTGTTAATATAAATGATTCATAGCAAGATAAAATAAATATTTAAGGTTTAACAACAAATCTTAAAACAGCTTAATGTATTAACATGTGAGATGGATAATTAATATATGCTCTTCAGCAACAAGCCACACAGTTCCCTATATAAAAAAGATTCCACAAAACTTTGAAACATAATAGCACATTAATGTGTCCTGTAGCTTAGATTGAATTGAAATATATGAGGCACAAGATCTTTGTACAGAGGTCTCGGCTCTCTGTATCGTTAAGCAAGAGAGTTTCAATTACTATTCCAGATGTACCTGTAAATAGGTTTTATACAGTGGAGCTTGAAAGTTTGTGAACCCTTTAGAATTTTCTAAATTTCTGCTGAAATTTGGTCTAAAACTACTTTAGATTTTAAAGTAGATAAAGAGAACCAAATTAAACAAATGAGACAAAAAAAATTAGACCTGCTAATTTTTTTGTGGAAAATTATCCAATATCACATATCTGTGAGTGTCAAAAGTATGTGAACCTTTAGGCTTAGCAGATAGTCAGGAGTTTGAAATTAGAGTAGGTATTTTTAATCTCTATGATGACAATCAGGTGTGAGTGGACAACCTGTTTTTTTAAAAAGAACAGGGATCTATCAAAGTCTGATGTTCACAACACATATTTGTGGAAGAGTATCATGCCACGAACAAAGGAGATTTTTGAGGACCTGAAGAAAAGTTGTTGATGCTCATCATGCTGGAAAAGGTTACAAAACCATCTCTAAAGACTTTGAACTCCACTAATCAACAGTCAGACAGATTGTGTACTAATGGAGGTAATTCCAGACCATTATTAGTTCCTCAAGTGTGGTCGACCAACATTGATCAAGCCAAGAGCAAGGCATATAATAGGAACCCCAGGTAACCTCTAAGCAACTGAAGGCCTTTCTCATATTAGCTAATGTTAAATTTCATGAGTCCACCATCAGGAAGACACTGAACAACAATGGTGTGCATGGCAGGATTACAACGAGAAAGCCGCTGCTCTCAAATTCCCGAACTGCAGATTGCTAAAGATCACCTGGATAAGCCAGAAGACTACTGGAACAATGTTTTGTGGAGTCCAAAAGAGAGCTTTTTGGTTTAATTGTGAAGCATTTTGTTTGGAGAAAGGAGAACACTGCATTCCAGCATAAATCCTCATACCATCTGTGAAACATGGTGGTGGTATCATGGTTTGGGCCTGTTTTGCTGCATCTGGCCCAGGACGACTTGCCATCACAGATGGGACAATGAATTCTAGAATATTCTAAAGGAAAATATCAACATCTGTCCATGAGCTGCATCTCAAGAGAACTTGGGTGATGCAGCAAGACAATGACCCAAAGCACACAAGGCATTTGATCCAGGAACGGTTAAAGAAGAATAAAATTAAATTTTTTAATGGCCAAGTCAAAGTCCTGACCTTTATCCAATCGAAATGATGTGGAAGGATCTGAAGCGAGCAGTTCATGAGAGGAAACCCACCAACATAACAAAGTTGAAGTTGTTTTGTACAGACGAATGAGGTAAAATTCCTTCAAGCTGATGTTCAGGACTAATCAACAATTAGCAGAAATGTTTAGAAGCAGTTATTGCTGCACATGGGGGTCATACCAGACACTGAAAGCAAAGGTTCACATACTTTTGCCACTCACAGATATATTGGATCATGTTCCTCTATACAAAAATGAGCACATCTATTTTTTTGTCACATTTGTTTGATTTGGTATTCTTTATCTAATTTTAGGACTTGTGTGAAAATCTGAAGTAGTTTTAGGCCAAATTTCAGCAGAAATATAGAAAATTCTGAAGGATTCACAAACATTCAAGCACCACTGCAGTTGTTCAATTCAAACAAAAAGGGCAAATTGAATTAGCAGCACTCATTATTACCTCATTTTTGCCAATAAGGAATTCAAATTCTGTCTCTGGGCATACACAGGAATGTCCATTAATATTTCTGAAGCATTTCTCCAATATATTATCTGGTTCAATCAAAGACACATAGATAATGGAAATCTGTATGTTTTTCGCGCCAATCAGCCTAACATAGAGACTCACACTATTAAGCTTGTAAAAATAAAACATTAAATATACATTTTCTGAAGGTATATATAATCTCAAAATGTCACATATAAATTATAATACATATGTTGAATAAAAACAAATATATTAATCAATATTCACCTGTGCAGTGGATAGTCTGACTCCTGTTGACTTGATGAATGTCCAGATTGTAACTTTTGAACATATATACCAAACTCTCTGTACCAACCACCCCTTGGCAACTGTCTGACTCTCATGGGCTGCTAAAAGAAACATACTACTGCCAGGTAGTATGAGTATACTACCCGTTGCTGCCAGAGGTTTGTTTGTTTTACTATGTAGTGTAGTGCGGTAAACACTACACTGACTGAAACCTTTGTCTTGGACTGCACCAAGCGGTGATCTCCCCCCCACGCCGCCGATCCGATTGTGCCCAGGGCACGTGCCCCGGCTGCCCCCCTCTAGTAATGCCACTGCATTTTAACAATCTGAGGTTGCAGTAAAATGACATCTATTTGAAAAGCTTGCATTAGGGAAGAGTCAGATCAGTGTAATGACATAAAGTCAGTGATAATTCTATTAAACTCCAAGTCAGAGGAGATGATATGAGGTTACTACATATTGTTAGAGGCGAAGCTTACCCCCAAAACTAAAGTCAGACCCAACAAAACTCTTAAACAATGAACTGGATGAAGTGCTAAAAAAGCATCATCGCAAAGCATCAAAAAGCAAGAAAAGGAAATCATTTTCAACAAACACCCAGCCATCTAAATATTCTACTTTCTACCTAACGTTCAGGCAGATTTATCGTATCAGGGAACAATTTCTTCAGCACAAACCTCTCTCCATATCTGGACCACTTCCTACAGGATTATATAAATAAAAAAAGGTTGCACTTTAAGAACTTGACACATATTCTTGTAACACTCAGGTAATGAATGTTACAAACTTTTAAGTATGCACTGCAGAACGTTTCATAAATACAGAAAATTACAGTTTCACATTAATAAATCCAAGTCATTACCACAGCAGTATTTTTATTCAGCTGGAACTCGGTTTGACAGTCTGCTCCAGCTAAAATAAATCTTAGTTAGAGAGCATAAACAAGTACAGTATCATTTTAAATTTACATGCAAAACCTAGCAAAAAGACAGTTGGATACATACTAGTTTAAATACTAGTAATTTTTAAGCAGAACTAAATTTTTTTAAACCTAAAACAGGTTAGTATCTAATCCGCTAACACAATTTAAGCACAATTTATCATATAACTATGCCCTAAAATACAGTTAATTCCCCATACATTAGCTTAAGTCTGACAACCAGTTTCCATTGGATTACACAGTTAATAGCGCTATAGCAGATTATCTGGCTGTCCTAGTTTAGCTTGTCTAAAATCTTCTACTAGGTAAGTAAGTTTTCCTGGACTTGGCTAATTGTAATCCAAGAACACAAAGTGCTGCTTTCCTTGCTTTAAAGTATGTCCCTGTTGCCAGCTCACAGTCAGGCAGAATTGTAACAAAAGTATCTAACTTTTAGCTGATAGTTGTTCTTTTACTAGACTGTGCATCAATGACGGGTGGGAATCATGAGTCTTTTTGACTTTTGCTATGCAGTAGTATGCATGTAGTGCTTAAGGAGGTTTGTTTTTCAGCAACTGCCAATTGACTGTGGTAATGAAGGATATCTGAATAGCCCTGTTTTATGTCTGCACTAGAAGTGTTTAGTACAATACAATCAGGTGGCTCTGAGAGATCCTGCTACTTGGTACTTATACATGCAGCAGCATATAGTCAGAATAATCTCCTATTTCCCTTTAACTTTTACTGTCTCTAGGAAAATTACTTTGGCATGAAGTTTTAAAATGACTCTGTCCTGATACACAAAGAGCTCCTTCTGCCTTAGGGGTTTGTTTAGTGCTGAGCAACTGGGATGCTACAGATAGGGTTTCTGTGTTTCCTGGCTCCAAGTCCCTTTTTACTCATAGGACCTCTGGCTGACAATCAGTACCACCTCCAGGGCATCTCTGGTACTGTCTCCTTCAGCCTTTGGACAACAGACACCAGGACTCCCATCAGAGAGGTAAACTGAACACCTCTTCCCCTCACCGTGCTGTGTAGACTCTCTCCAACCACCACAGCAGCTGCTCCACAAACTGCCAGTTCCAATGATATTTCTTTCAGCCAGCGTGAGCCAACTCTGGGTTCCCAGCTCCACCAGCTATTTCTAAGCCACATGCAGCTTCTTCCACACACTGACTTTAGAAACAAGTCTCTTTCCTTATAACAGCTGTCTCTTTTAATACAGGGCAACTCTGACATAAATATGATGCATTTTTTTAAGTCCACAGGGTCACGTGCATATGTTCTAGGAAGCCCACATTACTGTCCCCAAATCCGTTACCACCCTAGTGAGGTGTCACATCCTGAATGTATTTTAGAACATTCCATTAACAACCAAAATCTGGTTAGTTACATGTGATGTCACCTCCTTGTACACCTCCATTATCCTAGATATAAGTCTCGAGAGTATAAAAAAAACACTGTACAGGCCAAGTTCATCCTAAAGTACATTACATTCTGGCCAAAAATTACCTTTGGTTTGTTGGGGAATACTACATTCAACAGGGGACCATTATGGGAACAATTGTCCATCTGTTCATTAACAGATGGGAGGAGGAACAGATTTGTAACAACAACAAATTTGGGGTAAACCTGGTAGTCCTATTTCTTGTCTGGGAAGGGCTTAGAGGAATCATTAATTTAATCTATTAACCCCAATCACAAAAATCTGCACTTCACAATAGAATACAACCACAAGTAAGTCCACTTTCTTGCTCTTGAAATCTGCACCAATAAAAAGGATCTTGGAAACCACAATTTACAAAAAGCACTTAGATGTCAACAACACAATCACATTAAAGAAATATGGTTTTAATGGACTGCTCTTAGTATGTAATAATGTAACAGAAAGCAGCTCAATTATAAACGAAGAATGATTTTAACATATAGAATGAGCGCTGTTAAAAATGGAATGGACAAACAAATAAACAAACAAACATGAACACCAACACACAATACACAGCACTGAACATAAGAATGATGTTTAAGCTCTTTTGGGGATATTATAAAGCAGTTCCAGGCAAGTAAGCAATGGTGATGTAAAGTCCAAAGCAGACTATCTGTCTCTACCTGTGTAATGTATTGGAAGGACGGCGGCGGGTGTATGTAACGGCACAAAGTGACGTCAGCAAGCCAGCGAGTCAGTCGGCAACAAGTTCCGCTCCTCTGCCTTCACTTAGATAGTGGGTCCAACGCATTTCATACCTGCCATGGTACTTTTTCAAGGATGTATTCTTACCAGACCTTTTTTCTATAAGATTCTTCAACAGATGTCTGGGCACCTACACAGCAATGGACATAGGAGATTGAAAGTAAATTATAGCAATACTCCAGTCATCCCCATTTGAATCAAATACATTGCACGCCTATCGGCTGTGCACTGGCAAGAGGAAAATACACGTTGCCAACGCTCAGGATTAAAGACACAGGTAGGGACAGATAGTCTGCTTTGGACTTTGCATGACCATTGCTTACTTGCCTGGACCTGCTTTTTAAAATCCCCAAAAGAGCTTAAACATCATTCATATGTTCAGTGGTGTGTATTGTATGTTGGTGTTCTTGTTTGTTTGTTTATTTGTTTGTACAATCACATTAAACCTTGGGAACTACATCAATCATTATTAACCAGCAACATGCTGCATAAAGGATTATTCCATTGGGGCAGATGTCTGAACTACAGGACATCCGGATACACGAGCACCTAACCAATGAACTCATTCATCACCAACAACGCAGGTGAGAAATCATGATAAACAAGATGATATTTGTTATACTAAAAGGGATACAGTACCTTACCTCATGTAGTGCATGTGTGGTAAGCAGTATGTAAGCAAGACCACCAAATCACTGAGACACAGTATCAATGAATACAGTAGAAACATCAGTAAGGGATTCAAGAAAAATAGTATCAAACAATAATTCAAAGAGTACAATAACCAAACTCCAGGACTTCTATCATTCACTTGCATCAAAAAACATGAAACAAACAAGAGGTGGGAATTACAACAAAGCTCTACTTAAAGAAAAGATCAAATGGATCTACAACCTTAAGGCCCTCTCCCCATCTGAACTGAATGTTGATCTTGAATTTCCAACCATCCTATAAATACATATAACACCTTGACTAACCTAACTGGTGAGTACCTAGAACAATACACCCTAGACCAGTACCATTTATCATAACTACCAATGATTTAAATTTCAGTTACCCCCCATGTACACACCTGAGTCTCTTGTAAGTAACAGAGGTGGAGGCTATATTGATTTTTACACAAATAGCCTTTCTTTACTGGGCATGCACTTTAACCACAGTGCTCATGTCCAGCGATCATGCTGTGGCTTTGGTCACAGTGCCCTGGATGCTGCAGTCTGAATGACAGGCTGTGGCTGTTTGGGGGCAGAGAGGGGGTAGCATTTGACAAGATGGGGGCAAGTCATCCCCACCTTGTGGGCATGCTGAGGCCAGTTTCTGCGTCTTCTGATGCATATCTACTGGCCTTTGTTACTCAGATGGCTAATGCCTATCCGACGGTGATCTGATGCTGCACCTTAGGACGAAGCAGTGGATCACAGAAACCAGCAGGAGGCATCTATTTACACAAGTCAACTCCTGCAGAATTTGCATAATATGCAAAGACACAGCAGCTGTGTGATTACCATCTACCACTGAATCAGCCTCTAAATTCATTAAATGATACGTAGCACATTATCCACATAAACAGATACTCCACTTAACAGTATATTATCTACACATATCTCCAACCTCCAATATCTTCATCATGACATGCCTAACCATCACAAGCTACAAGCTAAAGAACCACCCCTTGCTAACCTGCTGCTTTCCAACAACATTTACACAATGGAACTCATTCCAGGTAAAAACAGTTAATATATGTAGACATTATACACAATGACGTATACATTCCAATTCACAGGGTTATAATGGGTTGTAGTCAAATGTCAACACTTAAAATGTTGACACTCATAATGTTGACATCACAATGTTAACATTTATAAGTAAAAGTTGTTTTTTTTATCATGCTCAAGTTTTATATTCAGTAAGAGGAACTGGATTGTTACTTTATCAACTAAGGGCCATATTCAATTAGAGACGAAAAACCGTAATCGGTGAAAAAGTTTTGCCTATTGCCGCTTTTCGCCTGTTTGGAACTTGTCTCCAAATTCAATTCCCCTAAAGGACAAATCTGGCGAAACAAATAAAAAAATCCCCCTAAGAACACCCCAAAAAAGTACTTTTATTTTTGGGGCGAAAAAGTAAAAAGTGGGGGGACAAGCATAAAATAAAGTGAAATAAACTTCTTGGGGTCTGCAAGGATGGGTCAGATGTTTTTAGGATTGCAGGTGCGTTTTTGATATTTTTTATAAATTCACTTTAGAGACATAAAAATATACTAGCACCCATTTTCAAGTACCCCAAATTTGACTGGATTACTTATTTTCACCAAAAAATACTGCATAATGCCATTCTTCTCCACTTTTACAAAGACGCTAATAAGAAGCTATTTAAACAACTAAAGTACCCCAAACACTTTTATAAGGGCTATTAGTACACATCCACATTGAATCCCTATGTTAGTGCATCTTTTTTGGGGGTACACACTGATTTCCCCACTTCTGACAGTACTTGCTGCCTGTTCCACATTCATCGCTTTCCATTTTCGTGTGTTTAGGAATTGAATAGGGCGAAAAGTGAGGACACGCACGAAAAGTTTTCGCCTCTGAAACAGGCGAAGGAGGCGGAAAGTTGGACAGATGAAACTTGTCCGACTTTTTGCCTCTAATTGAATACTGACCTCTGTCTCTAATAAGACAAACAATGGATGATAAAATCATTGTACATAACCTTACCGAGTAATGCCTCAGGAGATTTGTTCGTACAAGATCAGATTTCTAAGGAGATCGACTAAAATGTTGAATGGGAATTAGTTCTTACAGAGATACAATACCCGCATGCAGGGGATAAGTTGCATATTTGTGATTGTACAATACATACAGTATAGCTAAGTGTAATGGAGTGGGTGTAAAGAATGCATATATTAAACCCAGTTTTTATGAAACAATTGGCTCACTCCTCGATGCAATCAAAACAGGATTTTGCAGCATACTTTGTAGACATGTACAGGCATGGATCGGTTCAGATTTTCCCGCCAAGTTTCGGGTCTCAGAAAGAGGCAAAACATCATTTTTCATGGACAGACATCATCTTTCATGAACAAAGTCCACAAAAGATGATGTTTGTCCATGAAAGATGACGTTTTGCCTCTTTATGATACTCGAAATTTGGCGGGAAAAATTTAATTTGGCAGGAAAATCAAAACCGAACCGAGCCTGCACATCTCTAATAAATTGCAGTTTAACTGTGGTTTAAGATGAATTGTTGGAATCCAAGATTTAGTTCAGGGATTATCTCCTGTACCAGCTCATTGTCACTGATAAACTGACAAAAATACTGTATTTACAACCTAAAGCAAAGGTTTTTAACTCTTGCACTGACATCAAAGTCAGCCAATATACTTTGTATGTATACACAGACATTATCAACCATTAGACCACAGGTTCTCAAACTCGGTCCTCAAGACCCCGAGCAGATCATGTTTTCCAGGTCTCTTCACAGAATAACAAGTGAAATAATTAGCTCAACCTTTGATCTTTTAAAAATGTGTCAGTGAGCAATGAATACAGTACACCTGTGCACCTGCTAGGTGACCTGGAAAAGGTGAACGAGTTTGAGAGACACTGGATTAGACAGTTGGCAATAGTTATTTACCACTGCTATATACTCGTAAAGTTGAAATTAAGGGTGATAACAAATAGATTATCACAATTTGATACAACTAGGTACCACTGTTCAAAACACGATCACCATACAGTTAGGGGTCAATCCAATTGTCTGAGAAGAATGAGAATATTACATTTAAGTTTGGGAAAGGATTGTTATGGTGCGTACACACGGTACTATCAGTCAGCGATAACGATATTGCTGACTGATCAACCTGCATCTTCCCGTAGTTCTGGATGCTCGATATCGATCATCCAGCACATCATCAACCCTCCAACGATGGCCAGCAACCCGCTATAAATGATCGCGGGTCCCTATAGTAACCTGGTCTATATCGACCAGGTTGGCCTGCATGCAGTGGCGGAACTAGGGCAGGGCAAGAGGGTGCTTGCCCTGGGCACCATTGGACCGGCGGCACGGGGGGGCGCCGCTGGCCACGGTACCGGCCCGCCTGCCCTAGTTAGCCAGTGTAGCGCCGACCGCAATGAGTGCGGTCAGCGCTACACATTTACACAGGACCGGCGCTAGGCTTCCAGCGCCGGTCCTGTGCTGCACGCCTGAGCCCGTTCCCTCCCCCTGAGCGCTTGCCCAATAGCGCCAGGAGGCGGGCTCAGCTGTGCATAACACACGCATCGCCGCCAGCGCTGGCGGCGATGCGTGTGTTAAACAGCAGCCAATGAGAGTCAGATAGACTCTCATTGACTGCTGCACCACCCACTGCAAGAGCCGGACTTCCGTCCGGCTCCTGCAGTGGGTAATGGGACTGACGTCATGACGTCATGACGTCTGTCCCATAATGCTGAGCGCGCCAGCCTGGGCGGGAGCGGTGTCGCGGACATGAGCAGGAGCAGAGATTCAGGTAAGTATATTTTTATATATATATTTTTTTTTAACCTATCTGCACAACGGGGAGGGGGGTGGCTACTACTGGGGGAACCTCTACTGGGGGAGGGGTGGCTACTACTGGGGGGACCTCTACTGGGGGAGTGGTGGCTACTACTGGGGGGACCTCTACTGGGGGAGGGGTGGCTACTACTGGGGGGACCTCTACTGGGGGAGGGGTGGCTACTACTGGGGGTGCCATTGGGAGGACCTACTCTACTGGGGACTACTACTTGGGGGGGAAATACCACTGGGGGCATTATAAAAGGGGCCTACTACTAGAGGCACTGCACTCGGGGGACCACTACTGGGGGCAATAATAGGAAGGGCCACTACAGGGGACACTGGATAGGGGGGATCACTACAGGGTGCCTGCATAAGGGGACCACTACTGGGAAAACTGCATGGGGGGGAACTACTGCTGGGGGCACTATATAAAGGGCACTGCATAGGGGGGGACTACTACTGGGGGCACCATATAAAGGGCACTGCATAAGGGGATACCGCTACTGGGCACACTGCATTGTGGGGACTGCTACTGGGGGCACTGTATAAGGGGAACACTACATGGGGCACTGCATTTGGGGGGCCACTACTGGGGGTACTGAGTAAGGGGAACTAATTGGGGGCTGTATAAGGGGGACCACTACTGGGGATACTGTATAAGGGGCACTACTATGGGCCTGCACAAGAGGGACCACAACTGCATACTGGGGGTACTGTATAAGGGGTACTACTGGGGTTACGGTGCATATGAATAGGAATGTTCAGCGTGAAAATAAAGGGGTGTGTCATGTTGACACGCCCCATTTTTAAGTGACCCCGCCCATTTTTTTGCGTGCGCCTTCGCCACGCGCACATCTCGGGGTGTTGGGGGGGCTCTCTTTTAAAATTTGCCCTGGGCTCCAAATACCCTAATTACGCCACTGCCTGCATGCATGGTCGATGGACGATATTTTTATACATGCCCGCACATCGGAGGTCGTTGGTGGGTTGGAAGCAGCAAAAAATGCACGATTTGAACAATAATGATATGATCGATATCGTTATCGTTCATATTGTGCATTTTTATTAGGGGTGTGCACCGGCCACTCTTCGTGTTTTGTGTTTTGGTTTTGGATCTGGATCTTTCTTCGTGTTTTGGATCTGGATTGGTTTTGCCAAAACCACCCTTCCGTGTTTTGGGTTCTGGGTTTTGTGTTTTGGATCTGTATTTTTTTGAAAAAAAGCATAAAAGCAGCTAAAATCACAGAATTTGTGGGTTTTTCTGCTCCTATGCTATTATTAACCTCAATAACCTTAATTTCTACTCATTTCCAGTCTATTCTGAACACCTCACACCTCACAATAGTGTTTTTATATCCAAAAGGTTGCACCGAGGTAGCTCGATGACTATGCTAAGAGATACGAGTGGGCGGCACAAACACGTGGTCCATCTAGGAGTGACACTGCAGTGGCAGACAGGATGGCAGTTTGAAAAACTAGGCCCCAAACAGTACATAGTTCAAAGAAAAAAAAGAGGTGCAAGATGGAATTGTCCTTGGGCCCTCCCACCCACCCTTATGTTGTATAACAGGACATGCACACTTTAACAAACCAAACATTTCAGCGCCAGGGTCTGCCACACGACTGTGGCTGAAATGATTGGTTCGTTTGGGCCCCTACAAAACAAGCTGGCAATTAATTTTTCCCTGCACAAACTGGCTCTACGGAGGCAAGATGTCGTCCTCATCCACCGATTCCTCACCCTCTTCAGTGTTGTGTACATCCTCATCCTTACAGAGTATTAATTCGTCCCCACCACAACCACAGGTCCCTCTGTACGTTCTGGAAGAGTTGATAATTAATTTTATGAACATCATCTTCTCCACATTTTGTGGAAGCAACCTCCTACGCCTTTCGCTGACAAGGTTCCCGGCTGCACTAAACACTCTTTGGGAGTACACACTGGAGGGGGGGCAACTCAGGTAAAATAGAGCCAGTTTGTACAGGGACCTCCAAATTGCTTCATTTTCCTGCCAGTACAGGTACGGAGTGTCTGACATGCCTACTTGGATGCTGTCACCGATGTAATCCTTTAACAGACAGATGCACACTTGTCGCTGCTGCTTTAAGGATGCAGGTGCGGCTACAGCCCACACATTTCACAAAGACAGAAAAAAAAGAAGTATATTTTTATTGTTTGTGGAGCACACTTTGAGGGTGTCACCACCCTTTAACAGACAGACGCACGCTTGTCGCTGCTGCTTTAAGGATGCAGGTGCAGCTACAGCCCACACATTTCACAAAGACAGAAAAAAAAAAGAATATTTTTATTGTTTGTGGAGCACACTTTGAGGGTGTCACCACCCTTTAACAGACAGACGCACGGTTGTCGCTGCTGCTTTAAGGATGCAGGTGCGGCTACAGCCCAAACATTTCACAAAGACAGAAAAAAAAGAAGTATATTTTTATTGTTTGTGGAGCACACTTTGAGGGTGTCACCACCCTTTAACAGACAGGCGCACGCTTGTCGCTGCTGCATTAAGGATGCAGGTGCAGCTACAGCCCACACATTTCACAAAGACAGAAAAAAAAGAAGAATATTTTTATTGTTTGTGGAGCGCACTTTCAGGGTTACACCACCCTTTAACAGACAGATGCACGTATGTCGCTACTGCTTTGAGGACAGTATCATATGCAGTGACAGTAGACTTGTCAGAAATTGTTGGCACGTCCTTCAGTCCGGACTAGATGTCCAAACCGGCCCTTGACTTATGACACAGGGGCACGCTTGGCGCTGCTATTGTGTTGATGCATGTGTGGCTACATCGCACACAAGTCACAAACATAAAAAAAAAATTTTTTTATTTTTTGGAGCACCACCCTTTAACAGACAGACGCACGCTTGTCGCTGCTGCTTTGAGGATGCAAGTGCGGCTACAGCCCACACAATTCACAAAGAAAAAAAAAAAGAAGAATATTTTTATTGTTTGTGGAGCACACTTTGAGGGTGTCACCACCCTTTAACAGACAGACGCATGCTTGTCTCTGCTGCTTTAAGGATGCAGGTGCGGCTACAGCCCACACATTTCACAAAGAGAAAAAAAAATAAGAACTTTTTTATTGTTTGTGGAGCGCACTTTGAGGGTTACACCACCCTTTAACAGACAGATGCACGCTTGTCGCTGCTGCTGTGAGGATGCAGGTGGAATCTAGACGGGATTTGGAAATGGGGACACACTACCTCCATCAATTGTCTAAATCCCACTGCACTAATGGCAGATACCGGACGCACGTCTAACACCAACATAGCAGTCAAGGCCTCAGTTATATGTTTTGCTTCAGGATGACTGCTGTCGTACTTCATCCTCATCGCTAGGGACTGTTGGAGGGTCAATTGTTTAGTAAAAGTAGTGGTGTTCCTACTTCCTCTCTGGGATGATGAACAACTCCCAGCAGCAGCAACAGCACTAGGAGGAAGTGATTCTTGATCTTTCCCTATTTTATTTTAATCGGAGAAAGTTTGGTCCTCCATTTATGTTAAATTGATATATAAGTGCGGCTAAGGCGCACACAAACACAGAAAATATTTTTTTATTTTTGTTGGAGAGTAGTGCACTTTGTGGGTTACACCACCCTTTAAGAAATGAGCCAGCCGGCTTTTTACTTATGGGACACAGGCGCACGCTTGGCGCTGCTCCTTTGTTGATGCATGTGAAGCCACAGTGCACACAATTCACAAACACAGAAAATATTTTTTTTTTTGGTTTGGAGTGTACTTTGGGGGTTACAGCACCCTTTAACGGTCAAGCCAGCCGGCCCTTTACTTATGACACAGGCGCACGCTTGGCACTACTTTGTTGATGCACTTGCGGCTACTGCGCACACAATTCACAAACACAGGAAATATTTTTTTATTTGGTTTGGAGTGTACTTTGGGGGTTACAGCACCCTTTAACGGTCAAGCCAGCAGGCCCTTTACTTATGACACAGGCGCACGCTTGGCACTACTTTGTTGATGCACGTGCGGCTACTGCGCACACAATTCAAAAACACAGAAAAGATTTTTTTATTTGGTTTGGAGTGTACTTTGGGGGTTAAAGCACGCTTTAATGGTCAAGCCAGCCGGCCCTTTACTTATGACACAGGCGCACGCTTGGCACTACTTTGTCGATGCACGTGCGGCTACTGCGCACACAATTCACAAACACAGAAAATATTTTTTTATTTGGTTTGGAGTGTACTTTGGGGGTTACAGCACCCTTTAACGGTCAAGCCAGCCGGCCCTTTACTTATGACACAGGCGCACGCTTGGCACTACTTTGTTGATGCACGTGTGGCTACTGCGCACACAATTCACAAACACAGAAAATATTTTTTTATTTTGTTTGGAGTGTACTTTGGGGGTTACAGCACCCTTTAACGGTCAAGCCAGCTGGCCCTTTACTTATGACACAGGCGCACGCTTGGCACTACTTTGTTGATGCATGTGCAGCTACTGCGCACACAATTCACAAACACAGAAAATATTTTTTTATTTGGTTTGGAGTGTACTTTGGGGGTTACAGCACCCTTTAACGGTCAAGCCAGCCGGCCCTTTACTTATGACACAGGCGCACGCTTGGCACTTCTTTGTTGATGCACGTGCGGCTACTGTGCACACAATTCACAAACACAGAAAATATTTTTTTATTTGGTTTGGAGTGTACTTTGGGGGTTACAGCACCTTTTAACGGTCAAGCCAGCCGGCCCTTTACTTATGACACAGGCGCACGCTTGGCACTACTTTGTTGATGCACGTGCGGCTACTGTGCACACAATTCACAAACACAGAAAATATTTTTTTATTTGGTTTGGACTGGAGTGTACTTTGGGGGTTAGAGCACCCTTTAATGGTCAAGCCAGCCGGCCCTTTACTTATGACACAAGCGCACGCTTGGCACTACTTTGTTGATGCACGTGCGGCTACTGCGCACACAATTCACAAACACAGAAAATATTTTTTTATTTGGTTTGGAGTGTACTTTGGGGGTTACAGCACCCTTTAACGGTCAAGCCAGCCGGCCCTTTACTTATGACACAGGCGCATGCTTGGCACTACTTTGTTGATGCACATGCGGCTACTGCGCACACAATTCACAAACACAGAAAAAAACATTTTTATTTTAGCACTTGGGGGGAGCACCCCTGATGGACAGAGCACCCCCTGGACAACACTACAGCACTCCTTTAGGACTGGGACACTGCACAGGACTTTGGAGTGGACTCAGCCCCTATGGACAACTGACTGCACAACACAGTCCAGCCAGCCCCTATGGACTTTGAAGTAGTGGACACAGCCCCTATTAATAACAGCAGCACAGCACAAAACAGCCATCCCCTATGGACTTTGAAGTAGTGGACACAGCCCCTATGGACAACAGCAGCACAGCACAGCACAACACTACTCTGCACTACACTACACTACACTACACAGCCCAGCCAGCCCTAACTCCCACCCTCCCTCTTCACTGTCCACAGCCGAGTGAGAAAATGTACCTTATGTAGGATCCAAAACCCGCGAGACCCGGAAGGCGGGATGATGACGTTTTGCCTCGATTTCAGATTCGAGTCAGGCGGGAAAAGTCAAGCCTGACTCGGATCAGCCTTGGATCGGGGGGGCACGGGAGGGTTCGGATTTCAGAAATCCGAACCCGCTCACCCCTAATTTTTATCACACTATGGCCCTCATTCAGAGCCGTTCGTTAGCATCAGTACGCTCGTTACGTTCCGATGTTAGGAAACCACGCATGCGCCGGTGTTCCACTGCGCATGTGCGTAAGGCAGATTGCGAGCTTTTTTTGTCTTGTTCGTCAAATTGCGCACAGGAAGTGACATGTCAAATGTGATTGACAGAACAGGCCGTTTTTGGGCGTTGACGGGGGTGGAGATGGAAAAACGCAGGCGTGGCGAGGCGTTTTTTGGGCGTACATAAATTTTCAGATGCGAACGTCAAATGTGTTCGTACCAAGTCATACGTCACTGGCTGATCCTCTTTCCGTTCAAACTGCTCGCACAGCTTGGGGTGTGGATTACTCGACCACAATGGCGATGGCCTTGTCCTCTGGTCCGTGCCTCCACGATGTTTCATTCATTAATCATGGCTTGTCAGAAAAACAATCAACTTTGAATTGCAAACCAGCTGGTAATGTGTTTTGAAAAGAGTTTTTTTGGTTAGCACAAAACCGTACTGTTGGAGGGTCAATTGTTTAGTAAAAGTAGTGGTGTTCCTACTTCCTCTCTGGGATGATGAACAACTCCCAGCAGCAGCAACAGCACTAGGAGGAAGTGATTCTTGATATTTCCCTATTTTATTTTAATCGGAGAAAGTTTGGTCCTCCATTTATGTTAAATTGATATATACGTGCGGCTAAGGCGCACACAAACACAGAAAATATTTTTTTATTTTTGCTGGAGAGTAGTGCACTTTGTGGGTTACACCACCCTTTAAGAAATGAGCCAGCCGGCTTTTTACTTATGGGACACAGGCGCACGCTTGGCGCTGCTCCTTTGTTGATGCATGTGAAGCCACAGTGCACACAATTCACAAACACAGAAAATATATATTTTTTTGGTTTGGAGTGTACTTTGGGGGTTACAGCACCCTTTAACGGTCAAGCCAGCCGGCCCTTTACTTATGACACAGGCGCACACTTGGCACTACTTTGTTGATGCACTTGCGGCTACTGCGCACACAATTCACAAACACAGGAAATATTTTTTTATTTGGTTTAGAGTGTACTTTGGGGGTTACAGCACCCTTTAACGGTCAAGCCAGCAGGCCCTTTACTTATGACACAGGCGCACGCTTGGCACTACTTTGTTGATGCACGTGCGGCTACTGCGCACACAATTCACAAACACAGAAAATATTTTTTTATTTGGTTTGGAGTGTACTTTGGGGGTTACAGCACCCTTTAACGGTCAAGCCAGCCGGCCCTTTACTTATGACACAGGCGCACGCTTGGCACTACTTTGTTGATGCACATGCGGCTACTGCGCACACAATTCACAAACACAGAAAATATTTTTTTATTTTGTTTGGAGTGTACTTTGGGGGTTACAGCACCCTTTAATGGTCAAGCCAGCTGGCCCTTTACTTATGACACAGGCGCACGCTTGGCACTACTTTGTTGATGCATGTGCAGCTACTGCGCACACAATTCACAAACACAGAAAATATTTTTTTATTTGGTTTGGAGTGTACTTTGGGGGTTACAGCACCCTTTAACGGTCAAGCCAGCCGGCCCTTTACTTATGACACAGGCGCACGCTTGGCACTTCTTTGTTGATGCACGTGCGGCTACTGCGCACACAATTCACAAACACAGAAAATATTTTTTTATTTGGTTTGGAGTGTACTTTGGGGGTTACAGCACCCTTTAATGGTCAAGCCAGCCGGCCCTTTACTTATGACACAGGCGCACGCTTGGCACTACTTTGTTGATGCACGTGCGGCTACTGTGCACACAATTCACAAACACAGAAAATATTTTTTTATTTGGTTTGGACTGGAGTGTACTTTGGGGGTTACAGCACCCTTTAATGGTCAAGCCAGCCGGCCCTTTACTTATGACACAAGCGCACGCTTGGCACTACTTTGTTGATGCACGTGCGGCTACTGCGCACACAATTCACAAACACAGAAAATATTTTTTTATTTGGTTTGGAGTGTACTTTGGGGGTTACAGCACCCTTTAACGGTCAAGCCTGCCGGCCCTTTACTTATGACACAGGCGCATGCTTGGCACTACTTTGTTGATGCACATGCGGCTACTGCGCACACAATTCACAAACACAGAAAAAAACATTTTTTTTTTAGCACTTGGGGGGAGCACCCCTGATGGACAGAGCACCCCCTGGACAACACTACAGCACTCCTTTAGGACTGGGACACTGCACAGGACTTTGGAGTGGACACAGCCCCTATGGACAACTGACTGCACAACACAGTCCAGCCAGCCCCTATGGACTTTGAAGTAGTGGACACAGCCCCTATTAATAACAGCAGCACAGCACAAAACAGCCATCCCCTATGGACTTTGAAGTAGTGGACACAGCCCCTATGGACAACAGCAGCACAGCACAGCACAACACTACTCTGCACTACACTACACTACACTACACAGCCCAGCCAGCCCTAACTCCCACCCTCCCTCTTCACTGTCCACAGCCGAGTGAGAAAATGTACCTTATATAGGATCCAAAACCCGCGAGACCCGGAAGGCGGGATGATGACGTTTTGCCTCGATTTCAGATTCGAGTCAGGCGGGAAAAGTCAAGCCTGACTCGGATCGGCCTTGGATCGGGGGGGCACGGGAGGGTTCGGATTTCAGAAATCCGAACCCGCTCACCCCTAATTTTTATCACACTATGGCCCTCATTCAGAGCCGTTCGTTAGCATCAGTACGCTCGTTACGTTCCGATGTTAGGAAACCACGCATGCGCCGGTGTTCCACTGCGCATGTGCGTAAGGCAGATTGCGAGCTTTTTTTGTCTTGTTCGTCAAATTGCGAACAGGAAGTGACATGTCAAATGTGATTGACAGAACAGGCCGTTTTTGGGCGTTGACGGGGGTGGAGATGGAAAAACGCAGGCGTGGCGAGGCGCTTTTTGGGCGTACATAAATTTTCAGATGCGACCGTCAAATGTGTTCGTACCAAGTCATACGTCACTGGCTGATCCTCTTTCCGTTCAAACTGCTCGCACAGCTTGGGGTGTGGATTACTCGACCACAATGGCGATGGCCTTGTCCTCTGGTCCGTGCCTCCACGATGTTTCATTCATTAATCATGGCTTGTCAGAAAAACAATCAACTTTGAATTGCAAACCAGCTGGTAATGTGTTTTGAAAAGAGTTTTTTTGGTTAGCACAAAACCGTACGCAGGTGGAAATCACAGCTGCTAATTTCAGGATTACACAACCAATTAGCGTACATTTGTAGGAATATTTATTTTTTTTTAATTTTGGTTTTGTGCTATTGTAACAATAATGTCATCATGTTTGTGTGTATTTTACCATTTTGCTTTGGCCAGGAGAATTTGCATCCTTGTTTTAATTTTAAAGTGTTCCTTAAAGAGTCCTTTTTTTTTTTTTTTGGAGGTCGTTTTTGGCTTGTGGGCCAGGATTAACTGTAAACCATTTATAAAATAATGTCACAATACAATGTAGCTAATTTTTCATATTTTTAATTTTACACACACATTTTAATCGTTTTCTGGGCCATTTTGCCAAAACACTTTTTGGCCAGTGTTAGACACAAATAACAAATAATTAGGACAAACATATTAAAAGGTTTGGGCAACTTAAACAAACAAATTAAAAACAATTAACAAGAAAGGAGAGGGAAGTTTTGGCCAGAAAGGAATATGGGGCAAGCACAGAAAGAGTGTGGGAAAATTAGCCAGTGCTGTCATCGTTTTTTTTCCCGTTTGGCTGGGGTAGGGTGGGCACCAGACCGGGTCCAGGATGTCCTCTGGCTGGCCTGTCCAGAGGCAGATGTTGTGGCCTCTGGACTAGGCACAGGGCTAGGCACATTTGGAGGAATGGCTGTTGTTGTGCCAGAGGTGGAGGATCCTGATGTTCCAGCAGGAAGGGAGGTTGGCTCCACCATGTGCTGGCGAACGAGCTGCTCCAGGGCATTGGTGATTCTGATGTTGGCCCTGGTATTTTCAGCCAGGGCCTGACCAATGGTCACGTTGGCCGCAGCATTTTGCTCCAGGGCCTCAGCCACCCATAGCAGACTGGGGTCCATCCTCTGCAGAATCTCCGTATGGTAATCCGATTTAAAATTGAGTTCTGTGAGGAGTGCCACTGCCTGCGAGGGGGATTGCCCTGGACTGGCTTCTGCAGGGTCCTCAGCTGGATGTACTGGTTCCTCCCCTGCAGAGCCAGCTGAAATTCTGCGGCCAAGGCTCCCCTCTGGAGCAGACTCATCCGCCTGTGTCTCTGTGTGAAAAAAGAGAGTCACATTAGAAACTACATATTGTCACAATAACATTTCAGAGTTGGTTACATCACAACATTTACCTGGGACAACATGAGGAGCCGCAAAGTCTGGCATGTCCGTATCCATGTTGGACACGCCAAACACCTCCACATCCTGCACCCCTGTGCCAGCTCTTCCAAATCATTCAGCTCCAATGACACAGGGGTGGGACCCCCACCTGTCCCCCTTGCATGCCTAGCCCTGTCAGCCAGTTTTTGCTTCAGGCGATATTTGAAGTCTTGCCATCTGTGGGTGAAAAAGTAGGCATTATTCCTGCATTATTTTTTCCTGTTTTTATTTTCTAATTTAAGTTTTTACTTACCGGCGTTTGACATCCCGGGCTAGACGGACATAATCACCCACTGTATTGACAGCACTGGCTATCTCCTCCCACATTCTCCACTTCTGGCTTACACCCATATTCCTGTCTGCCTGTGGCAGGATGTCCACACACTTCTGAACCAAAACCCCCATCTCCTTTCTTGTGAATTGTGGCTGCCTTTTCTTTTTGCCAGCTTTGGCCGGAATACTGGGCCCAGCAGCCTCTTCCATGTCATCCTCAACACCTATTTACATTAAATTAATTAGAATTTAGATGTCAATCTTTCACTATATTCTGTTTCCAAATCAGCCTTGATTAGAAATGTGAGAAATACTTACCGGCCGCCTCTTGCCCATTGTTTGGCTGGTCTGTAGCCATTTTTCATGCCAAACCAAGAACTACACCAGACCGTTTGTTCTTTTCCGTGACGTATTTATACATGCGTCCTTATTATTCGACCGCATCATTGATTGTGCGTTCCTACGATCCGTCCTTAATTTGAGCGAGAAAAGAAACACTATTTATGGCTTTTGGCACCTCGAGTCGAGGTGGCGGTTGTTGTTTGTTGGAGGTTACGTTGTTCGGAGTGTTTTTTGGAGGGAGTTGTGTTTGGCGGATTTTTGGATTGTGTTAGAGGCGTTTTTTTTGGTTTACTTTCCGTTCACATTTTTTGGTGTGGTTTTTTTTATTTGTGGTGTTTTTTCTGTGTAAGTTTTTTCCCCTCATCCTTTTGTAAAATATTGTTCTCCTTTTTTTTTGGCTTTGCCTAAAAATTTATTTTTTGTTTTTTTGATTTTTGTAGGTTTCTTTTGGCTGTGCCCCAACGACCTTTTTGTTCTGTGACTTCTTTATCCTGTATTGGTAAGTTTAGATTTTAACTTGTTTGTTAAATGTTCATGTATTGTTCTTCGCATATTTTGTGGTCTTTACGGTTTTTTGGGGGGTTTTTGGGGTTAGTAAAAATGCGAACCATTTAGCGCACTTTTGAAGGCTTGATTCCCCTTGTAAAAATGTGAACCATTTAGCGCACTTTTGTAGGCTTGATTCCCCTTGTAAAAATGCAAACCATTTAGCACACTTTTGTAGGCTTGATTCCCCTTGTAAAAATGCAAACCATTTAGCGCACTTTTGTAGGCTTGATTCCCCTTGTAAAAATGCAAACCATTTAGCGCACTTTTGTAGGCTTGATTCCCCTTGTAAAAATGCAAACCATTTAGCGCACTTTTGTAGGCTTGATCCCCCTTGTAAAAATGCGAACCATTTAGCGCACTTTTGTAGGCTTGATTCCCCTTGTAAAAATGCGAACCATTTAGCGCACTTTTGTAGGCTTGATTCCCCTTGTAAAAATGTGAACCATTTAGCGTTAAAATTCTGGCTTTTTTTGTTTCGGGCACATTGTGGAAGTTCTCTCAATCTCGGTTTCCTATTTTTCGAAATGTGTGTTTACCCCCTTTCTTTTTGTGCATTTTCAAAAAAAAAAATACAAAATGGCCACCACAAAATCTAAACTTATTATGGTCTTTTGAAATGTAGGTTTTTGAAATCATGACAATACCCCGGCATGTAAACATCTTTGGATTGTATCATAAAGATAAGTATTTTTTGTTTTTTTGGGGGGGCAACAATCCTTAACTACAATTCTTACTATTTCAGGTTGATGTTGGTCGTATTATTGTGGCCATGCTGCCAGAAGCCGACCAACCTCAATCTTGTCCCAGGTGTAGGCATCGTAGGCGTGCTCGGCCCCAGATATATAGAACACGTGTCACCCTTTTTGGAATGCCCGATGATGAGGTGTTAAGGCGCTACCGTCTTCCGCCCAAAATCATCATAGACACTCTCTCATTAATAGAGAGTGATCTTGAGCGGCAAATTGACAGTCCTACAGCAATACCACCACTTACGCAATTTATGGCGGTGTTACATTTCTGTGCCTCAGGATCCTTTCAAACCACGGTGGGAATAGTTGCGGAATCTCCCAATCCTCCTTTTCATGGATCCTGAGGGCAGTGATGGAGGCCCTTTTCAAGCACCTCCATCATTTTATTCAAATGCCTTTGGATATGGGTTCTCTTAGTGTGGTGAAGGACAATTTTTACCAAATTGCTGGCTTCCCACACATCATAGGGGTTGTGGATGGTACTCACATACCACTTCAGCCTCCAGCACGGCTGGAGGCCATTTTTCGAAACAGGAAACACTATCACTCACTGAATGTAATGGTGGTATGTGATGCCTCCCTCCAGATTCTGTCCCTGAATGCAAAATTACCCTGGAGTGCACATGACTCATTCGTCATCCGTCAATCAGGGATTTGGCATAAATTAAACAACCTACAAGCTGGTGATGCGTGGCTTCTGGGTAAGTGTAGACCTTTTTTAGAAAGCAATGCAAAGCTTGATACACAGTGATCCTGATGTTGTAATTTCTTGTTCACAGGAGACAGTGGCTACCCTTGCACGCCCTGGCTGCTCACTCCTTATTTGGCTCCCACACCAGGGCCACAAAGTGAGTATAATTCCACACTTACAGCCACCAGGCAAGTTTAAAAGGCCGATTCAGATGCCTCCACCGCTCTGGTGGCGAGCTCAGGTATTTGCCGGATGTGGTTTCGAAAATTGTGGTCCTGTGTGGGATATTTCACAACATCACCATAAGGAGTGGTGTCCAAATGCAGCCAGAGGATGCCTTGCCTGAGGATGCCCCCCCCCCCGAGGTTGGTCGGAGGTCTGTATGTGGGGGGGCCATACGTGATGATGTTGTGGCACGTTTTTTCAGGTAATTATTGACCAAAATGAAGTGAGATAACACAATGTAGACAAGTAATAATGTAATTAACAAATTTTTATTTTGTTTTGTTTGTGTGTTTTATTCCATAATATTTTTCGGGAAAACCCTGACTACTACCTGATCGTCAAAAATGACTTCATGTGGACACATTGGCTTTAACTTCTGGACCAAAATTGCCGTCAACTCATTTGTGGAATCATGTTGGCATGCTACTTCATCAAACAGTTCTTGATTGTTTTGTTTTTGTACATTTTGTGTGTAGGCTGATTTTTGATGAGTTTTTTCACTGTGTGTATTTATTGTCCTTAATCACATTGTGTTTCTTAATTTTGAGTAAATAAATGTTGGTTACGTTAAAAAAAGATTTCCTTTCTAAATTACATGCAAGTGTAACCGTGTTCAAACTAGGCAAACTTGCTTAAGGGCTAATCCTGTAAAGTTTTTAATTTTGCAGTATTTTACCATGCTTAGTGGCTCAAAACAAACACCCAAAGGTATTATGTGGAATCAGTATGTTTTCTAATCTCGGCCTAAACAGGTTTTATTTAATATTTACCTTACCCCCCAAAAAAAAATTAATAAAAAAACGACAAACCTATTAGTATGGTTAGGTGTTGAATGTGCCAGCTTACATAATTCAGCTTTCTAGAATCTAAGTTACATTACTTTAAAATACTTTCTGCACTAGTCGACTTATGTAAGGTTGAACATTATAATATTTACAGAGAAGGAATGAGCCTTTAAACGAAAACTTTTTTTTATTTTTTAGAAAACATGGCCAAATTTGGCAAAAACAAAAAAATTAAGGTCGTAGGATCTCCGCCATGTGATCGAGGACCACCAGCATGCCTATAACATGGTCCCTCAGCCTCTGCACACATGCTGCTGCCTCCATCAGCCGCCTCTGGTCCTCTGTGGGTTAAAAAATTGAGGTGCTTAATACAAAAAACCCGAAATTTTGTTTGACCAACAACTTCCAAAGGAAATACAACTTTAGAAAAAGTGTCAATTTTGCAAAACATTACAATTCAAAGCCAACATTCTTGGCCAAAGTAAATTCCTAATAATGGCAAAAAAAAGGAAAAAATTAGAAGTACGCTGAAAAACTACTTTTGTGGGTACCGCAAACAAGAGATACAAGTATGAGTGTTTGGACATGTGTGATATGTGTAAGGGCCAAACATCATAGACATTTTAAAATCAAGATATATAGAACAAACATTATAAATAAGTCAAATTTGAAAAATGCACAGGCAAAGGATAACATCCCCCCCCCCCAAAAAAGGGAAACATACCGTTGCCAATGACGCCTGGACCTGTAGCACCACCATCGTCCTCCTCAGAGGTCGGCAAATGCAGGTCGGTTGGAGGAGGGGTGATTTCTGAAGGGGGGGAGGGGGTGTAAAAGAGAGGGGTGGTTGGAGGGGAGGGTGATGAAAAGAGGGGGGTTGAGGGGAGGGGGAATTTTGAGGGATGGGAAGTACCGGAGAGGGATTGGCGTCCGGGTCTGGCACGGCTGGGTTTGAGGGTGAATTAGGGGTAGGGTGGGGAGAGGAGGATTGGCTGGGAGTTGGGGATAGGGGATGAGGCCGACGGCATTGCTGCCGATGCTGGCGTAGACTGCGCTCTGCCCCTAAATGATGGATAACAATTTAAGTTATGATTAATATTTTACCTTGAAAACATCCGCAAAAATTAATTTATTAAAAAAAAAATAACCAAAAAAAAAAAAAACATGCACACGCAGATATGTAGTAAATAAACAAACAGGGCAAGAATGAAAACATGCACACGCAGATATGTAGTAAATAAACAAACAGGGTAAGAATGAAAACATGCACACACAGATATGTAGTAAATAAACAAACAGGGCAAGAATGAAAACATGCACACGCAGATATGTAGTAAATAAACAAACAGGGCAAGAATGAAAACATGCACATGCAGATATGTAGTAAATAAACAAACAGGGCAAGAATGAAAACATGCACACACAGATATGTAGTAAATAAACAAACAGGGCAAGAATGAAAACATGCACACGCAGATAGGGCCGCAAAATAAAAATGGAAAGCGAAATAAAAAAACGTACTTTCTGCTATATGCTGGTGAAAACATGCCAGCAAGCGTGGCGTGCGTCGTTGGAGATCAGACCACCTGTGCTCCAGCTGGCCAATCTGTCGGCGTGAGCCGAAGGAGCACAGGCGGCGGCGAACCTCCGCATAGGCGGATCGCTTTTCTCTGTTGCTGATGGGGGGAGGCTGGCTGGTTATCCGCCGGTCCATTACCTCCGTCAGGACGAGAAGCTCCCGCCTGTTGAACGCAGAGGCTCTCATGATGGCAATGGTGGATATATGAAAAAACAGTTTTAATAAAGACAAGATAATAATTTTGATTGGCTAATGTATTTGGAAAATTAACAGGAAACATTCTATTGGTTAATGTATGAGTCATGTGTTCGACAGGCTAAAAAATATAATGAGAGTTATGATTGGCTTAGTGCAGTGACATGTGTTAGCTAATTTAAACCAAAAAATGAAACAAGTAAATATGCATAAGACAAAACACAGAAAACAATATGAAAAAAGCCCAAAACATGTATTTTGGATAAAGGAAACCATTGTTTAAACCGTACGTATTCTGCGTGAAAAAACAAACACGGACAAGAGTAAAGTTTATTGAAACTGAAAAAAAAAAAAGAAAAAAAAGGTGAAGAGCAATTAAGCTAATTGATCTGTTGATTGGCATGATACGATTAAAGGATGTATGCAGAATAAACAAGCAGGTAATCGAAAACTGACAGGCCCACTTCCGGTTTGGACTGGTGCGAGCGTTCCCTGCATGCACAATTGGAGATGTACGGTCGCAATTTGGCTCGCTCGTTAGCTAGAGGAGGGGTTGGTAGACTATGGGGCGGAAGAATAGCTGCGTACGAAATTACGAGCAAGAGCTTGTATTTGCATTTTTCGGCTCGTACGCCGTACGTGCGTCCGGCCACTTGCGTCCGGGTCTGAATCAGGGCCCATGTGTATGCACCTTTAAACTACACTTTAGAGAGTGCAAAGTCACTTTTTATTAAATAGTCAGAATGGTTACTGCTAAAAACAATGGTGATCCTGGCTCAACATGTAATATTATAAAGCACAAGCTGGTATTTGCTTACCAGGTTTTCATGACAGTGCGTGCATATATTGTTGCGGTTTATGTAGAATTTTTGTAAGCCTTTTCAGAAAAGCTGTCTCTCTTTTCCAATGAATAAATTGCAGGGTATGAATCAAGATGGTTTAGGTTTAATATATGAGGCTAAGAGAAAATGGTAGTGTGAGATAGCATTTCTGCCTTTGAACTTACCACTTTTAAATAAAAAATAGAGATGCCGCAACTTAACCCTGCGTCAGGCGCAGCTGGCCTGACAGGTGCCACAAAGCTGTTCTCGCTCACCTCTCTGCCGCAAGGGGGCGCAGGGGCCTGCCCCTCCGAGTACCTTCCTATCTCTAGATGCTCTTTGAAACCCCCTTAGTCAGTTTTCCTGCCGCCTGCGTGTAGTGCAGTAGTGACCTTCCAGGCCTCTCAGGCTCATTGCGCCCAAAATCGTCCGACTTTTGAAGGAAGGTATTTCTTTTTATTTTCTCACAATTTTATGTATTTTGCTCATTTTATGAATGAAAATGACAAAGGTTGTGGGTATTTTGCGGAAATATGTAGCTTTGTCCAGGGTGGCCTCTTAGGCATACTGCACCTCTTAAAATTTTGTATTTTTTGTTTTATTGCTTTAAGTTTAATAAATGTGGTTTTGTGAATCAGATTTCTGTATATTCTCTCTTTGTACATCCTAATGAAGGCCACTGATCACTTTAAGAACGTTAGAATTCAGTTAATTAGGTGCTAATGACGATTTTAGAACAGGCGCCTGTCAGGCGCACTGTGCCCGAACCTGGGAGACCCAGAGGTGCACATAATGCAGAGTTAAATAATAAAAGAAATTTGTCATAAAGTGTCAGTGATATTATTTTAAACAACATGTCTTTTATATACATAGTCAGTTTACATATATAGGCCCGTGCTCAATTTGAGACGAAAAGTCCGGACTTTTCGCCTGCTTGACTTTTTGCCTCCTTCACCTGTTTTCCAGGTGGAAAAGTATTGCGCACGTGCCCGCTATTCCCCGTATTCAATTTCAAAGGACGCGAAAAGGCGACCCGGCGAAACTTGGAGCGGCAAAATCATCCTTGGACCCCCTTAAAGATGTCCAGACATGGGGTATCACTATTTGTACCCCGTTTTCAGATGCAGAAGGGAAGTCAGGTCTTTAAATAGCCGCGGCAGTTGCATAAATGCGGCTTTGAAGAAGGTGATGCAGAAGAGCATTTAGCAATTTTTTCGGGGAAAAATATCTATGCCCATCAAATTTGGCGTACATGACAATGGGTGCAAGTATATTTTTAAGTCCTTAAAATTATTTTTTAAAATTCTTAAAAAAATGCACCTGCCGCTACTACCCGCAATGAAGAAAACACCTGCCGCATACTTTGGAACCCCTCTGGATTTATTTAAGCTATTTTAGAAGTGTGTTCCCTATATTTTTTTTTAAACCCCAAAATTAAACTTTTTTTGGGGGGGTGTCCCAATTTTTTTTTTTACTTATTTTGACATACAATAATTTTAGGGGGCATTCCCAGTGATGCAGGGTATTGTTTTTTAAGTCTGCACCCCTAAAACCTAATTCTGCACTTTTTTTTGCCAGGCTGGAGAAAAGGCTGGAGAAAACTTATCCCCGATTTTTACATTGACTTTTCGCACCGTTGAAAAGTCTATGTAATTGAATACGGGGATAATGACGCTGCATAAACTCTTAATAGCCTAATATGGTTGAACAACACGTTGCTGTATGTGACTTGTAAGAGAGTACGCTATGATACCACTCAAATACCCCATTGTTGTCTTTATTAATTACCCCATAACAACATTATTCAACCAGGTGGACCTTACTTTAGATGACAGACTAATTTAAAAATCCAACAACTTTTATGCCTCCTGAGCATACGTTGAAACTTTGTTGAACTATGGAGCTGATTCAGAGCTGCTCCCAAAATGTGTATGCAAATTGCGTAGGCAGTGCAATTACACAGCAATGCATTAGCATTCCCAGTATTTCTTAGACAGCGATGACATAGTGTATGCCAGAGCCGTAACTAGACTTTTTGATGCCCTGTGCCAGAGAGAGCATTGGTGCCCCCCCCCATTTTTTAAATAGGGACATAAGATAGTGCACCTGAAAAAGGGCCATGGCCTCATGGGGAAGGGCCAGGAAAGAGATAGGGGAGGCCATGAGATGCTGGGGATAAAAGAAGAGGAAGCTACAAGTGAGAATGATAATAAACAGGAAAATGGACAGGCCTAAACAGCACCCCCTGCCCTGCAGTGTCCTGTGCTATAGCACTGGTCACAGTACCCTAGTTACGGCCCTGGTGTATGCAAGCACCCACCAGCCTGTCTTAAGACGCCCACTTGTGCACGTCATGTCCAGGAAGTGTATGCAACCATCGGTACATCGGGTAACATCGGATGCGATCACAGCGCTTGAGGTTGACCATACCCTGCCGCAAGCACTGCGAGTACTTCAGTGTAAAAACTAAGCCAGGTGACGTGTACTATGATGCTGGATTGTAATTATGCACACCTCTAAAATGTTGTTAAGATGCTCAGGCACGCCTGTGTTTGCACCTCCTCCCCCGTTTTTAATGGCCAGCCCCTGTTACCACCTACAAACTGCTTCCCCTGTCACTCACTCTGCTGGACTGTCTATGCGCAGTGAGCAAACGCATTGTGAAATTTCGCTAAGGTATGCGCACACGCACTGAAATGCATACCCATGCGCACAATGCATACCATCGGCAGCAGTGAGCGTTTGCATCGTAACGAGTGGGTCTGAATGAGCTGCTATATCTCAGATGCTTTATCAACAAAACACAGCACAGGATTATTTTACAAAGATTTAGCAGGTGAACATACCAACCAGATGTTGCAAATACAGAATTTTAAAATGCGCTAGAGTAACCGCTCAGAGTCGTACTGTTGAATAACTAGGACCTTTGCACTGTGATCTATTTCACCAACATAAAATAATTTTAAGTTCTTTTGATTTGAAGATTAAAGTTACCAGACAAAAAACACATTTTGTTTAATGTCTGCGGAGGCAGATGCCTTTAAGCACTTGCCTGGCATGGTCGCAATTTTCTGACCACACCAGGTAGTTCTTTATCTGCTCTGGTTGCAAAAATTTCAACCAGTCAGATAAACATGAGGGTGGCTTCCGGTCCCTCTGCTTGCCTGCACCCTCTCCCCCTGTGTCTGCTGTGCTGCCAATCTCTGCTGATTGGTCAGCAAAGCAGGACCCCCCAGGAAAAAGTTAATTAACCTCCCCCTCACCCACTTCGTGTACCTGGTGCCTGAAACCGGTCTAAAATTGAAAGTCGTGATGATCTCAATGTTACTGATGTTCCGATGGTGGTTCTGATTTTATGATGTTTGGAAAAACATTTTTTACAAATCTTAAAAGAACAAATTTTATGCAATCATTTTGGACAAGTTAAAATGGATGTTCCTCACCTAATTCACTCTTTAAAAAAACTTCAATTTTGGAGCGGTTTTTAGAAAAAAAAAATCATCAGTTACTGTAAGTGATTAAAATACAGATTGTTGCAGCATCCTTGTTTTGAAAAGGGTACAGGTCTTGCCAGCCATCTGGGTTGGACATGCACAGACTTTGTTAAATGGCAATACAAAATACACTATTAATCAATTTGGGATGAAAATCTATAGCGTACCTGCAGGGAGAATTAGAAAAGCTGTTTTTAGTTCAAATGCTAAAACAGTCATAGGTCAAAGCAGCATTTGTAGACATATTAAGGGGCCATGAGCAGAACCTGCTAAGTTTTGGACATAAAAATGTGAACTTTACTTCCCTTTAACTCAGTGGTTCCCAAACTGTGCACCATGGCACCCTGGCGTGCCTCTGAACACTTGCAGGGCTGCCTCAGGTTGGTGGTTTAGCACCAAATCAAATTATTTATGCTTGATGTAATGTAAATATGTGGACAAACAGAAGCCCAAACCTGTCCATCACCACATAACTGAACCTAAGGATGACAGGTAAGCACAATTTACTTAACTTTACTACTTCACTATATTTTTTTCTGAATTTCCCTATAACAAACTTTTTGCTTGGGGTGCAGTTAAAACAATGCCGAAACTCTAGGGCACAGTAATTCAAAACAGTTTTGGAACCACTGCTAATGGTACGGCTTATCTATCCAAACTGTTTCAACCAGACATTGAACATGGTAACACCGTGTGTGAGTATACAGTATGTCTCTCAGACAGATCATAAATAAACTGAAATCATATGCTGGTATATAGATTGACCGTGGAGAATATATAGATGGCTATACACTATTTGCATTTAATCTGTTACATGGACAGGAATGTGGCAAACACCTGTGCCTATTAAGTAGAGATGTATGCTAACCCCCGTGTTTTGGTTTTGGTTTTGGATCTGTATCTTCTCTTGTTTTGGTTCTGGATTGGTTTTGCCAAAACTGCCCTTGTGTGTTGTGTTTTTTGGTTTTGGATCTGTATTTTGTCTAAAAAAAATCATAAAACAGCTAAAATCGTTTGTTCCTACAGTATTATTAACCTCAATAACATTTATTTCCATTCATTTCCAGTCAATTTTGACCACCTCACAGCTCCCAATATTGTTTTCATCCAGTTTAGGCCCAAAATTTGCACCAAGCTAGCTGGCTGACTAAGCGTTGCCGCAGCAGTTGGTGGCACAAACACATGGCAATTCAACTTCCAACATAGCGCATCAGGAAACAAATGTTTTTATTATTCAAGAGGCCTGAGGGAGTTGGAGTATGTATGTAGTTGAAGGCAGGGACAGGAAGGGTTGATTGGTAGTAAATTTTATTGAATTTTTTTATTTCAAAGTAAATTTATGAGGGAGAAGGGGAAGGGATGAGAGGAAGCATTTACAAAAAATATTTTACTCATTCACATCAGTTCTTGCCTCAGAAGAATCCTTGAGCATGCCTGATGCTGCTACTGGGAGTTGATTTTCATACCATAAGAGGGCAAGGAAGACTTTTACTAGTGCTTTCCAAAACAATTGACTGTTAAATAATTATTTGCAAAGACTCCACTTGAAAACATTTCCCATCCTGTACAGCAACATTAAAAAAACATAGTTAATGGCCTCCAAACTGCCGTTGTACTCACTGTCCACTTAACCAGCACACATGGACAAGCGGAACAGAGCAAATGCAAAATTTCAGATTTAAGGTCTTATGTTGTGCATTTCTTGAGAATCCTGCTCCTACTTCTGCTGCTAGGAGTGGATTTTCATCCCAAAAGGGGACCAGGAAGAGTGGTTTCCAAAACAATTGACTGTTAAGTAATGCTTTGCAAAAATTCCACTTGAAACTTTTTCCAAACCTGTACAGGGACATAGTTAGTGGCCTTCAAACTGTCATTGTATCCACTGTCCACTTAATCAGCACAGATGGACAAGCAGAACAGAGCAAATGCAAGATTTCAGCTTTAAGGTTTAAGTCTTATGTTGTGTCTTTCTTGAGAATCCTTGAGCACCATGCCTGCTGCTGGTAGTGGATTTTCATCCCAGAGGGGATGAAGACGTTGCTTCTTCTTCCCAATGGACACAGATCTGAAGAGATGTAAAGAGCTGTTGATAAGCAAATTGTCAGCTCAAGTGGCACGTGATGCAGCAATGGCTTCTTCTCCAGCAAGTGCATCTGCTAAGAAAAAATTAAACTGTCAAAACACCCACTGGTGATGCAGTTGAATCAACATAACCAAGTTATAACCAAGACATCTAGTTGGGTCAGAATTGCCTACAATTAATGACACCTCTAACATGACTCCATCTGATATGGTCACCATTCAAAGAATTGCTGAGGACTATTTAAAAAATCGTAATGATAGCATCCAAGTAGGCATGTCAAACAGTCCATTTGACTACTGGCAGGAAAAAAAAGGTAATTTGGATGCCCTTGCACAAACTGGCTTTGCTTTACTTGAGCTGCCCACCCTCCAGTGTGTACTCAGAAAGAGTTTTCAGCAAATTTTACGAGAATGAGCTTTACAGTCAATTACATGCAAAAATTATAGAGGCACCTATAATGGTGGATTCCAGCGGGGACAAATTAATATTGTGTGAAGAAGATAATGTATACATCTACCCAGATTATACCAGCACCCAAGCCTATATTGTCATCCCATCCTGTGTTGTGTATAAATTACAGCTGCGCTCCCTGTTAGATTGGGGATTCATTGTCCACTTTAGTGGATGGGAGCTCCAGTTTAGTCCATATCACCACACCCCCTACACATTTTCTGACCTGGCCTACAGAAGGAGCAGCTGCTCTCTGAAATACGGTTGCATGGAGTTGCCTCTCTGACTCACTGAAATTCAGCTAGACGGGCCATGGGTAGGGAGTAGGGACACTATAATCAGAGAATGCAGTTTTAGCAGCTTTATTCAATTTTTTAAACCATATGCTCTATTTTCACCTTTTGAAAATATGTTTATGTCAATCTCAGCTGAGGCGTTTGTGATGTCATTATGTTTAATATATTACGCACATTATTTAGAACTTTGTTGTGGTCTTGAAGTCAGCGTGTAGACTAATAATTTATTCATGACTGAGGAAAGAAAAGGAACATTGCATTTTTTTATTGCTTTCTTTGTGTTATTAAAATGTAAAATTGTGAAGTTTCCACTTACAGTGTCACAAGATTTTTTTATGAATAAGAAAAGAATAACACACTGCGCTACCACTTACAGTGTCACAATATTTTTTACAAATACACTGCATTTCCCACTTACAGTATGACAATATTTTTTACGAATACACTGCGTTTCCACTTAGTGTCACAATATTTTTTACAAATACACTGCATTTCCCACTTACAGTATGACAATATTTTTTATGAATACACTGCATTTTCCACTAACATTGTGACAATATTTTTTATGAATACACTGCATTTTCCACTTACAGTGTGACAATATTTTTTATGAATACACTGCATTTTCTACTTACAGTTTGACAATATTTGTTATACACTGCGCTATCACTTAAAGTGTCACAAACAATATGTGTATGCATAATACACTGCAGTCTGACAGGCAGCGTCACAGTAAAAAAATAATAATAAAAATAGTACACTGGGCTACAGCACAAAAAAATATATATTATTTTTTTATTAATTATATTATTTTTTAGCTTATATTTTTTATACTCTGGGAACCCTTGGATGGACAAAGTACCCCTGGTTGGACACAGCAGCCCCTGCCCCTGGATGGACAAAGAAACCCCTGGATGGACACAGCAGCCACTGCCCATAGATGGATACAGAAACCCCTGGATGGACACAGCAGCCTGGATGGACACAAAAGACCCTGGATAGACACAGAAGCCCCTGCCCTTGATGGACACAGCAACATCTGGATGGACACAGCAGACCCACAGTAGACCCTGGATGGACACAGCAGGCCTGGCCTGGATGGAAACAGCAGCCCCTCTTGGATGAAGCACCACCTTGAGAGCCCGGGACTCAACAAGCAAATGGCACCAATCACTGTGGTGGAGGAACTTTTATACAATCCAAAACCCGTGAGAATACAACACAGCGGGATGATGACATTTTGCATCGCTTTGAGATCTGAGTCAGACGGGAAAACCCGAGCCAGACTCAGATCTCGCCTCGGATCTGCAAGTCAGTTGGGTTCGGTTCTCAGGGAACCAGACCTGCTAATCTCTACTAATAAGAACACGCAATCTATGTGTCAAATTTCACTTTGCAGAAGAGTTGGATCGTACAGTCAATGTGATAATATATGCTCTATTTGATAATATCATTGAGGCTAATCAAAGGCATGATGTGCTACAAAATATGATTATCTATAAATAAAATTGTCTATTTTAATATTTTAACGACTGTCATAATGAAGATAAAATTAACACTTTACAAATATACATTATTGTATTCTGTATGCAGAATCAAGTACACAACATGTTTTTAAAGGAACCTATCCATTCAATATGTTGACTACTGTTAAACGCATAATAAGGCAGGTGTTTGTTATTTTTTATTGTTTTTATTGCCTCTCACTTGATAATGCCATTACTCCAAAGAACACAGCAAAGTTTTTATATTTTAATTAAAAAAGTATTTACCACCAAAATTGCCAATTACAAGACTTTTTTATGCATAGTATGTAGCAAAATTTTTAATTTATTTATATTTTATATTTTTAAGTGTAAAAATGACAAATACAAAATGTTCTTTAACCAGTTTAGTTTCAGTGTTTGTAAATCACATGCCAAGAAGTCATTGTTTAAGTCATTATACAGATAAATATATGCAGAATAATATTACTTGTTATAATCACCATGGTGTTTGAATCTTTTTATGTACAATGTTGTATGATTATAATGATTTTATAATAATAACAATATTTTAATACTCTTTTTTGGTTTTGTTGTTTATCTTTTTCCAAAATCACTAATTAGAAACTCAATATTTTTCTCAAACAAAACAAACATTTGTGAATTATGAACATATTTTATTGTAACATAGAAGGTGTGTACACATATTTACAGATACTGTACATAGCAGAATCAAAAGTATAACGAAGAAAAGAAAGTTATTCCTTTATGGGGCACTCACTGACCTATTATGCATATGATTTGACAAACTGAATGTCAACTGAATTGGAGAAATTATGCATATATTAAAATATAACCTTTATTAATAATTTTAATAAGTTTGTTGTCTGCAAAATATAAAATACAAAAATATGCAATCAAAATATAAATAGGTAAGGATGTGATCCAAATAAAATAAATAAATAAAAAATGTTTTAACCACTGAGTCTGTTGTGTGTTTTATTCCTTAATGAACATAATGATAATCCATAAATGTTGATAAATATATCACTCAGGTGTCTGTAAAACTGAGGACATATCACTTTGTTAAAGTAAACAGATAAGCATTCAAAAAATATATTCTCAGATCCACTATATCCCCTCTATTAACAATAGACAAAAATGTGTATTCAGGTTTGAAGATGTTTTTATACAAGACGTTCAATCAGTTAGGACGACCCAAGCTTCTCCCAAGAAATGATGCAGTCCTCAATATCAATAAGATGGAACCCAATGTATGATGTAATTAATACGGATTGATATCAATTACCGATGTATTTAAGAAAACATCGTTGTCACTTAGGAATTGTTGTAAATCCCAAAATCTATGTGACTCATAGTTTGTTAAAAAATTCCATGTGTATAAGAAAATATATTGTTGTTACTCAGGATTTACTGCAAATCCCCAAATCTATGTGACATAATTTATTCACAAATTCCATGTATTTAAGAAAACATCATTGTCATTTAGGAATTGATGCAAATCCCACAATATATGTGACTCATTATTTATTCACAAATTCCATGTATTGTTCATATAGAGTAGCATCATTAAAATTTGTAGGGAGCATATCACTAAATAGATATGGACAAAAATATACTCCTTATCTTAGTTGGTTGAAATAGGGTATATTAGGAATCTAAAAGATTTATACGATCTTTAGTTATATCCCAGTTGAAAGGATCTATGTAATGAAATATATATATATATATATATATATATATATATATATATATCACCAAGGGTGACCATCGCTACCCATCTCTCTCAATCCACATGTGTAGTTTGCTACTATAGATGACAGTTTGTTTATAGATCATTACCAATTTACAAGTTACACTGTCTTTATTAGGCGACATTATGACACACTGTGAGATATACAAATTGAAACTATATATATAGTCTGTGAATAGATTAAGGGTGATTACCATTACTTGATTTTTGCAATTTATATGTGTACTCTGTTAATAAGGGAAAGTGTACTTACAATGTATTACTAATTCACCTGAGTAATCATGACAGATATACAGGCCATTTGGAGATAATCACTAAAAAAATTCCACTGTTGGATACATCAGAAATGGGAAGAACAAACTGTACCCATTAATAAGGCAATGATCCATGATTGAATCAAAGGATAGATATATTTATTTCATTACATAGATCCTTTCAACTGGGATATAACTAAAGATCGTACAAATCGTTCAGATATTAGGTCCGTGAGTGCCCCATAAAGGAATAACTTTTTTTTCTTCATTGTACTTTTGATACTGTTAACTTTATTCCAGGGTGCACCTCCTTTTATATATATTTAGTTATTTAAACTTACACTTTCCTCATGACCTCTATAAGGAAGGACTTATGATATATTAATCTGTTCGGGTAATTCTGCTCTTAAGATACATATATTGTATTTATATTGTTTATGTAAAAAAATAAAAAAAATGAAACATTCTTGAAACATTACAAAACAAACATTCAGGTAAAAAATTATCACACACAATTTGAATGCATAAAAACAACATTAAATAGGTATTTGTTATACTCAACCATTGGGGTTCCTGACACAGACACACAGTAAGTAACTTTGGTGTCTTTTTAGTCCAGAAGAGCTTAAACCATTTATGCATTTTTTAAGGGGTTGTCATGGCAGCGGAGGTGTTACACCCACAGCATCTGTGACAAATGTTTCTGCTCCCACAGCCTAACCCTTCCCATCCCCACAGTCTATATCCCTAACCCTCCACTCCCACAGTCTAACACTAACCATCCCCCTAGTGTGTAGCCATAACTCCTAAACCTAAACCTAACCCTAATACTTACTGTTGAGATGTCAGCAGACGGGATTCTGGAGCCAGGATTTAGACTGCTGTCAGGATTCTAGCACCAGGATTCTGACCACCAGCATCCTGATTGTTGGGATGCCGACTACATTCCCTTCAAAAGTGCCCAAATTTGGCGTATCCTGGAAGGCAGGTTCACTGCTGATTGCACTATGGCAAATGTCTGAAAATTGTAAAATTACAGCATTTTAGACCATTGCTTTTCAATGACATAAGTGACTGTTAATCAGGGGTAAATAAATGACAATGTAAGTGGAACTGTAGTTTAAAGGATAATCTAAGACCAAGTCTTTCAGACTATCAAAGTTGACATGTTGTTCATTAACAACATTGGGGCATGATTCCTTTTAAACTGGTCCTGTTATTGGATAGCTTTTGTCCATAAGACTTTGGAATTATCAAGACAAACTTTGCTATATGTGTACCCTGCATCAGTACATTAGTCAGTTCACCTAGATAATCATCCAGTGTAAGATTCCAATCACCAGGCTTAATGACAAAACTTACAGTCTGTATTATAATAAACAGTGGACAAAAGAGGGGGAATTGTCCTTATGGATAAAGATAAATATAAAGAAGAGGCAGAAAGACTCCTAGGAGATAATACAACATACGAATTGTTAACGAATGACCCAACTGCCAAGTTCTCAAGAGAAGAAATACTGGAGGAAGGGATTCTAATGGATATTATAACTAGGAAAGAGTACGATTTTATATGGGAAAAGAATCAGAAAATACCAACGTTTTATTTTCTCCCGAAAATTCATAAGGACGTGAAGAACCCACCGGGAAGAACGATAATCTCAGGACTTAACTCAATCACAGCTAATCTGTCAAAGTACATTGATTTCTTTCTGCAGGAACTTGTATGCAAACAAAAGAGCTATCTGTAAGACACTATAAGCGTCCTACAGATTCTAGAAAATTTGATATGGAAAGAGACCTACATTCTAGGAACAAGTGATGTCAAATCACTATATACCTGCATAACACATGAACTGGGTTGTGAAAGTACAAGACATTTTTTATCAACTATGACAGATCTAAAGAATCAACAAAGTCAATTTAGAATTCACGACTGTAACAAGCAGAGAAAAGATCATCTTCCTCGATTTAGAGATTTACATCAAGAACAACAAGATACAATCGAGGACACATATAAAGGAAGTAAATGGAAACAACGCTTTGCCAGTCACGAGTAATCACAATAGACAATGGATTAGGAACATCCCTGCACGACAATTTCGAAGGTTAAAATGAAACTGTACAGAAGAAGAGATGTATCTTATACAAAGTAAAGAAATGAAAGGGAATTTCATAAATAAAGGGTACAGAGCAGAAGATTTGCAAACCCAATTAGAAAAAGTTCAATATCTGGAGAGAAAACAATTGATTACATATAAAGGAGAAAAAAATGAAAAGAAAGATTTATCATTTATTACACAATTCAACAGCAATACAAAAACTTTTGAAAACAATACAAAAACATTGGAATATCCTCAGACTGGACAATGATATAAAACCTCTCATTTCAGAAAATCCTCGCATTATCTACAAAAAAGCAAAAAATCTAAAACAAGACTTAGTGAGAAGCTTCATACCTTTAGAAAATAAACTTCATATCACAAGAAAAGGCTATCACTATTGTCTGAAATGCGTAGGATGTAAAAATGGAAGAAAAGCAACCACCAAACCCCTACAGGAATTTAGATCAAATGTAACTGGAAGAGTGTATAAATTAAAGGAATCTACATCATGTGAAAGTAAGGAAGTTATCTATCTTTTGGAATGTCCATGTGGATTACAGTATGTCGGCCAAACGAAAAGACAATATAAGATAAGGCTGGCAGAACACATCCACAATATAAAGAAAGGCCTTACAACACATAGCTTATCTAACCATTTTTTGGAGAAACATGGAAAAAACCCAGAAGGTCTACACTTTACAATAATACAAAAAAATCCAACAAAATTGGAGAAGTGGTGACATAGTCAACACCCTGAGAAGAACAGAGACCAAATGGATTTATGAATTAAAAACCCTACAGGCCGGTGGGCTTAATATAGACATCGAATTAACAGCCTTTTTATAAACACATGTAAATACTATTATAACTAACAATTTTATAAGTGGTACCAATTCATATATGTGGTGAAGTTTAAAACAACAAACAACAAGTGGTTTTTTATTTATTTATTGTAAGCAAAAACCTTTTATAAATATAATAGAATTTTTAAAAATGGAAGTCAGGCACATGGATACCGCCTTTATGGATCCATTTCCGGCAGGAAGTTCCGGTTTTTAATTGAAATCAATAAAGTTTTTTAAGGTATTTAAAGACAACCTGATGTTACCTATGCCATCCTTGAAAAAGTGCGCATGACGCACGAAACGCATTGGAGGCAATAGGTGGACCCCCCTAAAAGCATTGGACACTCCGGCAATCTTGCCATTCACTCTGCCTGCACGGACTCCGGTGATGTCATCAGCCACGGCCGCATCAGGCTGGCAACACACAGCGGGGCAGGAGCTGAGGCCAAGCTCCAAGATCAAGCCCCCCGTCTGAACCTACACGGACAGAAGAGATTGGAGGATCTCATTCAGGGTAAGAAAGGGACAGTTGGTTTTCAATGTGTGCAGCAGAGTGACTTTGCAAACGGGACCCACCATTCATAATACACTTTCCAAAAGGAGCTATAAACACCGTATTATCCACTTTTTCTTACAGGTACCACACATTTATAACATATAGCGCTCGACTCCCCTATAACTTTTTGTATTATAATAAATACAAATTCTTATAATCTATCCAGAATATTGTACAGTTCAATATATGAATATGTGATGGTAAAGCAAGTTACTGTATACAAATGTTTGTATTTGTTATAGTGTAATGATCATTGGCATATTTACAATTCTACATGCCAGTATCTTTATCTATGAAGTCTAAAGCAGATATACTGTATCACTGTGTGGTAAAAACTCATATTTGAAAAGTATGCCAAGGTCAAATAATAGACTTGTATTGGGTAAATTACTCCACTGACCAAACTTTCCAAACAAAGAATTTAAAAACAATTTTGAAATTTGTACTTTTGCAGGGTTGATTTCTATGTTATCAGGGAGTAAAGACACCGTTTATTTTAGATATTGAATTATGCCTGATGTTTCTCAGAATCTGTACACCATTCTGGATAGTCAAAAGCCTCTTTTTTATCCCTGAGATGCAATTTAATGTACTGTTGGATGAAAACAAATCATCAGATTGTGTATTAATATACAATACCGTATAGATTTTACCCTTGTCTACAGACAGTTTTAACTCAATGGTGCATTAGTAACCTGTCAGGGCACAATCCTAGCGATCCTCAGACTGCACGGTCTGTCCAGATCTGGCACAGGTGTGACATAAAGGGAACAATAGTTTACCATGCATTTTAACTGGTGGAATTGGAAAGAAAAGCCCCCATGGCTGCTACAATTTAACTTTAGCAATCCCAAAATAATTTGTAATATTGGCAAAATCCTGTTATAAGGGTACACACTGGTAAAATCATAGTAGTGTATGCTTTCACCAAGATGTTTTTTGATACAGCATTATGATGTTAGTACGATCTCCAGAAAGCACAGACCATGGGTCTATGGGTGCTGGTAATTCTTTACCCTTTAGAAAATCCTTGAGACACTCATCAGTCTCTAATGCGGCCCATACACAGTGTGATTTTTTGCACAATGTGGACGATTTCGATCGATCGTAATTATCAATCGTGCACATCATGTGTTGTTTATGTACGTTTACTATGCAGATTCGCATCCCTGCCATCCTATAGCTAGATCGTAGATCTTACGGAAAAATCGTAAGATTGCGACCTATCGTGTACAATGTCACACACTTCGTATGCTGTTTTGCTGGTTCTACAATCTGATGTACGATGTATGAGGTATTGCTAAATCCCTAGCCACTCCCCTCCTACATTTTGTAAGAGACGGTGTTTCTGGGAAGAAGAGGCTGGCAGCATTGTCTGTGCGTTTGATCATGTGTGGTTAGCAGAATCTGATAAAAAATTGAGTATATACATCGCCATACAACATTGTACACTCTGGCAATGCTGGGCATAGCAATGTTTATACCACTGTGCCACCAATGCATATCCCACCTGGCCCTGCAATGTTTATACCACTGTGCCACCAATACGTATCCCACCTGGCCCTGCAATGTTTATACCACTGTGCCACCAATGCATATCCCCCCTGGCCCTGCAAATTTATGTACACAGATTAATATTTGAATTTTTTTTTAAACTTTTTAAATATAATTTAAACTCAACTATAGCAACAACAACAATACAATTTGCAACATATATATAAAAAAATAATAATGGTAAAGATTTGCAGATAAAATAACATGAGAGGAGTATGGAGTATATGTGTAAAGTATAATTAAGTTTATTCTGATAAAATGTATCATATGATAGATAGTAAAATAAGTGTTGGTTAAACACACGTGATCCGGTAAGAAATGAGTACCATTAAAAGGTTAACACATATAAATTTACATGTAAAAAATATTTATAGAACATATATAAATGAAAACAAATAGATTGATGTTTAAAAAGGAGTTTTTCTTGCTCCCTGTTAGTCCGGGTTAATAAGCTGTTGTTTACAGTCCAGGAGGTGCAAATAAGTCTTTTGCCATTTGGAAAAAATATTTTGAGTTTATAATGTTCCGGTGGACTAGGCCTAAGGTATGAGCCTGCGTTGTATTTGCAAGATATACTTATGCTCTGGCTCTTACTTAAGTCCAGTGATGGCGGCCGCCTGAACTTCCTGATTTCTTACGATGTGTGAGTGGATGGGCTTTAAATGCGGACTGGAGCTATGAATGACATAATACTCTCTATCTGTTTTGTCTGGGCAATGACTTGTGCATGGTTTTTTTCCGGCGACCACCGTAATTCAGCTAAGCTCATAGCCGGACGGGTCTCATGGGGAAAGTGTGTGTTTTCGATCTCCACAAAGAAGCATGATCTTTGTCAGGGCAATTTGATTGGCTGTCTGCCTGCTTGTCTTTTATGAGAGTCATTGTATCCTTATTGGTCGAACATGATGTCAATCACCTGTTAGCTGTTTGTATCAGTTTTAAACATAAACAAAGTGTCCAATATGCTTTTGCTGCAACAAAGTGAAAGCAGTTTAAAATTTGTATCCAGTGTATTTAATGAAATGGTGTTTAACTGGGTGTTTAGATTAACAGTGGAAATAAAACATGTGGATGGTAATACTAAAGTATGAAATTAAGTTACTTAGAATTGTAGTGGTGGTTTTCTGCACTAGATGAATATTAGTTAATATTGGTCGTGTAAATGATGGTATTAGAATATGAACTAAAATTACTTGAAATTATAGTAATAATTTTCCGCACCAAATAAAGTATTACTATTAAAATGAAAACAGAAATCTTGTATAATCCAAAGGGTTATATGATAAATGGGGAGGCTGATGTGATATATTAGAAAATAATTGATAAGGGAGAGCGATGTATTATGATACATCAAACATAATGATTGCAATGTTCATTTTGCATTTCTAGATATATAGTAGATCTATGATGATAAGGGAGGGTGGAAAATTTAAAAAGGAAGATTGGGTGATTAGTGTGATAGTACAAGGTTAAATACGGGTTAATTTCTTTTTTCTGGTTTTAAAAGGTCTGTGTTCTGTTTATGTTATTTTAGTATAATGAACCTATGCCCTCATTCAGAGCCGCACGTTAACAACAGTACGCTCGTTGCGCTCCGATGTTGACTAACCGCGCATGCGTCGGTGTTACACTGCGCATGTGCGTACGGCAGATTGCAAGCTTTTTTTCTCTTGTTCCTAAAATAGCGTACAGGAAGTGACATGTCAAATGTGATTGACAGAACAGGGCATTTTTGGGTGTTCACGGGGGTGGAGATGGAAAAACGCAGGCGTGGCGAGGCATTTTTAGGGCGTACATACATTAGCAGATGCGAACGTCAAATGTGTTCGGACCGTCTCATACGTCACTGGAACATCCTCTTTCCCTTCAAAATGCTCGCACAGCTTAGGGTCTGGATTACTCGACCACATTGGCGATGGCCTTCTCCTCCGTCCCGGGACTCCACGATGTTGCAGCGATTAATCGCGGGTGGTCACAAAAGCAATTAGTGTTGTATTGAAAACTGGCTTGGTATGTGTTTGGAAAGCAGTTTATTGGGATAGCACAAAAGCGTACGCAGGTGGAAATCATACCTGCTAATGTCAGGATTACACAATCAATTTGCGTACATTTTTTGGGTTTTATTTTGGCCTCAATTTGTTGTTTATGGCCTATTGTGACAATAATGTCATCATGTTTTAATTAGCTCCCCTTTTTTTTTTACTGTGGAATTTGCATCGTTAGGTGAATTTTAAACGTTCCTTCAAGAGGCCTTTTTTTAAAATAAATGAAATTGTTTTTTTGGTCAGTTTTTGCCTTTAGGGCCAGGATTAAATGTAACCCATTTGTACAATAATGTCACAATACAATGTCAGATTTTTATCATAAATTTATTGTTTAAACACAAACCAATTGGCATAATATTTTGTTGCCTTTTTTTCTGGCAAAGATACTTTTTCACAAAAATAAATAATCAATAACTGCATAAACGTACAAAAATAAATTAAAAACATTTCACAAGAAAGGAGAGGGAAGTTTTGACCAGAAAGGAATATGAGCCAAGCACAGAAGGAGTGTGGGAAAAGTCGCCATTGCTGTCACCGTTTTTTCGCCCGTTTGGATGGGGGAGGGTGGGCGCCAGACCGGGTCCGGGATGCCATCGGGCTGGCCTGTCCAGAGGCAGATGTTGTGGCCTCTGGACTAGGCACAGGGCTAGGCACATTTGGAGGATTGGCTGATGTTGTGCCAGAGGTGGAGGATCCTGATGTTCCGGCAGGAAGGGAGGTCGGCTCCACCATGTGCTGGCGAACGAGCTGCTCCGGGGCATCGGCGATGCGGATGTTGGCCCTGGTATTTTCCGCCAGGGCCTGACCAATGGTCACGTTGGCCGCAGCATTTTGCTCCAGGGCCTCAGCCACCCGTATCAGACTGGCGTCCATCCTCTGCAGAATCTCCGTATGGAAATTAAATTGAGTTCTGTGAGGAGGCCCACTGCCTGCGAGGGGGCACGCCCTGGACTGGCTTCTGCAGGGTCCTCAGCCGGATGTACTGGTTCCTCCCCTGCAGAGCCAGCAGAAATTCTGCGGCCAAGGCTCCCCTCTGGAGCAGACTCATCCGCCTGTGTCTCTGTTGGAAAAATGAGAAAAGAGTCACATTAGGATCTACATATTGGCACAATAGCATTTCAGAGTTGGTGACATCACAAGACTTACCTGGGCCAACATGAGGAGCCGCAAAGTCTGGCATGTCCGTATCCATGTTGGACACGCCAAACACCTTCACAGGCTGCACACACCCCTGTGCCAGCTCTTCTAAGTCTGTCAACTCCAATGACACAGGGGTGGGACCCCCACCTGTCCCCCTTGCATGCCTAGCCCTGTCGGCAAGTTTTTGCTTGAGACGATATTTGAAGTCGCCCCATCTGTGGAATGAAATTGGAACCATTATCCTTTTGTTTAAAATGGGGCTTGTTTATAGGGTGGGAAAGTGTTTACTTACCGCCTTTTTACATCCCGGGCTAGACGGACATAATCACCCACCCTATTGACAGCAACGGCGACCTCCACCCACATTCTCCACTTCTGGCTTTGGCTCATATTCCTGTCTGCCTGGGGCAGGATGTCCACACACTTCTGGATCAAAACCTCCATCTCATTTCTTGTGAATTGTGGCTGCCTTTTTTTTTTGGCAGCTTTGGCGGGTTGACTGGGGCCAGCAGTCTCTTCCATGTCATCATCCTCACCTATTTGGGTAAATATGCTGATTTAGCCACTTCACAACTTGCACAATAATATGTTTGAAAATAATCATTGAGACAAAATGCATGAAGGCCTTACCGCCGGAATTTTGCCCATTGTTTCCCTGGTTTGAAGCCATGTCTCTGCTTCCAGCATGAAATCATCCAGAAATTCTATGTGATTTCGTGACGTATTTATACATGCGTCCTTAGTTAGCGGCCGCATCATTGATTGTGCGTCCCTATGATTCATCCTTAATTTGTGCGGGAAAATAAACACTATTTATGGCTTGGTGTGTGTGGATTCGAGGTTGCGTTGTTGGATTATTGGCGGTTAAGTTGGTTGGAGTTTGTGGTTTACGGTTGGAGGATTTGGCGGATTTTGGCATTTTTTGGGTTTGCTACAGTTTATTTTTTTATCCGTTCGCATTTTTGTTGTTTTTTTTGGGCCTCGTTTCCTGATTTGGTAAGTTTGGTGAAGTCTAACTTGTGGCCAATTGGTGTCTACTTCTTGTTTTTAATTTAATATTTTCAGCTTAACACTAATTTCATCTCTTTTAGATTTTTTTGGCTTGCGGACCCAAAGACCTTTTTGAGGGAAATCTTTTATATTAGCTCTTGTTAAGTCCATTATTTTTCTTGCATTTGTGAACTAATTAGCGCATTTTTCACTGTTGGTCTAGTGACTTGCATTTGCGAACTAATTAGCGCATTTTTCACTGTTGGTCTAGTGACTTGCATTTGCGAACTAATTAGCGCATTTTTCACTGTTGGTCTAGTGACTTGCATTTGCGAACTAATTAGCGCATTTTTCACTGTTGGTCTAGTGACTTGCATTTGCGAACTATTTAGCGCATTTTTCACTGTTGGTCTAGTGACTTGCATTTGCGAACTAATTAGCGCATTTTTCACTGTTGGTCTAGTGACTTGCATTTGCGAACTAATTTGCGCATTTTTCACTGTTGGTCTAGTGACTTGCATTTGCGAACTAATTTGCGCATTTTGGGATGCTTATTCATCATGTAAACCAGTTTTTGTTTTCCCTTTTCCATTTTTGCCTTACATTTGACCCCTATTTGACGTACGGTGTGCAATGTCGTTTTGATCGATGCCCAAATGTGTGTTTCGCCTATTTTATGTTTTGGCTTGCACCAATTTGACAAACATAAATTCACCCTGTAAATTTTTGATGTATAATTTTTGGCTTGTTTACAGTTTTGATGTATCATGACAATACCCCGGCATGTAAGCAGCTATGGATGGTATCATAAAGCTAAGTTGTTTTATGTTACTTTTGGGGTGGCTCAAAAGCCTTACATTGTAAACTTTGAATTTCAGGTAGATCTGGGTCGAATTGTTCTGGCCCTGCTCCCGGAAGCCGACCAACCTCAATCTCATCCCAGGCATAGGCATCGTAGGCATGCAAGGCCCCAGATATTTCGAACACGTGTCACCCTTTTTGGAATGCCCGATGATGAGGTTTTAAGACGCTACCGTCTACCTCCCAAAATCATCATAGACACTCTCTCATTAATAGAAAGTGATCTTGAGCAGCAAATTGACAGTCCAACAGCAATACCACCACTGACGCAATTTATGGCGGTGTTACATTTCTGTGCCTCAGGATCGTTTCAAACAACGGTGGGAAAAGTGGCGGGCATCTCCCAATCCTCCTTTTCCCGGATCCTGAGGGCAGTGATGGAGGCACTTTTCAAGCACCTCCATCATTTTATTAAAATGCCTTTGGATATGGGTGCCCTTAGTGTGGCCAAGGCCAATTTTTACCAAATAGCTGGCTTCCCACACATCATAGGGGTTGTGGATGGTACTCACATACCACTTCAGCCTCCAGCACGGCTGGAGGCAATATTTAGAAACAGGAAACACTATCACTCCCTGAATGTAATGGTGGTATGTGATGCCTCCCTCCAGATCCTGTCCCTGAATGCTAAATTACCAGGAAGTGCACATGACTCCTTCTTCATCCGGCAATCAGGGATATGGCAGAAATTAACCAACCTACAAGCTGGTGATGCGTGGCTTCTGGGTAAGTGGAGATCTTTAGTACATAACAATGTTAAGCTTGATACACAGTGTTCCTGATGTTGTCTCTTATTTTTCACAAGAGACAGTGGATACCCTTGCATGTCCTGGCTGCTCACTCCTTATTTGGCTCCCACACCAGGCCAACAAAGTGAGTATAATTCCGCACTTACAGCCACCAGGCAAGTGGTGGAGCGCTGTATCGGCCTTTTAAAAGGCCGATTCAGATGCCTCCACCGCTCTGGTGGCGAGCTCATGTATTTGCCGGATATGGTGTCGAAAATTGTGGTCCTGTGTGGGATATTTCACAACATCGCCATAAGGAGTGGTGTCCCAATGCAGCCAGAGGATGCCTTACCTGAGGATGGCCCCCACGAGGTTGGTCGGAGGTCAGTATGTGGGGGGGCCATACGCGATGATGTGGTGGCCAGATTTTTTAGGTAAGTTTTACCAAAACTACAGTGTTTATACCTAATGTGTTTGTGTTTGTTTGTGAACATCTAATTTATTTTTATTTTTTTCACCATCTTCTGTTTGTTCACATAATCTTTGGCACTCCAACGCTCACTACTTCCTGCTACCCTTACCAAACCTGGATCTGGTGATTTTGGGCATATATTCTGGAACCCATATCGCAACGCCATGTTTGTGGAATCATGTTGGCATGGTCCTTCGTCAACCAGTTCTTGATTGTTTTTTTTATTTAAATATTTTATTTGTATGTGTTGTATTTGAGATTATCACTGTTTTTTTTTTTTGGGAGTGACCACTTTGATTTCTCATTTATGTTGTGAATAAATGTTTGGAGAGTGAAATGGTCTTCCTTTTTTTGGACGTTAACAGCAAGTTAACACCTTACATTTGACTAAGGGGTAATCCAGTACTGACACCAGTTGATGTAAACTGAAATATGTTTTCAGGTTCCCAACCCACACCAAAAGGAAGCCTGTCCAAACCTTTGGATTTGGAAGATTGGCCTAAGCAGCTTGCACACCAACTAGGAACCTGTAAAATGTAGAAATATCTAATTGACACTACACCCAAAAAGGGAAATGACATTGTTACTGTTATGTGTTTCTTGTGGCTGTTTAACATACAAATACAAAACACAATCTTACTTTTAAAAAAGGGAAATCATTGCAGGAACAGTCTACTTATGTCAGGGAAAACTATTTTTGTTTTGGAAAAAAAGAATGAGCCAGAACGTATATTAGAACTAAAAAATTTATTTAGAAAACGAAAATAAACAAAAAAAACTACTGGCGAAGGATGCCAGACAGCCGGTCAAGGCCCACAAGAACGCCAATGACATGTTGGCGCATCTGGGCAACACATTCGTCCTCCTCTTGCCGACGCCTCTGTTCCTCTGTGGGTGCGAAAAGTGTGTGGATTAATAAAACAATAGGGAATCCACATTAAAAAAACAAAAACACAACGAAATCACTCCAAAACCTAAAAAAAAGAAACCAAAACAAAAAGGGGGTGCTGCCAAAAATACAAGGCCTATGTACAAATTCACACAGGTGTGATATGTGTATGTTGAAATCAGCAGGAAGAGGTAAAGGCAAACTGCTAAATCACCAAAAGTAAACCAAAAAAGCACGAATAAAGGCACGACACATGATTACATACAAACAGTTTGTGCTTAAAAAAAATGAGAAAGAAAAACATACCGGGAGCCAAAACGGGAGCTCCGGAAGTCCCTCCATGTTCTTCCTCGGAGGAGCCTTCATTCCCCAAAGAACGGGGAGGGGTAATGACGGACTCCGGGGAGGGGGTAATTGGAAGAGGGGTGGGTGGAGGAGAGGGGGAAGTGGGACGGAGGGGAAGGAGGCCCGACAGTTCCGGGAGAGGGTCTTGGAAGGCTGGGGAGGAGTGGGGTATAGGGGAAATATTTGGGGTGGAGTGTTGGCTGGGGGTTGGGGATAGTGGGCGGGAACGCCATCTGGCCGGACGGTGACGGCGTAGTCTTGGCTGTCCACCTAAAATATGTCAAACAAATTGAGGTTAGTTTCTGGCCAAATCCGGGGCCCAAAAAAAATAAAAAACCCTCCAACAAAAAACATGCAAATAGGAGTAGAATGAAAAAAACAGAAATAGAGGGAAAACATGCACATGCAGATATGAGGACAAATAATAAATAGGACAGACAGGAAAACATGCACACGCAGATATGAGGGCAAATAATAAATAGGACAGACAGGAAAACATGCACACGCAGATATGAGGACAAATAATAAATAGGACAGACAGGAAAACATGCACACGCAGATATGAGGACAAATAATAAATAGGACAGACAGGAAAACATGCACACGCAGTTTGCCCCACAAACACAAACATGAAAACCACAATACATAACACTTACTTTCCTGTATCTGCATGCGAAAGCATGCCAGCAAGCGGGGCGTTCGCCGTTGCAGGTCTGACCACCTGCGCTCCAGCTGCCCGATGTTGCGGCGTGAACCGAAGGACCGCAGGCGGGACCGTGCCTCCGCATACGCGGAGCGCTTCTGCCGGTTGGTGATGGGTGGAGGCTGTCTGGTGATACGGCGATCCATCACCTCCGTAAGCACCAGCAGCTCGCGCCTGGTGAATGCGGAGGCTCTCATGATGGCAATGGTGTTTTTCATACAAATCATTTTTGATAAAGTGTGCAAAAAATTTCTGATTGGCTAATGTATTTTGGAAATTAACAGGAGCAATTTTATTGGTTAGTGTATGAGTCATGTGTTCAACAGGGCTAGAAATCTCTGGATAGTTATGATAGGCTTGATGCAGTGACATGCGTAAGCAAATTTAAATAAAGAAATGAACCCCGGGAAATATGTGGGGATCCACAGCAATAGAACAATTGTTTAATTGTGGTTCACATGTTTCTGGAACAATAAAAGCGAATGTTCCATCCGTACGTATTCTGCGGGTAAACACAAACACGGACAAGAGTAAAGTTTCTTGCATTGTGTTGAAAAAAAACAAACAATTAAGCTAATTGATACATTGATTGGCATGATACGATTGATGGAGGTAGGCAGAATAAAGGAGCAGGTAATCGACATCTGACAAGGCCACTTCCGGTTTATACTTGTGCGTGCGTTCCCTTCAAGCCATTTCGGGGATGTACGCTCGCTATTTCGCACGCTCGTTAGTTAGAGGAGGGGTCATCTGAGTTTAGGGAGGAATTTTAGATGCGAACGAAAATACGAGCGAGCCATTGAATTTAAATAATTTTGTACGTACGCCTAACGTACGTGCGCCCGCTTGCGAGTGGGTCTGAATGAGGGCCCTAGATTGTGATTTTCCTTTGTTCTGATTTTCTTTTTCAATGTGAATCACATAATTTCTCATACTTCTTCCTCATTTTTTTCATTTAAGAATACCAGGTATTGTATACCCACATAAGAGGAAATAATGACCTAAATATTGTAAATAATTGTTACAACTGAGAAGCCACAGCCTCACAAGGGGAAAAAAATGAGGAAGAAGGATGACAAATTATGTGAAGATGAGGCATTGGAGAACCCTGGGAGTGAGCCAGCATCTAGTATGGATGTTGCAAGTAAATATTTGTTCATTATTGGATATTGTTCTTCTGCCATGGTACTGCCCCCACTCCATTAAAGTAGGCCAAATATTGCTCCCTGACCTGTTTTGCCAGCACACTCACTAGTGTCTCCCTCACTGTGGGTGTGGTGACAGAGGGCATTTCTACATCCTCATGTGGTTGCTCCTGGTCCTTCGATGGCCATCCCCATTGTCCACTGTTGTATAGAACTTCTTTTCCTTAAGAAATTGTGAAGAACACAACAGAACGTGACGACAGAATCTATTTTGTCCACACAAAGGTTTGTAGCCGTATGGAATATCCGGAACCGTCTACACATTATCCCAAATGCATTTTTATCTTTATTATCCCTGGATAGGCAATAATTGAAAATACATTTCTCTTCGGTCAGTCCCGTTTGTCCATATGGCTTCAATAAATGCTCATGTAGAGCAAATGGCTCATCAGCCACAAACACATAGTTCAGACCGTGCTCCGTAACTGCTGATGGCAAATTCAGACGGTTGTTGGAGAGTCATAAAATTTAGTTTGCTTGTAGGATCCACCATCTGAAGCATGGCCATTTTTTCCCACATCAATGGGCAGGCGGGGTAATTCGAATGTATTTCCCATCGATGGCTCCTCCTCAATTTGGGAATTTCCACCAGCGATCAAAATCATCACCACCGTTGCTGGAAACTAGAATAAAGTAAAAATAATAATGATACTTTACTGTATATTAACATTAATCTGTTCTATCTCTGGTCCTACAGTCATTTACATCTGCGTTTGAGCGGAATACTAGTCCGCATTTACCACAGCCTCCAGAAAGTGGTACAGAAGTGCCTGAGGGCTCCAAGACGAGCCCGAAGAGTGCAACGCAGTAGCCAGCCCACCCCTGATCCACTCTTGCAGCAGGTCAAACAGGCCCCCTCCAAACCTCCCATCAATTTGACAGGCTGGGATCCCATATTGCAAGTAGTATCTGGGTCATGGAGGAGGAACAACAACTCCATGCAGATGGCATAATTTATGTAGTTATTATGCAGGGAAAATACCCACCACCAACCTACCTGGTCACAGAAAGAATGGGGCCAACCCCATTCCAACCCACACCCCCTCCCACTTACAATAGACCCAAAATCACCTACCCCTCCAAATCCACCTCTTCTGAGGTTTTGTATATTGCCATTTTGGCAGAGGAGGATGAAACTCTCCAATTTATTAAAATTTGAACATACATTTATATTTCATTATCAGCCAGTTTTTTTTCTCCCAATCCCTGCTGCATGGTGTGTCGTGCGGATAATGCGGATTGGACAGGGTCACTAAGCGCATGGCGCAAGGACAGATTGTTGTTTGCCAGGGCCTCAATCTGCACTTGCGCCATGTGCCTCTTGGCCTGTTCAATCCATCATCTGACACACCATATACCATGCAGCTGGCTAGGTATGGGGTGACAAAAAACTGGTTGATATTAATCAGCTATTTTAATAAACAAACCATGTTGGTTTTAGTAAACATTAAAAAGCAGCCATGTTGGTTACGCTTAAGTTTCTATATTTACAACATTATTTGCAGCCATGTTGGTTGTTGCATTTACCAAATGTGAAAAAGATTTATATATTTTTTTTTCACCCCAAAAAAAAGTTTTATGTTTTTACTCACCGTAAAGTATTGGAACTTCAGCACTTTTACAATGGCATCACAGGTGTCCGGGATGATGCGCCCCAATGCCTGGGCGGAAATTAGGGTCCCAAACTTCAGGTCTTCGAAAGAACATCCTGTAGCCAGGTACCTCAGTGTTGCAATGAGCCTCTCCTCAGCCAGAATTGCCCTCCTCATGCTGGTGTCCTGCCTCTGTACATAGGGGGTCACCAGATGCAACAACTTCTGGAAGGTGGCGTCATCCATACGCAGGCAGTTGTGATAACCATCCGGGTTGTTTTCCCTAATCTCCATCAGCAGGGGCATATGGGAGCAACTCTCCCTCCTTGTCAGCCACTCCTTTGTCCAGCATGACCTCATCCTCCTCCTCTCCTGTCTTCAGCTCCTTCACCTTTCAGCCTCAGATAGCTATAGGCTAGCAGAAGCTTATGGCGATATGAATCCATCACCAGATGATAAAAAAGCAAAATATACATACTTTATAAAGGCAAGCCTTGAAACAAAGCAGACGTTCAGCAGGGTATAAAACCAAACCACACTAGTCACTGAGCAGAGTGTGCACAGACGATGTAATGGTTAGCATTACTGCCTCACAGCACTAAGGTCATGGGTTCGATTCCCACCATGGCCATAACTGTGTGATGTTTGTATATTCTCCCTGTGCTTGCATGGGTTTCCTCTGGTTTCCTCCCACATTCCAAAAATATACTGGTAGGTTAATTGATTCCCAACACAAATTAACCCTAGTGTGTATGTGTGTGCACATGTGATAGGGAATATAGAGTGTAAGCTCCACTGGGACTTGATGTGAATAGCCAAATATTCTCTGTAAAGTGCTGCGGAATATGTGTGCACTATATAAATAACTGATAATAAAATGGATGCTGCCTTTTATACCCCTAGATAAGCCCTCCCGTATTCAGATTCCAGAAGATTCATTGTGAGGTTACAGCATGTGCAATAAACGAGGGAACAATCTCAAGGGAAATCGTACAAAGCCTTGTTGCATTTCTAAATTGCACTGTGTATGGCCGGCTTAAGAAAAATCACAAAACACATCCAGCTCTCAAAGTGTAACATATGCACCTTTTCATCATTTCATAACTTGCTTCAGGGGTTTTGCACCCGCATGTTTCTAGTTTACTGACAGATGAATATCTGTCTGTGTCTCAGTCTTCATCCAGTAGATTGCATTGACTAATTCTTACAATCCACCTCTAATCATAAGGAGCTGCAAGTGGTTGTATGCCACTGAGTGTTCCATATGCTTGCAAACATACAGTAAATAATCCTTTGTATCATATTTTATGCAGCAAAATGCTCTATACAGTATGTCCAACTCAACATGATCCCTGAGTAACAAACTTTCGGTGTACCAAGTTTGTTTGCTAATAAAGTAATTTTACTAAATAATATCTAAAGTATCATTGTATCATTTAGTTGATATAATTTGAAGCACTGGTCCAAATATACAAAAGACAGCATAATTCTATACACCATTAATTATACCAGTCCCAGGCCGGGTACGCATTGCATGATGTACTACACATTGCATTACTGATGCAGTAAATCCTGCCACTTATCAGGTACATACCACCATTAATAATGGTGGTATGTACCAGGGCAGCTCTTCCTAAAAATAACTGTCCTTTGTGATGACAGGACTTTTTGGTTTATGACCCAGGAGTCCTATGTGCGCAAGCGGGGCTAACGTGCTGAGGGGAACACTGTGAGGGATCCGATTAGATCCCCCTCAATGAACATTGAGAAGAGAAGTGCATAATGGGTCCAAACTCTGTAAAGAATTACATTCCGGAGCTTAACACATTTGGGGAATGCGACCAGAACTCCGAAAGCAGCAGTTTTCTGAGCTTTGGCAACATGTTAGCCTTAGTACATCCCGCCCTAAGTCACATTACCATATTTTTAGGACTTAATGTTTATGTGCCACTGCAATTCCTTAAAAATAAGATGATAATTATCATAAAATGTTACAATTCTTAAATGGATAACAGCACGCTGCTTATGTGCAATTACATATTCGATTTACTTTTCTTTCTAAATTTATATCAAGTCTAACACAGAGGAGACAGGCTATTTTTGTACTTTTACTCTCTGCAAAATATTTCACCTAAAAAATAGTCATATAGATTAGGCCAGATCTAGACAGTGAAGCGCAGTGTAACATGGATTGGCATTTCCTGCTAAGATACTGCTCTATCGTACATGAAATGGAAGGAAACATTGTGAATGTCCTTGCTACTATATAGAACCACTAAAAATATGATGATAATACATTGACATACACAATAATAAATTATCAAAAATGGATAAACATACATGACAATAATACATTTTAAAATACATATATAATGAATATAAAATAGATATAAAAATATATATATATGTAAAAACATATATATATATATATATATATATATATATATATATAATCCATGATAAATAGACTGAATTGCATAACACACACACACATAGACTTGCACAGAGGGTGATTACCTTTGGTGATGGTTACATTATATACCAATTTAATGCACTAGGAGGCGCCCTTTCTCCACCTTTTTGTTTTACAGAAATTTATGCTGTTTGGGCAGCAGTACATGGGAGTAGGAGCGCCACCCTATATACCTGGGGAGTGCGTCATTTGATGAACAGATACTGAGACTGTATTGGGATTACATTGACTTTATAGGACTCAGCGCCGTGTACTACTCTTTTCTTAATATATATATATATATATATATATATATATATATGTATATACACTAGCAGTGTGGACCGGCACTTCAAAATTAATGAACAACTGCTTGGTTGCCTTCAGCGTAGTAGAAATAGTAGATAGAATAAACTGCGGCACTCCAAGGCTGGTTACATAAAAATCAAATTGTATTGAATATGAAGACTGATGTTTCAAAGCCTCCAGGCTTTTTTATCAAGGTTCATACAAATAGTATATACAAATACACAAACACACTACCTTAAGTAGGCGGTGAATCACGCTGATCTGCTGCAGACTGGGGAAAGGGGACGCACCACGAGTTCCCGGTCGTCCCATGATGACATCATCACAGCACTGCCGGTTTGTCAAGGCAACCAGCTGATTGGGTTATATTTCAATTGCCACAGCCATACTTGTCTGTATGCAGGGCTTCTCAATTTATATGTAAAACACTCACAGTATCCTGGTGTATATATTTATTTTCTCAGATATGTATACAGAAGATGTTTCTCATTACTAGCTAAACCCTGCATGAATATTGTGTTTGTTGTGCGAATGTGTGGCTACGTGCGCACACTGTGTGTGTGAGCACGCAATGGTGCATCATGGATTGTACCAACATAAATTGGACAGCGGACGACCAAATCATCCAATAACATTTGAATTGCGGTCGCATGCAATTATTCGACTTTGACAGTAGCAAGGACATTCACAATGTTTCCTTCCATTTCATGTACGATAGAGCAGTATCTTAGCAGGAAAATGTAATATTTATCAAAAATTGTAGTTTTAAAGTGGTAGTAAGTTGAATTTTTGATGTAATGTGCTGTTGCTCAGTGTGTCTCCTTAGATTTTTCTATCCCTACACATACAAAGCTTCTCTAGTGTATCCTTAGACTGGAGATTCGGGGGTTTATTAACAAAGTGTTGGGTTTACATCTGTTCATGTTTATGCCCAATAATTAAAAGGGCAGTGCTTTTACTCGCAAGACATGGCTAGTAAAAGCACTGCCCTTTTAAATATCGGGCATAAACATCCTAATCCCTAATTACATGTTTACCATCTGAACAAAATGAGGAACCCTTATTTTCTGTAATTGAGGCAAGGGTACCATCAGGGGATCCACTAACAATCAAAATTAAACCTGCAGCAGTGCCTGTAAAAATGATAAAGTATCCCCTTAACGAAGGCCAGACACAGGCAATAGAAACACAGATACAACAATATGTACAAGCAGCAGTGTTAAAACCCTGTAGATCCCCATGGAACACTCCATTGTATCTAATTAAGAAACGATCTAAGGATAATGAACCTGTATCTTACAGGCTAATTCATGATCTTAGGTAAGTTAACAAGCATATGATAATTGATAGTCCTATTGTGCCAAATCCACATACACTGCTAAACCAGATCCCTCCCTCTGCTACACACTTCACAGTCATAGACCTTGCTAATGCTTTCTTCTCAGTCCATCTGACAGAAAAAAGTCAATTAATGTTAGCCTTCACTCACAAAAGTCAACAATACATGTGGACAAGATTACCACAAGGAGGAGCCACTTCACCTAGTGCCTCCTCAGAAGCTATGACACTGGTATTAAAAGGATGGGTACCAGTGGACCCAGAAACAGTGCTCATCCAGTATGTAGATGGTTTGTTGCTATGTACCAAAAGTGAAACAATGTGCATAGAATCGACAATGTCATTATTGAATTTCCTACATGAAGCACAATGTAAGATATCAAGAGACAAAATACAAGTTGCACAGCCTAAGGTACAATTACTAGGCCATTGTATAACCCACCAGGCTAAGCATATCCTGGAAGAGAGGAAACAGATTATACTAGATGTAAAACCACCCCAGACACTGAAACCATTAAGAGCCTTTCTAGGGCTTATCACATATTGTAAGGATTGGATCCCAGGTGCATCTTCTAAGCTTCAAATATTATATGATGCACTAAAAAGTGATAAGCAACAAGGTCCTCTTAAGTTCAAAGAAGAGCAGAAACAAGTGTTTCAGGAGTTAAAGAAATACATTTTATGTGCTCCAGCCCTGGCTTTACCCAATTACAGTAAATCTTTCACACTATACTGTTATGAGGTCCAGGGCCACGCACAAGGGGTGTTAACACAAGAATACGGGGGTAGGCAGAAGCCTTTGGTTTATTATTCCCCACAGCTAGACCCAGTCATTAGAGCTGCCCCAACCTGTATCCAGGGGTGGCAGCAGCAGCCATTTTACTAGACAAAACTGCAGATATTGTGTTAGGTCATTCATTAATATTACAAATGCCACATGCAGTTAAAGAAATACTAAATCAGGCACAGACTAAACACTTATCTGCAGCTAGACTCACAAAATATGAAGTAGCTTTACTTACTCCATGTAATGTAAACATACAGAGTTTACGGTATTGAATCCAGTGTCATTGCTTACCAAGGATTCAAAAGGAGGGAGTCTAGAAACAATTAATAGTAGTGCTGCCAGTGACAGTAATGATAGCAGAAAGGAATGTGAAAATCACAATCTGTTTTCTTCAGACACATGCTGCGAGCATGATTGTATTCAGCTTATGGAACAGGAAAACACACAGATCTCTCCTGTATTAGACATACCAATTCCTAATGCACAATAAGAATTGTTTGAAGATGGTTCAAGATACTATGTAGATGGCTACCCACATATGGGATATGCAGTTACTACTGTACATGAGCCAATAATTCATGAACATTTACCACCTAACATGTCAGCCCAAGAGGCTGAATTAGAGGCATTAAAGGCTGCATGCCTTTATGCTGAGGAACAGACTGTAAACATCTATACTGATTCCAGGTATGCCTACGGGATCGCTCAAGATTACGGTCCAATCTGGAAGAGCAGGAACTTTGTAGGGTCTACAGGTACACCAATAAAACATGCAAACTTGATTAGCCTTTCAGGTTCCGAGGCAACTTTCAGTAATAAAGGTCAAAGCTCACACTAGGGAACAGACGCCAGAAGCAAAGGGAAATGCATGTGCAGATGCTGCTGCCAAGGAGGCAGCTCTTAAGCCTCTACAACAGCCACCACAATCAGCTGCTCTTATAGCATCAGCTGTAGAATCCCCTAACGTGAGTCAGGACCTTCTCTTACATTTCCAAAAACAGGTCTTTCCAGTTGAGTTGAAAGCCTGGCAGAAACAAGGAGCTGTGTGTATACAAGGAGATTGGTCATGTAAAGGACTCACCTGTCTGCCCAAGAGCCTCTACCCAGTGATGGCACAAATCCTGCATGGAAAGGTGCATTTGTCTAGAGACACCATGATCAACACTGTTAAAAAACATTGGTATGCTCAAGGGTTTAGCCAGGCTACGCAAGCCTTTGTATCTGGGTGTGTGGTATGTGCACTTCACAACCCTTGCAAAGCTGTCAAGGCACCACTCAAAAGCACCCCGCAGACATTTTTTCCATTTCAGAGAATCCAATAGATTTAATCCAACTGCCTCCCTGCTCTGGGTATGTCTATGGCTTCGTGGCAACCGACCATTACAGTCACTGGCCAGAGGCCTGGGCCTGTAGGGCAGCAAATGCTAAAACAGTACCAAAAAAGTTCAAGTCATTTGCAGATATGGGGTACCAGAAACAATAGAAGTTGACAGAGGTACTCATTTTTCAGGTGAAATTGCACAAGACATAATGAGTGACCTAGGGATAGTCTCCGGCCTTCAAGTATTGTAACACCCACAAAGTTCCGTGCACATGGAAAGACTAAATGGTACCCTAAAACTTAAGCTACAAAGATCAATGGCAGAAACAAGTAAAACTTGGGTAGAATACCTTCCAATGGCTCTACATTCTGTAAGAAATACCTCATTGAAAAAGACTAAGCTGACACCATATAAAATACTATTTGGTAATCCATACAAACTTGGTTGTTAATTTCCTCAGCAGTTGCAACATCTACATGGTGATCTGACTGGTTATATGATTAAAATGTTTAAAGAAATGTCAAAGACAACTATATTCCTGATACATGAACTTACCCAGAACTTCTGTGTAATCTGCAAGACAAGAGAACCATTGCTTTGCAGAGACTTGTGCGAACAATGTATGGCAAAAATAAAAGGCTTTTACAAGAATACAGATGAAAAGGAAGATTCAGGACTATAGGGACTAAGAGACTCATCGCCTATATGGTCTTGAATGGGCACTGACCCATGCAGCTACCTCGTTAGGGGGTATAACTTGTTGTGTGAAGTTAGGACCAAATACATAGGGGGTGGGTCATGGCTAGCTAAGCTAGAAAAAAAATAGTATGTAAAATTTTAATCGAATGGAGGAAAATGTGGAAGTATAGAATCCATCTTGTTTTCAAGTATGCCACATATACATAGAAAGTAAATGCACAGGACAGGAGGGAGTTAATTCATTGTACAGATCCTGTCATATATTCACAGTAAAGCATATGTACATATATGGTAAGGTATGCAATTCCAAATCTTTAGCCAGCACAATAGTTTTTTCGGAAAATAATGAAATACAGATGTGTTTTCCAAGTGTATATATATACCTATTATTGCGTCATTAAAGCAGAGATTGATTTTACATTACACAAGGCAACAGTGTGGTGTTTCTTTTCTCTCCTATGTAATACATAGCATATGCTGAAGCAGAGAAAGCCATGAGGGTCATCTGAGCTCATTGTATTGTAGCAAAAGCTATTGTACAGAACTGACAGGTGATTGTATTGTGATTGTGCTCACACAGAGTATTCATTCGAAAACTGAGTGACAGGTAGTCAGTGTTTAAGGGAGGTAAATCAGGGTGAATAGAGAAACGCAGGCATGTGAGATCATTTAAACACTGTATTCTGGGTGTGCATAAAACTAGCCACTGCGTTCTTTCTCGCAGCAGAAAAGCCCTCTGTGTGACTGGAGACCCGCTGTGTTTTCAGCAGCTTAGACTTACTCAGAAGGCTAATGGCTGCCTAATCTGCTTTAGATGTTTCCGATGTTTCCAGTTTTGTGTGTGAGCAGTGGATGTGAGATGCTATCAGTGGACATCTTGATGGACTGGATGGAGGGTCTCATTAACATATTTTCTCAATTGCGATCTGCGAGAGATCTCAACTGCGATTGCATTAGCATCCACGTCTGAATCAGGACCACTGAGCTTGATTGACGAGAGCATGCAGGTGATAAGGTTGTGATCTGAAAGAGGGAAAGGCGTGATAATACAGTAAGTTTAGAAACTGAGCATAGTGCGGTGAATACAAGATCAAGGCAGTAGCCATCCTAATGAGTAGAGGAGTCAGTACACTGTAAGAGGCAGAGAGAGGAGCTTATAGAGAGGGGTTGGGTATGGGATTCTGGCACTCGGTATCCCAGTTATCAGAATCCCAACACCGCATCCCAACAGGGTTAGGATACTGACACCTGTCAGTCGTTATCCTAACCCTCCCCCCTTCTCCCTAGCCTAACCCTCCCACCACTAGAGCCTAAACCTAACCTCCCCCTCCCCACACCATAAACCTAACTCTCCCCCCTTAGTGCCTAACCCTCCCCCTACTGCCTAACCCTAATGCTAACCCTTCCCCTAACCACGCTACTTACCTTCGTAATTCTGGAGGTCGGGATTCTGACAGGTGCACCTAGATTTGAGATGCAAATATCCCCTTCTAACACTGTCACTATGTAAAAATGGGGAAGCGGCTAAAGACGTGCAGTTTCCCTGACCTGATTTTTGGCACAGCATGTTAACATAATTTATGGGAGAAGCAGCCGAATACAGGCTATCTTTTCCCTCTCATCTTAAGCTGCTTAACAGAGGGTTAACTCTGAAACTGCTCAACATAGAAATCACATTATAGGAGGAAAGAAATATATATATATATATATATATATATATAAATAACCTTGCCTCATATGTACAGTGACCCCGCTTCTGATATGTGGGAACTCACTATTACAGGATGTCCATCCTGAATATGAAACAATTTATATTTGCATTCCTTCATGACCACAATACAAAGAACATATTTATACTAATTTAAGGGGAAGCAATAAACATAAATTGCCCTGTGATTAATAGGAGACTATTGATATAACACAATATGTATATCTATCTGTTATAAGGTATCTTGCAGTCTCCTCGCATGTGTAATAATAATGCCTTTGAGAGGGATTTAAATAAATCCACTTATATATTACTGAATTTATAGGATCACAGCGATAAAAAAAGGAGCATAATAATTTCTTTAGATAAATCTATTAGTATGTCTGGCACAAGAGAATCACTCAATTGGTTAATCTAGATAAAAACGGAACAGATATTAATCCTCCAGATGGTCTCTAACAACAGACACAAAGTATAATGTTTTTCTAGTTTGGATACTTTGTTTTTTGACATATATGAATATCATGGAGAAAGGAATATTTATTCCCTGAAAACAAACATTCCTTAAATATGTATAATTTTATCCACAGCAACATCTGATTATTTCTTCAATAATAGATACATACATATGTGATAATAGGATTTGTGTCTGCTTTTGTGTCACAATATGGGTCTGTATTTAATATTATAACATAATCAATTAGGTCATCAGGAGAGCTTCCAGCGGCTGAAATTGTTTAATTCACAATATTTTCCTTCTTACAAACACAATTCTATATTTTATATTCACTGTTTCAACATTTAATATTGATGTATTTTACATATGTTTAATAAAGGTTATGTTTTCATTTCAGTGTATCACCCAACAACATGTCTTCTTTCTCTTTATTTTGGTTACATAATCTGTTGTCGTATAATAGAACCCCCTGTCTCTAAAGTAATAATTAAATGAAGATATAGGATATAAGGGTTTTTTTTATATATAAACATTACTGATATACAAGAGAATTAGAACCAGTGCGGATTGATGTATATATTTCTTTAGTGATAATGTTATTGCCAAAAGGTTGAGGTTGCTTGAGATAAAGAGGTCATGGATGGATGTTAATCTGTGACATACAGAGCGAGCATTCAATAAGGCACATTTTAATTTAAGTGATTTAGAGGGTAATGGAAGAAATGTTTATGAGATTAACTGCATTTCTATACCATTGTGAACCAGCTGTATGTGAGTGGAGCATGGGGGTCGGGCCTGTTTTGGGCAATATTGTTGATATGTGTGTAATGTTGTTGTGGTATACACAGCTATTACATAGTAGATACCAGAGAAAAGTATTGTAGTAGACACACCAACTGGATAGACTTAACCAGGAGCTTGGGATTATTGCAATGAACCAGTTTACTACAGCCGTACTCACAGTTACATGCACATGCAGCAGAGATGGAGCGGAGCATACAACAAAACGTCCGGTCATGCATGAAGGCAGTGTAGTGGGATGTAGCATGTCTCCCATTGAGCTAAGTATTACACATCCATGAAGTACTGTGGCGCGCAAGCACAGTGATCCAGGATGGCACCGCTCATGCACAGACAACCCAATGGTGGCTATCTTGATAAAGGATAGATGCTTCAGTTATGGAGCGTCATGGAAGTAGCGCAGTAGCGCATTCCATATACCAGCAGATATATCACCAGCTAATAGAAGTAGAAGAAGAGAGAGATAAATATAGTTGTATGATGTGTGTGAAAGTTTTAATAGTGACAGGTTGAGGATGTTACAGTCAGTTTATAAGAAATAAGTTCATGAGCGTTTATAAGAAGTGAGTGGATTATTGAAGCAGCAATTTGCACAGAGGGGTGAGATGCAGGCAGAGTGACGGATGTTAAAGGTTTAAAGCTGATGTCATGGGATGATATTAAAAAAGCAATCTGTGATGCATAGTGATTTATAAGTAAAAGGCAAGATCTTTAGGAAAAGAACATAAGAAAATGTCAAATTTGCTGTAATGACTTTGTATGTAGTTCCTCTACATCTGCTGCTTTATGTGGCACCTTATAAAGGAACGATAATGTACAATATTATATATTTTGAAGCATATATTGCAATGATATAATACTAACATATAAATGCAGTATATATTGTAAACCATATGTGTAAGTAGTGTCATCCAAACAGATTTCCATGTATTACAGCCATGGAGACATACAGTACTTGATTCATTATGTCCTCTATAGTAGAGCTAAGTTTAATTATCACTTTTGTGCTTAAGCATAGAATTTAAAATTGCATAATCCAAAACCTTTATTCCATATAATTGAAAAATAATATCAAACTAAAATGAAATAGTAAGCCTATTTCCAAGCACCAATTGTCAGTAATGATGGATGCACTCTGTGTATTTATTTTACTTATAAAAAAAAATGTTGCACATGAGGAAAGGATATGGCCCAGGAATACCTGGATAAAGTTGTTATTGATTGATTTTTTTTTTCTCAAATGAAGTGTATGAATTATTGTTAAACTGTTTGAGGAATGTAAGTTGTGCAATCACAGTACACAATACATAAAGCTAATACAGTAGTTAAAGCCAACGTCAAAAAATGTTTATTGATTCAAGATGGAAAAGTCACAGAACAAGGCATAAAGATAAACAATACAAGTATAATAAGGAGATAAGAATCATGTTTCAAAAACAAAATAATGAAATCATTTGCTAATGGGTATACAGCAGTACACAAGACATACGCACTGTTAATGTAGCATTATTGTATTTAATATGATGCAATGCAATACTAATTGAAAAATATGGCTCACGCTACACTCTACCATCACAAATAGGTTTCATTTTTACTAAATGCGTTTGTATGTTCTGGGTTGAGTTGGTTGAATGCAGGGCAAGGTTTAAGTGACATGTAGCGGCATGTAGCTAATGGCCTTGTCACTGTCATGTCCCAGTTCTCACCACTGCCACCCTCTCAGATAGAATATATAAATGGGAGCTTCAGTCAAAACAGGAAAATGCATCACTCAAGATGGGAGTCCCCATGAACAGGCTGCTATACAGACAGGGTACAGGAAAAGCTTGCCCTGCACCCAGAAACAGAAAAACAAGAACATAAAGATGCAAGACAAAGGAGAGACAAGAAAAAAAGAAAAGTAGGAGGATATTATCCATTTACAGTAAGGTGTATGTGTAGTATATTAATATTTTATTTGATTTTTTTCAAGAAAGCTATCAGTTTTATAGCTTATATGTATACCTTTCTATTAACATAAAATTAACTTATTTTAATGAAAAATATTTTTTATTGGTTTTAGGTTAATTATATGGAAGCCATTGTAGCATATTATAGTTGATTTATCCACTTGAATCACTGTTTTTATTTCTGACTCATGAGCGAATCTTGACTTGTGCCAGGTAGTGGTTGATTTGAATATTGTGGTACAAGCTGCAGTGACGCAGTGCTGGTGAGCTACAAGGGTGCTCGTATAATTAACAAGTACCTTTCTTTTTTCTGGGTCCATAAAACTAATATAAATAGTACTGGTTGTTGTATGTCTGATTTAAACCTGATGCATACAGTATGTTACTGTTGCAGAACTGGACTCCTCTTGATTTGTCTCCAACTAAACAGATGGGTGAAAGTAAGCGTTTTCACCTGTACCTCCTTTGTGCTTAATTTAGGGTGCATCGGGCCCATTGTCTCTGGCCACACATACACATGCTACATTCTCAGGGCTTATGCAATTTACCAATAAATGAAGCAGACAAATACCTTGTATACTACAAATACATTTATTGTATACAATGATTGGATAAATACATACAGAACTTAGTGACTCTGATTTGTATAGTATAGAAAAAAAGAAGAAATTTAAATATAGTGGGAAGGCTAAAGCGAAAGCTCTGGGTATATGAGACATCAACAGAAGGCATCCCGTTTTGTTCATATTGCCTTACAGTGCTATTATACAGATACTTCTAGTCAAGTGAACAATAATAATGTCTTGATTTTCCAATCTTAAGTCTTACAGTACATAAAAGTGATACCCATGATGTACGCCATCTATAGCCATCTCTGCAGACTGGGTTGCATTTGTCTTGTTAGAAGAGTTTAATGGTAAAAAATGTGAGTAGAGAAGCAGCCAGCACAGTCCATGATGCAGCTAGAGATAGAGAGAGAGAGAGATACAGGGAGGTTATATTGTATCCAAAGTTCAGACTCAATAATTGCTAAATAAATATCCAAACTCATATGTCCACAGTTTTATTAAATTATTATTATTATTATTATTATTATTATTATTCATTTATTATGATTTATGGTTCACCACTAGGATGAGCTGCAGAGAACTTTTATCACATTTTATTATAATTACAATTAGACATGTACTGGTCCGGTCCTCAGAGAACCATCAACAATGCAATTTAGGGATTCTGAGCCAAACCGAGTCCAAGTTCGAAATCACTTTGGGGTACCGAGTTGAACTGAGTCCCAGTTCGGAATTTGGATTTAAAAAACAAATTTGGATTTTGGATTGCATACTGACAGGTCAAAATGACGTCATTTTAGCTGTTTTTTATCTTTAAAAATATAGATCCAAAACCAAAATGAAGACCAAAACACAATGATGAAACCGGATCCAAAACCAAAAGTCAGGGTTCGGCGCACATCTCCAATTATAATGTTTTATTGGCGATGTGAGCATCGGCTCTCACACTCGCACCACATAATCAGCAAACTATAAAACTCTCTAAAGCCTTACAGTGCATCCGGAAAGTATTCACAACGCTTCACTTCTTCCACATTTTGTTATGTTACAGCCTTACTCCAAAATGGAATAAATTCAATTTTGTCCTCAAAATTCTACACCCAATACCCCATAATAACATGTAAAAAGTTTTTGGGAGATTTTTGCAAATTTAATAAAAGAAAAAACACTGAAAAATCACATGTACATAAGTATTCACTGCCTTTGCCATGAAGCTCAAAATTGAGCTCAGGTGCATCCTGTTTCCACTGATCATCTTTGAGATGTTCCTACAACTTATTTGGAGTCCACTTGTGGTAAATTCAGTTGATTGGACATGATTTTGAAAGGTGTACACCTGTCTATATAAGGTCCCACACTTGACAGTGCATGTAAGAGCACAAACCAAGCATGAAGTCCAAGGAATAGTCTGTAGACCTCCAAGACAGGATTGTCTCAAGGCATAAATCTGGGGACTGGTACAGAAAAATATCTGCTGCTTTGAAGGTCCCCATGAGCACAGTGACCGCCATCATCCATAAATGGAAGAAGCTCGGAACCACCAGGACTCTTCCAAGAGTTGTCCAGCCATCTAAACTGAGTGATCAGGGGAGAAGAGCCCTAGTCAGGGAGGTGACCTAGAACCCGATGGTCACTCTTTCAGAGCTACAGCATTCCTCTGTGGAGAGAGGAGAACCTTCCAGAAGCACAACCATCTCTGTAGCAATCCACCAATCAGGCCTGTATGGCAGAGTGGCCAGAAGGAAGCCACTCCTTAGTAAAAAGCACATGGCAGCCCATCTGGAGTTTGCCAAAATGCACCTGAAGGGCTCTCAGACCATGAGAGACAAAGTTTGAACTCTTTGGCGTGAATGCCAGGCGTTATGTTTGGAGGAAACCAGGCACCCCTCATCACCAGGCCAATACCATCCCTACAGTGAAGCATGGTGGTGGCAGCATCATGCTGTGGGAATGTTTTTCAGCGGCAGGAACTGGGAGACTAGATAGCATAGAGGGAAAGATGAATGCAGCAATGTACAGAGACATCCTGGATAAAAACCTGCTCCAGAGCGCTCTTGACCTCAGACTGGCGCAACGGTTCATCTTTCAGCAGGGCAACGACCCTAAGCACACAGCCAAGATATCAAAGGAGTGGCTTCAGGACAAGTCTGTGAATGTCCTTGAGTGGCCCAGCCAGAGCCCAGACTTGAATCCAATTGAACATCTCTGGAGAGATCTGAAAATGACTGTGCACTGACGCTTCCCATCCAACCTGATGGAGCTTGAGAGGTGCTGCAAAGAATAATGGGCGAAACTGCCCAAAGATAGGTGTGCCAAGCTTGAGGCATCGTATTCAAAAAGACTTGAGGCTGTAATTGTTGTCAAAGGTGCATCAACAAAGTATTGAGCAAAGGCTGTGAATACTTATGTACGTGTGATTTCTTATTTTTTTTTATTACATTTCCAAAAATCGCAAAAAAAATTGTACACATTGTCATTATGGGGTATTGTGTGTAGAATTTTGAGGACAAAAATAAATTTATTCCATTTTGGAATAAGGCTGTAACCTAACAAAATTTAGAAAAAGTGAAACGTTGTGAATACTTTCCGGATGCACTGTATGTCCACTGATATTATTGCATTTCATTTACATTTAAGGTATTAAATGGAGCAAAAAGTTTTAAACAACATGATGCAACTTACTTGCTAATAAAAACATGTGTGGGTATACTCAAAAAGAAGAATTACAAGTGTTACTAATTATATATAATACATTTTGCAATAGAATTTTGAAATAAATAAATAGAGGTTTTGGCATAATCATGGACATGGTTATGGGCCTACCCACCACACCCAGATAACCTTTGAGGGTAGGTCCCTCACATACTGGGGTTGAAATCCAGAGCACAGGACACCCCCAAACAGGCCCAGCTGAGCCACCCCAGGGTATAACTCTAATGAGGAAAGGTGAAGTGTAAAAAGGTATGATAGAAAAGAGCAGCTGCTGCTGTATATAGTAAGGTGAAAAATAAAGATGTGAAAATAATACATATGCCTTCAGGTGTGCATAGGAGCACACTAAATAGAGTATATAGAAAAGGACCCTAGACTGCTAGGCACTAGGCTTGCCATTACCCCTGAGGAAGTCTAGAGGAGAGGACAGAGTTCCACCTGGATGAAATGCGTTATGTACTTAACTGTTTGCTGATTCTCAGATAAGCTGTTTTTTACTATCTCTAATGTACGGGCATTCATTTGCAATATTGAAGCTCCTAAATTGTAAACTGTGTTACACTATGTATGTCTATTTTTCTATTTTTGGATTGCCATTAAAACTAAAAATCACTACTGATGTCAGTGACCTTATGAGGATCTTCACAAAGGAAATGAGATAAGCTGTCATAATTATATGCACATGGTACGGGTTCACTCTTAGCCCACATCACACAATTTTGGTGTTGTTCCATGGTTATTGCACTGTTTTGTTATTTTTCACATTGAAGGAGTTGGTATGCTTGACAACAAGGAGTTTTGGCTGTCCAATATGAGTGGACTTTTCTAGGCACGAAACAGACTTTTTCAAAAGACTTATACCCATATAGGGTGTTTTTTATTGTTATTATTGTTTCATTTCACATTGTCATACACTGGCCTACCACCTAAATTATTTTTATATATTATAAGGGCATAGTCATGCCCTTATATTAAGGCTGCACCTAAAAAACTGGCATGGTGTTTTAATGTGCTACACCTCAGAAGCTATTATAGGTACTAAGCTGAAATCTGGCAAGGACAGTTAGAACTGTCACTCGGTGCTGCATGCCAAATTTCAGGACATAAACATTAAAAATGAGGATTTGGAAGTAATCTAAAGTTCTAACTGTCAGTTTTTTCTGACAATCTCAATTAGGACCACTTTTCTGCTGTTTTTTATGGGTTTTTTGGGAAGGCATAACCTAGGGTAGGGGGCAAATTTCGACTTGGGGTTTATTTTATTAGGTAGCTATTTCTCCAGGTTTCGTGCTTTTGGGGTTCAGGTAAATTAGAAAGTTACAGTTTTTAAACGATTACCTCAAGAATGCGCCATTGAGTATATAGGAAGTTTCAACTTGTTGCACAGCCTCAGTAGGAACCTCCAGCAAGTGTACTCACTGTGGCTTCACTTGGGTATAAAAAGATGGCTGTAGTTTACGGGGTGCTATAGGTAATAGTGCCCTGCCTGCTGGTACCTGTGGTTTTCCAAGTACCAGTTTGTGGGGATGCCTGCTGGGACCGGTAGTACTACTGCAAAGACAATATTTATATTTTCATATGCACCACACTTTACATAAACAACCCGGCACCCACCACCCAGGGGTGCTAGGGTTAGCCCCATGCTATCAGCCTGGGGTGCACTGGAAAGGGGGGGTCACTCTTTTGGGGGTTCCCCAACTCCCCAGGGATCCCCGACCTGGGCTGACTAGCAGTGATGCTTTGGCTGGGGGCCCCAGTGAAAGGACTACCCTAACTGTGGAATAACCCTCCTGCTAGAAAGGGTCTGGTGCTGGTTCTGGTAAATACAAGGGGACCCTACAATTTTTTTCCCCCTGTATTTCCAGAACAAGGATTGGCTCAGAGCCCAGTGCCAGTTGTGCTGAATACGGGGGACCCCTACATCATTTGTCCCCCGTATTTTGGCAATCAGGACTGGTTCTGAAAAGCCTAGTGCTGGTTGTGCTTCATACAGGGGACTCCTATATCATTTGTCCCCTGTATTTAGTACAACCAGTACTGGGGCTCCAAAGCCCCATGCTCGTTGCCATTTTTTTTACACAGGGTTTTTTTAAACACAGAAGCATAGACAGGACTCACTGATCCCATCCATGCTTCTGTGTATATTTATACACAGATGCAAGTATCATGGATCTTTCAGATCCAAGCATGCATCTGTCTGCAGCTGCCTCCCTGGGTCCTTCCACCTGCACCACCACCACAACTGACACCCCCAGGTCCAGGCCACAGATAACATCTGCTGCCCACCCCCCGGGTTCCGGCTGTTACTTCCGGCTGCTTCCTTCCCTCGAGCCCACTGCCGCTACCGCCCACACTGACCTGCCATCTTGGTACACCCAAGTAATGCAACAGCAAGTACACCTGATGGACGCTACTACTAAGGCTGCACATCAATTTGAAACTTCCTATCTCTATAATGGCAGATTTGTGAGGTAATAGTTTAACAACTGTAACTTTCTCAATTACCTAAACCCCCAAAGCACCTATCATTGAACAATAGCTACCTAATAAAACATACCCCAAGTCTAAATTCGCCCCCTACCCTGAGTTATGCCTTCCAAAAAATCCCCCATAGAGAACATCAGAAAAGTGGTCCTAATTGAGGGTCAGAAAAAACTGACAGTTGGAAATTTAGTTTACTCCCAAGTCCTCATTTTTTATATTTTTGCCCTGAGCAACAGTTCTACCAGCCCATGCCAAATTTCAGCACCGTATGAGGTGTAGCCCAATAAACACCATGCCCCCTCCTCAGGATTTATCTATGGGAAATTTCTGGGAGGTTTTAGGGGACTCCTAAGTCATTTGTCCTCTATATTTTGTTAACCAGGACTGGCTCTGATTAGCCTGGTGCTGGTTGTACTTTATACAGGGAAACCCTACATCATTTGTCCCCTGTGTTTAGCGCAACCAGCACTGTGGCTCCAAAGATTGATGCTGGTTGTGCTGTGAGGGCACGTCATTTATTTTAGTTTACACATTCATTTTTTAAAACAATGCATGGATGCATGGATGGATCTCATTGATATATTCATGTATCTGTGTCTTATTGATTTGATTTTCTCAGGTGCATGCCCAGCACCAGTGAGTCTCTCTGTCACCCGCTGATGCTTCTGTGCATGGCCCTGTTGGTGCCACTGCTCCATACCCCACTGCTGCCACTGCCCCACACACCTGCAGCCTGCCCCTGCAGCCATCTCTCTCTCTGCACCCTTAAAACACCTCCTGTGTGCTGTCTGCTCCTCCACCCATGTTAGTGTAGCTATTTGTTGTCCTTCTGCCCTGCAGATGGCCCGGTTTGCTTGTCAAAACCCAGATGGTTAACAAATTATAAAAAAGCAATAAAATTCCATAGACAAAAAACATTACGGTTTCACATGTCCCCTTAAGACTTCTTAGACATGATCTGAAATTTCACAAAACCTACTGATTTGTGCCACTCAAACTAAAAAAAAGCAATGAAATTATGATCATTAAATCTGATGCCTTAATGGACATGTTCCTTGCGCAATACAGATATGGTATGCCATCTAACCCTGTGGTTAACTGCAGATTCAGCACTCTCACAGAGTGAGATTGCTGTCATTCACAAAATGGTGGAATTGCTAATTCACAGAATTTTGTGCTCATTGGAATACACACATGCAATCTATGCAACTGAGGTCTGAGCAGAAGATAGAGCTGCACAGATGGGATAAGAGTGGAGTGGATGGGGAAGAGACAGAGTGGTGTGGATGGGGATATATAAGCGTGGAGAGGGGGTGAAGATTAAGCAGCACTGATGGAAAAAAGCCAAAATGGTGCAAATGGGTGAAAAACAGTGGTGTGGATGGGGGGTACAAAGTGATGCAGGTGCGTGGAAAACAGTGTGTGGCTGGGGGTACAGAGTGGCATGGATGTGGGAAGACAGCAGCACAGATTGGTAAAAACATATTGGTGCGTATAAGAGAATACAGACTAGCATAGTGGTAGAACACACATCTGTAGAGATTGGGGAAGACAGATTGGTGCAGATAGGGGGGAAGACAGATTCCCACGGTTGGAGGGGGGGCAGAGTGGTGCAGATACAGGAATAAAGAGTGGAACAGATAAGGGGAAGACAAAGTGGTGTGACTAGGGGGAAGGTGGTGGTGCAGATGGAAGGAAACAGAGTGACATGAATGCAGTAAGACAGGGCAGAGCGGATGGGGAAAGACAGATTGGTGTGAATGAGGGAATAAAGAACTAGCACAGTTAGGAGACCACACAGCTGTAGGGATTGCGGAAGTTAAAGCAGCATGGAGGCACAGATAGTGTACACGCATAAACTAATTAGGCCCATATTCAATTAGCCATGATAAGTCTGTTTCTGCGGAACAGTATTGCGAGTGACGTCATTTTGCCATGCGAAAAGTATCCTCTGTATTCAATTCCAAAGGGTTTTTGCCGGTGCGAAAACTCAATGCATTGGAATCGTCGAAAAAGATTCGCCTGTGAATAGCAGTCAGAAAAAAATGCTGGATTGGGGTTTTGGGGTGCAAACTTCTGAAAAAACCCCAGTGCCCTCTGGACAGTCCTCCAAAGGTAAACTGTGTCAAAAAAAAGTTTAAAAAATACTTTAGAACACCCCAAAAAAGTACTTTCATTTTGAAGTGAAAAAGTCCACAGTTGGGGAAAAACTTAAAAACTAGCAAAATCGACTCCAGGGGGTCCCCAAGTATGAGGCAGGTGTTTTTAAGTTTGCAGGCGCTTGCAGCAGGTGGATTGTTTACGATTTTTAAATCTTCACTTTAGCAACTTAAAAATATGCTAGCACCCATTTTCAGGTACCCCAAATTTGCTGGGACTACTTATTTTCACCAAACTAAACTGCTAAATCCTATTCTTCACCACTTAAACAAAGATGCTAAATAGCAGCTATTGTGAACATTTAAGTACCCAAAATACTTTCAGCAGGGCTATTTGGGAGCATGTACAGTGATCCCCAGTGTCAGTGCATCTTTTGGGGGGTCTCAGGCTGTTTTCCCCAAAGCTGACAGGACTTTTCGCATGTTACAGTTTTGTCGGCTCCCGTTTTTGCCAAATTCTAATTGAATACGGTGAAAAGCGGGCACACGCGCGATACTTTTCCAAAGTGCTGCATGCAAAAGAATGGGACTTTTCGCCGGGAATAGAATATGGCCCAGAGTATGATAGTTTTAGCAATTAGGGAGCTGAATGCGTATTCTGAATGAGATGGATGTATGGAGTAAGAATTATGTTCTAGCCCAGTGGGATTGTTGTGGTGACCAAATGAGAAGATTGTGGGCACTCAGTGGGATGTGTGTGCCATATAACTGCACCACTCTGTCTCTTCCCCATCCACTCCACTCTTATCCCATCTGTGCAGCTCTATCTTCTGTTCAGACCTCAGTTGCATAGACTGCATGTGTCTATTCCAATGAGCACACAATTCAGTGAATTAGCAGCTCCACAATTTTGTGAGTGACAGCAATCTCATTCTGTGAGACTGCTGAACCTGCAGTTAACCACAGGGTGTGTTGGCATACCATATCTGTGTTGCGCAAGGAACACATCCATTAAGGTGTCAGACTTAATGATCAAAATTTCATTGCTTTTTTAATTTGCATGGCAAAAATTCAGCAGGTTTTATGAAATTTCAGATCATGTCTAAGAAGCCTTAATGGGACATGTGAAGTCCTAAGGTTTTTTGTCTTAGGAATATATATATATATATATATATATATATATATAATGCACTAATCCATGGCACTCACCATTCCTAGTTTTGGGGTGCAACATGGTATGTGACCACATTGTTTAAATAGAAATCACAGGGGCTCTGCACTCACCATAATAACTAACAATAATAATAATAATAAACATTATAAACAGTGGGGTTTTGGTTCATGAATTGATCAATGCATTTAAGCTTGCAGCCCCCACTTTACTGCAAGTCCCTACTCTATTGCTCAGAATTATAACATGGACATAGCCATCACATTAGTGTTAAACTCAGGGTATACTATCAAGGTTTAAAGCTCACAGCAACTTTGCTTTTAAATGTGAGACAGTTACCAAGCACACCTGTTGCAAAGCACCACGAAAATATGCTAATGACTACAATCACAAAGCTAGTATAGAGACCCCCAAAGCCAGCATAGGAATGCCCACTACCACTATCGCACATCTGTAATACCTTGCAATCCTGCGTATACATCAGAAACATCGAGTAACATTGGTCCCTCACACATATTTACAACAGGTCTAACCTCATCGCATGCAGTGAGTACACAAGCTGCGTATGCCATCACAGTGGCTAATTTATGCACGCCCTAGAAACAGCGTTCAAAGGGATAGACACGCCTGCATTTCTCCAACCACTCCCCCGTCACCACCCCCAATCGCTGACATGATGGCACTCACTCTGCGATGGTTCTTTCTGCGTGAGTGATCGCAGAGCGATTACAAAGCAAACTCACGCACGCGCACTGCAGTGCACACACATGCGCAGTATGCACCAGCGAATGATCCGCATATGCGGTTGCATCTGCGATTCATGATGAATCAGGCCCAATGTATCTTCATCACTCTGGACATTACTAAAACCTTTATCCATTTTCTAGCCAAAATCTGGTCTCAAAACAAAGCAAAATGTAATTTCTGGGAAAATGTCACTGGAATTGTACGTGTCAATATCTGATTAGTGGCAGCATTTGTACAAAGGCAGCATTTGCATTTCTGCTATACAGTATATTATTATCCCCCCAAAATATTTCAAAACCTTTGTTCCTTTAAAAGGGCTCTATTTAATAAACTTAAAAACAGCGTTTCTCCATCATTTTAGCTGGAGAAAGCTATAATTGTCTCCTCTCTTTATTTAGAACATTGAAAAGTGCAGAGAAATAAAAGATTTCTGAGCCTTTTCATTTCTCCACTTATGATCCTGCAGCAGAGCAGAGCCAGTAGCCGCCCCCTGTGATCAGCTTTGTGGTCTAAATAGATCGCAAGCTGATTACTGCAAAAAAAAAAATAGTTAAAAAAACACTTACCTGATTCCAGGGACTGGTGATTGGTACCCTGGTGATGTCTTCTGGGGCTTCGGTCAGCTGGTCTCCCGACTCCTGCACTGTGACCATGGTCAGCTGCTGCATTGGACCAGCTGACCGGAGCCCCAGATGACATCACCGGAGCACCGATTACCAGAGGTAAGTGAAAGCTAAGAGGGGATTGTCTCAGGGGGCCATGGGGGGATCTCAGGGGGGGGAAGGGGGCGGGGGGGTTCTTGCAGTAGCCAGAATCGGTGCGTGCGCAGACATATTCTCCCTGTATTTTTTCTGAAAAATAAAGGGAGAAGTGTTCGGACGGGATTCACAGGGACCGAACTTTATCACAAGCTCTGTCCCTGCAAGAGATTTTTTATAAATTCCTGTGATATTTCCTAAATTTGCAATGTAAATTTAGTCGGAAAACACTACAACCACATTTTAAATGCGGATTGTAGTAAATAGGGCCCCAAAGAAAATATGTATTAAAAAGCCCTACAGTCCAATGGCTTCTGCAGTTAATAATTGTCATAGACCACTTGTGTGTGTCACGTAGTGAGCGGGAGTGTTCCCTGAATCTCCCCCTGGTGCTTCTGATTCCAGACATTCCCCAGAAGTATTCTAGCATGTCACAATTTGGGTGGAGGCACTAATGAGGTAGGAGGTATGCACACGGCTGGGGTATTAAATTTTTTACATTTATTAAACTCAAATCCTATTTGCCACTGCTGTGCCACCATGGTTTTTTATGCTGCCATGTGCTTGTGCCACTGGGCCTGATTCAGACCCACTCGCTAAGATGCATACTCTCGCTGCTGCCAATGGTATGCATTGTGTATGCATTGTGCGCATGCATCGCAGTGCACATGTGCATACCTTAGCGAAAGTTCACAATGCATTCGCTCGCTGCGCATAGACAGCCCAGCAGAGTGAGAGACAGAAGAAGCTGTTTGTAGGTGGTAACAGGGGCTGTCCATTAAAACCGGGGGAGGAGGTGTAAACACAGGCATGCCTGAGCATCTCAACGGCGTTTTAGAGGTGTGCATAATTATAAGACAGCATCATAGTACACGTCACCTGGCTTGTTTTTACAGTGAAGTGTTCGCAGTGCTTGCGGCAGGGTATGGTCAACCTCAAGCGCTGCGATAGCATCTGATGTACCGATGGTTGCATACACTTCCTGGACATGACGTGCACAAGTGGGCGTCTTAAAACAGGCTGGTGGGTGTCTGCATACACTATGTGATCGCTCTCTAAGACATATTGGGCATGCTAATACATTGTTGTGTGGTAGCAATGGCTATGCAATTTGCATACACATCGTGTGAGCGATTGCATATAGGGAGTGGCTCTGAGCAGTGGTGTAACTAGGGTATTTGGAGCCCAGGGCAAATTTGAAAAGGGAGCCCCCCACCCCCCCATGTCTGCACGCCGTGGGCGTGGTCACTTAAAAATGGGGCGTGTCAACATGACACACCCCTTTATTTTCAAACTGAACATTCCTATCCATATGCACCTTAACCCCAGTAGTACCCCTTATACAGTACCCCCAGTATGCAGTTGTGGTCCCTCTTATGCAGGCCCATAGTAGTGCCCCTTATACAGTATCCCCAGTAGTGGTCCCTCTTATACAGCCCCCAATTAGTTCCCCTTACTCAGTACCCCCAGTAGTGGCCCCCCCAAATGCAGTGCCCCACGTAGTGTTCCCCCTTATGCAGTGCCCCCAGTAGCTGTCCCCACAATGCAGTGCGCCCAGTAGCGGTATCCCCTTATGCAGTGCCCTTTATATGGTGCCCCCAGTAGTAGTCCCCCCCCTATGCAGTGCCCTTTTATATAGTGCCCCCAGCAGAAGTCCCCCCATGCAGTTTTCCCAGTAGTGGTCCCCTTATGCAGGCACCCTGTAGTGATCCCCCCTATCTAGTGCCCCCTGTAGTGGTCCCCCGCAGTGCCCCTAGCAGTAAGCCCCTTATATAGTGCCCCCAGCAGTAGTGTCCCCCCCTCCCATGCAGTGCCCCCAGTAGTGGTCCCCCTGATGCAGGCTCCCAGTAGTGACCCCCCCTATCCAGTTGTCCCTGTAGTGGCCCTTCCTATTATTGCCCCCAGTAGTGGTCCCCCGAGTGCAGTGCCTCTAGTAATATGCCCCTTTTAGAATGCCCCCAGTGGTAGTCCCCCCCCAAGTAGTAGTCCCCAGTAGAGTAGCCCCCCCCAGTAGAGGTCCTCCCAATGGCACCCCCAGTAGTAGCCACACCTCCCCCAGTAGAGGTCCCCCCAGTAGTTGCCAACCCCTCCCCCGTTGTGCAGATAGGTTTAAAAATAAATAAATATATATAAAAATATACTTTCCTGATTCCACGCTGCTCCTGCTCCTGTCCGCGATGCCGCTCCCGCCCGCCAGTCCGCCCGGGCTGGCGCGCTCAGCATTGTGGGACTGACGTCATGACGTCAGTCCCATTACCCACTGCAGGAGCTGGACGGAAGTCCGGCTCTTGCAGTGGGTGCTGCAGCAGTCAATGAGAGTCTATCTGACTCTCATTGGCTGCTGTTTAACACACGCATCGCCGCCAGCGCTGGCGGCGATGCGTGTGTTATGCACAGCCTCAGCCCGCCTCCTAGCGCTATTGGGCAAGCGCTCAGGGGGAGGGAACGGGCTCAGGCGTGCAGCACAGGACCGGCGCTGGAAGCCTAGCGCCGGTCCTGTGCAAATGTGTAGCGCTGACCGCACTCATTGCGGTCGGTGCTACACTGGCTATCTAGGGCGGGCGGGCCGCTACCGTGGCCGGCGGCACCCCCTGCGCTGCCGGTCCAACGGCGCCCAGGGCACGAACCCCGCTCGCCCTGCCCTAGTTACGCCACTGGCTCTGAGTCAGGCCCAGTGTTCTGTCACTAGTTTTAGCCATTTAGTTTGTTGCAGGCATTGGCTACTAATGTTGAAAATTATTTGAATGGTAATAATAGAAATACTAATGTAAGAACAAAAATGCATGATTATTCCTGTTTTTAGGAAATCCAGATCCAAACAAAAACATTTCAAGGTATTTAAAAAAAAACAAAGACAAAAATTGTTTCTATGCACACATCTCTAATTGTAACTTATCCTATATTCAAAATTACATTTACAATGTCTGCAAATACTTCTGCCAGGTATTATTTTTGAATTAAAATAATCTTACCTGTATGTTGTCCAGAGCTATTATCACCATAATCATCTGAAAAGTTAAAGATTTACAGTATTTTAAATGACAGCAGCTTATTCTTATTATAATTATTATCAGTAATTAAAGTATAGAACAGAGGGCCTGATTCAGAAACGGACGCTCTGAAAGAGCGCTCGCTCTGAATCAGGGCGGTTTCCTTTTTTTTGGAGCGGCCTCCTGGCCGCTTGCATAGCTGTGGGTGACCACCCACAGCTATAGCGAGCGGCCAGGTTGATGGTCGCGATGGTCAAGACCAATTGCGGCCATCGGGCTTGCGGACATGAGACCCTACCACAAGGGTCTCATGTCCGCAAGCCCCAGAGTGCTTCTGGCTCTAATAGAGTCGGAAGCTCTCCCACTGACATACTGGTGAAGTCAGTGGGGCCGCCCACAAACAGCAGGCGTTCGCTTGGGAACGCCTCCATTTGTGAAGTCACCCCCCGGCCACTCCTACCAAACGGGGCGAGCTGTCAATCACCATCGACAGCTCGCCCCCTTTGGTGCGGGACTCGGAGTGACGGAGCACCCGTCACTAGACGGGTCTCGCGCATGCGCACGACGGAGCCGGCTCCGTCGTGTGCATGCCCAATGGGCAAACATCGACCCGGTTGCGAGTGGTCAGTGCTAGCGTATGAGCAGTACGGGTCCAATCACTGACAGCCAGCTGCTGTTTGGGGGCGGGGAGGAGGCGGCGACGACCAATGTTTCCCAAAACAGAGGAGTGTCACTGCCACTGGGGGGAGGGAAGAGGCCAGGATCTCCGTCGGCTAGGATCAGTTATGTGGTGGTGGACATGGTTGTGCTTCTCTTTGTCCACACATTTTATGATTGGAAGCCACTATCACTGGTTTTGCCAATCACATTGACCATAAATAATTTGGTCCTGGACCACCAACCCAATGGCATCCCTGCACGTGCCCTGCATCACCCCAGGGTGTTTGGAAACCACTAAATATATCAGATACCAATTTGGCCCAACCAACATAAACATCAATTTAGAATTCATATTTACCTCTAAATTGCACATTTATTACTGGTCCATCAAGCGCTGTATCTCCTGACCGGCTAGTCTGAGAGAACAAGGAGAGAGCATGTATGAAAATAATACCTTGTCGATCATTAACAATGTGAAATAGGACAATGACAATAATTGTGCAGTTTCTGCACTACCGCACTACCCTTAAAATGTCACTGATGGATATCCCTATGGTAAACATACCAAGAAGTTGATGGAAATAAGCACTGTACTAATGATGCTGCAAAGAAGAGTGACATTTTGCATAAAAATTAAAGTCATTAGGATGAAACTTTCAGATAGCAGACAATAGACCTAGCGTCATAAACTATACCTGTAGTTTCTCCCACTTACTTTTATCCCAGGGACAGTCCCAGACAGGGGTGTTTTAAGAGAGGAGGTGCCCATGTGCAGCCTCCATTTGGCCCCCCTCCTCTCTGTCTGGGAACCGCATTCTTTATGCCAGAAACTACTGCGCATGCGTGGGTCTCCGGGAAAATCTTTTCCCAGGAGCATCTTTTCTGCGCATGCGCAGGTCACTGGGAAAATGGCCATCGCCATGATCCCAGTGAGTGTTTGTTGCTCCGCAGCTTCGGTCCGGCGCTGCGGAGCAGCACTTTGGAGTCTGCGGAGAGGTAAGTATAATTTTAACTATGGGTGCAGGGTGTGCGGTGTGGGCTCCCCATGACCCAGGAGCCCGTGTCACCTTGCACCCATTATAAAGATGCCTAAGGTCCCAGATATTAAGGATTTGTCCCTGGGATTTTTTGTACTTGCAAATGTCCCCTTATTCAGAAATGTCCAACTGCACAGTGTAAAGCCCTATTACTCTTTTTAGTTTTTTATATTTTCAAGACTTTCTACATTACTATATATACTAAATTTGAGTATTTCAAATGACAAAAAAAATCAATGATCTCACAAACAGTAAACTATTTGATCAGTCTATGAGACATATTTATCAGCCTTTTTTGGGTGATCCCTTGAAAATGGTAAGTATACCCTAGATCATGGGTTACCAACCACGGTTCTCAGGGCACACTAACAGTCCAGGTTTTAAGGATAGCCATACTTGAGCTCAGCTGTCCTAATTTGTACCTCAGTAATTATTCTTTAACCATCTGTGCTCAAGCATGGATATAATTAAAACCCAGACTGTTAGGGTGTCTTGAGGAGCGAGGTTGGGAAACACTGCCCTAGTTGTAAGAAGGAGGCAGTGGAGGATCTAGGGGAGTGGGAGCAAATGGACCAATCACCCCCCCTAGCAAAGTCCATCCTTGATCATCTCTTCCTGCAATCCTGCACTACGTAGGTTAAGATGCCACTGTACACATACCTCCTGGAGTTGAACTCATAGAGATGGAACAGCCTGTTTGCATGATTTATTAGGCTGTGCTGTGAACGGAGCTCTGAGGTGGTGGGGGAGGGCTGCCGTGTCCAGAAAGTTATTCCTGTGTGCAGCCAGCTCCTAGCCTAGAACTGGACTAAGGGCACATAACTTAATCACAAGCCAGACTGAGATGAGGGCGGGGGCTGTGGAACGTTCATCTCATGGAGCCGCTGAGGCTGAACTTCAGTTTGCAGAGATCTCTAACAACTGTCAGCAGCAGCAAGCGTGATCTTGTCCCCTCTCTTTCCCTGGCCACACTACACCCTCTCTAATCTGCACACTCATATGTACTGCCTAGCCTGCCTCACCCAGGTAAGTGGCTGCAGATTTGGGCACCCGGCCGGGGCTGGCACATGGCTGTTGGCACCTTCCTGTGCCTATTTTGAGCAGGTTCTAGTGTTGTTTGTCCTAGGCATTGTGAAGGGATGTAGTCAGCATGCCTCCACAGGGCATGCGGACTGACTATATCCCGGCACCGGAATCCAAAATAGCAGTCAGGATCCCGGCTCCAGAATACCAATCGCTGGCATACCGAAGGTAAGTATCGGGGGGGTTGGGAGGAGGAGGTTAGGTTCACGCAATAAGGGGGAAGGTTAGGGTTAGGCACCAAAGAGGGATGTTTAGGGTTAGGGTAGGGAGATGGTGAGGGTTTGCATACTGACCAACAAGTGTCGGTATGTTAACCCTGTCTGGATCCCGGGTCGGGATTCTGACCGCTGGGATCCCGACTGTCAGCATTAACATTGTGCGCAACATCTCCACTTCTAAAAACTCTCACTTTAGTAAATATACCCCTTACTCTGTGTAGGAATAATATGTTATTCCAAAAAAATTCTTTACATTAGAAAACCTCAGCTTTTTGGAACTTGGTAAATTTGGCATTATCACAGTCTCCATATACAGCTATTGAACTTGTGCTGAAGTTGTTAAGAGGGGGTCCACAGCAATTCCTCAATATCTGCTGCACTACCCCCTTCTTAAATTGCTCAATACTGTAAATTGCAGCACATTCGGAAGATTTTCCACAATTTTTAGTTTGATAAATAGACCGTTAGCGGTAAACTAAGAATCGTGTCTGTCCGGGTATTAAACATGCTTGACATCGCATAGACACGAGTCAGTATGTTCAAAGAAACTCACACATTTATTCACAATTTTACTAAGAATCATATATGACTGAAACATGTTTTCCACTTAAGATTGTAAAAAAAACAAAGTTTTCTTTTGAAAAAAAAATTAAGTGGGGTTCCCCCTCCCAATCATGAGCAGCACCAGGCTCTTTGAGCCAGTCCTTGTTCAGGAAATATGAGGAGAGACATTTGTGGGGGTCCCCTGTATTTAATGACCTAGCACCAGGCTCTTGGATCCAGCCCTGGATCTAAAATTATGGGGTAATATTCATAGGGGTCTCCCGTATTTATAGAACCAATACCGGGCATCATTAGCAGGGGGTAATACCACAGCCAAGGTGCACACTTGACAGGGTCACCCAGTCAAATCATTCACCCCCCAACTAGTCAGCCCAGGGATTCCTTGGGAGGTGGAAACCCCCAAATAAAGGAGTCCCCCTCTCCAGTGTACCCCAGACTGGGGCTATACTGCACATCCCTGGTAGGTGTAAACAATATATTTAAAGTAGTATTGTCTTTAACATTATAACTACAGGTCCAAACAAGTCTCCCCTACATGTCAGTACTTGGAGAACCACAAGTACCAGCAAGCAAAGCATTAAGAACCCGCTGGTGCCTAAGGTCTCCCTGTAAAAGAAATATTAAAATAAAGAGTGCAGACACCAAATGTTTTATTCTTTTATTAAACATGCACTCACTCATTCACTCACTCATTCACTCACATGCACTGGCATTAACCCTCACTCACACTACAAACTTACCTTGTCCCTTGTTCTGGTTGGTCCTCTTGTCCAGTAGGCATCCCAGGTGAAGATTTGCACCCCTCCACAGGAATCTCCCGCCTTGGCTGCCTAGCCACTTGGCCGGTGGGAACCCATTGAGTGTGTCCCCTGGCTGTGGCATTCCCCCCCCCCCCCACTATTGGAGCCCGGTGCTGGTTCTAAAAATACAGGGGACAACTACACACATTTTACGCCATATTTCTAGAACCAGGGCCGGAACCAAGAGCCCGATGCTGCTTCACTAAATATAGGGTACCCCAACACAGTTTTCCCTCCTTGTTTTATGAACTAAGGCCAGCTCAAAAAGCCCGGGGCTCATTATGCTTTTGGAGGGGACCCCACGTAATTTTTTTTCTATTTTAACCATTTAATGGCTTCATTACACAAAGAAGCATGCACAGATCACACTGATCTGTGCATGGTTCTGCTAAACATGCAGCTCAGGAGGTGATCTATTTCAAACTTCTGCTTTGACCAAAGTTTGTCTAATTTTCACCCATGTAAGCAATCATGATTCTTGGTAAATCCCTGTATTCTATTCCTGTCTATGGAAAGTACTTGCGAGTTTGGCTAATAGTGTACTTCTATTTGTGTGTTCATCTGTGTTATGCAGAGAGAATCATGATTTTACACCTATGTTTGCCTTTAGTAAATCTCTATGTTTGAAAATCAGGAGAAACTCAAATGGGAATGCAATCTCAGCCAGACATGATTCTTAGTAAATTTACCTTCTAGGGGTTTATTTACTAATTGTCAGTTGCAAAATCCGACACCTTTGTTCACGTTCATGCCCAGTATTTAAAAGGGCAGTGCTATTAATAGCAAGACACAGCAAAGCACTGCGCTTTTAATTATCGAGCATATACACCAACAAAAGTGACAGGTTTTACAACCTGTCACTTAGTAAATAAACTTCCTTGTGTCTTGTTTGTGCTGCTGGAGTGACACTGAGGAACTTATTTTTAAAATTACTAATTGAGCATCATATTCCCACATCTAAGCCTTCTATATGAACTTCTGCTACAGTATCAGTTTATAGAGTGTGCACAATACTGAGTTACTAGAGTTGCGAGATATAATAAATCCTCTCACTTACCACATTACATCCTTTACTTTTGCTACAGAGAAGCACATTACAGAATATATACACTTCAGTGGATCCTTGAAATTTGAATGAACTAATTTTAATCTTGTCTTCTAGAGTCTCTCCGTTTGACAACACTGTGACTTGAACATCACCAGGAACTGATTTGCTGTTAATAGAAATCAAATGGCATGCGTTATGATTTGATTCTCACTTGATACATATAAATTAGTATTAGAGGAACAGGTTACGTTATTATTGTGTTCTTATTATAGGCTGAGCACAGGACTTGTACTTTCTATTTGTCTATACAATATCATATTTTTCATGTGCACATAAATGGAATTTTCAATTTGATTAATTACTCAACATTCAAAGGGTGTACAGTATGGCATCATCTCCACTGACTGATAACTGTGAGCCCATTTAACAATATCAAGACCAAAATATTAGCATTTACTCACCCTCCTGTTATAAGCTGCACTTTATTGACGTCATTCTTGTCACTGGAGGGAGTGGCAAAGCATGTGTCTGTCTTTAAAGCAAATGTATCACCATCTGCATCTGGAGAAAACACCCCGATATAGAAATCTGTTCCAATGATCACCTCCGCATCCTGTTCTAATGGTTTGATGCATTCCTGATCACTATATGCAGCCATGGTGATAGTAAAAGTGCCATTTCCATCAGATGGTTGTATAGGGACTGTACTGTAAAAATGAAAACACCCAAATCAAAAACTATTTTTAATGATCCTATCACTATATTTTAAACAATCCATTATATAGGTGTCAATAGAAATAAATAAAACTGAAATTAAGCCACAAACAGAAAGCTAGTGTACCCTACTAACCTACCTCAAACTATTTTTCTTTTGGCAACCAATTTGCTTTAGTCTGTTGTCTAAAATTGTGTGGATGAACTCCCTAATTGTTTATTTTGAAACAAAATATACCCCATTAGGGCTGGTGTGCGAAGGAGGGGCGGTCACATTATAGCTCAGTGCACAATCTAGGAATAACACCTTAAAGTATTTAAAGAAAATGTCATAAACACAGAGCACATTGAGTGGTGGAATGAGCATGCTCAGTAAAAGGCAAAAACTATAAATCTTTGCATGCATAACTGTGGATGCTCTTTACAGCTGAACCTGCACAATCAGACTGGTGTTGGAAGCATTGGCATTCGTCATTATTAGAAGATACCAAGCTGCTGCCAGCAATAACTTTATATATGCAAGATTTTAAAAGACAGTTTCCAAATGCTTGATTTTGGGACATCGGCCTCACTTTATCCCAAGAGAATGGCAAACTTGCAGTACTTTTTACACTCAATCTTGGGACGTTGTCAAAACAAGGAGATGGCACTTTACTGGTCTGAGAATAGTAACTGTGTTTGCCCCTGTTGTAGTTCAGCATTTGGAGTTGGATGCAAATCCAGCTTTCCAGGATAAATTCCACTTACATAGCATGTGCAGTAACATAACATGAAATGTAGAGTTTCTCGAAAGCCAGCTCCCTCTGATATTGTGTGATGACATATGCTAATGTGGGTTAAAGTGTTTTAAATATACTATATGTTGATGCTGGCTGCCAAATGTTAGTGTGGGAGGAAAGCACACAGCCTGTGAGTAGTGGCTTATCCTTGGCCAAAATAATTTTTTGGAAAAAAATAAATACTTTGATAAATAACTATTTATAAAAAAAAATGAAGTAGTAAAAAATGCTTTAGACTAAGAGTATGTATAATCACCATACTGAGATGGCCATAATACAACAACGATGTTGAATAGTCTTCTCCATGCAACATACCAATGATTTTTTACAGTATAGGGCAAAAGGAAACTCACACATTTACATTGACAATCAATAGGGTTTTTTTTGCCCTTTGATAAACGTAATTACAAATATGTATCTGATTATTTCTACTGGTTATATTATCTAATATATTACATTTACTAAAACGCTGACAAAGTTACATTTCCCAAATCCAAAGCAAATTTTGCTAAATTATGTTCTCATCCTATAGTATACTGGCTTTTCAACTGCTCCCTTTAAAAATGACAGTTAGGAGCTAATTGGTTATTACTGTACTTTATCTCTGACCACTTTATCTCTTTCCAAAGCTTAGTACCATCTCCCGTCAAACACTTACTATGTCCTTTGTTAAACAATGATTTAGATTGTAATAGTAATGCATTACAGAATAATATACCTATAAGACCACACTTTGTGGACTAACAACATATACAACCCTAGGTATCTCACCTCATTATAGGTTTTATTGAGAAATTTAGACTGGTCTGCATGTTCAGGTCGTACATACAGGTCATGTTGTAGCTGATTGGATTCTTGGTAATGAGAGGTCCACCAAATGGATCAATGTATACAGTGTTGATAAAATAGATCTTTGATGCATCCTCCTGCATAGATAAAATGAAGAAATGTAAAAATGAAAGTTATAATGCTAAAAAGAAAAATATGTTTTGATTGTCATACTGTCTATGGCTCATTTGTATTAATTGAGATGAAAGTCATAAACTATAAAAATAATAGGAATTAGGGTATTTACAATCACATTAAAACTAACTTTTATTTTCAGAACATTAAAGAAATGAAAGGATGGATAGACACAAACCCAGCCTCTGATGGGAACACATTGTTCTAGTTTTTCAAAGCACCTTAGATTGTATTTATTTTGGTTGAGAAGTAGATATAATATAACTTATTATATAATATATACTATATGTCAATGCATATTTTTTTTAGTAGAGATAAAAACAAAACAAACTTGATTATGTATTGCTTTTGTAATAGAGGATAACCTGGATGATCAACCTGGTTTTCACATCCAAATAAGCTGGAAACATATATAAAGGCCTATGTGTCAGTTTGGTCATAGTGTTGATAACAGGACACAATGGACCCCATTTATAGCTGTGTAGATCCAGTTTTATACCAAAATCCTACTTTACTGCACATAATAAACAAAGTGGAAGTTTTGGTTTCACTTGTGGTTGGTCAAATCCTGATGATCTTTGCAGTGAACAAGTGACCACATTTTAATGAACTATTCTGAGTTGCTTGTATCTAAAGATCCATGTAACTAAAAATAACTAGGAGCATATCCTGGTCCACATTGTATGTGAACATTTAGGGAATGCTTCTGAGCTGGGAGCAAAGCTAAAAGGAGCCAGTAACTTTGTACCTTTTACTGTGTACGTGGGGCAGGTTTAAAAGTTGCAGAAAGATACTGTATATCAAAACTGGGAGAGAGATACAATTGTAATAAATAAATAAAAATAACCAACCAATCAGCTCCTAACTATCATTTTATAAACACAGCCTGCAAAATGTAAATTGGAAGCTGATTAGTTAGTACTTTATCTCTCACAATTTTGTCTCTCTCCCAGCTTTGATAAATACCCCCATTAGATTTCAGTAGGGTGTGTTCAAACATACATTTATTTTGCAGGGTTAAGGTAAAGCTGTCCAGTATTTATGAGCTATATGCAAAAGCAGCCAGTATTTATCCTGCAAGCTAATAATAATAATAATCATAATAATAATAATAATAATAATAATGTATTACTATTTGCACACCCTGCATTGCAACATGGTTTGTTCCAGATACAAAGTGGCTACCTTTTTTTTTTTTATTTACTCCCAAGTCACAATCAGCCCTTTAGGCAGCAAATTGATTGTGAGTTTGTGCAGGAAAGTAATAGAGAGGGAAGAAAATAATTTCATATAAACAATAAAATGTTGATAATAACTCTTTGAAGTATTATCCAAATAGCTAGCTCATAGCAAACAGATTGGTTATTTATGGATGAACTACAGACTCTGCACTTCATTTTTGTATAATGGTTGGAGCTTATTGTACTATGCCATCTGCAGAAAGCCAATACTCTGGTATATGCTGTTAATTTCAAAGCTAGAAGTAAAGACTAAAATAGAGGTAGAAGGAAATTGCAGCTACATAGCTCCACAATACATGTAAAAATAAGATTTACAGTAATAACTGAAATAAAAGTATTTTACCTTAACGATATTATTGCACCATCCTACGGCTGCCTTTACTTGAAGACTCCACATGTCAACATTGTTGATAACATCAGCGTATGAGAAGAGGCAGTCATTAGTATCATTAGCCAGATGTAAGGTTTTGTAATTATACCCAAGTTCTTGCAGTCTACATTTACTGACAGAAGTTATCATTGTACCACTGTCACACGTCACTGTAGGATTCAAATCAGAAGGTTCTGCACACAAACAGAAATGCTCTTTTAAGATGGGAAAAATAGTTATAATATCCAGGTACATGTATCTGACAGTCAGCGAGGCATTCTTTTTACTTTCCCTTCATGTCATTAGGCAGAATTCTGCGAATCATGGGTCTAAGAAGGGGTGGGACCAAAATTACATGATTCTGCTGGTCCTTGCAAGATAAAATAGTCACTGTTGGAGTATGTTAGCATTTCCATGGCTATCAGCAAATTCGGCTAAGTCTCCAGAGGGAGACTTACTAACCTGCGGTTTTACTGCCTTTTGATTTGCGGTTTGTAAACTGAACGTTTTACTAAAGGCCAAACGGCACATCGCAGTGCATGATTTTAAATAGCAAAATTTAAAACCACAATTTTAGTTTTAACACCTGGGAGTTATACCAATCATTCCATGTATTAAGCGGCAGTTTAGTTGAAAAAAACAAATTAAAAAAAACATGGATAACACAGGTGAGATAGCTCAGACAGCATGCTCTTTGGGCTACACTATCTTGCCTTTCAGAATGAGAAAAAAAGAAAGAAAAAGGCTTTCTAAAAGCCCAGCACTACTCAGCAAAGGCCAGTTTCTCTAACGGGAGGGGCAGACAAAATAATTACTATTATTGTTCAAAAATAGTGCAAGCATTATTGGCACTACAAGTACTAGCATGAACTGACAACCATGACTGTTCTTGTATGCTGGCACTTGAAGAAGTACAAGTGTCAATGGGCACAAGTGCCTAATATTACAGTGTACTTGTAGTGCCAAAAGTGTAACCTAAGTGGTGGCATGATATTAAATAAAGACTAATGCCCCCTATCCTATTTAAATAAATATTATGGTCTCTGGGCCTGATTCAGAGCTGGACGCTCTGACAAGAGCGCTCGCTCTGAATCAGGGCCCTCCTACCTAATAATGGAGCGGCCTCCTGGCCGCTCGCATAGCTGTGGGTGGCCACCCACAGCTTATGTGAGCAGCCAAAAAGATGGTCGTGATGGTCAAGACCATCACAACCTTCGGGCTTGCGATGAGACCCTGCGGTAGGGTCTCGCTGCCGCAAGCCCAGGAGTGCTTTTGGCTCTATCAGACCCAAAAGCACTCCCACTGACATCACTAGTGATGTCAGTGGGGCCGGCCCCAGACGGTAAGCGTTCCCATGGGAACGCCTCCGTCTGGGCAGCAACGCCCCCGGCACTCCCACCAAAGGGGGCGTGCTGTCACTCACAATCGACAGCACGCCCCCTTTGGTGCGAGACCATGCACACTAGGGCACCATTGATCCGCTTGCGAGCACTCAGCGCTCGCGAGCGGGTCTGAATCAGGCCCTCTGTTCCTATATAATATCAATAACAATGGCCCCATAAATAATAAATCCAGGGTGGGATGCATGACACATCGCATTTGGGATGCGATGCATCCTGCCCAGTGGCGGAACTTGTGAGTGGTGGGCCCAGGTACAAAAATTTGCTTTGGGCTGCCCTTCTTCGCCCTACTCCAAGTTCAAACTGTAGTAGGTGACAGGGAGAGGTTGAGGGTAACAGGGAGAGGCAAGAGGTAGACAAAGAGAGGCAAGAAGGTAACAAGGGGAAGGTGACAGGCAGTGGGTGACATGGAGAGGGTGGTAGGGAGAGGTGGCAGCAGGGTTGGATTAATGGGGGGGTGACAGGGGCGATCATCCCTGGGCCCCCACATGGTAAGGGCCACCACACCCATCGGGGTTAAAGTGGATCGGAGGAGACAGAACCAGTTCCACCTCTTCTGGCCAATCTAACCCCAGCGCTGCAGGGAGGCTCCATTTACCGGCTCCCTCCCCACAGCGCCAGCCGGAGTCGGAGGCTTGAGCTCACGTGAGCTCATGTTTGTTGCCCAGGGGCCCCCACAGACCTTAATCCGGTCCTGGGTGAGAGGGAGTGGGTGACAGGGTGAAGCAGTGGGTGACAGGTAGAGGTGACAGGTAGAGGGAAGAGGCAGTGGGTGACAGGGAGAGGGTGATAGGGAGAGGTGACAGGCAGTGGGTGATGGAGAAGCAGTGGGTGACAGGGAGATGTGACAGGGAGTGGGTGACAGGGAGACGGAAAAGGCAGTGGGTGACAAGGGAGAGAGCGAGAGGTGACAGGGAGAAGCAGTGGGTGGCATAGAGGAGGAGGAGAGGGTGACAGGGATAATTGACAGGCAATGGGTGAAAGGGAGAGGGGATAGGCAGTGGGTGGCAAGGAGAGAGTGATAGCTAGAGGTGACAGGCAGTAGTGACAGGGAAAAGCATTGTGTGAGAGGGAGAGGGTGACAGGGAGAGATGACAGGCAGTGGGTGTCAAGGAGAGGGAGGGGCAGTGGATGACAAGGAGAGGGTATTAGGGATAGGTGACAGGGAGAGGGTGACAGGCAGTGTGTGACAGGGAGAGGGTGATAGGAAGAAGTGACAGACAGTGGGTGTCAGGGAGATGCAGTGGTTGCCCAACACATTATACCACACTATAGTACCCACACATTATGCCACCTGTAGTGTCGACACATAATGCTACACTGTAGTGCACACACTATATGCCACCTTTAGTTTCCATACATTATGCCACCTGTAGTGCCCACACATTATGCCACCTGTAGTGCCCACACATTATGCTACACTGTAGTCCCCACACATTATGCCCCCCATAGTGCCCACGCAGTGTACTCACCAGCAGCATCCTTAAGCAGCCAGCAGAGCAGCAGTCATACCCTCACAATGAGTCACACCCATGAGGCTGCGCTGCTGCTAAACTCCAAGTCAGATGAGCATTTGATGGGCTCCTCCAATCAGAGCTCAGCACATGCTCCTCTGACCCCACTGCAGAGACTACTGGGATTTATTACCCAGTAGTGCACTACAGTGCTGAGCCTGATTGCACTGTGCCCTGTTACTCTCTGTATGTAGCTGCCGGCCGGGTCAGTCACAGCCTTGATGACTGCCCAGCAAGCAGCTGCACTGTAATCGCCATACAATTTTAAATGGCGCATATTATATATTGAGGTGGGCTCCGGTGCAGTGCACCGACTGCACCAACCGGTAGTTCAGCCCCTGATCCTGCCACTCTTCTCATGCGTGCCGGCGTTAATTATGCCAGTATGCATGAACAAAATCACAAAGGACAGCTCTCTCAGTAAGAGCTGTCCTATGCAAATGAGGGACTTCCGGGTCTGGTATTATTCTGCGCATGCTGAGAATGACAAACACCCCTGTGGGCTGCTGGGCTTAGATCCCTCTCACAGCACTCTCTTAATAGAAGCCCTTAGGTGTCTATAGGGTAATGCCATCAAAAGATGGTGTTACCCACCGCATCCAAATGGCTTGGTGCATATGAGAAATGTGGTCAAATGGGGCCTCGCACCGCACACCCTGCACCCATATTATTTTTAACCTACCTGTCCGTGGTCCCGCGGCGGGTCTCAGCATTGCTTGCAACACCGGAAAATGGCTACCGTGGCAATTTTCTCAGAGTTCTGCGCATGCGCAGTAGACTCCGAGCACACTCCAGAGTCTACTAACGCTCCGGTGGCTGGCCAGCCGCATTAGTCGGCTGCCGGCCACCACAGAGAGAGGAGGGGGCCCCACACAGGGAGTGCACATGGGCCCCCTCCTCTGTTAAGATGCCCCTGACCTAACATATTCATCCTGTATTGATCTGGTGTAAACAATATGAGGATAAGGTTATTCTTATCCATCTGGGTGCTCTTTAGGTTATAAATTTCCTCTGTTATGCATTATCTTATTTATAAAAATACGTATTATTGATGCAGATTTGTATTTATTTTATCTGAAGGTTTAGAAGGGTAGCGCTGCACAGGTGTAGGTGGGGGATGGTGGTGACTTGGGAAAAGGTGGGGAGGGAGGATGAGGGTTTCGGGGGGGTGTGAGCAGATGGGGAGATGGGTGGCTGTGAGTTGGGGTGGCTGTGTGTGGTAATCTATACTGAATGAGGCACCAATTGAGTCACCTGTGCTCAAGCATGGTTATCCTTAAAACCTGTACTGTTAGGGGGCCTTGAGGGCCGAGTTTGGGAACCACTGGCGAAAGGTATCACTCTGCTTCCTGCACAGGCTCTTATTGGATAACATCTCCCAGCCAGAGGGCCTGATTCAGAGCCGCTCGTAAGCGGCCGCTCGTTCGCTCCGAGCGATGTTCGCACATCTGCGCATGCGTATGGGTAGTAATGCGCATGCGCCAACCAGTCAGTGCGGTCGGAAATTGTGTGCTCGCAAAATAGTGAATGCCTGCTAATTTGAGTGACAGGATGAGGCGTTTGTGGGTGGTAACAGGGTAAGGTGCTTGAAAACAGGGAGTGGGGATCCGAACGCAGGCGTGCCAAACGGTCAAAACGGGCGTTTTAAGGGTGTGCATAATTAACAAAGCAGCGTCATCAACCACGTCACTTGATTGTCTCTTAGCCTGAACTGCTCGCATGATTGCGGTAGGAAAATGCTACCACAAGAATAGTGAGCAGTTCATACGCCTTTCGATGTACTCGATTAATCTACTAAATAGCGGAGATGACGTATGATGCGAGCGGCCAAGGGGCGTGTTTACAAAATAGCGAGCGCATGTTTCGTTTGCTCGCTCAGACATAGAGGCGTCAAGAGACCGCAAAGAGCGAGCGCTCAATTTAAATAGCCAGCCCCTTTTTCTGAACGAGCATCCGCAAATAGCGTCTGGCTCTGAATCAGGCCCAGAGCTCCTTATTAAATTTTCATGAAAATATTAATTGTCACGCTGCAAATTTAAAGGTAAAAATAACTTATCACATCCGCATTATATGGATTGTGATAAATAGGGCTCTAAGTCTTCAAAATGCAGCAGAAGTTAAACCTTATAGGGTAAGATTAACTAAATTGCTGTTTTATTACAGTTTGCAGATCCAAACAACAGAATTTACTTTACTGTATATCGGAGACTGAAAGCTCAAAACCATAAACTATATATTTACCTCTTCCATTTTCAACAAGTGCTACTCAGCATCAGGTCCAGTCCAGTGACAGTTCCTGAAAAAATTATAATAACCCAGCACTATAGTACCAATGTTGAATAGCACTGTTGAGAGGCACTTCATACTATGACTTGTAATACCACAAATGTACACCACATAATGCTGACCATGATTCTGTATAAAGAATAAATGTCCCAGTCCTACATAAATAAATATTATAGCACAAAATCTTACAGTATATAAATATATGGTATGGTCTCTGATCCTATATAAATAATTATGGCCTCATATCTTATATTTCTAAATAAATATTATTACCCTGATCCTATATACTGTATATATTACGGATATCCTATATAAAGTAATATTATGGACACCTAATGGGGGATTCAATTGTCTTTTTGGGTCCTCTAAGTAGTGAGCGCCCAGTGGAGCAATTTAATTGTTGTTCCGATCGGGCACGAATGCCGCTGGCACCCACATTCTTGCTTGCAGCGTCCTGAGAAGCAAGCAGAAATGTGCAAAAAGTCTGGCTTTTGGGCACCCATACAGCACTTTTTGCATTGCGCTTACTAGTTCAGACAGGTTTACCTGATTTGCGTGGCTAAACACGGTACTTTTGGCTGCAACAAGCAAAATCATTAATGGGCACCCAAAACAATTTAATTGCTCTGTGGGGTGCCCATTAATTATCACCACCCAAAAAACAATTGAATTGCCCTTCTTGTATATTTAAAGACGTGCTATGTCCTGCATTCCTACAAATATATGTAATAATGCCCCCATAAATAATTAATAATTTTTGGCCAAAATTCCTAAAATAAATAATGTACAAATTATTGCGCTATACTTGAGGGTGTTAATGATCAAAAATGCGGTCTGGTTTATAAACAATTTATTATAGAAACAAATACACAGAATAATGATCACTAAATCATATAAATACACATAAATAGATTGTACATAAATAAAAAATAAATGAGAATTAATGAATTCAATTGTAATGAATAAAAAATATAGTAGAAATTGAAAATGAATACAATAAACTCAGCAAACGTAGTTAGCTTCAATAAGTGTTAAAAAGGTATTAAAAAAGCACACTTGCTCTGTTTTATGTCAATTGTTTCACAGAGCTTGTAAATTGTGTCCACTCTGTAAGATTGTATTAACTATGTTGTTATTTGGTAATCACATCAGCACCAGGAGAATTGGAAAAAGGCTTGTTATATTAATGAATTGTTGCAAAGGGGGATAATTAATCTTGCCTCCCCACTAAGTAATTGTAGCGTTTAAATCACTGGCTGTGCACAAGCACAGCGATCATCACAATAGTAGTCAATTAATAGCCACCAGAATAAGCTGCGTTGATTGAACAATGTAGTGAATAATCCGGGGAGCGAATCTCAACCCTCAGTCCAACATTGCCAGATGCAGAATTTTCACTGAAAAGTACAAGTATAGAGTCTAACAAGTCACAGTGATTAGTAAACTTATTGCATCCTAATCGGACATGCCGTTTGTTCCAGCCTGATGGCGTGACGGAGACTAAAGTTCTCTGCAACGGGGATACTTTACTTTGCCTCAGCGAATTCCCTTTAAATAGACATCTAGATGTGTCAGAGTCTGTAGTAAATTTGACCTGACAGTCAGTATGCCGTGAGGGAGCAAGGTCTGGCGTGTCCAATCACGTCACCATAGGTCCCGTCAAAGCCGGGATATGCTGCTGGTGATTACCAGCAATAGTGCCCATCAGTGCTGGGATATGCGGCTCATGATTACCGGCGGTAGTGCAGAGCAGGTAAATAGGTAGAGCCCAGGTCCTAACGCATTTCCCTTCATTCATGAAGGTTCATCAGAGGATCATGAGTATTCTTCCACAGTGAAATTTAAATAGTGTCCTCATTCAGTCAATCAATCAATTGCTGAGAGCGTGCTTTGGTCACAAAAAATAGTTAACCCTTACTTCACATGTTTAAAAAGTTTAAACCGCATATATAGGATTTCTACAATTATCCCTAACTCATATTAGGATACAAGACATTTGTTTTGTTATATAAATAAGACCTCTATAGAATTTCCAAATATATATATATATATATATATATATAAAATCTGAAATAACATAACAAAAAATATATATATGTGTGCCTCCGAGAATATATAGAATAATATAATAATAATTTTTTCCCAATAACTTTAATTATCAAAAATATGAAATATTAGAAAACAGATTGATACATATTTAATCATCCCCGTTTATAAAAACATTTTTTCAAGTATAGCGCAATAATTTGTATATTATTTGGTCCCCTCTTTTTCTTGGAGGTTGCAGATACCTCTATTATTGCTACAATCTGTGGGTGATTTTGATCGAATTATATATGTGATACATTAGAATTTTTTAGCTCCATCAGATTTATAGGTATTTATGTCTAAAATAAATACAATATAACAATGGTTGAATACTGCACTCTGGTTGGAGAGGGGAAGGGGGCGGGGGTTTTGCAGGAGGGAGGGTGTGGGGGATGATGGTGGCTGAGGGTAGAGCAGGGAAGTAGTCTGTGTGCAGCTTCCCTAAGAGGCGTCCGGTCTCTAAATTGGTATCTGAAGGTTTGGAAGGGTAGCGCTGCACAGGTTTAGGTGGGGGATGGTGGTGACTGGGAGAAAGGTGGGGGAGGGGGGATGAGGGTGTACGGGGAGGAAAGGGGGGTGAGCGGATGGGGAGATGGGGGAAGCCCATGAGTTGGGGTGGCTGTCTGTGGTAATCTATACTGGTGTGGGGTGGTGTGTGATGCTGGCGTGAATAATTACTGGACAGTGAATACAGGGTGAGCAGGTGTTTATTGCAATGTGCAAGATGAAACACTAGCCTCAGGCCCTGATTTAGAGCCGGACGTTCTGACAGAGCGCTTGCTCTGAATCAGGGCGTCTTTTTTTTTCAATGGAGCGGCCTCCTGGCCGCTCACATTTCTGTGGGTTGCCGCCCACAGCTAATGCGAGCGGCCAGGATGATGGTCGCGATAGTCAAGACCATCACGATCATCAGCTTGCGACGAGACCCTTGTGGTAGGGTCTTGTGGCCGCAAGCCCCAGAGAGTTTTCGGCTCAAACAGAGCCGAAAGCTCTCCCACTGACATCACTTGTGATGTCAGTGGGGCCGCCCCCAGACGGTAGGCGTTCTCATGGGAATGCCCACCCCCCCGGCCCGCCCACCAAAGGGGGCATGCTGTCACTCAACATCGTCAGCATGCCCCCTTTGGTGTGAGACCCGGAGCGACTGATTGCCCGTCGATATGCGGGTCTCGCGCATGCGCATGACGGAGCCGGCTCCGTCATGTGCATGCGCTCTGGGCCACCATCGACTCGCTTGCGAGCGCTCAGCGCTTGCGACCGGATCTGAATCAGGCCCTCAGTTCTTCCCAGAAAGCCAAAAGTGGTATATAGAAAGGCACCCGACATCAAGACTGCACTGGTACACAGTCACATACCACCAACCACTCTTGTACAGACAACATTGAATGACACAACCAAAAAACATGGATTCCATTACTGCGGCACTTGCATTGGCTGCAAAACAACAGGTAACATAGGGAAGACACTCACCACAGAAGTCATAGCAAACACAACAGGACACATGCACACAATCAAACAAGAACTAACCTGTCATACAAAAGGAGTCATATACATAACCTCATGTCCTTGCCATCAGCAGTACATAGGCAGAACCATTAGGCCCTTTAAAACTAGTATAGCTGAACACATACTTTTGCAGCCATTCAACAAATACCGATGGATTGGAGGGGGGAGATTACATTAAGAAAATAAATAAGGCAGAACTCAAATGGATCTACATGATTAAAACTCTAGCACCAAAGGGTCTCAATATTGACTTCAACATTCTATCCATTATATAACACAAACAAACACCGGTCCCCACACTAATATAACTTACGCCCCTACAATCCCCAATTACCCCCTATCCCCCCTCCCCTCACTATCAACACAAATGTAAAACCACAACCATCCCAACCACACCACCATGCCCCACCCATTGTAACCACAGTCACCCACCCCAAATTACAACACACTCATGTGTGAACAATTGATCCTCAGTACCCATTCCCACACAGGATCATTATTATAGTTACTATATCAGTGTCCGGACAACACTTACATAGAGAACCTACAACAGGTTTTGCAGCCTTTCCCTTTCTACCCTTAACTGCTGATAGCCTCTCATGTCATCTAGGAGCTTGTCCCAACCACACCCACAAATCCACCAGCTACGCTGTAACCTAGAATTCTGATCCACTGCGCTTGCAATACCTGCAAATTTCCAATTTGATCCTCCATCTCTATTTCCCCACTCACCAAGATATTTAGCAATAGAGATCATGATCACACACACACCTACATCATCATGATTACCCCATCCACTCAGCTGATCGGAGTTTATCATCAACACACACACCCCGGTTGCAATAGCAACCTGATTACCTCCATTACCTCAGCCAATCTCAGCACGAGTCATTAGGGTGTCCACCATCCAATGATGGCAAATCAGGAAGGGATTCAGCTGATCAGAGTTTATCATCAACACACACACCCTGGTTACTATAGCAACCCAATTCTGGGCTTCAAGAAGTGACTCAGCTGATAGGAGTTTATCGTCAACACACACCCTGATGACTATAGCAACCTGATTACCTCCATTACCTTAGCCAATCACAGCACGAACCTTTAGGGCGTCACACCTCCACCATCCAATGACGGCAAATCAGGAAGTGATTTAAACAGTACACACCCACACCTGGAAATCTTTGACAAAGGCACACTTTGCTGAAACACGTTAGACCTACCAGATCCAAGCCACACACAGCTACACCAGCTTTCACACATCGATGCTACCCGCCTACTCGGCACACCAATCTCCAGCTGAAACCAGAGCCAACACCGTGAAAGCCAAACCCGCCTGCCCCTGGAGCTGGAAGTTAGGGCTAAGAGGAACGCTGAACATCACGTTTCCAGCCTGTCACCAGCACACAGTGAGGAACACATGGATGCATGGGTTTCTACATCGGCTAAGAGAGCCCTAGGATTGCCCGCCAAGAAGGGTCCTGACCCACCGCCAAGACATCGAAAGTTACCTGCTATGCTAACCACCACCCCGCACACTCCACCGACAAGGTGACGCCACGCACCAGTACGAGTGAGATGAACCACCGATGAAACACCCACACTTGTGATCCTACCTTGAGAAGCAAGGACCGCATGGGCACCACATCACAATGCCCCCGGTCCAACATCAGCACACCCAAGCGACAAGGACACGAGGCTCCAGCTGGACCCCTGCCCCACCCACCACACTTACTGGCAAGTGATGAAGTCTTAGCTGGATGCCGCTCGAGCACTGGAACACCCCGGACTGTGCATCCATGGAGCCAGCCAGGCTACCCCCCCAACTCAACCCCCCCTCACCAACAGGGTATGGACTTTTCCCGAGCTTCATATGGTTCTGAGCCCAGGAGGGACGCGCTGAATCAGGGCCCTCCTACCTTTTTTTGGAGCGTCCTCATGGACGCTCGCATAGCTGTGGGTGACCACAGCTATGGGGATGCGACGGAGACCCTGCGGTAGGGTCTCGCTGCTGCAAGCCCTGGAGTGATTTTGGCTCTATCAGAGCCAAAATCACTCCCACTGACATCACTTCTGATGTCAGTGGGGCCGGATTCAGATGGTAGGCATTCCCATGGGAACGCCTCCGTCTGGCAGGCATGCCCCCGGCACGCCCACCAAAGGGGGCGTGCTGTCAATCAACATCGACAGCACGCCCCCTTTGGTGCAAGACCCGGAGCGATTGAGAGCCCGTCCCTTGCCGGGTCTCACGCATGCGCACGAAGGAGCTCTCTCCGTCGTGCGTATGCGCAGTGGGGGAACATCGACCCGCTTGCGAGCGTACTGCCACTCATGAGCGGGTCTGAATGACCCCCTGTGTCTCTTATTTGTATGCTGCAATAAACACCTGCTCACCCTGTATTCACTGTCCAGTATTTATTAATGCCAGCATCACACACACCCCACACCAGTAAAGATTACCACACACAGCCACCCCACCTCATGGGCTTCCCCATCTCCCCATCCGCTCACCCCCCCCTTTCCTCCCCATACACCCTCATCCCCCCCTCCCCCACCTTTCTTCCAGTCACCACCATCCCCCACCTACACCTGTGCAGCGCTACTCTTCCAAACCTTCAGATACCAATTTAGAGACCGGACACCTCTTAGGGAAGCTGCGCACAGACTACCTCCCTGCTCTCCTCTCAGCCACCATCATCCCCCACACCCTCCCTCCTGCAAAACCCCCGCCCCCTTCCCCTCTTCAACCAGAGCACAGTATTCAACCATTGCTATATATTGTATTTATTTTAGACATGTTTGCCAAAAATGATGAATTATTTATGGGGGCATTATTACATATATTTGTAGGATTGCAGGACATAGCACGTCTTTAAATACACAAAGAGGGCAATTCAATTGTTTTTTGGGTAGTGATAATTAATGGGCACCCCACAGAGCAATTAAATTGTTTTCGGTGCACATTAATTATTTTGCTTGTCGCTCCCAAAAGTACCGTGTTTAGCCACGCAAACTGGCTAAACCTGTCTGAACTAGTAAGCGCAATGCAAAAAGTGCTGTATGGGTGCCCAAAAGCCAGACTTTTTGCACATTTCTGCTTGCCATCTCAGGAGGCTGCAAGCAAGAATGTGGGTGCCACTAGCATTCGTGCCCGATCGGAACAACAATGAAATTGCTCCATTGGGCGCTCACTACTTAGAGGGCCCAAAAAAACTATTGAATCCCCCATTAGGTGTCCATAATATTACTTTATATAGGATCTTAATCCGTAATATATACAGTATATAGGATCAGGGTAATAATATATATTTAGAAATACAAGATATGAGGCCATAATTATTTATATAGGATCAGAGACCTTACCATATATTTATATACTATAAGATTTGGTGCTGTAATATTTATTTATGTAGGACTGTGACATTTATTCTTTATAAAGAATCATGGTCAGCATTTTGTGGTGTACATTTGTGGCATTACAAGTCATAGTATACAGTGCTATTCAACATTGGTACTACAGTATAGTGCTGGGGTATTATAATTTTTTCACTGTCACTGGACTGGACCCGATGCTGAGTAGGGATGAGCGGGTTCGGATTTCTGAAATCCGACCCCCCCCGAACCCCCCCGATCCGAGTCAGGCCCGAGTTTTCCCACCTGACCCGGATTTGAAATCGAGGCAAAACATCATCATCCCGATGTAGGATCTCGCGGGTTTTGGATTCTATGTCTAGGTCCCCGCGTCGGCGCCATTTTTCACTCAGGCTATGGACAGTGAAGAGGGAGGGTGGGAGTTGTGCTGCTGTTGCCCATAGGGGCTGTGTCCACTCCAAAGTCCTTAGGGGCTGCTTGGGATGTGTTCGGCTGCTGTCATAGGGGCTGGCTAGGCTGTGTTGTGCTGCTGTCGTCTATAGGGGCTGTGTCCACTCCAAAGTCCATAGGCGCTGGCTGGGCTGTGTTATGCAGTGTCCCATAAAGACTGTTGTCCTAAATGGGTGCTGTAGTGTTTTCCAGGGTGTGCTCTGTCCATCAGGGGTGCTCCCCCAAGTGCAAAAAAAAAACAATTCTTTTTTTTCTGTTTGTGTGTGCATTATCCGCACGTGCATCAACGAAGTAGCAGCACCAAGTGTGCTCCTGTGTCATAGTTCAAGGGACGGCTGGCTCGTCTGGTGAAAGACGTCTGGTAACCCCAAAGACATCTGGTAACCCCAAAGTGCTCCAAAAAATATTTTTTTTTTCTGTGTTTGTGACTTGTGTGCGCATCAGCTGCACGTGCATCAACAAAGTTGCAATGGCAAGCGTGCACCTGTGTCATAAGTCAAGGGCCGCCTGGCTCGTCTGTTGAAGGGTGGTGTAACCCCCAATGTGTGCTAAAAAAAAAAAAAAAAAAAAGATTTTTTTCTGTGTTTGTGAGTTGTGTGCAGTGTCCCATAAAGGCTGTAGTCCTAAAGAGGTGCTGTAGTGTTGTCCAGGGGGTGCTCTGGCCATCAGGAGTGCTCCCCCCAAGTGCAAAAAACAATTTTTTTTTTCTGTTTGTGTGCGCTGTAGCCGCACGTGCATCAACAAAGTAGCGTCAAGCGTGCTCCTGTGTCATAAGTAAAGGGCCGGCTGGCTCGTCTGTTGAAGGGTGGTGTAACCCCCGAAGTGTGCTCCAAAAAAAAAATATATATATATTTTTCTGTGTTTGTGTGCGCCTTAACCGCTCGTGCATCAATATCACTTAAATGGAGGACAAAAATTTGTCAGATAAAAATAAAATAGGGAAAGGTCAAGAACTACTTCCTCCTAGTGCTGAAGCTGCTGCCACTAGTCATGACATAGACGGCGAAATGCCATCAACGTTGTCTGCCAAGGCCGATGCCCAATGTCATAGTAGACGGCATATAAAATCCCAAATGGTAAAGTTCAGGAGGAAAATGACCTTAAAAAATAAATTTAAATCGTCTGAGGAGAAACGTAAACTTCCCAATATGCCATTTACGACACGGAGTGGCAAGGAACGGCTAAGGTCCTCCCCTATGTCCATGACTAATGGTTCAGCTTCACATCTGGACAGATCAATTGCCAGCTTGCCAGGGACAGATTAATTGCCAACTTGTTTTGTGGGGGCCCAAATGAACTAATCATTTCAGCCACAGTCGTGTGGCAGACCCTGGCGCTTAAATGATTGTTAAAGTGTGCATGTCCTGTTTATATAACATAAGGATGGGTGGGAGGGCCCAAGGACAATTCAGTCTTGCACCTCTTTTTTTTCTTTGCATTATGTACTGTTTGGGGCCTAGTTTTTCAATCTGCCATCCTGTCTGCCACTGCAGTGTCACTCCTAGATGGGCCACGTGTTTGTGCCGCCACTTGTGTCGCTTAGCATAGTCATCCAGCTACCTCGGTGCAACCTTTTGGCCTAAAAACAATATTGTGAAGTGTGAAGTGTTCAGAATAGACTGAAAATGAGTGGAAATTAATGTTATTGAGGTTAATAATAGCATAGGAACAAAAAAAACCACAAACTATGTGATTTTAGCTGTTTTTATGCTTTTTTCCAAAAAATACAGATCCAAAACACAAAACCCAGAAGCCAAAACACCGAAGGGTGGTTTTGGCAAAACCAATCCAGATCCAAAACACGAAGAAAGATCCAGGTCCAAAACCAAAACACAAAACACGAAAAGTGACCGGTGCACACCCCTAATGCTGAGTAGCACTTGTTGAAAATGGAAGAGGTAAACATATAGTTTAGGATTTTGAGCTTTCAGTCTCCAATATACAGTAAAGTAAATTCTGCTGTTTGGAACTGCAAACTGTAAAAAAACAGCACATTAGTAAATCTTACCCTATAAGGTTTAACTTCTGCTGCATTTTGAAGACTTAGAGCCCTATTTATCACAATCCATATAGTGCGGATGTGAAAAGTTATTTTTACCTTTAAATTTGCAGCGTGACAATTAATATTTTCATGGAAATTTAGTAAGGAGCTCTGGCTGGGAGACGTGGTCCGATAAGAGCCTGTGCTAGAAGCAGAGTGATACCTTTCGCCAGTGGTTCCCAAACTTGGCCCTCAAGCACCCTAACAATACAGGTTTTAAGGTAAACCATGCTGGAGCACAGGTGACTCAATTGGTGCCTCATTCATTTTGATATAACCACCTGTGCTCAGTCATTGATATTCTTAAAACCTGGACTGTTAGGGTGCCTTGAGGACCAGGTTTGGGAAACACTGCCATACACTATCACTCTGCTTCCTGGTGTTGGTATCCTGCACATAATGCACATGTGCGGCCTTCATCCTCGGGGTCCAATGGAGAGGATCTTTCTCTGGTAAAATTTGCATTTTTTACATTTTTAACATTTTTAGGCTAGAAAAAAACAGCACAAATGCCCCCAGCAAACTGCAGAGGACCAGAAAATGAGATTCATATCTTGTCTAAGTAATAGAAATGCAGAGATCTCAGTTGCATACATATATTTGCACACATATGGCAAGCCACCAGACGCAACAAGACATCTCCGCTTTGGTGGTTCTAAGCTACAGTACATAATAATAGCATATACAAAGCAGCGATGCCTTGTATTGAGTGGTGGACTGCCATATTTTTGCAAATATATGTAACTGAGATCTCTGCATTGCTAATATCATGTAGGATGTAAATTTTATTTACTGGTCCTTTGCAATGTGAATGGGAAATTGTACTTGTTTTTCTTGTCTATATGAGCCCCACCCTTACATGCACCTATGGACCAATGCATTGATTTAGCAACTGCCATTCTGCCTATCAAAGTAGTAGGCTATCATAGGTTACTATAGGCTAAACCCATCTTCAGATGTCATTAGTGGGCGGGGCCAAGCTTCACATTCTAGAGCTTGGTAAATCCAAAAGGATATTAGCCCTCATAAAAACAGACTGTATATAGGGACTGCTTTGGGGCCAGAAATGGAAGTCGGAAAGTACATATCAGCTTCCACCACCATGAGACTCTTTGCATTAACTCCTAGGCCAGCACAAGAGTACTTCATATATATAAATGTTACCCAGAAAATCCTACGTAGAATAAATATAAACTCTGCCATTACAATGAATTTTATGTAATTTTATACATTACTACAAAAATAAAAACAAGCAATAAATATTGTGCTGTGACATCACTGCAATACTTCTTGTATTATAATCTGAATTCCGTCATGTGTTAAAAAACAGTGTCTCTCTCATGTGCACAATATGTCCTGCACTATAGTGAAAATCTGTATAGGGTTGATTTAGTTCTGTAGTGGCACACTGTGCCCAGTAACATCAGAACACCTAGAAAGAAAACCTCTAATGTTTATGCTTCCCATAAGGAGCATATATGTCGAGCATTGTATGATGTTCGGCAGCACTTTGCAGTTAATTTAAACTATTCTTTAGCACCAAGGCATGATTCTGTATTTCAGTGCAGATACCACATTAGTACATATATAAGCTGACTCCTCTAAGTGTAAGTTATAAAATTTTAATAATGTTAAAAATACAATTTATTTATCAAAAGCAAATCACATATATATTTACCATTAATAGACAGTAATAGTTTGTTTAAATATCCTTCTACCTGACACCTTCATAAATAAAATAATGAGTATCTATTTACTAATCTAATGTTATATATAAAAGCATTGATGAAACCTACCTGTCCCATCATATATGGCTCCATTGCAGAGACAGATTGGTATTGAACCAATTATATCACAGTATTCATCACTTTTACACACTGGACTGCATTGCTTTGTTTCTGTAGAAAACAACCATGTTTAGAAGACAATTAAAACTTTAGGTGTATCATGGGCTTCTGTTATCATATACTGTAGATGTGTGACGTGATAACCATGTAATACACAATAAAGGTATTTATTTCTGCTCAGGATATTAAATACAGAAAAGCATCAACACCATAATTCACAAATAATAAGAATAATTAATTTCAACGTTGGTGTTCCCAGGTAAACTGCACCTATTAAGTAAATAAGTGTCCTCAATTTGTTGATCATCATTTTGTCTGTGTAAATGACAGCAATGAGATATCTACAAAAACAAAATGTATCAGCAAGTACTATTCAGGCTATACGTCTGCTTCTGAGGCCCATAGTGTGCAGATATCCTGCAGGAAACCCCAGATAGGAGAGCGCCATATAGTCGAGTGGTATTGAGATAATCATTGTCAAATAATACAGTTAAGTATTTCACCTGTGCAACAATCCATGGCTGGATCCCAGAACCAGCCAGAAATCATACTGCAGCAGTCACTGGACATCATGGGACATTGACTGCTGTCTTTAGGAACACAGGCCGTTAAATCAGGACAAAGGCATCCATTTTCAAAATCACATGACCCTCCACAACGTGTACATGAATCAGATGAAGTGTCATCTGCAGAATAATAGAAACATACATACATGTGTCATTTTCATTACTCTGGAACTGAATACTATAGTAGAATGAACATAGTAGTGAGACCTTTTAAAGCAGAAGATACAGAATATATACGAGAAGAGAAGAACATTTTACTTCTGCAGAGATGGTAAATGCTACAATGTGTATTATATATTGGTATGGTAGGCAGGTTTGCGTACTCACACATGTAGCAGAATAAAATATACAGTAATCAATGATCTCCATTTGTTACTGACTTTCCCAGGCCATAAGGAAGAAGCATGGAAAAGGATATGCTGTCCAATAATGACATTACATGCGATTATCTATGTATAGGTAATCATATGTGTCATTGTAATCGGAGTTTAGCAGTTTTACTATTTTAGTAAAAGGATAATGTTCTCTGTTGTGTGATTGTCAATATGCAAATTATGTTAATGAACTCATGGTAATGACAGGCATGCAATATCATATAATGAATATAAAATGCTTCTGTTAGAAGAAAGGGGGTTCCCACAATGTTATCTTTAGTGAAGATATTCTGCAATATAATGGGAATCTGAGTGAGAGTACAGAATGTAAAATCATCTGATTCTCCTTATTACGGCCCCTGGTAATAGGCTGCTGGGAGAGACTGTCACACTAATTACATAAATGAGGATCCACAGTGAGGTGTCATTGCTGCTCTATCTTATTTATTATGAAGGGCTTTGTATTTTACAGTATAACACAATTGTGTTTATACAGTATATATGGATGCCATGAGGGTAGGGGAAATATAGACAGTGATGTACAGCTTGTGAGAATGCTCCTATTACAACACATTTGGAAACATCAATTTTTTCAGTACAAAACCTGGGGTTTAGCTGCAAAATATAGAAGTAGCATAATGTGTATATCTGTCCTAAAACCCCATGTCAGAGTATTGTGTTCTTATAGTAATTACTGTAATTAATTCCATGTTTCAGTGGTCTATATAATAATTGTGAATTCCAGTATTAAGCATGTGATATTTTTTAAAAGTTAATTATTATATATTTTTTTAAATAACTTACCGTAGCAGGCTGCCTCTGTAAGAAAGAGAATTTTTTTTTATTAGTAATTCCATAGTTTTTTTTTTAAAGTAAAGTAATGTTTAAATCACTTTCAATTTGTCATTGATAGTATTTGCAACTCACCTAAAACAAATTGCAATATAAAACAAAATATTAGCAAATACTTTTCCCATTTATTTTCTTTAAAAATGTAAATTTTAGTAATGATCTGTATAGCAAAGTTACATTTGTTAGCTTTGGAATCGGTATGAAATACCGCCGGCCTCAGCGGCAGCCCGACGGGAGCAGAGTGCGACGCAGCGGAAGCCCGACAGCGCTGGAAATCCCGATCATGGATAGGTAAGTATCCACTAACCTAACCCCCTAACCCTAACCCTCCTTAGGGGTGCCTAACCTTAACTTCCCCCCCAAGTGCCTAACCCTAATCCCCCCTCTAAGTGCCTAACCCTAACCACCTCCTTCCCCTCTGCCTAAACCTAAGTCCCCCGGGGGGGTGCCTAACCCTAAGTCCCCCCCAGGGGTGCCTAACCCTAACCCTCCCTCCCCCTAGCCTAACCCTAACCCTCCCGGGGGGGTGCCTAACCCTAAGTCCCCCCCGGGAGCCCTAAACCTAACCCTCCCCCCCCACGGCTGTCCGCTCGCGGCGCCCGGCATCACTACGATCGTGATGCCGGGCGCCAGTCTCCCGGCGTAGGGGAAATGCGGTCGTCTACATCTAGACACCCGGCATTTCACCCTTGCCGGGATAAGACAGTCGGGAAGCCGGCTGCCGGTATATAGGCAGACGGCTTTCCGATTGCTTCCCGTTAGCTTGCTGTTATCAGTTTTAGCATTAATAACATAATATTTCTTAATTTCTTTATGTGCTGCAAAAAGAGGGTTAGATGTATTGCTATTTTGTATATTCTTTATGGTATAATATGATACATACTGCTTGAAATGTGATGCATTGAGGGGCTCAAAAAACAAAAACACATTTGTGAGCTGTGATGTGTTTTCAAAATTGCCAAGTGAGTCAGCGTTTTCAGGGTAGAAGATGCACTTTTTCAGACAGGCTGGGTCATCATCATCAATTAGAAACTTGTACCAGGGGTCAAGCAAGATTGGTGGCTTGGTGCATACTGCCAGTCGCAAATACATCTGTATTCCAGGCTTAATTGGTAACATTTGCACCAACACATATATTGCTGTTTGTCCAAGCTTGCTCAGCACCTCCTTCCTTTGAGCCACCTCTTCAATCATAGGAAGTGGCAAAGAGTCATAAGCGCCAGATGCATCTAAATCTTCATTTGGCCGGGAATATAAGTAGTGCTTTGTACTGATGCACAGAAGTACAATGTGCAGTTTCACAATGAAGCACACTTACATCCAACTCAGCATGGCCATCTGATTGTAAATGGATTTGCTAATAAGGTTGTTTTGCTAAATAGGAAACAGTTTAGTGGATGTAAACAGATACATTATCACACATATACAACAGACAACATTGTCCTAGACAGCTATAATTATTTCAGTCCCAGTTCTATAACCTTATTTTTACGGAATAATGTGGCAGTGTCTAACTTCACTGCAATGTCCTAATAATAAGCTGAGAATCATCATTTAATCTGCATATAGTCATAACATATACATTTACAATGTCGACATTCATAATGTTGACATCACAGTGTTGATATTTATAATATCGGCAATGTTAAAATGTCACCATTGAACTTGTCAGCATGCACAGAATGTCGACATGCTCACAATGATGACATTGTGCATGGACTGGCAGTGGAGGGTTAGGATTGGGCTACAAGAGGGGAGCATTACGGTTAGGCTACAGGAGGGGAGGTTAGGGCTAGGCACTAGGGGAGGTTAGAGTAGTGGGTTAGAATTAGTCATGATTACCAAATGACTGCACGTTAAGACTATCTTTTACGGAGCATCAGATTCAAAACTAAACAATTTGGGACTGAAGAGAGGAGGGAAAAGTTTGTTGTAGTTGTTTTTGTCAAATCCTACAGTTCGGTTAAATCATTGAACCACGTGGTACATAAAAGTTTAGACTACAATGTGTGTCCAGATTTACCACATATAGTCATTCAGCGATCAAGACAAAAGGTTCTCATAGTTATGTAAGGGATTTTAATTTTAAATGAGACTTTAGAATGGGCAACCTTATACATTTCAAGGGCTGCAGGACAGCATATTACCCGTAATATTTGCAATAACTTAGAACAACACAGCTAGTAAAATAAACATATTCAAATCTGTAATTAGTAATCTGAATGCAATTTGATAAACACCCTGCACCATGTTTATACTATGATATTTATGTAATCTTAATATACAGCAAAACTTTTTTTGCTTTAATTTCTCAATTTGGCATTTCATGGAGAGCATCAGAAGCACAAATTCATATATAACCTTCTACCATACAAGAAATATTATTCCCAATAACTCTGCTATAATCAAGAAATGTATGTACATAAGATTTAAACTTAGTAGGCTGAAATTACCTTTTTTATGAATTGTGATATATTTTAAATGAATTACTTAACTGGCACATTCGCATAGGATGTGAACGCTGCCAGATGGGCTTTTTCTGACACAGTCGTATCCCATACACCGGGGAACTCCTGCTGCGCCCCTGCCATTTAAAAGATGAAATCTTGTGGAGAAATTCCTCCTGCTGGCCCAGCCCCCCCAGCAGTGATGTAGTGGTCTGTGACCTTCGACCTCACTGACATTTTTGCACTCCAGAATGCCATGAAGTTCCCTCTAAGCACTATTGGCTGATCGCAGCACATCATGTGCAGAGATGTGCAGAGATGGCTGCATCAATAGGGGGATTAATTGATACAAGGGGGTGAGGGGGGTTAATGCCACAAGGTAGTTTATTGCCACTGGGGGGAGGGGGGTTATTATTAATACCTACATTTTTGTTGCAGGGGAGGGATGGAGGGGGAACTTCAATAGAGATACTAAGGTGATTGGGGCAAAATCACTGGGCGATCTGTTACTATTGGTGGGATTGTAGTTAAAGCCACTGGGGGAATCTATCATTACTTAGGAATCTATTGCCAATTGCAATGATCAGGGTTAATGGTACAATGGGGAACCTGGACACTTGGGGGGTCCTAGGCTCACCCTCAGATATTTTTTTTTCTTAAAATATTTAAATATACTTTTAAATAAAAAGTACACTATTTTAGGTATTTAAGTGGTTACTAATACCAGCATGAGATCTATTAAGCACAATGCTCTTTTTCTGGATCTTCTGTAGAGACCCTGTTTAAAATCTAATTATATATAATACAAAAAAAAATCTCAATCTAAGAAGTGAGGGGAATACTTAATAAATAAGGGAGTGGGTAGGGTACGGTTATGTGGATATTGTAAGGCAACAACATTATCAGTCGCTAATAATAAAGGAATCATGTAATAAGGACAGTCCCAATCAGAGCGAGTTTATGTGCTAACAGTGCCCAGGACACAAGGCTGAGGGAGCGTAACAGTCACTACCTATACAGCACTCCACAACACTGTTCTACTTTTTCTGGCTCCCACTGCAAGGAAACCACAGGACACATCCTTATGACGTGTCCGTCAGCCACCTTCTTGCTCCTCTGCATCTCCCCTGGTGCTTGTTGTGTGATTTTATAAGGGGCGGGGGAAGGGGGATAGGGGCTTCCAGACCAGGTCACACTGTTGCCCTGCTACAGCTCTTGTCCCAATGTTGTCTCTCTTTTGTGGATGATTAATCAGTATATTAGGAGGAAAACATCATTTTTACAGTTCATCTTTACATGTTTCTACCTCTCACACACCTAGATGCTCCTCTACTTAGCAAAGGTGCCTACACAGAGTAGGAGTCTATTTTAGTGATCTGTGAAAACCCTCTAGGTGAGCTGATGCAAAACCAAGATGATTTCTAGCACAAAAAAGTGATCTTTGTACAGATGTGTGATCACACCCTGTTCTCAAATCGCACCAAACAGCCCAATTTTCCACAGATTATGCGACTAAGTCCCACCATGTGTTTTGCCATACAGTTTTGTACCAAATGTGCATCTTAGTCACACCATGATTCGACAAAAGTAAAATGCACGAGTACCGCGACCACTGCCATTGGCTTTCCATGCAGCTGCTGTGTGCGACTGGAAATGCTAGTATAACTTGTGAAAAAGGCAAAAGACTGATACGAGTGAACAGCACCATGCATCCCCTGTGCTTAGTCTGTGACCTAATACCAACTCTATTGTGACAAAAATACAAATGTTAAAGTATGAGAATTGCTACCTGCGGTGGAGCATCTAAGTTGCTCAAAAAGGATTGGTGAATGAGGGCACATCTGTAAATGAGTTCCAGTTCTGCATGTTTAAAACTTCCTGGTAATCCAAATCTTGTAAGATGTGAAAAGTGTTAATACTATTTAACACTTCACTATTTAAAAAAATTACTTTTTGTGAATGCTAATTTCAAAACACATAATTAAATACATCATATATATAATCTTCAACTAATCCACAAATAAACAATTACCTGTATATCTCAGCAGAATGCACAAGTTGATAAAAAATAGCAATTTCATTTTTCTAAATTCCTTCTGTGGGCTCTTCATTGTGAGATGCTGGTGTCCTGTTAGCTAAGATACAGACGGTATTAGTTTTTATAGTAGGAATATACTGCATGTTGTAGTGACGTACTAGACAATATGACATAATTATTGGACACTATTTGTTGAAGCATTTGAATAGGTGGGTCCTGCTTAAATTTAAATACCTTCATCTTTACATACTGTCTTTATGCTGACTTGTGACATATTCTGTGTTAAGAAAAAATGTGATTTAGGAATGTGGTTGTTCAGTTAGAGAGGAAATCAAATTTTTGAAGATGAGAAGTTGCCCTGCCTTACCCCTCAGGTTACATGTGACAAGTTGTTCTTGACACTGACAATAATATTTTCATTTCCTACAGCTTTACGTTGAGAAAAACAATAATAAGTAATATGAAAGAATGCAAAGTAGGATTGTTAATATTAGTAGATAAATGATGCTGCTAATACTAGAACATAGGACCTGTTGGTGCCCCTATTAATAACAAATAAAGTATGTAAAAGAGAAAGAAGCAATACATCACATTAGCTGCTAACATAAATGATTCATACCAAGAGAAAATAAATATTTAAAAGTTTAACAACAAATATTAAAACAGCTTAATGTATTAACATGTGAGATGGATAATTAATATATGCTCTTCAGCAACAAACCACACAGTTCCCTATATAAAAAAGATCCCACGAAACTTTGAAACATAATAGCACAGTAATGTGTCCTGGAGCTTAGATTGAATTTAAATATATGAGGCACAATATCTTTGTACAGAGGTCTCGGCGCCCTGTATCGTTAAGCTATCAGCCCTGTTGTGTCAATTACAATTCCAGATGTACCTGTAAATAGCAGGTTTTATACAGTGGTGCTGGGAAGTTTGTGAGCCCTTCAGAATTTTCTATACAGTATTTCTGGTGAAATTTGGTCTAAAACCATCTCAGATTTTCACACAAGTCCTAAAAGTAGACAAGAAGAACCAAATCAAACAAATGAGACAATAAAATTAGACATGCTCTTTTTTTTTTAGAAAACTTATCCAATATCACATATCTGTGAGTGGCAAAAGTAAGTGAACCAATAGGCTTAGCAGATATATTGAAGTGTAAATTTAGAGTCAGGTATTGTCAATCTATGGGATGACAATCAGATGTGAGTCTGATGTTCACAACACATGTTTGTGGAAGTGTATAATGCCATGAACAAAGGAGATTTCTGAGGACCTCAGAAAAAGAGTTGTTGATGCTCATCAGGCTGGAAAAAGGTTACAAAACCATCTTTAAAGAGTTTGGACTCCACCAATCAACAATCAGATAGATTGTGTACAAATGGAGGAAATTCCAGACCATTATTAGCCTCCCCAGGAGTGGTCGACCAACAAAGATCATGCCAAGAGCAAGGCGTCTAATGGTTCGCAAGGTCACAAATTAAGCCCAGATAACCTCTAAGCAACTGAAGGACTTTTTCACATTAGCTAATGTTAAAGTTCATAAGTGTACAATCAGGAAGTGTAATGTTCTGGTTTAGTTGTGGACCCGGGGTGGTGACAGGAGCTGACACAGAAGCGGATTGAAATAAAAAGTTAGATTCTGTAGTGAGGGTAATGGGAGAATGTCCAGATGGTGGCAGGTGAGAAAAGTCCAGTATGCAGGTTAGTGAGCTGAAAAAACACAGGCAGAGGTGATGAGTCCAGCTGGGAGTGAAATGGAAAAAACACAGGCAGAGGTGATGAGTCCAGCTGGGAGTGAAATGGAGACAAGGTGCAGGGTGTCAGCAGGCTCAGGCACTCAGGCAGGGGAAAAGGTAGTGGAGGATGCATGGTAGTCCAGCAGGTTTTTCTGGAGCTGACAAGCAGGCTGGCAGGTAGCGTTGACACATGTAACCAAAGGTGAGCTCAGAGAACTCCCTCTCAGCTAGGCTGAGATACACGTTGCACTGGCAATGAAGGAAGGCTCTGGACCTTCCTAAATACCCCGTGCTGCGCTATGACTGGCTGGAAGGAGCACATGACTCATCAGGATTGGACAGTTGAATCACATGGTTAGAAGGCAAGATGGTGGCGCCCATGCCAAACGGAACGGAAACACCACCAGGCCTCACCAACCCTGAGTGACAATGTGCCTGCACAGAACCACGCACAGCCAATGCCCCTCGCCAAACACCAGTGCCACCGCCAGACACCCCCCACCATAGTGACCTCACAGGTAATACCCGCCGACCACCATGCCGAGAAACCCTCGCCATGACAGTGCCCCCCCCTTTTTGGGTGGCCTCAGGACACTCACCAGGCTTCTCCGGATGGGCAGAATGGAATTTCCTGATGAGTGCAGGAGCATCGACATCTCGGACATCGGTCCAACAGCGCTCCTCCGGACCGTAACCCTTCCAATCCAGCAGGTATTGCAAACGGTCTCTGCGAAGATGGGAATCCAGGACCTGGGAGACCTCAAACTCGACTCCTCTTTCAGTCTGGACTTGGGGAGAAGCAGGCATGACTCTGTGGAACTTGTTCAGTTTGAGTAAGGACACATGAAAGGAATTAGGAATTTTTAGATATGAGGGTAACTGAAGGCGATAAGCCACGGGGTTTATGACCTCTATTATGGTGAAGGGCACGATGAAGTGTGGGGCAAATTTCATAGATGGTACTCTGGGACGTAGGTTCCGGGTGGACAACCAGACTTGGTCTCCAACTTGCATGTGTGGTACCTTCCTACGCTTTTTATCGGCCTGGGTTTTGTAATGGGAGGACGCCTTCACCAAGTCAGCACGCACTTGAATCCAGATGGCAGCAAAATCCCGCACCATGTCTTCTACAGCTGGGACATCAAAGAAAGGCAGGCTTTGGAATTCAGGAACCTGGGGATGAAGACCGTAAACGATCTGGAATGGAGTTTGGTTTGTTGAAGAGTGGTAGGAGGCATTATGTGTGAACTCGGCCCATGGTAGCAATGCGGCCCAATTATCTTGAGACAAGGTCATGAAAATCCTCAGGAAGGTCTCAAGGTCTTGATTAACCCTTACAGTGGAGCCATTGCTTTGCGGGTGGTATGCCATGGAAAAATTTAATTTCACCTGAAGTACAGAACATAAGGCCCTCCAAAACTTTGCAGTAAATTGAACACCACGGTCAGAGACTATCTCAACAGGAAGACCATGGAGACAGAATACATGTTGAATGAACAGGTGAGCCAGGTCAGGAGCAGTAGGCAGCTTCTTTAGAGGTATGTAATGGACCATCTTTGAGAATCGGTCTACTATGACCCAGATAGTAGTAAACCCTAGAGAGTTTGGCAGATCTGTGACAAAGTCCATGGAGAGATGCATCCATGGACGTGATGGGGTGGGTAATGGCAACAATTCACCAGCCGGGTCCTGTCGAGAAGATTTATGCTGGGCACAGGAGGAGCATGAAGAAATTAATTCTAACACATCTGCTTTCATGGATGGCCACCAATAGTTTCTCTTTAAAAACTACAAGGTCTTCCAGGTGCTAGAGTGCCCTGCGAAGCAAGAGAAATGGGCCCAAGTGAGGAGCTGCTTCCTTAACCCCGGGGCCACAAAAGATTTCCCAGTAGGAGGCTATACCTGTAAGGTGGTGAACACTCTTGACTCCAAAACAGGGGTATTGTGTTGATTCACCAGTTTGTCGTCACAGAGGAGAGATCTGGATAGAGCTTCTGCCTTTTGATTGAGTGCCCCAGACCAGAAGGTCGAGGTGAACTGAAACCTGGCAAAAAATATTGCCCATTGAGCCAGGCTAGGACTCACACATTGAAGATTTTTGAGGTAAAGGAGATTCCTATGGTCAGTGTACACGGTGGAAGGGGAAATTTGCCCCTTCCAGGAGGTATCTCCATTCTTTTAGTGCCAACTTCACTGCCAGGAGTTCTTGTTCACCTATGGTGTAATTTTTTTTGGCAGGCGAGAACTTTTTTCAAAAAAACCCACAGGGGTGAACTCTATTATCCTCATAACCCTGGGACAGGACTGCTCCCACAGCTTCCGATGACGCGTCTACTTCCAACAATAAAGGCCTATCCAGATCTGGCTGTCGAAAGACTGGAGCAGAGATGAAGGCTTGCTTTAGGAGCTGGAAGGCAGTCTCTGCCTCAGGTGACCATAGGGCAGGATTGGCACCTTTATGTGTCAGGGCTGTAATGGGAGCTAGTAATGATGAGAATCCCTTGATGAAGCGTTTATAGTAGTTGGCGAACCCAAGCAATCTCTGGATGGCTTTCAAGGTCTGAGGTCGGGTCCAATCCAAAATCGCCTGTACCTTCTTGGGATCCATTTCCAGACTGGAACCAGAGATGACATAGCCAAGGAAAGGCACACTGGGTACACTAAAGACACATTTCTCCAACTTGCAGTAAAGGTAGTTCTTTCTCAGACGAGTTAAAACTTCCTTCACATGTTCATGATGTTTCACCACAGAAAGAAAAAAATTAGTATATTGTCCAGGTAGACAACAACCGAGACGTATAACAGGTCCCGGAAAATCTCATTAACAAAACTCTGAAATACAGCAGGGGCATTGCATAAACCAAAGGGCATCACCAAATATTAGAAGTGTCCATCTCTGGTATTAAAGGCGGTCTTCCATTCATCGCCAGCACGAATACGGATGAGGTTATAAGTCCCTCTTAGATTAAGTCTTGAGAATATGATGGAGCCCTTGACCCTATCAAACAACTCTGTAATCAGGGGGAGTGGGTATCGATTCTTTACTGTTATGTCATTAAGACCCTGGTATTCTATACAAGGTCTCAAGCCACCGTCCTTCTTGCCGACGAAAAAAACCCCAGCTCCAGCCGGTGAAGTGGAAGGACGAATAAAACCCTTCGTTAAGTTGTCTCAGATGTATTCGGACATGGCTTGAGTCTCAGGCAAGGATAACAGATAGGTGCGACCACGAGGAGGTATTTTGTAAGGCATTAGGTCAATTGGACAATCCCAATCTCTGTGAGGAGGCAAGACATTTGCTTGTTGCTCAGAAAAAACATCAGTGAACATCTGATATTCCTTAGGAATGGCTGAGGATGTTAATGAAACTGTCTTTCTTACAGGTCGTATCTTGGGAAGACAGGATTTCTGACAGTCTGTACCCCATGAAAGAATCTGCATTGAACACCAGTCTATCCTGGGATTATTCTGGCGTAACCAGGGTAGACCTAAGATGAATTCTTGAGAAGCCTCTGGTATCACTAAGAATTTTAAAGACTCAGAATGAAGTGCCCCAATTCGGACTAGTACTGATTGAGTCTCTTTGGTGACTATTCCATTAGTTAGAGGATGTCCATCTACTGAGGTCAGGGAAATGGTGTGATTGAGAGATGTACAAGGTATCCGTAGTTTGTCAATTAAGCTGGAAGTCATGAAATTTCCGGCTGCTCCAGAGTCAAGTAGAGCAGTAGCGAAGACAGGTTTAGGTTTGAGATCCAAAGCTAAGGTAATTTTGAAATCTTTAGTATTTGGGGACAGGCTCATTACTCCTAACTTGATGTCCCCAGGGTCAGTTAGGATTTGGCATTTCCCAGTTTACCGGGGCAAGAGACCACCAGGTGACCTGACTCTCCGCAGTACAGGCAGTGTTTTTTTTGTAATCTTCTCTGACATTCCTCTTTGGAGAGGTCGGTATGATTCACCTGCATTGGCTCTTCATCTGTAGGAGGAGGAATTGGATGGGTAGGAAAGGAAGGGACAAATGACCTTTGCCGGTCAGTTCCGTGCTTTTCAGCCTGATGTTCTCTGAAGTGCAGGTCTACTTTATTACAGAGTGAGATCATGTCGTTTAGGTTAGTAGGAAGCTCATGGGTGACCAGATCATCTTTTAGTCGATCCAAAAGGCCATGCCAAAAGGCTGAGGTGAGGGATTCCTCATTCCATATGAGCTCTGATGCCCAGATTTGAAACTGCATGGCATACTGGCTGACAGGACAAATTCCTTGTCTCAATGTCATGATACTAGACGATGCTGATACAGTACATCCAGGTTCATCAAAAATCCTCCTAAATGACAACACAAAGCCTGCATAGTTATCCAGCAGCGGATCCGAATGCTCCCAAAGTCGCGAAGCCCAATCCAATGCCAGGCCGGATAGCAGGGAGATGATGTAAGCCACTTTGGTTCTCGCAGTTAAGAAGTTATCAGGCTGTAGGGTGTAGTGATTATTGCACTGATTTAGGAATCCGTGAAAGAGTTTAGGATTGCTGTTGAACTTTCTTGGCATAGGGAGATGTAAGCGGGGAGATGACCTGCCTCCTGTATTCCCAGACGCTGAAGAAGATGTAGTTGCTGGTACCCCAGGGGATAAGGTAGTTTGCAAATTATCCTGTCGCTTAGTCATATCTTGTAGAAATTGAGCCATTTGGTGCTGCATAGTTTCCAGGTTTTCCAGATGACCTGAAATGCACCGGAATAAATCCACTCCAGACTCCTGTTCCATGGCTGGATCCATGTGGCCAGTGCAAACTGTAATGTTCTGGTTTAGTTGTGGACCCGTGGTGGTGACAGGAGCTGACACAGAAGCAGATTGAAATAAAAAGGTAGATTCTTTAATGCGTGATTTGGCAGACATGGGATTGGCAAAAGCAAAAGTCCAGTTGAATCACATGGTCAGAAGGTAAGATGGGGGCTCCCATGCTAAACGGAACGGAAACACCACCAGGCCTCACCAACCCAGAGTGAGAATGTGCCCGCACAGAACCACGCACAGCCAATGCCACTCACCAAACACCAGTGCCACTGCCAGACACCCTCCGCCACGGTGACCTCACAGGTAATACCCGCCGACCACCATGCCAAGAAACCCTGGCCATGACAGGAAGACACTGAACAACAATAGTGTGCATGGCAGGATCGCAAGGAGAAAGCCGCTGGTTTCCAAAAAGAACATTGCTCCCCATCTGCAGTTTGCTAAAGATCACCTGGACAAGCCATAAGACTATTGGAACAATGTTTTGTGGATAGATGAGTCCAAAATAAGCTTTTTGGTTTAAATGAGAAGAGTTATGTTTGGAGAAAATAAAACAGCATAAAAACCTCCTACCATCTGTGAAACATGTCATTATCTGTACGGGAAGTTCCTCAGGTGAGGACAAGAACCAGGGGGTTAGGGTGGCTAGGGAACAACTATGAGAGTGACAAAGACTAAGTCTTCCTATTGCAGCCAAACCCAGGTTTGGCTATACCTGCCCAGAGGCGCAGATTCTAACTCACTTGGTGGTCTTCACCAGTGATTCCCTCCAGTTGGAATTTGGGTTTTTCTGCAACAAGGGAGCAGGTCGTGCCTCTCTGGACAGGTACCTGGGAGTGGCAGGAAGACCAGAAACTATACTAAAGAGAGTTAGCCATGAGAACCCTAGAAATGTATTAATGCTAGGAAACACTAGAATAGAGATAGTTACTGAAGATGATGCAGATGTAGACTTGCTCCGAGGAACACAAGGGATGTGACACAGGGGTGTACTGAGAATTGTTAGAGATCCAGTAACAGACTTGCTCTGAGAATCACATTGAATGTAGACACAGGAGCAACTGAGTATTGCTAGTGATCCAGTTGCAGCCTTGCTCTGAGAAACACAGGGGATGAAGACACAGGGGTGTACTGAGTATTGCTAGAGATCCAGTTGCAGATTTGCCCTGAGAATCACAGGGAATGTAGACACAGGAGTGTACTGAGAATTGCTAGAAATCCAGATGCAGACTTGCTATGAGAAACACAGGGATTGTTCCAGTAAGCACTAGTGATGAATATGTAAATTGAACCATGAAATATTATGCATCAGCATGAGAGCTTGATACAAGTACAGTAACATAAGGAATCAGCGTGGAAGCTGATCAGCATACTAGTAATTAGTGTGAGCTGACACATGTAACAGAGGCTTCAGCCTGAAAGCTATACTAGTAATCAGCATGAAAAGCTGACACATGTAACATATAGAATCAGCTTGAGAGCTAAACAGCACCATAATAAACAACACAAGAGCTGTTACATGAAAAACTGGAGTTCAGTGAGAGAGCTGAAGTGACATGCTGAGAATCAGCATGGGAGCTGATACAAGTAACACTGGAGAACAGTGTGAGGGCTGAAACAACACACTGGAGATTCTTTATGGAGAAACAATGGAGAGTATCACAGTAACTGGAACAGCAAAGTTGAACAACAATTTCCTTTTCCTGGAGTAAGACTAAATACTCCTAAATAGCTGGTCATTGGATCAGAGGATAAGCTGAGTGACCGCAGGACTACCTTTGGAAGAGACTATTCAGGCAATATGGACCAACATGGCTGCTCCCATGCCCACCACCATGAGAACCAGGATGCATGCACAGAAGCCTAGCAGACCCTGGGGAGAATACTTAGTCAACACTCACCTCCACTCTCAGCGACTGAACACCTAAGCCCAAGAATGCCAGAGCGGAGGTGAGTAGCGGCCGATCCCAGGCCACATCCTGACAGTACCCCCCCCTTTCATGGTGGACTCCAGAAACCTAGGAAGCACACTAGAAAAACTTCAAGAACTCAAAACTTGAGACACCAGAAAAACTGGAAAACAAAAATTCAGACTCGGTATGATGAACTTGCTGATTTACCAATGTTCTGAAAAACTTCAAACAACTCGAAATTTGAGACACAAGAACTTGAAACTTGAGATACCAGAAGAACTGACCCCCACCCCCCACAATAAAAAAGGGTCAGACTCGGTATGAGGAACTTGTAGATTTACAAATTGATATATAGTATGAAAGGATGGATTTTTCTTCCAAACAGTTGTAGTTCTCATAGATAATTTCTGTGGGAATATATGGCTCAGAAGAATAGGCTCAGACAACAGAGGATCCTCAGGAATTGGGACATTGCCTTGTGTAGGATCGAATTCTGACTCCAAGTCCGTATCTAATAGAGGAATTGAAGAATTAATATGACTAGAAATAAAGGAGGACTCTGGAGATGAACAGAGGGAAGCATAACTAACTCTGATAGTGTCAGATTGTTGGTTCTTAGGGTTACATTTACAAAGGTTCAATTTTGATTTTAGTGTGATTTCACATCCGATTTTCATTCGATTTTGCATTTGGCAATTTACTAAAGGCAAAATTAAATGTAAAATCAAACATAGGGTCTGATTCAGACCCACTTGTAAGCGCATAGCGCTCGCAAGCAGGTCGATGGTCAGCCAGCGTGTGCAATGCGCGTGCGTGAGCCCCAGAGCGAGAGAGAACTTCACTCGCTCCGGGGCTTGCTACAAAATGGGTTGGCTGTCGATGTTGATCGACAGCTCACCCCGTTTTGTAGGTGTGGGGGTGGCTGGACAAATGGAGGTGTACCAGAAGGAACGCTTGCCATTTGTGGGCGGCCCTACTGACAAAATTTGTGATGTCGGTAGTAAACATCCTGCTCTATTAGAGCAGGAAGTTCAATTGGGCATGCAGGAACCAAGACCCTACCACAAGGGTCTCGTCACAAGCCCGATGGTTGCAATAATCACGACCATCGCCAGGCCACTCACAAAAGCTGTGGGTGGTCACCCACATTCACTGATTCAGAGCGAGCACTCGCAAATAGTGAGCACCTCTGAATCAGGCCCATAAAACTGAAGTTCACTCAAATCCCACTCAAAATCAAAAATCTGAAAAACATCAGTACTTTTACATAGTCCAACACACAAATCCCTTATTTACTATTATTTGATTTGAAATCAAACACAAAATCGAACTTCAGATCGAACTTCAAATCCCTAAATGAATAGAACTACGTTATGCTTCCAATTTTAGAATGAGCAGGAGGGATTGACACAGATATATGCATACATCAGTGAGATGCATGCATGTATCTTACTGTAAGAAGCTTAGAAAGAGTTAAAAAAAAAATAAAAAAAAATGACATGGGGTCCCCCCCTAAAACAGAACCAGCCCCGGATTTCTCATAGCCAGTTCTGCTTGTGACAGGAAAACAATTGCATAGGGTTCCCCTGTACTTAGCACAATCAGCACTGTGCTCTGATCCAGTCCTGGTTCTGGAATTACAGAGGAAAAATGCGTAAGGTTCCCCAGTAATTTCCAATAACAGCATCAGACCCTTTTTAGCGGGGGGCTGATGCCACAGCCATTTTTGTATTTTACAAAGACCAGGGATGCCTACAGGCAGAGGGGGACCAGTCCAGGTAATGTAGATGAGCATGTGTTAGTGAGTGTGTATGTGTGTATTAATGCTGTATGGTGATAGTGTATGTATTGTGTTTATTTAAACATTTCTACAGGTACCAGCAAGCCCTTAATGCCCTGCATGCTGGTACTTGTGGTTCTCCAAGTACAAGCATGTTGGGGAGGCTTGCTGGGACCTGCAGTTCTGCTCGTAAAGACAATGTTTATACTCTTCGTTTTTTACACTACACTTACATTATCAACCCGACAACCACTGCCCAGGGGTGGCAAGGATTGCCCATGGCTATCTGACTAGGCCAGGGTAGCCCTGGAGAGGGGTACCCCTTTTTTGAGGAGGTCCCCAACTCCTCATGGATCCCTGGCCTGGGCTGACTAGCTGTCAGGGCTGATGCTTTGGCTGGGGAGCCCATTGGAAGGGCTCTTCTGGCTGTGGCATCAGCCACCTGCTAGAAATGGTCTGGTGCTGGTTGTGGAAATTACAGGGGAACCCTACTCATTTTTTTCCCCAGTAATTCCTGAACCAGGACCAGATCAGAGCCCAGTGCTGGTTGTGATAAGTAGTGGGGAACCCTACACAATTTTTTCCCTGTACTTACACAACCAGGACTGGTTATGAAAAGTCCAGGGCTGGTTCTGTTTTAGGGGGGATTCCACAATTTTTTTTTTACTTTAACTCTTTCTAAGCTTTTTACAGTAAGATACATGTATGCATCTGATGTATGTATGTATCTGTCTCAAAATGAATTCATGCTGAAAATGAAAGCTATTCATTTGGAGCTTTGAAGTTCATTTTGAAGTGGGATTTGTTGTTCAATTTGTACATGAACATGCAAACTCGAACATCAAATCACTGTTCAAAAACAAACCCAATCAAATTCATTTTAGAAAATGCTTCTAAAATTGAATTTTAGTAAATGTGGGATTTGAAGAGGGATTTGTACTTTTGATTGATGTGAGGTGAGCTAAATCAAACATCAAAATGAAAGTAAAAGCGAACTTTGATAAATATACCCCTTAATATTCCTTTGAGATTTATAATGTCAGACTGATTGATCCTGTACTGAACAATCTTGAGTAAAGTAGTGTATCTGAGTTTAATGTCTGAGGATGGTAAACTTGCACTAAAAATGTCATTAGAGGAGGTGCCAGAAGCAAGACATGAGAGAGACAATTCTTTATAGAGAGCCATACTGAAAGCCCTCAGATTTCAAAGTATCGGGTCTCTGGACTCTGAGTAGATTAGCCCAATCTAATGCACTTCCTCTGAAGTTAAGAAGAAGGAATTTAGAAAGGTTGGAGGTGGTAATATTGCATGAAAGATTATCTTCCATTAAGCCCATATATTGATCAAGTAGTGCATAATATTGAATCATGTTTCCATCAAAAAGAATGCACGTAGTAGTATTCAATGAATTCTGGGAAGTAGAATTATGCTAGGGAGAAGGAATATAAATATCTTGAGGAATAGATGAGACATCAATTAACCCAAACAAGCCATAATCATTAATAATCTTGACCCCAAGACTCACTGCTTTCACTCGCTTGGATTCTCCACCATCACAGCCCATGATAAGATAGTTGGTCTTTCTGCTGATATTTCAGGTAACTATGCCCCCATAGCTCTCAATTAATACCTTGGCTTCATCATTCTTAATGGATTTCAAAACCACTGTGAATATAAAGGTGAGGTTTTTCATGCAATTTTCTGCTGCATGGGGATTTGCATAGCATTAAGAGCATTTGGGGCAGGACTTTTCTTGTCTTCAGAAGAAGGTGAAATATCTGATGGTGAACATGAAGTTTTATTAGTCCTTAACTTAGAAGCCTTTACTTCCTTAAATGTGGATACCTCAGACTAAATAGTCATACTGACTGGGATGGACAAGTCACTTGAAACTTCCTTCTCTGACATAACACTGAAAACCCACTGTTGGGGTGTGAATCTCAAAAGCCCCTCGTGGGGTGAAAAACTAGAAACCCCTCCCTGGGGTACAGGACTTGAAACCCCCTCCTGGGGTACGAGACTAGAATTCCCCTTTTTGTAAATTAAACTTGAAATAGAGATCCCCTCCTGGGGCATGAAACTTAAAACCCCCTCCTTGGGCGTGAAACTTGAAACCCCCTCCATGGACATGAAACTTGAAACCCTCTCCTGGGGTATGAAACTTGAAATGGAACACGACCTCCTGGGGTGTGACACTCAAAACAAAAAGCCCTTCCTGGGGTGTGAAACCTGTAACTCCTCATGGGGTATGAAACTCAAAATGGAGACCCCCTAATGGGGCATGAAACTCGAAATGGTGACCCCACCTGGGGTGTGAAATTCTAAACAAAAACCCCCTGATGGGGCATGAAACTTGAAACCCCCTCCTGGGATATGAAACTCGAAACAAAAACACCCACTTGGGGTATTACACCTGAAGACCCCTTCAGGGATACCAAACTTGAATTGGAAGAACATAAATCTGTAAGTTCATATGGCTCTTCAGGGATGACCAGCTAGATTCTTCCAGTAGAACAGGCAATGTCCAGGCTGAGATTGGCAGAGGCAAAATCCAGGCTGGGACTGACAGAGGCAAGATCTGGGCTGTGACCGGTAGAAGCAAAATCCAGGCTGTGACCGGTAGAAAAGGAATCTGGGCTGTGACCACAGAGGCAAAATCCAGGCTGTAACCAGTAGAAACAAATTCCGGGCTGTTACCGGCAGAGGCAGAATTTGATGTGTCTCTGACTTTAGGAGGTTTAAATATTCCCCCAAAATTCCCTAGATGAGAGTAGAAGCATCTTGTAACAGAGCTCCAATCGAAAACGTAAACTTTCATTTGCTTGGTGGACATCACTTCCTTGTCTGAAACTGAAGAAACAGGAACCACCAATAACTGATGAGAAGAACCAAAAGCACAGATGTTTGGAGTTTCACACTTGCCACCACTTCTCGGTGGGTGCAGAGCACTGTCTTTAAGAAAGTGATTGTAAAAAAACCCCAATATAAGCACAGATGTAGTTCCCGGTGCCGCTGACGTTCAACCTACTGTAAGTTTAAGGCGCTGGAAACTTTGATGCCTTACTTTAGCCTGTTTGGAAGAGATGTCAGTCAAGTCAGAAGTAGCACTAGAAAGGTTTGGAAAAATGTTAAAAAATTTGGGGAGGAGATCTTGTAATTGTTCAAGCCCGTATAAACTCTTGAAATGTTCTAATTCACAAATATCAAATGACTGGGAGGCCAGTGGACACTTAAGAGGTTGACTTAGTAGACACAGAAAAATTTTCTTCCGTAGGAGTAGTTGGAACTTGATAACAAAACTCTGGAGAAGAAGACAGTAGAATTCACAGGCGGATTTGAAATGTGACTGGAAACAAAGCAGCAAGAACAGAATGAATAACCTTCAATTGACCAGAAAGTTCTTGCCGCTGCTGTCTCATGAGTTGCTAAGTTGTTTCCTGAGTATTCACATGAAAATGTAGGTTTTGAAAAACCGCTTCACCTTTAAACCCGGTGGCTTGCATGTTGGGCTTTTCAAACTGTCACAATTCATATGGGAAGTTCCTAAGGTGAGGACAAGAACCAGGGGGTTAGGGTGGCTAGGGAACAACTAGGAGAGTGACCAAACCTACAGATGTGCCCAGCTAGTTTGTTGCTCCATATGCTATGAAGCGTGCCACACACCATGCCATGAGTCACGCCACACAGAAAGTTTAGTAATGTAGTGTAGCGTAACGCTGGAAAAAAGTAATTACATGTAATACAACTTTTTGCCCACCAGGTGACACTTTTCCTAAACTACATAGCGAATTCGTCTGATTTCCAATGCATGTTCTGTATCACCGCCCGATGATTGGCTGACAGAAGCGGTGATTCGGTACACTATACAGTATTACAGCGTTTTCCACATGGAAACAGGAATGTATAAAAAAGCGGTAGAAGAATGTCTAATAAAGTTTGAAATCATTAAGCTCTGTATTACACACTGACTGTGCGGTTGAAATTGCACACTTGCGCCAATGTAAGTAGTGTTGGCACTGTCCCAGACTTAGACATTGTAGTGATTTCATTACTTTACAAACTACAGAACTGTAGTAATGGGTGAAGCGTGTGGCCTAGCGGTCTAATGCCTAGTCTCACCGCTTCTCCCTTCTTGTCCCGTGGGTTCGAGACTTTGAAAATATAGTTGGTTTTTTTTATTATTATTTTTAAAGTCTTCACTTACAGTATTCAGTATTCAATATAGTACATGTGGAGCACATGCCCAGTGCTTTGGGAGTCAAACACAGTGAAAGTGGGATTTTTGATACATACTGTACCTTAGAGCATAAACTTGCGGCAATGTCGGCGCTGTCTCAGACTTGGACACTATAGTGATTTCTCATGACCAGCAACTGGTAGTGGGCTCTGGGCCTGATTCAGACCCGCTCACGAGCACTAAGCGTTCGCAAGTGGGTAGATGTTGGGGCAGTGCGCATGCGCACGAGGGAGCCGGCTCTAACGTGCGCATGCGTGAGACCCGCATAGCGATGGGCAAGCCGTCGCTATGGGTCTTGCACCAAATGGGGCGGGCTGTTGATGGTGAGTGACAGCACGCCACCTTTGGTGGGCGTGCCTGGGGCGTGGCTGGCCAGACGGAGGCGTTCCCATGGGAATGTGATGTCAGTGGGAGTGCTTTTGGCTCTGATAGAGCCAAAAGCAATCCTGGGCTTGCGGCAGATGAGACCTTACCACAATTGTCTTGTTGCAAGCCCGATGGTCGCGATCATCTTGACCATCGCGACCATCTTTTTGGCCGCTTGCTATAGCGGTGGGTGGTCACCCACAGCTATGAGAGCAGCCAGGAGGCCACTCTAAAAAAGAGAAGGAGGGCACTGATTCAGAGCGAGCGTTCTGTCAGAGCGTCCGGCTCTGAATCAGGCCCTCTGTTTGTATTACAAACAGACTGTGCATTTAAAATGTAAAATTGCATTAATTTCAATGCTGTACCAGCCTTGGACACTATAGTGATTTCTCATGAACAGTAACTGGTAGTGGGCTCTGTTTGAGAGAGAGGTCTCTGCATTACAAACTGACTGTGCATTTACACTGCAAACTTGCGTCAATGTCAGCAAGGTTGGCTGTCAGCCAGCTCTGAAGGGTTACAAATGGAATCTCTGGTGCATGCCCAGTGGAGGGGTTACAATGACAATGGAATCTGTGGTGCATGCCCAGTGGAGCCAAGCCATATGCCATGTAGCGCTATGCCATGGCGTATGGATGATCATCACTGCGCATGCCCAGTTGTCTGCATTCCTACAGTATGCTGTTGAATTTTAACACTTGCGCCACTCTGCGCTGTCCCAGACTTGTACACAATAGTCATTTCATGACTTCAGAAACTGCTACAGTAGTGGGCTCTGTTTGAGAGGGAAGTCTCTGTATTACAAACTGACCTTGCGTTTAGAGCGCAAACTTGCGTCAATGTTGATGCTGTCCCAGACTTGGACCACTTTTTAGAGATTTTATGAGTTCAGTAACTGGTAGTGGAATCTGTTTGAGAGAGAGGTCTCTGCATTACAAACTGACTGTGCAATTAAATCGCAAAATTGTGTCAATGTCAGCACGGTTGGTGCCGTGGTGGCTGTTAGCCAGGTCCGAGGGGTTACAAATGGTATCTCTGGCGCATGCCCAGTGGAGGGGTAGCAATGCATTTCCAGTGGCACCATGCCATAGCCATACTCATGTACAGTAGTGCTATGCCATGGCGTACAGTATGGAAAATCATACAGTAGCGGGTCATGATTCACACACAGTGAAAGTGGGATCTCCGTATTACACACTGACTATGTAATAATCATAATAATAATAATAATAATAATATTATAATAATAATAATAATAATAATAATAATAAAAAATAAAAAGTGTAACCTTGACTGTGTAATAATAATAATAAGTATAACCTTCCAGGTTTCAAACCCCGGAAATGGGTTGTACAGACGTCTGCAATGTAGCAGTTTGATTTCTTACCACTACACTACAGACGCCTGAATACTTCATCATAGATGTCACATACTGTACATGACACATGCAATTCTTACTAGGAGAGGCTTATGGGTAAGGGGTTAGGTGATCCACCTTACTTACACTCCTCTCCTTCTGTTCGAGACCTTGATAATTTTTTTATTTTTTTAAATGTTCACTACAGTATTGTAGTTCAGTATTGTTATCCAACCCTTACTAAACTCAATACATTATACTGTATACTGTATGTACAGTAGATGTGCCCAGCTACAGTACTGTAGTTTGTTGCTCCATACACCATATAGCACATTGCTATTCGCGCACTATGCTGTGGCATATTGAGTCTCATAACACTGCGCATGCCCAGTTGTCTGTATTACTGTACATAGTGTACTGACTGTGCACACTTGCGGTAATGTAAGTACAATACTGTCAGCACTGTCCCACACTTAGACATTGTAGTGATTCCATGACTCTAGGAACTACAGTACAGTAGAGGCAGTAGGCTAGGGGGCTAATGCCTAGCCTCACTGCTTCTACAATTTTCTTGTCCCACGGGTTCGAGACCTTTAAAATATATAATTTTTTTAAAAATCTTCAATAATACATTATCCACAAATTCTGGCATTTCTATGCTAAAGTACTTTATAACACTGCGTGCTCAAGAAAGGGGTGTATGGTGCACCAATACAGTACAGCACAAAGCTAGTCATGCTACAGTATAGCATTTTGAGTCTATTTCTACTGCGCATGCCCAGTGTGTCAGGATTCACACACTGTATCCCAGACTACAGTACTGTATAGTAATTACATGACTTTAGAATTAGTAATTAGGCTGTTTAAAAGTGGGGTATCTATATTACAAACTGATTGTGCATTTAGAGCTCAAAATTGCATCAAAGTCATTGCTGTCCCAGCCTTGGACACTATAGTCATTTCTAATGACCAGCAACTGGTAATGGGCTCTGTTTGAGAAAGAGCTCTCTGTGTTACAAACTGACTGTGCGTTTAAAGTGCAAACTTGCGTCAATGTCAGCATGGTTGGCGCTGTGGTGGCTGCCGGCCAGCTCCGATGGGTTATTAATGGGATTTCTGGTGCATGCCCAGTGGAGGGGTTGCAATGGGATCTCTGGTGCATTCCCAGTGGCGCCACACCATAGCCATACCCATGTAGCGCTATGCCATGGCGTATGGAAGATCATACAGTAGTGGGTCATGATTCACACACAGTGAAAGTAGGATCTCCATATTATACACTGTGTAATAATAATAAAAAATAAAAAGTGTAACCTTGATTGTGTAATAATAATAATAATAATAATAAAAAAATTAAAAGTGTAACCTTCCAGGTTTCGAACCTGGAATAGGGTTAAACAGGCATCTGTAATGTATTGGTTTGATTTCTAACCACTACACTACAGCCGCCTGCAATACCGAGGTTGTACCTGTCTTAAGTGTGTCGTACCATATGTCATTGTACAGTAGATGTCAAGATGGGCAATCTTGTTTTATTAGTTGAAATGGGTTTTCTGGTGCATGTCCAGTGGAGCCAAGCCATACAGTACACCATGCCATGGCGTATGGAAGATCACAGCACTGCGCATGCCCTGTGGGTCACGAGTCAAATGCAGCTAAAGTGGGATGTCTTGCTACAACAGGTTGTGGATGAGTGGTTAGGTGTTCCATCTCTCTACCGGCCTGTCCCACCTGTTCTAGACCTGAACAGATTTTTTTTTTTTTTTTTAATTCTTCACTACTGTACAGTAGTTCAGTATTGTTATCCAACCCTTACTAAACTCAGTACATTTTATATACTAGATGGTTAACTTTGTCCCCCAAATTTTTTTTCTTCCGCCCCCAAAATGAAAATGAATTTTGGGGTGTTCTTACTGTCAGTGTTTCTTTTTTTTTAAATTTGATGCAGTTTACAATACCTTTGGGGGACTGTCTGAAGGCTGCATGGGGGTTCCCACTACATTGCACCCCAATTCACCACTTTTTTCCACCTGTTATTCACACAGTAGGCAAAACTTTTTCGCATATTACTGTACATTGCATTGACTTCCCACCTAGGCGGAAAGTCTTTCAAATTGAATACGGTGATAACTTTCCGCCTGGCAAAATTATGTAATTGGCGATCTCATCTTTTTGCTCCAAGGGGTCTATTTACTGTACTAAGCAGTGTTAGGAGACAGAGTGAAAAGTGATAAGAAAGTGATAAGGAGCCAACCAATCAGCTCCCAACTGTCATCTCACAGGCTGTGTTTGAAAAATTACAGTTGGGAGCTGATTGGCTGGCACCATATCACTTTCTTACCACTTTTCACTCTGTCTCCTAACACTGCTTAGTAAATAGACCCCTAAATTGAATACGGCCTTAAGTGTGTACAGTATGTGTACTGTACTGTATACTACTGTAAGTGCCGGGCAGCTGTGAAATCACTGGGACGGGCAACAGGGATACTGCATATGACTGTGGGCAGCAACCCCCCATCAGCCGGCACCCCTGATGAGGGCAATCCTGGCCAATAGGAAGATACACCCCTGCATCTATATGTTATTGACTTTTTGTACCTTTTTAATGACAGATGCACATGTTTGGTCTCACTTAAAGACTAAATTACACACAAACACCAATTTTATAAATTAATGAAAATTTTTACTTAACCTAACATACTGTACTGTAATATGCTGTACTGTATGCAGTTAATCACACCTTTTTAATACTGTACATGCTTTTAGAAAAGATGAAAACAAAATTGATTTGCCAGTGGTCACTGCATGATGCCAACTAGAAAAAGTAAACAAAAATGATTGTACTGTTCCTGTAAGTACTGTACTGTACGGTCAAACACAGTAGTGTACAGTAAATTAAACATGTATTCTGTTACACAGTACTATAGTTTAACAGTATACAGTATGAATCTACAGTACTGCATTTTATATACTGTACATTACTGCAGTTCTCTTACAGTTACTGTATGCTGCCCATCCACTAGATGTGCTGAAAAGTGCCCGATTACGACATTGCAATCATTTGTCAGTCTGTGATGAGCCTGCACTGAACAAGCAGTCATTCAGTGCAGACTCATCAATCATCTGCTAACATTGCTCAACCTGATGTTTTCATCAGATTGACCAGCTTGTTTGCACGATGATACAGGTACAGTACAGTACCTGTAGATGTCTAAACGACCAGCGGCCACATGCATCGGATGATCATCACTGCGCATGCCCAGTTGTCTGCATTCCTACAGTATGCTGTTGAATTTTAACACTTGCGCCACTCTGCGCTGTCCCAGACTTGTACACAATAGTCATTTCATGACTTCAGAAACTGCTACAGTAGTGGGCTCTGTTTGAGAGGGAAGTCTCTGTATTACAAACTGACCTTGCGTTTAGAGCGCAAACTTGCGTCAATGTTGATGCTGTCCCAGACTTGGACCACTTTTTAGAGATTTTATGAGTTCAGTAACTGGTAGTGGAATCTGTTTGAGAGAGAGGTCTCTGCATTACAAACTGACTGTGCAATTAAATCGCAAAATTGTGTCAATGTCAGCACGGTTGGTGCCGTGGTGGCTGTTAGCCAGGTCCGAGGGGTTACAAATGGTATCTCTGGCGCATGCCCAGTGGAGGGGTAGCAATGCATTTCCAGTGGCACCATGCCATAGCCATACTCATGTACAGTAGTGCTATGCCATGGCGTACAGTATGGAAAATCATACAGTAGCGGGTCATGATTCACACACAGTGAAAGTGGGATCTCCGTATTACACACTGACTATGTAATAATCATAATAATAATAATAATAATATTATAATAATAATAATAATAATAATAATAATAATAAAAAATAAAAAGTGTAACCTTGACTGTGTAATAATAATAATAAGTATAACCTTCCAGGTTTCAAACCACGGAAATGGGTTGTACAGACGTCTGCAATGTAGCAGTTTGATTTCTTACCACTACACTACAGACGCCTGAATACTTCATCATAGATGTCACATACTGTACATGACACATGCAATTCTTACTAGGAGAGGCTTATGGGTAAGGGGTTAGGTGATCCACCTTACTTACACTCCTCTCCTTCTGTTCGAGACCTTGATAATTTTTTTATTTTTTTAAATGTTCACTACAGTATTGTAGTTCAGTATTGTTATCCAACCCTTACTAAACTCAATACATTATACTGTATACTGTATGTACAGTAGATGTGCCCAGCTACAGTACTGTAGTTTGTTGCTCCATACACCATATAGCACATTGCTATTCGCGCACTATGCTGTGGCATATTGAGTCTCATAACACTGCGCATGCCCAGTTGTCTGTATTACTGTACATAGTGTACTGACTGTGCACACTTGCGGTAATGTAAGTACAATACTGTCAGCACTGTCCCACACTTAGACATTGTAGTGATTCCATGACTCTAGGAACTACAGTACAGTAGAGGCAGTAGGCTAGGGGGCTAATGCCTAGCCTCACTGCTTCTACAATTTTCTTGTCCCACGGGTTCGAGACCTTTAAAATATATAATTTTTTTAAAAATCTTCAATAATACATTATCCACAAATTCTGGCATTTCTATGCTAAAGTACTTTATAACACTGCGTGCTCAAGAAAGGGGTGTATGGTGCACCAATACAGTACAGCACAAAGCTAGTCATGCTACAGTATAGCATTTTGAGTCTATTTCTACTGCGCATGCCCAGTGTGTCAGGATTCACACACTGTATCCCAGACTACAGTACTGTATAGTAATTACATGACTTTAGAATTAGTAATTAGGCTGTTTAAAAGTGGGGTATCTATATTACAAACTGATTGTGCATTTAGAGCTCAAAATTGCATCAAAGTCATTGCTGTCCCAGCCTTGGACACTATAGTCATTTCTAATGACCAGCAACTGGTAATGGGCTCTGTTTGAGAAAGAGCTCTCTGTGTTACAAACTGACTGTGCATTTAAAGTGCAAACTTGCGTCAATGTCAGCATGGTTGGCGCTGTGGTGGCTGCCGGCCAGCTCCGATGGGTTATTAATGGGATTTCTGGTGCATGCCCAGTGGAGGGGTTGCAATGGGATCTCTGGTGCATTCCCAGTGGCGCCACACCATAGCCATACCCATGTAGCGCTATGCCATGGCGTATGGAAGATCATACAGTAGTGGGTCATGATTCACACACAGTGAAAGTAGGATCTCCATATTATACACTGTGTAATAATAATAAAAAATAAAAAGTGTAACCTTGATTGTGTAATAATAATAATAATAATAATAAAAAAATTAAAAGTGTAACCTTCCAGGTTTCGAACCTGGAATAGGGTTAAACAGGCATCTGTAATGTATTGGTTTGATTTCTAACCACTACACTACAGCCGCCTGCAATACCGAGGTTGTACCTGTCTTAAGTGTGTCGTACCATATGTCATTGTACAGTAGATGTCAAGATGGGCAATCTTGTTTTATTAGTTGAAATGGGTTTTCTGGTGCATGTCCAGTGGAGCCAAGCCATACAGTACACCATGCCATGGCGTATGGAAGATCACAGCACTGCGCATGCCCTGTGGGTCACGAGTCAAATGCAGCTAAAGTGGGATGTCTTGCTACAACAGGTTGTGGATGAGTGGTTAGGTGTTCCATCTCTCTACCGGCCTGTCCCACCTGTTCTAGACCTGAACAGATTTTTTTTTTTTTTTTTAATTCTTCACTACTGTACAGTAGTTCAGTATTGTTATCCAACCCTTACTAAACTCAGTACATTTTATATACTAGATGGTTAACTTTGTCCCCCAAATTTTTTTTCTTCCGCCCCCAAAATGAAAATGAATTTTGGGGTGTTCTTACTGTCAGTGTTTCTTTTTTTTTAAATTTGATGCAGTTTACAATACCTTTGGGGGACTGTCTGAAGGCTGCATGGGGGTTCCCACTACATTGCACCCCAATTCACCACTTTTTTCCACCTGTTATTCACACAGTAGGCAAAACTTTTTCGCATATTACTGTACATTGCATTGACTTCCCACCTAGGCGGAAAGTCTTTCAAATTGAATACGGTGATAACTTTCCGCCTGGCAAAATTATGTAATTGGCGATCTCATCTTTTTGCTCCAAGGGGTCTATTTACTGTACTAAGCAGTGTTAGGAGACAGAGTGAAAAGTGATAAGAAAGTGATAAGGAGCCAACCAATCAGCTCCCAACTGTCATCTCACAGGCTGTGTTTGAAAAATTACAGTTGGGAGCTGATTGGCTGGCACCATATCACTTTCTTACCACTTTTCACTCTGTCTCCTAACACTGCTTAGTAAATAGACCCCTAAATTGAATACGGCCTTAAGTGTGTACAGTATGTGTACTGTACTGTATACTACTGTAAGTGCCGGGCAGCTGTGAAATCACTGGGACGGGCAACAGGGATACTGCATATGACTGTGGGCAGCAACCCCCCATCGGCCGGCACCCCTGATGAGGGCAATCCTGGCCAATAGGAAGATACACCCCTGCATCTATATGTTATTGACTTTTTGTACCTTTTTAATGACAGATGCACATGTTTGGTCTCACTTAAAGACTAAATTACACACAAACACCAATTTTATAAATTAATGAAAATTTTTACTTAACCTAACATACTGTACTGTAATATGCTGTACTGTATGCAGTTAATCACACCTTTTTAATACTGTACATGCTTTTAGAAAAGATGAAAACAAAATTGATTTGCCAGTGGTCACTGCATGATGCCAACTAGAAAAAGTAAACAAAAATGATTGTACTGTTCCTGTAAGTACTGTACTGTACGGTCAAACACAGTAGTGTACAGTAAATTAAACATGTATTCTGTTACACAGTACTATAGTTTAACAGTATACAGTATGAATCTACAGTACTGCATTTTATATACTGTACATTACTGCAGTTCTCTTACAGTTACTGTATGCTGCCCATCCACTAGATGTGCTGAAAAGTGCCCGATTACGACATTGCAATCATTTGTCAGTCTGTGATGAGCCTGCACTGAACAAGCAGTCATTCAGTGCAGACTCATCAATCATCTGCTAACATTGCTCAACCTGATGTTTTCATCAGATTGACCAGCTTGTTTGCACGATGATACAGGTACAGTACAGTACCTGTAGATGTCTAAACGACCAGCGGCCACATGCATCGGATGATCATCACTGCGCATGCCCAGTTGTCTGCATTCCTACAGTATGCTGTTGAATTTTAACACTTGCGCCACTCTGCGCTGTCCCAGACTTGTACACAATAGTCATTTCATGACTTCAGAAACTGCTACAGTAGTGGGCTCTGTTTGAGAGGGAAGTCTCTGTATTACAAACTGACCTTGCGTTTAGAGCGCAAACTTGCGTCAATGTTGATGCTGTCCCAGACTTGGACCACTTTTTAGAGATTTTATGAGTTCAGTAACTGGTAGTGGAATCTGTTTGAGAGAGAGGTCTCTGCATTACAAACTGACTGTGCAATTAAATCGCAAAATTGTGTCAATGTCAGCACGGTTGGTGCCGTGGTGGCTGTTAGCCAGGTCCGAGGGGTTACAAATGGTATCTCTGGCACATGCCCAGTGGAGGGGTAGCAATGCATTTCCAGTGGCACCATGCCATAGCCATACTCATGTACAGTAGTGCTATGCCATGGCGTACAGTATGGAAAATCATACAGTAGCGGGTCATGATTCACACACAGTGAAAGTGGGATCTCCGTATTACACACTGACTATGTAATAATCATAATAATAATAATAATAATATTATAATAATAATAATAATAATAATAATAAAAAATAAAAAGTGTAACCTTGACTGTGTAATAATAATAATAAGTATAACCTTCCAGGTTTCAAACCCCGGAAATGGGTTGTACAGACGTCTGCAATGTAGCAGTTTGATTTCTTACCACTACACTACAGACGCCTGAATACTTCATCATAGATGTCACATACTGTACATGACACATGCAATTCTTACTAGGAGAGGCTTATGGGTAAGGGGTTAGGTGATCCACCTTACTTACACTCCTCTCCTTCTGTTCGAGACCTTGATAATTTTTTTATTTTTTTAAATGTTCACTACAGTATTGTAGTTCAGTATTGTTATCCAACCCTTACTAAACTCAATACATTATACTGTATACTGTATGTACAGTAGATGTGCCCAGCTACAGTACTGTAGTTTGTTGCTCCATACACCATATAGCACATTGCTATTCGCGCACTATGCTGTGGCATATTGAGTCTCATAACACTGCGCATGCCCAGTTGTCTGTATTACTGTACATAGTGTACTGACTGTGCACACTTGCGGTAATGTAAGTACAATACTGTCAGCACTGTCCCACACTTAGACATTGTAGTGATTCCATGACTCTAGGAACTACAGTACAGTAGAGGCAGTAGGCTAGGGGGCTAATGCCTAGCCTCACTGCTTCTACAATTTTCTTGTCCCACGGGTTCGAGACCTTTAAAATATATAATTTTTTTAAAAATCTTCAATAATACATTATCCACAAATTCTGGCATTTCTATGCTAAAGTACTTTATAACACTGCGTGCTCAAGAAAGGGGTGTATGGTGCACCAATACAGTACAGCACAAAGCTAGTCATGCTACAGTATAGCATTTTGAGTCTATTTCTACTGCGCATGCCCAGTGTGTCAGGATTCACACACTGTATCCCAGACTACAGTACTGTATAGTAATTACATGACTTTAGAATTAGTAATTAGGCTGTTTAAAAGTGGGGTATCTATATTACAAACTGATTGTGCATTTAGAGCTCAAAATTGCATCAAAGTCATTGCTGTCCCAGCCTTGGACACTATAGTCATTTCTAATGACCAGCAACTGGTAATGGGCTCTGTTTGAGAAAGAGCTCTCTGTGTTACAAACTGACTGTGCGTTTAAAGTGCAAACTTGCGTCAATGTCAGCATGGTTGGCGCTGTGGTGGCTGCCGGCCAGCTCCGATGGGTTATTAATGGGATTTCTGGTGCATGCCCAGTGGAGGGGTTGCAATGGGATCTCTGGTGCATTCCCAGTGGCGCCACACCATAGCCATACCCATGTAGCGCTATGCCATGGCGTATGGAAGATCATACAGTAGTGGGTCATGATTCACACACAGTGAAAGTAGGATCTCCATATTATACACTGTGTAATAATAATAAAAAATAAAAAGTGTAACCTTGATTGTGTAATAATAATAATAATAATAATAAAAAAATTAAAAGTGTAACCTTCCAGGTTTCGAACCTGGAATAGGGTTAAACAGGCATCTGTAATGTATTGGTTTGATTTCTAACCACTACACTACAGCCGCCTGCAATACCGAGGTTGTACCTGTCTTAAGTGTGTCGTACCATATGTCATTGTACAGTAGATGTCAAGATGGGCAATCTTGTTTTATTAGTTGAAATGGGTTTTCTGGTGCATGTCCAGTGGAGCCAAGCCATACAGTACACCATGCCATGGCGTATGGAAGATCACAGCACTGCGCATGCCCTGTGGGTCACGAGTCAAATGCAGCTAAAGTGGGATGTCTTGCTACAACAGGTTGTGGATGAGTGGTTAGGTGTTCCATCTCTCTACCGGCCTGTCCCACCTGTTCTAGACCTGAACAGATTTTTTTTTTTTTTTTTAATTCTTCACTACTGTACAGTAGTTCAGTATTGTTATCCAACCCTTACTAAACTCAGTACATTTTATATACTAGATGGTTAACTTTGTCCCCCAAATTTTTTTTCTTCTGCCCCCAAAATGAAAATGAATTTTGGGGTGTTCTTACTGTCAGTGTTTCTTTTTTTTTAAATTTGATGCAGTTTACAATACCTTTGGGGGACTGTCTGAAGGCTGCATGGGGGTTCCCACTACATTGCACCCCAATTCACCACTTTTTTCCACCTGTTATTCACACAGTAGGCAAAACTTTTTCGCATATTACTGTACATTGCATTGACTTCCCACCTAGGCGGAAAGTCTTTCAAATTGAATACGGTGATAACTTTCCGCCTGGCAAAATTATGTAATTGGCGATCTCATCTTTTTGCTCCAAGGGGTCTATTTACTGTACTAAGCAGTGTTAGGAGACAGAGTGAAAAGTGATAAGAAAGTGATAAGGAGCCAACCAATCAGCTCCCAACTGTCATCTCACAGGCTGTGTTTGAAAAATTACAGTTGGGAGCTGATTGGCTGGCACCATATCACTTTCTTACCACTTTTCACTCTGTCTCCTAACACTGCTTAGTAAATAGACCCCTAAATTGAATACGGCCTTAAGTGTGTACAGTATGTGTACTGTACTGTATACTACTGTAAGTGCCGGGCAGCTGTGAAATCACTGGGACGGGCAACAGGGATACTGCATATGACTGTGGGCAGCAACCCCCCATCGGCCGGCACCCCTGATGAGGGCAATCCTGGCCAATAGGAAGATACACCCCTGCATCTATATGTTATTGACTTTTTGTACCTTTTTAATGACAGATGCACATGTTTGGTCTCACTTAAAGACTAAATTACACACAAACACCAATTTTATAAATTAATGAAAATTTTTACTTAACCTAACATACTGTACTGTAATATGCTGTACTGTATGCAGTTAATCACACCTTTTTAATACTGTACATGCTTTTAGAAAAGATGAAAACAAAATTGATTTGCCAGTGGTCACTGCATGATGCCAACTAGAAAAAGTAAACAAAAATGATTGTACTGTTCCTGTAAGTACTGTACTGTATGGTCAAACACAGTAGTGTACAGTAAATTAAACATGTATTCTGTTACACAGTACTATAGTTTAACAGTATACAGTATGAATCTACAGTACTGCATTTTATATACTGTACATTACTGCAGTTCTCTTACAGTTACTGTATGCTGCCCATCCACTAGATGTGCTGAAAAGTGCCCGATTACGACATTGCAATCATTTGTCAGTCTGTGATGAGCCTGCACTGAACAAGCAGTCATTCAGTGCAGACTCATCAATCATCTGCTAACATTGCTCAACCTGATGTTTTCATCAGATTGACCAGCTTGTTTGCACGATGATACAGGTACAGTACAGTACCTGTAGATGTCTAAACGACCAGTGGCCACATGCATCGCTGGTCATTTTAGACATTTTTGCAAACAATTTATGAACGGTTGAATGATTGAATGATACAAATTGTGCACTTTTTTATCAGAAACGACCAGTGATGCGTGCGGCCGCTGGTCATTTCCAACATCTACAGTATCATCGGGCAAACATGCTGAACAACCTGACAATATAGTCAGGTTCAGCATGTTGCCTAATGATTGATGAGCCTGCACTGAACATCTGCTCATTCAGTGTAAGCTCATAACAGACGGAGAAACGACAGCATGATTACAATGTCATAATCATGCTCTTGTTTCTCCGTCATCGGCTAGTGGATGTGTGCCTTAAGTCTTTACTCAACAACTGTATTACACTATGACATTAGCATGCATTTCTAAGAGGGGTGCGGTGCCTGCTGCCATGCAGATGTACTTCCATAGCTTGCACTGCACACCTTCAGTCCATTTGTTGCTTACTGTAGATGGTCCTGGAATTCCAAGATAGACACGGACATGAATACTGTACAGTACCTAGGAGGAAGGAGATGACATTACAACAGTCCTTCCTCAATGCCGACCAATATGCCCTACCAGACCGAGGACTACACAAAAAGATTAGGCTTTTAAGTTAAAATCATCACTGGCACTTTTGGCCTCAGATCCAGAGTTTCACCTATACCAGGTGCAGACTCTACCTCACACCGGAGTGCAAGGTCCACTGTACGCCCTGAAGAAAGGAGGATAAGCAGAGACAAACAGACAGAAAAAGACAGACACACAGGTACTCACCGGAGATACTCTTGTTCTTCATCCCGCTCGATCCCACACACAGGTCCCTGTAGGAGAGAGAATATGCCATGCAAGGCCCTTTCCTGCTTTCAGAGGGCCTACATTACCTGTTATGGTGGAAGAGGCTTTGGGTGGGAACTTCTTTAGCTCATTTGCTTTCCACCCCCGTAGTCCTCGACTTTCCTCAGCTTCTTTCTTCTGCCGCTGGCATATCCAGAGTCATCCTCTCTTCAGACCTGTTGGTCTAGGTTGGGTTTAATGTACAGTTGGCCTCACAGAGGGCCTACCTGTTATGGTGGAAGAGGTTATAGGGGGAACTTCTTTAGCTCTTTTGCTTTCCAACCCTGTAGTCCTCTTCTGTCCTCCGCTTCTTTCTTCTGCCGCTGGCACATCCTGGCCAGCGGCGCCGGGTCTTCCTCTCTTCTGACAAGTCCCTTCAAGTCAGGTTTGTTGATTGAAGATCTGTACTTGTATGTGTGATGGTCTTCCATGCATGTTTCCTTGGCATGCGCAGCATGCCGGATAAAGGACATTCAACGTGTCCTTTATCCAGGTAAGTTCGTCTTTTCCAATCCTGAATCTTGTCCAACATGTTGAGAGGATATCTTCTTTTAAATTGTTGGGGATTGGTACTTTCTTCCGACTGCCATCAAAGTTCACCCGCTTGGTCCAATTGCAATAGAGGTCATAGGGCACATGTTCTTGAAATATTGCTTGTGCATATGGATGCATCTCAACATTTCCCAGCTCTGTAAAGTTCATTGTCCTTGTCAGCGGTGATTACAGCCAGTGGTATATCTGGCAAGGGTATTCCGAATACAGTCTGTGGTGCTGGGGTGCTTGACATGACAGGCGTTCCTGGTGAAAGTACAGCCAAGCTTGGAATGTTGATCCTCAATTCTTCAACTGACCATTCAGGCAGGTGATACGATGCCACTGGTGTACTCTCCCACTGAGGCAGGCTGTATGATGGTACTGGTGTTATGTCCAAGTGCTCTGATGCCACTGTAGTGTCCATGTCTAGCAAGTGGAATGATGGGTCAGTCTCCAAGTTGAAATGCTCATGGTCATTGTTATCCTCAGGCTCAAATTCATCAGTTGTGACCATTTCATACTGTACAGCCTGGTCATGTCTGTTCCTGGAACATTGGGTAGTGTCCGCTTGGCATTCTTCTTTAGTTTTCTGGATTGCTTCTTTTATTGCTTCTGCAATGGTGTCCTTCAGTCCTTCTTTCATTGCTTCTGCAATGGTGTCCTTCAGCCCTTCTTTCAAGTTGTCAATTTTCGCATCCAGATGACCAACTTTTCCCACGAGGTCTCTCACCATCTTAGCACAGCTACATGTGCATGCATTATCTTCTTGAAAGAACAGTTTTTGACAGCTTGGTGAGTGGGATGCATCTTTGACAGGTGTACAAACCAGAGGCTCCATGGTGTCCAATTCTTCGTTCAGTGTATTTGGTCCATCAATCACTGGTGTTTCCTCCTGGTTCTCCATGTTCATTAGTTGCTCTGCTTTCCATGGTCCATTTTCTCCCGTTGTCCCGTTGCAAACTCGTGCACTTGGGCTCTGCGTTTTTCCTCGCCTTGACATGTACAGGTACATTTTCCTTCCCTGCTTTCTTCTTTGATGGTTTGGTTGTAGACCATTGTGGTACTACTGCATTCAGCCTCTTGCTCAGTGGAAGTGGGCAAGATGAGCCACCAGTGCCCCAACGAAGTAAAAACCTTTACTCTTCACCATTTTTACAGTTCGGTGCACTCTGAAATACACAAGTATAAAGACACTACAGTAAATACAATATTAAGCAAAATTGTGGAAATATAAATGTTTCACATTATAGTAGCACTGTAAACAATTACAGTATTCCTACTGTATGTACTGTACTTTCATGAATGTGCTGCTACTATACTCTATACTGGAAAACTGTACCTGGTGCAGTAATTTACTGATGAACAGAGATTTTTTCTGTGTGAAAAGATCACTTTGACCTTACATTTTAAATGGGTCTGAGACCTGGTAATTTCGGCATGGGTTGACCCTTTCACACAGAATAAATGCTCGTGTCCATCTGCAAATCAGTGGGTAAAAGTGTTACTATTCAGTACTAAGCAATGTTAAGAGACAGTGAAAAGAGATAAGGTACAGTACTGTACCAATCAGCTTTCAACAGTAATTTTTCAAGGTTGTGTTTGAAAAATTACAGTCGGGAGCTGATTGGTTGGTACAGTACTGTATCTTATCTCTTTTAACTGTCTCCTAACACTGCTGTGTGTGTGTACAATATAATATATATATATATATATATATATATATACACATACACACACTGTACAGTATATATAAACCAGGCATACAGTACTTTCATGACCAGGGCTAAACATACTGTACTGAGCTGTAAAGGCTGAAAACTATTACACATTAAATTTCCTCACATTTACACCAGCAGATACTGTATTGTGAAATGTGGCCTGTTCGATGGAAACTAAGGGGCATACAGTATGTATGAAAGCTTGATGTGAGATATACAGTATAACCATCCAATCAGCTTGTATCTTACATTTAGCAGGTCTTGTTTAATAAATGATAGTTTTGAACTGATTGGTTGGTTGGTGATAAATATTTCTCAATTTTATCTCACATCAAGCTTTCATACATACTGTATGCCCCTTAATACACAAAGATGCATCTACAAAGGAGACTTTAAACAGCACATTAGACACAGCAGTTTTGCGACTGAAACTAAGATGGCCACTGAGGAAACACAAGATATCCACGGGGACAGGACGGTCACTCACAGTAGACTATGCAGTAGCAGCGGGAGCCTAGCAAACAATCAGTGGTATACGGTGTGGTGTAGAAACTCGTTGAGCAAATAAGTGTCTACGGGCCAATGTACGGGGCACACTGGCAGCGTGACATTAAACACCGCAATATTGTGACTAAAACAAGATGGCTGCTGAGGATACACAACATGGCTGTGGGGACAAGACGGTCACTCACGGGAGACTATGGGGTAGTGGGAGCCTAGGGGGAGTGGGAGACTAGCAAACAATCAGCAGTATACGGTGTGGTGTGTGATAGAAATAACCATCTACGTGGATAGGGAAAGGACGGGGCATACTGTGGCAGTGGGACATTAAACACAGCAATTATGCAACTGAAACTAAGATGGCCGCTGTGGAAACAAAAGATGGCCGTGGGGACAGGACGGTCACTCCTGAGAGACTATGGGGTAGCTGGAGCCTAGCAAACAATCAGCGGTATACAGTGTGGTGTGTGATAGAAATAACCGTCTACGGGGATAGGGAAAGGATGGGGCATACTGTGGCAGCGGGACATTAAACATAGCAATTATGCGACTGAAACTAAGATGGCTGCTGAGGAAACACTAGATGGCCGCGGGGAAAGGACAGTCACTCGCCGTAGCCTAGCAAACAATCAGCGGTATATGGTGTAGTGTAGAAACTCATTGAGCAAATAAGCATCTTCGGGCAAATTATAGGGCACACTGGCAGCGGGACATTAAACACCACAATATTGTGACTAAAACAAGATGGCAGCTGAGGATACACAAGATGGCCGTGGGGACAGGGCTGCTCCCTTCCTTTACTATGAAACAATCTGTGATTCAATGAAAAACAAATGTTGTCAAGTCCAAAAATTGCTATAACTACTGTACTGTCTCCCTAAAAGTACTAATCATTACCACTATTCCATGACTCCTCTGATGGTGATGCTGGGGAGGACTGGGGCCCTATGTTATCTGCAACTGTGGGGAAAAAAAGCATGTCATTTTTCCTGAAAACAATGTGGAAAAATGTCAATAAATTCATCCTGACAGTACTATTACTACAGTATTATTACACTTTACTGAGGGTTAACAATATCCCCAGATTGGGCTGCATTTAGTGTACACTGGGGATAACATTGGCCACTGGAGGGAGTGAGCAAGCACATCATTGGTGATTTACTGTACTGCATACACACTAGATGATACAGTATGAACAATATATCATTGAACCATATTGTTATCATTCATGCAAATCATCTGGTGTGTAAGCCCCTTAAGACAGGTTGCCAAAACATACATTACTGGAAAAAGATAAAAACACAAAGTGTGTAAGGAGAAGAGGTTGGAGATACGTCTTTGTAGTACAGGAGGGAGAGAGAGACTCTGTGAAAGGGAAAAAAAATGAGAGCAAAATAAGAAAATGTACAGTAGTTTCCTGTACTTACTAAAATGGGAAGAGCTGCTTGTCAGTGGAGGCTCCTCATCCTCCTCATCACTAAATTGTTCCTCTGTATGTACAGTACAGTATAAGAAAAAAAATATAGAAAAAATAAAAAAGGCAGTTGAAATGTAGTGTACAGTAGCAGAGCCCTAGTGTGTCTATAACTGTATGAATAATTACCACTATAAAGCGATGAGAGCAGCGATGGTGGTGGAGTTATAACTGTGGTGAAAATAACACTTTACCGTCAGTTTCCCTCAAAACAATTTTGAAACAAATGCAGTAAGCCCCTACTGTACAATTCTTGCCCAGATCCTCCATAACACCAAAAACAAACAGACTCTACTGAAAGAGTCTACATACTGTACTGTAGTGAAAAGTACAGTAATACAGTACAAAATAAAAACTATAAACTATCAAACTTTGTAAACTGGCCTATTTTAAAGGAGTCCGAGAACATGCACACTCCCATGTTTTTACAGGCATACAATTCACACTAGATGATATGAACAATAGTGTACAGTATACTGTGTCATTGAACCATGTTTACATATAGTAATTCATCAAAATCATCTAGTGTGTTAGCCCCTTAAGACAGGTCACCGGAACATACTGTACAGTACTGAAACATAAAAAAAATCCACAAGGACAGAAAGAATTAGTGTGTAAGGATAAGAGGTTGGAGATGTGTCTTTGGTCTACAGGGGCTGGAGAGAGAGATACACTGTAAAAAGGAAAACAGAGATAGAGTACAGTTGAAGACAATGTACATTAGTGTAGGGTACAGTACTTATGCGGCCTGTGAAGGCTGCTTGGGCAAGTTGCAGGCTCCTAGGCAGTGGGGGGCTAGGGCAGGGGCCTTCCATGTTCCCGGACTGTGGAAAAAAAAAATAATGTTCCTGTTACATAAGTACAGAAAGAATTAGTGTGTAAGGAGAAGAGGTTGGAGATTCATCTTTGGTGTACAGGGGGGGAGAGAGAGACACTGTGAAAAGGAAAAAAAGGAGAGAGATAGAGTACAGTAGAATACAATGTACAGTAGTGTAGGGTACAGTACTTACTCAGGCTGGCAAACCCCCTAAGTATGTGTGATGGGGCAGGGGGGCCCTGGGGCCCTATGATTTCTCCAACTGTAGGAAAAATAACATGTCATTTTGGCTGAAAACAATGTGGCAAAATGTCAATAAATTTAGCCTGACAGTACTACAGTATTACTACACTTTACTGACAGTATGCACTTACAGTACAGTACAATATCGCCCATGGGCACTAGACTAGGTGTGTATGAGCCAATATTGTTCACCATGGAGCCGGCGTCATCAAGTGTACTCTATGCACACTTGCTGATGCCGGCAGCAAAGAAAAATGAGGGTGTGGGAGGGATAACAATTTCCCCAGATTGGGCTGGGCCATTGGAGGGAGGGAGCGAGCACATCATTGGTGATTGACTGCATACACACTAGACGATACAGTATGAACAATATATCAAAATGGGTGAGAAATGGGAATAGCATTCAAATCCCAACAACATCAGCCTGAAGGAAAAGATCCTGACATCGGAAGGTAAGTAAACTATACCTTACCCTCTCCCCCCTAACCTACAGTATTATAACCACCCTAGTGCCTAAACCTACACCTGCTAGTGCCTAAACTCAACCCCCCTCTTGGCACCCTAAACCTAACCAAAAAATGCAAGTTTAAGGTTTACTCGATTCACTGCTCTCCTCACTGTCCAGCTCCTCCACAACTATATGGAGGTGTTCTGCATAAACAAAAGAATAACACAGTAATGTACTGTACAGTACTCAGTGGGAAAGTAGAGGGTAAACATACTGTACTGTAACATTACTATACTGTACACTGTACTGTACTGTATTACAGTATTAATACAAAATGTCCTATACTACTGTATACAGTACTAACTTGGCTGGGGAGGGGAGTCTGGGTCCTCCCCTTCCTCCTCCTCAGGTTCTTGCCCTGGGGAGGGCTGAGGCCCTTCAATGTCTTCTACTAAAAAGCACAAGGACAGAAATAATTATTGTGTAAGGAGAAGAGGTTGGAGATGCATTGAGAGATAGAGAGAAAAAGAGAGAAAAAGAAAGAGAAAGAGAGAGAGAAAAATAAAGAGAGAAACAGGGAGAGAGAGTAAGAAAGAGAGGTCGAGAGAGAGACTGACAAGGGAAAAAAAGGAGAGAGATACAGTACTGTAGAAAACAATGTGGTGTACTGTACAGTACGGTACTTACACGGCATGGAGAGGTCACTGGGGCCAGGTGGTGGTGGTAGGACTGTGGAAAAAGAACAGTTTCTATCAAAACCACTTGGAAACAAATAAACTGTTCAAATCTTGACTAGAGCCTTCATAACACCAAAAACAAACACACAAGAGAGAGAGAAAGAGAGAGAGAAAGAGAGAGAGAGAGAGAGAAAGAGAGAGAAACAGAGAGAGAGAGAGAAAAAGAGAAAGAGAGAGAGAAAAAGGGAGAGAGAGAAAGAAAGAGAGGTCGAGAGAGAGACTGACAATGGAAAAACAGGAGAGAGATACTGTACTGTAGAGAACAATGTGGTGTACTGTACAGTACTGTACTTAAGTGGCAAGGAGTGGCCACTGGGGCCAGGTGGTGGTGGTGCTAGGACTGTGGAAAATGACAGTTTCCATCAAAACCATTTGGAAACAAATAAACTATACAAATCTTGACCAGAGCCTCCATGAAACCAAAAACAAACACACAAGAGAGAGAGAGAAAGAGAGAGAGAGAGAAAGAGAGAGAGAGGGTGAAAGAGAGAGGGAGAAAGAGAGAGAGAAATAGAGAGAAAAAGAGAAAGTGAAATAGCGAGAGAGAGAGAGAGAGAGAGAAAGATAGAGAAAGAGAGAGAGAGAGAGAAAAGAGAGAGAGAGAGAGAGAGAGAGAAAAAAAGAGAGAAAGAGAGAGAGAGGGAGAGAGTGACAGAAAGAGAGAGGTGAAGAGAATGTCTGACAAAAAAAAGGAGAGAGCTACAGTACTGTAGAAAACAATGTGGTGTACTGTACAGTACTGTACTTACATGGCATGGAGAGGCCACTGGGGCCAGGTGGTGGTGGTGGTGGCAGGACTGTGGAAAAAGAACAGTTTCCATCAAAACCATTTGGAAACAAATACTGTAAACTTTACAAATCTTGACCAGAGCCTACATAATACCAAAAACAAACACACAAGAGAGAGAGAGAGAAAAAAAGAGAGAGAAAAATGTTACACACGTACAGAAAAGAGAGAGACACTGAGATAAAGAAAAAAGTAAAGCGATAGAAGATAATGTAGCCTACCGCTGGGGCTTCTAGCCTCCTCATCAATAATGAGTTCATCTGTGTGTATAAGAAAAAAATATTATCCAAAAAATTAAAAAGGCAGCAGCAGTGCACTAATGTGTCCATAACTGTATTAATCATTACCACTGTCACGTGATGAGGCTGGTGATGTTGGAGGTGGAGGAGTCAGTGGAACTGTGGAAAAAGAACAGTTTCCATCAAAACCATTTGGAAAGAAATAAACTGTACAAATCTTGACCAGAGCCTCCATAACACCAAAACAAAACACACAAGAGAGACAGAGAGAGAAAGAGAGAGAGAGTGAGAGAGAGAGAAAGAGAGAGAGAAAAAAATAGAGAGAAAGAGGGAGAGAGAGAGAGAGAGAGAAAGAGAAAGAAAGAGAGAGGTCGAGAGAGAGACTGACAAGGGAAAATAAGGAGAGAGATACAGTACTGTAGACCCCTGAATCTGTCCGTGATGTAATAATGTCAGACTTAAAGGGGGCAGGGCCAGCACAGATAAACAGTGTGCCTCAGGGCGCTTGCAGGGGTGCCTCGGGTTGGTGGTCCAATACCAAATAAAATTATTTTCAGTCAGTGTGATAGGCAAAACCAGTGCTAATGGCTGCGAATCAAACAATATGTGGACAAATAGAAATGTAGCCCTGTCAACTACCACATAACTGAACCTAAGAGTGACATATAAGCACAATTTACTTAATTTAATTTTTGCTCAATTTCTCAATGAGAAACTTTTGGCCCAGGGGTGCCGTGAAAAAAAAGATGATACCCTAGGGCGCCGTGATTTGAAAAAGTTTGGGAACTACTGGTGTATACAGTTGGTCGACATAGATTTGGTCGACGGGCATTAGGTCAACCAGGAAAAATGATTGACTGTGACTCATGATCACACATAGTATTTGCCAACATGGCAATAGATAATAATGGATGAAATGTTGCCAAAATATGTTTGACAACCAAATATAGTATGGTGGATCAACTTGCCTTTTGTTACTGTAGGTTTACTATACAAACCAATACTGTGGGCGACCAATAGTGTGTTGCCCTTTAGTCCATGTAGATCTGATTACCCTGTCAATCAAATCTCTGCCAGTCATATGAGTGTGTGGTAACAACTGTCAGTCATCGTCAGATAGCCAACACCCTACAGTGCAGTGTACTGTATGTCAGAATCGTGCATTGTATTTGTTATTGTACTGTATACTGTAATTCATGTGATTGAACAGCAATACTGTACTTACTGCGTCTGAGATGCCTCCTGATTCGGCATAGCCGAGGCTTGTCTCTACGCAGCAGGTCTGACCACCTGCGTTGCAGGGCCTTGATGGTCCTGCGGTGCCCGTATTTGGCGTATATCTCCCGAATCGCCCTACTGTAGGCATGCTCTTTCTCCTGGTTAGTGGCAAAACTTTGGTCCCGCCACTTAACCAGGAGAAAGAGTTCCCCAGGAGAAAAACGCCTTGCTTGCATCGCCATTTTACAGCCAGTGACGCACGATGCACAACACACAATGCACAACGCACAACCCTAGGCATGTCACTCGATCAGGCAGGCGTCTGTGGTGTTCTGTAGTGGCAAAGCAGTGTGGGCATCATGGGTTCGAAGCCTGGAAGGCTACAATGTCTCACAGAAATCACTTGGTGGTATGAGAATTCTGTAATTTACTGTTTACCAACACATACAGGTATCGATGCACAAACAGCACTGAATAAATACAGTATAGAGCAATTGAAGATCAATATTATTAAGTAAGTTTACTCCAGTACAGTAGACTCTCCTCAACTTCCAACCACCTGCCATTTCTACTGTATACTTCTCTATGCCACCCAGCTGTATTTTAAATGAATTCACAATACACTAGACATTGTATTGTTTGTTTTGTACAAAATGCAGTGATGTACAGGTAATGGCAGACCTTGAGCTGACTGCTTA